>OZ026849.1:1749356-3190843 GCA_964023205.1 Lutraria lutraria
CTTGTCAAAGATTTGTAAATACAAACAGCGCACGATGAACGATGCACAACGTACGACGACGGACGACGGACGACGTACAAAGACCGATCACAAAAGCTTACACTGATAGACAGTGCGTTTTATTGTAATTGGCATGTCTTTTGAACGTTTATTAACCGAGTGTCATACGTGTATTTGATCAGTTTTTAATCTCACTTTATATGTCTATTGATGAATATAAATCTATCGATTAAGTGAAAAGAATAACCGTCACGCTATATAAATCCTTGTACATTTCACATGTGAAGAAGCTGACCAACTGGCACACGGAAGGTCCCTGTTTCTGCCCAGAGATGTGTACCCCTGGAGTCCCGTTATTAAAGCTAGTAAAACTCGCCAAGTTACATTGGCTGCTGGTGCAACGTTAGACCACATGGGTGCGGGAATATATGATAATACAAGGTATAAACGTCATCAGGGCTATACAGTACAAATTGAGAACTCGAATTATAAAGGTTATTGGTAAAGTAATCAACTTACCGAACTTTCTGGCGAGAAATCGAGCAATGGCGGCACTTTGTGTGATCTTGAACCCATCCACCTCGAGAATCGGAAGTGCGCCTAGAGGCATGTCTGTAATATATTTCAATAAACTTACTATTTTATTCTTGTAACAAGTGTTGTTACGTATACAATATACAACTTTATATACCAGCAGCACCCAATGGTATAAACATTGGTTAAATCTAACTCTTTAACTCTTTGGTTAAAGTTTACGTTATTTTAATGTGCCTTACATGTACCAAACACCAGATGACCTCAACCATTCGGACAGGTACACAGATAAACTGAAGATCTTAACGACATCTTAACTAATAACTATGCACTTGAGTTAGAAATAATTTTGGTTAAATTTACCCAAAGTTTTATAAAATTGCATTACCAAACTTTAAGCCAAGATTTAACCTCAAAATTAACCGCTTATACAATTGAGAACAGTGGAAAATGCATTGTATTTTTCGTATTTCGATAATTTGATTATCAAAATTGGGATTAAAATTATTCCATTTTCACATCATTACCTCGACAGAAACATAAAATGCTGAAATTCTAGGTAAGAATAAACCTGTAGGTAGTTAGAGGAGTAAATGCCGATGTTAAGAGTGTTTAGTTTTAGACGTTTGGTCGTACGTCTTGGGAGAAATGGTCGTTTAAAGAGGGGAAATTAGCGGGAAAATGACACGGATCAAAAGTATCTTCGCATAATGCAGCCAAATGACTTTGTCTGCATACTTGACCTCGACAGAAAGGTAGGAAAGGTGCCCATGTGTGTATGTTCCAAGTCTGGTCGTCTCGTTTTATTGGACTTGATTTTTTATCATAATCAAGTCCTATGTAATCGGTGAGCAATCTATCATCCTTGGACTCCATAACAGCTTGGTTAAAAGAAAGCCGCATAAAGGAAATAAATGTAGTACGCAACTAAATAGTGTGATTATATAGATGTATCTGGTATAATTCCTCAATTATGTGTGTCGGATCAAAATATATTTCAGATCATTTTATTGTAAATATATGGAAAGAGTCATGTATCTAAATAAGTGCTTGTCGGTAAATACATGAGATGTTCAAATGCGTAGAATTAAAACCGCGTATCCGCTGTTAGCCAATAAAATATCGCGCCTAAGTGGCTGTTTTGCATATCCTGGTTCCGTAAAAGTAGTTCTATTTTCGGTTTTCGTTCGATGGTTCAGTAATATCTCTACAGACGTATGCATGCATTTGCAACAATCTACCATCGATGTATGTGTTTTGTGCCTTTTTAACATAATCTTAATATTACAGGGCGAATTCTCATCTAATCATATTAATTTTCGTGATATTCACATCAACTAGTGTTAGCTTGATGACACAGACGCTATTTATAATGGAATGTAAACGAGTTCAAGTCGTGTAACATGCGGAGGTCGAACTGCTGCTAATGAATAGTAACTCAAGTCTCTTAATACGAACGTGAAATAATGGTTGTGTACGTGCTTTTTAAAAATGATAGTTAAATAGTTTTTTCTATGCAAGATTATTTAGAAGTACATGATCACGTCTGGATCTCGTGCGACATCGGGTTAACTATAAGCCCTACTCTATCGTGTCAGGGTCTTTTTGATTTGAGTGACCCTGATTGTGTTCAATGTGACGATGTTCTGTCGTGTTAAAATCAGAAGTATCGATGTTGATATTTCCTGTTATAATTTACTTATGTGTTGTTCACTAGTTTGTGTACAACAAATAGTTTTAATGCAATTAAATTGTCTTCAATTAATGTGCTGAACATTAAACTTTCCAATATTTTTTTTCATTTTAAAATTTTAGCTAAGGGACTAGTAAAGCACTAGCATATGTCCTTCATATGACCTGTATTATAATATGAATGAAATGAAATGAATCGGTCCTAAGTGTAAATATTTGCATGGGCACGAACGATGTGGGTACACATAAATAAAAATTATCATTTCCGCATCGCGTGGAAAAATCAAGTTCCGACAGAACTTTCAGTACTTTGATTGCATTGTGGAGATACAGATTTCAAATTTTCGTTGCTGTTCTGGTCATTTTATCAGAGAAATGTTACGTGTTCTGGTTACAAGGAAAAACAGTTAAAAACATTCGTATGCACCGTGTTTTAAATCTTTAAATTCAATGTACAATGCTAGCAATTTAAGAACTGTTCTAAATGCTATTGTATTAATACACATATTGTAAATATGTATAAAATTATATGGAGTACATGCGTATAACATAGAACATTCATTGTGAACATTGTGTATATACATGTATAAGGTTCTGCCGCTATAATTGATCCAGTCGTAAAGTAGGACATTTTCACACACTCGGGTTAGAATACAGAACATCGCAAAGGCCACAACACATTTATCATACGGTCCACAGATATGTTTCATTAAAGTTGAATCGAGCAAGCGAGCAACAAAAAATGTGTTTATTTTCTATTGAAGGTATTTTTATAAGCGAAGAATATAAAAAGACTACAAAATGAATAGTCTTTTATTAAAAATGGTAACTTACAATAACAAAATGGCACAAATCATTGTATATTTGTACGTGTATCATAAAGGGGGTTCATTTGACCTTTAAAATGGTACCAATGGGTCAAATTTGCTATTACAATAGTTGGAAAATTTGCTATTACAATAGTTGGAAAATTTGCTCCCAGACTTTAAATCATAATCAGTCAGTGGGAATATTTGACCTTCATATCTTTAAGTTATATAAGAACCTTGTGTAACGTATATACATGTATACGTTAATGTTAGTATAGAATAGTACAAATCATGAATAGTGTAATTATAAAGCAAACTCGTACATAACTAGTATTCATACAAAATAATTTCAATGTGGCTATTGTAAGCATAGATCGTATCAAACATTAAATTAAAACTATATACTAAAAGGCAGTCTCCGGACTCTAAAGTAGCTTTCATAAAAACATAGAAACGGTACTTTATATGTGCGGGCGCATTTCTTTTCAAATGTTTAGGTACGGAGAATCTGAGAAACAAACAATTGATCTGTTGTGGCCTAAGAGATAATAATAAAGTGATATCAGTACAGCACGACATGTCACTACTTATATTTCTAGAACATGGCAGGTAGATTACATCGATAAAAAAGATCGATACATCAGGGTCATCCAGACAGATAACTGGTTTGCAGTCGTGCGAGTGGCTCACTAAAATTCACATAACCCACTTAAACTTACGTGATTCTAGAAGATCTTTTTCAGTACAATCAAACAAACTCACAAAAACACTAACCTACCTTCCCACTATATAAAAGTCTGTTTCACGTATACCCATCCTTTCAAAAATTGTGTGCACTAACCCTGATAATTTTCAGTTGGTAGATTCTTTTTTTACAATGGAACCCAAAATACGTGTCAAAATGGTATTTTTTCATTTTCTTTTTTACCCGCGAGGCCTAGGGGTTTTTTAATGAGTAGGTAGCGTTAACGCAAACACAATATTGTTTAAGGATGTCCTAAACAAACATTTAAGGCTGACGTTACAGAACCTTGATAGTTTGAGGTTGTACTCAATCTTCATCTTGACAAGCATTCATTGACTTTTATAACATTACTTGTATAATCAGTAGATCAGACATATTCCATACTCATGAACGGATGCCGTATTTTAATAGTAGACACTTAAATGTGCATGTGACAAATCTATAACGTATAATACTCAATATCACGAGAAATAGAAATATACGCGGTCATCAATACAGATTTTAGGCCTTCCTTAAAAAATATTTTGTTTGCGGTAACGCTACCTACTCACCAATTAAAAAGGTCCCTATCCAACTATTTTGGCCCTCTCGGGTAGAAAAATTGTTTTCAATAAAAAAAATAGCATTCTGACAATTATTTTGGGTTCAATATAAATTTAAATTGAAAAAAAATCCTACTTGCCGACCCACTGAAAACTCTCTTGGTAGGGTTACATCTTTTAAAGATGGCCGTACATTATCAGTATGATCTTACTACGACTTGGTACATGTACATCATTATGTATGTATACATCGTGTAGTCCACTGGATATCAGACCCATAATACGTTTCTTGACACAGGCTTCTTTTGCTTCAAATTTTATTTCAAACAAATGCTCATTCAGAGCCAAAAAACTACTTAAGTGTAAAATATACACACCATTTTCATTATGATTTGTTTTTGTTTTTTATACCGAAACACGTGAAATAGGAAAATAATTGAATAAATCGACACAATTTCACACCACAAGTTAATACGATTTAATTCGAACTCGCATACATGAATATTATTCACAGCAATTGTAAAGAATGTGATGAAATCATAACAAACATGTATATTCAAGAACATTGGATATATAAGAAAATATCACTTCTGTTAGACATACATGTATACTCTAAATATTTCATTATACGGTACGATGAACTATAGAATAAAGTCATTATATATATACACAAGTTCACTCGATACAATAGTTTCAGAAAATCGATTCTCGTTAAACTGTAACAGCATGCATACATCTTGTGCAATGCCTCGTGCGTGTATTTCTATAAAATGTAAAACCATACTACAATCAATAATCGTAGAAAACTGTAGGCAGACATTTAAGTTGATACAGTAAACACGTTTAAACAACGTACCTGCTTTTCGGTTCACCCATTCCTCACGGTCTATACGTTCGTCAACGAATTCAACATCGGCAATTTTAAACAGGAGCCGAGAAAGTTCAGCCGATCCGCGAGAGTTAAAGTAAATTAATTTATACTGCGTCATGTTTAAACCAATGTCGGTGATATTGTGTACTGAATTATATCAATCTATGTGTACGTTTATAAACCAAGAAAACTAGAGCAGTCTGGGAAATTTCAATGATAGATAACTCATTTTTGTCGGGGAAAAATACTTTTTTAAGATTTACGAGTAACCTCCCCTCTTAAAGAATCCCAATTTTGTTATTTTTGCCAATTTTTACAAACATGTTCGATGTCACATTTTAGTATTTCATAAATGAAATTAATTGTTAATGTGCTTCAAAGCATTCTGCTAGTTTGTGGTGAAAATATAAGACAACCTGAAGGGTTCTGATTTCTAATGGTTTGGGGAGGGTATGTAGGAATGGGAGATCTGACTACGTAACTACCCGCGGAACATTGACTTCTGTCCGATATTGCGATGAAGTCATCATTCCCGTCGTTGTTCCGTTTATACAGCACCATAACAACATACACTTCCAGCAGGACAATGCACGACTCCATGGTTTCGAGGTATACATTGGATGTTATGTAGTGGCATATCATTAATACACTTGACGGACCTTCAAAATCGCCCATATCTAACCAATAGAGCAATTGTCGAACACGCTGGGTAAGCGTGTACGTCAACGTCCTAGCGTGAACGATTTGCAATGAAGAATGGTTGCACATTTCCATAGCAAGCATCAACAAGCTCATTTTCGGCATGAGAAAGCGATGCACCGCTGTAATTGCGCGCATTATAACGTGCTACTAATTTTCTGTAACTTGGTTTTGAGCCCTTAATTTTCTACTAATTTGTGACTATTGAATTTTTCAGCTTATTGTAATGGATGCTACCAGATTGAAGCTTATCAGTCTGAAAACAAACTTGAAAAAAACAACAGTTTCAGTCGTAATAAAACTTAGAAATATTACAGCGTTGCTAAATTTATTTTGTTGAGTATACAAAGCACTTGGTATTATCATCGATAAAAACCCTTTTACATCACGTGTTTATTGTTTCTTTTCGTATCACGTGCTATTCAATGTCAAGAGGTCAATCGAAGCTCAGAATGAAGCATAATAATCGGAATACTTTCCAACAATCACACAAACCATCTAGTTGTCATTCAAATAAGTCAAACCTGTGTTAGCGGAAACCTCTGAATAAAGTTCACCCTCAGAATAAAGGTATTTTTTTAAAAACAAAACGACCTCCTAATAAAGGACACATTTTGTATTTCCCCTGGGCGGCCTTTGTTCACAGGTTTGACCGTATCATAATGTAATAGACAATGGGCAAGTTTATTCATACATGTAAATATATACAGTTAATTTATTAAAAGTTATGACCCATTATATTCATATGAGAAGATAAGCATTTGCATTATAAAAATTTGAACAAATCCAAAACACAATTCGTAAGCGGCAGGAGTTATATTTTTAAAAATTACAGGTTCTTCAGAAAATGTAACTTCATAAGTGCATGGACTTCTAACAGCCCTTTGTAAAGTGATACAATGTGAACGAAACCTCACAATCGATGGACATCAGGTATATATAACTTAAGTTCTCCGATAATCCTGTAAAAAAGGCTGCTCTGAAATTTACTCATTGATTGGAATTTTCAACACAATATAAAATACCTCATGTTTTAGATAATTACTTGACACTGTAGCAAGTATTCACATTTGTACCCCGTTCTTATGAACAATACTTTTTTAAATTAGTTATACACAGCGGCCGATTCACCTAACCAGTGTTCCTGTACAGTATTCTGACTAGTACTAAATTACCCTTCCACATAGAGCTGACAACTCCACATGTGGAGGAAAATTGATATCGTTGTCAAATTTCCATGGAAGGTATATGATCCATTGCGACCGGGAATCGAACCCGGATCGTTTGGTTATAAATCCAGCGCACTGACCACACACGGGACCACGACCGCGGCTATCAGTATCATTCAAAAGTTCACAATAATGACATAATGTTTATATCAAATTATAATTGTTGTACAAATGGTTAAATTTTATTAAAATAAAACTTTGTACATTTCATGTTATGGATAAAATATAACAAAAAGAGAAAATTGTTTGAATTTAAATATTTAAAATGATTCCCAAACTACCAATAATACGGGCGATTTTATCAACAATTCAACAGATATCTAATTCACAAAGTTACACAAATATACTTTAACATCAAATAATATTGTTTTTGCCTTGTTTATCATGTATAACTTAACACTTGATATATAACTTCGTCTGATATCAAACAAATGCGAAACTATAAAACTGATAAAATTCATCTTCAAATGATGTGAACTTTAGTCATTATTTTTTATCCTGTTAATTTCAAACTTGTACCAGGAACATAACTATCTAGAGCACCTATATAAACAAGCATGCCCAGTTCAGGTGTTAAGTTCGGCACAAAGGAAAATAGTGATTTGAAAAATGTGATAACATTGGTACTGGTAGGTCTATCGCCTTCCAAAAAATCACTATATATACATGATTTATATACTAGTACTAATGTCGCAGTTTATATTACACTAAAGCTATACATTAGTTCAATCAATATTAAGGAATCAAGTGCAATATACTTTAATGTAAGGAATCTTCCAGCCTACACACAAAAACTGGGACAGTTGAATGATGTACAATATAGTCACTAACGCTTCCAAGAAATGTCCGTCTCAACTTTCCAAGACCCCGACTTCCAGTTACAATAAAATCAGCCTCTTCTTTCACTGCCGCTTGCACGAGCTGCTCCCCTGGATTACCCATAAGTTGTTTCACATTTCCTTTGGCCTGAAATTCATTCAAATGATAGCAAATACGACACTGGGACTATGTGGCCTATCCATTATCAAAACCGAAACAAATAGTACTGTTTTATTGTATGCGGTGTCGGTTTTGAACAACCCATTATGATTCATCTCCGAATCTGCACTTCCCATATCCTGGTTATAACTTTAATGTTATAACCACAAACATCTCGACAATACGCGAACAGGTGATTGTTGTTGTTGTTTTTACAAAAAAATATCATTAGAGTAATGCAATCCAAGAAATGGTAATGCACATGTTTAGAAAGGAAGGTAGAAGTAGAACTTGCTGATGGTTACGAGTCATTGGGAATGTCCAGATAACGGATTTACAATCATAAACGAAAAAGAACGCCACAGTGACTAATTATAGTAATACGACAATAATTTTTAAAGATACAAAGTACACTTCACCGAGCACCAACTTGAACTGTCTATGAATTGCCAGGTTTCGTTTCCAGAATGGTAAAGTGGGTGTTATGTCCAGTAATAAAAGCAAAGTAAACGAACCAGAGGACACAACAATCCCATTTAGAGATATACGTCTAAATATACGTTACTTCAAATAAGTTACTAAGGTATGAGCCTGAGGGACGGGAAAACGAGAAGACACACGGACATTTTAATGATGTCCCTAAATGCTAAAAGCATAAGATTATAATGAAGAACAAAAGCAAGTACAAATAAGATAACCAATCAGTAGACTAAGTGTAGAAATAGAAAATATCTCAACCAGATGTAGGTCTCAAAACAAATATGTGGCACGTTGCGACGATAGGATCTACTTTTTGCTGATGATTTTTTTATAACAATAAAATACTTAATTGCATTCTATACTTAATAGTCACAGAGACATATTAATGATGTATATTTTTGTCTAAATCTGTTTTACCTGACATCATTTTTCGCTGCATTCTACCTAGATATGTATTTACCTATTTCTTACACAACTGATAAGCCAGTATTCTATTCATGAGATACCAGTATGCAGATACATGTAACTACATAATATACTGTTGTAATATGGCTATCAATCAATAGTAATAAGGATTAATCGAATTGTAACATCTGTACCTATGTGGTGTTTTATGCTACAAAAAAGGTTCATTATAAATACCAGCATACATGTATTATATGTGTGATTTTACAGCAACAAACCAAAACTAGTTTGAGAATGCAGTTCAAATGACAAACTCACTGCTTCAATACTGTCATCACCGAATGATTACATGATGGGTGGGGTATAACTAAATGAAATAACAAGCACTAATTTCTTTCCTTTGTATGTGTCAAAAATAATAGACGGATTCACTACGACAATGAAGGTCCGAAAATTAAAGTCCAGCTTAACCGTTCGGTTTGGCACTAATACATAACGAACTTTTAATCTCTGAATGACATAAAATAATTGTTAATACAAGAACCATACATACACCAGAAAGTTTCATCAATTCAGAAACCTTCGCCATCAATAATTTAGATTCGTGTTGTTCCTCGTCAACAATTCTGTTCATCAAAGTAGCATCAGCCGTCATAACAGCTACAAAAATATCAACACAAAGTATGTGATCATTATCTAACTTGACAAGGTAATCGCAACTTTACATAGAATAGATTCTCTACCATCAGAATTACTTCTAGAATTATGCTCGTACATTCTAACCTGTATAAGATACAAGATCGGAAACGCAAATGGTGTATTTATTAATGTGTATAAAGCTATATCTGATACATAAATTTCAAAATTGTAAAATCACATTGTTTTCATAACCTATATATATAGTGTTTTCTCACAAGAGTTTTAACAAAAATTGTCTCAGTTATCAGAATAAAGTAAAAATGTATATATTCCATTGTTTAACAATTCAAGAAGGGTTTGTAGAATTCAAACATCAGTCCCGCACATAAAGAACATAAACAACAAAATAATTTACCTCGAAAGATGCAATAGAGGTTAACTATGTTAAAAATGTTTGAATTTGTTGATTTTTTATTTCCGATCTAATAGTATCTCCTTTCATTTCTACCCGTACAAACAATTATTCTGCCAATAATAGGACTGTAAGATATAGCTTTATACGAAGCTAGTTTAAATTTGCTATAGTATAACAATGTCTGAAACAATGAAGATTACTTCTGTTATTTTATTAAAGTATATATAGATAATAGATTTACGACATCAGTTTGCGAAATTGATTATACCTCACATATTAAGTAGAACTTTGAACATACTTGCATATCAATAAATACTTGATCTTTCCACAAAATGATTTTGCATAAAAGCTAACTCTGAATTTTATAAGGTTGTAAAAATTCAATAAATACATTTTTCAATAAAATCATAAAGAAACTGATACTGAACAAAAACAAAAATAGGTACATTGTATTTAATCTGTACACAAAAAGATGTTTTTGTTTTTGTATATATAGATAGCAATAGAGCAATACTTACGAACATGCGTCAGTTTCTTAAACTCTGGATCATGTACAGCTATGACGTAATCACCTTTTTGATGCATTTTCGTGAAAAGCCCTGAAAATGTAAATAACATGAAAACGAGTAAATTTAGGATTAAAATCATTAATAAAGCAAAGCATTTCAAGAAACTTATTTTACACATCATATAAATAGAAGAACATGATTTGTCCTCATTTTTGTGGTTTATTCAGGGACGATGTATTAAAACTCTCTGCATGTCGTTAATTATTTGAAACTGATCGATACCTTTGCGAAATGAATCGTTACAGTTCATGAATTATTCATGATTTGTTCAATGATAGTTCACATACACAATTCATGAAAAAAATATGAAAAAATCATGATTGCTAAATGAAACAAATTCTAGAATGGTTCATGAAATAGAAGTTCATGAACTGTTCATGAATTGAGATCATGAAATTTCAAGAATAATGTTCACATAAATTCTTCTCAAATGTTCACCAACAGTTCATGAACTAATCAAGGAAATATTTTAATGAACAGTTCATGACCTGTTCTTGCAATCATGACAAATTTCCTATATAAAACAGAATAAACCCCAGGACAGGGCTAATTTTGACCCCGGGGCCATATTTTGAACAAACTTGGTAGAGGTCCACTAGACAATGCCACATACAAAATATCTAAGCTCTAGGCCTTGCAGTTTTGGAGATGAAGATTTTTTAAATTTTCCTAATAGTATATAAGTCTATTTAAATCAAGTGACCTCCGGGGCGGGGCCAATTTTGACCCTATGGCAATAATTTGAACAAACTTGGTAGAGGTTCACTAGACAATGCTACATACCAAATATCTTAGCTCTAGGCCTTGTGGTTTCGAAGAAGAAGATGTTTTAAATGTTCCTATATAAAATAGAATAAACCCCAGGGCAGGGCTTATTTTGACCCCGGGGCCATAATTTGAACAAACTTGGTAGAGGTCCATTAGACAATGCCACATACGAAATATCTAAGCTCCAGGCCTTGCGATTACGGAGAAGAAGATTTTTTTTAATTTTCCTATATAAGTCTATATAAATCAAGTGACCCCCGGGGCGGGGCCAATTTTGACCCTAGGGCAATAATTTGAACAAACTTTGTAGAGGTTCACTAGACTATGCTACACACCAAATATCAAAGCTCTAGGCATTTTAGTTTTTGACAAGAAGATTTTTTAAATTTCCTATATAAGTCTATGTAAAATCAAGTTACCCCCGGGGCGGAGCCAATTTTGACCCTAGGGGAAAAATTTGAACAAACTTTGTAGAGTTCTATTAGACAATGCTACATACCAAATATCTCAGCTCTAGGCCCTGTGGTTTCGGACAAGAAGATTTTTTAAGTTTTTTCTATTTGTTGCCATAGCAACCAGAGTTTTTAATGAAATTTAATTTTTTGTATAACTTTTAAAGGGGACCACCCAAGGATCATTCCAGCAAAGTTTGGTTGCAATCAGCATAGCAGTGTAGGAGGAGATGTTGTTTTAAGTAAACATGGACGCCACGTAACGACGCACGACGCACGATGGACGCAGTGCGATCTCAAAAGCTCACCCTGAGCACATTCGTGCTCTCGTCAGCTAAAAAAACAGTAACATAAATGAAGTAATAAGTTAATATTAAACCATAAAACTCATTCAAATTGGGTGTCTGAAGTTGAAATAATTACAAAAGCTATACCGATTCAGAGCGACTTCCTCTCAATCAGTAAAAACATCCATAATGTACTAATATTCAAAATAAATATCTCAAAATAGAGCAGACAGACTTATGGAACTTTCATAATTTTTAAAGGTTTCTATGTCAGAAAAAGATTGTTAGAGTCTATGGGAGTAGCTCATTTTTTAACAATTAAAGAAAATAGGAGATCCATTTTAATGAAAACTCCCAGTAGAAAGATGCAAAAACACGATGTCAACCTAATTTGATAAAGAAAAAATACAAGTCACCGTGCAATATCCTCAGAAATTAACATTTTAAAAATTTTCAACAAGGGCAACACCTCTTACAAAATTGTAAAATAAAAAAAAGTATCGAGGGTAACTATCAAACCAATAAAGATAATTGGGCAATACTTAACTTTTAAAATATCAACATTATTGTACATAGTGAGCGGGTATGTAAAACAAATTGTCTCATGCATATTATACCTTGAGTTACAACAGACCTACATTTATGCCTAAAACAATGAATAAAACTAAAGAACAGAAATAATAAATCAAAACCAGTAACTCATCAACTATGTAATTAAGAAAATAATAAAATCTATCAGTTTTAGATGTCGCTTTTCACCAAAACTAGCACTTTCTGGCCATTTTGTTAATTTTTATCACACTTCTTGAGTATACATGTCAGTAAGTCACAGATCGACACCAGCAGGAAATACCCTTTTCCAAGCTTTCCCATCTTGGATCTCGCGTCAATGTGACAGCTTAGCCAGTTTTCCCATTCCTGGAACAGTTGAAAATTCCATTCATATTGAGCTGCCTTTGTATCAGGTTCAATTTTATTCACTTCCATATTGTGTCATTTTTGTTTTACTAACTTTTAGTGCATACAAATAAATAACCACTAAATGAATCCGACTGGTTCTGTTCCAACATTTTGATCATTTTGACAACTTTCAGCTCACTGAGTTGTGTCACCTTCTGTGAATGTTTCAGTTCTTAACGGACAATCACCGCTGAAATTGACAAATGTAATCTAAAGAATTTTGATTTCAGGACTTGAAGTATTCTCGCAGTACTTGTTATTGAACTTATTCTCATCGTTAGTTTTCACAGCGTTAAAGCGCTAATGGCCTGACATCACCGACTTCAGCTCAAATACTTATAATATGATGTATAGCAGTTGAAGGAGTCTCATATTACAGTGTACAGGCTTTCCGAAAGGCAAAACAATCTGCAAGACATTCGGTCTGAACTGTTGGACTGAAGCTAATCTGTCAGACTAGAAAAAGTAAACAAATACAAATATACATTACATCAGGTAAATAAGTCGCCGGACGGTCAGTCCGATCAGACCTACACACAATTTATCCAGACAAGTCCACCAGTCCAGCGCCTTTCACAAAGTCTGAGTCATTGTGAATGATATTTTTAAATAAAAGGATACATATTAATATATAAATATACCAACAATGTATGGCTCATTTTTTATTACTTTTCTCCATAAAAAGAAAAGGGTAACTTGTATTGACAGGTAAAACAGCATACGCGAGTGCTGCGCAAATACAACAAGAAGAGTATTGTGGACTTAAAAAGTTAATATATTTATAATCATATAAGAATTTGTTTTCAGAAAGTGGTTCCCACTTCTTAAGTTCTTTTAATAAATGTTCGATTCTATCAATCATTGGTATTACTCATATTGCCATTGAATACGGAGTCAAATAAGTATACTGCATGCAGACATGTGTATCTTCAGTCTAATGAAATACAAAGAAATCCGTAAGTTATAATTTACTGTACAGACAAACAGTGTACATACCTCTGATCATCTAATATATATATTTTTAGATGACTTCACCAAATAAAATGTTCGTGTACATTGCTTTACTGCTCAGTGAGGTAACAAATCAACTGTACAATAAACATACAAAATATAACTGTAATTCTATCGAAAAAGAGTAAAAACCATATTTATTATAAACTATATATCCCGGTACAACCAGTTTCCGGCAATCTTACAGTAAATTGATTGCAAAACTCTAAGATACATGTGAGAAAATACTACTGCCATTAAATATTACCTGGAAGATTTTCAGCTTCTTTATTAAATAAATAAAATTTAGTTATCTCGTCTTTTGTTTTAAATATGCGCTTCTAATATGGCCGACCTAATTTGCATCCAAGGGAAGTTATCCAACCTATTTCCGGCAACTGTAGTAAAAGTACACTGATAAAAAAATGAGCCGTGCATTTATACTGGAGCAGTCTAAAATAATGTTAACTAAATTTTCAACTGTTTCTAACACTTTTAACTCTCAATAATGTATATAAATTATTTTTATAGTAGTCAAACGTTTAAGAGGTGTCTTTATTACAGTAAAGGGAAACAAATGTGTCGTCTGTTATGATAACCCTTACATTAGTGCAGAAAGCTAAGTTGACCCAGCTTTGACATGTATCGCACCATGCACAGTTTACTATAATGATCTGCATGAACCTCTTTCATGTAAATGTCTTTGATAAATATACACAAAACCTATGTCACTGTAACATCAACAAGTCAATTATGATCCAATTAGTAACGATTTTTTTCAAAAACATTGAAAAGGCACCAGTCTTAATTCACCTCGTTATAGTTTCTGATAAGTATACAATGGAAATTATTCAAGTAGGCGGGATTTGCATATCGACCTACTTTACCAGATGAACATGCGTGGAATCGTGTGCGTTCAGATTTTATGTAAAAATATTGAACTTTATATGAGCAAACTTTGGGAATAGTGAAAGCAGAGAAATAACATACTGTTCGTATATTTTTAATAACAGTTACGTTTCAAATCTTAATTTCGGAAAATGGAGGTTTGCGTGATTTACAGTACAGTTTGTAAACAAAACGGGCGCACTTGGCCCGGATGTGACGTAAGGATTGTGAAAAACTAAAACATTTCCAGGGCTGCCGGAAACAGGTTAGTGCCGAAAACTGGTTGTATCGCGATATATTAAAAATTCAACAAGCAATGAATAATATCACCAATACTCGCGATTTTCAGAGCAGGTGAACAAACTGACAACAATGCGCTGATTTATAAAAGTTGTGTAATTTAAATATTAATATGAGGAAAGCTTTAATAGATTAACAAGCAAAAAAAACATTAAAACGCTAAAATGAATTTAAATGGACAAATCGACCAGGGTCACTCAAATAGAAGGGTCTGGACTCCGTAAATTAAAGTGTTGGGTAGCGATCACGTGATCGCGCGCAAGATGGCCGTCATTTAGAAACGGTGAAGAACGCATTGAAATGAATACCCAAATATTCACAAATTACTAATCATTTTATTGGTGTAGAGCTCCACGAAAAGTTAGATCGTAAGCATCTCATTCTAATTTGACAATTTCTTAGGATAAATCCATTTATTTATGTTGAAATCCGACGGTACATAAATGGACGAAAACTCGTTTTAAGCCCAGATCTAGATTCTTGTCGCGAAGCGTGTATTTTTCGTAAGTAAATATAACCCTTTTAAGTTATAGAGTGATGTAGTCGGGATTACTTTTATGTCTTTTAAAGGTTGTTGAAGTAACTCATGCAGTTACTTTTTCATATTGCTTCCGATGCTAAGAAATAATGACACATGAAGTTGAGCCTTTTTGACGAAGTCGCCATTTTGACCAGTCATTATAGGTTTAGTACATAGGATTTTCGTAATTGATTCCGTCTTTAATAATCATCTCACGCTAAAATGCTTACAGCACATGTTAGTTAGATCATTACTAAGTTTACCCATGATTTTGCTTTTAATTTTCTGCTTTTTGTTTTTGACTAAATGGAAATTGAAAATGTGTGTGTTATCTATACACACGTGAAAAAAGCTCTCCGATATGTATCGACTGCACAACTTGATGTTTTTACAGAGATAAGCGCCTGAAGAGCACGAGTCCAGACCATTCAATTGAAAGACCCTGAATCGACTCACCGACGAATTTTGAAATTTTCCTCGAAAGGCGATCTTCATTATTGCGATCATTGACATAGATCTTCTTAAATTCTCCAGGGCAGTTCTGAATATGTTCACTTTGCAGGAGAGAACAATTTTTTATTTCGCGTGCAGCTGAGAGCAAGACGCCATGATATTTGTGTACACTGATCTCCATATCACCTCGACGTCATTTCATCTTCATACTCTGTCCACACTGGTTCATTCAGCTGGATCGCTCATATTTATTCAAAGGAAGTCATATAACATACTGACATTACATAGATAGGATCCGATGGTTTGATTTATCAACAGAAATTAGTGGAATTTTGAGCTTCTTCTGCAATATGCCTGTCGTTATTTAAGACCATTTTCCGGAGTGGGATAAAACCTGGTTCCCATCCGTAACTTCCGGCTATTATCACAACAATTCCACGAACTATATATGATCAATACTTTGAAGTTTATTAGGGAGTAAACAGCTGGTGGACATTAAAGATCGGTTAATATACACCTCTTTCGTATTCAACAATATACTAAGGGACATAATTTACAAATGACAGATTAATTTTATGGTACGATTTGCGAACAAAGCCAAGGTCGTATTTTCACGTTAAACTCCATTAATTTTAAATATCTTTACACTTATGAAAACTAGATTACAATACCTTTTTAATCATGTAGATTTAAAAAATATATGTTAACAAATAAAACAGATAAGATGGGGGGCCATGTTTTCCGAACCAAATTTTATGTGCGATAAAAAAAAATATATGAGTCGAATTGAACTCGGGATAAAAAACGTTTTACTAATTCAAATTTAATTTTGTTTACAGTTATGAAAACTAGAGAGCTTAAGGTTTCCAACAGTATTAATCTTAAAAAAATAATTGCGAAATGAAAAAGTTAAGATGGGGGCCAAATTTTGTGATAAAAAAAATAATTTTTTCCCATCTTTAACTAGGAATAAATGCATGAAAACAATTCGGATTTCTATATCTAATTACATATTCTTAAACTACAGAACGTTAGCATTAATATGATATCAAAATTATTAATATCCAATAAGAAACAAAAATGTTGATAGGGGGGCCATGTTTTCCTTTAATTTTACACTAAAATCTAGAGGGGCGCCATGTTTTATACTTCGCCCAAACCTGCCTATATCAATGTTATAAAGCGTCTGCTTGATAAATCACCTGTAAAGTAAGCAAGCGTCGATAGGACATAGACTAAAATCAAAGAACTGGAAGTAATCAGGTATGAAAAGCCGGAGTTGTCGATCCCGCTACGCTCACACTAATCCTGCTTGAAGTAAAATTTACACAATAATTATCTTGAAAAATAATATACGTGAACGATAAAGAAAAGTGACAATGACAGTGCGACCAATTAAATGTCCGCAAAGAATTAAATAATCACCTCATGCTTTAAGTAATACGAAGTTCAAAGTTTCAAAGTTCAAATATTATTCATATTCTACTTCGTGGTTTTGCAATTTTAGATGTACGTTTCACTATGAAGTGCACATGTTAATGTTTCCATGACAACCAGTAGTGCTATGTGGCGCACGGGTCATTTTAATAGTATTTGTTGATATAAACGCTAAATTAAATAGTTAAAAATCGTTAATTGCGCGCAAATTACGTCTGCCTAAAATCCGATATCATGACGTCATTTCTTGTTAAAAAAACAACGGAAACACTTTCTTTTTGAGCGAGAAATAACAAGTTTGGTGACGCCGTTACAAGACACAAACTTAAGAAAATGACGTCGAAATGAGGTGAGTCAATTTGGGTACAACGATCCAGGTCCGTAAGGCCTTAGGAAAACATACAAGCAAACCTGCAGTATGATACAAGATGCCTGAACTTTGAAGGAATGTTGTCGAACGTTAGTGCTAAAATAATAATTATAAACAATTATAAACAATTTAAAGAATATCGTGAATCTGTAGAAGATAAAACCCGCTACGGACGACCAGCGAAACTAAAGTCGACATTTTAGCAGGGTGTTAGAGAATTGCTAGCAGAGGATCGGCGATTCATCATTCGCCCTTTTTCATCGCGATTGGAAGTATGAAAATCATATATTCACCAGATTCTAAAAGAAAGGCTGAATTGTACGTGTGAAAAACACCTAGATACATCTGAAGAAGGCCAGAGTGTTAAAATCTGGCAGAAAACAGATGTTTGTGTTTTTATGGACGCCGAGGCATGCTGCTAGTACCAGGCGGACAGCGAGTAAATGAAGTGGACTACCGCAAGGTAGCTTATTGATAAATTAATTCTAAAGTTAAATATTAATTCATAAATATTAGTAATTTTGTTATGAAAATATATGAAAAAGTAGACAATACATTTTAACACACCCCTGTTGTTTCACAAGTATCATAGAAGATCTTCGTGTTAGGAGATTCGAAAGCACGCGAGGATTGGTGCCAGAAACAATGACGATAGTGTCTTCTTTCGATTAGAAATTCCACATGGACATCTGAAGTAAATTCCTGAAAAAGGGAATGTGTTTTTTTCGGGCGGTGCCTACATAGACAAAGATTAGGATGAAAGTTTGACCTGATGTCAAAGTGACGTTAAGAGACGTTATACCGTGCGCCGGGAGGTTGTTATGTATGCAACTTTATTCATGTTCTTTGTATTTTAATCCAATTTGTACAACACACCAAGAAAGATTTCAATTATACGTCACAGAAATTAGGTTTCAAAGCATTGAAAAATGTCCGAGTTATGAGAAAAGTATATATCACTGCATGACTGGTACCCTTAAGTTATGCGTTTATATAGCTGTATGCCTGGTACCCTTAAGTTATACATATATATATCACTGTATGCCTTATACCCTTAACTAGCACATATATCACTGCATGACTGGTACTCTTAACTAGTACATATATATCACTGCATGACTGGTACCCTTTAGTTATACATATATATCACAGTATACCTGGTACCCTTAAGTTGTATATATCACTGTATGCCTTGTATCCTTAACTAGCACATATATCACTGCATGACTGGTACTCTTAACTAGTACATATATATCACTGCATGACTGGTACCCTTTAGTTATACATATATATCACAGAATACCTGGTACCCTTAAGTTATATATATCACTGAATGCCTTGTACCCTTAACAAGTACTTATATCACTGCATGACTGGTATCCTTAACTAGTACATATATATCATTGCATGTCTGGTACCCTTAAGTTATACATATATATATCACTGTATGCCTTATACCCTTAACTAGCACATATATCACTGCATGACTGGTACTCTTAACTAGTACATATATATCACTGCATGACTGGTACCCTTTAGTTATACATATATATCACAGAATACCTGGTACCCTTAAGTTATATATATCACTGAATGCCTTGTACCCTTAACAAGTACTTATATCACTGCATGACTGGTATCCTTAACTAGTACATATATATCATTGCATGTCTGGTACCCTTAAGTTATACATACATATATCACTGTATGCCTGGTACCCTTAACTAGTACATATATATATCACTGTATGCCTGGTACCCTTAACTAGTACATATATATCACTGCATGACTGGTATCCTTAACTAGTACATATATATCACTGCATGACTGGTATCCTTAAGTTATACATACATATATCACTGTATGCCTGGTACCCTTAACTAGTACATATATATCACTGTATGCCTGGTACCCTTAACTAGTACATGTATATCACTGCATGACTGGTATCCTTAACTAGTACAAATATATCACTGCATGACTGGTACCCTTTAGTTATACATATATATCGCTGTATGCCTGGTACCCTTAAGTTATAGGTTTGTATTACTGCATGCCGGGTACGGAATTACTGCGCTTTTTTAAAAATCAATATTGGATTTTATAGATATCACGGACAAGCATATAATTATTTTTAAGTTTTGGTGTATATTAATTCATTTACAAATAAAGAAATTGTTTCATTTTTTCAACTACACAGTTACTAAATGATGAACTATGTGTACTATATGATGTACTGTATGTACTATATGATGTATTGTGTGTACTATATGATGTACTGTGTGTACTATATGATGTACTGCATGTACTATATGATGTACTGTGTGTACAATATGACGTACTGTGTGTAGTATATGATGTACTGCATGCACTTTATGATGTACTGTGTGTACTATATGATGTACTGTGTGTAGTATATGATGTACTGCATGCACTTTATGATGTACTGTGTGTACTATATGATGTACTGTGTCGTCTACATGATGAACTATGTACAATATGATGTACTATACGATGTACTGTGTGTACTGTATGATGTACTGTATGTACTATAAGACGTATTGTGTGTACTATATGATGTATTGTGTTTACTATATGATGTACTGTGTGTACAATATGATGTACTGTGTGTACTAAATGATTATTGTGTGTACAATATTATGTACTGTGTGTACAATATGATGTACTGTGTGTACAATATGATGTACTGTGTGTACTATATGATGTACTGTGTGTACTATATGATGTACTGTGTGTACTATATGATGTACTGTGTGTACTATATGATGTACTGTGTGTACTACATGATGAACTATGTACAATATGATTTACTATACGATGTACTGTGTGTACTGTATGATATACTGTGTGTACTATATGATGTACGGTGTGCACTATATGATGAACTATGTACAATATGATGCACTATACGATGTACTGTGTGTACTGTATGATGTACTGTGGTTATTATATGATATACTGTGTGTACAATATGATGTACTGTGTGTACTATATGATGTACTGTGTGTACTATATGATGTACTGTGTACTATATGATGTACTGTGTGTACTACATGATGTACTGTGTGTACTACATGATGAACTATGTACAATATGATTTACTATACGATGTACTGTGTGTACTGTATGATATACTGTGTGTACTATATGAAGTACGGTGTACACTATTTGATGAACTATGTACAATGTGATGCACTATACGATGTACTGTGTGTACTGTATGATGTACTGTGGTTATTATATGATATACTGTGTGTACTATATGATGTACTGTGTGTACTATATGATGTACTGTGTGTACTATATGATGTACTGTGTGTACTATATGATGTACTGTGTGTACTACATGATGAACTATGTACAATATGATTTACTATACGATGTACTGTGTGTACTGTATGATGTACTGTGTGCACTATATGATGTACGGTGTGCACTATATGATGAACTATGTACAATATGATGCACTATACGATGTACTGTGTGTACTGTATGATGTACTGTGGTTATTATATGATATACTGTGTGTACTATATGGTGTACTGTGGGTACTATATGATGTATTGTGTGTACAATATGATGTGCTGTGTGTACTATATGATGTGCTGTGTGTACTATATGATGTGCTGTGTGTACTGTATGCTGTGCTGTGTGTACTATATGATGTACTGTGTGAACTATATGATGTGCTGTGTGTACTATATGATGTGCTGATGTACTATATGATGTGCTGTGTGTACTATATGATGTACTGTGTGAACTATATGATGTGCTGTGTGTACTATATGATGCGCTGTGTGAACTATATGATGTACTATGTGTACTATTCGATGTACTATGTGTACTATATGATGTACTGTGGCTATTATATGACGTACTGTGGGTACTATATGATTTACTATGTGTACTATAAGACGTACTGTGGGTACTATAGGATGTACTGTGTGAACTATATGATGTACTGTGGGTACGATAATTATGATGTACTGTGGGTACTATATGATGTACTGTGTGTACTATATGATGTGCTGTGTGTACTATATGATGTGCTGATGTACTATATGATGTGCTGTGTGTACTATATGATGTACTGTGCCTATTATATGACGTACTGTGGGTACTATATGATTTACTATGTGTACTATAAGACGTACTGTGGGTACTATAGGATGTACTGTGTGAACTATATGATGTACTGTGGGTACGATAATTATGATGTACTGTGGGTACTATATGATGTACTGTGGGTACTATATGATGTACTGTGGGTACTATATGATGTACTGTGGGTACTATATGATGTACTGTGGGTACTATATGATGTACTATGTGTAATATATGACGTACTGTGTGTTCTATATGATGTGCTGATGTACTATATGATGTGCTGTGTGTACTATATGACCCACTTTGGGTACTGTATGATGTACTGTGTGTACTATATGATGTGCTGTGTGTACTATATGATGTGCTGATGTACTATATGATGTGCTGTGTGTACTATATGATGTGTTGTTTGTACTATATGACGCACTGTGGGTACTGTATGATGTACTGTGTGTACTATATGATGTGCTGTGTGTACTATATGGTGTGCTGTGTGTACTACATAATGTGCTGTGTGTACTGTATGCTGTGCTGTGTGTACTATATGATGTACTGTGTGAACTATATGATGTGCTGTGTGTACTATATGATGCGCTGTGTGAACTATATGATGTACTATGTGTACTATTCGATGTACTTTGTGTACTATATGATGTACTGTGGCTATTATATGACGTACTGTTGGTACTATATGATTTACTATGTGTACTATAAGACGTACTGTGGGTACTATATGACGTACTGTTTGTACTATATGATGTACTGTGGGTACTATATGATGTACTGTGGTTATTATATGATGTACTGTGGGTACTATATGATGTATTATGTGTACTATAAGACGTACTGTGGGTACTATATGATGTACTGTTTGTACTATATGATGTACTGTGGGTACTATATGATGTACTGTGGGTACTATATGATGTACTGTTTGTACTATATGATGTACTGTGGTTATTATATGATGTACTGTGTAAACTATATGATGTACTGTGTAAACTATATGATGTACTGTGTAAACTATATGATGTACTGTGGTTATTATATGATGTACTGTGTAAACTATATGATGTACTATGTGTACTATATGATTCACTGTGTGTACTATGTATGTTGTACTGTGTGTACTTTGTGAAGTACTGTGTGTACTATGTGATATTTTAATGTGTATTTTAATATGATGTACTACGTGTACTATACGATGTACTGTGTGTACTATATGATGTACTGTGCGTACTAAATATGTTGTACTGTGTGTACTGTATGATGTACTGTGTGTACTATATGATGTGCTGTGTAATATTGTATTGTGTGTACTATATGATTTTCTGTGTGTACTTTATGACGTACTGTGTAATATATGGCATACTGTGTATAATATATGGTGTATTGTGTGTACTATATGATGAACTCTGTACAATATGATGTACTGTGTGTATGGCATGATGTACAACCTTATAGGGTTTTCTCAAGAGAATTTAGATAAAGATTTTCTCTGTAATTTAACAATCATGATAGTTAAAAATGATCAGAATAGTGTTCCCTAAAAAATCGACGCTCGGTTTAACAAAAATTATAACACTGCATGTTGTAACTTTGAAATAATGAAATCAATGCCTGAATGAACATTGAAAATGGTGGATTTTGTTGATTTACACATTATCTTTTTAAAACATGTTCACATTATCATTTTAAAACATGTTCATATCATCTGTTTAAAACATGTTCACATCATCTGTTTATAACATGTTCACATCATCTGTTTATAACATGTTCACATTATCTGTTTATAACATGTTCACATCATCTGTTTATAACATGTTCACATCATCTGTTTATAACATGTTCACATTATCTGTTTAAAACATGTTCACATTATCTGTTTATAACATGTTCACGTTATCTTTTTAAAACTTTTTTTATCATGCTTGTAGCATGTGCACATCATATGCTTGTAACATGTACAGATCATTTGGTTGTTACCTATTACCCCTGGTTAAAACATCGCACCAACAATCAAGATCATTTGCGACGTTCAGCTTTAGGAGGAAAACTCCATGGACGGACCTTTAGATAGAAGACCATTTCCGACAGGTACTCGGGAATTTCGACTGCGCAAAATTACGCTGCCCCACCCCTGGGGTATTAGATACAAATATGTTTTAGGGTGGAGATTTAGAGTCATATGGTTGTTTCTTGGGTGGGGATTTACGCATAAAAATTCGCCCTCCGGGCAAAATATTGACAGGTACATCATGTCAGTTGGCCACAGTGTTGTGTTAATTTGATGATTTGTCATAAAATCTTTCACGATTTTGGCTCTATGAACAGGGCATTGTCGTCGATAAAAATATATTGATTATCCTGGAAATACTGCGCAAAAACGGACCAAAGGTTGTAATCTATATTTTCAATATACTTTGCACCTGTTATCGTAACTACACAATCAGTCAATGTTCCGATACCATTGAAATATATATACACCTCCCCAGATCATTACATTTAACCTCCTATTTGAGGCTCGACACACTAAGTGGGGTTGGTTCATCATCTTTTCACCAAACATACAACCTGTTTTTTTAATCTATTACTACCTGACATTCATCACTGAATATTCATTTATTCCGATGTGTATCAATTTTCCAATCTTTCCTATCTTTTCACCAATTTACCCGCAATTTCCTGTTGTATTCCCTCACAACAACCGCCTTCTTAACAATCCTTCTTTTATAGCCGAGACTAGATAATTTTCTCTGAACAGTCTTCGTACAAAAACGCCGATCCCTAACATCATTCAACTTGCTGGTTATATCTTGTAACGACATACATGTACTACGATTCGTTTTTACAATCCTTGAAAGTTTATTTTCATATCGACTCGTAAACGATTTCTTCCGTCCCCTCCCACCCTCATTTTCAACAGTTCCACTTATTCATACTTCTTCAAAACACTTTTTATTGTCGATCGAGGTATGTTCTATGTTTTAGATAATTATGACTTATTCTGGTTGTTTTTATAACTTTTCACAGTTAATTCCCGAACATCTGTGCTTAATTCTGACCGTTTAAATGCCATTTTTGTTTTTTCTCGATTTTATTTACATTTTAATTCAGACGACAGAAAATACGTCATCAATGTAAGCTGTATACGTCATACTATGTCAATATTTTGATCATTTCCTGGAATATAAACCTGTTCTATTTTATAGCGCGATCGATAATTGACTTACATACACTACGACGCCAGTTGCATAGCCGAGTGGCGAACAATTATGTCCTTTGACTGTACATGTAAATGTTTTGTTTGGTACTTAACGTTCTTTTTCCTAATTGTGGTATTTATAGATCATATATTTTATATGTTTAGTTCTGCAATACCATTTCATAATGGTAAATAATTTGTACATTCATTCATTCATGTTTTATAAATATTTTCCGGCGTTTATATGACGTCACGTAAAGTATTACATGACGTCACGTAAAATATTACATGACGTCACATCTATTGTTTATTATTATTCATTAAGTGTGTGAATTTCAACACGCATAATTGTTAAATCAATATTTTAGTTTGGTATCACGTGTATGCAGTTTCTAAAGAAGAATGGTTTTCAATGATAAAACACAAGTAATTCTATCATAATCTTGCACTGAGAACAAATTTCAGTAACCAGTGGTAAGTAGCATTACTAACTGAATGACAAACCAGGCAACTTGCCCTGTATAGTTAGAACTGCGCTCTGATATATCCATTAAGCAAACAAAGTCATTCCTCATGTTCAAACACTAAAATGTAGGTGTATCATACTGGTATAGGTGTGTATCATGTTGCAGTATGTGTGTGTCAAGTGGGTGTAATTTTGCAGAAAAATAGTTTGAAAGTTCTTTTATAATTCTTCATCTTTGATCTTATATTCATCCATATGTCAGGTTTTCTTTTGGTTGACTCGTTTATGGAGAAACTGTGATCAAATTATTCTGACAATTACATACATGTACCTCCACAAACATCATGTTTTATAATAAAATTAAAACTAAGAAAAATGCAAAGTTCATATGTTTATTGTACAATACAGGCATTGAATAAGATCAAAATAATAAACAAAAAATGTTTGTTACTACATTTGTTAGGAATCAATAAAACATAAAAAAGTCAATGACTCAACAAACAAAAAGTTGAAACAATTTTATTTAAAGAGAACTAAGAAATAATATGCTGTAGACAAAACAACTACCCAGACCGTAGGTCGGCCTTCATTTCAGGAAAAACTTCTATTTTTTGTATCAAATAACGCAAAAAATGACATATAATGTTATAATGTATCTTCAAAAGTCCAATGAAACATTTTAAAACAAAAAAAAAATTGGAAAAAAATTGAAGTCAAGAAAAAATCATTAGAATCACCAAAAATGCAAAAAACAACTTTTTTCCGAATTTTGAATTAAAATATGTCTCATCTTGTAGGAAATGATCTAATTAAGAAAATAAATGGTCACATGACATGTTTCCGTTGAGAAATAAAAAAGTTATGATCATTTTTGTCTGCGTGAAATTCTATCATTTTGTTGACGCGTTCATCAAAGTCGCTTATAAAGTCAACTTTTTACATGAAATGTTTACAAAAACACAACAAAAACATTTACTGACAACTTCTTGTTTCAAAGTGTAACAATGGACCATATTCAAAGAATAACCATATATCATCTTTAAATGTGATGTTTATTGTAGATATTGATTCAAGATGTTCAGACATGTATTTCACAGACTTCTTCTCTGACAGTACACTGTGAGTTTCTCCATCAACTGATGTAATCTGACAGTAATGTAACTCAACTTTTATCTCAGAATTATTTACACAACTTTCAACAAAACAATGAAAACATTGACGACTCATTGTGACCCACCCCAGCTCTATCTTCACTTGTGTTACCTGAGGATGTAGTTGTAATAAAACACCATCAGGTAACTCCATGCCCTCCAGTATTAGTGACTTGAGACATGGAAGAGATTTCACTGTAGACGTCAATGTTTTCATTGTTTTGTTATCTAACCTGTAGGAACCATAGATATTAAGATGTTCAAGTTGTAAATAATTCAAACAGTTAAATAAATCACTATAACAAAGTCTAACAATCCTCTCAGAGAATGGAAGAAACAATGTGACGGACTTTAAACTAGAATTGTTTACATTGTTACATAAAATATTAACATACCACAGACATAATGAAGTGAGTTTTGTATGTTGTGAAAGATTTAGAGTCAATGTACAGTCACTATCATACCACGGGTGATCAACACAAGACACATCAGACAATTTTATATTTTCAATGAGAACATTGTCAGACAGAAATTTCACCAGATAATGTAAACTGTTATGTTGTATTTTAACAAAAGACAGAGACAATGATGTCAGATGATGGAGACTTCTCACAAGTAATTCTGGTATCAATGGTTTATATTCATAATCACCTTCAATACAAACAGTGTGCAGAGTTGATTTATTCTGTAACATGCACTGAGTGAACTTTACAAAATCAGCAGATGACACTCCAACAATATTTATACACTGCAGATTTTTTATCTGATCAAACTCATCTAAATATTCACTTTTATCACAATGTAAAGATTTCACATTTGTTGTATTTAGCAATAAAAGTTTTCTCAAAATATCAACATTTTTGGAATATTTATCAAAAAGAAAATCTTCCATTCTTAATACACAAGTTTTATCATTAGATCTACTGACTTCCTTGAAACAATTTACAACAATATTTTCTAATGATTTGAGTTGCTTACTGTAAGAATTACTGTAAGAAGTATTGTTATAGTGAAATAAAACATTTTTCCTACATGAAGTTAAATCTTCTGATAATGCTATGTAAATATTCTCAAACAATGTTTTAATGCTATTCAAAGAAAATCCAGCAAGTAAGAGAAAAAAGTTTTCAAACTGTACAACATCATTTAAACATTTCCATGTTTTAGTAACATCCCTGGATGAATTACTAGAGTCAAATGATGATATAAACAATGCTGCGAAAAATTCAAGGTAAGATTTGTGAATAAAACTTATTCTCAATTTTTCAACAGGATAAAATCCAAATACTTCATTTGTGGATAAAATACCAATTTTACATAAAAAATCTATTTCCTCATTGTTTATGCAAAATGGTTCAGATTGTAACTGGTGTCTACTAAACACTAGATTTGCTGAATTTTCATCTTGTTTGAACATGGAGCAAAATGAAAGATGACATACTTTATACAATAAGCTAACATATTTATTCAAATACATGAGCCCTGACAGAGAGCCTGGAAGTTGTAAAGTAGATGCTGTATGAGGTGGAAACATAACTTTTCTCTGTTCAGCTCTCTGAAACAACATCTCTAATATGTTGGCATATATAAGAGGCCTGGTCACGCCATCTAGTGTTTTTTCATACCATAAAACCACCAATTGAGATGCAATTATGGGGATGACTATTTCATTAGTAAGACCACATTTCTTAATGTCAGATTGGAAATCAGACGACTTTCTTTCGGTAGAACTTAGTTTATTCATATAATTAACAATCTTTTCAATGTAAGAGTTTAACGATTTTCCTTGTATGCCAGAAATCTGAACTTGATTATCTACGTCTGTTTTGGACAACCGCAAACGTTCAATTCTATATGGTCTGGTCGTAGTGAGATAGATGCACCTGTCAGAGTACACTCTTTTAGGCAGTTCATGTGTCTTTATTCCAACTTTCTTCGGATTCCACTCATCCAGGCCATCAAGCAGAACGAGACAATTAGATTTTCTTAGAATATTTCGTATATTGATAGGGTCATTGGGATCAAAATAACATTCTTTGATCATATCTACTACATGATAATGTTCAGTATCACGTAGATTTATATAAAACACACAGTCAAACTTAGACACATATTCATATTTCTTATAAACCATCTGGCCACACTTGGCATTACACCACAAGAAACACAGATGTCGACAGAAAGATGATTTGCCAACACCTGCATCACCAGTGATGTAAATTTCATTGCATGACCTATTGTTTTTGTAAAATATATCTTCAAAACATTCAATTTCTTCAGCATCCTTCTTTTCTTCAACAGTAAACATTGCAGGAGATACATATACAAGTTGAAGATCTTCAACTTTTTTATCAAATAATGGCAACACTGGCAAGGCTCTATAATGTCGCTTGTAGAACTCTTTGAGCTGTTCCTGAACATCTGAAATCAGAAAATGATGTAGTTAGAAAAAAAAAGGTACTATGAGACATATCATTTACGATACTTGGATTGTAATTATTTATAATTATAATGCTATCAATGGGACTATTAACAAGAGGGCCATGATGGCCCTATAAATGCTCACCAGGAGAAGAGGTCATTTGGAGATTAACATTGTTGAAGTTTTCTATACGAGTCTAAGTAAGATCAAGTGACCGATCTAGGCCGTTTTTTATCCCATGGCCATTATATGAACAGATTTATAAGAGGTCCATTAGACAAAGCTAGATACCAAATATCTTAGCTCTAGGCCTTGTGGTTTCGGAGAAGAAGATTTTTTTAAATTTTCCTATATAAAATAGAATAAACCCCAGAACAGGGCTAATTTTGACCCCGGGGCCATAATTTGGACAAACTTGGTAGAGGTCCACTAGACAATGCCACATACAAAATATCTAAGCTCTAGGCCTTGCGGTTTCGGAGAAGATTTTTTAAATTTTCCTATATAAGTCTATATAAATCAAGTGACCCCCGGGGCGGGGCCAATTTTGACCCTAGGGCAATAATTTGTACAAACTTGGTAGAGGTCCACTACACAATGCTACATACCAAATATCTTAGCTCTAGGCCTTGTGGTTTCGGAGAAGAAGATTTTTTAAATTTTCCTATATAAAATAGAATAAACCCCAGGGCAGGGCTAATTTTGACCCCGGGGCCATAATTTGAACAAACTTGGTAGAGGTCCACTAGACAATGCCACATATGAAATATCTAAGCTCTAGGCCTTGCGGTTTCGGAGATGAAGATTTTTTTAATTTTCCTATATAAGTCTATATAAATCAAGTGACCCCTGGGGCGGGGCCAATTTTGACCCTAGGGTAATAATTTTTTGAAAAAAATTAGTAGAGGTCCACTAGACTATGCTACACACCAAATATCAAAGCTCTAGGCATTGTAGTTTTTGACAAGAAGATTTTTTAAATTTCCTATATAAGTCTATGTAAAATCAAGTTACCCCCGGGGCTGAGCCAATTTTGACCCAAGGGGAATAATTTGAACAACTTTGTAGAGTTCCATTAGACAATGCTACATACCAAATATCTCAGCTCTAGGCCCTGTGGTTTCGGACAAGAAGATTTTTTAAGTTTTTTCTATTTGTTGCCATAGCAACCAGAAGTTTTAATGAAATTTAATTTTTTGAACAACTTTGAAAGGGGACCACCCAAGGATCATTCCAGCAAAGTTTGGTTGCAATCCGCATAGCGATGTAGGAGGAGATGTTGTTTTAAGTAAACATGGACGCCACGTAATCGTAACGACGCACGATGGACGCAGGGTGATCACAAAAGCTCACCCTGAGCACATTCGTGCTCTGGTGAGCTAAAAACTAAATTGAGCAATTTCATTGAATAATGTAATTTGAAATATTTAAATTTAATTTAAAAGTGTTAAAATCAAATGGCATATACTTCTCCTACATCACTAAGTCTAACATCATAGATAACATTCTTATGCCCTAATTCGAGAAACGTATGAGCAGTGAGTAAATTGTCAGCCACCATTGTTTAGAAATGTCAAGTAATTCCTGAATACTTACTAGTATCTAATACTTATACTTTTACTAGTATATGTACACGATTGTGCTGTATATTTGATCTAATAAGTGTAATGTAGTACTGATACAATAAAACAATCAGATTAATCAAATTCAGGATATAAAGAAATAACGCTGTTACCTTCTACATATCCTTTCATCATGCATAAACACAGATCATAGAGCCTCTATTAAATGTTTTAGTCTTTTTCTCATTTACATTCATTTATGAAAACTAAAGTTTAAATTCATTAAGACTGAATTTTAATCACACAGTCACGAAATGAGAAAATCCTGCTTGGTATCTATAGTTACTACATATAGTGGTTTCTCATTCTATCGGGTCTTCCATTTTATCGGTGTAAACAGCTTTTCTCGCGGGTTTTTAACATTGCGCCGTCTATGGGTTGTTTACGTTCCCGCTTCAATAACACAAATATCACTCGTCCGTAACAAACTTTTTTTCTAAAAATGTCTGAACTACTGGTGATTTTACAGAAAATCAGGTGAAAAACGATTTTCTTCGAATGATGCTTACCCCTATGTTTATAAAACGCTCTATATTTTCTGTAAACGGATGTTTAAGTTTTGAAATCGCTACTGAAAAAGTTTGTCTGACATTATATATTGTGACGTCACCACACAGAAAGTATAACAACTTCTAAATTTAGGAACACTTCTGGGAACTGAAAATATGGCAAGCCATTAAGGTCATAATTTGCAGTAAAAACAATGAACGGATTTTAATGATACACAAGCAGACACCTGTCGATTTTGAACATTCTAAATGTGTGTATATCACTTATATATGATTCATATACACACCTATAACCTATTTTTACTGCTCTTAATGCAGTTTTTGAGTAGGATCTTGTACTTTTGTAAAGATTTTACTAGGGGTTAGATTCCTGTTTCAGTACGTGAAATATAAAAATTTATCTTATTTCAAAGTTCCAAAGAGTTCAGCCAACTTGCTGTATTGAACTTACTGTTGAAACTTGTCTAAAATTGTTTACTATTCCTATGTTAAATGTTTTCAATAATAATAAAATCATTATGTATCCGGCGTTCCATAGTTGGCACATTTTTAGATTTACACCGGTAGAAGCGGGAACCAATCTTGACATGTCAATTTCAACATGGCCGCTTATCGGCGGGATGTTGTAAATATAAACTATTTCATCATGTATTTTGAGTTCGTTTAAATAAACAGAGAGGGATTTTAAAGCCTCGATCCAGTAAAAGATCCATGTTAGTTGCTTTAATTTATTTAGATTTTATTACGAACGTTAAGTACCCCGATAGAACGAGAAACCAGCATACATAAAATTTAACATAACACAGAAAGTCTTACTAATATATTTATTGATTTGTATACCATACCTTTAAGATCTGCATCCTGTGTTTGTTGTTTCTGTTCTAAATGATCCACTCGTTCCTTTACATTAATGATTTCATGTTCTAATTCATCCATTCTATCATCAAGTGAAGCCCATGCTGCGATTGCCTCATTGTATTTCTTCCTCAGTTCTTCATCTACATCCATTTGTTTTGCCTTATTAATCAAAAGTGGTAAATCAGCAATAGCAGCTCGTTTATTGAGTCTGGTTAAAATCTAGAATTACATTAAACAAAGAGTAATAAAAATTCAATTCATTGGTAAATATCCTAAAGTTAACATAATTTAATGTATGAGTTTATTTATTATGAATTTCAATAAAATAAAATACTTTACAGTACAAATGAAATGATCTCATAATTTGGTTCCATATCACAGTAAGTAAGTAATTCATTTTCAGATTTGTACAATATAGTACATCATCATATAAATACATTTTACATAATAACAAGAGGGCCAAGATGGCCCTATATCGCTCACATGACAATCACTGTTCACTCATTAAAACATTGTTTTGAACCGGTGACCTAGTTTTTGACCCCAGACGACCTATGTTCGAATTTGTCTTACATATCATTAAGACAAACAGTCTGACTAGGTTTGGTGAAGATACGATCATTATTTGACATCTACAGTGTTAATAAGGTTTTCCTAAGATTTGACCTTGTGACCTGGTTTTTGACCCTAGGTGACCCATATTTGAACGTGTGCTTAATATCATCTGACAAGGTTTGGCCAAGATTTAATCAAAACTATGACATTTAGAGCTTTTACAAGATTTTTACCTAAGATTTGACCTTGTGACCCAGTTTTTTTAACCCGGCTGACCCATGTTCATCCTTTACCCACATATCATTGAGGCAAACATTTTGACAAGGTTTGGTGAAGATCCAATTAAAACTGTGACATCTACAGTGTTAACAAAGTTTTCCTAAGATTTGACCTGGTGACCTAGTTATTGACCCCAGATGACCCATATTTATACTTGACCGTTAAATCATTAAAACAAACGATTTGACAAAGTTTGGTGAAGATCCAATTATAACTGTGAAATCTACAGTGTTAACATTGTTTTTAATAAGATTTGACCTAGCGACCTAGTTTTTGACCCAAGATGACCCATGTTCGAACTCGTCCAAGATATTATGTAGACAAACATTCTGACAAGGTTTCATGATCATCCAATCAAAACAGTGACTTCTAGAGTGTTCACAAGGTTTTCCAGCAATTTGCCCTAGTGACCTAATTTTACTACAGAAATTACCCATTTTCAAACTTGACCTACATATTATTAAAATAAACATTCTGACAAGTTTCATGAAGATAAATTCAAAACAGTGATTTCTACAGTGTTCACAAGGTTTTCCCTTATTTGGCCCTGGTGACCTAGTTTTTGACCCCAAATGGCCCAATATCGAACTCGTCCGAGATTTTGTTGATATTAACGTTCTGAGCCAGTTTTGCTAAAATTGATCCAAAAATGTGGCCCCTAGTGTGGTCACAACATAAAGTTAGAGTGATCCTAATAGCTCACTTTGTCACTTTGTGACATGTGAGCTAAAAACAATGTAATGTTCGATCAATTATCAGTAAAATTACATTAAATCTATGTGAAATCAGCACATTTTGAAGTACATACATTGTACCATAATTTAATAATCATATTTTATTAACCTTGTTTAGTTTGTATATACTCATGGGGAATGAGAAACAGGGAAAATACATATATAACTATTAATTAATAAGTCAACTATTTAAATAAGCATAATGTTACAATTTGTAAGAGTTAAATATGTTAAGTTAAACATTAATATGGTACACGGAAATTCTTGAGGATTTTGGGAAGGCACTTTAGCCCTCAATTCGGGGAATGAAATTTCAAGGAGTAAATCGAAAATTTGGGAAAATTGCATGATTTAAAATATATTTTCTACGGGGAAGCCACCCCTTGCAGACTGCAAGTAACGAAAACCCCTGTGTTGCATTAAATTTTTTCTTTGTTTGTGCGCTAATTTTAGATATCTACATTTCGTAACTGAAATAACCTGATGAATTGACGAGTTAAAGGTGGAAACAATTCAGAGACAATATTTTGCCTAAGTTGGGCCCATAAAACTAATACAATATAATGAACTGCAAAGTTACACAGATGGTTTGGGAGTCAGGTATTGAGTATGTAGTCTCCCATGTCAAGGACAACTTATGTATTAATTTATAACTAGCTTCCGTGGTCCGTCGCGTGGTTGAGGTAGCTGACTTTAAATCACTGTTACCTCAACTGATAGAGGGTTATGGGATCGAACCCCAGCTACCAACTATGTCTCTGTTTTTGAGAGAAAGTAGGTAATGCTTACAGAGGATGGGAGTCAAGTACTAGTTCTTCCCAGGAAAGATGGTTAGGTGAACTGTCCTCATATGACACTGATTGTTGAAAAGGGGAGTAAAACTATTATATATCAAAAATTGTACATTAAGAAGTGTGTAACAAATATTTACCGAACTCAATTTTTTCCACATAGAATCTAAGTCTGTCTCAGGCAAACGCAACGTATCACTATGCATCAGCTGAAATACAGTGTTTAATTACTTACTTAATTAGCATTTCAAATGAATATACATTACATAGACATTACGAAAATCACAGAAATAAATACTTAAAATAAGTATGTACATGTCGAATGACTATGTGAGTTCAGGGTTTTAATTTTATATTCATTATATTGTGCTTTATTCACATTTATCCACACAATGCAACTCAAAAATATCTAGATTATAGTTCTAAACATTACCTTCCAAGAATCTTTGATAGTTGACCTAGATATTTAAATTCATTTAAAGAAACAATATTGTCAGATTTGTTGCCCTTGTTGAAAAACAACAACAAAATAATATCAATTTCAGAAGAAATTGCACGGAGACTTTCTTTTCACTATCACATTATATTAATGCTTTCTTTTTGCATCTTTTAACACACTCCATTTTGAGGCAATAATTTTGGATATTATGGGTATAAAACTTTAAGAGACTGACTAGGTTTATTCTGTCATCATGCACTCTGAACTTACCAACATTTAATATTACTATCTTGTATTGTCAAGTTACCTATACATCATCCAGGTGTGTCTATGACAAGCTATAAACCAGTCAGTAATATAGTCATAGGAAACATTAACAAATATTTAGATATGCTTCTTTGAAGTCTGTAATTATTTGAAATTTTGAATTTATGTTGAAAGTTTTTACTAAAACAAATCACATCAGAATGCTTACATTATTCCTGCACATCCTCAATCTAGTGATGTCAGCCTCTATAGAGAAATCTGTAGTTGCAGGGTTTCTCCATACAGGATCTTTTGATGACTTTAAACCACATATGTTCCTCAGAATACATGCCAGTAATGAAATATCCAAATTGGATAGACACGGGTTGCCATTAACCGCTTGTAGTATCTTCTGCTGATCAGCATTTATAACCTTCTTTGCTATCAAACTCTGAATGTCATTATTGTGAGCTGTCAGGAATTTCACCACATCATTACCAGCAATACTATTTAATACCTGCCTCAGTACATCTGCACCAATATGTATGAGCAGATATTGATATCTGAAGATTAACTTATCTGAAATGAAACAGAGTTAGATTAAATATATATACATGTATCATACCCATCATGGAAAGTTTATAATTTTTTATTATTAATTTACCCGACTCGGAATAATCTTTCACATTTCATATGGTTATGAACATGTATGTTTATATACATATTAATGTAAAGTTTCGCAGGCATCATTTTTAATGTTAACTGTTAATTTGTTTTAATGTCGGTCAATATTGTAGATCCCATTGCTATAGAAGGAAAAAAGCCCTGCCTAGTTTTTTACCCTAGGTGACCCATATTCGAACTAGACCTTGATATCATTAAGGCGAACAAGATTTGGCGAAGATCCAATTAAAACTTTGACATCTAGAGCTTTAACAATGTTTTTACCTAAGATTTGACTTGGTGACCTAGTTTCTTATCCCGGCGGACCCATATTCCTCCTTAACCCCCATGTCTTTGAGGCAAACATTCTGACACGGTTAAGTGAAGATCAAATCAAAACTGTGACATTTACAGTGTTAACAATGTTTTCCTAAGATTTGACCTAGTTACCTAGTTTTTGACCCGAAATGGCCCATTATCGCACTCATCCAAGATTTTGTCGATATTAACGATGCGAAAATTGAACTAAAAATGTGGCCCCTACTTAATTCACAAGGTAACGTTCAGTTTGTGAATTTAGGATAAATTTGGAACTACTTGTCCGAATCACCAAAAGTGAACTGGTTTTCTCTATATTCTATACAAAATTACCACGAAAGCTACTTGTCTGAATCAATAACTACTCGTCCTGGACAACCGGACAAGTGCTAATTTTGCAGACTGAAAGTTTGACGACGCACTACGCCAGACGAAGACTGAACACAAAAGCTCACCCTGAGCACAAGTGCTCATGTGAGCTGAAAAAATGTTGTTAAATCATGGCAGTCTAAACATTTAAATCATATTTCACTCAATTTATCTTATATTGCTAAGTGTGAACTTATTTTTATTCAACTACAGCATTTAAGCGAAGAAAAACAATAAACTTCATGATATTGTCACTATTAATTTTGTATGTGATATCAACAGGGCTCTCCTTAGACACTTAAAATGGAATTTTGACTGTTGAAATTTGCAAAATAAGATTTATGAGTCTTGAAAATTGGAACCAAAGAGTCAAATTTACTATTGCACTCTTTAAATTTCTATAAGCTAAGGGTAATGTTGACCCCACATCTTTGAAGTCTAGTGAGCACCCTGATTAAACCACAAACTTCAGTAGCATTATCATAGTCTATTGACCTCTTTTACTACTTTATGTACTTATGTAGAGTGACTCCGAACTATTATAAATGAAATAGAAAATAAGAGAAATCTCTGACCTGCTGGGCCAGGATTTTGTTCAATACCAGCCAATATTAACAGCATTTTCACAAATTCTACAGCCCCTATCATTCTTGATGACTGTCTGAGGTAAAATGGTATCAATACACCAGCACCAGGAACAAACATTTGCATGCTGCTTTTATATGCACCTAATTATCTCCAGTAATCACTTCTGAAAGTAAATAAATATTAATTTAATGAATTGTACATAGTAATGCATGGTTTAAACTGTATTTCAGATTTCTTGTTTACTTCAAACACATCTACTAGGACTCACAAGGACTAAATTAACTGGCAAATTATCATATATGTTATAATGTAGGTGTATCTGTTTGCTTTTTTAAAATGTTTCTGAGTAAAAGAGAAAATTATGAGGCTGTCTGTCTAAACCTAGGTTTTTTAGAACCATTCTAAGAAATGAAAACCATGACCAGGAATGCAAATGTGATGAAATGACAGAAAGACGTACAATTATATCTCTGTTATGCATTTTATCTACTTACTAACTCATTTTCTGAACAAAAATGATAATTTAGTATGTTTTCTAAATTTATTTAATTAAAATGATTTACTAAAGAACATCTTTTTTAAATTTTCCTTTAAATATCAGCCTTAAGTAAACCCTGCGGTGGAGCCAAGTTTGATCCCAGGGGCATACTTGGAACAAATTTGGTTGAGTCTTCTAGACAATGCTACAATGTAACATGAATACTAAATATCTAAGCTGATTTTTTAAGTTTTCCTATATATCATATACAAACAATGTAAGCCTTAGTATACCGGTAAATTAGAATACATTTCAATCCCGGGGCAGAGCCAATTGTGACACCAGAGTCATAATTTGAGAAAAGAACTTGGTAGCTGTCTACTAGAAGATGCTTCACACAAAATATCTAAGGCATTGTAGATTCTGACAATATTTTTTGAATTTTCCTACATAAGCCTATATTGGCTCCAGACCTAGATTTCTTGATTTTGATAATATGTAAAATCAAGAAAACCAGGGCTGGAGCCAATTCTGACCCAAGAGCCATAAAAGCTTTACATTTTAAGATACATATCAGTAGCATACAATGATAATATAGCAAGTATTTTATTCAAGTCAGACTTGTATCACTATGAATATGAATCTACTTGTGTAAACATCTTAAGTCACAGTAATTTCAGTCAATGATTTATAGTAACTTGAAATTGGAAGATATTATATTTTCTGCATGATTATACAATTATAAAGGTAAAAATGACAACAATGTCTAGACACACCTATAAAAGGTTTTATTGATTATTTGTATATTTAATGAATTAAATTAATGGTGAAAACACACGTTTGATAAAGACAGAAAAAGATGATTTAATCATTTCAATGAAAATACTACTTTAGTTGGGACAATTGTTCAACCCAGGTTTACCCGGGCAGTGTGGGGAGTTGCCAACCCTGATTAAAAGATTTGCCCACATATACTGTGCAGGCATATTGCTATGAAGACATTGACATACAAGCAACAATTCAAATTCAAGGACAGATAATTATTTATTGATTTCATTGGATTTAACGCCATCATTATAATAATTTATCATTTTTTTTCAGTTATACACTGAGTCATACTAACATAGTTCCTACATCTACATTATTTACGTACCCTGGTGGCCATCTTGGTAGGCAAATTTCTTAATTATGCGCTTAATAGAAAATATCTGAAAACTGGTCATTAAGGTAATTCGAAGTTGTGACAAAATGGCCGTCTGACATTTTAGCTATCCATCCTAAAGAAGTGGCATTGTTCAATAATTACTGAAAGTACATAATTGAAATGAGTTTGCATCAATAGCCAATGATTAAATGTACATTTAGAACTGCATCAGTAAAATTATATTTGATGATTATTCATCAATAATTTTCATCTGAACTTATGCTAGATTTCTAATTCCATTTGCCAAAATAATGTATAAAATGTATGTATACATAAATAATATTGACAGGTGCATAATTCAGAGGTGGAGGACAATTTAACATAGGATGTAATATCTTCAAATTTGTCACGGATGGTGTTTAACCTCGCCCGGTTAAAACTTACAACAAAACAGGAGTTTTTTCGTATCAAATTCAAAATACTGTCAAACATTAACGTCCAGGTACTTATGTGCTATTTAATGACGATCTAATGTCAAAGCTAAGAATTACCTTGAAATTCACAGATTTATCTTCCTGGCCCTGCAAACATTTTGAAGAACATCCAAATGGGTGAATAGCGTTCGTTTCTTGGAAAAGAACGCAATCACGAGATGATCGTTCCAGGCCATGCATAGCCTGACGTCACTTACACATTGCGAGATGATTAAACGTCATTTCCGGCCAAACCGGCCCCAAGTCAAGCCGCCCCCTGGTCAAACGGCCCTAAATAGTCAAATTTAAAGCGGCCTCCATTTAATTTATTTTGTCAAACCGGTCATACCTTTTGTATTTGGATTTTAACCATGTTTAATCTTCATTATTTATAAATTAACCTCTAATACTGAGCTACAACAATACTGGGCCATTGTTACACAATCTATAAATAAAATATTTCTATCAAGAGTTACCGTTCCTACGCAAAGTCATTGCAGGGGACAGGCGTAGACTTGTGTGTACGTTTGGTGCACTGCAACATGGAACGGGAACCAGTTTAGGGGGCAGGTATAAAACATGGCGCCCCTCTAGATTTTAGTGAAAAATTAAAGGAAAACATGCCCCCCCCCCCCTCCGTATTGTTTTTATGTATTTATTCTTGGTTAAAGATAGGTAAAAATCACTATTTTATTTTATAATATATTTTTTCAAGATTAATACTGTTGGAAACCTGAAACTCTCTAGTCTTCATAACTGTAAACAAAATTAAAATTGAATTAGTAAAACGTTTTTTTATCGCGAGTTGAATTCGACTCATTTATTTATTTTTTTATCGCATATAAAATTTGGTTCGGAAAATATGCCCCCCCCCCCCCCCCCTCTTATCTTTTTGATTTGTTAACATATATATATTTTTTTAATCAACATGGTTAAAAAGGTACTGTAATCTTGTTTTTATAATGGTAAAGATATTTTGAATTAACGGAGTAAAACGTGATTTACAACGAGTTAAAGTAGACGCATTTTTTTCACAGACCCGATAATCGGCATTTGTGATATTATAAACAGGTACAGTACATTAATAATTTTTGCTAGTATGTATACGTATTATAGTAAATAATTATGCTGTATGAAGAATTAAAAAGTAAAAAACACAAATCAATGGTTCTTATATATCAGTTTCTTGTATTTGTCTTATCTTGTTACACGTTACAACTTTCGACATTTATTCTCCCAAATCTGTACATACATATAACGTGGGGAAAATACATAATCAACTTTAAACATATATATATGATAGACTCCCGGTCCATGTGCAAATATATATTTATAACAACATAACAAACATTTACTATCACGGTATATTCGTATAACATATTACATGATTATGTAAATTAACACTTTCAAGAAATCATTATATACATTAAATTATCACATGATATACTGAGACAAAAATATGTATATAAACATTAATTAGGTGGATATAATTCATTGTTTGCTGTACATGTGCATGCTTATGTATGTTTTATGATATAGTTTGGCGGTTTTGGTATTCTAACTAAGAAATAAAGTGTATATGAGAAGATTTACAATTATGAAAAAGTATACAACACTACATGATTAATTTAGTCTATGAGTTCCATTAAGTCACGGTAATATTCAATATTCACCATGAACAGAAAGTACACAGATTTTGCTTCTAAAGGTCATACAACTTTTATGGAACGACTTGATTTTACAATATCTGTTGTCACACTGAATCATGTTATCAATCATACCTGGCAATCTGCATTTGCAATACAATTTAATATTTTGGCATTTTGGGTCACTTACAGGCATTTTCGGCATTTTGACTATTTTTGAAATTAGTGATTTTTTTATTAACAAAACAGTCGCGTAAATGATTTCGCATATCTGGTATGATGAATCTAATAGGGAACAGATTTGCCTTACAATTAGTACAAATAAGTTCAGTCAAATATGATATAGCTAAAACTCCGCAGTCAGAACAATTAGTTTGTTTTTGAACATCAGGGGCCTACATTTTTTAAATTATTAGTGTAAGAAGAATACATTTGTAATAATTGAATTGATATATTGCTGTTTACACTTCGATTTGATTTAATACTATCACTAACAAATATATCGACATTGGTTCGCGTTTGTATGACATTATCAAATGATGATTTCCATTATAATGAATTTGTGCGCAAGGTGCATCTTGTCTCATAATGTCTTTATTAAGATTCCAACGACCACTTTTCTCACAATATACGGGAATAAAAAGAATGTTCTGTGTAAACCATTACAATTAAATGGATCATTCTTTAAAATACACTGCAACGCATTTATTATTGTATCATTTAGCCTACCGTCTTTACTTTCGATGAGACCTTTATCATTGTCGCACAAATTCTTTTTCGTTTGTAGAAGTGTTTGAATCTTTCATCACTTAATATCGCATGTTTGTCATTATGACATATATGATATCTTCCGCGAGTGAATTTTTAAAATCGTCTGCAAATGTTATACGTTTACGATGCGAGTTTTCTGAACGTTTCCGTTTTGACGCGGGAGTTATTGCTATTTCTTCATTTAAGGTATCTCGCGCCGGTGTATTATTAATAACAACTGTTTCACGTTTCTTAGATCTTGACCTACGATGCGCGTCTTGTGGACGTTTTCGTTTAGACACTGGAGTTATAGCGATTTCTTGATAGAGTCGTCAGCAAATGTTATACGTTTCTTAGAAGTATGGTTAGAATGTGCGTTTTCTGTATGCTTTCGTTTAGACGAGGGAGTTATCTTATGCAACTGTCCTGTCTGTAGAGTTGCTATAGCAGTAGAAGGAGTATATACATTTTACTTTGGACGTAGATGGTATGTTTGTATGAGTCGGTGTTGATGTAATTATTGAGTCTGGAGCAGGAATAACTTCAAGATCTGTTTTTAGGCTTTTTCCCGTTTTTGTTGTTCGGTACGAACAATGAAGTTATTACCGTATTTCAGAAATCGCTCAGTTTTCATTGAAAACCTGCATACCGAACAGCTTCCATTAATTTAACCTTCCGCCTACGAACATAGTTCCATTTATTTCAGTTCAATGGCATAAATACAACTTCAAATATTACGTGCATATAAGTCAAAATCAGATGGCTATGCAATATCGTAAACGAGCAATACAAAACAGTCGTAAAAAATCTAAACAGTCCTCTCCCTTGGATTATTACATTATTTACTATCAGTACACACATTTCAATGAAGGATGACGTCATAATTCACCTGCTGGATATGCTAATTTAGTCTGGTTCCTAGCTTCTATTGTAAACGTATAGAAGTAATCATTGAATTCATGGACGTTACGATGATAACTGGGTGCCAACCAGATATTTAAAAAAGTGATTCATCGGGAAATTGTAATCGATTAATTTAATGCTTATAACGTGTAACTTTTTCTTCGAGCATGTCTTCATGTATGAGATATTACATTCTGCATAAGTGGAGTAAACAAAGAGGCAGGTAATGTCGACTATATAAATATTATGCTAATTGCTGAACTACTTTTGGTGATCAGATTGGAATCATAAATCAAAGTACTGAAGCACGTGGAACGGGAACAACTTTAACAACTGCATAGCGGGTGTAGAAAAGCGTTAGTAGTACTTAAGTCTGCATCCAAATTTACGTGCGATCTATCGTTCGGATTCAAAAACTCACCCTACAAAGAAATCAACTTTTGACTGCTTTGTAGTTCCGAACAACAGCAGAACCTTCAGAGCTTTGATTTTACTAACGCAAGGCCGACTATTGCGTTTAAGTTGTGACAGGTTTTTATGGTTAACCTTATTATTTACGGGCATTAAACTGAAGGATTATCTGTTGAATACATTGGAAACTTATAATATGTGGTCAATTATAAGAGACAAGAAAAATAAAACAGCTATTTGACAAAATTAATATAATTGTAAATCATATAAAATCAGTTACAAATATATCAAAAGATGAAGAATTTGTAGATTTATATGTAAATTACTCCTTTACTTTTATTATAACCAGAGACATAGTGTTATCTACGTCTCTGTTATAACGATGGACTGATTAGTTAAACGATATGAGATTTATTTCCATAAAATGATATCATTACGATAATTCAAATCCGGAACCAGTTATACAAAAATACAATATGTAAGTCACTTGAAATATTATATCACAGTCAAATAGATAAAGTATTTTTAATGAACAGTATTGCTTCACATAGATATACATTTAGTCATATCTTACAGTATCACATAAATTGCATTGCATATCAATATTTTCATAAATAAGACTAAGTGACTGCTGTTAATGCGTTGTTATAAAAGTCTGACAAAAACTAATTAATTTAAGAAATTGAATATCTATGTCTCTGACAGAACATAGTAATTATAATAGAAGAATAATAGCCAATTTTATTGCGGGACTGAATTTAATTTATTTGAAGATAGTTTGGTATGCAGATGTTATCGAACGATTGCTAATTATGTCATCCTGATACTTAAGAACGCATTATTAGAATTTGGCTAAAATTACACGGATGAATTTACATAGGTTCAACCGTTTTGCTTAGTCATAATCTACTCAGTTAAAGTTATTAAGATAAATATTACGGTTATTGTTAAAATAACTACACGAAATAATGAAGATACAGTGCTAAATACGTCCACTATCATTTTTTAAGTCACTCACGGACATTTAACAAAATCGAATTAATACTTTACCGAAAAAAAACCGGTGCCACTTCAAAAACACTTGATTTATCCAATAGTTGAATACTCCTAGCTCCAGACAGAATACTCTTCTGAACTCAAATATTCACTAAGATATTTAGTTTGACTATGTCCCACTAAAAGAGCCATTGTTAATTGATTCAATTGTAATCCAAACATAATAAATAAATCAGTAATAAGTATTCAAAGTTAAAAATCTGAATATTACACGTGATATTATTAAATATGATATCCACAAAAAAAATATAATAAAGAGTATGTCAATGAACTAATACAACGTAATTTCGCCAATAAGCGTTAAATGTTTTCCTAGTTCATGTATGATTGAAGCTGAATTTCATTAATCCATTAGTTTTCATATGTTTTGTATTACCATTATTATAAGTCCCCCAATTTATACTCTACAAAGGCATTCTCGAATAATCACTATAAAATGGTGGATTAAGTGTGATTTACAGGTGAACTTGATTACTAAAACTATTATTCATTATCATGATTGAAGGCATTCCGTTCCGGAAATACGATGATTATTTGTTACTCAAATGTTGATATGTTTACTACTAAAAAAAATGCAGGAATTCAAAGCGCGACTGTCCTGCTACTATGAAAAACCTTGTATTATTTCATTATCTGAGGTTAAACCTTCGATATAACTTTCGATTTGATAGACATTTATCTGAATATACGATAGACGTTTATGAAATGATCCATCTAAATTTAGAAAAAAAACAGTGGAAGAGGAATATAGTAATTGACATATATTGGATATATTGAAATTTAATCAAATAGATCTTGATGTTGGATATGCATGTATATAAGATTTATTGAGAAATAACGAGAAGTTAGTGTATACAAGTATATATACGGAAGGCCTAATACAGATATGGCGAATAATATTGATGTTAAGAAAAATTCAAGTCTGAAATATAGCCAAAGATTAATTCTATGGTGCCTTTAATTACCATAGAAGTGAGTGGGAAGTCTGTACTACAGTACAGGGACCTGGAGAGCCAGTGTATGACTCCACTGAAGCTGCGTTTTCTATACCAGCATGTTGGTCTGCCGACGTGAGGAAGACGGAAGAATAAACCATCTCTAATGGATCTCACATTCAGCAATGAAGAAGACATGGTGTTTGATGTACAGGAAATTGTCAAATATGATGGCAAACCTTTCGTATCTTACAAAATTTATGTAGCAGCAATATCATGGGAAGCATAAAAGCGCATCTTTCGGGTTTCTGGCTCTAAAACATTATTTTGTAAAGATACTAATCCTTCAATAGGAATATTTTGTTTATTCTATCATAAGATTACGTATTCCGAATCATTTAATACATTTATTGTATTGTTTCAAATGTAAACAAACTCGGAACAAAATATAATTTTAGATTTTACATAATTTCGCATTTGTTCATGATTAGTTTTTACCAAACATCTAAAATCTAAAAAAAATTGTGGTAAAATCTTTAAAAATGAATAAAAAACCCGGTTTCTGATATGTGTTAATTATGAAAAAAAACTTATCTTGTACAGTAAAATGAAAATAAGTCATTTTTCAGTTATTTGGCCGCCATTTCTCAAAACGTACCATTATTTAACGTGTCTATCAAAATTTTTGAAAACTAAACATTCAGCTTCATATTGATATTTAATTTATCCATGAACCTTTTTTGCACACGGGAGGCCCCCATGGACTGTACTAAAAACAAAAAGGACATCATTGGACGGAGTTCAGTTCGCTACTTTATTTATGCGATTTTCATTGAACAACGGATTCCACATTGAATTTATGAACATCTTCATACAAGTAAACGATGATATCGACATATCTATTTACTCACTTTAATTGTTCATAAATCAGAACAGTTATTTATGTAACAATCAAAGATGAAATATTCCCAACTATTTCTTTACTAACGCGATGCTGACAAGTGTTAACGCTTCATTGGGACATCTAAAAATATCATTTCTCTAATACAAGTTAAAGATGAAAGTTACAGGTCCCAGTACGTCAAAGACCTGTATAAGTTAAATTTATGGTTCTCATTTCGGCTGTTTTCTTAGTTGAAATTGAGGAATATTCTTTAAGTCAAACTTAGTGCCAGAATTGTACAACGGAGCGCTATTTTTGATAATTGATCGAATGTCAGTTAGACATTTAAAGAATTTGTGTATGTGACCCCCCCCCTCCCCGAAAATCTCGAAAATTACAACAAGGATACAATTAACTAAACGGCTATATGATGATATCTTTATGATACATTTTGGTATAACTGTTATTAGGAACAGAGTCCCTATAGCTATACACTACTTTTTGTACTTACAAAACAGTGACGCCTCTCATCCGCGTTGAAAAATAACACCTCTTGTTGTATACATTACAGACTTTATTGAGAAAAAGTTGGAACTATATTGCGGGATTATGTTGATTTTGAAAGCATGGGAAATATTTTGGCGAGTATGATAATGATAACTCATCCACACGAAAATTAATTCATAATATGTTCAGATGACAAGATTTACTACAAACTGGAAATAGTTTCTTTCACAAAAGTGTGCCAGCAATACTATATTGTCTCTCAGAGTAGAGAGTTTACATAATAACATAATAATCAAAAGTTCAGTATATAGTACAACATGCGGCTTATACAGTTAAATATGTATACAAATCAAAGCGCTGAAGACACTAACTTTGTTTGGGTTTTAAAACTGTGCAATAGCTGGTAATTTCTCACTGTATGTCATGACTTTTGGTTAATTGGCTTAAATATGTACATTTTGTCAAGTTTATACAAGTCCTTCAAATTCTAATTCATTATGATGATAACACCCCTGTTGAGAAATTGTTTAAGAACTGATGATTTTCATAAATAGTTCATGAAGTTTCATGAAAAGTTCATCAAGGTTCATCAAAGGTTCATCAATATATTATTTCATCAATAGTTCCTGAACTTAATGAAAAACGTATTCATAAATATTACTTATCTTCCGATCATATTTTTCCTAGCTAAGTCAATTCTGACCGAATTTAAGGTAATAATAATTAAGATGCTTTATAAATACGTACGGGCCCTGAAGTACATATCAATTGTTATCGAGTAAACTTAACTGTATTGAAACATAGAGTTTAAGTTCAATAACCAGTCCTCAACATCAAAACTGAATACACCTTACAATCCCAGAAGACGACTACAACACATCACTGCCACTTAACACATTAAGGTAAAAACGAATTTATACCTATATCTTTTAATCTTTATATTTACGTGCATTTAAGCGTGTTATATCGTCAGAGATTACAATATTACCGTTACTGTTTAAAAATACTCTTTTCAAGAAACTTTTCAGACAAAACAAAAAAGTAGGTCTGGTTTGATAAGTGTTGTGCTATAAAATGATATTATATTTTCCATGAAAGTCTAGACAGGCGGCGAATGAGATGGGACAAGTGAATGTTGCTGAAGATGGTACATAGACTAACAATTAAAAGGTGCACCTAGTAAAATGTTTGGTCATTAAGACATCAAAAGGAATTCTAGAAAAACTGATAAAGTAAACAAAACTGAAATGTTAAAAAACATTGGGCAAAAGAGAAGTAAAAAAAATATTGGTGTGTTCCAAACATTTACGAACGATTTTATACCTTACTTGTGATTATTTTGAATTTGTGACTAGAAGTTGTTGTGTAAACTAATCAAGGTTTAAGTTATAAGAATATATGTTAATTATAACCATATACATTGACTAAACAAACGCAACAAAATTAAGCCTTCATACTGAAGATCATAATAATTTGGATGCACAGAGGACAGTATTAGCTTAAATGTAGTTCAGTAGTGTTCAGGGATATAAAAGCCATAGTATTGAACCGAACACAGTTAGGAAAGACAAAATGGAACTTATTATTTCAAGAAGCACCCAAATAAAATGGGACTGAACCATAACAAATATCACATACAAAGTACATGTACCTGTAAAACTTTAACACACGTACATTGTAATAAAGGCTATAGACAAATACTAAAAAATGTCTGATCATACGTACAATATTTGTTAATATAAAATTCAAGTTAATATCTTAAATTAATGCCCACGATCCCTAAGATTTTGAGATAACAAAAACTAGTTGCATTGAAAAGATTTTTGTGCAACTTATACATTTTGTTGTTGTGTAAACGTGCCGATAAAACATGTAAAATATGTTCCTCTGTTACACTATGCTTAAATTTATATCTGCCGATAAAACATGTAAACGTAAAATGGTCTGATCTTGTTTCAGTGTGCTTAGCGCTGGTTTTATCTCAGCCATATAAAACGATTATTAAGAAAATCAAAATATATGTTGTAGTACTTAAAGATAATTACAACGAGACATACCGGTATGCAGGTTTAAAAACTTTTTCTATGAATTGCTTACTACAATGTAAATTCTGAAATCCAGACACCCATGGCATCGGACAAAATGTCCGGATTTTGGTCGTTTCCGGAAATATTGCAAACAGAAACCAATTGATACTTATAGAAATATTGCAAACAGAAACCAGTTGATAGTTATAGAAATGTTAAAATCTCCAAGGTGTCGAAACCTTTTGATTTTAAAATAAATATTGTTATTGGAACTTGTTGCGATGCATTAATAGTATGTCAAGCATTATATACATGCTTTTAGATCTGAGTTATGATACTGTCATGAATCTACTTGTATCCATATATAAAAAATGCATAACGTTGATTTTATGTCAGCTACACATTATTTTGTTACATAGATGATTTCTATTTAAATACGCTTGAAAGTAATTTATATCGTTGACTTTCATCACCTTCTGTTGATGTTTATTTTACATCCCAAATCTTTGTACGCCATTATTTATGTACTCCAGCGATAGACACCAGGTTTCAACCCCGGGTTATATAACAGGTCGTTATGAAAAATGAGTTATCAAGAATATAATTGAAGAAAAGATGTAATATTTCGACATTTCAACAAATACGTTATTAGATAGTGTTGATTTAAGAAATGTTGTAATAGCGTTGGATTCTTTATAATGAATAGTTATAGATCAGTATGGTTAGTAAGTAGACAATGACAACTTACTGAAGTAATACAATAAATATAACGGTATTGAAACACCGATAGCACTGTGTTGGCGTTATTGTATTAAGTTGGGAGTAAGTTACATAGTCACCAATATGAAATGAAATTAATTACTTTAAATTTGATGTAGAATATGGCCTGTATAAGTGAAATCAGAATTACGTCAAAAATAGAATCAAATGTATCTATACTCGTTGTAACTTGAATTTATATGCTTCGTCTGTTTTCATTACGCCAGAAATCAGAAATGAAGATAGCAGAATCATAACACTAAATGAAATTTGTAAATTGTAAAATACCACTAGTAAACTGGAATATTAATACAATCGCTCCATGACGTGATTCTTTTCTTGTCCATGTTCGAATTATTGTCATCTTATCTCTTACTTTCTTGAAGTCATTTCGTTCACATCAATCGTGAAATCTAACAATCATTTGATACATTGTTCTAGTTGTGGTTTAAAATTGTTTTTATGCTAATGAATAAAACATTTTGTTAAATAATTTCATTATCTTAAATATATCCCTATGAAATTTAATGTTTATATACCAATATGAAGTAATAAACAATTTAACAATCTACTCACGATTAACAACGAACTGCTCTCCTTCAATACCAGACGAGAAATGTAGAATGTGATACGTAAATCATCTAGATGTCACATGACCTACCGTAAGGAATATTTGAACCATATGATTTGATAGATGTACATGTGCATCTGTTATCTTTGCGAACAGACACTTATACTATAAACCGGCAGATAATATTTTACGTTCGGGGATTTCAACAATGTTCAATTATTTTAATTCAATGTTTGTTTGTCTATACCAGTCCGGATGTATTTCATATTTTTTTCATAAAGTATAACTTTCACTATTATTAGGGGTGATATATATCTGCGGTGTAGAATAATGACGGAGTTTCAGATTGGCTGATTAATCTATCAACCGCCAAAATAGGGACCATGAAACCATCGCCAATATTTCAACGTATACTAGTACAGTAATCGTTAACGATGCTGTATGACTTTTCATAACAATTTCATAACTGAATTTCCATATAAATGCTGTAATATATTTCATGGAAATGAGTTACTTTTACCCACAGCTGAGAGTTTGAAGTTTTAATTAGCCGCTTTAATATAATTACTGAGGCATGGTAAACTGCATTAACTAACCCTGATTTGTTGCACATTTAGGTAAGGGTTGATTGCATAATACATGTAAGTACTTTATTCATTGATTCGACACAGTTAGGTAATGCCCGGTCATCCTTGGGAGCCATTTGGTAACCAATACATACATACATACATGAATTTAAAATGGCCAGAATAAAACGATACAATACATAGTTATATATATACAAATAAACAACAATCAATATTTAATGATATGACCATCAATTACTAAAGTTTTGATTGAAAGTTTCTGGCTGTTGAGCAATTTGCCCCTCCTCTCCTCTATGGGTTTATAATTCGATATTTTTAGCTCTTAGTAATTAAGGGATTTAAGACTTAGTTTTTGAGCATATAGATTTTGGTTATTGTCAGATAATCGAAGATAATGTCAGTATGATTTTTCACTTGAGTATTTTTGGCACATATTATTTAAAGACTTGTACAATATGATATGAATGTTTTATCTATTTATATCTATCTCAATTTAAGTCTGTCTGGGTACCTAATGATGAGAAATTCCCCGGTTGGAATATGTCTTTTTTCAAGTGTGATTTTAGCTACCCTCTTTGACTTGGACCAGAATCTCCCTTTGGTTACTATTGTAACACAGAGCAGCGATACTCTAATTGGGGAAGAATATATGCATTGTAAAATAATTTCCGAACAGTGATAATTATAAAATGTTTTATTCTGTCTAGAAGATAGAGTTTTGAATAATTATTTTAAAACTACAATACAACCCTTCCAGAGCGGCCCTATATTGAGCGAAACCTCTCTTCAACAACAGCATATGTTTTCCTACTGAATGATTTCACTATCAATTATTTAACTAATCTCTCTAAAGCAATAACCACTCAAAAACAACATTTTGCTACTCCAAAAGGCGCCAGTGATTGAGGATAACGATTTAAAACAAAATTATGTTGTTCATGAGGGTTCTTGATAACTGTATTTAAAATAAGATAAAAACATATGTTTGATTTCACCCGAAATTTATATACAATCAAACATTTGTACAGAGGACAGCCTGTGGAAACCATTTTGGTGTCCGTTGTCCGCGGACGACAGTTGTCCGCTATACATATCATTTTAAAGGCCATCATTAATTGCGAGGGTGGAAACCGATAGGGAATTCGTTGTTTATGAAGGTTATCTAACACGTATTACAATCAAATATATGCTGCATATTAAATCAAATGATGTAGATATCAGACATATATTTAAGTTCATCCATAAGATACAGCTACGCAAGTAATATAGAGTCAAACTTTTGTAAAAAAAAAACGTCTGAAGAAAACGTTTTAGGTGTCCGTAGGCAGCGGATGACAGGTGTCCACTGTATACGGTCATTAATAGATCAACAAAAATGAATCAGCATTACTTTGAAATTCTCAAATATTCATTGCCATTAACAGTTGTCAGGGTTCTTTGTTTGTCAACTCGTAACCGCAGAGATCGTCAAACGTTTGGTACAAAAAGGGCATCCTTCTCGTTTCTGTTCAATGTTTTGGTAATTTCTTAACCTTGAATAAAATTTATTTCATTCAATCATGTATAATACAGTTTAATGTATGTGGTTGAATTTAACTAATGTATATACTGGTGGTGGTTGTCAAGATTGTTCCATGTGCTTAATCATTTGGACCCCTAGACCCTAACTACGTCAGTGATCAAAATATGGTTAAACATTTACTATAAAAACTCTTCTTTACTTTGCAGTTCATGATTACATTGATTTATCCCATTAAATGTCGTGTTCCTCAAACGTTTGGTCAGGGCCATTATCTGATGAAAACACGTAAGTATATGATAGTAGAATAAATTGTACCATGTACCAGCAATGCAACGAACCTTATTAAGTAGTAGGAAATCATACTTCAAAACACACATTAAACCTTTGTAAAAAGTACGAAATTATCCTTTAAAGCAGCTTAAACAACAAACATTAAGCAATGACATGAAACCATTAGAATCTTAGAATTTATATTATCATTTTGTTGCTGCAATAAACAGCTTGTGGTTTTATACTGTGTCATAATATACTACCATAAGATACAAACTGATATATATATGTAGCTTAACATAAATACAGACAGAAGATAGACGAACTAGATTTACATGGTCTCACAATTCGGTCAGACATTTTGTATCGTGTGCTTTGTACACCGTGTACTAGTATATGTACCAACACTAAGGCTGATTCGATTTATCTGCTTAATCAACCACCTCGCATGGTACTTGATTGTCGTTATCGTTCAAATGGAGATATATTGTAAACAAATAATGTTCAAAGTTTGTAATATTATAGACAATAACATCATACGAGTCTAAGTTGAAACAAGGTCATCACGACATGAGCACTGGTGGTAACAGTCTGATCTTCTTTACAGATATATTATCATGGACATCATAATTATATCGTTCAAATTAAACTTGGTTAGATATAAACAATCACGTTAGTATATTTCTCTTAAATTTACATGTGTTATATTTAGCCTTAATTATATCCAAAATTAAAAATTATAAAAAGTGCTCGACTTTTTAAAAATGCCACTATCCATTGTTTAAGGCATTAAAAGAATCTGGAAAATATCAATACCGTATAGTATAGAAATCACTTATAGAGTCTTTAAAGTTGAAAATATTTGGAGCAAAATCTACTTATGATAATTATATTCTATATGTCGTTGTAGATGGTATTCAAACGCCGCAGGTTCCAAATGTTGTATCTTACTGTATTAATTATCTGCTGATATAAAACATTAAACGAGTTGGCAGTTCAGAAAATACGTAATGCAATCTTTCGATTATATTGATTTCGTAATGTTCGCACGTTATTATACAAATTAGAACATAACAACTCAGCGTCTATATTATGTGAGAAGGTAAAACATCTAAAGTTTATCGGAAATATTACATTAAACTGTTATAAAAATACTTTATTTGTTCACAGTTTCATACGTATATTTATTTGAGTAATATTTTTTGTACAGATAAGCAGTATTAACATTTCATATCGTTCTGTAAACAGGAACTGGAGGTTTGTATCGACACTCGGTCATAATCGCTTCAGTTCGAGAGATCATAATCCTATTATTACATCAAATATCACATCAGTCTTATCGGATGAGGTAAAATCACAATACTCGTTTTGTAAATATACATTTTATGACAGCATAACTATAGTAATAATGTTCTTTTTAACTGTACAACTGTAATGTGTTTAAAATGTACTGATTGAATATTATATACTAGTACTGGGCAGTCCTATCACGTTCATCCGTCGGTATTAACGTTTTGCACTTTCTACATCGTTTTAGCTTCGTGTCAATAATAATGAACCATATTGATTGGTTGGCTATGTCGATAGTAGGCATAAAACATTGCATTTATTACTTTAACTACATAATCATGATTCAGGACACCTGCCCATAACGAGGTGTAACAATACAATCATTAAGTTTTGACAATATACACACTCAGGTTCTATATTAATGACAAATTATGGCATTACAACTACATGTATAATGACATGAAGCATAATATGTATATACGATACTATACTTTTTTGTACTTTCATTTCGTGATGTTAACAAAATGTGTCATGTATTGATAGTTGCATTTATATAAAATATGAAACCCGAATATCTCCTCTCTAATGTTAATTTTAAGGCTATCATGGCTTGAAAATTCGGCTGCACAATTAAACGTACCGATGTAATGTATATCAGAAGCAGTAAATGTTTCAATTATATTTAGACACAAATCGTCACAAGTAAGATACAAAATCGGCACAATAGAATTATATACAGATGTGTTTGTGTGTTTGAGTTTTACGCCCCTTTTCAACAGTCAGAGTCATATATAATTGATAAAGATACAAGTGTACGCGATGATATGTTATATTAATGTATTTCAGTTTACACCAACTAGTGTGTACGCGACAACGACTGGTCATACACGATGTTTGGAAGATTCACCAAATGTTGAAGTTGACAAATCATGTCAGCCGAAGATGTAACCACTATAACCGGTTTTCATAACAAGCTAAGAGGATTCGAAAATCTAACCGCTGAATATTTGGTAAAATTGGTAATATTTGTATGAATATTGTGGGTAGCCTACTGGTGTGTGAATATTAGCTTTGGTATTGCTTCTTGTGTCACGTTCAAACAAGCTTATCTATTATCAAAGTATAGTTCTTATTAAGGAATTCTGATAAACATCTTGCATATGTTTCACATATATTTGCGAGTCATGTTTGTTTGTAATTTGCTTTGCCACCTCGACCTAGCGTGTGTTATGAGATACAGATTGTAGCTTTATTTCTTAATGTTTCACCTGCTGGAAATAATAATTACATTAGAAAAGAAAGTAATACATGTATCGCTAGGGTAGGTAATCAATGCATCATTAAGAAAATACTTGATAATTCGCTTGGGTTGGTTAGAGATGTGAGGAAAAACCTCATTTATTATATACTTATGTTTTATTTTAGAAATGGGTTCCGGACTTGCATCCGTGGCACAGAAGTGGACAAAACAATGTAAGTTAGGGCATGACCTTAACAAGAGCAGGGCTATTCCTGGCAAGCGAACACATGCACATGTATATCCATTGTTCTGTCTGCGTGAATAATTAATCGAACATCCTAAAACAATCTCAACAACCTCAAAACAAAGGCCAAGATTTGCAGCTCCAATATGGTGTTGCTCTACAGGGTTTGTATTGATAGATGCATCGTAAACATTTTATTTGGAATATCTAAGTGTCCGACTTAAGCTTTACAACCTTCAGTTTAAAGGCTACAGAACATGCGCTATTTTCCTTATCAACGCATCACGAGGGAAGATGTCATTCGCATGTGTTTCTAGTTACCATTGCGCCATCTTTGGAGTTATACTGATGACAGAACAATTGCATTGACCGACACAGTGTAGATAAATTAAGTTTAATCAATTAAAATGTATCTACATTTAGTCTACAGATCTAGATACGTCCGTTGGACGAGGTCAGTAGCTGAACATACATGGATGTCTGTCATACAAGCTTAGTTTGATGAAATTGATCTGTTCAAATATGGAGAGAATCCTGAGGTTTACATTGGTGCCTGTGGCTGGAAAAAGATCGCACATAATACCCAAGTAAGTCGTGTCTATTGACCACTGTGTATCTAACTACTGGTCATGTTTAACCTTTAAAGTAGACAATTTAAGCTTTAAAATAAGTCATCAAAGATTCTTTGTGTACTCTCCACTTCGTGCAAGATCTTATGGTATATTGCTTTAAGTAGGACGGACTGTGTTTATCTTATGAAAGACAACAAAATGTTTTAATGCACACACTGCATCTCATACATGCACGGAGTGCAAGTATATGTTTTGAATCATTTAAAGTGCTGCTCTGTATCGAATGTCCGTGTCTTTATGGAATACCCGTAAAAACAGTTAATTGATAATAAGAATTTAGGACACACTCAACAATTTTGAACGCTTTAGATAATTATACATGCTTGTACTTTAGATCGTTCAGAATGGAACATATCTGGTGGGCTGTGGTTACATCGAATGTGTAAATAGTGACTTTACCAGATACTGTGTTTGTAATTATGCAGCTGGGTAAATGTACATTTTCGATTGTGAATAAAATTAACCTTTTTATCGATATATGTGATAATACGAAACGGTTTCCACATTTTGAAATTAAAAACTAGATAACTTTCCGCAAAATGCCAATAATAAACATCCAAACTAACGAATTGTTCTCGTGTTTATATTGAATCATCAAACGCAAGCTTCGTATTGTTCTCGTGTTTATATTGAATCATCATACGCAAGCTTCGTATTGTTCTCGTGTTTATATTGAATCATCATACGCAAACTTCATATAAGAACTATCAACAACCCTAATTACAACTTCAGTTCAGTAAACGTCCAATTTCTGAGTAAAATGTCTAAATGAACTTGTTTTAATCATCTCCTTGAAATTCCCGTAAATATGAAGTCTTTATTAAATGATTGTCTTAAGCATTCCCTTGAAATTCCCGTAAATATGAAGTCTTTATTAAATGATTGTCTGTAGCATTCCCTTGAAATTCCCGTAAATATGAAGTCTTTATTAAATGATTGTCTTTAGCATTCCCTTGAAATCCCCGTAAATATGAAGTCTTTATTAAATGGTCGTCTTTAGCATTCCCTTGAAATTCCCGTAAATATGAAGTCTTTATTAAATGATTGTCTTTAGCATTCCCTTGAAATCCCCGTAAATATGAAGTCTTTATTAAATGATTGTCTTTAGCATATCCTTGAAATCCCCGTAAATATGAAGTCTTTATTAAATGGTTGTCTTTAGCATTCCCTTGAAATTCCCGTAAATATGAAGTCTTTATTAAATGGTTGTCTTTAGCATTCCCTTGAAATTCCCGTAAATATGAAGTCTTTATTAAATGATTGTCTTTAGCATTCCCTTGAAATTCCCGTAAATATGAAGTCTTTATTAAATGATTGTCTTTAGCATTCCCTTGAAATTCCCGTAAATATGAAGTCTTTATTAAATGGTTGTCTTTAGCATTCCCTTGAAATTCCCGTAAATATGAAGTCTTTATTAAATGGTTGTCTTTAGCATTCCCTTGAAATTCCCGTAAATATGAAGTCTTTATTAAATGATTGTCTGTAGCATTCCCTTGAAATTCCCGTAAATATGAAGTCTTTATTAAATGGTTGTCTTTAGCATTCCCTTGAAATTCCCGTAAATATGAAGTCTTTATTAAATGGTTGTCTTTAGCATTCCCTTGAAATTCCCGTAAATATGAAGTCTTTATTAAATGATTGTCTTTAGCATTCCCTTGAAATTCCCGTAAATATGAAGTCTTTATTAAATGGTTGTCTTTAGCATTCCCTTGAAATTCTCGTAAATATGAAGTCTTTATTAAATGATTGTCTTTAGCATTCCCTTGAAATTCCCGTAAATATGAAGTCTTTACTAAATGGTTGTCTTTAGCATTCCCTTGAAATTCCCGTAAATATGAAGTCTTTATTAAATGATTGTCTTTAGCATTCCCTTGAAATTCCCGTAAATATGAAGTCTTTATCAAATTGTTGTTTTATTATTGAAGTGGTGTTATGTTATGTAATGTTATAGATATCATTTTGTTTTTAAGACAATCAGGCATTATGACATTATACACTTACCGAACACGATGTATGATGTGTGTTGATGGACTCAATGTAATGAACAAAGATAAAAAAAATTAACAAACACGAAAAACATGAAAACGAATAATTTATTTCATCGACATTTCGCTGCATTGGCTTCTTCGGGATAATGACAGATAAATTATAACAGCGGAAATAACGTTGAATGTTTGTTGCAATAACTTTACCTGTATAGGTGTTATAATGTAACGAATACCACCATAAGTAGCTCCGTGTATCTATGGTTTCACTTTTTTCAGACTGTAATGTTCGTGAATGTTTGAATGGTGGAAGACTGGATGTATCAACACGTACATGTCCATGTAAGAACTGTATAGTTGTGATCAGTGTGAGAATGTAAGCATACATATATAGTAAAATCCGTCAAAACCAGACCCATTCAGGACTTGGCCAAAAGGTCCGGTTTTCTGGGAATTCAAGTTTTTACAGAGCTTTTGATAAAAAATGGGACTTGTAAAATTTTCACGCGTTATGGTTGGTATGTGAATCGTTTATCAATGAGATTATATCGCTCAGATGATTTACCAGTTTTTATTTATTTTCTTCCGAATTAACGCCATTTCCGACATTATGTTTAGTTATATCGTGGCGAGTAGTTATCCTAACCAGCTTCACGGGATTTTCAACCAGGACTTAACCAGTACTAACCACATTCTACCCGGAAGCTACTATCAAACTACCCTACATACTTCAGAGGTAGAGGACAATATAACATGGGATGTAATATTTTTAGTCAAATATCTCCCGGACTGTGTGATCCTCGCACGGCGTTCGAACCCACAACATCTTGATCTGTAGACCAACGCTCTAACTACAAAGCTAATCGTGCGGGCTGATTTCCCAGTTTCCAAGACTAACTATCTGCTATAATCTGTCTCTAACTCAGTCACAAAGCCTCGAAAGAATCTTGCCATGTTTTTGTTTATAATACCACTTCTTGTATACATGTGAAGACATGTTGAAAACTTTAACATGCTTTCCAAAATAGATATGTCGCAGTAACTATTAAATGGTGCATTTATTGGTTCAGAATCCATAGCTAAATATTCCAACACTACTGCACTCAATTTGGTTTGTTGGCAGTTCAGATAACTATACAGCATCATTTTCAATAAACTGCCCTTGCGAAGACCAATCACAGTGTGCTGGTATCTATCAACAAACTGAAAATGAGAAATACACAAATGTCCCCGAAGAGTGTCCGATCATGTGCTAACGCTGTGAAGGTATGACTATCTGATAATACTAACGTAAGGCGATATTATTGTCAATTTGACCATATTTATCTCTAAGAATGATCAAATAACATTGCATCCTTTCCAAAGAAACACCCTTTGGTAGAAGTAAAAGTATGTTGTTGTCGAAAGGTCGTTGCTCTAGATAGGTTACATAAATTGTAAATCGTATAATTGGGGAAAATCATTTCTGGAGAGGTTACACTGTGGATGATATTCTACTAGTAAGCTTTAATCTGAGGTTTACTTCAACAATTTTGCGCTATGACAAAAATACCATAAATAAATACAATGTGAATGAGATATAATTTATATATATAATAAAACAAAACGCGAATTTCTTTCTTTAATTTTTCTATAATATAATGTTTTATGATGCGAGCACTGAGGTGATCTCATTATGAACAAAACAAGAGAAATACTTATAAAGGAATTATGTTACTTATAATGATGTAATGCCCGCCCGGTTACCTCAGTGGTAAGAGCATCCTAAGTTAAATTGTCCCCCACCTCTGAAATATGTGGGGTAGCTTAGCAGTAGCTTGCGGATAGAATGTGGCTTGTACTGTACATACTGTTTTATCCCGCTACCACTCATTAGGTGCAGGAGATAGCCCTGCCGGATAAACTTATCTATCTCCAGTCAGTGCGTCAAGTGATAAAAAAACACGCGTAAGAATACAAATCATTTTAAGATTCCCACGCTCCGTGAAAGCTAAAATAGAGAGTTTATACTTGTTGTCAAATGTAAAATAGCAAACTTGTACGGAAATATGTGAAAGGTTTATATACATCAACCACCAAACTAGAACGGAAATATGTGAAAGGTATATATATACACCAACCACAATAGCATGTTGTAAATGAAAATTTTTTTTTAAATGGAACGCCATCGATACGTACGTTTGAACCAATATAAGTACAGTAAGACTAATATAATCTAACTCTAGGACAACAAAATCATTTCATCAAGTAGATGCGATTATGTACACCAGATTAATGACCACTCTTTTGATGCGGTCTCTGTGTTGTACTCATCTCTATTTCTACAATAAAACATTTTACTCGATTATGCTTTTATAGAATATACAAGAGGAACCTGCAGAAAACTTAAATAAACGTAATATTATATATACATATATAGAATAAACCCATGAAAACCGGAATTCTCAGAAAAACGGACTTTTTACCAAGTACGGAAGAGTTCCGGTTATGAGTTGTTTTACTGTATATGCTTAACATGGATTCTTGATACATGTATCATGGCTTTAAACTAGGTACTTTTCATGAAGGACTTGCTGGTAACGAGTCTGATCAACTCAAATTATTTTCAAACGACATCACTACAGAATAACATCAGATTATCAGTCACAGAACAGAACAGAACATATGAAATATTTCATAGCAATGACTTCTTGACAATTCAGCGCAGTGACAGAAAAATGTACTTAAATCAGTGTATTTGTGTATAGGTTCGCATACTCCTCGTATAAATAAGGCCTCTTTTAGAATACTACTTTGCTGGTTGGTGTATATATATATATACCTTTCACATATGTCCGTACTACTTTGCTGGTTGGTTTATATATTTATATATACCTTTCACATATGTCCGTACTACTTTGCTGGTTGGTGTATATATATATATACCTTTCACATATGTCCGTACTAGTTTGGTGGTTGGTGTATATATATACCTTTCACATATTTCCGTACTACTTTGCTGGTTGGTGTATATATATATACCTTTCACATATGTCCGTACTACTTTGCTGGTTGGTGTATATATATATATACCTTTCACATATGTCCGTACTACTTTGCTGGTTGGTGTATATATATATATATACCTTTCACATATGTCCGTACTACTTTGCTGGTTGGTGTATATATATATACCTTTCACATATGTCCGTACTAGTTTGGTGGTTGGTGTATATATATACCTTTCACATATTTCCGTACTAGTTTGGTGGTTGATGTATATATACCTTTCACATATGTCCGTACTAGTTTTGTGGTTGGTGTATATATATATACCTTTCACATATGTCCGTACTAGTTTTGTGGTTGGTGTATATATATATGCCTTTCACATATTTCCGTACTAGTTTTGTGGTTGGTGTATAGATATATACCTTTCACATATGTCCGTACTAGTTTTGTGGTTGGTGTATATATATACACCTTTCACATATGTCCGTACTAGTTTGGTGGTTGGTGTATATATATACCTTTCACATATTTCCGTACTAGTTTGGTGGTTGATGTATATATACCTTTCACATATGTCCGTACTAGTTTTGTGGTTGGTGTATATATATATATACCTTTCACATATGTCCGTACTAGTTTTGTGGTTGGTGTATATATATATACCTTTCACATATTTACGTACTAGTTTTGTGGTTGGTGTATAGATATATACCTTTCACATATGTCCGTACTAGTTTTGTGGTTGGTGTATATATATACACCTTTCACATATGTCCGTACTAGTTTTGTGGTTGGTGTATATATATACCTTTCACATATGTCCGTACTAGTTTGGTGGTTGATGTATATATACCTTTCACATATGTCCGTACTAGTTTTGTGGTTGGTGTATATATATATACCTTTCACATATGTCCGTCCTAGTTTTGTGGTTGGTGTATATATATATACCTTTCACATATTTCCGTACTAGTTTTGTGGTTGGTGTATAGATATATACCTTTCACATATGTCCGTACTAGTTTTGTGGTTGGTGTATATATATACACCTTTCACATATGTCCGTACTAGTTTTGTGGTTGGTGTATATATATACCTTTCACATATGTCCGTACTAGTTTGGTGGTTGATGTATATATACCTTTCACATATTTCCGTACTAGTTTGGTGGTTGATGTATATATACCTTTCACATATTTCCGTACTACTTTGCTGGTTGGTGTATAGATATATACCTTTCACATATTTCCGTACTACTTTGCTGGTTGGTGAATATATATATACCTTTCACATATGTCCGTACTAGTTTGGTGGTTGATATATATATACCTTTCACATATTTCCGTACTACTTTGCTGGTTGGTGTATAGATATATACCTTTCACATATTTCCGTACTACTTTGCTGGTTGGTGTATATATATATACCTTTCACATATGTCCGTACTAGTTTGGTGGTTGATGTATATATACCTTTCACATATTTCCGTACTGCTTTGCTGGTTGGTGTATAGATATATACATTTCACATATGTCCGTACTACTTTGCTGGTTGGTGTATATATATATACATTTCACATATGTCCGCACTAGTTTGGCGGTTGGTGTATATATATACCTTTCACATATTTCCGTACTAGTTTGGTGGTTGATGTATATATACCTTTCACATATTTCCGTTTTAGTTTGGCGGTTGGTGTATATACGTATATACCTTTCACATATGTCCGCACTAGTTTTCTGGTTGGTGTATATATATACCTTTCACATATTTCCGTATTAGTTTGGTGGTTGATGTATATATACCTTTCACATATTTCCGTATTAGTTTGGTGGTTGATGTATATATACCTTTCACATATTTCCGTACTAGTTTTGTGGTTGATGTATATATACCTTTCACATATGTCCGCACTAGTTTGGTGGTTGGTGTATATATATACCTTTCATATAGTTCCGTACTAGTTTGGTGGTTAATGTATTAAACTGATTTCAGTAAATAAGATACAATGTTTAAGCATTTGTTATGACATTTTACGCTCTGATTAAAACATCACAAGAATTTGATTGTATTTCACTCGAATAAATGTGAATTAAACATAAAAAACACTCATAAACCAAAACAAATTGTATTGCCAACGTTTCGGCGTGGACTGCCTTTATCAAGACATGACAATAAAACAATATTATATGCATTGTATTTCACTCGCGGTGTTGCTCGGCAAAAAAGAAAGTTTGTTAGAATGGCATGACATTTGGAGGAGTTATACCTTAAAGGTCATATTCATCGATCCCGGAGGGCTTGGAATTGTTATATCATGCGGAACATTTCTGTAACTTGGCCGGTCTTATCGGCGAAATTGTCTCCCTTGAAAACGTCTTATCGATCACTCCGATAACGTTTATCGATAAACTGATTTACTATAGATTTATATAGGAGCTGTATGGTTTAACACTAATAACTTGTTTATAACATTAAATGAGAAAATTTTATAACCTCGTGAAGTAATCTTCATTCTCTGCACTTTATTTCAATATAATTTTTATTAATGTGGTATTTGAACTTATTGCTTCCATTTTCGTTTGAAGTTGGTGACTATCGTTCGTTCTTAATTCTATATGAAAACTGTCAAAATACTCTTAAACCTCGTTTTTGACAGGCCATAAAGTTGTTTTTTACTAAAATGACATTTTTTTATAACCTCGTGAAGTATTCTGTGGTGTCCAAGCTTTATTACAATATATTTTTTTAAAAATTTGAAAATGTGGAAATTGCTTCCAATTTAGTTTGAAAATGGAGATATTCGCGTTCAGGCGCGCGTTTTCGTATCATTATTGTAATAAGTACATGTACAGTAGTCGATGTAGCAACTACCGAATTAGTTGTTGTTATTATGACCTTTCATACATTTACCACGTGACTAATTGTTAAATTGCTTTATCAGGTGTATAGTTTAAGTCGGTATATTTTTACCATGTTACAAAAAACTGCTAATTTTTAGCAAACTGTTCGATAATTCAATAACTCGATACATATTTATTTTCTTAATCAGGTTTATATAAGCGGGTCTAAAAACTTAAAAATATAACCATGGCTACTTTTCGGTCACCCTGTGAATATAAATATATCGATTACAATGTAGACAGTTTTATTGAGAAAACACCTGGTGAAGGTGAAATGAAATGATTTTCTCGTGCATGTTTTACCGGAAACATATTCTGTAGAAAGGATTATCTTCAGAAAATATGCATGTATATAAGTCCTTGTTATTTATCACGCTTTATCACATAGATTAAGTGATTTTATAAATTCAGAAGTATATTCCAATTATTCTTTAAAGCCCAATTGATTTTGAATGTAGTAAATCAAAACAATAGATAAATTGATAATAAAATATAAGAAATATGTTTTATTCGAACCAATTTCGATCAAGTCCTTGTTTCGATGTACAATATTTTACACAATGCCTTTTTTAGTATCATCTAGTAAAAATGTTGTCAAATGCTTTTTCTTATTTTTTTGCAATTTCATTGAAAAAATACCGTGCTATATTTCTATAATTATGTACTTTTTGATTGAAAAGAATATTAAGAAAATGCATTCGTGTGGATACGTTTTATTATCTGATACAGCTATGGCTAAAGCCTCTGACCACTTTTATGACAGATGATATACAATTAACAGGGTGTTACGTAATATTTATTGATTTTATCGCCCTGTTAAAGGGATATTGCTCATTCATGCGGTATTGGCCGGGTGTTAAAATTGACATGCAATGTTTGATATACGCCATTTCAAATTAAATGCCAATTTATTATTATCAATATTATTATTGAACGTGCCGTTTTAACTTTCAAAAGTTTTACTAATACAGTTCTACTAGGACAGTAACCAATAAATATCTAAATTTAAAAACATTGAACAGCTCCTATTTAAGTGACCCCAAAAGCATCAGGAGGTATATTCTCTTAATTGTTTAATTGCCCCTTATCTGTCTAATCATGTCTGGTCACGGTCAGCTTAGTGTCTGGTTAAAAGATTTATAGTGATAATTAGTTTATGAAAAACGTTTGTTGTTTTCATAGCACATACAACAAATTATATTGAATACTGATATAATTGAAAAAATATATTTTCAGGGTTTCCAATATCTTGTTTGCCTTACTTAGCACAGTCATTAGAGATCGTGTCCCAACATCGAGTTGGATCTGGTCGGGCAATAAGAATCTCAATGTCAGTTTGACTTGTCCCGAGCTGTGTTAAAACATGCATTTGTTAGAAATGTGAAAGTTGAAAAATTAACCGTGCCCGTGGAAAAACTCAACATATTTTTTTGCCGAACGATTGAATTTTTTAATTATACGTTCATATAATTATTTCCTTTAGTAGTGTGAAACAGGGATGCTATAATATTATATCCCTGTGTGAAATGAATATATATACACGTATAGAACTGTGTTCTGTAAGGTGTTTGATTCCGAAAAATCAAAATATATTACTGCTGTAATATTTCATCTAATATGTACTTTCCTTGTTCTGTTCTTAATCTTATATAAAGTCATTAAATTGGAATCAAACAACATCAGTTTACTGCTGGTTTGTCAATGTTATTCACATCAATATTCATTTATTCATTTAAAGATCAACATTAAAATATGGAATTATGTATTTCAAAAAACAAAAATATGACATTTTTCTTTTAATTATTGTGTTGAAGACAAAGATCCTTCCCCCACGTGAGAAAAATAATACTATCAAATTCCCTAAACTCGGATCGCACAAAAACGACCAGGAGATATAGATCTCGGTTTAACGCTAAATAATCCATATTCGATAAGAATCAATAATTGGCGTAAAGGGAAACAACTAGTTTATCACACAGGTAAAAAATCAATAACGACAGGAGTTGTCTTTTCATAGGAAAATAGCGTCAATGTTCCGCATGATATACAAATTTATGAACATTTGCAAAATTTCACTTTTCAAAAATGAAAATTGGCCTCATAAATCGAAATAAAAGTTATCAAATATCGCACCTTCCGAGAGGATCAACGCGGTTATCTTTCCTTGGCGTGTGACGTCATTGTTAATGCTAGCTGCACATAATAGCGTAGCTTTGTTATAGCTGTTAACAACATTGATTACACTTGATTTTTACGGAGATGGACGATTATTTTTATTATTCGTCATGTACGGAAGATCATTTCGTTGTACAACCGTACCAATATGAGCCTATTGACGAAATTAGTGAATTTGACACGGATATTTCTACTAGCGATTCTGGGAATGGTTCTATCCAGGGCATGACATATGTATCATCATGTTCAAACCGTGATGTTTCAGACTGGTATGTATTCATATATCTGAATAATAAAATTCACCATACTGCAAATAATGCAGAAGTATAATCAAAACAATAGTAATAAATGATAATCATGCATTACTCACTTCGACAAGCCGAGTTTCTATTACAATCCGGTTAAATCCTTAATCGCGTGTAAGTTTTTTTTCTAACACGTTTTTCTACACAGAACGTAAGCACATCAGTGTTTTCCTTATAGTAAATGTAGGTCATAACTTTAATTAACATAACCAATCAAAATCGAGAACTAATTGATAACGCAACAGAAATCCATAATTATGACACATGTTCAGCGTCTTATTTTGGACACTTCGAATGCAACTGTGCGTGACTTGTCGATCGGTCGGTATGCACCATGTTGCTATGCGACTGTCGATTGTAAAAATGGACAGTACGTGTGACAAACAAGCATCAATTAATTTTAGTGATTTTTGACCGATATCCTTATGACATAATTATAATTATATGATCTTTTGTGTGATCTTACAAACATTAAGCAGGGCGCATTAAAAAAAATGTGCATGGAAAACAATCGCATCTAATTAACTTCAAACTGAACGAGCTGATATCGAACAAACTTTTTCATTCACTAATATTTATAGTCAGAATACTCTTGGTCAAAAGCAAATTATGCGCTTACGTACTATATGGTAATGATCGAGTACTAGATAATTAATCTTTTTTTTTTAATATCTACTTGTCCAAATTCAAAAATACGAATTGTTCTAGAAAACAGCAAGGTGAAATTATACGACTCTTACTTTTGACTTCTGACAATACTTTAATTGTCAAAATAGAATCAATCTCACAATGTAAATAAGCTAGATAATATGTACTGTATTGTAAATTGATGATTTTAATGTGTTCTGTTAAATTTATTGTTCGTAAAATGTTGCATATAATTCACGTATGTAATTGTATATGGTTATATGCTGATGGGCTGTAATGCTTAGTATCTGTTCTGTTCAGTGCATTGACCTCTCCCGACAATCTGGCCTAGATATATATATTCATGTGTGAATTCAAACCGAATAATTGAACCTGCTTGTTTGACATTGTATAAGGTGTTAATGATCCTTGTTAATAATCTATGTTGGAAAGCGGTCTTAGTTATTCAAATAAATTTGACATCATTTAGTATTTTAATCTTCATCAAGCAATAATTGCTTACATCTGACTGCAAGTAATCGCAATTCAAATTTTTCAGTTGTGTCTACTTCTAATAAATCTAAAATATATTCAAAAAATAAAATCTGTAAATATAAACTACTGTATTTTAATTTTGCTTACGCTCTATAAACTATTTTCAGGTGTATGTGTGGTCAGTGCACTGAGATGCAAACAGTGACCGAAGAAAAATGCTGTAAAAATATGAACGTTGTCGAGGATTAGGTCAAGGACTTCAAATGTATTACGGAACACGAGGGGTTCCAGGTGAACTGTCTCAATTAACATCCATGTCCTGGAAACATCTTACTATGAGTATGTTATCAGCCATGGACCTCTTGAAGAAGATCAGCTGATTCATGAATATGATATCATTATTTTCTAATTGGTATTGTGCTGTCTTCATCACTTATTGTTTGTTGATAAATGATAAATTTTGGTAGTGGCTTATATCAGACTGACATACAGTATTCTTTGATTATTTTAGTTATGTGTGTAAGATTGGCCATCTAAAGAAAACATATAAATTTCAATTGATCTTTTACTGTGCAATATTGATATGCATCCTTATTAGTTGATGCACTTACTTTCTTTGGTTCTAACCTTAATTGATAATGTGTCTATTTCAGGTTGTACAGATACTTAGCTTACAGGAGATTTACACGTTGGGTGTATGGACTGCTTGGATGAAGGTGCAGAAAAGTAATCCCGTCATGTGCTGTCACCGCCATTCGGAACAGATTTACGTCCGAGCAGTATTGTGGATTTTCATATCCACAGTGAAATTTTAGAACAGACATTAAGGATGTTAAAAGTGATGTTTTTTAATACCATACCTTCAGTTTTCTGTTTTTAAATAAATTATGTAACCATTCAATTTGAATGTTTTAGCTAAACTCAAATAAACATTTCACTGCAAAAGTACAATTGAATAAAATTGATAATGGCGCCAATGTTGAAAATTCTATTTTTGCTGTCCTGCTTTCATTTATGTTTTACATTTATTGTTTCATCAAGTGATAAAAAAGTATACCAGGTATATTTAGTATGTTATTATTCTTATTCCATAACGTGTTTGCTTAAATCGAGTTTAAAACCCCTTTTCAACAGTCAGAGTCATATGAAGCGGATAGTTCACCGAAGCATCCTTCCTATGAAGAACCAGTACTAGACTCCTATCCTCCGTAAGCAACTGCCTACTTTCTCACATAAAGAGACATGGTTTGTAGCGGGGCTCAAACCCACGACCCTCTACCAGTGAGAGGTCACAGTGATTTGAAGCCAGCGACCTTAACCACTCGACCACTGAGGCGGGTCTTATTACTCCATAACTGAATGCTATCGGTCTACTATTACTCAAATTATAATACATATAGTTAGTGATGTGATAGACCTGGATGTGAGTTTGTTTGCTCAGAACAAACATTTAATGACCTCAGTTTGAATGAACTGGTTAACAACCAAGTGAGTATAAAGTTACTAGCATACACAACACTTTGACGTACACGTATAAGGAATGTTTAATGTTGAAGAAAAACAAAGTTGGCTTCACGGAGTAACAATTATAATTTACTGTTATAGTACTACATTGTACAGACATAATAATAAACAAAACCATGAACTATAACAACAAATCAATACTTGTTGATTATATAACCTAACATTTTTTATCAACAAAAAGCTTTCAACATTCACCTGCTCTTCTAAAAATAACAAAACCAGAGACAGGACACAATGACAGGTTTTCAACTTTTCAGGGTATCCCTCGAGTAATGCATCAGGAATTGCAAACGGAAGAGACTTACTTTACATTTACATTATGATGCGAAAAATAAACAGAATTACTCAAAAAATTGATCAAGGAGAAAGGGTGCTTAGTTAGTTTCTTAGTGAAAATGATTATGGGAAATATTTGGTTTAAGTCCCTTAAGATATGTAGGATATATATTGTGCACAAAACGTTAATTTTAAAATAAAAAAAATATATTATTTAAATTTGTTTCAGTATTGTCAGCAAAACAATTGTACACACATTTCAGACTAAAATACTAATCAATCTGTCCATGAATGTACTGAATAAAATCACATGAGCGTTAACTACATCTTGTTTGGATCTATGTTTAGCCTGTCTGTGTGTACTTTGTGATAGGGATAGAGGTCGGTTTTTGTCGGTAGTTGTAAGAAGTTTCTTGGCAGATCTGTAAGTTGGTTGAAACTCATGCGTCAAAAGAACTTCTCCCATCAACCCCTTCACGTAATCTGAAACACATAGAATTGCTACGTTATTATAAGTATTTTTGCACTTATATACCAAATACACATTTACCTTGTTTCAGATTACTTCCATGCTTACTCAGAATGTAAACTTTGGATTCATAACTCGACTGCCGCACAAGTTCATGCTTATTTGTTCAAATGTAGGATGTCACGATTTTTAGTTTACACATACGCTATGACTTTATGCGAATGCAAATGTTTTCTCAACAGGGAAACTCGGTCGATTCAAACAACTTAAACTAGAGCTGTCACAGAGGTGACTAATACCCCCGCCGCCGCTTTGACACTAAGAATGCAACAGTACACTAGACAGCTAACTTCAAGGGAACATAACACTGCAATGGGTGAATCACTGGGCATTGTCTTGCACATCTACACTTCATGGTGATATCATACTTCAAGTTTCATTGCAATCGTTTGAAGAATGTAGAAGTAGTTCGCCCCACCAACATTGGCCATTGGTGGCAGCTTGACATACTAGTTACATTGTACAGACGATCAGACAAGGCAATCAATATTATATTCTCCATGTCTAGCACATCTACATTTCATAGTAATAATATATTCAAGTTTCATTGCAATCGCTTAAAGAATAAGGAAGTAGTTCGCTCCACAAATTTGTGATATTTTATGCGGACGGACGGACGCACCGACCAACCAACCAACCGACCGACAGAGTGACTCCAATATACCCCTCTTATACATAGTTTGCGGGGGTATAATGAAGGCGAGACAGAGGTCTTAATCCCAAGTTTAAGAATTTATCAGATACCTTGCTTCCATATTAGTATGCTTGTAGTGAGTTGATTTAGGCACAAATTCACAAATACGAGGGTCGATCCAGAAATTCATACACATTGTCTCTAAAAAGTTTAGTTTTCAGGGCAGGTTAATGATTTTCTTATATAAGTAATTTAAAATAGTGTACAACATATTTATACAACAATATGTGACATATCTCTTATACTCCCTTTGTAATATGTCACCATAGATACCAATGATTGGGAAGATGGGGGGCGTGGAACTTTCATGATAATAAACAACAAATGCCATTATTAAAAACAAAATTTCTTCATGTAATATACTTCAAAAAATGACACCAAATTAGGTAACGTGAAAATGATGTTTTGACGTCATGTTGAGTAAACAACTTGTTTGTATCTTTAACTGAACCTGAGAAATAGCATTAGAATTAAAACTGCATTTATTGATAATAATGACGTCCGAAAAAGCCTGAAGTGCCTGCCATAATAAAGTTTTGTGGGCAGCTGGGGAAAAAACACAGACACATAAAATTTTGACAGAAACTGGTTGAAAATGTAGCAGAGAACTTGTATTCAAATGGCACTGGTGGTTCAGGGAGGGACAAATTCCAATAGAGGACAACGGATGCTGTAGTCGACCAGCAAGTGGCAGATCTGATATGGTTAAGAAGTTGCACGTTAATACTGATCGTAGACTAACAGTGAGAGAAATTGCTGTTGATGATCTTGAATCTCCTACAGGAATATGGAAATAATACATATACAACAAACGAGTTATCAGGCATAAAATACACATGGACAAATTGAGACCATTTGGAAAAAAGCAGATAGTGGGTAATTTTGGAAGAGGTTCCAGTTTTCAGTCTTGGCATTATGCAACGTCATGACGGCACGGCGGCCCCCGGGTCATTGGAGATACCCTTAATATTTTGCCTGTTATTTTGTAAGTTTTTTACATAGAGTTTTCATTTTTCTGGAGCAAATAAAACAAAGATTAACCTAACATGTGGTGTTATTTATTTTTTTCAAAATCCTAAGTATTAACAAAATTATAGCCCCAGTGTACGAATTTCTGGATCAACCCTCGTAACTTTGTGAAAAGATTCAAAAGAAGATGTTGGTTCTGCTGGTGACAATTTCTTCACATCCTTCACTAGAAATTTATTTTCAACAACTTATTTGTCAATTCAGCAAGAGGCTTGTACCCTAAGAAGAATAAAAAAGAGTAAACCTATAATAAAGTCCAAACTAGAGCTTGTCACAAATGAGATGAATACTCACGCATGCCACTTTGACAGAGATGTGTTAATGTCATTTTTCACCCTAGTCATAGAACAGGGACATTTCTTTGCCACTTGCCAAGTGTAATTTCTTTTATTTCATTATTTGTAAGTCATGTTGCTAAAATGTACAAATTACACATATAAAATTGATCAAGTTTGATATATTAATTCTTCCTTCGACAGTAAAGATTGTAGTCACTGCCCATATCTGTCCAATGACCTTCAAGAGTGACATTGGCCTTGTATTACCGTTTTCACGCAGGCCAAAGTCAGGAATTGAGAAGCACTTCACTATGCTTATATACACAAATTACAAGAGCAATGACCTGTTACATGACTTACAAACTGAAGATCCAGGGCATTAAACAACCATGGTGTATCATTAGCGCAGGGCTTATCATCTAGAAACTGTACAAACATCATTCAGACTAGTTCAAACAAAATAATTGTAAATCAAACATGACAACAGATATCACATGCTCTTGATGTCTGCTTCAATGTTATGTCAACAGTAATCTGCTCATAAATAGTGTGATAGTAACGTGTATAACGAAATGTACTTGACATAGTATTTTAACTTCAGCTATCACAAAACATTAATGATGAATAGTACTTGATGATACCTTCCTTAATCCAGTTCCTGTTAGAAATATCGCCATGTTCACATTTAAGAAATCTTTCACCATGACCTTCATGAATATTCAAAACGTGATTAATGATTGACAGCCATTTCTGCTGAACTAAGTCACCATCACCATTGCTGCTTGCTAACTGAACACCCATATGCCTGAACTTTCTCAAAATGCTTTTTCTTCCCGGCTGCCTCAAGTTCCTTGTAAACACCTGTAGAACCAAAGACTTATATTATACCCACAATCACAAAATGCCAATTATAAGTTTCTGATAAAACACTGAAAACAATAGATATTAAACTAATATGCCTAGTGTTAACTTATATGAATTCCAGACTATTAGAATTTACTGCGACAGTCAATAAAATGGAATTTAAGAATTTTGAAATAAATTGAATAATTGATTAACAACAGAATGTCAGACAACAGTGTTCCAGGACAGTTGGTAATACAACTCTAATGCCACTGCTGAACTACTCATATTTCAAGTGAAGAATACCACAATAATATGGACATAACTTTTTCTTAAGTTAAAAAAGTCAATTAAAGTAAAGTTTACTAATCAGTCCACAGTGGAAGCATAAGGCCATCAGTGAACAAATGCCATCAGTGAACAAAGGTCACCAGTGAACAAAGGTCACCAGTGAACAAAGGCCATCAGTGAACAAAGATCACCAGTGAATAAAGGCAATCAGTGAACAAAGTCGCCAGTGAACAAAGGTCACACAGAGATCACTAGTGAACAAAAGTCATAAGTGAATAAAGGTCATCAGTGCACAAAGGTCATCAGTGAATAAAGGCCATAAGTGAACAGATGTAATCAGTAAATGGGTGTTTCATACCAGAAGGAATCCTTATAGAGGCCATAATTCTTTCTTTAAGTTCTTCACATACTTAGCTGAGTAAAATACCGATGGAATTGTGAGAGTTGCAATTTATGAACTTCAAAGTTTGAGAAACTTCAATGTCACGTTCATGTTAGGACGTCACTTCCAAGAACATATTTTCTAAAATGGGAACGTCTAAGCAAGGTGCAGAAATCATTTAGTTTTACTTTGAGAGACTTTTCCACCAGTTACTGTAGTGCCAACAAGCAATAAGGGTATAAGGGTATATTTACCGAGCTTCACATTCAAAGGCCAGTTAAGAGATTTAAAAGACAGAATGGTTTGTGACAGAAAAAAAATAAAATCAGTGGTAAACATAAAAGACGGATTCAACATCGTTTAGGAAGCAAAATGAACGTCACATCGAACATCTGTTGGTAAAAAGGTGAAAAATAAGTTATAAGTCTGTAATTTTCTGTACAAAAATGTGCATGTATCTACTTAAAGTGTGTTTTTAAATAATACATTTGACCGATATAATCAAAGGTTATAAGCTGTCGTAATGGTATTGTATATTATGAAACATCCTGTATATAACTGATTTTAGAATGCTCCTGATACACATTCTTACAAAAGTTACAGCCCCTGAGCTATGTCATAAAATCATGATCTTTCTAAATGCATGGGTTACAGTCCCTGAACTATGCCATAAAGTCATGATATATCTGAAGGCAAGAGTTACAGCCCCTGAGCTTATATATCACCATAGTGACTAACCTGTGATGCTGTAAGTGGTTTAGTCAAGGTTTCACCCACAGTTGTGATTTTCTTGGGCTAAGAATCATCATAGTGCAAAGTTGATCACTATTGTGCTACAATGGGTGGAGCCAAGAATCATTATAGTGCTATCTTAGTACCATTATGGGTGGAGTTAAACTATAATAGTGTAATAATGGGCGGTGCTAAGAAGCACAATGGTTCTTTTAAGGGAGGAGCTTATTGTTTGGTAAATATTAAGTTGATCAGTCAAGACACTTAAAAAGCAGTTTTTTATGAATAACCTCAATATATCATCAACATTCAACATGACTAAGTCTACATAGGGTTACAGTCAAGCAAAATTTGTCAAACATGTTAAATAAACTTAGTCTGGTTCCCGTCGTACTATAGTATTTTAGTACGTCAGGCATCCGTCAATAATGGCGGAATACAATGTAGGCCTACTATATGAGGTAAGGGATTTTTTTAGAAATATTGATCATATAGAAAACGAGCGTTTTTCATTCGAAATACCATGTCATTGTATTGATTATACGTATTCTTTCCACGATAATCGGACATATTCTCATAATCTGACTTATCAATGAAGTGAAGATGAATTCGGATAGAACAGTCATTACTTCAATTTCGGATACAGACTTAAATTTAAAAAAAATCATACCAAACGTCCAATTCAAGATTTCTTCGACTTCAAAACGATACAGTACTGTATGTAAATATTTTCATCGAAATGTCTGTCATTCAAAACTGTATAAAACAACAACAACACAATTTTCATTTCAGAAAATCATCCCTGAAAAGAAGCAAGAACGAATGGTTAGTTTCCAGATCATAATGGATAGAACCAATCCAGATGATTTCTACATTAGCCCTTGTAGAGTTAAAACACCAGCAAAAAGAGTAACATAAAAGAATAGTATCTCCTGGAATCACACCACAACAGCCAAAAGTCAAAGCCAGACATGCTGGACTTGCTGGTGTGTAAAAGTATAGCAATATTACAGAAAATATTTTGACAACTCAGTGACCTGTCCAACTAGCTCATTCAATAGAGCCACAAGCTTGTGTACCAATTGTTGGTGATTCAAGCACTGACAGGACCGACACTGGCAATTTTTGCCACCCAAATCTGTTTCAAGTGGGTTAGTTGCAGGTTACTAACAACCTAAACAAGGAGTTGGGGTGTACTGGCTAATAGTAGAAACCCAGGAAAGTTTAAGGAAAATTGTTGTGAATGTCATATTTAATTACTTTGTTAGTTGTCAATCATACAGTTAGTAAACTTGACATGTTGTTAAGTTTGTGATTCACCAGGTGAGGTAGCCTGTGTAAACATTTTTAACTAAGAGTCATTTCTTTTATAAAAGAAACAATGCTAACTTGTATGTTTGTTTCTGTTATTTCAGTGTCCTCCAGTGTTAGTGAACTTGCCAGTAAAATAATGACATCACCATTCCAGGAAAGATTATTTTAGAACTGTTGTATGATATAGAACCTCAGTACTATGAATGTTGTAATAAAGGCAATGTGCTTAGCAAGACAGATTTCTGCAGTAACTCTAGATGGTGTGACATACTTGAAAACCTGTTTTTTTAAATGGAAGAGCCCATTCTTACTGAAGTTCTACTGGGTATTGTTCTACCTACAGGAAAAATAGGAACCACTATAGCAATGGAATTCTTTTTAACAGTTCTTTGCTGCATGTATAACGTGAAAACAGATACTGAATAAAAATAGTAATATTGTGTGATAAAGATTGCTGTACATGTATTACTTATAATGGCTTGGTGTTGTTAATTTCCAGTCTGTTTTTTTTTATCAAAGCATGTACCTTCACTTTTAATTATGTGTTGCATAAACAATGTAAGCAAGGCAGATTAAATGCTTGATATTAATAATGCTTGATTTTTATGACCTGGGGTCAGTTATTGTTAGTAAGTGGCATATCAAATAAAACTTGTAAGCAGATTCATATTTGTTTTTCACCATTGAAACTTAAAAACATACTTTAACAAAGGGCAGTGATGATAAAACTAATAGATTGTATTGAGTTTGTTTCATTTCCACTAAAGTATTTGTCTGGGTATTTTTAAGCAAATCTATTTTTGTAGATGAGCAGTTTTTAAAATGGAATTTTGAGTAACAAGGTATTGATAATTTGTTTTTAACAAAATTAAGTGAAATTATTTTACAATGAACTGATATGCCAAATGGTCATGATTTATTCAGTTATCATTTAGACTTTTTAGAATGCTTTAACTAATACTTGACATTTTATATTCTTAGAACAGGTATTTAATGTGTGTGACATTAATGATAGCCTAAGACTAATAATTGTAGTGGTTGCATGAATCTGAATCACTTTAAATCTTTTCCAATCTATTAATTGGTAATTAGGGCTTCAGACTATTACAAATAGCCCAGGCTATCAAAGTTTGAGAGACTATTGCTCTTCTGGCTAACATGTTCAAAAAGTTAATATCACACACTGAAAGATGCAAAAATGTGTTATTGTGAATAAAACAAGCTTCTTTATTAACTTGGTTTTCATGAATTCATTTGTGGGTGATGCAAACTAGGTCTTCATAATGTTTGACACTAATATTTTTCTACGATGTAGAATTTCATTCAACCATATTTTATCATGTAGCAAAATTGTATTTGAAAAGAAATAGCCAATAAAAAAGATAGGGTTGTATGCATAAGCCAATTTGAAAATACTAGTTCAGTCAGTTTTCCTTTTTATATCAATCAGAGTCTTTCAAATTCTATTTGAGTGACCTTGTATCAATACTAGTGGTACAACGATATACCAGTATATCGTGATACAGGGTCAGGCCATTATATACTGTGATATTTTCTTCAATAATTGAGCGCATAATGATCCATTGAAGTAAATGAATGCTGACTAATTTTTTTTTAACAACCAAAGACCGTTTCATCCATTAGAATAACAAATCATAAGATTATTTGCAGTTTTTTAAAAAAAACATATTGGTACAGTGTGTAAAACTGACAGTTGGTACTGATAAGCCATCTACTGGTTACACTATATGAATGAACTACCTTATACAGGTATATCTCTATAGATGTGGTAATGGGTTAACACCTGAGTTAACAATGGCTTTAGCCAAGGACTTATATACATACATAAGTCCTTGGCTTTAGCTTTATTGTGTTTTTCATTACTTCACTGTATTGCAATACATATTGCAATATGGGTCGACTGTATTTCTATATATTGCAAAATGGGTTATGCAGTGAATCAGTACATGTTTGAGTTTATGAAATTATGAACTGTCCTTGGTTACTGGTCCCCCTTCCAACCTGTCATCAGTATTATACACAGACAGAATTTGAAGTATTATCTGCTTGAAGCAGGGGTCTCATTGGGTACCACCCAACTCATTGTTGCCAGCTTTGGACTAAAGTGCTACAACTTATCATATATCATGGGGTGGAAAAAACAGCAAAACTCACACCTTGTGCTGCTCACTAACAGACTGACACCCCAATAAATAGCCCTGCCTCCCTGAGGTTTATATATAAACAATTGTGGACATCTTGCGAGTTTTAATAGTAGTAGGTGTTTCATTATCCTATGCTTGCTAACCAAGCAGATTTTAGTACCTGTAACTGACCATTTGGATATTGCTATGTTAGGCAGTCTTACTGAATAAACCTTAGACACAACATCTCTCTTGTTATATATCAACACCATCATAAAACAGAAGGATTAGTAAGAGGACTTTAACACCCTTTTCTGTACATATGATCCGCACACAAAAAATTGCTGGAATCCTCTCATGGGCTCGCCTCTCATTCTGAATGCCTTCTGGTTTTGTGTATCTGTGATGGATCAGATTCTCTGATGATACCCTGAATAAATGGATCCTAGAACTATAGAGTTGTTCATACTCGATACAAATAGTTTTGAAACACTAGTAAAAACAAACAAAACGATGCTACATTCCGAATGCAATGCTTCAGCAAAGAAATACAAAATTGTATCTGAAATTCCGCATTATCCGAAATGTACCGTAGACATATATCACCAAATATTGAGGTTTACCGTGAAAACCAAGAATATTCAATATTACTGGCATGTTATGTATGCTTGACCAAACACATCTTTAACATTTTAACTTCTTAATAAAACAATAAAGCAACCGACCTTGTTTAGAGTTTGGTACTGGGCGCAGCCATTAATAACGTGTGCTTGACCCAACGAAGTGACAAGGGGAAGTTAATTCAGATTAAAATAAACTTTTAATACAATATAAAAGAAAAAGCTAAATGTGTCTGTCCAAACAAACTTGATAAAGAATACATGTACTTAAATCATACAAGAACCAAGTCGCGCCTTGAAGTTAATCAAAATAACAATTAAGTCACATTTTTTAATTTGTACAATTTTAATAAACATTTATGAAAAACAATATGCTTCTATTTACAATGCAACCTCTCCAAAGCAACAACCTTTGGAAATAGCAAAATTATATTATTGCTGAGAGGTTGTTGCTCTAGAGAGGTTAAATTAATGGTTAAATCATGCAGTGGGGAGAAATCATGCTGCTGTTGAAGGGAGGTTGTTGCTCAAGAGAGGGTAGCTCTGGAGAGGTTGTACTGTAGCTACAGAGCAATCAAAATCACAAAAAGCAAAATCAACTTTGATCCAGAACTTGTGACACATTAAATAGAAATGTGCATACAAAGGTATGATAAGTATAAAAGTGAATTGAAAAAGTGGAGTTCTTAAGATGGAAAATTAAGCATAATATATGCAGCTTAAATATTAAAAAAGTTCATAATATATGCAGCTTGAATACTCATAAATTACATGCTTGCAACATGCAAACACAATGGACAACAGAACACAAATAAATTATGCTTATTAACCTAACAATATTTTGAAAATAATTTTATAAAAGAAAACTATAAGTAATATGCAAGTTAGGATACTTATTCATTAATCTGAATAAATTATGCAAATTAAACTATGTTACTGAGTAAAAGACACAGTGCAGTAATTAAAATTCAATATTTAAATAAGAAATTAAATCAACAGATACAACTGTTATAATAAATTCATAGTGCACAAAACTTATTTCTTAAAAACTGAGCCATGTTAAACCGCCATCCTTGCATTTTTTTTAGTTCTTAACCTTATCTAATCAAATCAGCATTAAGCTTATGGAATTCTTAACCAATCAGCAGTAAGCTTATTGAATTTTTAACCAATCAGCAGTAAGCTTATTGCAGTTTTTCTTCAAGTTCAACCAATCAGCTTCATGATTACATTTATAATCTAATAGGCACTAAGCCCAGACATCTGTATGAACTAATCAACGACACCAATGATATAATTATCAACCAATCAAAAGTAAGCAGTACATGTCTATCACCCAATCAGCTGTAAGCTATATATTTCTATAAGCCAATCAGCTGTAAGCTTAATATTTCTTTGAACCAATCACCTGTAAGCTATATATTTCAATGAGACAATCAACTGTAAGCTACATATTTCTATAAACCAATCAGCTGTAAGCTACATATTTCTATGAACCAATCAGCTGTAAGCTATATATTTCTATGAACCAATCAGCTGTAAGCTATATATTTCTATGAACCAATCAGCTGTAAGCTATATATTTCTATGAACCAATCAGCTGTAAGCTATATATTTCTATGAACCAATCAGCTGTAAGCTATATATTTCTATGAACCAATCAGCTGTAAGCTACATATTTCTATGAACCAATCAGCTGTAAGCTATATATTTCTATGAACCAATCAGCTGTAAGCTATATATTTCTATGAACCAATCAGCTGTAAGCTATATATTTCTATGAACCAATCAGCTGTAAGCTATATATTACAATGATCTAATCAGCTGCATTATCTACTTCTAATCAATAACCTTGATATAATACTTTCAATCATTCAGTTGTGACATAAACTGTTCTTTATCAACAAATATGCACTAAGTAGGACACAGTTAAAGCTCAACATTTATGTAAGTTCTTAGCTCTGTGAACACAAAATTAATGGTATTACTATGCTTATTTGATATATATGTGGCATTACAATTAACAGTTGATTCTAGTTCAAAAACTGCCATGATCAGTGGTGTAAAACTGAGTGACATGGTCAGTGGTTAATCCAAACTAACTTGACACATGGTTAATTCCACAAGGACTGGACACATGGTTTATTCCACATGGACTGGACACATGGTTTATTCCACACGGACTGGACACATGGTTTATTCCACACAGACTGGACACATGGTTTATTCAACATGTACTGGACACATGGTGTATTCCACACGGACTGGACACATGGTTTCACACATCAATCAGGATAATTATGTTAAGTGTAACACATTTTATTTGATATAGTGATACATCTAGAATACATAACATGATGTTTAACAATAAAATCAACATGCTAGAAGCACCCATATTGTGTAATTATCATTGTACAATCAAGTAAAATAAGGGAAGTAACACTGTATGTAATAAGGGAGTTATCTCTCTTCGCTAGAAATATCTCTCTTTAACACATGATTTAAAATTTTGAATATCAAAATGAACACTGTGGTTTATTCAGATTTGAATAATATACAGGCATCTAGAACTATAAACATCTACTCATATCAAACTTTTAACATTAATTATTTAGAAAAATATCAATTATTTAGAAAAATATCAAAAGTTTAAAATCTTTAAATAAAATGTGTTTCTACAATAACTAAATTTTTAACAGACAACAGACAAAGACCGATCATAAAAGCTCATCATCAGCTCTTTGTGCTCAGAGAAGCTAAAAACAGATGACATTCAGTGTTAACAGCTAGTCTTTCAAAGTGTACAGTTACTAACTAGTTTAATGTGATGTGTAAGTCCATGGTCTGACCTGCAAAGCTTATACTGTTCCAATATAAACTTTATAGAAATAAATACTTGTTATGAACCAAAGATTACAATGTCTGTACTTCTAGCATATTTGTATACATTTAGAATCCCAATCACCACACCAATGTATCTAGGCAACACCCTCAGTTATAACTTACATGTATAAAACACCCGCTATCTTCATCTTCCTGTACATAAATACAACACAAAATACAAAATACTAGCTCATGTTACACAAATATACAGTAATCTAAATGATCATAATGCTGGTGATGAATTTGGTGGTAACTGTGATAGAGGTGATGATAATGATAGTGATGATGACGATAGTGATGGTGATAAAGGAAATGTTGTTGATCATGATGATGGTGGTGGTGGTGATGATAATGATGATGGTGGTGATCATGATAGTTGTAATTTTATAAATTTTACAAACTTTAATCATAGACTGAACAGATTTAAAAGCCCTGAGACATTCATGTATCATAAGATATCACAGAAATCATCATAACATATAAAGTTGATATCACAGAAATCATATGATTGGCAAATTTTATATTCTTTGAAAAATAAGCAACATTTCTATAACTTTGACACATTTTAGATTGAAATCCAGCATTTGTGTAAAAGTGAAGAAGCCAAATTCACGTAATAAGTCAGACGAATGCTGATTGTCAAAAAAATGCCGATTGTCAACCAAACATAATCACCAAGTTTAGTGAAGATCAGTTGATAATCTGTTGACTTAGATTGACACGGTATTTTTAGTCAATTTGACGGAGACCTCGTGCCCATAAACATTTCCACCAAGTTTGGTGAAGATCCATTGAAAGTAATTGAATAAGAAAGCAGACATCATCAGATGACCTCAAGAGTTCCTTAATCTGTTAGTGTAATCATTCAGATTATTTTATAATGCATTAAACAATGCATTAAGGATTACAGACCCTAATACAAGCATTCATGTCTAACCATTAAACTATGGTTTTATTTTCTTTGAATATGTAGAATTAATCATTTTATAAATCATTCACCATGAGCTTCCACTGAATTGTGTAATTTTGGAATTTGTAAATATGAAATTAAAAATGCTTTATAATTCATAGAAAAGGGAGAGTACTAGTTAGTAATATTACCTCCCTTTATGATACTAGGTCAAATTTAACTGACCCAGGTCGAACATTTCAAAATGTTGTATGGTGGAAAGTTGATATTTAATCAATGTATTAGCATCAGGTATCTCTAACTTTTGTTCTTTCTCTTTGAAAGTTTGAATTAGGGTCCATTATTCTTAATGCTACAAAATGCTAACTATACAGAAAAGAAAACATTCCAAATGTAGAAAACACAAGTAAATAACATAAATGCACAAATCAGACATACCTATAAAAAATGTTTGTTGAATGTAACAATACCGCATTCATACAAACAGGCATAAAAACATTAAATTCTAGACAAAATCATAACATATGAACATTAACAGTACAGAATGTTAGTAATTATTTGAGGTGTGCAATATACCCCCTAATATACCCCCACTGTACCCCCTAATATACCCCCACTGTACCCCCCTAATATACCCCACTGTACCCCCCTAATATACCCCACTGTACCCCCCTAATATACCCCACTGTACCCCCCTAATATACCCCACTGTACCCCCTAATATACCCCACTGTACCCCCTAATATACCCAACTGTACCCCCCTAATATACCCCACTGTACCCCCCTAATATACCCTACTGTAACACCCAATATACCCCACTGTACTCCCCTAATATACTCCACTGTACCCCCTAATATACCCCACTGTAACACCCAATATACCCCACTGTACTCCCCTAATATACCCCACTGGACCCCCCTAATATACCCCACTGTACCCCCTCATGTATCACACTGTACCCCCCTAATATACTCAACTGTACCCCCCTCACATATCACACTGTACCCACCTAATATACCCCAATGTACCCCCCTTGTATACTCCCCTAATATCTAGACCAAGATACTCAATTACTAGACTCACATAGGATACATATATATACAGACATACACAGGATTAATAGACACATAAAATAAGAAAATATACAAAAACATTCACATCATATAAATATCTACTTACAGTCATCTCTGAACCCTCCCCATCTTTCTCCTTAATCAAAATATTTCCAAAATGTAAAACACCAGAAAGTGTTTGAAATATCATGAAAATATCCTTCTCTGACAGTCCTGTGAATATAAAAAGTAAAATTATTGAAGACATTGAAAGACTCCTATATAAGTGATCCCCTGGCCCCACCAAAAAAGCGACTGGAGGTCTAATCTCTCAATTGTTATATTGCCCCATATCAGTCTAATCCTGTCTGATCACGGTTAGCTTAGTGTCTGTAGACTAGACACCTAGTATAACATAGGGTCATACATTTTATAAATTTATAGTGATAATTATTTTATGACTAACTTCCTGTTGTTTTTATAAGCATATAGTAACTGATTATGCAAACAGAAGCTAGTCTATCATTGACTCTGTCTGTTTTATTACCCCCTATTGTGGAATCAGAAGACTTGCTGGTCCATTAGTAACATGTCCTGCATTCCTGATTCAATTAAGATAAAAAAGTAACAAATATCAAAGACAATATACAGCATTTTTTTCTTTTCTATAATCAATGCAAAAAGTTCTCTCAATACCCGAACCTCAAAATTCCGGAAATTGGACGATTTTTTTAATCGTCCGGTCACAACTGGGCGTACTAGACATCATTAAGATATACAATGAATGGTTTATTGTGAGTCCTTGTATTGAAATAGATATCATTAAGATATACAATGAATGGTTTATTGTGAGTCCTTGTATTAAACTAGATATCATTAAGATATACAATGAATGGTTAAATGTGAGTCCTTGTATTGAAATAGATATCATTAAGATATACAATGAATGGTTAAATGTGAGTCCTTGTATTAAACTAGATATCATTAAGATATACAATGAATGGTTTATTGTGAGTCCTTGTATTGAAATAGATATCATTAAGATATACAATAAATGGTTTATTGTGAGTCCTTGTATTAAACTAGATATCATTAAGATATACAATAAATGGTTTATTGTGAGTCCTTGTATTAAACTAGATATCATTAAGATATACAATAAATGGTTTATTGTGAGTCCTTGTATTAAACTAGATATCATTAAGATATACAATGAATGGTTTATTGTGAGTCCTTGTATTAAACTAGATATCATTAAGATATACAATGAATGGTTTATTGTGAGTCCTTGTATTAAACTAGATATCATTAAGATATACAATGAATGGTTTATTGTGAGTCCTTGTATTAAACTAGATATCATTAAGATATACAATGAATGGTTTATTGTGAGTCCTTGTATTAAACTAGATATCATTAAGATATACAATGAATGGTTTATTGTGAGTCCTTGTATTAAACTAGATATCATTAAGATATACAATGAATGGTTTATTGTGAGTCCTTGTATTGAAAAAAGAGACTTTTTGTCCAAATTTTCTCTTTTAAATACACATGTACAAATGCTCAAAGCAACACAAAATCAAATGCCATTTTTCATTTATTTATTTGTTGTTTAATGGCCATTTGACAGTTTAGCTGCTACAGTCATTTCATAGCCGCCCCAGTGAGAGGGGAGATAAGATAAAGGAGAACCGGGCATTTATATCCTTACTCTTTTTCAATAGTTTTTCCTGGTACTTTACTGTGCCTGGTATAAAGCACTGATACATGCCTCACTCATTTCCTGTGATTTTTATAACTCAGAACTTGGCTCGCTAGTAAGGATGGGGCACTGAATAAGTGTCCCTCAGAGCCGAAAATCAGACCCAAAATCCTTCATTTAGTAGTCCAGTATGCTCCTGTTTGTTTGTTTGTTTGTTTGAGTTTTAAGTCCCTTTTTAACAGAGTCATATGAGGCAGACAGTTCACCTAACCATCCTTCCTGGGAAGAACCAGTACTAGACTCCCTTCCTCCGTAAGCAACTGCCTACTTTCTCACATAAAGAGACATGGCTGGAAGCGGGGCTCGATCCCACCACCCTCTATCAATGAGAGATTACAGTGATTTGAAGTCAGCGACCTTAACCACTCAACCACGGAGTCGGGTCCCAGCGTGCTACCAGCTAGACCACCAAACACTCCAGGTTATTCAATGCTTGAATACATACCAAGTAAGGACATAGCTTGTTTTGTAGTGTTCAAGTCCTCAGCATCGTCCACTCCATCAATATACATATTCTTTCCTTGACTAGTGTAGTAAAACTTCTCAGCAGGTACTGTAGGACAGATATCAATAAATATATGAAGTGTAGGTCTGATGACAGTAAATATATGTACTGTAGGACAGATATCAATAAATGTATAAAGTGTAGGTCAGATACCAATAAATATATGTACTGTAGGACAGATATCAATAAATGCATGTAGTGTAGGTCAGATATCAGTAAATATATGTACTGTAGGACAGATATCAATAAATGTATAAGTGTAGGTTCAGATACCAATAAAGATATTTGTTGTAGGTATGATATCAATAAATATATGAAGTGTAGGTCAGATATCAATAAATATATGTAGTGTAGGTCAGATATCAACAAATATAGGTAGTGTAGGTCAGATGACAGTAAATATATGTACTGTAGGTATGATATCAATAAATGTATGTAGTGTAGGTCAGATGACAATAAATATCTGTAGTGTACGTCAAATGACAATAAATATATGTAGTGTAAGTCAAATGACAAAAAATAAATGTAGTGTAAGTCAAATGACAATAAATATATGTAGTGTAAGTCAAATGACAATAAATATATGTAGTGTAAGTCAAATGACAATAAATATATGTAGTGTAGGTCAAATGACAATAAATATCTGTAGTGTAAGTCAAATGACAATAAATATCTGTAGTGTAAGTCAAATGACAATAAATATCTGTAGTGTAAGTCAAATGACAATAAATATCTGTAGTGTAAGTCAAATGACAATAAATATATGTAGTGTAAGTCAAATGACAATAAATATATGTAGTGTAAGTCAAATGACAAAAAATATATATTGTGTAGGTCTGATCTGATTATAACATAATAAAGTATCAATGGAAACTAACATATTATTTCCAATTACAACAGATTTAAGCCTAAGATAATAAAATTCTGAATAAGACTGGTTACATCCAGCATTAAGTTAATATTACATAAATTCTTACATAAATTGAACTTTTTTAAAGCTGGCGTGTCTGCAGAAGCACAAAGTTGATAAAATATGTGATAGTTCCTCTCATCTTTGGCTTGAAAAACAACCCTGAAAAAATAATTATCATATCAAAGTACTGTAAGTACCCTCCAAGTAAGTAAGACAATCTGACGTATCATTGGTCAAATTTTAGAAAGACTGACATATCACTAATACAAGTGTACAACTATAACATACCATTTTACAAATGTTAAGTACAATATGGAAATTAACAACACATAATATTTACACCAACCAAATACTGAATACTAACCAACAAGTTTCAAACATAAGTTTTATTAAACCAATCAAAATGCTTGAATTAAAATTTAACAATCAAAATTATATTATGTTCAAAAATTCATCCAACCAAAAATGCTACAAATGATCTTCACCAAATCAAAAGACTTTCAACTAAACTTCATCCTATCAAAAGGCTTCTATTAAACTTCATCCAATCAAAAGGCTTCAATCAAATTTAATCCAATCAAAAGTCTTCAATTAAACTACGTCCAATCAAAATGCTTCAATTAAACTTCATCCAGTCAAAAGGCTACAATTAAATTTTATCCAATCAGAATGCTTCAAATGATCTTCCTCCAATCAAAAAGCTTCAATTAAACTTCCTCCAGTCAAAAGGCTTCTATCACATTAATTCCAATGAAACTGACTGAAGGTCACTATTTTTGTTTAAAACTGATTTTAATTTATATAAAAAATTACCTGGATTTTTCTAGTAAATATGTTCTCATATTCGCACCCATGACCTCATTTGATCGACTGAAGCTTATCTCGATGTATTTGCCGAATCTACTGCTATTGTCATTCCTTGTAGTCTTGGCATTTCCTATGGCCTATAAAATCAAACAATATACACAGTAGATGAATGGCAGGGATTTCTTTCCTTCTTTGTTTGGGTCCGTTTACCGGACCCTTCCCAATTCAATTTTCCAAATTTAAATGGGAAAATTCCCAATCAACACAAATTTCAAAATCAGACATAAACTGAAAACAAAAATTGACCTTTTTTTATAAGAAGTACCGTTTACTAGTGCAAAGAAACCAGGGAACTCAATTATTTGATGTTGTCTATTAATAAAATTTCCCAATAACCTAGTTGTCACGACTCCAAATTCCCGATCCTACTGGACCTGGTCCCATTCCCCAAAAGATGGAAAAAACACTGAACAGCAATATTTGATTATACATGTAGCAAAAAAAGTAATAAAATTGTTTAAATTAATTTTAACAGCATCAGGCCAAGTTTTATGAGGCAGTAACCATGTAATAAACACACACAAGAGTTTTAATTCTTTATTATAAAACATGAAAAATATCACTGGACAACGACTTCAGAAAATTGCCTAGACCCCCACAACTATACATACATACACTTAGACATTTGTAATAGATGTGAAATTCTAATAACTATACATACATACACTTAGACATTTGTAATAGATGTAAAATTATAATAAGGCCCAAGGAACACTATTTCCACTTTCGCACATTTTTTAACATTCCGCACACCTTTAAGAGTCCAATGAAATCATCCCTGACCTATCTACCTGATTCTTAATGTGCCTGTTACCAGAAACAAACAATTTTTTAGGCCAAATTTAATGGTCACAAATCTATAAAGACAACATCTAAGACAGAACAAAGCACATACTTCCATGATGGGATTGGATGCCAAAACGTTTTGCTCTACTTGTGTTTCATTTTGTGAGCCGCCAACCATAGCGAAATATCTCATAGCGTACTTGGCGGAAACTGTTTTACCAGCTCCCGATTCTCCGCTCACAAAATAGACTGGGTTTGTTCAAACCTGAAAAAACAAAAATTGACTTTTTCAAACCAAAATAGACTGATTCTGTTTAAACCTTAAAAAAAATAAAAATAGGCTGGATCTGTTCAAACCTAAAAAAGTAGACTGGTTTTTATCAAACCTTTAAAAAATAGACTGGTTTCATTCAAACCTTAAAAAACTAAGATAGACTGGTTTTCTTCAAACCTAATCATCTTGAGTTGCGGGTTTCAGTTATTTTTTCCTTTATGTTAATGCAGATTAATTACTACACCGAAGAAAATCATCAGATTCGGCCCCATCCACTATAACCAGAATGTGTATTCCTCACTGAGAGAAAAATTTCCACAAAAAATTATCTAAAACAGTACGAACTAGAGCTCTGGAATGTGTGGATCACTGGACATGGAAATTGTGTCTTACCCATCAATACTGCATGGTGATGACATTGTTTCAACTTTCATTTCAATCGCTTAAGAAATGTGGAAGTATTTCGCTCCACAAACATGTATGCGGACAGAAAGACCGACTGTCCAACCGACTGACAGAGTGACGCTAATTCTCCAATTTGTTGATTCAAGATGCAGATTTCCCCAAAGGGACCTGACACCTGTTTATCAAAACAATAAAAAAAGGGCTGAACTCTGACCTTGACATTTGTTTGAAGGCTTCTTCTGCCACAGCGTATATATGAGGTTCCATAGCCCCCATGTCTTGTCCACTGTAGGCCTGTATAATATCATTGTTATATATGTCCAGTTGTTCATACGGATTTATGGCAACAAGAACAATACCTGAAAAAAACATGAAAGTAAAAATAATAGGATATTGTCAAGAAAAATATCACCATAGAAATATGGTGACAGCAAAGACGGAAAATGTTTAGTACAGTCTGGTTGTGATTAAATGGTAGGGGACATTTGTAGAAAGAGACATAGGGATGATTTTTACAGGGGTAAGACAGTTATCCATTTCTTGAAAATTGATTTAATATTGAACTTTCTTTGAAGTAAATTGATTTCAAATAACTGATCAGTCTGACCAGGCTTGTATTGAAAACATTAAAAATATTAATTAATGTAATTACTGTGACACAGATATGTCAATCAGTATTAATTAAACAGTAAAATTAACATTCTCTTGTCATGAACCATCAAAGATATGATCATGCTTCACATAGAAATCTAATCATTCAGATTTATACTTCATAAATATTGACAAAGTCTTGAGGGAGTAAACAACTTACCAAAGGAAGGAGTTTCTAACTGGGCAATGTTATAAATCAGACATTGGAAATACTTAAACAGATATATCATTGGTTAATTTTTAGACAAGGGCCTTTTTTCACAGGTAGGGGTCTAAAATTTTGGGAAAATAACATATAATTTTTTAAAAAGACAATAACTAACTTTCTGTAAATTGAATTTTAGGGGAAGACGCCAGTTAACTGCCCCTGCTATAGAAGAAAAAAATCCATGCTGACATATCATTGGTTAATATTTAGACAGACTGACATATCATTGGTTAATATTTAGACAGACTGATATATCATTGATTAATTTATTTCCAATGCGATCTTCATATCTCTATGCAAAACATGGATGCTCCTTCGTGACATTGACCTCTGACATACTGGCCTAAAAATCGTTATGGGTCCTTTACATGTGATGTCCAACCTCCCAACCAAATCTGAAGCGCTTAGGTCAAATCATTCTCTAGTTATTGATCGAACAAGGTTTGGTTACGGACGGACCTAACAGACCTACTGACCAACATGTGCAAAGCAATGTGTCCCCTTCTCTTCAAAAGGGGGCATATTTCAGACATCAGAGAATAATAATAAAAGTACTTGAACTGACATACACTACTTTGATGTCATAAGTCATACAGATGTATAACTAGGCATAAAACATCCATAAATGTCAGAACTACTTCAATTAATCTGTTAATTGGGAACAAATTGTTTTATATCAAAGTTAGTCACTTGAGTCATACAATAATAATTTATACATCTACTGCTATTTATGTAACTAATTTTCAAGTTACAAACGACAACATTAGACCATCTACATGTACGTAGTATAAAAAAATGCTTGTTTGCAATAACCCTACACAGAGAATTTTCAGTAGGATATAATCATTTGTTCTATAATTATTTTTTATATTGAGCCTAAAATACATGTCATAATGCTATTTCTTCATTAATTTTTTACCTGAATGGCCAAGCAGGAGTTGTGTAGGGGCCTTTTTGACAACCCCTACAGGACTTATGCACAGGGCATAGGTCAAGGTCACCCTGAACATATCTTCTAGTACATTAATGATTTTAAAGTTCCAATAGACAAGTGCACCCTTTCTTTTGTACTTGATTTCAAATTGTATTCAGGTTATGACGATATTTTTCACATCTCAGACAAAATTTTGAGTCACCTATTTTTCACCTTTTAATTATTGATCAGTTAAAAATAATGGTTTGTTAATTGTAGTTTACGGGATAATCAGTATTAAAACACCACCTGTTTAAGAAATTATCCATTCAGTGATATATTTAAGTTATGGTTAAATATGACAGAGCGCTTTACTTACCACAGTACGTATAAATTGTGTTAAAAATTGGGAAAATATGTGTGACTGCAATTTTCAATGTTTAATTGAACACAAACAATCACTGTCCATGACGGGTACTTTCAATCAGTCTATTACAGTGAAAGATCTGTTTTAAAAAAAAAATTAAAGTTTCAATTGGGATTTTTTATCTGTAAATTAGGAAAAAAATTAGGAATTTGACCGAATTTCAGCTGTGAAATTAGCCCCAAAAAAAACTGTCCTTACCACAGTATGTATAGATTATGTTCCTTTCTTCAAAGCGAACTTTCAAGTTGTATAATACTGAAATATATAAATATACAATATAACAGAAGTACATAAAACGACTTATGTACATAATTCATGTACAATGTATACATTTCTGTACAGTCAATACCAACAGTAGAAGAAGGAACAGGGTTTAATATAAAAACACAAATTAATGTACAGTGCAACTTCTACAAAGAAACATCCTTTGGAGTAGCAAAATTATGTTGCTGTTGAGAGGTTGTTGCTGAAAAGAGGTTAAATAATTTGTTAAATCGTGAAGAGGGGAAAAATCATGCTGTTGTTGAAGGGAGATTGTTGCTAAAGAGAGGGCTGCTCTGGAGAGATTGTACTGTACAATCAGAGATTCTTTTTCCTTCTTTGTAAACAGACCCTTCCAAATAGCATTCAAGTTTCAAGTTTCCAAAATCTAAATGGAGAAATTCCCAATGAACATTTGAAAAAAGAATTTCAAAATTAGACATTAAATGACACAGTTATGATTATTTGTTGACAAGAATTACAGTAAAATCTATGGGAGCTGCAAATATTGACCATTGTTTAGAGGTTGTTGCTATACAGAGGTTAAATTCATAGTAAATATCACCTTAGGGAAATTTATAAGGTGTTGTTATAGACGGATTGTTGTTCTACAGAGGGTCGCTCTGGAGAGGTTGTACTGTATAGAACTCAATTTATTTGGCATTATCTAATGATAAAAATTTCCCAATGAACTAAATGGAGCCTCAACCATTCACAAAGAGCTGAAAAACTCATTTACAATATATACATTTCTGTACAGTCAAAACCAACAATGGGTTTTCCATGTGGCCGTATAAGCTCACGTTTGAAGTTGTACATTTATACTTGTAAACTTGGATCTGTACTGTAAGTCAGTATTCATACAATTACCATATAAAGACATGTATGTAACAGGGTTAGGGTTAAAGAATATAATGGCAAGAAATGATATTTTAGTTGTATCATATCTTCTATCTTCAACATAAACATCATACATTGCATCAACTAATCAAAATGCTCAACATAAACATGATATCTTCTATCAACCAATCAAAATGTTCAACATAAACATGATACATTCTATCAACCAATCAAAATGTGCAACATAAACATCATACATTTTATCAACCAATCAAAATGTGCAACATAAACATGAAACTTTCTATCAGCCAATCAAAATGTTCAACACAAACCAAACTTAACAGTATATCATACCTTCAGGTTCATTCAAATAACTGAGTGATGTCAAGTCATTTTCACCAATCAGAATCTCTGGATTTCGGAGATGTGGAAGTTTTGACTTATCCTTGATTTCTATCACAGATTCCTGAAATATTCCATAATGAACGTTTATGAGACTTGGTACACAACATAGGCTATGACGATCTGGTTCCCTGCTTGGTACACAACATAGGTTATGACGATCTGGTTCCCTGCTTGGTACACAACATAGGTTATGACAATCTGGTTCCCTGCTTGGTACACAACATAGGTTATGACGATCTGGTTCCCTGCTTACTTTGGTTTCAGGCATAATGCCGGAAAGTATGTCAGGTAAACCGCATAAATGGTCGAACATTAGAGAATTATCATTATTTGACTAATCAATCATGAAAAAAGAAAAGTTCTATGATATGTGATACATAAAAGGTATCTAATCCGTACGATAATAAAATATGATCAACTGATATAAGAAAGTCCTCATACCTCAACATGCACAGCAGGTGCGGCCATTATTACGCTTTGCCTGAACCGATAACTTTGTGTAAGGGGAAGGTATCTCCAGACTAAGGTTATGAGAGATTTATAAATTAAGTAAGAGATTATTTTAAAAATGACAAAATTTAGTATTTGGAGATTTTGCTACAAAGTGATCAATAAGTTTTGAAACTGTCAAAATATCAGTAAAAATATAATAAATAATATTTGAAATGAAAAGTTGCTAATTTGCATGAAAACAATTGTTCTTGATGTATTGTAAATTCTCCAGACCAGGTGATAACAAGGCACCATCATAATAATTCCTGTATAAAGTATGATTTGAGTAATTTATCTGCATAATTGTGACGATTAAAAATCAAAACACCTTGTTGAAACAATCTATCTGTTGCTCAATGCTATTATTCTACGAGGCGCAATTCACGAAAAGATCACCCAAACTGTACTGTACTAACCTCCCTAATAAATTTCTCAATAGTTTATTGTAATGTATGCTAGTTGAGCTGTAGCTCCGGTAAATAAGACAAGCTCCGCCCACTCTATAAACGCATGCCTCTTTGACATTTGTATATTTCAGAATAGATTTAGTAAGCTATCGAGAGTGTTGTTAATTTTACAGTACTCCAATAAACCCTGTGATTATCAAGATACAAATTATTGAAATATTACATTTATGTTACACAAATATATACAGTTAATAAACTAGTCATCCACTGTAACCACAAGATTACCTTCTACAGTCAAACCTCATTTGGAGACCACAGCAATTTTATAACCACCTTATCAGGTGAGAAACAAGAGTTCTGCGAGTGGTGCCGATGCTCATCTGTTCACCACTGCAATTCTATAACCACCTCACCAGGTGAGAAACAAGAGTGCCACGAGCGGTGACAACGCTCATCTGTTCACCGCCTCAATGAGATCTATCCACCTATGAAGTTTCTTGTTGCTACCTCTTAAATTTTTTTGCACAGACGCAGACGACGCAGTGTTCACAATAGCTCGACTTTTTCTTCAAACTATTTCTAGCTACTTTCTAAATGCTACATAATTAGTACATAAGGCCATCATAAAAAAATGTTTGTTTGCTGTAACCCAACCCAGAAAGTTATCAGTGGGTACATGAAGGTAGGTAGGAATTTTTGTTTAAATTTATTGTTATATTTAACCCAAAATACATGTCAGAATGCTATTTTTAACATGAAGAAAATTCCTGTACATGTAAAACCATGGATATCTTATGATGTCCAATATACAGTGTTAGACATTCATAGCCACAGCAACCTAAACAGTAGACAGAAAATAAGAAAAACAGATGACCTTGAGGTCATATGACTTTGAGATAAAATGACCTTCAGGTCAAATGACATTAAGAAAAGATAATACTGGTTTCAAAACACAAAAGTCTCAAATCTTATACTGAAATTCAATAAAACAAATAAAACATGTTAAATTATAAATCCAGAGATGTTAACATGAAACCAGTCTAGGAATTTGGACAGACGTTTACATGAAACCAGTCTAAAAATTTGGACAGATCTTAACATGAAACCAGTCTAGGAATTTGGACAGATCTTAACATGAAACCAGTCTAAACATTTGGACAGATCTTAACATGAAACCAGTCCAAGAATTTGGACAGATGTTCACAAGAAACCAGTCTAGGAATTTGGACAGATGTTAACATGAAACTAGTCTAGGAATTTAGACAGATTTTAACATGAAACCAGTCTAGGAATTTGGACAGATGTTAACATGAAATCAGTCTAGAAATTTGGACAGATCTTAACATGAAACCAGTCCAAGAATACGGACAGATGTTTACAAGAAACCAGTCTAGGAATTTGGACAGATGTTAACATGAAACCAGTCCAGAAATTTGGACAGATTTTAACATGAAACCAGTCTAGGAATTTGGACAGATGTTAAAATGATACCAGTCTAGGAATTTGGACAGATGTTTACAAGAAACCAGTCTAGGAATTTGGACAGATGTTAACATGAAACCAGTCCAAGAGTTTGGACAGATCTTAACATGAAACCAGTCTAAAATTTGGACAGATATTAACACTAAACCACAGCCACACTAAACAATACAAGACTACAGAAAGCAGATGCTACAATATACAGCGTGTATTATAAGTTTACCGTCTCTTTCTCCAGTTTACGATGAAGATGTAAGTCTTGTGTTGAGCTCTGATAAAAACATCGAGTAAAACGAAATGTCACAAAAATGTAAATAATAATAAATTCAACACATCATGACATATTACACAAACAATTTAACAAATCATATTTTTTTCACCATGGTTATGTTGCCATTTAATGTTATTTTACATTCTACACTTAGGTTTATCAGAAAAAAATGGCCCTGATAAAATGTTCTAGGAGTGTTGTGACCTTCGTGATTATATCAGTGACCTCAGAAGTGTAGCCCTGTCTGGGACCTTTGGCATAAGACATCAACTGGACTTCTGAGCTTCACTTTAACCTCTGATGTATAACTTTGACCTCTGAGATTAACTTTGACCTCCGATGTATAATTTTGACCTCTGACTATATAATTTGACCTCTGAATGTATATCTCTGACCTCTTAATGTATAACTTTGACCTCAGATGTATGACTTTGACCTCAGATGTATGACTTTGACCTCAGATGTATGACTTTGACCCCTGATGCATAACTTTGACCTCTGAGGTATACCTTTGACCTCTGATGTATGACTTTGACCTCAGATGTATGACTTTGACCTCAGAGGTATGACTTCGACCTCTGAGGTTGCCTTTGACCTCTGAGGTTATAATTTTGCCCTCTGATGTATGACTTAAAACAATAATCAAATGAAAGAGCATAAAACAATATCACAATAAAAATAATTTATAAACCATTTAAATTTAAAATAATCATATATTCAACATAAAATTCACAAAAAAATGTTTTTTTTTGCATTTCTTACTTTCCATTTTCCCTGAAATCAAATTGAGACAGAAAGGACTTTTAAACTAATTTCATCTAAGTAAGAAAATGCATCATTACAAAAGATAAACAAGTCAAGTGAAATCATTATTGCGTCATACATTTTTGTATATGACTTGCTGCCTTGATTATCATTTTTGTTTCACTTTTTCAATAATTAAACAAGAGGGCCAAGATGGTCCTATAGGCTATATCGCTCACACGACACTCATTGTTTACTGATTAAAACATTGTTTTGAACCAGTGTCATGAGGTCAGTTGATATCAAGGTGTTCCTGTGATTTGACCTGGTGACCTAGTTTTTTACCCCAGATGACCCATGTTTGAACTTATCCCACATCTCATTTAGACAAACTTCAGACAAGGTTTGGTGAAGAACCAATCAAACAGTGTTAACAAGGTTTAATGAAGATTCAATCAAAACTGTGATCTTTATGGTGTTTACAAGTTTTCCTTAATTTTACCCTGGTGAACTAGTTTCTGACTACTGACGCCGCATAAAAGACCGCCGCATAAAACACCGATCACAAAAGCTCACAAGCGCTCATGTGAGCTTAAAAATCACAAACAAGTAATTTCAAGTTCCATTGTTTCCAGGCAACAGTTTGTTTATAGATAAATTTATGTAAAATGTGATTACCTCCCCTTCCTCGAACTGATCTTACACGGTGCTGCCTTAAAATCTTCAAGAAGCTCCGCCCCTCTCCAAACAAAATCAGCATCTGGTAACCACACACGGGCACCCTGAAACATAGATTATCTATGTTTCAGGGTGCCCGTGTGTGGTTACCAGATGCTGATTACATACGATAAGATAAGATAACATACAGTGATAAACACACATAGATTAGCCTACATACATGAACATACAGAGATACAAAAAAAAGATAGATAAATATACATAGATAAACGCACATAGATAAACATACACATATATACATACAGTGATAAACATACAGAGATATACAAACACAGATAAACATACATGAGGTAAACATTACACAAATAAACCTACAGAGATATACATACACAGGTAAACATACACAGATATACAAACACAGATAAACATACATGAGGTAAACATTACACAGATAAACCTACAGAGATATACATACACAGGTAAACATACACAGATATACAAACACAGATAAACATACATGAGGTAAACATTACACAGATAAACCTACAGAGATATACATACACAGGTAAACATACACAGATATACATACACAGGTAAACATACACAGATATACAAACACAGATAAACATACATGAGGTTAACATTACACAGATAAACCTACAGAGATATACATACACAGGTAAACATGCACAGATAGACCTACAGTGATAAACCTACAGTAATAAATATACACAGGTAAACATACAGTGATAAACCTACAGTGATAAACATACAGTGATAAACATACAGTGATAAACAAAATATTACAGAGATAAATAATACATCGGAAAGTATGCCAATGTAGGAAAATTGAGGGGGGTGAATGAAAAAAGGAAAAGTAAGGGAAAAGTACGGGAAATTTTGGAAAAATTGAAAAAGTAGGAACAGTAGAAGGCTGGACAATTCAAATTTCAGTTTTAAATAATACAAATACTGTTTTTAGTAAATCTCATGATGTGTACGAAATATAGCAACAATTTACAAATAAGTCAGACTAATTTGTTCTTTTCGTATAAACATTAACCATCAGTTCATAGACTGTGGCTGAACTTTGAGAATTAAACCAAAGAGCTGAACAGAACTCATCATACCTTGTTAAAACAAAGTTTTAGTTCACTTTCATCAAGACCAAGTTGTATAATAAAACGTCCATAAATGTTTGTCGATTTATCCATTTTTATGAATTTAAATAAAAATCTAGATTATTTATCCATATAACACAAGTATGTTAAAACTTATCCAATTTTATGAACTCATAAATATATACAGTATATATAGGATTTCATCAGTATACTCACATGAATGCTGACATTTTACAAACTCTCTGAAAATAATGCTTGCTGAACAATATTCTGGTCTAGAGAATTACAATAATTATACATAATGGTGTAATAACATGGCTCTAGAAAATAAATACTTTGTTTATAATCCTTTCTGCACAGAAATAGAAAGATTTGTGTATATATTTGAGTGATATTGAAAAAAAAGGAATGCTTTTGACCAAGGAAGAGTCACAGCGGGTTGATTGAGGTAAGGCTGGGAGGGAATGAGACCCTGAAATACCTTATAAACATCACATATATACTGATCAACAAAATGAACACTACAAATATACTGATCAACAAAACAATCACCACAAATATACTGGTCAACAAAATAAGCACTACAAATATACTGATCAACAAAATAATCACCTCTAATATACTGGTCAACAAAATAAACCTCACAAATATACTGATCAACAAAATGAACACTACAAATATACTGCTCAACAAAATAATCACCTCAAATATACTGGTCAACAAAATAAGCACTACAAATATACTGATCAACAAAATGAACACTACAAATATACTGCTCAACAAAATAATCACCTCAAATATACTGGTCAACAAAATAAGCACTACAAATATACTGATCAACAAAATCAACACTACAAATATACTGATCAACAAAATAAACAATACAAATATACCGATCAACAAAATAAACTACATAAATATACTGATCAACAAAATAAACAATACAAATATACCGATCAACAATATAAACAATACAAATATACCGATCAACAAAATAAACAATATGAATATAATTATATACTGATCACCTCAAATATACTGGTCAACAAAATGAACACTACAAATATACTGATCAACAAAATAAACATCATAAATACACTGATCAACAAAATAAACATCACAAATATACTGGTCAACAAAATAAACATCACAAATATACTGATCAACAAAATAAACATCACAAATATACTGGTCAACAAAATAAACATCACAAATATACTGATCAACAAAATAAACACCATAAATATGCTGATCAACAAAATAAACACCACAAATATAATGGTCAACAAAATAAACACCATAAATTTACTGATCAACAAAATAAACACCATAAATATACTGATCAACAAAATAAACACAACAAATATACTGGTCAACAAAATAAACACGACAAATATACTGATCAACAAATAAACAACATAAATATACTGATCAACAAAATAAACATCACAAATATACTGATCAACAAAATAAACATCACAAATATACTGATTAACAAAATAAACACCATAAATATACTGGTCAACAAAATAAACACCACACATAATTATACTGGTCAACAAAATAAACGTTACAAATATACTGATCAACAAAATAAACACCTTAAATATACTGGTCAACAAAATAAACACCACACATATTTATACTGGTCAACAAAATAAACGTCACAAATATACTGATCAACAAATAAACACCATAAATATACTGATCAACAAAATGAACATCACAAATATACTGATCAACAAAATAAACACCATAAATATATTGGTCAACAAAATAAACATCACAAATATACTGATCAACAAAATAAACACCATAAATATACTGATCAACAAAATAAACACCATAAATATACTGGTCAACAAACTAAACATCAAAAATATACTGATCAACAAAATAAACACCATAAATATACTGATCAACAAAATAAACATCACAAATATAAAATTAACATCACAAAATGTTTTAATAAACTGGTCAACAAAATAAACATCACAAATATACTGATCAACAAAATAAACATCACAAATATACTGATTAACAAAATAAACACCATAAATATACTGGTCAACAAAATAAACACCACACATAATTATACTGGTCAACAAAATAAACGTTACAAATATACTGATCAACAAAATAAACACCTTAAATATACTGGTCAACAAAATAAACACCACACATATTTATACTGGTCAACAAAATAAACGTCACAAATATACTGATCAACAAATAAACACCATAAATATACTGATCAACAAAATGAACATCACAAATATACTGATCAACAAAATAAACATCATAAATATATTGGTCAACAAAATAAACATCACAAATATACTGATCAACAAAATAAACACCATAAATATACTGATCAACAAAATAAACACCATAAATATACTGGTCAACAAACTAAACATCAAAAATATACTGATCAACAAAATAAACACCATAAATATACTGATCAACAAAATAAACATCACAAATATAAAATTAACATCACAAAATGTTTTAATAAACTGGTCAACAAAATAAACATCACAAATATACTGCTCAACAAATAAACATCCAAAATATCCTGATCAACAAATAATTATACTGGTCAACAAAATAAACGTCACAAATATAGTATACTGATCAAGAAATAAACATCACAAATATACTGATCAACAAAATAAACACCATAAATATATTGATCAACAAAATATGTACTGGTCAACAAAATAAACACCATAGATATACTGGTCAACAAAATAAACACCATAGATATACTGGTCATTGGTCAAGAAAATAAACAACACAAATAGATAAACTGGTCAACAAAATAAACACCACAAATATACCGGTCAACAAAATATACATTATAGATATACTGATCAACAAAATATACACTACAGATATACTGATTTACAAAATAAACACCACAAATATACTGGTCAAGGAAATAAACACCATAGATATACTGGTCAACAAAATAAACACCATAGATATACTGGTCATTGGTCAAGAAAATAAACAACACAAATACATATACTGGTCAACAAAATAAACACCACAAATATACCGGTCAACAAAATATACATTAGGCGTAAAAAAAAAAATTGTTTGTTTCCGGTTTCCCGACCTACCCTAAAAATAAGCGCCGACCCTAAATCTTTTTATTAGACTCGAGTACCGATTTTTTCCCGTCATTCACTTTCCGGTATTTACTTGTCCGGTCTTTTCGTTCTTTGGTTTACAGTCATGGCGAAAGCCGTCGGGCCATCGGACATGGCCGATGAGCGTCCAAAAAGTCCGACGATGTTTCTGCAGAAATCGCCGAAAATTGTGTTTATTTTCGTGTACTTTAAGTGATTATCACGCGTATTTTTATCTTACGCGCACTATACCGGTGTCAATATAAACATGAACACGCTGATGACGGATAAATGAAAATGTGTACGTGCGTGTTGTTGTTTAGAATCGACATTTCTCGATCTTGGTACTTTCATTTTACTAATCGATTTGTAGCGATGAAGTCAAAACATCGCCGAATATAACTAATTATCATAATCATGAATAAACGCCCGCTGTACGGTCCGATTCCTGTATTTGATGGTCATTCGGAGACGTATCTTAGTTATTACGGAAAAAACATAGAAATAAAACAAAAATAGTTCATGCTGTTGTGTGCATGTCTAGTTTTTGAATTGGTTAATGAATGAAATAAAATTTAAAACATAAGATATGTTACTCTTGAAGATGATTGACTTTTTTTGCTTTTGTTTATAGAGTGTGTGTGTATCTTAGTACATATGTATTGACTTAACAAGAAAAATAATGTTCATTGATACAAGGTATTTATTAATCAGAATAGTTAAAATAAATTATATGAAAATAGTAACACATAGAAATGATAACAATGAAGGCAACTGGACACACTTAAAATTGATGCTGAAATAAAAGAAATTCAACCCTTTCCAATGTGCTAACTATTCAAATTATCAGATGGACAAAAAATATTTTAGTAATATATTTTAAGAGATTATAAATAAATAATTTTATTTATGATGTGTATACCATGATTATACACATGTAAAATAAAAAACAAACATGGTCAGTGTGAGCCCTGAATGTAACACCTGTAAGGCAATGAAGTGTCTTTAAAGGATATTGTTTTGAAAGCCATCCCTTTTTCACTAGATTTTTTACTCTAGATTTTTTCGGTCTGACGGATTCTCATTCGGTCTGACAGATCCTGTAAGCCCGTCAGACCGAATGTCCTACTGAGTCCAAAATCCTTTCGCCATGACTGGGTTTATTTCCGGCCGGTATCGATCAGACGCTTAAAACAGCCTACTTGATTATAGAGCGTATGCATGACCCTGATCTGTCAAGCATGGCTTCCGTTTTAGGCGTGAAAATTGAAAAGTGTCGCCACTATATATATACTAGAAATCAACACTTTAAAGTCATACGGGAATTCCTTAACAGTTCTCGATGTGTTTCAAGCCAACCATATATGCGAAACTAACGTTAAAAGCATTAAATTTTTGGCCTATGGATCGGCCACAAGTGTATGTTCAAAGGAAAGTCACACGTCTGTAAGTCCGGAATTATCAGTCAGCGATGTTGCTGTATTAAATAGGGTAGTGAATTGAGTACTACAGTCATTTTAATTTGGTTAATATTTGTCATTATTGCATAGATTTAAATCTGATTATAACATTGAACTCAAAAACAACAGTATACTATTAAAAATCATCTTTATTGTTTCAATATGTTAAATAATAACATGACAATTCAAACATTTCAGTTCTTGTTTCTTTTGGGATTAACCTTGCACTCCTGTCACCTGTCAAATGTACCTAAGAGCAGTGTGTATGACTACACATGCTTATATAAATATAGCAGTAGATTGGTTTTTCCTGATAAAAATATTTTGCAAAAAAAAAAAAATTCCTACCTACCTACCCTATTTTTTCAGACCATGAAACTGGAAACAAACAATTTTTTTTTTTGGGCCTTATAGATATACTGATCAACAAAATATACACTACAGCAGTCTGCGAAATTAAGGTTTGAAATGTGGTTGCCCGAAACTGAAAATTTAACTGCTTTTTATTTCATTTGTTAATGAAAAGTTGGTTGTCCGAACCAAAATTTTGGTTGTCCGAATGAAGAACTGGTTGTCCCGGAGAACAGGACAACCGCTAATTTCGCAGACTGCTACAGATATACTGATTTACAAAATAAACACCACAAATATACTGGTCAACAAAATAAAACACATATATATATTGGCCAATAGAATAATCACCTCAAATATACTGGTCAACAAAATAAACAGCATAAATATACTTATCATCAAAAACACCATAAACATGTTCTGTCAGAACTGGCACAAAACAATAACAAATATTTATACACACATACGCAGATACACAGAAGGCATGTTGCACAAACTCACCTTAACAAGACATATTGTGTCAGACATGACAGTCAATGATTCTAAATAGATCTTAGTTGTATACTTTCACCAACAGTTACATTTTCAAACATTTTTATTTCTTCACAAAGGAATACATTTATCATGTTGTTTAAAGACATCCATCTCTTGTTTCATAAACACAGACAAATCCTTAACTATGTCAGTTTCACATAGAAACTGAACATCATAAAATGTAACTTTAAATAAAATATTTTCCTCTGTACTGTGAATACTCCTAAAACATCCAGAAAAATGTCACATTTATGTCACAGGTGGGGGACAATTTAACATAGGACGTATTAATATCTTCAGTCACGGACAGTGTGAGCCTCGACTGTGGTTCGAACTCACAACCTCTATTGATCAGTAGACCAAGTTCACCAGCGCTCTAACTACTGAGATAACCGAGCAGGCTCTGCTAATAATACCATGCCATGTCAGGGTTTTTTTCTTGGTATTTTGGAAATATCACCCATACCCTCGGGATTGGGAATTTTTGCGGTGTTTTAATCAAAATTGGGGAAAATGTATAACTACAATTTTTGCAAAGTTCAACTTATTCTACTTATTCTCCCATAGAACAGTAGCAGAATAAGGTATTTACTACCAATAGTGATGTTACTGAACTTATAAAATTAATAAAAAAAAATGGGAATTTTTGTCTGTGAATTGGGAAAAAAAGATACTATTTTCCATTGGGAATATGACCGAATTTCGGCTATAAAATCGCCCCTAAAAAATCCCTGCATGTATAGTGTTTATCCATATGTGATGTGAATATCTTCAATATATAACTGATATAAAAACAATTTTAATTATTTCCAAGCAATCATTTACCAATATTATGGATGAGGGTAGTGTCCCCCCCCCTCTCTCCCAAAAAAACTATATCAATTGGTAAAGACTTCAAGAATGTATTCCCTGAGTGTATTATTAACTTAATGTTCATTGATTACACACACACAGAAAGTCATCCATTGATTTTTCTATATATAGTTAACAGTTGACTGTTAGCCAAATTTCTCAACTGAAATATTTTACTCAAAGTCGGCATCCATTTTCTTGTCTAAATCTATTCACTTGAAAACAAAAAGCTTTTCATTTTTTCACTCTAGCCTTCAAAAACTGGTCAAATGATATCACAACAAAATTTAATAGAAAGAAACACGATTTTAGGGAAACAGAGGCACCCATAAGGTATTATTCCGAATAGTAGTGTGAGTTTAGGGGACACAGAGGCACCCATAAGGTAATATTCCGAATAGTAGTGTGGTGTTAGGGGACACAGAGGCACCCATAGGGTAATATTCCAAATAGTAGTGTGAGTTTAGGGGACACAGAGGCACCCATAAGGTAATATTACGAATAGTAGTGTGAGTTTAGGGAACACAGAGGCAACCATAGGGTAATATTCCAAATAGTAGTGTGATGTTAGGGGACACAGAGGCACCCATAAGGTAATATTCCAAATAGTAGTGAGATATTAGGGGACACAGAGGAACCCATAAGGTATTATTCAGAATAGTAGTGTGGTGTTAGAGGACACAGAGGCACCCATAGGGTAATATTCCAAATAGTAGTGTGATGTTAGGGGACACAGAGGCACCCATAAGGTAATATTCCGAATAATAGTGTGAGGTAAGGGGACACAGAGACACCCATAAGGTAATATTCCGAATAATAGTGTAATGTTAGGGCCCAGAGGCACCCATAAGGTAATATTCCAAATAGTAGTGTGAGTTTAGGGGACACAGAGGCACCCATAAGGTAATATTCCAAATAGTAGTGTGAGTTTAGGGGACACAGAGGCACCCATAATGTAATATTCCAAATAGAAGTGTGATGTTAGGGCCCAGAGATACCCGTAAGGGCATATCAACTGCTGTGGATAGTACCGACAAATATTAACCAATCGGTCTATGATTTTTTACTGACAACCAGACAAAGAATAACCATTCAGATCTAAAAGCGGGTAACCAGTCTAAGAATTCATTGTTGTTATGGTTGAATTTTAATACAGCGCTCAAATCAACAAATCAGAGCCTGGTGTTTATAGACTGGTCTCCAACCTTAACTAATGCATCCATGACCTTGGTTGACCCTAGAAGTCAGGAAGTAAAATACCATTAATAAAAAACAAACCCTGACCGCTACTTATCCATGACACAAAATAAAACCCATATATCAATTAAAACATTCACCGCACACAATCTGTACAGAGACTGATACTGTTCTGTGAATCTGATTCTTACAGTATACACAGAAGATCATGAGAGAATTTAAGCAACCAGAATCAATAATCTACATTGATTTTATCCACTGTAGTAATCTGGTGCTAGTAGCAAGCTCTACAAGTATTTGGTCATACAGATACAAGCCTTGAGATATAATAGTTTGGATCAATGGATGAATTCTAACTGTAATTAGTAGAATTTCTCAAAACTAGCTCACTCACATCAACTGATATAGTGCTAGGTCTACAACCCTTGGGTTCATGAGTTGGACCCTGGTAATGTTACTTGTCCCCTGGGGCCCAGTAGATCAATGATGGGAGAGATTATAACATTTCAATTTAAGTTTAGTTAATACACTTCTATACAAATGGAGCTGGCAAGCAGGATGCCTGGATGTCACGGGTTCAATCCCTGTATCGGATACTTTTCTTTTCCTCCTCCTATGACATAAAATAATTTTGATAATAATGCTGTTTGTTACTTTGTAATGATATACAGGTACATGTATACACTACAGTATTACTGTGACTGCGTCGGGCCAATGAATGCGTGATATTTCTTTAATAATTGAGCTCATAATCCATTGAATTAAATGAATGCAGACAGACATGTTTTAGCATTTGGGCATAAATCAAAATAATGAAGACAATTTTTCTTTTCAAGATTTAAAGAATACCACACAACACAGGAATGTACTTTAATGTTCTGATGGTGTGTCTTGATGTTGTTAAACATGTTGCAAAATTTCAGCTTGATTGTGTTACTCGTTCAAAAGTTACATTAGAAAAACAGGCAAAAAATGTCCCGAGTGTAACACTTTTAGCGTGACATTTTTTCTTTACACATTTTTCAATCTTTTATATTTTGTTCAGTTTTTGGGTAAGTAATCAATAGTTGTTCTTAATTTCATTGTACATGTGTTATATTTAAAATTTAATGCATTTTGTTTAAATATTTCAATAATAAGTATTATTTAGAAATCACCTTTCAAGTGCACATGTAAAATATTTTGCTCAAGGAAAAAATGGAAATTCAAATTGATGATATTGCTGTAAGTAAACTAATGCTTGGACAGAAAATGCAGTTTAACATATTGAAAGGCATATTTGTCCATGTTGTTTAAAAAAAAGAAATGATCAAAAGAATCATTTGTTTTTTACGTTATACCATCTTGAATAAAGCTGATTGGAAATGTCCCGAGTGTAACATTTTGCATTTAGATAAGAATTTTTTTATCATTCTTTGAATTTGATATGTTTTTTCTCTATTTCTCAAACAGAAGCGTACCCACAAGCTCACAAAACTAAAACAAATTCATGTAGTGCAATTTATTTTTTGTGTACATGGTTTTAAGTGTTGTCCCGAGTGTAACGCTATATATTCATCATTTTAGTTTTGATATGTAACTATAGAACAGTAGTCCATGTTAATTGTTTTCCACATTTATATCAAATAACTGACGTGAATAAATACTTTAAAGTCTGAAGCAGAGAAATGGAGCATGTTTAAAAAGTTTGAAAGTTCTTATAAAAATAGTTATATTCAGATATATATACCAATTAGATTTGTTCAATATACTGAAGATAAAAAGTAATTTATCTTTTATTTTGATGAAGAAACATTCTCAGATGAAAACAGTACAGCATTAATCGATTTATTTCATGATTTCTTAACATATTTTACATGTTATATTATTTATATATAACAATTGAAAATGTTACACTCGGGACACAAACACATCTTCATGCAATATTATACACAAATTCGGTTTGCTTTTACAGGAACTATACCAGTAACAATATACTAACACTGCAGGATCATGAAGTTACAAAATGCCTAAATAAGTGGTAAAACTCCCATTTATAGAGGACTGAGAAGAAGCACACTCTGAGTAGAAAGACTTGAAATTGATATTTTTTTATTAAACATTTTCTAGGATAAACGAGGGTTGTCCTTTAAGTATGTAGACTTTTTTCATATCTGGGTTATTTTTCAAAATTTTGAAATCTAATTTCAGTGACGCATATCTTCCTTGAGTTGAGTTGCAAATACATAGTTCATAATCAAAACATTTCAAAAACTTTTTATTATTGTTTAACTTAAAACAAACAAAGATAAAATTGTGAGTCCGACTATTTTACTTAAAATAAACAAAGAAGAAATTGTGAGTCCCGAGTGTATTTTCTATATGTCTGTTTATATGACTTAATTCATGTTTAAAAGATTTGTTCAATATAGTTTGAAATAGTTTGAATGTGTTGAGAAATCATTTCTTTAATTTGATAAGTGGCCAAATTAGTAAATATATGATAATGCGATATTAATTGTTACAAGTTGACAAATCTACAGTTTTAAATGTTTTCTAATTCCTCCCCTCCCTCCAACAACATTTTCAACCAACAACATATCAAGCAGGACAGATGTTTGTGTATCTTTTTATTATCTTAAAAAACATACTAAGAATGAATTGCAACGCAATGATCATAGCACTTTCATATTTGTATGCTAAAAGACTAAACAAATTTGTACGGAGTGTAACCTTTACTTAGTCTGTATATATATAAATTAATAATTCATGTTCAGTAACGCTATTGACTTACCAAATTGGAAATAGTTTTGATTTGTTCAAAATCTTATTTAATGAATTGCAAAATACATTTGACAGATGTTGTTATGAATCCATTTTATGATACTCCTGATCATAACAGTTTCGTATATTTACATTACAGTTTTAGAACGTCCCCTGGTGTTGGTGTTGTCACCATTTAAAACTAAAACATTATCAAATAGATTATCTGTTTGTATTTTATAATAAAATAATTGAACAAATTGTATTACAATGAAACAAATTGTATAACAATAGATTAACAATACTGTCATTATCATAAGACCATACACAAAGAATATCTGTCCCGAGTGTAACGGTAACAGAAGATATATACTAGTTTTGGGGACATTGTTAAGTTACCCAAGAATACTACCAATTAAGTGAAAATTCACATATATCTTTGAATATACCTGAAAATTGATAAAATTGAATTAGCTAATTTGTATTTGCAGCAGTAAATGTTACATAAAAACTTTTTGAAGCGTATTTAAAAAAAAATGAAGTTCAAAACGCCATAAATATATAGTTTTGGGAAAATTATGGTTGTATGTATATTTTTTTTGTATTAAAAAGTTGTTTTCATGAAAGTCTGCTGAAAAAATCACAAAAATGTGTTATTATTTCCATAGTTTAATCCATAAGATTGTTTGAATTTTAAGGATTGCTATTGAAAATATAATATTTATTTGATTAAAATGTTGTAAATTTGAAGAAGACTTTAATCCTATACTTTAGCCATTGTCAATTTTTCACAATATAATATATTTCCAACCTACTTTCGGCAATATTATGAACAAAAGTATCATTCTAAATTTGACCCCCCATGTCACGCTTTGTCTTCATTATTTTGATTTATGCCCCATTGTTTTGAACCATCAAAGACCAATTCATCCCTCTAGACTGTATAACACATTATTGATTATTTGCAGTTTTCCAATAAACCTATATTGGTACAGTGTGTAAAACTGCTGGTTTGTCAATTGGTACTGATAAGCCATCTACTTATAACACTACCCGCCCCCGTGGTCGAGTGGTTAAGTTCGCTGACTTCAAATCACTGTAACCACTAAATAATAGAGGGTCATGGCAGGGCTCTCCTTTGACCCTTAAAATGGCATTTTGACTCTTGAAATTTGCAAAATAAGATTTTTGACTCTTGAGAATTGGAACCAAAGGGTCAAATTTACTATTACATTAGTAGGAAATTTTGTTGACTCTTTAAATTTCTATTAGCTAAGGGTCATTTTGACCCCCAACTTTTGAAGTCTAGGGAGCACCCTGTCATGGGTTAGAGCCCTGCTACCGACCATGTCTCTTCATGTGAGAAAGTAGGCAGTTGCTTACGGAGGATGGGAGTCTACTTAGATAGTAACCGCATAGTAAATTTGTACACTAAATTGCAAAGATAGAAATAACTTGCTTGTATTTTTTTTATTTCGCATGCAGATGGAGTAGCTTGTTGTGATACGGTCTAAATGACGGAAACAAGAACTTAGAATTCGGGTTTTATTCTAGCGTATTCATGTCTGATGATCGATCATTAAAATGTGACATAGATCATCGACATCGACAATCTTCTAGATACTATCAGCTAATTGATGGTTTCCGATCATTGGTTCATCACTAGGGGATATACGGAAAATTAGACAGCAAGACATTTCCGATACACGGGTATTTAAAAATTACCGCCGTCACATGGAGCGGGAAATAGACATGGTCCGTATTTTATGGACCAGTGACATGAATTTAATATTTATACAGTCACGGACACCTACTTTCACATTGTGTTATTTTAAGCATCGTCATGAAAAACTACCATAGTGATATTTGTCATCAAAAACAACCACACCCCCAAGAAATTAGACAGGAATATCTGCACATGAGAGGCAAATTGGTAAATTTGACAGACGAACTCCACAAATTTATGCCTAATTCCCCAATATAATCCCGCTGCGGCACTATTGTTCTACGGTATTGCAATATATCGCAATACGGGTTATGTTATATCTTTGCACCCTAGTCCAACTTATTAGACTGCTTTGTGACGGCGAGACATTTTTCGACTTGGCTCCATCCCGCACAGGATGGCCCTTCCGAATTCGTTCACGAAAATCGGCCAACCGGAAAGCCGAATTAGTAGGGCTACTTTGCACCCCTACCCTGAAGACAGCAAGTAAGAAAAAACATCATAGTACATGTACAATATAGTATGTATCACTTTACATTTTCATCGGGTCGGAAAGTCTCATTCAATTGGGGACACAGTCGTAAGATTAAGGTCAGAAAATCTTTGCATGAAAGTCTTGAGTATTGAATTGTAATAGGAGGAGGAAAATAATGTACCCGATGCGGGGCTCGAACCCGCGACCTCCTGCTTGCAAGTCAGATGCTCTACCAACTGAGCTAATCGGGCTGGAGAATATCCCAGCCAATTTATAAATATCATATACACACCGCTACATTCCTCCTTCCTTTTTATTCAAAGTAAATTAATCCATAATCGCGACAACCACAGGCTCTTTAAACTAACCCAGCCATTTGCTTCACCCTAGCTCTAAGATTCCAAGGTTAGTCACACATTCACGGCACCAAATGTAATAGGAGGAAAATAATGTACCCGATGCGGGGCTCGAACCCGCGACCTCCTGCTTGCAAGTCAAGTGCTCTACCAACTGAGCTAATCGGGCTGGAGAATATCCCAGCCAATTTATAAATATAATATACACACCGCTACAGAATCATCGTTGAAAATGTTTGAAAGTCACGGTCTGCAATGTAAACAAATGCTAAGCGGAAATGGAAGCAGAGGTGACACGCATGTGCCAGTCATTGTTATTATCTGGGCACCCATAATTCCGTGATGAATGCCATATTTTGGTTACATATTTATCATTCCTCTATGTTAAAATAATGAACATACTATCTCAGCACTTTAAGTACACGTCACAGTCTCTGAATTGTCTCAGCGATATAAAACATTGTCAGATTTCATCTTACATGTAATGAGTATAATTAACGTGTGACTAAACAACTGACTTAATAAGTAACATAGAACTTAATTAAACAATTTAGAGTCACTCACCTTTGAGTACAATTCCACCGCTGACATTTTCTAAACAGCAAACACAATTTAATCCAAATAAGTTTCCATTCACTGAAAATTTGTACGACAGTCAAGTTTTTAATCCAGTGACGTTTCCTTCTTTATGTTTTTGTTGAATTCCGCCATGATTGCAAATATCACCTCCCACCTTAGATCTCGCGAGACAATTTCAATCATTTATTGACTGGTTCATTGCTATTTCCACTCATTAAAATTATCTAATTTCAGATTCGAACACCAGTCAAAAATCTAATTAACTAAGGTAAGTAAACGCTTGCAAACCTGCCTATATCAATATAATAAAGCGTCTGCTTGATAAATCACCTGTAAAGTAAGCAAGCGTCGATAGGACATTGACTAAAATCAAAGAGCTGGAAGTATCAGGTATGAAATCCCGGACAGGAAATCCTGCTTGACGTAAAATTTACATAATAATTATCTTGAAGAATAATATACGTTGACGATAAAGAAAAGTGACAATGACAGTGCGACCAATTAAATGTCCCCAAAGAATTAAATAATCAGCTCATGCCTTATGTTATACATGTATATCACTGTATGACTGGTACCCTTAACTTATACATATATATCACTGTATGCCTGGTACCCTTAACTTATACATGTATATATATCACTGTATGACTGGTACCCTTAACTTATACATATATATATATCACTGTATGACTGGTACCCTTAAGGTATACATATATATCACTGTATGACTGGTACCCTGAACTTATGTATACATATATATCACTGTATGACTGGTACCCTGAACTTATGTATACATATATATCAATGTATGACTGGTACCCTTAACTTATACATATATATCATTGTATGCCTGGTACCCTTAACTTATACATATATATCATTGTATGCCTGGTACCCTGAACTTATACATATATATATCATTGTATGACTGGTACCCTTAAGGTATACATATATATCACTGTATGACTGGTACCCTGAACTTATGTATACATATATATCACTTTATGACTGGTACCCTGAACTTATGTATACATATATATCAATGTATGACTGGTACCCTTAACTTATACATATATATCATTGTATGCCTGGTACCCTTAACTTATACATATATATCATTGTATGCCTGGTACCCTGAACTTATACATATATATATCACTGCATGTATGCCTGGTACCCTTACGTTATACGTTTATATCACTGTATGCCTAGTACCATTTAGTTATATATATACAGCTGGTACCGTGTATTTTAAACTTTTCACTATATATATATATATATTGCTGTATGCCTGGTACCCTTAAGTTATACGTTCATATCACTGCATATCGGGTACCTTTATGTTATACATGTAGTGTACATTAAACTCAACACCAATGTATTATATCCTCGAACAAAAATAGACATTGTAAGACGGCAGGATTCCCATGAGCAATGTTTAATATGAAATATATGTTGTACCGTGTGTACTATATGTATATGTTAATGTTCGTTATCGCTGGTTAAACAACTTAACCGCTCAGGCTCGGCGCATTACAAGTTGTTTAACCAGCGATAACAAACATTAATATATTTAATGTTCGGATTTATGTTTTGACAATAATGCATGTGCATCAAGGTTTAAATACAGATAACCAGTGTTAAACGAGTTTTTCAATAAACCATATGGTTAAATAAAGTTAACCGATCGCCAAATAAGAAAAATACTGCGATGCAATTGGTCAAAATATCAATCCGAACATTAAATGTTGTACTGGTATATGGTGTACTGTGTGTACTGTATGATATACTGTGTGTATTATATGACGTACTGTGTGTAATATATGATGTACAGGTTTTCTCAAGATAATTTAGATAAAATTATTTCCGTAATTTAACAAACATGATTGTTAAAAATGATCAGAATACATTTTATTCCACTGTGTAACGATAATTTTAATATTCGACGCTCGCTTTAACAAAAAATATAACACTGCATGTTGTAACTTTGAAATAATGAAATCAATGCCTGAATGAACATTGAAAATGTTGGATTTTGTTGATTTACACATTATCTGTTTTAAACCTGTACACATCATCTTTTTAAAACATGTGCCCATCATCTGTATATAACATGTACACATGATGTTTGTAGCATGTACACATCATATGCTTGTAACATGTACAGATCATTTGGTTGTTACCTTTTACCCCTGGTTAAAACATCACACCAACAATCAAGATCATTTGCGACGTTCAGCGTTAGGAGGAAAACCTCATGGACGGGCCATTAGATAGAAGACCGTTTCCTGTCAGGCGGGAATTTGATAAGCTTAATGACTCCGGTTATATATCCCGGTACTCGGGAATTTCAACTACACAAAATAAATACGTTGCCCCACCCCTGAGGTATTTGATACACCAAGTAAGTTTTAGGGTTGAGATTTAGAGAAATATGGTTGTCTCTTGGGTGGGGATTTAGGCATAAAAATTCGCCATCCGGGCGGGCAAAATATTGACAGGTACATCATGTGTACAGAAAACGTTTCCCTTCATAAACGCTACTAACACGGTTTGATTCAATACTCTTCTTCACTGCAGAGGCGGATCCATGATTTCAGGTTAGAGGGGGCCAAGTATTTAAGAAAGTAGGTAGCGATCGAGGACTATGTATATATCATTTCTGTCGATGGTCGGGGACTTACAGCGGGGTGCGCCCCTTGAATTCGCCTCTGCTCTGCATAAAATACATTTAAATGTTTTGTTTGGTACTTCTACGTTCTTTTTCCTAATAGTGGTATTTATATATCATATAGCTTATATATGTTTAGTTCTGCAATACCATTTTAATAATGGTAAATTAATTTGTACATTCATTCATGTTTTATAAATATTTTCCGTCGTTTACATGACGTCACGTAAAATATTACATGACGTCACATCTATTGTTTATTATTATTCATTATGTGTGTCAGGAAGAAGTCTTAATGCCGAAACGTTTTAAACTCTCTTGAAATTTCAACACGCATAGTTGTTGTTAAATCAGTATTTTAGTTTGGTATCACGTGTGTGCAGTTTCTTAAGACGAATGGTTTTCAATGATTAAACACAAGTAATTCTATCATAATTTTGCACTGAGAACAAATTTCAGTAACCAGTGATAAGTCTCATCACTAACTGAATGACAAACCAGGCAACTTGCCCTGTATGGTTAGAACTGCGCTCTGATATGTCCATTAAGCAAACAAAGTCATTCCTCATGTTCAAACACTAAAATGTAGGTGTGTGTCATGTTGTAGTATGTGGGTGTCATGTGGGTGTAATTTTGCAGCAAAAATAGAAAGTTCTTTTATAATTCTTCATCTTTGATCTTATGTTCATCCATATGTCAGGTTTTCTTTTGGTTGACTCGTTTATAGAGAAACTGTGATCAAATTATTCTGACAAGTACATACATGCACCACCACAAATTTCATGTGGTATGTTTAATTATGTTTTATAATAAAATTATAACTAAGAAAAATGCAAAGTTCACATGTTTATTGTACAACACAAGCATTGAATAAGATCAAAATAATAAACAAAATATTTGTCACTACATTTGTTAGGAATCAATAAAACATATCAAGAGAATAAAGAACTTATAAAACAATAACTTCAAGTAATTGTTCCAGAAGAAATCAATTAAATAATTTTTTGGCAAAAACATTTCAATTTGAATTCTTTCATACATAAAAAAAGTAAAAGTCAATGACTCAACAAACAAAAAGTCGAAATAATTTTATTCCATAGAGAACTAAGAAATAATATGCTGCAGACAAAACAACTACCCAGACTGTAGGTAGGCCTTTGTTTCCTCAAATAACATAAAAATGACATATAATGTTATAATGTATCTTCAAAAGTCCAAATGAAACATTTAAAAAAAAAATTGGAAAAAAAAATTAGAAAAAAATGAAGTTCAGAAAAAATCATTAAAATCACCAAAAATGCAAAAAACTACTTTTTTCCGAATTTTGAATTGAAATGTGTCTCATCTTGTAGGAAATGATCTAATTAAGAAAATAAATGGTCACATGACATGTTTCCGTTGAGAAATGAAAAAGTTATGGTCATTTTTGTTCGCGTGAAATTCTATCATTTTGCTGACGCGTTCATCAAAGTCGCTTATAAAGTCAACTTTTTACATGAAATGTTTACAAAAACACAACAACAACATTTACTGACAACTTCTTGTTTCAAAGATTAACCATCTATCATATTTAAGTGTGATGTTTATTGTAGATATTGATTCAAGATGTTCAGACATGTATTTCACAGACTCCTTCATAGACTCCTCCCATGACAGTACACTGTGAGTTTCTCCATCAACTGATGTAATCTGACATAAAGATAACTCAACTTTTATCTCAGAATAATTTACACAACTTTCAACAAAACAATGAAAACATTGACGACTCATTGTGACATACTCCAGCTTTATCTTCACTTGTGTTACCTGAGGATGTAGTTGTAATAAAACATCATCAGTTAACTTCATGCCCCTCAGTGTTAGTGCCTTGAGACATGGAAGAGATTTCACTGTAGACGTCAATGTTTTCAGTGTTTTTTTATCTAACCTGTAACCAAGGTAATCATCGATATCAAGATGTTCAAGTTGTGAATAATTCAAACATTTAAATAAATCACTATAACAAAGTCTAACAATCCTCTCAGATAATGGATCCAATGTGACGGACTGTAAACTAGAATTGTTTACATTGTTACATAAAATATTAACATAGTACAGACATAATGAAGTGAGTTTTGTATGTTGTGGAAGATTTAGAGTCAATGTACAGTCACTATCATCAAGCTGGTGATTAACACAAGACACAGAATACAATTTTATATTTTCAATGAGAACATTGTCAGACAGAAATTTCACCAGATAATGTAAACTGTTATGTTGTATTTTAACATGAGACAGAGACAATGATGTCAGATGATGGAGACTTCTCACAAGTAATTCTGGTATCAATGGTTTATAATTAATTAGACTACCACCATCAATACAAACAGTGTGCAGAGTTGATTTATTCTGTAACATGCACTGAGTGAACTTTACATAATCAGCAGATGACACTCTAAAAATATTTATACACTGCATATTTTTTATCTGATCAAACTCATCAAAATATTCAGTTTTATCACAATGTAAAGATTTCACATTTGTTGTATTTAGCAATAAAAATTTTCTCAAAATATCAACATTTTTGGAATATTGATTAAAAACAAAATCTTCCATTCTTAATTCACAAGTTTTATCATTAGATCTACTGACTTCCTTGAAACAATTTACAACAATATTTTTTAATGATTTGAGTTGATTTCTGTAAGAATAACTGTTATAGTGAAATAAAGCATTTTTCCTACATGAAGATAAATCTTCTGATAATGCTATGTAAATATTCTCAAACAATGTTTTAATGCTATTCAAAGAAAATCCAGCAAGTAAGAGAAAAAAGTTTTCAAACTGAACAACATCATTTAAACATTTCCATGTTTTAGTAACATCCCTGAATAAATTACTAGAGTCAAATGATGATATAAACAATGCTGCGAAAAATTCAAGGTAAGATTTGTGAATAAAACTTATTCTCAATTTTTCAACAGGATAAAATCCAAATACTTCATTTGTGGATAAAATACCAATTTTACATAAAAAATCTATTTCCTCATTGTTTAAGCAAAATGGTTCAGATTGTAACTGGTGTCTACTAAACACTAGATTTGCTGAATTTTCATCTTGTTTGAACATGGAGCAAAATGAAAGATGACATACTTTATACAATAAGCTTACATATTCATTCAAATATATGAGCCCTGACAGAGAGCCTGGAAGTTGTAAAGTAGATGCTGTATGAGGTGGAAACATAACTTTTCTCTGTTCAGCTCTCTGAAACAACATCTCTAAGATGTTCGCATATATAAGAGGCCTGGTCACGCCATCTAGTGTCTTTTCATACCATAAGACCACCAATTGAGATACAATTATGGGGATGACTATTTCATTAGTAAGACCACATTTCTTAATGTCATATTGGAAATCAGACGACTTTCTTTCGGCAGAACTTAGTTTATTCATATAATTAACAATCTTTTCAATGTAAGAGTTTAAAGATTTTCCTTGTATGCCAGAAATCTGAACTTGATTATCTACGTCTGTTTTGGACAACCGCAAACGTTCAATTCTATATGGTCTGGTCGTAGTGAGATAGATGCACCTGTCAGAGTACACTCTTTTAGGCAGTTCATGTGTCTTTTTCCCAACTTTCTTCGGATTCCACTCATCCAGGCCATCAAGCAGAACGAGACAATTAGATTTTCTTAGAATACTTCCTATATTGATAGGGTCATAGTGATCTAAATAACATTCTTTGATCATATCTACAACATGATAATGTTCAGTATCACGTAGATTTATATAAAACACACAGTCAAACTTAGACACATATTCATATTTCTTATCAACCATCTGGCCACACTTGGCATTACACCACAAGAAACACAGATGTCGACAGAAAGACGATTTGCCAACACCTGCATCACCAGTGATGTAAATTTCATTGCATGACTTATTTTCTTTGTTAAATATATCTTCAAAACATTTAATTTCTTTGGCATCTTTCTTTTCTTCAACAGTATGCATTGCAGGAGATACATATACAAGTTGAAGATCTTCAACTTTTTTGTCAAATAAAGGCAAAACTGGCAAGGCTCTATAATGTCGCTTGTAGAACTCTTTAAGCTGTTCCTGAACATCTGAAATCAGAAAATGATGTAGTTAGAAAAAAAGATACTAGACATTACAAATATGAACTAATCGAACATTAAAGCAATTTACAATGATAAATTGATAATATTTAAAGAGTGAACATTTACGATTCTTGGATTGTAATTATTTATAATTATTAACATAATGCTGTCAATGGGACAATTATAAACGAAATTGAGGAATTTCATTGAATGGTGTAATTTGAGATATTTCAATTTTATTTTAAAAGTGTTTAAATCAAATGGCATATACTTCTCCTACATCACTAAGTCTAACATAGATAACATTCTTACGCCCTAATTCGAGAAACGTATGAGCAGTAAATTGTCGGCCACCATTGTTTAGAAATGTCAAGTAATTCCTGAATACTTACTAATACATGTACTATTACTAGTATATGTACACGATTGTGCTGTATATTTGATCTAATAAGTGTAATGTAGTACTGATACAATAAAACAATCAGATTAATCAAATTCAGGATATAAAGAAATAACGCTGTTACCTTCTACATATCCTTTCATCATGCATAAACACAGATCACAGAGCCTCTATTAAATGATTTAGTCTTTTTCTCATTTATATTCATTTATGAAAACTAAAGTTTAAATTCATTAAGACTGAATTTTAATCACACAGTCACGAAATGAGAAAATCCTGCTTGGTATCTATAGTTACTACATATAGTGGTTTCTCATTCTATCGGGTCTTCCATTTTATCGGTGTAAACAGTTTTTCTTGCGGGTTTTTAACATTGCGCTGTCTATGGGTTGTTTACGTTCCCGCTTCCATAACACAAATATCACTTGTCCGTAACAAACTTTTTTTCTAAAAATGTCTGAATTACTGGTGATTTTACAGAAAATCAGGTGAAAAACGATTTTCTTCGAATGATGCTTACCCCTATGTTTATAAAACGCTCTATATTTTCTGTAAACGAATGTTTAAGTTGTGAAATCGCTACTGAAAAAGTTTGTCTGACATTATATATTGTGACGTCACCACACAGAAAGTATAACAACTTCTAAATTTAGTAACGCTTCTGGGAACTGAAAATATGGCAAGCCATTAAGGTCATAATTTGTAGTAAAAACAATGAACGGATTTTAATGATACACAAGCAGACACCTGTCGATTTTGAACATTCTAAATGTGTGTATATCACTTATATATGATTCATATACACACCTATAACCTATTTTTACTGCTCTTAATGCAGTTTTTGAGTATGATCTTGTACTTTTGTAAAGATTTTACTAGGGGTTAGATTCCAGTTTCAGTACGTGAAATATAAAAATTTATCTTATTTCAAAGTTCCAAAGAGTTCAGCCAACTTGCTGTATTGAACTTACTGTTGAAACTTGTCTAAAATTGTTTACTATTCCTATGTTAAATGTTTTCAATAATAATAAAATCATTATGTATCCGGCGTTCCAAAGTTGGCACATTTTTAGATTTACACCGGTAGAAGGGGGAACCAATCTTGACATGTCAATTTCAACATGGCCGCTTATCGGCGGGATGTTGTAAATATAAACTATTTCATCATGTATTTTGAGTTCGTTTTAATAAACAGAGAGGAATTTTAAAGCCTCGATCCAGTAAAAGATCCATGTTAGTTGCTTTAATTTATTTAGATTTTATTACGAACGTTAAGTACCCCGATAGAACGAGAAACCAGCATACATAAAATTTAACATAACACAGAAAGTCTTACTAATATATTTATTGATTTGTATACCATACCTTTAAGATCTGCATCCTGTGTTTGTTGTTTCTGTTCTAAATGATCCACTCGTTCCTTTACATTAATGATTTCATGTTCTAATTCATCCATTCTATCATCAAGTGAAGCCCATGCTGCAATTGCCTCATTGTATTTCTTCCTCAGTTCTTCATCTACATCCATTTGTTCTGCCTTATTAATCAAAAGTGGTAAATCAGCAATAGCAGCTCGTTTATTGAGTCTGGTTAAAATCTAGAATTACATTAAACAAAGAGTAATATAAATTCAATTCATTGGTAAATATCCTAGTTAACATAATTTAATGTATGAGTTTATTTATTATGAATTTCAATAAAATAAAATACTTTACAGTACAAATGAAATGATCTCATAATTTGGTTCCATATCACAGTAAGTAAGTAATTCATTTTCAGATTTGTACAATATAGTACATCATCATATAAATACATTTTACATAATAAAAACAATGTAATGTTCGATCAATTATCAGTAAAATTACATTAAATCTATGTGAAATCAGCACATTTTGAAGTACATACATTGTACCATAATTTAATAATCATATTTTATTAACCTTGTTTAGTTTGTATGTACTCATGGGGAATGAGAAACAGGGAAAATACATATATAACTATTAATTAATAAGTCAACTATTTAATCAAGCATAATGTTACAATTTGTAAGAGTTAAATATGTTAAGTTAAACATTAATATGGTACATGAAATTTCAAGGAGTAAATCGAAAATTTGGGAAAATTGCATGATTTAAAATATATTTTCTACGGGGAAGCCACCCTTTGCAGGCTGCAAGTAACGAAAACCCCTGTCTTGCATTAAATTTCTTCTTTGTTTGTGCGCTAATTTTAGATATCTACATCTCGTAACTGAAATAACCTGATGAATTGACGAGTTAAAGGTGGAAACAATTCAGAGACAATATTTTGCCTAAGTTGGGCCCATAAAACTAATACAATATAATGAACTGCAAAGTTACACAGATGGTTTGGGAGTCAGGTATTGAGTATGTAGTCTCCCATGTCAAGGACAACTTATGTATTAATTTATAACTAGCTTCCGTGGTCCGTCGCGTGGTTGGGGTAGCTGACTTTAAATCACTGTTACCTCAACTGATAGAGGGTTATGGGATCGAACCCCAGCTACCAACTATGTCTCTTTTTATGAGAGAAAGTAGGTAATGCTTACAGAGGATGGGAGTCAAGTACTAGTTCTTCCCAGGAAAGATGGTTAGGTGAACTGTCCTCATATGACACTGATTGTTGAAAAGGCCAGAGTTGTAGATAAGCTGCGTATCAGCGTATTTTACGCTTAAAAAATATCAGGATACGCAGAAAGTTTCATTTCCGAGCGTACATTAGACGTAAACATACTAGGACTTACGCAAACTTTGAAAGAACGACAGCGTACAGTAGTGTCAACATCGTTTTTTAAAACGGACTATAGCGTGGTGACGTCACCACAGCTGATTCTAACTTCCGTTAAAACAATAGACTGGTTTTCGTCGTTATGACCGCTAATTTTGCATACCTAATATCGTCATCTGAAATCCATTCTGGTTCTTACTCAGCGTCGCCTAGACGCATTGCGAAATTTGTTCATTGAATCTAAAGGAGATAATCAAGCGCTTTTATGTTTGATGCAATCATGGCATCGTCTTCGTCGAAGCGTCAACAGAAAATTGACTGTTTCTTTGCTATCAAACTCAAACAAAAATATGGTTCAGAAAATATTAGATGACGTGCTCGAAATTGTGTATAAAACTAAAAAAGCCCATGTTAACACGAATAAGTCAACAATCGAAAGCTGGAAAAAAAGTTTTCCCTGGTTGAGTGTGATAGAAACAAGTTGCAATGAAGTTCGTTTGAAATGTAATTTGTGCGATAAGTTCAAGTTCGATAATATATGGGCAGCACAAGGAGCATTGATTCAAAGATATGCCATCGACAGGTAAATGATACACATTCAAACTGTTTTAGTTTGGACCAGAGGTGCTTTTTTTGTCTAAATACACCATAAGTCAAATCAGAGACATATAATATACAACTCTTGTATTATACGTCTCTGGTCAAATTACCCATCAAGCAAGTCAAAATTTGACCATTTACCCCCATGCCTTGAAATGTGGGGGTAATTACCCACATGGGAAAAAAATTATCTACAATGCTGAAAGGGGAGTAAAACTATTATATATCAAAAATTGTACATTAAGAAGTGTGTAACAAATATTTACCGAACTCAATTTTTTCCACATAGAATCTAGGTCTGTCTCAGGCAAACGCAACGTATCACTATGCATCAGCTGAAATACAGTGTTTAATTACTTACTTAATTAGCATTTCAAATGAATATACATTACATAGACATTACGAAAATCACAGAAATAAATACTTAAAATAAGTATGTACATGTCGAATGACTATGTGAGTTCAGGGTTTTAATTTTATATTCATTATATTGTGCTTTATTCACAGTATCCACACAATGCAACTCAAAAATATCTAGATTATAGAAACATTACCTTCCAAGAATCTTTGATAGTTGACCTAGATATTTAAATTCATTTAAAGAAACAATTTGAAAATATTGTAAGATTTGTTGCCCTTGTTGAAAAACAACAACAAAATAATATCAATTTCAGAAGAAATTGCACGGAGACTTTCTTTTCACTATCACATTATATTAATGCTTTCTTTTCGCATCTTTTAACACACTCCATTTTGAGGCAATAATTTTGGATATTATGGGTATAAAACTTTAAGAGACTGACTAGGTTTATTCTATCATCATGCACTCTGAACTTACCAACATTTACTATCTTGTATTGTCAAGTTAGCTATACATATCCAGGTGTGTCTATGACAAGCTATAAACCAGTCAGTAATATAGTCATAGGAAAAATTAACAAATATTTAGATATGCTTCTTTGAAGTCTGTAATTATTTGAAATTTTGAATTTATGTTGAAAGTTTTTACTAAAACAAATCACATCAGAATGCTTACATCATTCCTGCACATCCTCAATCTAGTGATGTCAGCCTCTATAGAGAAATCTGTAGTTGCAGGGTTTCTCCATACAGGATCTTTTGATGACTTTAAACCACATATGTTCCTCAGAATACATGCCAGTAATGAAATATCGAAATTGGATAGACACGGGTTGCCATTAACCGGTTGTAGTATCTTCTGCTGATCAGCATTTATAACCTTCTTTGCTATCAAACTCTGAATGTCATTATTGTGAGCTGTCAGGAATTTCACCACATCATTACCAGCAATACTATTTAATACCTGCCTCAGTACATCTGCACCAATATGTATGAGCAGATATTGATATCTGAAGATTAACTTATCTGAAATGAAACAGAGTTAGATTATATATATATATACATGTATCATACCCATCATGGAAAGTTTATAATTTGTTATTATTAATTTACCCGACTCGGAATAATCTTTCACATTTCATATGGTTATGAACATGTATGTTTATATACATATTAATGTAAAGTTTCGCAGGCATCATTTTTAATGTTAACTGTTAATTTGTTTTAATGTCAGTCAATATTGTAGATCCCATTGCTATAGAAGGAAAAAAGCCCTGCCTAGTTTTTGACCCTAGGTGACCCATTTTCGAACTAGACCTTGATATCATTAAGGCGAACAAGATTTGGCGAAGATCCAATTAAAACTTTGACATCTAGAGCTTTAACAATGTTTTTACCTAAGATTTGACTTTGTGACCTAGTTTCTTATCCCGGCGGACCCATATTCCTCCTTAACCCCCATGTCTTTGAGGCAAACATTCTGACACGGTTTAGTGAAGATCAAATCAAAACTGTGACATTTACAGTGTTGACAATGTTTTCCTAAGATTTGACCTAGTGACCTAGTTTTTGACCCGAAATGGCCCATTATCGCACTCATCCAAGATTTTGTCGATATTAACGATGCGAAAATTGAACTAAAAATGTGGCCCCTACTTAATTCACAAGGTAACGTTCAGTTTGTGAATTTAGGATAAATTTGGAACTACTTGTCCGAATCACCAAAAGTGAACTGTTTTTCTCTATATTCTATACAAAATTACCACGAAAGCTACTTGTCTGAATCAATAACTAATCGTCCTGGACAACCGGACAAGTGCTAATTTTGCAGACTGAAAGTTTGACGACGCACTGCGCCAGACGAAGACTGATCACAAAAGCTCACCCTGAGCACAAGTGCTCATGTGAGCTAAAAAAATGTTGTTAAATCATGGCAGTCTAAACATTTAAATCATATTTCACTCAATTTATATTATATTGCTAAGTGTGAACTTATTTTTATTCAACTACAGCATTTAAGCGAAGAAAAACAATAAACTTCATGATATTGTCACTATTAATTTTGTATGTGATATCAACAGGGCTCTCCTTAGACACTTAAAATGGAATTTTGACTCTTGAAATTTGCAAAATAAGATTTATGAGTCTTGAAAATTGGAACCAAAGAGTCAAATTTACTATTGCACTCTTTAAATTTCTATAAGCTAAGGGTAATGTTGACCCCCAATCTTTGAAGTCTAGTGAGCACCCTGATTAAACCACAAACTTCAGTAGCATTATCATAGTCTATTGACCTCTTTTACTACTTTATGTACTTATGTAGAGTGACTCCGAACTATTATAAATGAAATAGAAAATAAGAGAAATCTCTGACCTGCTGGGCCAGGATTTTGTTCAATACCAGCCAATATTAACAGCATTTTCACAAATTCCACAGCCCCTATCATTCTTGATGACTGTCTGAGGTAAAATGGAATCAATACACCAGCACCAGGAACAAACATTTGCATGCTGCTTTTATATACACATAATTATCTCCAGTAATCACTCCTGAAAGTAAATAAATATTAATTTAATGAATTGTACATAGTAATGCATGGTTTAAACTATATTTCAGATTTCTTGTTTACTTCAAACACATCTACTAGGACTCACAGTCAAGGACTAAATTAACTGGCAAATGATCATATATGTTATAATGTAGGTGTATCTGTTTGCTTTTTTAAAATGTTTCTGAGTAAAAGAGAAAATTATGAGGCTGTCTGTCTAGACCAAGGTTTTTTAGAATCATTCTAAGAAATGAAAACCATGACCAGGAATGCAAATGTGATGAAATGACAGAAAGACATACAATTATATCTCTGTTATGCATTTTATCTACTGACTAACTCATTTTCTGAACAAAAATGATAATTTAGTATGTTTTCTGAATTTATTTAATTAAAATGATTTACTAAAGAACATCTTTTTTAAATTTTCCTTTAAATATCAGCCTTAAGTAAACCCTGTGGTGGAGCCAAGTTTGATCCCAGGGGCATACTTGGAACAAATTTGGTTGAGTCTTCTAGACAATGCTACAATGTAACATGAATACTAAATATCTAAGCTGATTTTTAAAGTTTTCCTATATATCATATACAAACAATGTAAGCCTTAGTGACATACCGGTAAATTAGAATACATTTAAATCCCGGGGCAGAGCCAATTGTGACACCAGAGTCATAATTTGAGAAAAGAACTTGGTAGCTGTCTACTAGAAGATGCTTCACACAAAATATCTAAGGCATTGTAGATTCTGACAATATTTTTTGAATTTTCCTACATAAGCCTATATTGGCTCCAGACCTAGATTTCTTGATTTTGATAATATGTAAAATCAAGAAAACCAGGGCTGGAGCCAATTCTGACCCAAGGGCCATAAAAGCTTAACATTTTAAGATACATATCAGTAGCATACAATGATAATATAGCAAGTATTTTATTCAAGTCAGACTTGTATCACTATGAATATTAATATACTTGTGTAAACATCTTAAGTCACAGTAATTTCAGTCAATGATTTATAGTAACTTGAAATTGGAAGATATTATATTTTCTGCATGATTATACAATTATAAAGGTAAAAATGACAACAATGTCTAGACACACCTATAAAAGGTTTTATTAATTATTTGTATATTTAATGAATTAAATTAATGGTGAAAACACACATTTGATAAAGACAGAAAAAGATGATTTAATCATTTCAATGAAAATACTACTTTAGTTGGGACAATTGTTGAGCCCAGGTTTACCCGGGCAGTGTGGGGAGTTGCCAACCCTGATTAAAAGATTTGCCCACATATACTGTGCAGACATATTGCTATGAAGACATTGACATACAAGCAACAATTCAAATTCAAGGACAGATAATTATTTATTGATTTCATTGGATTTAACGCCATCATTATAATATCGTCGTGTCGGGTAAGTTCGTGGGACATGTAAGTTCGTGGATTTTTTCTTTGGATCTTATTCACGCGCATTTCATCGTCAATCAACACGCAACCTACCAAAAGTTGAAAAAGTAAACAAACGCTACCAGTCACCGTGTTTCAAAGTGAAAACATGCGGTTCAATTTAGTAAGAACATAGAATATTCATGTAGTGGTACAATTTGCCGCCATTTTGTTATTCCCATTTTTTGTCTCATCCAAATCTGCATGTTTTAAACCAAAAAATAATTTTGAAAATGGCCGCGTTCTTTTAGCTATTTCCGTAGACAATCTTTGCCAGCCTCGTTCTGGTGTTGAAGCAATTTCAGGCCAAACTTATTTTTTATGTAGATTCTTCGTACCCATGGTCCTTATTATTGATTTTTCTTATTTTTAGTCTAATCCAGTAATGATTAAGCTTTCATACAGGAGATACTCCCCTACTAAACTCCATTATGCATTCAGATGCGTCAAGGAGCTGAAAGTGTCTATCTGCAAGGCTTCTAAGTCGTATAGATTTCCAGAGCAGGCATTTTAGGGCCAAGATTAATGGCAGAATTGGCCCCACCTTTGTCACAACAGAAGAATAAATCATAACTAAAGAAACCTTGAAATTTGAAGTATTAGACAATAAATATATGTTATTTAAGTGTTAAAGTGTCCAAATTTCACTTTTTACATTCTTTAATGAAATGACACCATAACCATATTTTTTTTCATACAATTGGCCTTATTGTTCACGAGAGCAAGTGCGAGTATGACGTCACCACGAACTTACATGTTTAAAAATGGCTGCCAACTCGGAGATAGTGGTGACTTTTGTATCGATATTTTCTGGTCAAAAATAGATATTTGAATGAAATTTTCGATATCATTCAATAGAAAAGGGATTTATTTAAGTATTCAAAGTATGCATTTATCTATTTAATGTAAAATGCGTTAATTTTCGGCGAGATGTTTCTTGCGTCCACGAACTTACCCAATTCTAGGATAATTTATCTTTTTTTTTTCAGTTATACAGTCATACTAACATAGTTCCCACATCACATCTACATTATTTACGTCCCTTGGTGGCCATCTTGGTTGGCAAATTTCTTATGCACTTAATAGAAAATATCTGAAAACTAGTCATTAAGGTAATTCGAATTTGTGACAAAATGGCCGTCTGACAATTTAGCTATCCATCCTAAAGAAGTGGCATTGTTCAATAATTACTGAAAGTACATAATTGAAATGAGTTTGCACCAATATTTTAATAGACAATGATTAAATGTAGATTTAGAACTGCATCAGTAAAATTATATTTGATGATTATTCATCAATAATTTTCATCTGAACTTATGCTAGATTTCTAATTCCATTTGCCAAAATAAGGGTCGGTATACTTTGCAGGCGAATTGTGCAGGCAATATAAACAAAGAAGGATTTTGCAGGCAATATACACAAAGAAGGATTTTGCAGGCACTATAGATATAATAGAGGTTTATTGTATTGGATGAGGTGAGAATATGGTCTTATTGTTCAAATGTCACACCTGCTGTGTTGACATAATATACATCATTATATTGTAAAATTACAATGGAGATTCAAATCTGATTAGGTGATTATTTTTACAAGTTACAAATAAATACACTAGATATATTTTATAAAATAAGAATTTAATGATTCATAAATGTAATACATTTCAAATCCAATTATTTGCAAAATGAAAGATCATAAAATCATTGTAAAGAAAAGACAATTATATGTTAGATGATCAAAGTTTGAATTTATTATACAAGTAATTAATTTTAAAGCATTGATATGCATAAATATATGTAAATAACTGTGATTACTTAAACAATTAAATAAGTTTGCCATTAAAGTCAGTGTTTTGTAGTGTTGATAAATAACAATTGCTTTCACTACAAATTGTGAAATTTTAATTTATCAAAATCATTTTAATCACAATAAGACAGCAGTTTTGGTTGTTAAATATTTTTTTAACAAAACATAATTATCTAATTTATAAATTAAATTGCAGGCAAGTCAAATACTGAACAAAACTGTATATATAGCAGGTTTATTTGTAAATTGCAGGCAGATGTAGTGTAGTTGAATTTTGCAGGCAAGTTAAATACTGTACAAAACTGTATATAGCAGGTTTATTTGTAAATTGCAGGCAGAAGTAGTGCAGTTGAATTTTGCAGGCAAGTTAAATACTGTACAAAACTGTATATAGCAGGTTTAGTTGTAAATTGCAGGCAGATGTAGTGTAGTTGAATTTTGCAGGCAAGTTAAATACTGTACAAAACTGTATATATAGCAGGTTTATTTGTAAATTGCAGACAGATGTAGTATAGTTAAATTTTGCAGGCAAGTTAAATACTGTACAAAACTGTATATATAGCAGGTTTATTTGTAAATTGCAGGCAGATGTAGTGTAGTTGAATTTTGCAGGCAAGTTAAATACTGTACAAAACTGTATATAGCAGGTTTATTTGTAAATTGCAGGCAGATGTAGTGTAGTTAAATTTTGCAGGCAAGTTAAATACTGTACAAAACTGTATATAGCAGGTTTATTTGTAAATTGCAGGCAGATGTAGTGTAGTTGAATTTTGCAGGCAAGTTAAATACTGTACAAAACTGTATATAGCAGGTTTATTTGTAAATTGCAGGCAGATGTAGTGTAGTTGAATTTTGCAGGCAAGTTAAATACTGTACAAAACTGTATATATAGCAGGTTTATTTGTAAATTGCAGGCAGATGTAGTATAGTTAAATTTTGCAGGCAAGTTAAATACTGTACAAAACTGTATATATAGCAGGTTTATTTGTAAATTGCAGGCAGATGTAGTATAGTTAAATTTTGCAGGCAAGTTAAATACTGTACAAAACTGTATATAGCAGGTTTAGTTGTAAATTGCAGGCAGATGTAGTGTAGTTGAATTTTGCAGGCAAGTTAAATGGGAGTTTTTGAATTAGAGCAATATTGTATTTGCAATATGCCTGCATGTGTTGATGACATGGTGCAGTGTGACAAATGTTTATGTTGGTTTCATAAGTTCTGTGTAAATGCACCATCAGATATTTCCAAACTAGATAATGACTATATGTGTGGTTTTTGTTAAGAACTATCTACAAATACATAAAGACTGTCACAAATTAATGCATTGATGTATTTTACTGAGTAATACATGTGTAGTTATTTTTTTTATTAACATATCATTGATCATGTATATATTTGTGTTTTTTTGTGTTATGAGCCTTTGATATATTAATCTGTGATATATACATGTACAGTTGATATTAGCTTTTTATAAACATAATTATGATGTCACTAAGTAAAGTATATAAGAATCTCATTCTTCAACTTTATTATCAGCCCTAACATAAATGAACATATAAAGAAAAATGATTACTATTACCAAACCTTACTTATTAGCTGACAAATTATTAATGATATAAAATACATGTACAAACATAACTATGTTAATTAATAATTATATCATTACAAATACATTATGCAACAATTAATAGATTCAGCACATAATAAAGTAATAAATCAAAGGAATTCTGCATAAAAATATAACTAAATAAAAATTTAATCTAATCAATAATGCTCTGATATTCACAATAAAATAAATCTGGTTATGATCCAGAATTGAAAACATGAAATATAAATTGCTATCTCAATTAATACAGCAGGTGTGAGATTTTGAATAATAAGACCCTGTTAACATTCACACCTCATGAATCCTTAACAATAAACCCCTATTAAATCTATAGTGCCTGTCAAATCTTATATCCTTCTTTGTGTATATTGCCTGCAAAATCCTTCTTTGTGTATATTGCCTGCAAAATCCTTCTTTGTTTATATTGCCTGCACAATTCGCCTGCAAAGTATACCGACCCCCAAAATAATGTATAAAATGTATGTATACATAAATAATATTGACAGGTGCATAATTCAGAGGTGGAGGACAATTTAACATAGGATGTAATATCTTCAAATTTGTCACGGATAGTGTTTAACCTCGCCCGGTTAAAACTTACAACAAAACAGGAGTTTTTTTCGTATCAAATTAAAAATACTGTCAAACATTAACGTCCAGGTACGATCTAATGTCAAAGCTAAGAATTACCTTGAAATTCACAGATTTATCTTACTGGCCCTGCAAACATTTTGAAGAACATCCAAATGGGTGAAGAGCGTTCGTTTCTTGGAAAAGAACGCAATCACGAGATGATCGTTCCAGGCCATGCATAGCCTGACGTCACTTACACATTGCGAGATGATTAAACGTCATTTCCGGCCAAACCGGCCCCAAGTCAAACCGTCCCCTGGTCAAACGGCCCTAAATAGTCAAATTAAAAGCGGCCTCCATTTATTTTATTCTGTCAAACCGGCCACACCTTTTGTATTTTAATCTTCATTATCTATAAATTGTCCTCTAATACTGAGCTACAACAATACTGGGCCATTGTTACACAATCTATAAATAAAATATTTCTATCAAGAGTTACCGTTCCTACGCAAAGTCATTGGAGGGGTGGGGGCAGTTAAACTGGTTCCCGTTGACTTGTGTGTACCTTTGGTGCACTGCAACATAAAACGGGAACCAGTTTAGGGGGCAGGTATAAAACATGGCGCCCCTCTAGACTTTAGTGAACATTAAATGAAAATACCCCCCCCCCCTTTTAACTTTTTTGTTCCTTGTTGGATATTAATAACTTTGATATCATATTAAAGCTAACGTTCTGTAGTTTTAGAATATGTAATTAGATATAGAAATCTGTTATTGTATAGTGTTTATGCATTTATTCTTGGTTAAAGATACGTAAAAATCACTATTTTATTTTATAATATATTTTTTCAAGATTAATACTGTTGGAAACCTGAAGCTCTCTAGTTTTCATAACTGTAAACAAAATTAAAATTGAATTAGTAAAGCGTTATTTTATCGCGAGTTGAATTGGACTCATTTATTTATTTTTTATCGCACATAAAATTTGGTTCGGAAAACATGCCCCCCCCCTCTTATCTTTTTTATTTGTTGACATATATTTTTTAAATCAACATGGTTAAAAAGGTACTGTAATTTAGTTTTCATAATGGTACAGATATTTAAAATTGACGGATTAAATAGAGAATACACATGTATGGTTGGTGCCAGAGATGGAGAATGTTTATCCGGTGAGTGAGAAAGCGTATCTTGGCGAGCTTTAGCAAGTTGTAATAATTGAATTGATATATTGCTGTTTACACTTCGATTTGATTTAATACTATCAATAACAAATATATCGCCATTGGTTCGCGTTGGTATGACATTATCAAATGATGATTTCCATTATAATAATAAATTTGTGCGCAAGGTGCATCTTGTCTCTTAATGCCTTTATTAAGATTCCAACGACCACTTTTCTCACAATATACGGGAATAAAAAGAGTGTTTTGTGTAAACCATTACAATTAAATGGATCATTCTTTAAAATACACTGCAACGCATTTTATTTTGTATCACTTAGCCAACCGTCTTTACTTTCGATGAGACCTTTATCATTGTCGCACAAATTATAATTTGGAATCCACATTTCAGTTTCGTTTGTAGAAGTGTTTGAAATATTTTCATCACTTAATATCGCAGGTTTGTCATATATGATATCTTCCGCGAGTGAATTATTAAAATCGTCTGCAAATGTTATACATTTACGATGCGAGTTTTCTGAACGTTTCCGTTTTGACGCGGGATTTATTGCTATTTCTTCATTTAAGATATCTCGCGCCGATGTATTATTAATAACAAATGTTTTACGTTTCTTAGAACTTGACCTAGGATGCGCGTTTTGTGGACGTTTTCGTTTAGACACTGGAGTTATAGCGATTTCTTGATTTAAACTATTTCGCGCCGGCGTATTATTAATAGGGTCGTCAGCAAATGTTATACGTTTCTTAGAAGTATGGTTAGAATGTGCGTTTTCTGTATGCTTTCGTTTAGACGAGGGAGTTATCTTATACAACTGTCCTGTCTGTGGAATTGCTATAGCAGTAGAAGGAGTATATACTTTGGACGTAGAGGGTATGTTTGTATGAGTCGGTATTGATGTAATTATTGAGTCTGGAGCAGGAATAACTTCAAGATCTGTTTTTAGGCTTTTTCCCGTTTTTGTTGTTCGGTACGAACAATGAATTTATTACCGTATTTCAGAAATCGCTCAGTTTTCATTGAAAACCTGCATACCGAACAGCTTCCATTAATTTAACCTTCCGCCTACGAACATAGTTCCATTTTTTTTCAGTTCAATGGCATAAATACAAATTCAAATATTACGTGCATATAAGTCAAAATCAGATGGCTATGCAATATCGTAAACGAGCAATACAAAACAGTCGTAAAAAATCTAAACAGTCCTCTCCCTTGGATTATTACATTATTTACTATCAGTACACACATTTCAATGAAGGATGACGTCATAATTCACCTGCATATGCTAATTTAGTCTGGTTCCTAGCTTCTATTGTAAACGTATAGAAGTCATCATTGAATTCATGGACGTTACGATGATAACTGGGTGCCAACCAGACAGTAAATTACTCCTTTACTTTTATTATAACCAGAGACGTAGTGTTATCTACGTCTCTGTTATAACGATGGACTGATTAGTTAAACGATATGAGATTTTTTCCATAAAATGATATCATTACGATAATTCAAATCCGGAACCAGTTATACAAAAATACAATATGTAAGTCACTTGAAATATTATATCACAGTCAAATAGATAAAGTAGTTTTAATGAACAGTATTGCTTCACATAGATATACATTTAGTCATATCTTACAGCATCACATAAATTGCATTGCATATCAATATTTTCATAAATAAGACTAAGTGACTGCTGTTAATGCGTTGATATAAAAGTCTGACAAAAACTAATTAATTTAAGAAATTGAATACATGTATCTATGTCGCTGATAGAACATAGTAATTATAATAGAAAAATAATAGCCAATTTTATTGCGGGACTGAATTGAATTTATTTGAAGATAGTTTGGTATGCAGATGTTATCGAACGATTGCTAATTATGTCATCCTGATACTTAAGAACGCAGTATTAGAATTTGGCTAAAATTACACGGATGAATTTACATAGGTTCAACAGTTTTGCTTAGTCATAATCTACTCAGTTAAAGTTATTAAGATAAATATTACGGTTATTGTTAAAATAACTACACGAAATAATGAAGATACAATGCTAAATACGTCCACATGCGGAACATTGACGCTATTTCCCTATGAAAAGACAACTCCTGTCGTTATTGATTTTTTTACCTGTGTGATAAACTAGTTGTTTCCCTTTACGCCAAAAAAAAACAATAAGTGGTCAGTATTGATTTTAGCAAGTTAACCTTATCGAATATGGATTGTTTAGTGTTAAACCGAGATCTATATCTCCTGTTTTTTTTTGTGCGATCTGAGTTTTAGGGAATTTGAGAGTATTATTTTTCTCACGAGGGTGAAGGATCATGGTCTTCAACACAATAATTAAAAGAAAATGTCATATTTTTGTTTTTTAAAATACATTATTACATATTTTAATGTTGATCTTTAAATGAATAAATGAATATTGATGTGGATAACATTAACAAACCAGCAGTAAACTGCTGTTGTTTGATTCCAACTTAATGACTTTACAGAAGGTCAAGGAAAGTACATAAAATTATACTATTAGATGAAATATTACAGCAGTAATATCTTTTGATTTTTCGGAATCAAACACCTTACAGAACTCAGTTCTATACGTGTATATATATCCATTTCACACAGGGATATATAGCATCCCTGTTTCACAAAAATAATTATATGAATATATAATTCAAAAATTCAATCGTTCGACTTAACAAAATATGTTGAGTTTTTCTACGGGCACGGTTAATTTTTCAACTTTCGCATTTCTAAAAAATGCATGTTTTTACACAGCTCGGGGACAAGCAAAACTGACATAGTGATTCTTATTTCCCGACCAGATACAAGTCATTGTTGGAACGCGATCTCTAATGACTGTGCTAAGTAAGGCAAACAAGATATTGGAAACTCTGAAAAAATATATTTTTTAAAAATAATATCAGTATTCAATATAATTTGTTTAATATGCTTATAAATACAACAAAAGTTTTTCATAAACTAATCATCACTATAAATCTTTTAACCAGACACTAAGCTGACCGTGACCAGACAGGATTAGACAGATAAGGGGCAATAAAACAATCAAGAGAATAGACCTCCTGTTGCTTTTGGGGTCACTTAAATAGGAGCTGTCAAATGTCTTTAAATTTAGCTATTTGATAGTTAAAGGGTGTTGGGGTATGTATGTGCGAGTGTGTGCGCGAGAATCAGGGATTGTTTGTTAGTCTTACTCATTCACTGTTTACGTACAATATCATGTATGTCTGTATATTTTTTGTGATGATGAGCCATCGGCATAAATCAAAAATAAAGATTTATCTATCTGTCTTTAAATTTAGATATTTATTGGTTACTGTCCTAGTAGAACTGTATTAGTAAATCTCTTGGGACTTTAAAAAGTTAAAACGGCACTTTCAATAATAAAAATAAATTGGTATTTTAATTTGAAATGGCGTATATCAAACATTGTATGTCAATTTTAACACCCGGCCGATACTGCATGAATGAGCAATATCCCTTTAACAGGGCGATAAAATCAATAAATATTACGTAACATCCTGTTAGTTGTATATCATCAGTCATAAAAGTGGTCAGAGGCTTTAGTCACATCTATATCAGATAATAAAACGTATCCACGCGAATGCATTTTCTTAATATTCTTTTTTAATCAAGAAGTACATTATAGAAATATAGCACGGTATTTTTTCAATGATATTGCAAAGAAATAAGAAAAAGCATTTGACAACATTTTTACTAGATGAGACTAAAAAAGGCATTGTGTAAAATATTGTTGTACATCGAGATTGGTTCGAATAAAATATATTTCTTATATTTTATTATCAATTTATCTATTGTTTTGATTTACTACTTTTAAAATCAATTGGGCTTTAAACAATAATTGGAATATACTTCTGAGTTTATAAAATCACTAAATCTATGTTGCTGACCCAGCAAGCTCACGACTGGAAAAGTTTAAACAAATCGTAGTTTTATAAAGCGTGATAAATAACAAGGACTTATATAATATATACATAAATATTTTCTGAAGATAATCCTTTCTACAGAATATGTTTCCGGTAAAACATGCACGAGAAAATCATTTAATTTCACCTTCATCAGGTGCGTTCTCAATAAAACTGTCTGCCTTCATTTATTAATTTGTAATTGATATATTTATATTCACAGGATGGCCGTAAACGGTAGCCATGGTTATATTTTGATTTTTAGACCCGCTTATATAAACCTGATTAAGAAAATAAATATGTATCGAGTTATTGAATTATCGAACAGTTTGCTAAAAATTAGCAGTTTTTTGCAACATGGTAAAAATATACCGACTTAAATTATACACCTGCTATTGAAGCAATTTAACAATTAGTCACGTGTTAAATTTATGAAAGGTAACAATAACAACAACTAATTCGGTAGTTGCTACATCGACTACTGTACATGTACAATGTACTTACTACAAATTGATACGGAAACGCGCGCTTGAACGCAATATCTCCATTTTCAAACTAAATTGGAAGCAATTTCCACATTTTCAAATTTCTTAAAAAATATATTGTAATAAAGCTTGGACACCAGAGAATACTTCACGAGGTTATAAAAAAATGTCATTTTAGTAAAAAACAACTTTATGGCCTGACAAAAACGAGGTTTAAGAATATTTTGACAGTTTTCATATAGAACTATGAACGAACGATAGTCACCAACTTCAAACGAAAATGGAAGCAATAAGTTCACATACCACATTAATAAAAAATATATTGAAATAAAGTGCAAAGAATGAATATTACCTCACGAGGTTATAAAATTTTCTCATTTAATGTTATAAACAAGTTATTAGTGTTAAACCATACAGCTCCTATATAAATCTATAGTAAATCAGTTTATCGATAAACGTTATCGGAGTGATCGATAAGACGTTTTCAAGGGAGACAACTTTCCCGATAAGACCGGCCAAGTTACAGAAATGTTCCGCATGCTATCATTTTTTAAGTCACTCACGGACATTTAACAAAATCGAATTAATACTTTACCGAAAAAAAACCGGTGCCACTTCAAAAACACTTGATTTATCCAATAGCTGAATACTCCTAGCTCCAGACAGAATACTCTTCTGAACTCAAATATTCACTAAGATATTTAGTTTGACTATGTCCCACTAAAAGAGCCATTGTTAATTGATTCAATTGTAATCCAAACATAATAAATAAGTCAGTAATAAGTATTCAAAGTTAAAAATCTGAATATTACACGTGATATTATTAAATATGATATCCACAAAAAAAATATAATAAAGAGTATGTCAATGAACTAATACAACGTAATTTCGCCAATAAGCGTTAAATGTTTTATGACTGTCTACTGTCTAGTGATTTTTCCTAGTTCATGTATGATTGAAGCTGAATTTCATTAATCCATTAGTTTTCATATGTTTTGTATTACCATTATTATAAGTCCCCCAATTTATCCTCTACAAAGGCATTCTCGAATAATCACTATAAAATGGTGGATTAAGTGTGATTTACAGGTGGACTTGATTACTAAAACTATTATTCATTATCATGATAAAAGGCATTCCGTTCCGGAAATACGATGATTATTTGTTACTCAAATGTTGATATGTTTACAACTAAAAAAATAAAGGAATTCAAAGCGCGACTGTCCTGCTACTATGAAAAACCTTGTACTATTTCATTATCTGAGGTTAAACCTTCGTTATAACTTTCGATTTGATAGACATTTATCTGAATATACGATAGTCGTTTATGAAATGATCTATCTAAATTTAGAAGAAAAAAAACAGTGGAAGAGGAATATAGTAATTGACATATATTGGATATATTGAAATTTAATCAAATAGATCTTGATGTTGGATATGCCTGTATATAAGATTTATTGAGAAATAACGAGAAGTTAGTGTATACAAGTATATAAACAGAAGGCCTAATACAGATATGGCGAATAATATTGATGTTAAGAAATTTTAAAGTCTGAAATATAGCCAAATATTAATTATATGGTGCCTTTAATTACCATAGAAGTGAGTGGGAAGTCTGTACTACAGTACAGAGACCAGGGGAGCCAGTGTATGAATCCATGGAAGCTGCGTTTTCTATACCAGCATGTTGGTCTGCCGACGTAGGAAGACGGAAGAATGAACTATCTCTAATAGATCTCACATTCAGCAATGAAGAAGACATGGTGTTTGATGTACAGGAAATTGTCAAATATGATGGCAAACCTTTCGTATCTTACAAAATTTATGTAGCAGCAATATCATGGGAAGCATAAAAGCGCATCTTTCGGGCTTCTGGCTCTAAAACATTATTTTGTAAAGATACTAATCCTTCAATAGGAATAATTTGTATATTCTATCATAAGATTACGTATTCCGAATCATTTAATACATTTATTGTATTGTTTCAAATGTAAACAAACTCGGAACAAAATATAATTTTAGATTTTACATAATTTCGCATTTGTTCATGATTAGTTTTTACCAAACATCTAAAATCTAAAAAAAAATGGGGTAAAATCTTTAAAAATGAATAAAAAACCCGGTTTCTGATCTGTGTTAATTATGAAAAACAACTTATCTTTTACAGTAAAATGAAAATAATTCATTTTGCAGTTATTTGGCCGCCATTTCTCAAAACGTACCATGATCTAACGTGTCTATCAAAATTTTTGAAAACTTCAAACATTCAGCTTCACATTGATATATAATTTATCCATGGACCATTTTGCACAAGGGAGTCCCTCAGGGACTGTACTTAAAACAAAAAGGACATACTTGGACGGAGTTTAGTTCGCTACTTTATTTTATGCGATTTTCATTGAACAACGGATTCCAGATTGAATTTATGAACATCTTCATACATGTAAACGATGATATCGACATACCTATTTACTCACTTTAATTGTTCATAAATCACAATAGTCATTTATGTAACAATCAGAGATGAAATATTCCCAACTATTTCTTTACTAACGCGATGCTGACAAGTGTTAACGCTTCATTGGGATATCTAAATAATATCATTTCTCTAATACAAGTTAAAGATGAAAGTTACAGGCCCGAGTACGTCAAGGACTTGTATAAGTTAGATTTATGGTTCTCATTTCGGCTGTTTTCTTATTTGAAATTGAAGAATATTATTTAAGCCAGAATTGTACAACGGAGCGCTACTTTTAATAATTGATCGAATGTCAGTGACCTCTCCCCCCCCCCCCGAAAATCTCGAATATTACAACAAGGATACGATGAACTAAACGGCTATATGATGATATATTTTTGTTACATTTTGGTATAACTGTTATTAGGAACGGAGTCCTATAGCTATACACCACTTTTTGTAGTTACAAAACAGTGACGCCTCTCATCCGCGTTGAAAACTAATACCTCTTGTTGTATACATTGCAGACTTTATTGAGATAAAAGAGATATATTGCTGGATTCTGTTGGTGGGAAATAGTTTGGCGATTTAAACGGTAAAACTAACAAGTATGATAATGATAACTCATCCACACGAAAATTATTTCATGATATGTTCAGATGACAAGATTTACTACAAACTGGAAATAGTTTCATTCAATTGTGCCAGCAATACTATATTGTCTCTCAGAGTAGAGAGTTTACATAATAACACATGGTCAAAAGTTCAATATATATGTATAGTACACAAACGGCCTATACAGTTAAATATGTATACAAATCAAAGCGCTGAATATACTACAATGTATATTTGTTTGGGTTTTGAAAATGTGCAGTGGCTAGTAATTTCTCACTGTATGTCATGATTTTTGATTAATTGGCTTAAATATGTACATTTTGTTAAGTCTATACTAGACCTTCAAATTCTAATTCATGGTGATGATAACTCCCCTGTTGAGAAATTATTCAAGAACTGAAGATGTTCAAGAACAGTTCATGAAGTTTCATGAAAAGTTCATCAACGTTCTTCAAAGGCTCATCAATATATTATTTCATCAAAAGTTCATGAACTTAATGAAAAACGTATTTTGATAAAGACTGCCTAAGATTCATAAATGAACATTGAACTAAATGGCCGATTCGTAGGTCATGAATAAATTCATAAAAATATTCATGAATAAGCTAAAAAAAAATTCGTGAAATGTTCATCAAAATCTCAACATGGACAAGCATTTAATTGTTTCATGATGCTCTAATGTAACACATTTAAACTTTGTTCTTGACATTACTCTTAGTTCTTAGATTTTTAAACGTCGTACGAGTGAAGTAATTGATAATCCGAGAATCACGTAAATAACAAAACTTTGATTAAAGCTACCCGTGATTGTATGAATATAGAGTTTAATAAATATTGAACTATTTCGTGTTGATTTCTTTATGGAATTTGTAGTGTGTTTTTTATCCTTTTTAGGAAATTTGTTATAAAAGTTATTCTCGTGAAAGTACGGAAGCTAAATTTGTAGAAATTATTGTTGCATGTTTTGCTAAATGAAATGTAGTTTTTACAAAGTAAAATGTGTCAAAGTAAGCGCTATTTATATATTGATAAATTATTTTAGAGAAATACACCACCCGTTCTTTACACAGACCCCTTTAAATACTACATAAAATAACATAGGAATTAACCTAAAATAATAATAATTTAAGGAAATTGTGTTTGTGATACAGAAAAGGTTTTGTCTTTGTAATTTTAAATTCTATATTAAAATACTGTCCGAGTGACATTTACTTAACTATGTGATTTTAGCAACACTCTAGACTACATTAACATTGTACTTTGTGTATGGAGATCCGTGACCAGAAGCCGTATTTATAAAGTCTCTTATTTTAAGATTTTCTTAAATATTGACTTAGATATCTGAAATCTGATCATTTTGAGAAATATCTTAAGTCTTATCTTTAAGCGATCTTTGCTTTATTTTTAACGCAATTGTATCGACTTATTTTCAGTTAGCTAAAAGTTATCTTAAACGTTTTAAGAAATTATTGAAGTAAATTTTGTATACCGAATCACTAACAGGACGGAAACAAAATATTACGAGTTAAAGTTACAGAGGGAACTAGATTCTATATTGCATTTATTGATAGTCATTCTATTTATATTTCATTACCAATGTTTCGAAGAAATCAATCCTGTTTGGACTGATTCTACTGCAGTTATTCATATCCAAATGTTACATTTTTTTATATTTACCTGTGAATTTTAATGATTCTCGTTTAAATTTGTAAATATCATAATAACTCATCTTACTCGTTACTTTAGCACTCTATAGAGATCCTTTCCAGGCAAATAATATTGCTGGTTAGATGTTAATATACACTATCTCAATAGTTCTATCTAATATGTGCATACTCTCAAATCAAATTTCGTCAATATTTTTTGACATTTTCTATTACCAAAGCAACCAAAGTTTTGACCGAGAAAAACAAAACGCACAAGAGATAATAACAAAATTGCTGGAATGCCTCGGCTAAATTTGTTTCTGGCTACATCACTGTGTATAGTTAAGTTTTAGTTAAGTTTATTGAACAAAAGGCCTCCAGCCCATTTACAGTTACAAGTGAACAATATTTATATACAACATACATGCATTGACAGAGGTATAGAAAAAGCATATCTCAGTGATAATCGCTAAAAGTACTAAGATAAAAAGTAGCATTCTATAAATTTGAAACTTTACAATGCAACAATTTACCTGCTATAATTTGAGGAAATACTCTCATTTCTCAACTTGAAGGCATAAAATATGTAAATGGCTAGATATTTTATTTCATTTTCATTTATAGTTGACATGAGAAAGTAAAATTTTAATTTATTTTGATTAATGTAAATTTTTTCTTTTATGCACGTTTTCCTAATTTGATGATATTTCGGACAGAATGAACAATTTAACAATCTACTCACGATTAATTAACAACGAACTGTTCCCCTTCAATACCAGACGAGAAATGTAGAATGTGATACGTAAATCATCTAGATGTTGCATGACCTACCGTAGTGAATATTTGAACAATATGATTAGATAGATGTACATCTGTAATCTTTCCGAACAGACACTTATACTATAAACCGGCAGATAATAGTTTACGTTCGGGGATGTTCAATTATTTTAATTCAATGTTCGTTTGTCCATACCAGACCGGATGTATTTCATATTTTTTTTATAAAGTATAACTTTCACTATTATTAGGGGTGATATATATTTGCGGTGTAGAATAATGACGGAGTTTCAAATTGGCTGATATCTATCAACCGCCAAAATAGGGACCATGAAACCATCGCCAATATTACAACGTATAGTATAATACACTAATATTTACCGATGCTGCATAACTTTTCATAAAAAATTCATAACTGAATTTCCATAGAAATGCTGTAACATAGTCCACGGAAATGGGTTACTTTTACCCAGAGCTGAGAGTTTAAAGTTTTAATTAGCCGCTTTAATATAATTACTGAGGGATGGTATACTGCATTTAACTAACCCTGATTTGCTGCACATTTAGGTAAGGATTGATTGCATAATACGTGTAAGTACTTTATTTATTCATTCGACACAGTTAGGCAATGCCCGGTCATCATTGGGAGCCATTTGGTAACCAATACATACATACATACATACATACATACATGAATTTAAAATGGCCAGAATAGAACGATACAAAACATAATTATACATATACAAATAAACAACAAACACCATTTTAATGATACGACCATCAATTAGTATAGTTTTGATTGAAAGTTTTTGACTATTGAGCATTTTGCCCCTCCTCTCCTCTATGGATTTATAATTCGATATTTTTTAGCTCTTAGTAATTAAGGGATTTCCTTGTAAATTCAAGACTTAGTTTTGGAGCATATGCATTTTGGTTATTATCAGATGATCTAAGATAATGTCAATATGAGTTTTCACTTGAGTATTTTTGGCGCGTATTATTTAAAGACTTGTACATTATGATATGAATGTTTTTTATATTTATATCTATCTAAATTTAACTCTGTCTGGATACCTTATGATGAGAAGTTCCCCGGTTGGAGTATGTCCTTTTTCAAGTGTGATTTTAGCTACCCTCTTTGGACTTGGACCAGAATCTCCCTTTGGTTACTATTGTAACACAGAGCAGAGATACTCTAATTGGGGAAGAATATATGCATTGTAAAATAATTTCCGAACAGTGATAATTATAAAATGTTTTATTCTGTCTAGAAGATAGAGTTTTGAATAATTATTTTAAAACTACAATACAACCTTTCCAGAGCGGCCCTCTCTTGAGCGATACCTCTCTTCAACAACAGCATATGTTTTCCTAAAGAATGATTTAACTATCAACTATTTAACTAATCCCACTAGAGCAATAACCACTCAACAACAACATTTTCTACTCCAAAAGGCGCCAGTGATTGAAGATAACTATTTAAAACAAAATTATGTTGTTCATGAGAGTTCTTGATAACTGTATTTAAAATAAAATAAAGACATATGTTTGATTTCACCCGAAATGTATATACAATCAAACATTTGTACAGAGGACAGCCTGTGGAAACCATTTTGGTGTCCGTTGTCCGCGGACGACAGTTGTCCGCTATACATATCATTTTAAAGGCCATCATTAATTGCGAGGGTGGAAACCGATAGGGAATTCGGTTGTTTATGAAGGTTATCTAATACGTATTACAATCAAATATATGCTGCATATTAAATCAAATGGTGTAGATATCAGACATTTATTTAAGTTCATCCATAAGATACAGCTACGCAAGTCATATAAAGTCAAAAGGACCGTCTGAAGAAAACGTTTTTGGTGTCCGTAGGCAGCGGATGACAGGTGTCCACTGTATACGGTCATTAATAGATCAACAAAAATGAATCAGCATTACTTTGAAATTCTCAAATATTCATTGCCATTAACAGTTTTCTTAGGGTTCTTAGTTTGTCAACTCGTAACCGCTGAGATCGTCAAATGCTTGGTACAAAAAGGGAATCCTTCTCGTTTCTGTTCAATGTTTGGGTAATTTCTTAACCTTGAATAAAACTTTATTTCATTCAATCATGTATAATACAGTTTAATGTAATGTGGTTGAATTTAAGTAATGTATATACTGGTGGTGGTTGTCAAGATTGTTCCATGTGCTTAATCATTTGGACCCCTAGACCCTAACTACGTCAGTGATAAAAATATGTTTAAACATTTACTATAAAAACTATTCTTTACTTTGCAGTTCATGATTACATTGATTTATTCCATTAATTGTCGTGTTCCTCAAACGTTTGGTCAGGGCCATTATTCGATGAAAACACGTAAGTATATGATAGTAGAATAAACTGTACCATGTACCAGCAATGCAACGAACCTTATTAAGCAGTAGGAAATCATACTTCAAAACACACATTAAACCTTTGTAAAAAGTACGAAATCATCCTATAAAGCAGCTTAAACAACGAACATTAAGCAATGACATTAAAATCTTAGAATGTAGATTATCATTTTGTTGCTGCAATAAACAGCTTGTGGTTAATACTGTGTCGTAATATACCACCATAAGATACAAAACTGATAGATATATGTAGCTTAAAATAAATACAGAAAGAAGATAGACGAGAATATCTATTAATAGACGAACTAGATTTACATGGTCTCACAATTCGGTCAGACATTTTGTATCGTGTTCTTTGTACACCGTGTACTAGTATATGTACCAACACTAAGGCTGATTCGATTTATCTGCTTAATCAACCACCTCACATGGTACTTGATTGTCGTTATCGTTCAAATGGAGATATATTGTAAACAAATAATGTTCAAAGTTTGTAATGTTATAGACAATAACATCATATGAGTCTAGGTTGAAACAAGGTCATCACGTCATGAGGACTGGTGGTAACAGTCTGATCTTATTTACAGATAAATGTTCATGGACATCATAATTATATCGTTCAAATTAAACTTGGTTAGATATAAACAATCACGTCAGTATATTTCACTTAAATTTACATGTGTCATAATTATTTAGTTTTAATTATATCCAACACTAAAAATGATAAAAAGCGCTCGACTTTTTAAAAATGCCGCTATCCAAAATTTAAACCATTAAAAGAATCTGGACGTAACGCTAACTACATTCATATCAATACCGTATAGTATAGAAATCACTTTTAGAATCTGTAAAATTGAAAATATTTGGAACAAAATCTACTTATGATAATTATATTCTATATGTCGTTGTAGATGGTATACAAACGCCGCAGGTTCCAAATGTTGTGTCTTACTGTATTAATTATCTGCTGATATAAAACATTAAACGAGTTGGCAGTTCAGAAAATACGTAATGCAATCTTTCGATTATGTTGATTTCGTAATGTTCGCACGTTATTATACAAATTAGAACATAACAACTCAGCGTCTATATTATGTGAGAAGGTAAAATATCTAAAGTTTATCGGAAATATTACATTGAACTGTTATAAAAATACCTTATTTCTTTACAGTTTCATACGTATATTTAAGCAGTATTAAAATTTCATATCGTTCTGTAAACAGGAACTGGAGGTTTGCATCGACACTCGGTCATAATCGCTTCAGTTCGAGAGATCATAATCCTATCATTACATCAAATATCACATCAGTCTTATCGGATGAGGTAGAATCACAATACTCGTTTTGTGAATATAGATTTTATGACAGCATAACTATAGTAATAATGTTCTTTTTAACTGTACAACTGTAATGTGTTTAAAATGTACTGATTGAATATTATATACTAGTACTTGGCAGTCCTATCACGTCCATCCGTCGGTATTAACGTTTTGCACTTTCTACATCGTTTTAGCTTCGTGTCAATAATAATGAACCATATTGAATGGTTGGCTATGTCGATAGTAGGCATAAAACATTGCATTTATTACTTTAACTACATATTCATGATTCAGGACACTTGCCCATAACAAGGTGCAACAATGCAATCATTAAGTTTTGACAATATACACACTCAGGTTCTATATTAATGTCAAATTATAGCATTACAACTACATGTATAATGACATGAAGCATAATATGCATATACGATACTATACTTTTTTGTACTTTCATTTCGTGATGTTAACAAAATGTGTCATGTATTGATAGTTGCATTCATATAAAATATGGAACCCGAATATCTCCTCGCTAATGTAAATTTTAGAGCTATCATGGCTTGAAAATTCGGCTGCACAATTAAACGTAACGATGTAATGTATATCAGAAGCAGTAAATGTTTCAACTATATTTAGACACAAATCGTCACAAGTAAGATACAAAATCGGCACAATAGAATTATATACAGATGTGTTTGTGTGTTTGAGTTTTACGCCCCTTTTCAACAGTCAGAGTCATATATAATTGATAAAGATACAAGTGTACGCGATGACATGTTATATTAATGTTTTTCAGTTGACACGCTCTAGTGTGTACGCGACAATGACTGGTCATACACGATGTTTGGAAGATTCACAAAATGTTGTAGTTGACAAATCATGTCAGCCGAAGATGTAACCACAATAACCGGTTTTCATAACAAGCTAAGAGGATTCGAAAATCTAACCGCTGAATATTTGGTAAAATTGGTAATATTTGTATGAATATTGTGGGTAGCCTACTGGTGTGTGAATATTAGCTTTAGTATTGCTTCTTGTGTCACGTTCAAACAAGCTTATCTATTATCAAAGTATAGTTCTTATTAAGGAATTCTGATAAACATCTTGCATATGTTTCACATATATTTGCGAGTCATGTTTGTTTGTAATTTGCTTTGCCACCTCGACCTAGCGTGTGTTATGAGATACAGATTGTAGCTTTATTTCTTAATGTTTCACCTGCTGGAAATAATAATTACATTAGAAAAGAAAGTAATACATGTATCGCTAGGGTAGGTAATCAATGCATCATTGAGAAAATACTTGATAATTCGCTTGGGTTGGTTAGAGATGTGAGGAAAAACCTCATTTATTATATACTTATGTTTTATTTTAGAAATGGGTTCCGGACCTGCATCCGTGGCACAGAAGTGGACAAAACAATGTAAGTTAGGGCATGACCTTAACAAGAGCAGGGCTATTCCTGGCAAGCGAACACATGCACATGTATATCCATTGTTCTGTCTGCGTGAATAAGTAATGAAACTCAAACCTGTATTTATTCTTAAATAAATCGAACATCCTAAAACAATCTCAACAACCTCAAAACAAAGGCCAAGATTTGCAGCTCCAATATGGTGTTGCTCTACAGGGTTTGTATTGATAGATGCATCGTAAACATTTATTTGGAATATCTAAGTGTCCGACTTAAGCTTTACAACGTTCAGTTAAAAGGCTACAGAACATGCGCTATTTTCCTTATCAACGCATCACGAGGGAAGATGTCATTCGCATGTGTTTCTAGTTACCATTGCGCCATCTTTGGAGTTATACTGATGACAGAACAATTGCATTGACCGACACAGTGTAGATAAATTAAGTTTAATCAATTAAAATGTATCTACATTTAGTCTACAGATCTAGATACGTCCGTTGGACGAGGTCAGTAGCTGAACATACATGGATGTCTGTCATACAAGCTTAGTTTGATAAAATTGATCTGTTCAAATATGGAGAGAATCCTGAGGTTTACATTGGTGCCTGTGGCTGGAAAAAGATCGCACATAATACCCAAGTAAGTCGTGTCTATTGACCACTGTGTATCTAACTACTGGTCATGTTTACCCTTTAAACTAGACAATTTAAGCTTTAAAATAAGTCATCAAAGATTCTTTGTGTACTCTCCACTTCGTGCAAGATCTTATGGTATATTGCTTTAAGTAGGACGGACTGTGTTTATCTTATGAAAGACAACAAAATGTTTAAATGCACAACCGCATCTCATACATGCACGGAGTGAAAGTATATGTTTTGAATCATTTAAAGTGCTGCTATGTATCGAATGTCCGTGTCTTTATGGAATACCCGTAAAAACAGTTAATTGATAATAAGAATTTAGGACACACTCAACAATTTTGAACGCTTTAGATAATTATACATGCTTGTACTTTAGATCGTTCAGAATGGAACATATCTGGTGGGCTGTGGTTACATCGAATGTGTAAATAGTGACTTTACCAGATACTGTGTTTGTAATTATGCAGCTGGGTAAATGTACATTTTCGATTGTGAATAAAATTAACCTTTTTATCGATATATGTGATAATACGAAACGGTTTCCACATTTTGCAATTAAAAACTAGATAACTTTCCGCAAAAAGTCAATAATAAACATCCAAACTAACGAATTGTCCTCGTGTTTATATTGAATCATACATACGCAAGCTTCATATAAGAACTATTAACAACCCTAATTACAACTTCAGTTCAGTAAACGTCCAATTTCTGAGTAAAATGTGAGTAAATGAACTTGTTTTAATCATCTCCTTGAAATTCCCGTAAATATGAAGTCTTTATTAAATGATTGTCTTTAGCATTCCCTTGAAATTCCCGTAAAGATGAAGTCTTTATTAAATGATTGTCCCTTGAAATTCCCGTAAATATGAAGTCTTTATTAAATGATTGTCTTTAGCATTCCCTTGAAATCCCCGTAAATATGAAGTCTTTATTAAATGATTGTCTTTAGCATTCCCTTGAAATCCCCGTAAATATGAAGTCTTTATTAAATGATTGTCTTTAGCATTCCCTTGAAATCCCCGTAAATATGAAGTCTTTATTAAATGATTGTCTTTAGCATTCCCTTGAAATCCCCGTAAATATGAAGTCTTTATTAAATGATTGTCTTTAGCATTCCCTTGAAATTCCCGTAAATATGAAGTCTTTATTAAATGATTGTCTTTAGCATTCCCTTGAAATTCCCGTAAATATGAGTCTTTATTAAATGATTGTCTTTAGCATTCCCTTGAAATTCCCGTAAATATGAGTCTTTATTAAATTGTTGTCTTATTATTGAAGTGGTGTTATGTTTTGTAATGTTGTAGATATCATTTTGTTTTTGAGACAATCAGGCATTATGACATCATACACTTACCGAACACGATGTATGATGTGTGTTGATGGACTCAATGTAATGAATAAAGATGAAAAAAAATCACCAAACACGAAACACATGAAAACGAATAATTCATTTCATCGACGTTTCGCTGCATTGGCTTCTTCGGGATAATGATAGATAAATTATAACAACGGAAATGAAGTCGAATGCTTGTTGCAATAACTGTACCTGTATATGTGTTATAATATAACGAATACCACCATTAGCAGCTCCGTGTATCTATGGTTTCACTTCTTTTCAGACTGTAATGTTCGTGTATGTTTGAAGGGTGGAAGACTGGATGTATCAACACGTACATGTCCATGTAAGAACTGTATAGTTGTGATCAGTGTGAGAATGTAAGCATACATATATAGTAAAATCCGTCAAAACCAGACCCATTCAGGACTTGGCCAAATGTCCGGTTTTCTGGGAATTCAAGTTTTTACAGAGCTTTTGATAAAAAATGGGACTTGTAAAATTTTCACGCGTTATGGTTTGTATGTGAATCGTTTATCAATGAGATTATATCGCTCAGATGATTTACCAGTTTTTATTTATTTTCTTCCGAATTAACGCCATTTCCGACATTATTTCAGTTATATCGTGGCGAGTAGTTATCCTAACCAGCTTCACGGGATTTTCAACCTGGCCTTAACCAGTACTAACCACATTCTACCCGAAAGCTACTATCAAACTACCCTACATAATTCAGAGGTAGTGGACAATATAACATGGGATGTACTATCTTTAGTCAAATATCTCCCGGACTGTGTGAACTTCGCCCGGCGTTCGAACACACAACATCTTGATCTGTAGAACAACGGTTTAACTACAAAGCTAATCGTGCGGGCTGATTTTCTCAGTATTCCAAGACTAACTATCTGCTATAATCTGTCTCTAGCTCAGTCACAAAGCCTCGAAAGAATCTTGCCATGTTATATATTTATAATATCACTTCTTGTATACATGTGACGACATGTTGAAAACTTTAACATGCTTTCCAAAATAGATATGTCGTAATAACTATTAAATGGTACATTTATTGGTTCAGAATTCATAGCTAAAAAATCCAACACTACTGCACTCAATTTGGTTTGTTGGCAGTTCAGATAACTATACAATATCATTTTCTATGAACTGCCCTTGCGAAGACTAATCACAGTGTGCTGGTATCTATCAACAAACTAAAAATAAGAAATACACAAATGTCCCCGAAGAGTGTCCGATCATGTGCTAACGCTGTGAAGGCATGACTATCTGATAATACTAACATAAGACGATATTATTGTCAATTTGACCATATTTATCAAATTACAGTGCATCCTTTCCAAAGAAACACCCTTTGGTAGAAGTAAAAGTATGTTGTTGTCGAAAGGTCGTTGCTCTAGATTAGGTTACATAAATTGTTAAATCGTATAATTGGGGAAAATCATTTCCGGAGAGGTTACACTGTGGATGATATTTTACTAGTAAGCTTTAATCTGAGGTTAACTTCAACAATTTTGCGCTATGACAAAAATACCATAAATAAATACAATGTGAATGAGATATAATTTATATATATAATAAAAGAAAACGCGAATTTCTTTCTTTAATTTTTTTATAATATAATGTTTTATGATGCGAGTACTGAGGTGATCTCATTATGAACAAAACAAGAGAAATACTTATAAAGGAATTATGTTACTTATAATGATGTAATGCCCGTCCGGTTACCTCAGTGGTAAGAGCATCCTAAGTTAAATTGTCCCCCACCTCTGAAATATGTGGGGTAGCTTAGCAGTAGCTTGCGGGTAGAATGTGGCTTGAACTGGATTGGGATAACTGCCCGCCACAATATAACAGATAGGCCTATACTGTTTTATCCTGCTACCACTCATTAGGTGCAGGAGATAGCCCTGTCGGATAAACTTATCTATCTCCAGTCAGTGAGTCAAGTGATAAAAAACACGCGTAAGAATACAAATCATTTTAAAATTCCCACGCTCTGTGAAAGCTAAAATAGAGTTTATACTTGTTGTCATATGTAAAATAGCAAACAAGTACGGAAATATGTGAAAGGTATATATACATCAACCACCAAACTAGTACGGAAATATGTGAAAGAGATATATACACCACGTTGTTTTAAAAGAAGTACTTTTTATGAAGAACTTGCTGGTAACGAGTCTGATAAACTCAAATTATTTTCAAACGACATCACTACAGAATAACATCAGATTATCAGTCACAGAACAGAACACAACATATGAAATATTTCATAGCAATGATATCTTTACCGTTCAGCGCAGTGACAGAAAAAAATGTACTTAAATGAGTATATTTTCGTATAGGTTCGCATAGTCCTCGTATAAATAAGGCCTCTTTTAGAATACTACTTTGCTGGTTGGTGTATATATATATATACCTTTCACATATGTCCGTACTACTTTGCTGTTTGGTTTTTATATATATACACCTTTCACATATTTCCGTACTACTTTGCTGGTTGGTGTATATATATATATATACCTTTCACATATTTCCGTACTACTTTGCTTGTTGGTGTATATATATATATATACCTTTCACATATGTCCGTACTACTTTGTTGGTTGGTGTATATATATATATACACCTTTCACATATTTCCGTACTAGTTTGCTGGTTGGTGTATATATATATACACCTTTCACATATTTCCGTACTAGTTTGCTGGTTGGTGTATATATATATATACCTTTCACATATTTCCGTACAAGTTTGCTGGTTGGTGTATATATATATATACCTTTCACATATGTCCGTACTACTTTGCTGGTTGGTGTATATATATATATACCTTTCACATATGTCCGTACTACTTTGCTGGTTGGTGTATATATATATACACCTTTCACATATTTCCGTACTAGTTTGCTGGTTGGTGTATATATATATACACCTTTCACATATTTCCGTACTAGTTTCCTGGTTGGTGTATATATATATATACCTTTCACATATGTCCGTACTACTTTGCTGGTTGGTGTATATATATATATACTTTTCACATATGTCCGTACTACTTTGCTGGTTGGTGTATATATATATATACCTTTCACATATGTCCGTACTACTTTGCTGGTTGATGTATATATATATATACCTTTCACATATTTCCGTACTACTTTGCTGGTTGGTGTATATATATATACCTTTCACATATTTCCGTACTACTTTGCTGGTTGGTGTATATATATACCTTTCACATATTTCCTTACTATTTTGCTGGTTGGTGTATATATATACCTTTCACATATTTCCGTACTAGTTTGCTGGTTGGTGTATATATATACCTTTCACATACTTCCGTACTAGTTTGCTGGTTGGTGTATATATATACCTTTCACATATTTCCGTACTAGTTTGGTGGTTGATGTATATATACCTTTCACACATGTCCGTACTAGTTTGGTGGTTGATGTATATATATATATACCTTTCACATATTTCCGTACTACTTTGCTGGTTGGTGTATATATATATACCTTTCACATATTTCCGTACAACTTTGCTGGTTGGTGTATATATATATATACCTTTCACATATTTCCGTACTACTTTGCTGGTTGGTGTATATATATATATAACTTTCACATATTTCCGTACTACTTTGCTGGTTGGTGTATATATATATATACCTTTCACATATTTCCGTACTACTTTGCTGGTTGGTGTATATATATACCTTTCACATATTTCCGTACTACTTTGCTGGTTGGTGTATATATATACCTTTCACATATTTCCGTACTACTTTGCTGGTTGGTGTATATATATACCTTTCACATATTTCCGTACTACTTTGCTGGTTGGTGTATATATATACTTTTCACATATTTCCGTACTAGTTTGCTGGTTGGTGTATATATATATATACCTTTCACATATTTCCGTACTAGTTTGGTGCTTGATGTATATATACCTTTCACATATGTCCGTACTAGTTTGGTGGTTGATGTATATATACCTTTCACATATGTCCGTACTAGTTTGGTGGTTGATGTATATATATATACCTTTCACATGTGTCCGTACTAGTTTTGTGGTTGATGTATATATATACCTTTCACATATTTCAGTACTAGTTTGGTGGTTGATGTATATATACCTTTCACATATGTCCGTACTAGTTTGGTGGTTGATGTATATATACCTTTCACATATGTCCGTACTAGTTTTGTGGTTGGTGTATATATACACCTTTCACATATGTCCGTACTAGTTTTGTGGTTGGTGTTTATATATACCTTTCACATATTTCCGTACTAGTTTGGTGGTTGATGTATATATACCTTTCACATATGTCCGTACTAGTTTTGTGGTTGGTGTATATATATACCTTTCACATATGTCCGTGCTAGTTTGGTGCTTGGTGTATATATACATTTCACATATTTCCGTACTAGTGTGGTGGTTGGTGTATATACCTTTCACATATATCCGTACTAGTTTGGTGGTTGGTGTATATATATTCCTTTCACATATGTCCGTACTAGTTTGGTGGTTGATGTATATATACCTTTCACATATGTCCTTACTAGCTTTGTGGTTGGTGTATGTATATATACCTTTCACATATGTCCGTGCTAGTTTTGTGCTTGGTGTATATATACATTTCACATATTTCCGTACTAGTGTGGTGGTTGGTGTATATATATACCTTTCACATATTTCCGAACTAGTTTGGTGGTTGGTGTATATATATTCCTTTCACATATGTCCGTACTAGTTTGGTGGTTGATGTATATATACCTTTCATATAGTTCCGTACTACTTTGGTGGTTGGTATAGATACCTTTCACATATTTCCGTACTTGATTGGTGGTTGGTGTATATATATACCTTTCATACAGTTCCGTACTAGTTGTGTGGTTGATGTATATAAATACCTTTCGCATATTTCCGTACTAGTTTGGTGGTTGGTGTATATATACACCTTTCACATATTTCCGTACTAGTTTGGTGGTAGATGTATATATACACCTTTAACATATTTCCGTACTAGTTTGGTGGTTGATGTATATATACACCTTTCACATATTTCCGTACTAGTTTGGTGGTTGGTGTATGTATTCACCTTTCACATATTTCAGTACTAGTTTGGTGGTTGATATATATATACACCTTTCGCATATTTCCGTACTAGTTTGGTGGTTGGTGTATTTATACACCTTTCACATATTTCCGTACTAGTTTGGTGGTTGATGTATATATACACCTTTCACATATTTCCGTACTAGTTTGGTGGTTGGTGTATGTATACACCTTTCGCATAGTTCCGTACTAGTTTGGTGGTTGGTGTATATATATACCTTTAATATAGTTCCGTACTAGTTTGGTGGTTGATGTATATATATACCTTTCATATATTTCCGTACTAGTTTGGTGGTTGGTGTATATATATACCTTTAATATAGTTCCGTACTAGTTTGGTGGTTGATGTATATATATACCTTTCATATATTTCCGTACTAGTTTGGTGGTTGATGTATATATATACCTTTCATATAGTTCCGTACTAGTTTGGTGGTTGATGTATATATATACCTTTCATATATTTCCGTACTAGTTTGGTGGTTGGTGTATATATATACCTTTAATAAAGTTCCGTACTAGTTTGGTGGTGTGTGTATATATATACCTTTCATATATTTCCGTACTAGTTTGGTGGTTGGTGTATATATATACCTTTCATATAGTTCCGTACTAGTCTGGTGGTTGATGTATATATAGCTTTCACATTCTTCCGTACTATTTTGGTGGTTGATGTATATATATACCTTTCATATATTTCCGTACTAGTTTGCTGGTTGGTGTATATATATACCTTTCACATATTTCCGTACTAGTTTGGTGGTGTGTGTATATATATACCTTTCACATATTTCCGTACTAGTCTGGTGGTTGGTGTATATATATACCTTTCACATATTTCCGTACTAGTTTGGTGGTTGGTGTATAATATATATACCTTTCACATATGTCCGTACTAGTTTGGTGGTTGGTGTATATATACTTTTCACATATTTCCGTACTAGTGTGGTGGTTGTTGTATATATATACCTTTCACATATTTTCGTACTAGTTTGGTAGTTGGTGTATATATATTCCTTTCACATATGTCCGTACTAGTTTTGTGGTTGATGTATATATATACCTTTCACATATTTCAGTACTAGTTTGGTGGTTGATGTATATATACCTTTCACATATGTCCGTACTAGTTTGGTGGTTGATGTATATATACCTTTCACATATGTCCGTACTAGTTTTGTGGTTGGTGTATATATATACCTTTCACATATGTCCGTACTAGTTTTGTGGTTGGTGTTTATATATACCTTTCACATATTTCCGTACTAGTTTTGTGGTTGATGTATATATACCTTTCACATATGTCCGTACTAGTTTTGTGGTTGGTGTATATATATACCTTTCACATATTTCCGTACTAGTTTGGTGGTTGATGTATATATACCTTTCACATATGTCCGTACTAGTTTGGTGGTTGGTGTATATATATACCTTTCACATATGTCCGTACTAGTTTTGTGGTTGGTGTTTATATATACCTTTCACATATTTCCGTACTAGTTTGGTGGTTGATGTATATATACCTTTCACATATGTCCGTACTAGTTTTGTGGTTGGTGTATATATATACCTTTCACATATGTCCGTGCTAGTTTGGTGCTTGGTGTATATATACATTTCACATATTTCCGTACTAGTGTGGTGGTTGGTGTATATACTTTTCACATATATCCGTACTAGTTTGGTGGTTGGTGTATATATATTCCATTCACATATGTCCGTACTAGTTTGGTGGTTGATGTATATATACCTTTCACATATGTCCTTACTAGCTTTGTGGTTGGTGTATATATATATACCTTTCACATATGTCCGTGCTAGTTTTGTGCTTGGTGTATATATACATTTCACATATTTCCGTACTAGTGTGGTGGTTGGTGTATATATATACCTTTCACATATTTCCGAACTAGTTTGGTGGTTGGTGTATATATATTCCTTTCACATATGTCCGTACTAGTTTGGTGGTTGATGTATATATACCTTTCATATAGTTCCGTACTACTTTGGTGGTTGGTATAGATACCTTTCACATATTTCCGTACTTGATTGGTGGTTGGTGTATATATATACCTTTCATATAGTTCCGAACTAGTTTGGTGGTTGGTGTATATATATACCTTTCATACAGTTCCGTACTAGTTGTGTGGTTGATGTATATAAATACCTTTCGCATATTTCCGTACTAGTTTGGTGGTTGGTGTATATATACACCTTTCACATATTTCCGTACTAGTTTAGTGGTAGATGTATATATACACCTTTAACATATTTCCGTACTAGTTTGGTGGTTGATGTATATATACACCTTTCACATATTTCCGTACTAGTTTGGTGGTTGGTGTATGTATTCACCTTTCACATATTTCAGTACTAGTTTGGTGGTTGATATATATATACACCTTTCGCATATTTCCGTACTAGTTTGGTGGTTGGTGTATTTATACACCTTTCACATATTTCCGTACTAGTTTGGTGGTTGATGTATATATACACCTTTCACATATTTCCGTACTAGTTTGGTGGTTGGTGTATGTATACACCTTTCGCATAGTTCCGTACTAGTTTGGTGGTTGGTGTATATATATACCTTTAATATAGTTCCGTACTAGTTTGGTGGTTGATGTATATATATACCTTTCATATATTTCCGTACTAGCTTGGTGGTTGGTGTATATATATACCTTTAATATAGTTCCGTACTAGTTTGGTGGTTGATGTATATATATACCTTTCATATATTTCCATACTAGTTTGGTGGTTGATGTATATATATACCTTTCATATAGTTCCGTACTAGTTTGGTGGTTGATGTATATATATACCTTTCATATATTTCCGTACTAGTTTGGTGGTTGGTGTATATATATACCTTTAATAAAGTTCCGTACTAGTTTGGTGGTTGATGTATATATATACCTTTCATATATTTCCGTACTAGTTTGGTGGTTGGTGTATATATATACCTTTCATATAGTTCCGTACTAGTCTGGTGGTTGATGTATATATAGCTTTCACATTCTTCCGTACTATTTTGGTGGTTGATGTATATATATACCTTTCATATATTTCCGTACTAGTTTGCTGGTTGGTGTATATATATACCTTTCACATATTTCCGTACTAGTTTGGTGGTGTGTGTATATATATACCTTTCACATATTTCCGTACTAGTCTGGTGGTTGGTGTATATATATACCTTTCACATATTTCCGTACTAGTTTGGTGGTTGGTGTATAATATATATACCTTTCACATATGTCCGTACTAGTTTGGTGGTTGGTGTATATATACTTTTCACATATTTCCGTACTAGTGTGGTGGTTGTTGTATATATATACCTTTCACATATTTTCGTACTAGTTTGGTGGTTGGTGTATATATATTCCTTTCACATATGTCCGTACTAGTTTTGTGGTTGATGTATATATATACCTTTCACATATTTCAGTACTAGTTTGGTGGTTGATGTATATATACCTTTCACATATGTCCGTACTAGTTTGGTGGTTGATGTATATATACCTTTCACATATGTCCGTACTAGTTTTGTGGTTGGTGTATATATATACCTTTCACATATGTCCGTACTAGTTTTGTGGTTGGTGTTTATATATACCTTTCACATATTTCCGTACTAGTTTGGTGGTTGATGTATATATACCTTTCACATATGTCCGTACTAGTTTTGTGGTTGGTGTATATATATACCTTTCACATATTTCCGTACTAGTTTGGTGGTTGATGTATATATACCTTTCACATATGTCCTCACTAGTTTGGTGGTTGGTGTATGTATACACCTTTCGCATATTTCCGTACTAGTTTGGTGGTTGGTGTATATATATACCTTTAATATAGTTCCGTACTAGTTTGGTGGTTGATGTATATATATACCTTTCATATATTTCCGTACTAGTTTGGTGGTTGGTGTATATATATACCTTTAATATAGTTCCGTACTAGTTTGGTGGTTGATGTATATATATATACCTTTCATATATTTCCGTACTAGTTTGGTGGTTGGTGTATATATATACGTTTCATATAGTTCCGTACTAGTTTGGTGGTTGATGTATATATATACCTTTCATATATTTCCGTACTAGTTTGGTGGTTGATGTATATATATACCTTTCATATATTTCCGTACTAGTTTGGTGGTTGGTGTATATATATACCTTTCATATAGTTCCGTACTAGTCTGGTGGTTGATGTATATATAGCTTTCACATTCTTCCGTACTATTTTGGTGGTTGATGTATATATATACCTTTCATATGTTTCCGTACTAGTTTGCTGGTTGGTGTATATATATACCTTTCACATATTTCCGTACTAGTTTGGTGGTGTGTGTATATATATACCTTTCACATATTTCCGTACTAGTCTGGTGGTTGGTGTATATATATACCTTTCACATATTTCCGTACTAGTTTGGTGGTTGGTGTATAATATATATACCTTTCACATATGTCCGTACTAGTTTGGTGGTTGGTGTATATATACTTTTCACATATTTCCGTACTAGTTTGGTGGTTGGTGTATATATATACCTTTAATATAGTTCCGTACTAGTTTGGTGGTTGATGTATATATATACCTTCCATATATTTCGTACTAGTTTGGTGGTTGGTGTATATATATACCTTTAATATAGTTCCGTACTAGTTTGGTGGTTGATGTATATATATACCTTTCATATATTTCCGTACTAGTTTGGTGGTTGATGTATATATATACCTTTCATATAGTTCCGTACTAGTTTGGTGGTTGATGTATATATATACCTTTCATATATTTCCGTACTAGTTTGGTGGTTGGTGTATATATATACCTTTAATAAAGTTCCGTACTAGTTTGGTGGTTGATGTATATATATACCTTTCATATATTTCCGTACTAGTTTGGTGGTTGGTGTATATATATACCTTTCATATAGTTCCGTACTAGTCTGGTGGTTGATGTATATACAGCTTTCACATTCTTCCGTACTATTTTGGTGGTTGATGTATATATATACCTTTCATATATTTCCGTACTAGTTTGCTGGTTGGTGTATATATATACCTTTCACATATTTCCGTACTAGTTTGGTGGTGTGTGTATATATATACCTTTCACATATTTCCGTACTAGTCTGGTGGTTGGTGTATATATATACCTTTCACATATTTCCGTACTAGTTTGGTGGTTGGTGTATAATATATATACCTTTCACATATGTCCGTACTAGTTTGGTGGTTGGTGTATATATACTTTTCACATATTTCCGTACTAGTGTGGTGGTTGTTGTATATATATACCTTTCACATATTTTCGTACTAGTTTGGTGGTTGGTGTATATATATTCCTTTCACATATGTCCGTACTAGTTTTGTGGTTGATGTATATATATACCTTTCACATATTTCAGTACTAGTTTGGTGGTTGATGTATATATACCTTTCACATATGTCCGTACTAGTTTGGTGGTTGATGTATATATACCTTTCACATATGTCCGTACTAGTTTTGTGGTTGGTGTATATATATACCTTTCACATATGTCCGTACTAGTTTTGTGGTTGGTGTTTATATATACCTTTCACATATTTCCGTACTAGTTTGGTGGTTGATGTATATATACCTTTCACATATGTCCGTACTAGTTTTGTGGTTGGTGTATATATATACCTTTCACATATTTCCGTACTAGTTTGGTGGTTGATGTATATATACCTTTCACATATGTCCGTACTAGTTTGGTGGTTGGTGTATGTATACACCTTTCGCATATTTCCGTACTAGTTTGGTGGTTGGTGTATATATATACCTTTAATATAGTTCCGTACTAGTTTGGTGGTTGATGTATATATATACCTTTCATATATTTCCGTACTAGTTTGGTGGTTGGTGTATATATATACCTTTAATATAGTTCCGTACTAGTTTGGTGGTTGATGTATATATATATACCTTTCATATATTTCCGTACTAGTTTGGTGGTTGGTGTATATATATACCTTTCATATAGTTCCGTACTAGTTTGGTGGTTGATGTATATATATACCTTTCATATATTTCCGTACTAGTTTGGTGGTTGATGTATATATATACCTTTCATATATTTCCGTACTAGTTTGGTGGTTGGTGTATATATATACCTTTCATATAGTTCCGTACTAGTCTGGTGGTTGATGTATATATAGCTTTCACATTCTTCCGTACTATTTTGGTGGTTGATGTATATATATACCTTTCATATGTTTCCGTACTAGTTTGCTGGTTGGTGTATATATATATCTTTCACATATTTCCGTACTAGTTTGGTGGTGTGTGTATATATATACCTTTCACATATTTCCGTACTAGTCTGGTGGTTGGTGTATATATATACCTTTCAAATATTTCCGTACTAGTTTGGTGGTTGGTGTATAATATATATACCTTTCACATATGTCCGTACTAGTTTGGTGGTTGGTGTATATATACTTTTCACATATTTCCGTACTAGTGTGGTGGTTGTTGTAGATATATACCTTTCACATATTTTCGTACTAGTTTGGTGGTTGGTGTATATATATTCCTTTCACATATGTCCGTACTAGTTTGGTGGTTGATGTATATATACCTTTCATATAGTTTCGTACTAGTTTGGTGGTTGGTATAGATACCTTTCACATATGTCCGTACGAGATTGGTGGTTGGTGTATATATACACCTTTCACATATTTCCGTACTAGTTTGGTGGTTGATGTATATATATACCTTTCATACAGTTCCGTACTAGTTTGGTGGTTGGTGTACATATACACCTTTCACATATTTCCGTACTAGTTTGGTGGTTGATGTATATATACACCTTTCACATATTTCCGTACTAGTTTGGTGGTTGATGTATATATACACCTTTCACATATTTCCGTACTAGTTTGGTGGTTGGTGTATATATACACCTTTCACATACTTCCGTACTATTTTGGTTGTTGATGTATATATATACCTTTCATATATTTCCGTACTAGTTTGCTGGTTGGTGTATATATATATCTTTCACATATTTTCGTACTAGTTTGGTGGTTGGTGTATATATATACCTTTCACATATTTCCGTACTAGTTTGGTGGTTGATGTATATATATACCTTTCATATAGTTCCGTACTAGTTTGGTGGTTGGTGTATATATATACCTTTCACATATTTCCGTACTAGTTTAGTGGTTGATGTATATATATACCTTTCATATATTTCCGTACTAGTTTGCTGGTTGGTGTATATATATATCTTTCACATATTTTCGTACTAGTTTGGTGGTTGGTGTATATATATACCTTTCACATATTTCCGTACTAGTTTGGTGGTTGATGTATATATATACCTTTCATATAGTTCCGTACTAGTTTGGTGGTTGGTGTATATATATACCTTTCACATATTTCCGTACTAGTTTGGTGGTTGGTGTATATATATACCTTTCATATAGTTCCGTACTAGTTTTGTGGTTGGTGTATATATATACCTTTCACATATTTCCGTACTAGTTTAGTGGTTGATGTATATATACCTTTCATATAGTTCCGTACTAGTTTGGTGGTTGGTGTATATATACCTTTCATATAGTTCCGTACTAGTTTGGTGGTTGATTTATATATACCTTTCATATAGTTACGTACTAGTTTGGTGGTTGGTGTATATGTATACCTTTCATATTGTTCCGTACTAGTTTTGTGGTTAGTGTATATATATACCTTTCACATATTTCCGTACTAGTTTGGTGGTTGGTGTATTAAACTAATTTCAGTTAATAAAATACAATGTTTAAGCGTTTGTATGACATTTTACGCTCTGATTAAAACGTCAAAAGAATTTGATTGTATTTCACTCGAATAAATGTGAATTAAACATAAAAAACACTCATAAATCAAAACAAATTGTATTGCCAACGTTTCGGCGTGGACTGCCTTTATCAAGACATGACAATAAAACAATATTATATGCATTGTATTTCACTCGCGGTGTTGCTCGGCAAAAAAGAAAGTTAGAATGGCATGACATTTGGAGGAGTTATACCTTAAAGGTCATATTCATCGATCCCGGAGGGCTTGGAATTGTTATATATACACAAATTTATGAACATTATCTTTCCTTGGCGTGTGACGTCATTGTTAATGCTAGCTGCACATAATAGCGTAGCTTTATTATAGCTGTTAACAACATTGATTACACTTGATTTTTACGAAGATGGACGATTATTTTGATTATTCGTCATGTACGGAAGATCATTTCGTTGTACAACCGTACCAATATGAGCCTATTGACGAAATTAGTGAATTTGGCACGGATATTTCTACTAGCGATTCTGGGAATGGTTCTATCCAGGGCATGACATATGTATCATCATGTTCAAACCGTGATGTTTCAGACTGGTATGTATTCATATATTTTTAATCTGAATAATAAAATTCACCATACTGCAAATAATGCAGAAGTATAATCAAAACAATAGTAATAAATGATAATCATGCATTACTCACTTCGACAAGCCGAGTTTCTATTACAATCCGGTTAAATCCTTAATCGCGTGTAAGTTTTTTTTCTAACACGTTTTTCTACACAGAACGTAAGCACATCATTGTTTTCCTTATAGTAAATGTAGGTCATAACTTTAGATAACATAACCAATCAAAATCGAGAACTAATTGATAACGCAACAGAAATCCATATTAATGACACATGTTCAGCGTCTTATTTTGGACACTTCGAATGCAACTGTGCGTGACTTGTCGATCGGTCGGTATGCACCATGTTGCTACATGTATGCGACTGTCGATTGGAATGTAAAAATGGACAGTACGTGTGACAAACAAGCATCAATTAATTTTAGTGATTTTCGACCGATATCCTTATGACATAATTATAATTATATGATCTTTTGTGTGATCTTACAAACATTAAGCAGGGCGCATTAAAAAAATGTGCATGAAAAACAATCACATCTAATTAAGTTCAAACTGAACGAGCTGATATCGAACAAACTTTTTCATTCACTAATATTTATAGTCAGAATACTCTTGGTCAAAAGCAAAGTATGCGCTTACGTACTATATGGTAATGATCGAGTACTAGATAATTAATCTTTTTTTTTTGAATATCTACTAGTCCAAATTCAAAAATACGAATCGTTCTAGAAAACAGCAAAGTGAAATTATACGACTCTTACTTTTGACTTCTGACAATACTTTAATTGTCAAAATAGAATCAATCTCACAATGTAAATAAGCTAGATAATATGTACTGTATTGTAAATTGATGATTTTAATGTGTTCTGTTAAATTTATTGTTCGTAAAATGTTGCATGTAATTCACGCATGTAATTGTATATGGTTATATGCTGATGGGCTGTAATGCTTAATATCTGTTCTGTTCAGTGCATTGACCTCTCCCGACAATGTGGCCTAGATATATATATTCATGTGTGAATTCAAACCGAATAATTGAACCTGCTTGTTTGACATTGAATAAGGTGTTAATGATCCTTGTTAATAATCTATGTTGGAAAGCGGTCTTAGTTATTCAAATAAATTTGACATCATTTAGTATTTTAATCTACATCAAGCAACAATTGCTTACATCTGACTGCAAGTAATCGCTATTCAAATTTTTCAGTTGTGTCTACTTCTAATAAATCTAAAATTTATTCAAAAAATAAAATCTGTAAATATAAAACTACTGTATTTTAATTTTGCTTACGCTCTATAAACTATTTTCAGGTGTATGTGTGGTCAGTGCACTGAGATGCAAACAGTGACCGAAGAAAAATGCTGTAAAAATATGAACGTTGTCGAGGATTAGGCCAAGGACTTCAAATGTATTACAGAACACGAGGGGTTCCAGGTGAACTGTCTCACCATCCATGTCCTGGAAACATCTTACTATGAGTATGTTATCAGCCATGGACCACTTGAAGAAGATCAGCTGATTCATGAATATGATATCATTATTTTCTAATCGGTATTGTGCTGTCTCCATCACTTATTGTCAGTCGATAAATGATAAATTTTGGAAGTGGCTTATATCAGACTGACATACAGTATTCTTTGATTATTTTAGTTATGTGTGTAAGATTGGCCATCTAAAGAAAACATATAAATTTCAATTGATCTTTTACTGTGCAATATTGATATGCATCCTTATTAGTTGATGCACTTACTTTCTTTGGTTCTAACCTTAATTGATCATGTGTCTATTTCAGGTTGTACAGATACTTAGCTTACAGGAGATTTACACGTTGGGTGTATAGACTGCTTGGATGAAAGTGCAGAAAAGTAATCCCGTCATGTGCTGTCACCGCCATTCGGAACAGATTTACGTCCGAGCAGTATTGTGGATTTTTATATCCACAGTGAAATTTTAGAACAGACATTAAGGATGTTAAAAGTGATGCTTTTTAATACCATACCTTCAGTTTTCTGTTTTTGAATAAATTATGTAACCATTCAATTTGAATGTTTTAGCTAAACTCAAATATAACATTTCACTGCAAAAGTACAATTGAATAAAATTGATAATGGCGCCAATGTTGAAAATTCTATTTTTGCTGTCCTGCTTTCATTTATGTTTTACATTTATTGTTTCATCAAGTGATAAAAAAATATACCAGGTATATTTAGTATGTTATTATTCTTATTCCATAACGTGTTTGCTTATATCGAGTTTAAAACCCCTTTTCAACAGTCAGAGTCATATGAAGCGGATAGTTCACCGAAGCATCCTTCCTATGAAGAACCAGTACTAGACTCCTATCCTCCGTAAGCAACTGCCTACTTTCTCACATAAAGAGACATGGTTTGTAGCGGGGCTCAAACCCACGACCCTCTACCAGTGAGAGGTCACAGTGATTTGAAGCCAGCGACCTTAACCACTCGACCACTGAGGCGGGTCTTATTACTCCACAACTGAATACTATCGGTCTACAAATACTCAAATTATAATACATATAGTAAATGATGTGATAGACCTGGATGTGAGTTTGTTTGCTCAGAACAAAACTTTAATGACCTCAGTTTGAATGAACTGGTTAACAACCAAGTGAGTATTAAGTTGCTAGCATACACAACACTTTGACGTACACATATAAGGAATGTTTAATGTTGCAGAAAAACAAAGTTGGCTTCACGGAGTAACAATTATAATTTACTTTTATAGTACTACATTGTACAGACATAATAATAAACAAAACCATGAACTATAACAACAAATCAATACTGGTTGATTATATAACCTAACATTTTTATCAACAAAAAGCTTTCAACATTCACCTGCTCTTCTAAAAATAACAAAACCAGAGACAGGACACAAAGACAGGTTTTCAACTTTTCAGGGTATCCCTCGAGTAATGCACCAGGAATTGCAAACGGAAGAGACTTACTTTACATTTACATTATGATGCGAAAAATAAACAGAATTACTCAAAAAATTGATCAAGGAGAAAGGGTGCTTAGTTAGTTTCTTAGTGAAAATAATTATGGGAAATGTTTGGTTTAAGTCCCTTAAGATATGTAGGATATATATTGTGCACAAAACGTTAAATAAACAAAATATATCATTTAAATTTGTTTCAGTATTGTCAGCAAAACAATTGTACACACATTTCAGACTAAAATACTAATCAATCTGTCCATGAATGTACTGAATAAAATCACATGAGCGTTAACTACATCTTGTTTGGATCTATGTTTAGCCTGTCTGGGTGTACTTTGTGATAGCTAGGGGTAGAGGTCGGTTTTTGTCGGTAGTTGTAAGAAGTTTCTTGGCAGATCTGTAAGTTGGTTGAAACTCATGCGTCAAAAGAACTTCTTCCATCAACCCGTTCACGTAATCTGAAACACATAGAATTGTTATATTATTATAAGTATTTTCGCACTTATATACCAAATACACATTAACCTTGTTTCAGATTACTTCCATGCTTAATCAGAATATAAACTTTGGATTCATAACTCGACTGCCGCACAAGTTCATGCTTATTTGTTCAAATGTAGGATGTCACGATTTTTAGTTTACACATACGCTATGACTTTATGCGAATGCAAATTTTTTCTCAACAGGGAAACTCGGTCAATTCAAACAACTTAAACTAGAGCTGTCACAGAGGTGACTAATACCCCCGCCGCCGCTTTGACACTAAGAATGCAACAATACACTAGACAGCTAAGTTCAAGGGAACATAACACTGCAATGGGTCAACCACTGGGCAAACAAATTGTGTCTTGCACATCTACACTTCATGGTGATATCATACTTCAAGTTTCATTGCAATCGTTTGAAGAATGTAGAAGTAGTTGGCCATTGGTGGCAGCTTGACATGCTAGTAACCTTGTACAGACGATCAGACAAGGCAATCAATATTATATGCTCCAATGCTGTCAAATCAGAACATTAATCAAAATAAAATACCGTTAATACTCATACTTGTAATCCTAGTTCAATTTACTTTCTCAACAACCAATATAGCCTTCGACAGCCACAGTTAACCTATTTTGTTATGATGTCAGAACCCAAGAATTACAACTGAGTATCAACCTCACAGATTCCAACATACAAAATTAACAACATAAAAGTTGCAAATGGTCGGAGGCTATTGCTTTACTAACATTTAGACCTACTGAACTTGGAAACCATCAAATATTTCAGTAGAAAAATAAGAGATAATATGTGAGCAAGGTACATCCTAGAAATCCTATCTACATTCGCCAGCTACATAACATAACTAGAGCTGTCACAGAGGTGACTAATACCCCCGCTGCCGCTTTGACACTAAGAATGTAATAGTACACTATACAGCTAAGTTCAAGGGAACATAACTCTGCAATGAGTGGATCACTGAGCATTAAAATTGTGTCTAGCACATCTACATTTCATGGTAATAATATATTTCAAGTTTCATTGCAATCGCTTAAAGAATAAGGACGTAGTTCGCTACACAAATTTGTGATATTTTATGCGAACGGACGGACGCACCGACCAACCAATCAACCGACCGACAGAGTGACTCCAATATAACCCCTCTTATACATAGTTTGCGGGGGTATAATGAATGCGGGACAGAGGTCTTAATCCCAAGTTTAAGAATTTATCAGATACCTTGCTTCCATATTAGTATGCTTGTAGTGAGTTGATTTGGGCACAAATTCACAAATACGAGGGTCGATCCAGAAATTCATACACATTGTCTCTAAAAAGTTTAGTTTTCAGTGCAGGTTAATGCTTTTCTTATATAAGTAACTTCAAATAGTGTACAACATATTTATACAACAATATGTGACATATCTCTTATACTCCCTTTGTAATATGTCACCATATATACCAATGATTGGGAAGGTTGGGGGCGTGGAACTTTCATGATAATAAACTACAAATGTCATTATTAAAAACAAAATTTCTTCATGTAATATACTTCAAAAATGTACACCAAATTACGTAACGTAAAAATGATGTTATGACGTCATGTTGAGTAAACAACTTGTTTGTATCTTTAACTGAACCTGAGAAATAGCATTAGAATTAAAACTGCATGTATTGATAATAATGACGTCCGAAAAAAGTGCCTGCCATAAAAAGGAATTAATACATATTAGACCGAACTATGCATATATATATTCATACATATGATTTTAAAAAAAAAAAGAAAATCATTTAAACAATAAAAAATAAATCATGGCATTAATTGATATTTTCAAGATATGTATCTTTGATATGTTATATGACTACACTGTAACGAATATTCACATAATAACTTCTAGTATCTATACTTTTTATTTTGAATAAAGGGTATCCATGAGATATTCAATCATTAGCACTAACATCTCCGCGTACATTATCAGATGTACGGAAATTCCCGATGTTTCTCGAATGAACAGCAACCAATGAAATAGCCAAAACGGGTTGACCAATCAGAACGCTGGAAAATTTAGACCGTACCTGTTCCTTTGGTGCACTGCACCATGGAACGGGAACCAGTTTAATTAACTAAGGTATATAAACGCTTGCAAACCTGCGGCGAAGTATAAAACAGGGCGCCCCTCTAGATTTTAGTGTAAAATTAAAGGAAAGCATGGCCCCCTATCAACTTTTTTGTTTCTTATTGGATATTAATAATTTTGATATCATATTAATGCTAACGTTCTGTAGTTTTAGAATATGTAATTAGATATAGAAATCCGTCTTTATGTATTTATTCCTAGTTAAAGATGGGTAAAAAATCTATTTTTTATCACAAAATTTGGTGTTCGGAAAACATGGTCCCCATCTTAACTTTTTCATTTCGCAATATATTCCATTTAAGATTAATACTGTTGGAAACCTTAAGCTCTCTAGTTTTCATAACTGTAAACAAAATTAAATTTGAATTTGTAAAACGTTTTTTATTGCGAGTTGAATTCGACTCGTATATTATTTTTTTATCGCACATAAAATTTGGTTCGGAAAACATGGCCCCCAATCTTATCTTTTTTATTTGTTAACATATATTTTTTAAATCTACATGATTAAAAAGGTATTGTAATCTAATTTTTATAAGTGTAAAGATATTTAAAATTAATGGAGTATAACGTGATTTACAACGAGTTAAAGTAGACGCTTTTTTTTCACGGGCCCGATTATCGGCTATGTGATATTATAAACAGGTACAGTACATTAATTGTAAGTATACGTATTACAGTAACTGCTATAGAAAATTAGCGGCCAGACCAGATATAGTTAAATGATGGTTCAAAGCTCATCATATTTTAGATAATTATTTCTTATATACTGTATATCATATTATAAAAATTAATTTGTTTTATAATTTATATTTCGAATTTTCATGACATAATAATTACAATGCACGTGCACATCAGTGTTCAATTTTTATTGTTTTTGTTTTTTTAGTTACATATTCAACTAACATCTTTAATGTCATGAATGCGAAGCTTAATTATCATTACTATTGTTCAACAAAAATGACAATTTGTCAATGTATTTGCTTTGATCCCGATAATTAACATTATTATCACATGTTTAAAGTGAAAGTTTGCTAGATTCTACTTATAATTCCAATTTAATTGTATTTAAGGTCACAATTTCATAATTAAGTTATGATAATCATTGTAATCACAGTTTGATGAACGGAATGCCTTTGATCATGATAATGAATAATAATTTTAATAGATTTGAAATTAGCAGAACAGAACAAATCATTTATTTTCCCCAGATATGTAAAAATGAAACATAAAATAGTTTAGAACTTGAGTTGTTCGAATAAAAAATATTAAAAATTGACTTATCATTTTGTGGAAAAAAATCATAACGTTTAACTATGTGTCATATAATCTATCTAACCAGTCCTTAGTTTTAAGGATAATAAATGAGTACTTTCCAGTTTAGTTTACAAAATCCTCAACTTTTGGTATATTCATTTTGTATAGACGATTTTTGTATGTATATGTAAATAAACAGTTTTATCAGACTTTCTCTTACGTTTGCAAGACTTAGACTATTAAACTAGTGACTGGATTTAGATGGTTTTCAATGATATTAATTTTGTCAAATAGTTGTTTTATGTTTCTTGTCCTTATAATTCTAGTCAGAATGACCACATATTTTTTAAAAAAAGTTTCCAATGTACTCAATTGATAATCCCATCAACGCGTGTGATTGCTTGTATATGCATGCTACTGTCAAATCAAATATACAATCACTGGATAATCCTATTACGGTAGCTGATTGCTTGTTTATTGCATAAGTGTGACACTTGATAACATGCCGAATCTGATTGACAGACCTGATAATTTTACCATATATAAGTTCAAACGACCTTTTCCGCATATGAAATTAATGTTGTGTGTAATAATTAAACTCATATTTAAAAATAACTGTATTAAACATTTGATGAGCACACGTATGTTATAACAAACATGGATTGTATCCATATAATTACTGTTTATATGCATATATTTTCTCGGAGTATATATTGTTCTATTTTCATTTATATAATATATACATCAACATTATTAATATTGTAATACGTTACCAACACATATACAGATTTTCCAATACATACAAGTATATATCAAAATGATCAATCTAGCACACGCATGATCTTATACACCGACGTGTACACTAAAAAAAGCCGATTATCGCGGCCCGTGAAAAAAAGAAAAATGCGTCTACTTTAACTCATTGTAAATAGCGTTTTACTCCATCAATTTTAAATATCTTTACCCTTATGAAAACTAAATTACATTACCTTTTTAATCATGTAGATTTAAAAAATATATGTTAACTAATAAAAAAGTTAAGAGGGGGGGCCATGTTTTCCGAACCAAATTTTATGTGCGATAAAAAAAAATATATGAGTCGAATTCAACTCGCGATAAAAAACGTTTTACTTATTCAATTTTAATTTTGTTTACAGTTATGAAAACAAGAGAGCTTCAGGTTTCCAACAGAATTAATCTTGAAAAAAGTATATTATGAAATAAAAAAGTTAAGATGGGGGCCATGTTTTCCGAACACCAAATTTTGTGATAATTTTTTTTTGTTTTTACCTATCTTTAACCAGGAACAAATGCATAAAAACAATACGGATTTCTATATCTAATTACATATTCTAAAACTACAGAACGTTAGCTTTAATATGATATCAAAATTATTAATCATCCAACAAGAAACAAAAAAATTAACAGGGGCGGCCATGTCTTCCTTTAATTTTACACTAAAATCTAGAGGGGCGCCATGTTTTATACCTGCCCGGTTAAATATATAACCGAAAGACTGACATGTACGAAAAGTGTAGAAATTTCCAGAATTTATTATTTTTTGAATGTGCGACGTTTATTCATGTACAGTTCTTAGTAAACATTGGGCAATCTTTTATTAGATACAGAAATCAATAATAAACAAACAGTTGGATTAGAATAAAAATTTGAGCTGTCTTATGAATATCAGTCCGGAAGTAATTAGGTCTTTGATATCAGATATATGTACATGTACATAACATGTATGACCAGTTATTCTGTACACAGATCCTAGTTTACATTGTACACACAAAGTACGGATTTAAGACCTCATTTCCTCCAATTTTTAGTATTTATCTATTTTAGCATTCATTGCCAATTCTTAATGCATTATTATTTCGGAAAGATAAAGTTTCGTGATTTGTTCACTCCCTTTAACACTCTTCAAAGAAGGCAAATCAAGTCGTGTAGTGAATGTAAAGAACATGGGCGACAAGTCAAGTTCTAATCACGATTTTGTCTGCAAAATTTGCGGCAGTCGACAAAATCTTAAACGATGTGGCTTTTGCAAGTGTGCATATTATTGTTCACGAGAGCATCAACATAAAGACTGGGTCAAACACAAACATTAATGTCAACTTGTGGCAAAGGGAATGAGTAAAGACGTGACGACTGGGAGAACATTTGATAAGAAAACTAATCTGAAGGTCGATGAAGATGTTAAACCCACAAATGGAAATTCTACAGCAGACGTTAAGGGTAATGTAATTGATTGTAAATCGGACAGTGATACTTATGATGATACCTTAACTGGATCAATTACGGACCAGGATGCAAATAGCAATGGAAAATTTAAAGCAACGACAGAATTGGAATCTGAGGGCTTACCGTTTGATAACAGACCTTACCATGAAAGAATGTTCAATAAAATGCCATGTGGAACTGACACTGTTGATATTGCAAAAATGGCTGTTGCTAAGATGAACGAACAAGGATTCTGTGTACTTGATGGTCTATTTACGAATTCACAAATAAAGAAAGCTTTGTCAGACATAAATAAATGTTCTGCAGATGGATTACTGAATTCTGGAAAACTTGCAGGGGGAATAACAATCGGTGATGAAGATAAGCAAGTTATCAATTCGGAAATAAGAAGTGATACAATCATGTGGGTGGAGGGAACAGAAGATGATCTTCCAAGAGTAACCAACATTGTGTCTAAAATGGATGCGATTCTATGGTAATATAATCAGTTTTTTTAAAAATAAGTATTTTATCAACGGCCGAACGAAAGTAAGTACTTACGTGTGCTTTTGAATTTGTGAATAATTCTTAAGATAATTTGACTCGTTATCAAACCTAGGAGGAGTCCGAGCGCTTATGTTATAATTAACATATAATCATAGTATGCATTTGTAAAAAATACGGTTTCAACTTTCATTGGAGTACATCATGTAATATTCATTTCTTTTGCATAGAAATATCGAAGTTGGTTTCTTTCTATCAAACTGTGCCAAATGGTTATTAATATGCTATCGTGGATACTTCAAAAACTCAGGATCGTGTTAGTTAAAACCAACGATCGATTGTACATTTTAAAACAATTTGATAATCATACCAAAAGTGCTTTCGTCAAGAAGTGCATCGAATGAGTCAAGCATACTTCGTAACATATTTGTATTCACTTAATGTTCTTTTCATTCATTTATTTTTATGCCCCCGTATCGATAGATCGGGGCATATTGTTTTTGACTTCTCTGTTTGTCTGTTTGTACCAAACTTAAACCTTGCCTATAAAATCAAAACGCTTGCACCTACATTCATCAAACTTCATATGTATGTTCCTCATGACAACCTCTACAGGACCTGTGCATTTTAAGGTCAGTAGGTCAAAGGTCAAGGTCCCCCAGAGGGGGCATTGTGTTTCAAAAACACATCTTGTTTATTATTAACATGCTTTCCTGTTTATTCATTTAATGTTCTTTTCATTCATTTTTTATTAATATGTTTCATTCATTTATTTTTTAATTAATATGCTTTTCTTTTGTATTGAAATTCATGAAATTACATTTATTTTGCCATGTGTTTTAAAGGCCATGATAACTTGTTACCCTGGTAACGGTGCTTTCTATAGACGGCATGTGGATAATCCACACGGTGACGGGAGATTGGTCACGTGCATTTTGTACCTGAATAAAGGTTGGAATGTACAGGTATCGTTTTATTTATTTTTTTCGTTTCATTTAGACAATATTCATGTACATTATATATTAATTTATGTGTTTAACTCTGAAATACTGTTATGTCCGTTGTACAATTATGTTCTTTTTGGTATACACATGTATGAAAGAGCTTGTGATGATGTACAAAAGCTCTGTCTTGAAGTACAAGGATGTACAGGGAAACTATATCTATATCACTGTGCCGAATCTTCCCTGTTGTTAGAATTAGATCGGTTACATCAGGTAATAAAATACGAAACAAGTTTAAATCAATAGCGATTGTTATTAATGTTATAGTTATATGGTTTAATGTATTTGTGTTCCAATTAGTGATACATTTTGTAAATTCAACAAAGTAAGCTTGAGTATACACTCAGAGATTCAGACATACAAGTATTATGAAACTATATATAAGGATGACATATCACAACATATACGCTCGGCCTTTTTTAAATTGCTGATATGGTCACCGATAAATAAGTAGCTGATTATTATTATTTACATTTAAGAAAATACAAGAATATACATGTATAGAATTCAGAACAAAAAAAGACGAAACTGGGAGAACCGGTTGAACTGAGAACTCGCGGTTAACATGCACCATAGTGTGTTTACTTTCGATTATTTTAAATCGTAGTTCAGTTTTTATCATGCAACTGCCATGGTAACTGCCTGATAACACATGACCTGAGAACATTATGTGTTCTCAGGTCAACAGGATGCTATAGTAGCATGAGAACACTTTTTGGCTCCGCCCACTCGACTATTTAAATTAATGCGCGTATGTTTTTGTGTATTCAGTTGTTGTTTTGAATATTTTTCACCAAATTTGTAATTGTTAACAAATGATTTCTTTAATGTGAAATTAAATTTTGTGATCCATGGGAGTTTTTTTTTATTATTTCGCCCAATTGTAGTGAACTATTTATCTGCGGATGTTGACTGTTTAAAGTGTGATTTGCCGGGTGACCGTTATCATCACACCAGCGAATTAAACGCTAAATTTTAGGTGAAATGACACTAAATTATGCTCCGAAAACTGAGTTACATGATAAATAGAAACTCGGGTCACTGTCCGGTGAGAACAATGTTATCAGACTCGGCGATATCGTCCAGGGTGACTCGCTAAAGCTCGCCACCCTGGACGATATCACCTCGCCTGATAACATTGTTCTCACCGGACAGTGACCCGAGTTTCTCTATATATCACCCTTGCACGATGTTCAGAAAATCAGTACTTATTATAAATGTAGGTTTGGTAACACATAAAAAGTGTATGATCGAGGTTTGTATACGTTTCCATCATACATGGATACATTTAGAATTCACGTTCTGTTTTGTTGTTGGTTTTTGTTGCTTACTTTTATACAAATAAGTTCATTAACAAAGTTTAGTTTGTATACCTCATCTGGTAGGAGGATGGTGGTTTGTTGCGGATATTACCAGCTGGTACAGATCAACATATCGACATTGCACCAGTAGCAAATCGACTGCTATTCTTTTGGTCTGACAAAAGAAGTCCGCACGAGTTCCAACCAGCATTTAAAACACGGTAAGTAATGATCAATCACGACTTCATCTAAGCCATTTTCAGGAATCATTACTTGTTTATATCGATGGTATATTATTTCTGCGAATTTAGTGGGTCAACTTTGTCTTCAATTGATCAGCGATCGAAATTAATCTCACAAGTATAGGGCCTACACGTTCCGAGTAATTTAAACATTACGCAGCTGTTGTCAAATAGCACTGACAATAAAAAATGAATTGTTATGATTGTAAAGTAAACACATACACATACGAAAACCATAGCTCATATTATTATATTCACCCATGCATACTTATAAATGTTATAAAGCATGTTTGAACGAACGTATGGTTTGAGTGTCCGTTTATTCTAATTCAATGTTATCATCGTATTCAAACCACTCAGCCATGAATTACGCCTGCTATGTATACATTTTTCTCTAATGAAAATTTGGTTTCTTATGTTTCTTATTCTTAACAAAGTTATTGGAAATGTGAGTCATGTAGAGCCATATTTCATGTGTAATATAGTGTCCCAGGTGAGAAAAAAATCTTAAATTTCAAAGTCCACAAAAACTTTTTCAAATAACTGTAAACATTGTATTATGGTGCACTGCAACATGGAACGGGAACGAGTTACATCTGGGTACAGACAAACACAACGGGAACTAGTTTAAGATCGAATGTCACGGGCAACCGCTTCTCAATAGATACAGAGGTACACGCTAAACCTGACTGAACAATAGGAATGTTAGTACGCGATACCCATTGTTCATGTCGCAGTATAAATCAATGGAAGGATATTTTGTTCACGAATAAATACTCGTTTCCTTTACTGTCTTTGTCATAAAGGGGCTCGCACGTTGAATGAATGGTGTATAATGGTGTATTGATATCTAAAATGCCCGTTTGGACCAAACTTATTTGTCATATGCATGTACGTTCAAGCATTTTATATAAGTTTTACGACTTCTGAAATGACAGTTTCCGCACCAAATTAGTTTAACATAAAGTGCTATGGCGTTTTATATAACTCATTATAATCAGTATACTTTTTTTGAAATGATATTGACATAGATTCCACTGTAGCTGTAATTTTAAAGCTACAAATGTTTAAGCATATCAATTGGATACCTTTCATTTTGGTTTCATTGTCAAGTACCCGTAATGATGATCCGGACAGATCACCTGACCATCACTCACGGGAAGAACCAGTACTAGTCTCCCATCCTCCATAAGCAACTGCCTACTTTTCCACATGAAGAGACATGGTCGGTAGCGGGGCTCGAACTCACGACTATATCAGTGTAGAAGGAATTAATCGGGGTTAGGTCTTATTTTGTACAAAAATTTGACGTGCTGTGAATGAAGTTTCAACCAATCTAAAATGTCAACTTTCGAGTTTTCTGTTTTACTACAACATACCTAAACATGATTTCATCACATTAAGATATAGATCAGACTGTGACCGGGGCCACAAGGTCAACCAGTAAAGAATGAGTACACGGCTTGATTTAAGTGTGTCAGTGGTTCAACAATTTCAGTTGGCCATCGGTTTACCTAACCAGTTTTCCTTTACGGTATTCTAACCAGTACTAATTATAATTTATCCTTCTACATGCAAGGAGCCGGCGACTTATACGAAGGAAAAATCGACATTTTTGTCAAATTTTCATGGAAGGGTATACCTGCTGCGACAGAGATTTAAACCCGGATTGTCAGGTTACAAGTCAAGCGTACTTACGACTGCAAGCTCTAGCTATTATTTGAAGAAGAAGGATTTAGTAATCGATCATATCCACTCAGACGTTGGTGACAACTTCCTCTTAGTGTTAGATTAGCTACGATATAACTTACTATCAGTTCATGTCGTCCGACCATCTATTTAACACAATAATTATAATATATTGTATAGTTTCGTCTTTGTATAGCACAGTAGGCATATTGGTAATGCTAGGTTCACCGAGTTCGTCATCTTTTATCATTTTTTGGCAAGGGTTGATCGGTCGTCAAGCGGCAACGCGCTGGACTACTAAACAAAAGGTCTTCGGTTCGAATCTCGGCTCCACCTTTCAATCTTTCCGGGATGCTTTTTCAGTGCCTCCATCCCAACTACCGAGCCATGTTCATTTTCTGTACTTTGTTCAGGAATCAAAGGAAAGATGTGTGGTGTGTAACGTCGCTTTACACCGGACCCGATAAAGAACAAGCAAAAAATATTCGAAATAAGAGAGGGATATTAATTTTAGGTTCTTTTGTATCTTATCTCCTTCTCTTGTGGGGGGTGAAATGACCAAAAGCTGTCGAATGGGCCGTTGAACAACAGATAAAATGTTTGTTTGTTTGAAGTGAACATTTTAGTTCATGTTTGTGATAGTTGTTGTTACATTCCTCATTTGAGTTGAGTATTTGTGTTCACCAAAAGGGTTTCAATTAATATAATAGCTACAAGTATGTATATGAAGATTGTTTGTTTGTTCAAGCCAGTTATGTATTATACAACCGATGTAATCAGTCATTGTTCTTTGTCAGAATATCCCTACATTTAATACATATACAACACTCAATACATATGAATCACTCCCGCCAGTTTGGAAATCAAACTCATTTAGAACAACAGTCTATTTTTTACTGTAAGGATTTAACCGTACGTTCACAATTTAGAAATGATGGTAGCTATGTTTCAAACATTTCAAAATTGAGACTCTGCGGGTAAGAATCAGGCACAGAAAAGTTAGAAAACAGAAAAAGCCTCTTGCAAAACGAGCTCTGCTGAACACAAATACAAGAGTTGCTCAGCAATGTTTAACAGTTCTTCTACATTGCTGTGACCGGTCGTTCTTTCAACCACTTCGCAACATTAGGCTCAGCTTCCACTCTGGTAATCAGGGATGTAATTAATTTACGAGAAGACAATTTTGAGTCCGCATCAAGTGTCTTCATAAATGTATCAATCATTGTGAGGGTTATATACACGGCAAGGTCACCCAAGGTCACCTGTGAAATACAAACATAAACTATGATACACGACAATGTCAGCCAAGGTCACCAGTGAAATACGAGCATAAAATATGATACCCGGCAAGGTCAGCCAAGGTCACCAGTGAAATACAAGCATAAACTATTATACAAGGCAACGTCAGCCAAGGTCACCTGTGAAATACAAGCATAAACTATGATACAAGGCAAGGTCAGCCAAGGTCACCTGTGAAATACAAGCATAAACTGTGATACAAGGCAAGGTAAGCCAAGGTCACATGTGAAATACGAGCATGAACTACGATACAAGGAAGATCACCTGTGAATTACGAGCATAAACAATGACACAAGGCAGGGTCACAATTGAAATAAGGAGCATATACAATGATACAAGGCAAGGTCACCTGTCAACCAAGGTCACCTGTGAAATACAAGCATAAACTATGATACAAGGCAAGGCCAGCCAAGGTCACCTTTGAAATAAGAGCATAAACTATGTTACAAGGTAATGTCACCTGTGAAATAAAACTATGGTATTTCAGTAAAATATTTACAGTAATATTCTCAACAGAGTTTCATTGTAACTGGTGAAAGACTTAATGTATATAGCATTTTGTTTATGTTATCAAAATGGCTTAGCATATGAAGAAAATGTACTTAGTTTTATACTAGCAATTACACAATTTACAGTAAAGTGATAAGACCATATTTTGCGTAATTAACATACAAATATACGTAAAATTACTATTTAACTGTTATACTAGTTCGGTACTTTCCTCCACATACTAAATGCCATTTAATCCACCACTTACCTATTCTTTTTTTATTTGTTAATAAAATGTTGATATTTATTAAAAGCTGTTTGACACAGAGCACTTATGTTCATGTGGAACGCCGCAACTTTTCTTATACCGAAAAACTACGTATATAGCGTTGTCATGATATACACATCCTTCATTGACAACATAGAATTCTATTCACTGCAAGACAATGAGCATGACGTTCCATACTTTTTATACTACACATATGGTGCTGTGTTTTGGCCATAGGAATTCATTTAATACCGCGATAAATTGCAAAATTTGATTTTTTACAATGGCTATGTTTTAAAATGCCCTAGGTTTTCAAGTAAATTCTATTAACAAACAAAACATGACAATAGTATAAAGTAAAAGGCACATTGATCTTAGGCTCTTAACACATAATATACGACATTTTTGCGCAGAAAAAAAACGTTTTAGGCTCTTTCTAAGTACTCTTTCCCAAAAACCAACTTTATTGTATTTTTTCTCTATCGACAGAAAACGGAAAATGAACCAATTGGTGAGGAAACGATGTAAAACAACCAAACAGGGTGAGATAAATGTGACAACAAGCTGGGAGGGATACCTTTTCTCCAACAAAAAATCCAGCCCCATCATTATTCTGCTTCAGGCGCATCTCAAAAAAGTCCAAATACTTCTGCATAGGACCTTCTACGAACACCTTAGCAAATTCACCCTGTAATATAGAGAGTATTTCCTCGTTAGCTAAGTTGTAACAGGGACATCGTATATACATACATATCTATAACAAAATTCTTTATTTATTGATTTGTATATTGAATAATAATTTAATAAAGGGCCTAGAAATTAATACAGAAAATATGCTTACTTTAGGAATATAGAACAAGCAAGCAGTATATTTGTACTAATTTCTATATCTAAGTAGATTGTGTTTTCAGTGTTTTAAATGATCACGTGAACACTGATTGAACCTGACCAGCGTATTATGTTATTAATTCCCCATAGGTAGACAGGCCACCTGGCTCCATTTCTGTATAAATAAATTAAATAGTATATATTTTGCATTTTATATACTTGCATGCTTAGGAAGGCAGATTTCCATTCAGTTTTTACCATAGTGTTCCATGCTTCAGAAAGGGAAAATTAGAAACAAATCAAAGTCTGACAACAATAGTCCTCCCAGCGCTTTGATTCTAAACAGACTTAGTACTGTTTCAGAATAATTCTGCGCACTTAAGTTGTATCATTTGATAACATAGCCCATTTTTTACACTATTTATTATGAATAGAGGACAATCATATATCATAATTGGATAGATCAAACACTACTAGAGGTGATTGTATTTGAACTGAAATGTAACCGACCTTCTTGGTGACATCTTGTTCATAAAAAATCTTCATCAACTCACGTTGTACAATTTCTGCACATACTTCATGAAGTTCGTTAATCTTTAGTTCTTCCATCTCATTTGCTCCCAATAAACCTTTTTTAAGAGGAGAAATACAATAATGATTATAATTACATTTTGTATAGACAAACTTAATTTACTAACGTGTATTGATTGTCTTTCAACGGATTCTGATGACATCAATTCATTACACTCGTACTAGGGATTTTAGACATATCACTTACATGAGTATCATTGCTTGCTGATGTAAAAACATTGTTTTGAGCCTGTGTCATGAGGTCTGTTGCTATCAAGGTTTTTTTTAAACAGTTGGTCTTGTGACCTGGTTTCAGACCCCGGATGACGTATGTTGGAGCTTGCCAACGTTATCATTTAGACAAACATTCTGACAAGGTTTGGTGAAGATCCAGTCATAACCGTGACATCAAGGTATAACAACGCTTTCCCAAGATTTGACCTGGTTACCTACTTTTTGACCTAAGATGACCCATGTTCGAACTTGTCACACTTGTCTGTAACGCAAATATTCTGATAAGGTTTGGTGAAAATCCAATCAAAACTGTGACATCTAGAGTTTTACAAGGAGTTTATTGTTATTAATACAAACATTCTGACAAGATTTAGCGAAAATCTTTTAAAAGATGTGACCTCTAGAGAATTCACAGGGTTTTCCTGCAATTTGTCATTCTGACCTTATTATTGACCCCCAGATGGCCCATTATCGAACTTGTCCAAGATATCATTAAGGCAAACATGTTGACAAATTTTCATGAAGATCCAATCAAAACATTGACCTCACAAGGTTTTAATTTAATTTGACCTTTTGACCTATTTGACTTGTCAAAGATTTGTAAATACAAACAGCGCACGATGAACGATGCACAACGTACGACAACGGACGACGGACAAAGACCGATCACAAAAGCTTACACTGATAGACAGTGCGTTTTATTGTAATTGGCATGTCTTTTGAACGTTTATTAACCGAGTGTCATACGTGTATTTGATCAGTTTTTAATCTCACTTTATATGTCTATTGATGAATATAAATCTATCGATTAAGTGAAAAGAATAACCGTCACGCTATATAAATCCTTGTACATTTCACATGTGAAGAAGCTGACCAACTGGCACACGGAAGGTCCCTGTTTCTGCCCAGAGATGTGTACCCCTGGAGTCTCGTTATTAAAGCTAGTAAAACTCGCCAAGTTACATTGGCTGCTGGTGCAACGTTAGACCACATGGGTGCGGGAATATATGATAATACAAGGTATAAACGTCATCAGGGCTATACAGTACAAATTGAGAACTCGAATTATAAAGGTTATTGGTAAAGTAATCAACTTACCGAACTTTCTTGCGAGAAATCGAGCAATGGCGGCACTTTGTGTGATCTTGAACCCATCCACCTCGAGAATCGGAAGTGCGCCTAGAGGCATGTCTGTAATATATTTCAATAAACTTACTATTTTATTCTTGTAACAAGTGTTGTTACGTATACAATATACAACTTTATATACCTGCAGCACCAAATGGTATAAACATTGGTTAAATCTAACTCTTTAACTCTTTGGTTAAAGTTTACGTTATTTTAATGTGCCTTACCTGTACCAAACGCCAGATGACCTCAACCATTTGGACATGTACACAGATAAACTGAAGATCTTAACGACATCTTAACTAATAACTATGCACTTGAGTTAGAAATAATTTTGGTTAAATTTACCCAAAGTTTTATAAAATTGCATTACCAAACTTTAAGCCAAGATTTAACCTCAAAATTACCGCTTATACAATTGAGAACAGTGGAATATGTATTGTATTTTTCGTATTTCGATATTTTGATTATCAAAATTGGGATTAAAATTATTCCATTTTCACATCATTACCTCGACAGAAACATAAAATGCTGAAATTCTAGGTAAGAATAAACCTGTAGGTAGTTAGAGGAGTAAATGCCGATGTTAATAGTGTTTAGTTTTAGACGTTTGGTCGTACGTCTTGGGAGAAATGGTCGTTTAAAGAGGGGAAATTAGCGGGAAAATGACACGGATCAAAATTATCTTCGCATAATGCAGCCAAATGACTTTGTCTGCATACTTGACCTCGACAGAAAGGTAGGAAAGGTGCCCATGCGTGTATGTTCCAAGTCTGGTCGACTCGTTTTATTGGACTAGATTTTTTATCATAATCAAGTCCTATGTAATCGGTGAGCAATCTATCATCCTTGGACTCCTTAACAGCTTGGTTAAAAGAAAGCCGCATAAAGGAAATAAATGCAGTACGCAACTAAATAGTGTGATTATATAGATGTATCTGGTATAATTCCTCAATTATGTGTGTCGGATCAAAATATATTTCAGATCATTTTATTGTAAATATATGGAAAGAGTCATGTATCTAAATAAGTGCTTGTCGGTAAATACATGAGATGTTCAAATGCGTAGAATTAAAACCGCGTATCCGCTGTTAGCCAATAAAATATCGCGCCTAAGTGGCTGTTTTGCATATGCTGGTTCCGTAAAAGTAGTTCAATTTTCGGTTTTCGTTCGATGGTTCAGTAATATCTCTACAGACGTATGCATGCATTTGCAACAATCTACCATCGATGTATGTGTTTTGTGCCTTTTTAACATAATCTTAATATTACAGGGCGAATTCTCATCTAATCATATTAATTTCCGTGATATTCACATCAACTAGTGTTAGCATGATGACACAGACGCTATTTATAATGGAATGTAAACGAGTTCAAGTCGTGTAACCTGCGGAGGTCGAACTGCTGCTAATGAATAGTAATTCAAGTCTCTTAATACGAACGTGAAATAATGGTTGTGTACGTGCTTTTTAAAAATGATAGTTAAATAGTTCTTTTTATGCAAGATTATTTAGAAGTACATGATCACGTCTGAATCTCGTGCAACATCGGGTTAACTATAAGCCCTACTCTATCGTGTCAGGGTCTTTTTTATTTGAGTGACCCTGATTGTGTTCAATGTGACGATGTTCTGTCGTGTTAAAATCAGAAGTATCGATGTTGATATTTCCTGTTATAATTTACTTATGTGTTGTTCACTAGTTTGTGTACAACAAATAGTTTTAATGCAATTAAATTGTCTTCAATTAATGTGCTGAACATTAAACTTTCCAATATTTTTTTTCATTTTAAAATTTTAGCTAAGGGACTAGTAAAGCACTAGCATATGTCCTTCATATGACCTGTATTATAATATGAATGAAATGAAATGAATCGGTCCTAAGTGTAAATATTTGCATGGGCACGAACGATGTGGGTACACATAAATAAAAATTATCATTTCCGCATCGCGTGGAAAAATCAAGTTCCGACAGAACTTTCAGTACTTTGATTGCATTGTGGAGATACAGATTTCAAATTTTCGTTGCTGTTCTGATCATTTTATCAGAGAAATGTTACGTGTTCTGGTTACAAGGAAAAACAGTTAAAAACATTCGTATGCACCGTGTTTTAAATCTTTAAATTCAATGTACAATGCTAGCAATTTAAGAACTGTTCTAAATGCTATTGTATTAATACACATATTGTAAATATGTATAAAATTATATGGAGTACATGCGTATAACATAGAACATTCATTGTGAACATTGTGTATATACATGTATAAGGTTCTGCCGCTATAATTGATCCAGTCGTAAAGTAGGACATTTTCACACACTCGGGTTAGAATACAGAACATCGCAAAGGCCACAACACATTTATCATACGGTCCACAGATATGTTTCATTAAAGTTGAATCGAGCAAGCGAGCAACAAAAAATGTGTTTATTTTCTATTGAAGGTATTTTTATAAGCGAAGAATATAAAAAGACTACAAAATGAATAGTCTTTTATTAAAAATGGTAACTTACAATAACAAAATGGCACAAATCATTGTATATTTGTACGTGTATCATAAAGGGGGTTCATTTGACCTTTAAAATGGTACCAATGGGTCAAATTTGCTATTACAATAGTTGGAAAATTTGCTATTACAATAGTTGGAAAATTTGCTCCCAGACTTTAAATCATAATCAGTCAGTGGGAATATTTGACCTTCATTTCTTTAAGTTATATAAGAACCTTGTGTAACGTATATACATGTATACGTTAATGTTAGTATAGAATAGTACAAATCATGAATAGTGTAATTATAAAGCAAACTCGTACATAACTAGTATTCATACAAAATAATTTCAATGTGGCTATTGTAAGCATAGATCGTATCAAACATTAAATTAAAACTATATACTAAAAGGCAGTCTCCGGACTCTAAAGTAGCTTTCATAAAAACATAGAAACGGTACTTTATATGTGCCGGCGCATTTCTTTTCAAATGTTTAGGTACGGAGAATCTGAGAAACAAACAATTGATCTGTTGTGGCCTAAGAGATAATAATATAGTGATATCAGTACAGCACGACATGTCACTACTTATATTTCTAGAACATGGCAGGTAGATTACATCGATAAAAAAGATCGATACATCAGGGTCATCCAGACAGATAACTGGTTTGCAGTCGTGCGAGTGGCTCACTAAAATTCACATAACCCACTTAAACTTACGTGATTCTAGAAGATCTTTTTCAGTACAATCAAACAAACTCACACAAACACTAACCTACCTTCCCACTATATAAAAGTCTGTTTCACGTATACCCATCCTTTCAAAAATTGTGTGCACTAACCCTGATAATTTTCAGTTGGTAGATTCTTTTTTTACAATGGAACCCAAAATACGTGTCAAAATGGTATTTTTTCATTTTCTTTTTTACCCGCGAGGCCTAGGGGTTTTTTAATGAGTAGGTAGCGTTAACGCAAACACAATATTTTTTAAGGATGTCCTAAACAAACATTTAAGGCTGACGTTACAGAACCTTGATAGTTTGAGGTTGTACTCAATCTTCATCTTGACAAGCATTCATTGACTTTTATAACATTACTTGTATAATCAGTAGATCAGACATATTCCATACTCATGAACGGATGCCGTATTTTAATAGTAGACACTTAAATGTGCATGTGACAAATCTATAACGTATAATACTCAATATCACGAGAAATAGAAATATACGCGGTCATCAATACAGATTTTAGGCCTTCCTTAAAAAATATTTTGTTTGCGGTAACGCTACCTACTCACCAATTAAAAAGGTCCCTATCCAACTATTTTGGCCCTCTCGGGTAGAAAAATTGTTTTCAATAAAAAAAATAGCATTCTGACAATTATTTTGGGTTCAATATAAATTTAAATTGAAAAAAAATCCTACTTGCCGACCCACTGAAAACTCTCTTGGTAGGGTTACATCTTTTAAAGATGGCCGTACATTATCAGTATGATCTTACTACGACTTGGTACATGTACATCATTATGTATGTATACATCGTGTAGTCCACTGGATATCAGACCCATAATACGTTTCTTGACACAGGCTTCTTTTGCTTCAAACTTTATTTCAAACAAATGCTCATTCAGAGCCAAAAAACTACTTAAGTGTAAAATATACACACCATTTTCATTATGATTTGTTTTTGTTTTTTATACCGAAACACGTGAAATAGGAAAATAATTGAATAAATCGACACAATTTCACACCACAAGTTAATACGATTTAATTCGAACTCGCATACATGAATATTATTCACAGCAATTGTAAAGAATGTGATGAAATCATAACAAACATGTATATTCAAGAACATTGGATATATAAGAAAATATCACTTCTGTTAGACATACATGTATACTCTAAATATTTCATTATACGGTACGATGAACTATAGAATAAAGTCATTATATATATACACAAGTTCACTCGATACAATAGTTTCAGAAAATCGATTCTCGTTAAACTGTAACAGCATGCATACATCTTGTGCAATGCCTCGTGCGTGTATTTCTATAAAATGTAAAACCATACTACAATCAATAATCGTAGAAAACTGTAGGCAGACATTTAAGTTGATACAGTAAACACGTTTAAACAACGTACCTGCTTTTCGGTTCACCCATTCCTCACGGTCTATACGTTCGTCAACGAATTCAACATCGGCAATTTTAAACAGGAGCCGAGAAAGTTCAGCCGATCCGCGAGAGTTAAAGTAAATTAATTTATACTGCGTCATGTTTAAACCAATGTCGGTGATATTGTGTACTGAATTATATCAATCTATGTGTACGTTTATAAACCAAGAAAACTAGAGCAGTCTGGGAAATTTCAATGATAGATAACTCATTTTTGTCGGGGAAAAATACTTTTTTAAGATTTACGAGTAACCTCCCCTCTTAAAGAATCCCAATTTTGTTATTTTTGCCAATTTTTACAAACATGTTCGATGTCACATTTTAGTATTTCATAAATGAAATTAATTGTTAATGTGCTTCAAAGCATTCTGCTAGTTTGTGGTGAAAATATAAGACAACCTGAAGGGTTCTGATTTCTAATGGTTTGGGGAGGGTATGTAGGAATGGGAGATCTGACTACGTAACTACCCGCGGAACATTGACTTCTGTCCGATATTGCGATGAAGTCATCATTCCCGTCGTTGTTCCGTTTATACAGCACCATAACAACATACACTTCCAGCAGGACAATGCACGACTCCATGGTTTCGAGGTATACATTGGATGTTATGTAGTGGCATATCATTAATACACTTGACGGACCTTCAAAATCGCCCATATCTCACCAATAGAGCAATTGTCGAACACGCTGGGTAAGCGTGTACGTCAACGTCCTAGCGTGAACGATTTGCAATGAAGAATGGTTGCACATTTCCATAGCAAGCATCAACAAGCTCATTTTCGGCATGAGAAAGCGATGCACCGCTGTAATTGCGCGCATTATAACGTGCTACTAATTTTCTGTAACTTGGTTTTGAGCCCTTAATTTTCTACTAATTTGTGACTATTGAATTTTTCAGCTTATTGTAATGGATGCTACCAGATTGAAGCTTATCAGTCTGAAAACAAACTTGAAAAAAACAACAGTTTCAGTCGTAATAAAACTTAGAAATATTACAGCGTTGCTAAATTTATTTTGTTGAGTATACAAAGCACTTGGTATTATCATCGATAAAAACCCTTTTACATCACGTGTTTATTGTTTCTTTTCGTATCACGTGCTATTCAATGTCAAGAGGTCAATCGAAGCTCAGAATGAAGCATAATAATCGGAATACTTTCCAACAATCACACAAACCATCTAGTTGTCATTCAAATAAGTCAAACCTGTGTTAGCGGAAACCTCTGAATAAAGTTCACCCTCAGAATAAAGGTATTTTTTTAAAAACAAAACGACGTCCTAATAAAGGACACATTTTGTATTTCCCCTGGGCGGCCTTTGTTCACAGGTTTGACCGTATCATAATGTAATAGACAATGGGCAAGTTTATTCATACATGTAAATATATACAGTTAATTTATTAAAAGTTATGACCCATTATATTCATATGAGAAGATAAGCATTTGCATTATAAAAATTTGAACAAATCCAAAACACAATTCGTAAGCGGCAGGAGTTATATTTTTAAAAATTACAGGTTCTTCAGAAAATGTAACTTCATAAGTGCATGGACTTCTAACAGCCCTTTGTAAAGTGATACAATGTGAACGAAACCTCACAATCGATGGACATCAGGTATATATAACTTAAGTTCTCCGATAATCCTGTAAAAAAGGCTGCTCTGAAATTTACTCATTGATTGGAATTTTCAACACAATATAAAATACCTCATGTTTTAGATAATTACTTGACACTGTAGCAAGTATTCACATTTGTACCCCGTTCTTATGAACAATACTTTTTTAAATTAGTTATACACAGCGGCCGATTCACCTAACCAGTGTTCCTGTACAGTATTCTGACTAGTACTAAATTACCCTTCCACATAGAGCTGACAACTCCACATGTGGAGGAAAATTGATATCGTTGTCAAATTTCCATGGAAGGTATATGATCCATTGCGACCGGGAATCGAACCCGGATCGTTTGGTTATAAATCCAGCGCACTGACCACACACGGGACCACGACCGCGGCTATCAGTATCATTCAAAAGTTCACAATAATGACATAATGTTTATATCAAATTATAATTGTTGTACAAATGGTTAAATTTTATTAAAATAAAACTTTGTACATTTCATGTTATGGATAAAATATAACAAAAAGAGAAAATTGTTTGAATTTAAATATTTAAAATGATTCCCAAACTACCAATAATACGGGCGATTTTATCAACAATTCAACAGATATCTAATTCACAAAGTTACACAAATATACTTTAACATCAAATAATATTGTTTTTGCCTTGTTTATCATGTATAACTTAACACTTGATATATAACTTCGTCTGATATCAAACAAATGCGAAACTATAAAACTGATAAAATTCATCTTCAAATGATGTGAACTTTAGTCATTATTTTTTATCCTGTTAATTTCAAACTTGTACCAGGAACATAACTATCTAGAGCACCTATATAAACAAGCATGCCCAGTTCAGGTGTTAAGTTCGGCACAAAGGAAAATAGTGATTTGAAAAATGTGATAACATTGGTACTGGTAGGTCTATCGCCTTCCAAAAAATCACTATATATACATGATTTATATACTAGTACTAATGTCGCAGTTTATATTACACTAAAGCTATACATTAGTTCAATCAATATTAAGGAATCAAGTGCAATATACTTTAATGTAAGGAATCTTCCAGCCTACACACAAAAACTGGGACAGTTGAATGATGTACAATATAGTCACTAACGCTTCCAAGAAATGTCCGTCTCAACTTTCCAAGACCCCGACTTCCAGTTACAATAAAATCAGCCCCTTCTTTCACTGCCGCTTGCACGAGCTGCTCCCCTGGATTACCCATAAGTTGTTTCACATTTCCTTTGGCCTGAAATTCATTCAAATGATAGCAAATACGACACTGGGACTATGTGGCCTATCCATTATCAAAACCGAAACAAATAGTACTGTTTTATTGTATGCGGTGTCGGTTTTGAACAACCCATTATGATTCATCTCCGAATCTGCACTTCCCATATCCTGGTTATAACTTTAATGTTATAACCACAAACATCTCGACAATACGCGAACAGGTGATTGTTGTTGTTGTTTTTACAAAAAAATATCATTAGAGTAATGCAATCCAAGAAATGGTAATGCACATGTTTAGAAAGGAAGGTAGAAGTAGAACTTGCTGATGGTTACGAGTCATTGGGAATGTCCAGATAACGGATTTACAATCATAAACGAAAAAGAACGCCACAGTGACTAATTATAGTAATACGACAATAATTTTTAAAGATACAAAGTACACTTCACCGAGCACCAACTTGAACTGTCTATGAATTGCCAGGTTTCGTTTCCAGAATGGTAAAGTGGGTGTTATGTCCAGTAATAAAAGCAAAGTAAACGAACCAGAGGACACAACAATCCCATTTAGAGATATACGTCTAAATATACGTTACTTCAAATAAGTTACTAAGGTATGAGCCTGAGGGACGGGAAAACGAGAAGACACACGGACATTTTAATGATGTCCCTAAATGCTAAAAGCATAAGATTATAATGAAGAACAAAAGCAAGTACAAATAAGATAACCAATCAGTAGACTAAGTGTAGAAATAGAAAATATCTCAACCAGATGTAGGTCTCAAAACAAATATGTGGCACGTTGCGACGATAGGATCTACTTTTTGCTGATGATTTTTTTATAACAATAAAATACTTAATTGCATTCTATACTTAATAGTCACAGAGACATATTAATGATGTATATTTTTGTCTAAATCTGTTTTACCTGACATCATTTTTCGCTGCATTCTACCTAGATATGTATTTACCTATTTCTTACACAACTGATAAGCCAGTATTCTATTCATGAGATACCAGTATGCAGATACATGTAACTACATAATATACTGTTGTAATATGGCTATCAATCAATAGTAATAAGGATTAATCGAATTGTAACATCTGTACCTATGTGGTGTTTTATGCTACAAAAAAGGTTCATTATAAATACCAGCATACATGTATTATATGTGTGATTTTACAGCAACAAACCAAAACTAGTTTGAGAATGCAGTTCAAATGACAAACTCACTGCTTCAATACTGTCATCACCGAATGATTACATGATGGGTGGGGTATAACTAAATGAAATAACAAGCACTAATTTCTTTCCTTTGTATGTGTCAAAAATAATAGACGGATTCACTACGACAATGAAGGTCCGAAAATTAAAGTCCAGCTTAACCGTTCGGTTTGGCACTAATACATAACGAACTTTTAATCTCTGAATGACATAAAATAATTGTTAATACAAGAACCATACATACACCAGAAAGTTTCATCAATTCAGAAACCTTCGCCATCAATAATTTAGATTCGTGTTGTTCCTCGTCAACAATTCTGTTCATCAAAGTAGCATCAGCCGTCATAACAGCTACAAAAATATCAACACAAAGTATGTGATCATTATCTAACTTGACAAGGTAATCGCAACTTTACATAGAATAGATTCTCTACCATCAGAATTACTTCTAGAATTATGCTCGTACATTCTAACCTGTATAAGATACAAGATCGGAAACGCAAATGGTGTATTTATTAATGTGTATAAAGCTATATCTGATACATAAATTTCAAAATTGTAAAATCACATTGTTTTCATAACCTATATATATAGTGTTTTCTCACAAGAGTTTTAACAAAAATTGTCTCAGTTATCAGAATAAAGTAAAAATGTATATATTCCATTGTTTAACAATTCAAGAAGGGTTTGTAGAATTCAAACATCAGTCCCGCACATAAAGAACATAAACAACAAAATAATTTACCTCGAAAGATGCAATAGAGGTTAACTATGTTAAAAATGTTTGAATTTGTTGATTTTTTATTTCCGATCTAATAGTATCTCCTTTCATTTCTACCCGTACAAACAATTATTCTGCCAATAATAGGACTGTAAGATATAGCTTTATACGAAGCTAGTTTAAATTTGCTATAGTATAACAATGTCTGAAACAATGAAGATTACTTCTGTTATTTTATTAAAGTATATATAGATAATAGATTTACGACATCAGTTTGCGAAATTGATTATACCTCACATATTAAGTAGAACTTTGAACATACTTGCATATCAATAAATACTTGATCTTTCCACAAAATGATTTTGCATAAAAGCTAACTCTGAATTTTATAAGGTTGTAAAAATTCAATAAATACATTTTTCAATAAAATCATAAAGAAACTGATACTGAACAAAAACAAAAATAGGTACATTGTATTTAATCTGTACACAAAAAGATGTTTTTGTTTTTGTATATATAGATAGCAATAGAGCAATACTTACGAACATGCGTCAGTTTCTTAAACTCTGGATCATGTACAGCTATGACGTAATCACCTTTTTGATGCATTTTCGTGAAAAGCCCTGAAAATGTAAATAACATGAAAACGAGTAAATTTAGGATTAAAATCATTAATAAAGCAAAGCATTTCAAGAAACTTATTTTACACATCATATAAATAGAAGAACATGATTTGTCCTCATTTTTGTGGTTTATTCAGGGACGATGTATTAAAACTCTCTGCATGTCGTTAATTATTTGAAACTGATCGATACCTTTGCGAAATGAATCGTTACAGTTCATGAATTATTCATGATTTGTTCAATGATAGTTCACATACACAATTCATGAAAAAAATATGAAAAAATCATGATTGCTAAATGAAACAAATTCTAGAATGGTTCATGAAATAGAAGTTCATGAACTGTTCATGAATTGAGATCATGAAATTTCAAGAATAATGTTCACATAAATTCTTCTCAAATGTTCACCAACAGTTCATGAACTAATCAAGGAAATATTTTAATGAACAGTTCATGACCTGTTCTTGCAATCATGACAAATTTCCTATATAAAACAGAATAAACCCCAGGACAGGGCTAATTTTGACCCCGGGGCCATACTTTGAACAAACTTGGTAGAGGTCCACTAGACAATGCCACATACAAAATATCTAAGCTCTAGGCCTTGCAGTTTTGGAGATGAAGATTTTTTTAATTTTCCTAATAGTATATAAGTCTATTTAAATCAAGTGACCTCCGGGGCGGGGCCAATTTTGACCCTATGGCAATAATTTGAACAAACTTGGTAGAGGTTCACTAGACAATGCTACATACCAAATATCTTAGCTCTAGGCCTTGTGGTTTCGAAGAAGAAGATGTTTTAAATGTTCCTATATAAAATAGAATAAACCCCAGGGCAGGGCTTATTTTGACCCCGGGGCCATAATTTGAACAAACTTGGTAGAGGTCCATTAGACAATGCCACATACGAAATATCTAAGCTCCAGGCCTTGCGATTACGGAGAAGAAGATTTTTTTTAATTTTCCTATATAAGTCTATATAAATCAAGTGACCCCCGGGGCGGGGCCAATTTTGACCCTAGGGCAATAATTTGAACAAACTTTGTAGAGGTTCACTAGACTATGCTACACACCAAATATCAAAGCTCTAGGCATTTTAGTTTTTGACAAGAAGATTTTTTAAATTTCCTATATAAGTCTATGTAAAATCAAGTTACCCCCGGGGCGGAGCCAATTTTGACCCTAGGGGAAAAATTTGAACAAACTTTGTAGAGTTCTATTAGACAATGCTACATACCAAATATCTCAGCTCTAGGCCCTGTGGTTTCGGACAAGAAGATTTTTTAAGTTTTTTCTATTTGTTGCCATAGCAACCAGAGTTTTTAATGAAATTTAATTTTTTGTATAACTTTTAAAGGGGACCACCCAAGGATCATTCCAGCAAAGTTTGGTTGCAATCAGCATAGCAGTGTAGGAGGAGATGTTGTTTTAAGTAAACATGGACGCCATGTAACGACGCACGACGCACGATGGACGCAGTGCGATCTCAAAAGCTCACCCTGAGCACATTCGTGCTCTCGTCAGCTAAAAAAACAGTAACATAAATGAAGTAATAAGTTAATATTAAACCATAAAACTCATTCAAATTGGGTGTCTGAAGTTGAAATAATTACAAAAGCTATACCGATTCAGAGCGACTTCCTCTCAATCAGTAAAAACATCCATAATGTACTAATATTCAAAATAAATATCTCAAAATAGAGCAGACAGACTTATGGAACTTTCATAATTTTTAAAGGTTTCTATGTCAGAAAAAGATTGTTAGAGTCTATGGGAGTAGCTCATTTTTTAACAATTAAAGAAAATAGGAGATCCATTTTAATGAAAACTCCCAGTAGAAAGATGCAAAAACACGATGTCAACCTAATTTGATAAAGAAAAAATACAAGTCACCGTGCAATATCCTCAGAAATTAACATTTTAAAAATTTTCAACAAGGGCAACACCTCTTACAAAATTGTAAAATAAAAAAAAGTATCGAGGGTAACTATCAAACCAATAAAGATAATTGGGCAATACTTAACTTTTAAAATATCAACATTATTGTACATAGTGAGCGGGTATGTAAAACAAATTGTCTCATGCATATTATACCTTGAGTTACAACAGACCTACATTTATGCCTAAAACAATGAATAAAACTAAAGAACAGAAATAATAAATCAAAACCAGTAACTCATCAACTATGTAATTAAGAAAATAATAAAATCTATCAGTTTTAGATGTCGCTTTTCACCAAAACTAGCACTTTCTGGCCATTTTGTTAATTTTTATCACACTTCTTGAGTATACATGTCAGTAAGTCACAGATCGACACCAGCAGGAAATACCCTTTTCCAAGCTTTCCCATCTTGGATCTCGCGTCAATGTGACAGCTTAGCCAGTTTTCCCATTCCTGGAACAGTTGAAAATTCCATTCATATTGAGCTGCCTTTGTATCAGGTTCAATTTTATTCACTTCCATATTGTGTCATTTTTGTTTTACTAACTTTTAGTGCATACAAATAAATAACCACTAAATGAATCCGACTGGTTCTGTTCCAACATTTTGATCATTTTGACAACTTTCAGCTCACTGAGTTGTGTCACCTTCTGTGAATGTTTCAGTTCTTAACGGACAATCACCGCTGAAATTGACAAATGTAATCTAAAGAATTTTGATTTCAGGACTTGAAGTATTCTCGCAGTACTTGTTATTGAACTTATTCTCATCGTTAGTTTTCACAGCGTTAAAGCGCTAATGGCCTGACATCACCGACTTCAGCTCAAATACTTATAATATGATGTATAGCAGTTGAAGGAGTCTCATATTACAGTGTACAGGCTTTCCGAAAGGCAAAAAAATCTGCAAGACATTCGGTCTGAACTGTTGGACTGAAGCTAATCTGTCAGACTAGAAAAAGTAAACAAATACAAATATACATTACATCAGGTAAATAAGTCGCCGGACGGTCAGTCCGATCAGACCTACACACAATTTATCCAGACAAGTCCACCAGTCCAGCGCCTTTCACAAAGTCTGAGTCATTGTGAATGATATTTTTAAATAAAAGGATACATATTAATATATAAATATACCAACAATGTATGGCTCATTTTTTATTACTTTTCTCCATAAAAAGAAAAGGGTAACTTGTATTGACAGGTAAAACAGCATACGCGAGTGCTGCGCAAATACAACAAGAAGAGTATTGTGGACTTAAAAAGTTAATATATTTATAATCATATAAGAATTTGTTTTCAGAAAGTGGTTCCCACTTCTTAAGTTCTTTTAATAAATGTTCGATTCTATCAATCATTGGTATTACTCATATTGCCATTGAATACGGAGTCAAATAAGTATACTGCATGCAGACATGTGTATCTTCAGTCTAATGAAATACAAAGAAATCCGTAAGTTATAATTTACTGTACAGACAAACAGTGTACATACCTCTGATCATCTAATATATATATTTTTAGATGACTTCACCAAATAAAATGTTCGTGTACATTGCTTTACTGCTCAGTGAGGTAACAAATCAACTGTACAATAAACATACAAAATATAACTGTAATTCTATCGAAAAAGAGTAAAAACCATATTTATTATAAACTATATATCCCGGTACAACCAGTTTCCGGCAATCTTACAGTAAATTGATTGCAAAACTCTAAGATACATGTGAGAAAATACTACTGCCATTAAATATTACCTGGAAGATTTTCAGCTTCTTTATTAAATAAATAAAATTTAGTTATCTCGTCTTTTGTTTTAAATATGCGCTTCTAATATGGCCGACCTAATTTGCATCCAAGGGAAGTTATCCAACCTATTTCCGGCAACTGTAGTAAAAGTACACTGATAAAAAAATGAGCCGTGCATTTATACTGGAGCAGTCTAAAATAATGTTAACTAAATTTTCAACTGTTTCTAACACTTTTAACTCTCAATAATGTATATAAATTATTTTTATAGTAGTCAAACGTTTAAGAGGTGTCTTTATTACAGTAAAGGGAAACAAATGTGTCGTCTGTTATGATAACCCTTACATTAGTGCAGAAAGCTAAGTTGACCCAGCTTTGACATGTATCGCACCATGCACAGTTTACTATAATGATCTGCATGAACCTCTTTCATGTAAATGTCTTTGATAAATATACACAAAACCTATGTCACTGTAACATCAACAAGTCAATTATGATCCAATTAGTAACGATTTTTTTCAAAAACATTGAAAAGGCACAAGTCTTAATTCACCTCGTTATAGTTTCTGATAAGTATACAATGGAAATTATTCAAGTAGGCGGGATTTGCATATCGACCTACTTTACCAGATGAACATGCGTGGAATCGTGTGCGTTCAGATTTTATGTAAAAATATTGAACTTTATATGAGCAAACTTTGGGAATAGTGAAAGCAGAGAAATAACATACTGTTCGTATATTTTTAATAACAGTTACGTTTCAAATCTTAATTTCGGAAAATGGAGGTTTGCGTGATTTACAGTACAGTTTGTAAACAAAACGGGCGCACTTGGCCCGGATGTGACGTAAGGATTGTGAAAAACTAAAACATTTCCAGGGCTGCCGGAAACAGGTTAGTGCCGAAAACTGGTTGTATCGCGATATATTAAAAATTCAACAAGCAATGAATAATATCACCAATACTCGCGATTTTCAGAGCAGGTGAACAAACTGACAACAATGCGCTGATTTATAAAAGTTGTGTAATTTAAATATTAATATGAGGAAAGCTTTAATAGATTAACAAGCAAAAAAAACATTAAAACGCTAAAATGAATTTAAATGGACAAATCGACCAGGGTCACTCAAATAGAAGGGTCTGGACTCCGTAAATTAAAGTGTTGGGTAGCGATCACGTGATCGCGCGCAAGATGGCCGTCATTTAGAAACGGTGAAGAACGCATTGAAATGAATACCCAAATATTCACAAATTACTAATCATTTTATTGGTGTAGAGCTCCACGAAAAGTTAGATCGTAAGCATCTCATTCTAATTTGACAATTTCTTAGGATAAATCCATTTATTTATGTTGAAATCCGACGGTACATAAATGGACGAAAACTCGTTTTAAGCCCAGATCTAGATTCTTGTCGCGAAGCGTGTATTTTTCGTAAGTAAATATAACCCTTTTAAGTTATAGAGTGATGTAGTCGGGATTACTTTTATGTCTTTTAAAGGTTGTTGAAGTAACTCATGCAGTTACTTTTTCATATTGCTTCCGATGCTAAGAAATAATGACACATGAAGTTGAGCCTTTTTGACGAAGTCGCCATTTTGACCAGTCATTATAGGTTTAGTACATAGGATTTTCGTAATTGATTCCGTCTTTAATAATCATCTCACGCTAAAATGCTTACAGCACATGTTAGTTAGATCATTACTAAGTTTACCCATGATTTTGCTTTTAATTTTCTGCTTTTTGTTTTTGACTAAATGGAAATTGAAAATGTGTGTGTTATCTATACACACGTGAAAAAAGCTCTCCGATATGTATCGACTGCACAACTTGATGTTTTTACAGAGATAAGCGCCTGAAGAGCACGAGTCCAGACCATTCAATTGAAAGACCCTGAATCGACTCACCGACGAATTTTGAAATTTTCCTCGAAAGGCGATCTTCATTATTGCGATCATTGACATAGATTTTCTTAAATTCTCCAGGGCAGTTCTGAATATGTTCACTTTGCAGGAGAGAACAATTTTTTATTTCGCGTGCAGCTGAGAGCAAGACGCCATGATATTTGTGTACACTGATCTCCATATCACCTCGACGTCATTTCATCTTCATACTCTGTCCACACTGGTTCATTCAGCTGGATCGCTCATATTTATTCAAAGGAAGTCATATAACATACTGACATTACATAGATAGGATCCGATGGTTTGATTTATCAACAGAAATTAGTGGAATTTTGAGCTTCTTCTGCAATATGCCTGTCGTTATTTAAGACCATTTTCCGGAGTGGGATAAAACCTGGTTCCCATCCGTAACTTCCGGCTATTATCACAACAATTCTACGAACTATATATGATCAATACTTTGAAGTTTATTAGGGAGTAAACAGCTGGTGGACATTAAAGATCGGTTAATATACACCTCTTTCGTATTCAACAATATACTAAGGGACATAATTTACAAATGACAGATTAATTTTATGGTACGATTTGCGAACAAAGCCAAGGTCGTATTTTCACGTTAAACTCCATTAATTTTAAATATCTTTACACTTATGAAAACTAGATTACAATACCTTTTTAATCATGTAGATTTAAAAAATATATGTTAACAAATAAAACAGATAAGATGGGGGGCCATGTTTTCCGAACCAAATTTTATGTGCGATAAAAAAAAATATATGAGTCGAATTGAACTCGGGATAAAAAACGTTTTACTAATTCAAATTTAATTTTGTTTACAGTTATGAAAACTAGAGAGCTTAAGGTTTCCAACAGTATTAATCTTAAAAAAATAATTGCGAAATGAAAAAGTTAAGATGGGGGCCAAATTTTGTGATAAAAAAATAATTTTTTCCCATCTTTAACTAGGAATAAATGCATGAAAACAATTCGGATTTCTATATCTAATTACATATTCTTAAACTACAGAACGTTAGCATTAATATGATATCAAAATTATTAATATCCAATAAGAAACAAAAATGTTGATAGGGGGGCCATGTTTTCCTTTAATTTTACACTAAAATCTAGAGGGGCGCCATGTTTTATACTTCGCCCAAACCTGCCTATATCAATGTTATAAAGCGTCTGCTTGATAAATCACCTGTAAAGTAAGCAAGCGTCGATAGGACATAGACTAAAATCAAAGAACTGGAAGTAATCAGGTATGAAAAGCCGGAGTTGTCGATCCCGCTACGCTCACACTAATCCTGCTTGAAGTAAAATTTACATAATAATTATCTTGAAAAATAATATACGTGAACGATAAAGAAAAGTGACAATGACAGTGCGACCAATTAAATGTCCGCAAAGAATTAAATAATCACCTCATGCTTTAAGTAATACGAAGTTCAAAGTTTCAAAGTTCAAATATTATTCATATTCTACTTCGTGGTTTTGCAATTTTAGATGTACGTTTCACTATGAAGTGCACATGTTAATGTTTCCATGACAACCAGTAGTGCTATGTGGCGCACGGGTCATTTTAATAGTATTTGTTGATATAAACGCTAAATTAAATAGTTAAAAATCGTTAATTGCGCGCAAATTACGTCTGCCTAAAATCCGATATCATGACGTCATTTCTTGTTAAAAAAACAACGGAAACACTTTCTTTTTGAGCGAGAAATAACAAGTTTGGTGACGCCGTTACAAGACACTAACTTAAGAAAATGACGTCGAAATAAGGTGAGTCAATTTGGGTACAACGATCCAGGTCCGTAAGGCCTTAGGAAAACATACAAGCAAACCTGCAGTATGATACAAGATGCCTGAACTTTGAAGGAATGTTGTCGAACGTTAGTGCTAAAATAATAATTATAAACAATTATAAACAATTTAAAGAATATCGTGAATCTGTAGAAGATAAAACCCGCTACGGACGACCAGCGAAACTAAAGTCGACATTTTAGCAGGGTGTTAGAGAATTGCTAGCAGAGGATCGGCGATTCATCATTCGCCCTTTTTCATCGCGATTGGAAGTATGAAAATCATATATTCACCAGATTCTAAAAGAAAGGCTGAATTGTACGTGTGAAAAACACCTAGATACATCTGAAGAAGGCCAGAGTGTTTAAATCTGGCAGAAAACAGATGTTTGTGTTTTTATGGACGCCGAGGCATGCTGCTAGTACCAGGCGGACAGCGAGTAAATGAAGTGGACTACCGCAAGGTAGCTTATTGATAAATTAATTCTAAAGTTAAATATTAATTCATAAATATTAGTAATTTTGTTATGAAAATATATGAAAAAGTAGACAATACATTTTAACACACCCCTGTTGTTTCACAAGTATCATAGAAGATCTTCGTGTTAGGAGATTCGAAAGCACGCGAGGATTGGTGCCAGAAACAATGACGATAGTGTCTTCTTTCGATTAGAAATTCCACATGGACATCTGAAGTAAATTCCTGACAAAGGGAATGTGTTTTTTTCGGGCGGTGCCTACATAGACAAAGATTAGGATGAAAGTTTGACCTGATGTCAAAGTGACGTTAAGAGACGTTATACCGTGCGCCGGGAGGTTGTTATGTTTGCAACTTTATTCATGTTCTTTGTATTTTAATCCAATTTGTACAACACACCAAGAAAGATTTCAATTATACGTTAGGTTTCAAAGCATTGAAAAATGTCCGAGTTATGAGAAAAGTATATATCACTGCATGACTGGTACCCTTAAGTTATGCGTTTATATAGCTGTATGCCTGGTACCCTTAAGTTATACATATATATATCACTGTATGCCTTATACCCTTAACTAGCACATATATCACTGCATGACTGGTACTCTTAACTAGTACATATATATCACTGCATGACTGGTACCCTTTAGTTATACATATATATCACAGTATACCTGGTACCCTTAAGTTGTATATATCACTGTATGCCTTGTATCCTTAACTAGCACATATATCACTGCATGACTGGTACTCTTAACTAGTACATATATATCACTGCATGACTGGTACCCTTTAGTTATACATATATATCACAGAATACCTGGTACCCTTAAGTTATATATATCACTGAATGCCTTGTACCCTTAACAAGTACTTATATCACTGCATGACTGGTATCCTTAACTAGTACATATATATCATTGCATGTCTGGTACCCTTAAGTTATACATATATATATCACTGTATGCCTTATACCCTTAACTAGCACATATATCACTGCATGACTGGTACTCTTAACTAGTACATATATATCACTGCATGACTGGTACCCTTTAGTTATACATATATATCACAGAATACCTGGTACCCTTAAGTTATATATATCACTGAATGCCTTGTACCCTTAACAAGTACTTATATCACTGCATGACTGGTATCCTTAACTAGTACATATATATCATTGCATGTCTGGTACCCTTAAGTTATACATACATATATCACTGTATGCCTGGTACCCTTAACTAGTACATATATATATCACTGTATGCCTGGTACCCTTAACTAGTACATATATATCACTGCATGACTGGTATCCTTAACTAGTACATATATATCACTGCATGACTGGTATCCTTAAGTTATACATACATATATCACTGTATGCCTGGTACCCTTAACTAGTACATATATATCACTGTATGCCTGGTACCCTTAACTAGTACATGTATATCACTGCATGACTGGTATCCTTAACTAGTACAAATATATCACTGCATGACTGGTACCCTTAAGTTATACATATATATCGCTGTATGCCTGGTACCCTTAAGTTATACGTTTGTATTACTGCATGCCGGGTACGGAATTACTGCGCTTTTTTAAAAATCAATATTGGATTTTATAGATATCACGGACAAGCATATAATTATTTTTAAGTTTTGGTGTATATTAATTCATTTACAAATAAAGAAATTGTTTCATTTTTTCAACTACACAGTTACTAAATGATGAACTATGTGTACTATATGATGTACTGTATGTACTATATGATGTATTGTGTGTACTATATGATGTACTGTGTGTACTATATGATGTACTGCATGTACTATATGATGTACTGTGTGTACAATATGACGTACTGTGTGTAGTATATGATGTACTGCATGCACTTTATGATGTACTGTGTGTACTATATGATGTACTGTGTGTAGTATATGATGTACTGCATGCACTTTATGATGTACTGTGTGTACTATATGATGTACTGTGTCGTCTACATGATGAACTATGTACACTATGATGTACTATACGATGTACTGTGTGTACTGTATGATGTACTGTATGTACTATAAGACGTATTGTGTGTACTATATGATGTATTGTGTTTACTATATGATGTACTGTGTGTACAATATGATGTACTGTGTGTACTAAATGATTATTGTGTGTACAATATTATGTACTGTGTGTACAATATGATGTACTGTGTGTACAATATGATGTACTGTGTGTACTATATGATGTACTGTGTGTACTATATGATGTACTGTGTGTACTATATGATGTACTGTGTGTACTATATGATGTACTGTGTGTACTACATGATGAACTATGTACAATATGATTTACTATACGATGTACTGTGTGTACTGTATGATATACTGTGTGTACTATATGATGTACGGTGTGCACTATATGATGAACTATGTACAATATGATGCACTATACGATGTACTGTGTGTACTGTATGATGTACTGTGGTTATTATATGATATACTGTGTGTACAATATGATGTACTGTGTGTACTATATGATGTACTGTGTGTACTATATGATGTACTGTGTACTATATGATGTACTGTGTGTACTACATGATGTACTGTGTGTACTACATGATGAACTATGTACAATATGATTTACTATACGATGTACTGTGTGTACTGTATGATATACTGTGTGTACTATATGAAGTACGGTGTACACTATTTGATGAACTATGTACAATGTGATGCACTATACGATGTACTGTGTGTACTGTATGATGTACTGTGGTTATTATATGATATACTGTGTGTACTATATGATGTACTGTGTGTACTATATGATGTACTGTGTGTACTATATGATGTACTGTGTGTACTACATGATGAACTATGTACAATATGATTTACTATACGATGTACTGTGTGTACTGTATGATGTACTGTGTGCACTATATGATGTACGGTGTGCACTATATGATGAACTATGTACAATATGATGCACTATACGATGTACTGTGTGTACTGTATGATGTACTGTGGTTATTATATGATATACTGTGTGTACTATATGGTGTACTGTGGGTACTATATGATGTATTGTGTGTACAATATGATGTGCTGTGTGTACTATATGATGTGCTGTGTGTACTATATGATGTGCTGTGTGTACTGTATGCTGTGCTGTGTGTACTATATGATGTACTGTGTGAACTATATGATGTGCTGTGTGTACTATATGATGTGCTGATGTACTATATGATGTGCTGTGTGTACTATATGATGTACTGTGTGAACTATATGATGTGCTGTGTGTACTATATGATGCGCTGTGTGAACTATATGATGTACTATGTGTACTATTCGATGTACTATGTGTACTATATGATGTACTGTGGCTATTATATGACGTACTGTGGGTACTATATGATTTACTATGTGTACTATAAGACGTACTGTGGGTACTATAGGATGTACTGTGTGAACTATATGATGTACTGTGGGTACGATAATTATGATGTACTGTGGGTACTATATGATGTACTGTGTGTACTATATGATGTGCTGTGTGTACTATATGATGTGCTGATGTACTATATGATGTGCTGTGTGTACTATATGATGTACTGTGGCTATTATATGACGTACTGTGGGTACTATATGATTTACTATGTGTACTATAAGACGTACTGTGGGTACTATAGGATGTACTGTGTGAACTATATGATGTACTGTGGGTACGATAATTATGATGTACTGTGGGTACTATATGATGTACTGTGGGTACTATATGATGTACTGTGGGTACTATATGATGTACTGTGGGTACTATATGATGTACTGTGGGTACTATATGATGTACTATGTGTAATATATGACGTACTGTGTGTTCTATATGATGTGCTGATGTACTATATGATGTGCTGTGTGTACTATATGACCCACTTTGGGTACTGTATGATGTACTGTGTGTACTATATGATGTGCTGTGTGTACTATATGATGTGCTGATGTACTATATGATGTGCTGTGTGTACTATATGATGTGTTGTTTGTACTATATGACGCACTGTGGGTACTGTATGATGTACTGTGTGTACTATATGATGTGCTGTGTGTACTATATGGTGTGCTGTGTGTACTACATAATGTGCTGTGTGTACTGTATGCTGTGCTGTGTGTACTATATGATGTACTGTGTGAACTATATGATGTGCTGTGTGTACTATATGATGCGCTGTGTGAACTATATGATGTACTATGTGTACTATTCGATGTACTTTGTGTACTATATGATGTACTGTGGCTATTATATGACGTACTGTTGGTACTATATGATTTACTATGTGTACTATAAGACGTACTGTGGGTACTATATGACGTACTGTTTGTACTATATGATGTACTGTGGGTACTATATGATGTACTGTGGGTACTATATGATGTACTGTGGGTACTATATGATGTACTGTGGTTATTATATGATGTACTGTGTAAACTATATGATGTACTGTGGGTACTATATGATGTATTTTGTGTACTATAAGACGTACTGTGGGTACTATATGATGTACTGTTTGTACTATATGATGTACTGTGGGTACTATATGATGTACTGTGGGTACTATATGATGTACTGTTTGTACTATATGATGTACTGTGGGTACTATATGATGTACTGTGGTTATTATATGATGTACTGTGTAAACTATATGATGTACTGTGGTTATTATATGATGTACTGTGTAAACTATATGATGTACTATGTGTACTATATGATTCACTGTGTGTACTATGTATGTTGTACTGTGTGTACTTTGTGAAGTACTGTGTGTACTATGTGATATTTTAATGTGTGTACTATATGATGTACTACGTGTACTATACGATGTACTGTGTGTACTATATGATGTACTGTGCGTACTAAATATGTTGTACTGTGTGTACTGTATGATGTACTGTGTGTACTATGTGATGTGCTGTGTAATATTGTATTGTGTGTACTATATGATTTTCTGTGTGTACTTTATGACGTACTGTGTAATATATGGCATACTGTGTATAATATATGGTGTATTGTGTGTACTATATGATGAACTCTGTACAATATGATGTACTGTGTGTATGGCATGATGTACAACCTTATAGGGTTTTCTCAAGAGAATTTAGATAAAGATTTTCTCTGTAATTTAACAATCATGATAGTTAAAAATGATCAGAATAGTGTTCCCTAAAAAATCGACGCTCGGTTTAACAAAAATTATAACACTGCATGTTGTAACTTTGAAATAATGAAATCAATGCCTGAATGAACATTGAAAATGGTGGATTTTGTTGATTTACACATTATCTTTTTAAAACATGTTCACATTATCATTTTAAAACATGTTCATATCATCTGTTTAAAACATGTTCACATCATCTGTTTATAACATGTTCACATCATCTGTTTATAACATGTTCACATTATCTGTTTATAACATGTTCACATCATCTGTTTATAACATGTTCACATCATCTGTTTATAACATGTCCACATTATCTGTTTAAAACATGTTCACATTATCTGTTTATAACATGTTCACGTTATCTTTTTAAAACTTTTTTTATCATGCTTGTAGCATGTGCACATCATATGCTTGTAACATGTACAGATCATTTGGTTGTTACCTATTACCCCTGGTTAAAACATCGCACCAACAATCAAGATCATTTGCGACGTTCAGCTTTAGGAGGAAAACTCCATGGACGGACCTTTAGATAGAAGACCATTTCCGACAGGTACTCGGGAATTTCGACTGCGCAAAATTACGCTGCCCCACCCCTGGGGTATTAGATACAAATATGTTTTAGGGTGGAGATTTAGAGTCATATGGTTGTTTCTTGGGTGGGGATTTACGCATAAAAATTCGCCCTCCGGGCAAAATATTGACAGGTACATCATGTCAGTTGGCCACAGTGTTGTGTTAATTTGATGATTTGTCATAAAATCTTTCACGATTTTGGCTCTATGAACAGGGCATTGTCGTCGATAAAAATATATTGATTATCCTGGAAATACTGCGCAAAAACGGACCAAAGGTTGTAATCTATATTTTCAATATACTTTGCACCTGTTATCGTAACTACACAATCAGTCAATGTTCCGATACCATTGAAATATATATACACCTCCCCAGATCATTACATTTAACCTCCTATTTGAGGCTCGACACACTAAGTGGGGTTGGTTCATCATCTTTTCACCAAACATACAACCTGTTTTTTTAATCTATTACTACCTGACATTCATCACTGAATATTCATTTATTCCGATGTGTATCAATTTTCCAATCTTTCCTATCTTTTCACCAATTTACCCGCAATTTCCTGTTGTATTCCCTCACAACAACCGCCTTCTTAACAATCCTTCTTTTATAGCCGAGACTAGATAATTTTCTCTGAACAGTCTTCGTACAAAAACGCCGATCCCTAACATCATTCAACTTGCTGGTTATATCTTGTAACGACATACATGTACTACGATTCGTTTTTACAATCCTTGAAAGTTTATTTTCATATCGACTCGTAAACGATTTCTTCCGTCCCCTCCCACCCTCATTTTCAACAGTTCCACTTACTTCATACTTCTTCAAAACACTTTTTATTGTCGATCGAGGTATGTTCTATGTTTTAGATAATTATGACTTATTCTGGTTGTTTTTATAACTTTTCACAGTTAATTCCCGAACATCTGTGCTTAATTCTGACCGTTTAAATGCCATTTTTGTTTTTTCTCGATTTTATTTACATTTTAATTCAGACGACAGAAAATACGTCATCAATGTAAGCTGTATACGTCATACTATGTCAATATTTTGATCATTTCCTGGAATATAAACCTGTTCTATTTTATAGCGCGATCGATAATTGACTTACATACACTACGACGCCAGTTGCATAGCCGAGTGGCGAACAATTATGTCCTTTGACTGTACATGTAAATGTTTTGTTTGGTACTTAACGTTCTTTTTCCTAATTGTGGTATTTATAGATCATATATTTTATATGTTTAGTTCTGCAATACCATTTCATAATGGTAAATAATTTGTACATTCATTCATTCATGTTTTATAAATATTTTCCGGCGTTTATATGACGTCACGTAAAGTATTACATGACGTCACGTAAAATATTACATGACGTCACATCTATTGTTTATTATTATTCATTAAGTGTGTGAATTTCAACACGCATAATTGTTAAATCAATATTTTAGTTTGGTATCACGTGTATGCAGTTTCTAAAGAAGAATGGTTTTCAATGATAAAACACAAGTAATTCTATCATAATCTTGCACTGAGAACAAATTTCAGTAACCAGTGGTAAGTAGCATTACTAACTGAATGACAAACCAGGCAACTTGCCCTGTATAGTTAGAACTGCGCTCTGATATATCCATTAAGCAAACAAAGTCATTCCTCATGTTCAAACACTAAAATGTAGGTGTATCATACTGGTATAGGTGTGTATCATGTTGCAGTATGTGTGTGTCAAGTGGGTGTAATTTTGCAGAAAAATAGTTTGAAAGTTCTTTTATAATTCTTCATCTTTGATCTTATATTCATCCATATGTCAGGTTTTCTTTTGGTTGACTCGTTTATGGAGAAACTGTGATCAAATTATTCTGACAATTACATACATGTACCTCCACAAACATCATGTTTTATAATAAAATTAAAACTAAGAAAAATGCAAAGTTCATATGTTTATTGTACAATACAGGCATTGAATAAGATCAAAATAATAAACAAAAAATGTTTGTTACTACATTTGTTAGGAATCAATAAAACATAAAAAAGTCAATGACTCAACAAACAAAAAGTTGAAACAATTCTATTTAAAGAGAACTAAGAAATAATATGCTGTAGACAAAACAACTACCCAGACCGTAGGTCGGCCTTCATTTCAGGAAAAACTTCTATTTTTTGTATCAAATAACGCAAAAAATGACATATAATGTTATAATGTATCTTCAAAAGTCCAATGAAACATTTTAAAACAAAAAAAAAATTGGAAAAAAAATTGGAAAAAAATTGAAGTCCAGAAAAAATCATTAGAATCACCAAAAATGCAAAAAACAACTTTTTTCCGAATTTTGAATTGAAATGTGTCTCATCTTGTAGGAAATGATCTAATTAAGAAAATAAATGGTCACATGACATGTTTCCGTTGAGAAATAAAAAAATTATGGTCATTTTTGTTCGCGTGAAATTCTATCATTTTGCTGACGCGTTCATCAAAGTCGCTTATAAAGTCAACTTTTTACATGAAATGTTTACAAAAACACAACAAAAACATTTACTGACAACTTCTTGTTTCAAAGTGTAACCATCCACCATGTTTAAGTGTGATGTTTATTGTAGATATTGATTCAAGATGTTCAGACATGTATTTCATAGACTCCTCCACTGACAGTACACTGTGAGTTTCTCCATCAACTGATGTAATCTTACATCTATATAACTCAACTTTTATCTCAGAATTATTTACACAACTTTCAACAAAACAATGAAAACATTGACGACTCATTGTGACATTACCCAGCACTATCTTCACTTGTGTTACCTGAGGATGTAGTTGTAATAAAACACCATCAGGTAACTTCATGTTCCACAGTATTAGTGACTTGAGACATGGAAGAGATTTCACTGTAGACGTCAATGTTTTCATTGTTTTGTTATCTAACATGTCATTGATATTAAGATGTTCAAGTTGTAAATAATTCAAACAGTTAAATAAATCACTATGACAAAGTCTAACAATTCTCTCAGATAATGCATACAATGTGACGGACTGTAAACTGGACTTGTTTACATTGTTACATAAAATATTAACAAACTTCAGACATAATGAAGTGAGTTTTGTATGTTGTGGAAGATTTAGAGTCAATGTACAGTCACTATCATCATCATCCTGGTGATTAACACAAGACACAGAAGCCAATTTTATATTTTCAATGAGAACATTGTCAGACAGAAATTTCACCAGATAACGTAAACTGTCATGTTGTATTTTAACTCTAGACAGAGACAATGATGTCAGATGATGGAGACTTCTCACAAGTAATTCTGGTATCAATGGTTTACCTTTAAAACCACTACCAGCAATACAAACAGTGTGCAGAGTTGATTTATTCTGTAACATGCACTGAGTGAACTTTACATAATCAGAAGATGACACTCTAACAATATTTATACACTGCAGATTTTTTATCTGATTAAATTCATCAAAATATTTACTTTCATAACAATGTAAAGATTTCACATTTGTTGTATTTAGCAATAAAAGTTTTCTCAAAATATCAACATTTTTAAAAAAAAAATCTTCCATTCTTAATTCGCAAGCTTGATCATTAGATCTACTGACTTCCTTGAAACAATTTACAACAATATTTTCTAATGATTTGAGTTGATTTCTGTAAGAATAACTGTTATAGTGAAATGAAGCATTTTTCCTACATGAAGCTAAATCTTCTGATAATGCTATGTAAATATTCTCAAACAATGTTTTAATGCTATTCAAAGAAAATCCAGCAAGTAAGAGAAAAAAGTTTTCAAACTGAACAACATCATTTAAACATTTCCATGTTTCAGTAACATCCCTGAATGAATTACTAGAGTCAAATGATGATATAAACAATGCTGCGAAAAATTCAAGGTAAGATTTGTGAATGAAACTGATCTTCAGTTTTTCAGCAGAAATACATTCAACAACTTCATTTGTGGACATGAGACCAATTTTACATAAAAAATCAATTTCTCCTCTTGTAAAACAATATGGTTTAGATTGTAACTGTTGTCTACTAAATACAAGCTCTGTAGCATTTTCATCTTGTTTGAACATTGAGCGAAATGAAAGATGACAAACATTATACAATAAACTAACGTTTTCATTTAAATATGTGAGCCCTGACAGAGAATCAGGAAGTTGTAATGTAGATGTTGTAGATGGTGGAAACTCAACTTCTCTCTGTTCAGCTCTCTGAAACAACATCTCTAAGATGTTGGCATATATAAGAGTTCTGGTCATGCCGTCTAGTTTCTTTTCATACCATAAGACTACCAATTGAGATGCAATTATAGGGATGCATATTTCATCAGATAGACCACATTTCACGATGTCAGATATGAAATCAGATGGCTTTCTTTTTGCTAAACGTAACTCATTCATATAATTTAGGATCTTTTCAATGTAACGATCTAATGATTTTCCATGAATTCCAGAAATTTCAATTTGATGATCAACATCTTTACTTGACAGACGAACATATTCTATTCGATGTGGTCTGGATGTGGTGAGATAGACGCAATTTTCATAGTGCTCTCTTTTAGGAAGTTTGTGTGTCTTCTTCCCATCTTTCTTTGGATTCCATTCATCCAGACCATCAAGAACAATGAGGCATTTACTTTTACTAAGAATGTTAATAATAATTCTAGGGTCATAGTGCTCAAAATAAAAGTCTTTGATCATATCTACAACATTATAATGTTCAGTATCACGTAGATTAATATAAAATACACAGTCAAACTTAGACAAGTATTCGTATTCTTTATCTATATTTTGGCCACACTTGACATTACACCACAAGAAACACAGATGTCGACAGAAAGACGTTTTGCCAACACCTGCATCACCAGTGATGTAGATTTCATTATAGGCCTTATCCTCTTTGTAAAATATTTTTCCAAAACATTCAATTTCTTTAGCATCCTTCTTTCCTTCATCTATACTATGCATTGTAGGAGATTCATATAGGAGTTCAAGAGCTGCATCCTTGTTTTCAAGCACTGGCAACACTGGCAAGGTCTTAAAATGGTGCTTGTAGTAATTCTTGAGCACTGTCGGAATATCTGAAATTAGAATATTAAGAAGATGGATAATACAAATAGAATAACTTTTATTGGACAATTACAACGTTTTAAAAATAGGATATATGTTAAAGGAATTAACTTCAATAAAATTGTTAGAGTGAACTAAAACATATTAGTATTGTTAACATTAAGAAGGGTTTTATTCTGGTGAAATTTAGCATCGGACCTTGGACCGAGTCCACCAAAATGACCATCGGTCCAGTAAATTTGATAAGGTCACTGATCTGACGGTTCAGCAAGTTTTTCAGTGATAAATTTACCATGTTTCAAAACGAAACAAGATGTATTTTAAAAACACAATGCCCCCTCCGGGTGCCCTTTAACTTGAAAATGCACAGGTCATGTAAAGATTGTCATGATGAACCAAGATATGAAGTTTGATGATTGTAGGCGGTAGCCTTTTGATTTGATAGGCAAGGTTAAAGTTTGGTGCAGAGAAACAAAGGCCCACAGGTCTGCCAAAAATGATCGAATCACAAAACCCTGACAATATGTGCTGGGGAAATTGGTGACAATAGTTCTAACAAAGTTTGGTAAAAATCACATGAGAAATTTAGGAGTTGTGCACAAAACAGTATTTCTCTATTACATATGCACAATAAACAAAGGGTCATAAATCCGCCAAAAACAATCCAATCACAAAACCCAGAATATATGTGCTGGGTTTCTTGGTGACAATGAGTCTGTGAAAGTTTCGTCAAATTCCTTTGAGAAATGTAGGAGTATCATAGAAGAAATTAAGGACACAAAATAAACTAATGGCCAATAATATTTTAAAAAATATCGAATCACAAAACCCGCTCAATATGTGCTGGGGAAATTGGTGACAATAGTTCTATAAAAGTTTGGTCAAAATCCCTTGAGAAATATAGAAATAGTTGCAAACAAAAGAGTATTTCTGTATATATCACATAGGCACGAAATAAACAAAGGGCCATAACTCCGTAAACAATTATCGAATCATAAAACCTTTACATCATGCATTGGGCATCTTGATAACAATAGTTCCATGAAAGTTTTATAAAAATCCCTTGAGAAAAGAAGGAAACAAGAGTATTTCGCTGTTACGATCGCACAAAATAAACAAAGGGCCATAATTCCGTCAAAAATGATCGAATCACAAAACCCGGCATATATGCACAGGCGTTCTTGGTAACAACAAGTCTGAAAGTTTCGTCAAAATCCCATGAAAAATGTAGGAGTAGTATCCTAAAAGAAATGTACAATTTTTTTTAAACACCATGACCCCGTGACCTTGACCTACTGACCTGAAAATACCCAGGTCCTGTAGAGATTGTCATGAGGAACCTACATATGAAGTTTGATGAATGTAGACCTGTGCAAGCGTTTTGATTTTATAGGCAAAATTAAAGTTTTGTACAAACAGACAAATAGACAAACAAACAGAGACCAAAAACAATATGCCGCCGATCTATAATAATCGATACGGGGCATAAAAATGAAGTATGTTAATCACTCTCGAAATATATGTTTTTTAGCCAAATTATAAGAAATTTTTGTATGTACACCTTTTGGTCCACTAAAAGCTCTTTCGACCCAGTAAAGTTTGCATTTTCACAGGACCGAATGTCCAGTGCTTGAGAAAGTTTTTTGTGAAGACTGACATATTCTGGCGAAATGGTTGTAGAATAAACTACATGACATGATAAACAAAATTCAAAGAGATTTGCACCATGTAATATAGTCTTATGTCATTTATATTTATTTCTGAGAGCTGAAATTTCAATTCATTAAAAGATTGAATTTAAATCACACTACATGGACCACCCCATTAGATTTAAACCAATACCATTATAAACCGATTTGCAAGCATGAAGTTGCAGGTTAGAGCCGCATCGGGTAGTCCCTATTTCACAGAGCAATAAATAAATAAATATATTGAGCAAAAACTTTACAGAGCTAAATTATGTAGTAAATACCTAACATACAATACACATTACACATAAATATAGTCAATTTTACTTCGTAGAGCTGTATCATGTATTAAATATCCAACATACCATCCACATTACACATAAATATAGTCAATTACAGTTTACTTCAACCAGTGTTTCCAAAGTAAAATGTATTAGGGGTGACTATTGGGTCAATCTTTGGCTATTGCAATACTATTGCTATTGGTGAAAGTACTATTGCGATACTATTGCTGGAAACTATTGCGATACTATTGCAATAGTTATTGCCAAGTTTGGGCAACCACAGAGATTAACTTATATATACAAATTTGCATAGTGTAAGATATAACTTTGCTATAAATACGTTCTAAAATGTTTGTATAAATGATTTAAAATGAATTGGACAGACAGACATATATTAATAAAATTCAGTTCAAAAACTGCATTGCATGCTTTTTTCGATGTGTGGCGTTATTTACAATTACTTTTACAGCGAGATGCAACGGATGTTGATTTAAATTAATTGTTAACTTTATCAGAAGGAAACTATCGTAACTATCGATATTTGAGCTAACTATCGGCGATACTTATTGGATTGAGACTTTTACTATCAATCCTTACTATTGGGACACACGGGATCGCAATGCATTGATATTACGATGCATCGGCCCACCCCTAAAATGTATACATGTATACTTGTCATTTTATGTAAGTGCTGGGTTGCCATATCATCCACTTTTCTCTCTATACCAGACACTTTTTGTTCAAGATTGGTGAGTCTTTCATCTAGTATTCGATCCTGTTCTGCCCAAATTTCAATAGTTTCATCAAACCTTTTTCTCATCTCTTCATCTAAATCCATTTGCTGTGCATCATTGAGTAATGAGTGTAAATTAGCAATCCCAGCTTTGGTATTGAGTCTAGTCAGAATCTACAAATACAATAAGTAAAGAGAATACTGACAAACATTACACATACACGCATATAATACACCATAATGTAATATAGAAGAACATAAATGCTAGTATCAATAAATAAACAAGAGGGCCAAGATGGCCCTATATCGCTCACATGACAATCACTGTTCACTCATTAAAACTTTGGTTTGAACCGGTGACCTAGTTTTTGACCCCAGATGACCCATGTTAGAACTTGTCTTACATATAAATAAGACATACATTCTGACAAAATTTGGCGAAGATCAAATCAAAACCATGAAAACTACAGCATAGACAAGGTTTTCCTAAGATTTGACCATGTGACCTAGTTTTTGACCCCAGATGACCTATGTTCGAATTTGTCTTACATATCATTAAGACAAACATTCTGACAAGGTTTGGTGAAGATACAATCAAAATTTGACTTCTACAGTATTAATAAGGTTTTCCTTACATTTGACCTTGTGACCTAGTTTTTGATCCTAGATGACCCATATTTAAACTTATCCTTAATATCATTGAGACGAACAATCAGACAAGGTTTTGCCAAGATCCAATTAAAATCATGCAATTTAGAGCTTTTACAAGATTTTTACCTAAGATTTGACCTGGTGACTCAGTTTTTGAGCCCGGCTGACCCATACTCTATCTTGACCCACATATCATTGACAAGGTTTGGTGAAGATCCAATTAAAACTGTGACATCTACAGTGTTAACAAAGCTTTCCTAAAATTTGCCCTGGTGACCTAGTTATTGACCCCAGATGACTCATATTTGTTCTTAATGGTTATATCATTAAAACAAACAATTTGACAAAGTTTGGTGAAGATCCAATTATAACTGTGAAATCTACAGTGTTAACATGGTTTTTCATAAGATTTGACCTAGCGACCTAGTTTTTGACCCAAGATGACCCATGTTCGAACTTGTCCAAGATATTATAAAGACAAACATTCTGACAAGGTTTCATGATCATCCAATCAAAACAGTGACTTCTAGAGTGTTCACAAGGTTTTCCAGCAATTTGTCCTAGTGACCTAGTTTTTGACCATAAATGACCCATTATCAAACTTCACCTACATATTATTGAAATAAACATTCTGCATAGTTTCATGAAGATCCAATCAAAACAGTGATTTCTAAAATGTTCACAAGGTTTTCCCTTATTTGGCCCTGGTGACATAGTTTTCATCCAAAATGGCCCAATATCGAACTCGTCCGAGATTTTGTCAATATCAACATTCTGACCCAGTTTTGCTAAAATTGAGCTAAAATGTGGCCCCTAGTGTGTTCACAAGGTAAAGTTTGACGACGCCGGACGGAGACTGATCCTTAAAGCTCACCTTGCGACTTTGTGACATGTGAGCTAAAAACACAAGGTATTGTAACATAGTTATGTCCTCATATCATTTGAAATATCTGAATTCCTTTAGTACTGCAATATTATCACAGAAAGCATTCAACTATTTCAACTGAACTATACTTTCAAATTTTATAATTGCGAACTCCTCTAAGATGAATTGACCAAGTAAGCTTAACAATATGCAAAAAAAAGTTGAATTATTTTGTCAAAATACAAGCCATTTATAAACAATTTTCTAGCTTACATATTTAATTGTGGACATTTTAAACTTTTTCATTGTCAAAATTGTGGATCATAATGTAATTGTTCTTCAAATCAACAAAATCCAACTGCTTATTGACTGCAGACTTACACACATAGATTTGTCGTAACTAGCATTGCTTTTGTGATAATTAGTTGCAGATATGTTGGTTCAGTTATAAATAGTGTCTGTCTCTTGTGCCATGGACAATACTGTTTCGTGAAGAATTTCATACCATACTCTGTTTTATAGATACAGTGTACCTATGTCAACAATTCTACATTTATGATGAAATTCATGAAGAAGCTAGTGTAACAGAAATTTACCGCGCACAGTTCTGTCCGTTTAGCATCTAAATCAGCCTCAGGTAAACGCAACTTTTCACTATGCATCAGCTGAAATACAGTGTTTAATTTTTAATTAATTAATCACTTTAAATATGATATGTCAAATAAAAAGAAAAAAGAAACAGCTAGAACTCACAGAAACAAATACTTAGAACAAGTTATTATATTATTTATACTGTAATCACTGACATAGCTGCTAATTAAGTACTACTTAAAATGTTAAAAGAGTTAATTATTGCTGTAGTTGAATTCAGCACACATAGACACACATTTCTGTAGATATTGCACTATGACTCATTTCTCTTCATTAAATTATACTGATACTGTATTTGTGCATCTTTTGCTGTTAGTTAACTCCACTTTGAGGTAACAATTTCAGACATTATGAGTATGAAATCCTAAAGAATTACTTAGGTTTATTTCATCACCATCAATTTATATATTTATATCCAATTTTTATCATCTTGTACTCACAAGGTAGCCACACATTATCCAAGTGTATCCAATAATAAGGTCAACAAGATGGCCCTATATCGCTCACCAGAAAAAAGGGAAAACATCATCAGCCTATGAAAAATCAAGTGACCAGGTGCGGGCCAATTTCTACCTCAAGGCCAAAGGGTTTTATATCTAAGCTTAAGGCGTTGTAATTTCTGACAAGACATTTTTTTGTAATTTTTCTATGTAAGCATATTAAGGTACCTGGCTTGGTTATAATCGCTAAAATAACGTAAAATGATATTTTACATTATTAACAAAGATTAAATATCATACTTTAATACCACTAGGGTCCACTAGACAATGCTACAACTGAACTCAAATATCTAAGCTCTAAGCCATGCGGTTTCAGACAAGAAGATTTAAAATAAAATCTTATATAATAAATAAAATTAGAGTAAACCCGGCTGCGGGGCCAATTTAGTCCCAAGGACCATAATTTGAACAAACTTGTTAGAGGTCCAATAGACAATACTACATACCAAATATCTAAGCTCTATGACATGTGGTTTCGGACAAAGATTTTTTTTTAATTCTCCTATATAAGCCTTTATAAAATCAAGTGACCCCTGGGGGCGGGGCCAATTTTGACCCAAGGGCAATCATTTGATCAAACTTTTAAAAGTCCACTGGACAATGCTACACACCAAATATCTAAGCTCTAGGCCCTGTCGTTTTACATTATCGACAAGAATATTTTAAAAGTTTTTCCTATTGGTTGCCATGGCAACCAGAGTTTTTAATGAAATGTAATTTTTTGAACAAATTTGGTTGAGCTTCATGAAAGGAACATTCCTGTAAAATTTCGTTGAAATTGGCCAACTGCTTAAGAAGATGTTGTTTAAAGCAATTGTTGACGCACTGATGCACAGACACATGCTTGGACGACGGACAACACGCAATCACAATAGCTCACCATGAGTACTTTGTGCTCTGGTGAGCTATAAAGCAGGATATTGTTTATGATAGACAAATGTGTACATACTTCTTTGTATAATGTAAATATTACAATTTAAAACAAATCACATTAGAATGCTTACATCATTTCTGCACATCCTCAGTCTAGTGATATCAGCCTCTAAAGAGTAATCTAATGGTGCAGGATTCTTTTTCCATACTTGATCTTTTGATGGCTTTAAACCACATATGTTCCTCAAAAGACATGCCAATAATGAAATATCAAAGTTGGATAGACATGGGCTACCGTTAACCGGTTGTAGTATCTTCTGCTGATCAGCATTAATAACCTTCTTTGTTATCAAACTTTGAATGTCATTATTGTGAGCAGTCAGGAATTTCACCACATCATTACCAGCAATACTATTCAGTACCTGCCTCAGTACATCTGTACCAATCTGTACTAATAAATATTGGTACCTGAAGACAAACTTATCTGAAATGAAACAGAGTTCAAATTAAATAATGTGCTTTACGGGAACACAATCATAGGCGCTCAGTTACAGAGCATGTTTAATCCAATTGCTCATTATGATTCATTGTTGAAAACACTGGGTCCCCCATAATCCTATAGTTAAACAACCACAAAGGGAACAAAACAAGAGGGCCACATTGGCCCTTTATCGCTCACCTGAGAACAAAGGCCAATAATCAATGACCAGGTAATATAGTTTCCATCTCGTAAAACTAATTTTTACGTAGATTTTGAGATCAAAACCAACAATGAAGGTATAATACTGTAAAACAAACTAAAACGTAGCAAATTTTCTAATCCATGGGTCCATAACTCTTGAAGTTGTGGTCCGATTCCACCCATAACTTCAGTTGTCCAAAACCATAAGGTCATACATATTCATTGCAAATATGATTTGGATCGGTGAATAAATGAAGGCGCTAGAGTGTGAACAAGCTAAAATATAGCAAATTGCTAAGTCAAGAGCCCATAACTCTTGAACCTGTAGTCCGATTCCACCCATAATCGAACTTGTTCAAGATCTTTTTGTTATTCTCATTTACTGGAAATATTATTAGGATCGGTGTATAAATGAAGGCGCTAGTGTGTAAACAAGCTAAAATATAGCAAATTTTCAAAATCAAGGGCCCATAACTCTTGAAGTTTGGGTTCGATTCCGTCCATAATCGAACTTGTCCAAGATCCTTTGGTTATACACATTTACTAATTATTATTAGGATCGGTGAATAAATGTAGGTGCTAGAGTGTAAACAAGCTAAAATATAGCAAATTTTCGAAGTCAAGGGCCCATAACTCTTGAAGTTCTGGTCCGATTCCGCCCATAATCAAACTTGTCCAAGATCTTTTGGTTATACACATTTACTGAAAATATGATCAGGATTGGTGAATAAATGAAGGCGCTAGAGTGTAAACAAGCTAAATATAGCAAATTTGGTAATTCAAGTTTTACACCGTAAGCGTTGTTTGTTTCAATGTGTATCTCTGTAAATAATGACCAGACAGTATATATAGAAACATATATACTTTTTATTCTGGAAAAACTGTTGTGTGGTACATACATATGATAACATACAATAGTATCAAACACATATAGTACAGTCAGGGAAATATTTGACCTAGACAAAATTGCAAAATAATTTATTTTTGTTCCGTACGAAAGAACACTATGTAAATAACATACAGAAAAAAGTCCCACAAATTTGCTTTTGTTGTTTTCGAGAAATTTAGACTTAAAGACGAGTTAATTATTACAACAAGGGAGACAATTCTTGTTTAAATTGGGTCCCGCTGATTCTGACCGCTCTGCAGAATGAAACGGGAACCAGTTAAATTCTTGTATAGTTTTCGGATAAGCAACGTTATCTACAAAAGCCGTAAACGTAACAACAATTTCTTCGCAATTCCGTCTAAAAAAGGGAATTTGGCGAAAGTATACAACGTAACACGAACTAAAATATTACAAGTCACATGGAAATCGCACAACTGGGTGCTGATACTTCAAAAACGTCGTTAGAAACTACTATGCAGAATAGCGCAATTACCCCACACACTCACTAGGACAGTTTGGTGAGTAAAGTTATCGTTTTTCTTTTGTACTTGTTTCGTTATTTAAGATTGTTTACGGATTTGCTAGAGTGGTTTTTGCATGTTAAGTCTTTATTTTGCTGAATTTGACCAGATTTTATGGAAAAATGTCACTCGACAGGGTCTATTTTGACTTTGAAACGAAACTGATTGACATGAATTATTAAACTTTTAATCAATGATGTTGAACAGTAGACTATTACTTAAACAATTATCATATCGTTTTTGATGTAGTAAATTTGATTCATAATGCATGGCAAGTTGTTAAAGGACTTGGGGTCAATGTTTTACAGGACCCTGTCCACTGTGGAAACATAGTTCTAAAACAAGGTTGTTGGATTGTTGAGCTACTCTGTGCGCCATGGCCAGGAAGATGTTTTGTGACGACTGCCAAAGCCCTTTGCTTTTGATGAACATTGTCCATGAAAAGAAAAGTGGATTTGGTTTCCAAAGAATAACAAAAGCTGTGCAATGTAGGATATTATATACATGTACAGCATAAATTTTTCACAACAACATTTGATAAGTGTAATTGCATATAGTTTTAAAAAATATCAATTTTCAGAAGCAAGCTCTGCATAATTTTGTATGTAAGTGCCATAATACTGTCAAAAATGTAATGTTTGTCTGCAAGCAACATAATAAATGGACAATCTATACACTGTTTTATTTTTTTAAAGCATTTTATTTGATATTTTATGTGTGTACATTGTTTTGTTTTTGTAGAAGTAGAACAAACCCTTGGATATCTATGAGGATTGGTTGCCAAGTAGTGAAATTGCATGAGAAAAGACTTAGTAAGTTGTTTTTATTTTCTGATTTAAAACTGATTTTAACATGTTGTTTCAAAGTGTTCTACATTTTATTGTCAATATTAAATCTAAATGTTTTCAATGTCATGGAATACTAAATGAAAAAAATAGCTTGATTAGGCAAATATATAAAGAGCTATTTATGAAGTACAGGAAATATATTCTGCAAACATGGCATACTTAACATTCTCCATAAATTTTAACAACAGTAGTCATGTAGTTATAAGTCTAGTTATATTTGTTAGATAAGACATATTGAGTCCACTCACCTGATCTAACTTAACTGTTGTAACTTTTTTGTTGAATTCTCACTTTTGTTGCAAAAATTATATTACAGATAGGACAACTGTCATAATAAGACTAGAACACTTACTGAAGATGTCCATAGGATCAGTAGAGAATTAATCACACAAATTCTTGATAGAACTGTGTAAGTATCTATTAATTGATATGCAGAAGTGAAATTAGAAATAGATATGTGTTACATAACTTACAATGGTTATATTCAATTAGATGATTATCAAATTTGCTTAATCTGTTTCTATTGTGCTATATTCTAAGCATTCCACTAAGTATAACTTAAATTTTCTGTCTGTTTAAATAGGTGAAGATGCAGGTGTCATACATTAGTGTGTATACAGTGGTGAGCTTCTTACATGTCCTTCATAGAACATAAGGTCAGTCTTAATGTAAGCATTTAATGTAAGAAATTTTAAAGTCCCATTAGCTTTTGCTTTAAAAAATATATGCAAAAAACAAACAATTGCTGATATTATCCTAAGATAATTATTACCGACGAAACGAACCATTTTTCTTCTAAAAACACTCATTTCGCTGTGAATTTTGCTTTTGTAAACTTGAAATATATAGAGCGCGTGATGTCACTTTATGCCGTGTGCATAATATGACTGCGGGAAAACACAGCTGTTCTATAAATAGTATTTTTTTCAATGATATTGAAAAAATACGATAATGGTTTCGGAAACATTTTTTCTTGCTATTAAGTATGCACGGGAGGAAAGCGCCCCTGTTTCCTCTGTTATAAGACAAATAGAAACTATTACGACCAATAAATTTTTATGCTTATGGGACTCTACGATAATAATGAATCTTATTGTACAAAATATGGTGCTTATGATATTGATGAGTGATGTTTAAACACACCAGTTTCCATGTTATGTTTTTGTCTCCATTAAGTGTATTTAGTGTATATGAGTCTAAGTGTTAGTAAGTTGAGAAGTTATTTCTAAAATATCAACTTTACTGTTAATTTTCAGCTAATACTTTTGTGGTAACTTTCTTGACTTTTCCATTGAACCATACTTGTGTATCATTTTAGGATGGGTCAGCTTTGTGCCATATGTAAGAGTAGTGTTCGAGATCAAAGCCTACAGTCTGCACCTACAGTGTCCCTTAGATAAAAAAAAGATGTAATGGGGTCATAAGCAAGACAGGCAATTCTATGGCATTGCAGCCAGGAGTTCTTGTGCATGTTTAGTACAGAAATAACTGAACTAGTTGTCTAACAAAGAAAATAGAGAACTGACTTTTTTAATACATGAGATAGAAACTTCAAAATAACTATGTTCTAATTCTGATTAGTTTCATGCTTATTCTGTTCTTTGTCAGTTAAATATTGTTTTTCTGCACATAAAAGATAATTTGATGTTTTTCCAGTATGAAGCTTAGAATTTCAAAATATTATAAAAAGGGATTGTGTTTTTAAGGGAGACTTCTGGATATTAAGAGATATATATGCAAGGCTTTCGCAAGTGGTAGACCTTCCTGCTGCTGATGTTCTTTATCACTAAGCATGTTATGATGTAACATTAATTTTAGAACTATAAAGGACAGTTCCAAGGTTTATATGCCAGAACAGAAATCATGAAGTCCAGGTAGACCTGAGGATTGTGATCAGACCAAAGCATTTTTGGAAGAAATTCAGTACATAGAAACTGTTGATGAATACCAAACACTGACTTGATGGACTTGGTTTAAGAATGGAGCATTGTTATTTCTAAGTTGTAAATATGAATGAATAAGATAAAGCATACATGCTTTCTGTTAGTATTCATGTTACACTGATTGAAGTTTGTACATAGAATAAAAATACAGTGTATTACAATGGTATTTATTGTTATTGATTGATATAATTAGCTTTGAATTTTTAAGTATACATGTACTGTATAAGTGGTTGTATTAGGGTGTTTAATAATGTTTATACATTTTAAATGTTTCTTGTGTGGCAAACTTGGCAAATATATTAAATATGACTACATACAGGTCTCTAGCTGCACTTTAGGGAAAAGGGTATAGGGGCCCTCCATTAGGGGAATTTCACATCATTTTGAGGAAAAAGGGGAATTTTAGGGGATTTTTTAAAACTGTCTTAAAACCATGCACTAAACATTTAAAGCTTACAGTAAAATGTACATTAATATACAATTATCTTAATACCAACCATTTGTTACAATCTTTTTTTCAAATCAGCAAAAAAACATTGCTCTGGAGGGGAATTTTAAGATTGGGGAAGAAAGTATTTTATTTGAGGACAGGAATGGTGCCCAATTTTGCCCACCAAGTGTCAAATGAGGGCCCTGTCATATATTATCATACAAGAGGCTTTCTATTGTATGTTAATGTATAAGTTAAACATGGATCTGCTGCGAATTACGGATTAAGTTATTGAAAATTTGTCATTCGCGAAAATAATAATCATGATATGAACTTAACCACATACGGTATACTGTAAATAACAGATTTCAACACAATATAATTATGGTTCTTTAATTATAATATTCACAAAAATCCACAATTCTTTATATGTTTGTGTGTTTTTTATTTTGATATTTTTATACAATAAATGATAACAACCTTATTGTCATCAAATTTGTTCTAAGAATTACGTTCAAGCAGCTCATGTTGTTATCCTATGTACGTTACCTTTTAATATCAAAATATATTCTTATCAAAGTTTACTCACATTTCAAATACTAACATGTCTAATTTTTGTTAATGCATGTTTTATGAATGACTTAAACCCACTATGTAAATATTTCATATAATAAATTATAAACGTAAGAAAAAAAATCAGACGTTAATATTCCATTAGTGGGTGGGTTAAATTAACCCTGTAATTAGGAAATAATTTGGATTTTCATCAGTGTTAATTGTAAATTTCACAGCAAACTTATTTGACATAATTAATTCTGTAATGTATTCAGTAGAAATAAAGAGTTTAAGTGATTTCTGACCAATTAATTGTGTTTCTGTAGTTAATGACTATAAAGCATTGTTGATTTCTAGTTACAGACAGTGGTCACATTCAGAGTGAAATTTCCTGACTTAGACGCATGCCTCATGTTGGGACTTTTAACACATGAAAGAGTATATGTTGTAGATGTTTTGCAATTTTGTCTAGGTTGACCCTCTTTTTAGGCTACACTGACTGGACTAATATGCATACACAAAGATTAAATTCACACAGAGTCATATTTCATCTAAAAAGGTAAGCTGTTACAACATTTGGGGGAAATAGCTTATTCACATATTATAAGAAACATTTTATTTTAGCATGGGGAAATAGCTAAGTTAAATGATAACTTACAAATGATAGAACACTCAAAACGAGAGGGTATCGATGTCAACGCATATATAACAATATATAATTCAGAATGCTAACGGACATAAAATTAGAATTTATTGAGGTTTAATTTAACTAAGAGTTTTACAAAACAAAAACTCTAAAATGTTGAAAATATACAAATGCAGAAAACATATGATATACTTATAATATCACACACTACATATATTAATTCTATGCAGAATCTATTTCTCACAAAACATTAACTTTGTATTGTAAAATTAATGAAGTAACTTACAAGAAATAATGAGAAATTAATTATAAATTCACATACCTGTAATAATGACGAGACAGTATATAGAAACATATATACTTTTTATTCTGGAAAAACTGTTGTGATTTAACCAGAAAACTGTCCCAGTATTTATACAGGTTTTAGCAGATACTGTCATCTGCCGAATTCTATGTGTAATAATAACATATCACCTTAAGCATGAAAGGGATTAATTTAGTATTTGACATTTCCTGCTAGCAACATATTTTACCTTTCATTACCAGATTATAAAGAATTTCAAAACAATACCTTAAGTGCAAACATTTTAGCACCTTCTTAATAGCAAGCCAAGGTGTTTGGAAAGTAAAGGTTTAACTTAAGTGACAAAAATGTATACTGAGTAATTACTTATAGTTGCAAGGTATCAAAGTTTGAAAACATAAAGTATCAAAGAGATCTTAATCTGTAATTATATCAGCTTGGGTGAAAATACATAATGAAAGATTGTTTTTGTTAATAAATACAGTCACAGTAACTGCGAGGTATCAAACATACTTATCAGTATTCAAATATATGTATATACAATTATGTCATAGTATGATGATCAAACTAAGATCAATAAGGCTAATTTGATAAAAAACAATTACACAAAATTTTTCAATTTGGGGCTTTGTAATACAAGGGCCCATAACTCTAGACTTAGCCGAGACATTGTGGCCATATACATTGTGAGCAAGTTTAATCAAGATTCGTAAAGAGCTGCGGTTGCTAGAGTGTAAACAAACTTATTGTGGCCGGACGCCGGACATTCACCAATCCTAAAAGCTCACCTGATGAATCAGGTGAGCTAAAAATGCAAATGTCAACTCTTGATTTATTTCATAACCAATATGGTAGATCCCGCTTTAGTAGATAAGGATGTTGCCTTCAAAGTCATGTTCTATATTTTCAAATAAATTTTGAATCAGCTTTTGCATAATTTTATAATTCACAAACACATTGAAAAAAGCTTAGACTGGAAGGTTTTCAGAATTAGGTACTAATCAGATATATTCAATAAGTGATGATGTATTTAATCTGGTAATACTTTCATTAACAACAGGTACTAAAGTACCAACTCACAAAAACTGTTGTTAAATCATGGTAGTCTAAACATTTCAAATAATTTCACTGAATTTATCTAACTTTAATAATTAATTACTAAGGCCTAGAAAAAATGTTGTGGTTCGGGTCACCTGACCCTATCTAGCAAAATGCCCCGACCCTGACGTTTTTATTCGACTTGCCGACCTTAATTTTTTTCCGGTAGAATAACCCAATTTGTCAGCGGTTTAGTAGTCTATATCGGCGAGGCGCTTTACGTAACAAATATGGCGGTGCACCTTGGCGATGTAACACAGCGTAAATAATCAATTGCTCCTTATTGATTGTCGATGTTTGACAAACCTTGGTAAATTTATGAAGTATTTTATTCAATGTATTTAAGAAATCCATGTTTTAGATCATTGTAAGTCATGATATATTGTTTGATTCAATTTCCAATTCGCATTATTTGATCAGATGAAACGGTCGACATCACATTTTTAAATAGTTAAATTATTCGGTATTTAAACGTTCTTACGCGGGATTTTTGGTTGTTACAAAGTAAATTAACGATTAAGAAGTTATTAACACCAAAACTTGTCCGATTATTACATGTGAAACACTACTGGAGAACATTACGACTTTCAGTTTCGTACCCGGACAATTTCGACCCCGTTGAAAATGCGCATTTTTATTTTATTTTTCTCATTTCTCTATTACAGATTTAATGTTGTTTATACGAAAATAGCATTCCCTTGTCCATTTTGCGAGGTATTAGATATAACAGAACAGAACACCTGGTGCCTGGAAATCAAAAGTCAATTGGTCAGAAAACAATAGACAAATGGAGCTTTACTTGAAATTAAAAGTTTTTGTGATATTAAAAGAAAATTTCTCTAGAAATGACTTTGTCAATTTACTTGTTCAATTAGAACATGAATTGAAACCAGTGGATCCAAGTACAGTGGCTATGAAACTGAAATGAATATATGAACTGAAAAAAAAATACTGAAAAAAAAAGAAAGTTGCTGGATTTAATAACATAAATGAATTTTTAGTCTCAAGCGTCACTTTTGTCACACAGCATCAAGAAAAACAGACAGAGACTAAGTGCTTATCCATCTCCCATGAATATCAGACAGAGACTGAGTGCACTCCTACCCCTATTTCCAAACAAGATACCAACCAGTAACCTACCATGTCCTGAAAAAAGTTTCAAATTTGCTTCATGTCAAACAGAAAATTATTTTAATTTGATGATGTTAAGCAGTTGAATGTACTAAGATACAAATTAAGTGTTAAAAAAAAGTGAGTATTTCACGGAAGATAGCATCAAAGCGTGTTCTTTTTAAAATGTTGAAACAACTATCAGTCATTATTCTATTCACAATGTCAACAAAACAGATGATACAGCAAGAAAAAAATCTGCATTTGCTATAAAGAGATTGCCAAAGAAAAATAAAGAAACTTGAAAAGTGTAATTATTCACATTATTTTGTATACAGACTGCACATGAATTATTCTTGTTTCATACAATAAATTTTTATTTGCATTTGTTATTCTCTTATATTTTGTATACAGACTGCACATGAATTATTCTTGTTTCATACAATAAATTTTTATTTGCATTTGTTATTCTCTTATATTTTGTATACAGACTGCACATGAATTATTCTTGTTTCATACAATAAGTTTTTATTTGCATTTGTTATTCTCTTATATTTTGTATACAGACTGCACATGAATTATTCTTGTTTCATACAATAAATTTTTATTTGCATTTGTTATTCTCTTATATTTTGAATACAGACTGCATATGAATTATTCTTGTTTCATACAATAAGTTTTTATTTGCATTTGTTATTCTCTTATATTTTGTATACAGACTGCACATGATTTATTCTTGTTTCATACAATAAGTTTTTATTTGCATTTGTTATTCTCTTATATTTTGTATACAGACTGCACATGAATTATTCTTGTTTCATACAATAAGTTTTTATTTGCATTTGTTATTCTCTTATATTTTGTATACAGACTGCACATGAATTATTCTTGTTTCATACAATAAATTTTTATTTGCATTTGTTATTCTCTTATATTTTGTATACAGACTGCACATGAATTATTCTTGTTTCATACAATAAGTTTTATTTGCATTTGTTATTCTCTTATATTTTGTATACAGACTGCACATGAATTATTCTTGTTTCATACAATAAGTTTTTATTTGCATTTGTTATTCTCTTATATTTTGTATACAGACTGCACATGAATTATTCTTGTTTCATACAATAAGTTTTTATTTGCATTTGTTATTCTCTTATATTTTGTATACAGACTGCACATGAATTATTCTTGTTTCATACAATAAGTTTTTATTTGCATTTGTTATTCTCTTATATTTTGTATACAGACTGCACATGAATTATTCTTGTTTCATACAATAAGTTTTTATTTGCATTTGTTATTCTCTTATATTTTGTATACAGACTGCACATGAATTATTCTTGTTTCATACAATAAGTTTTTATTTGCATTTGTTATTCTCTTATATTTGACAAATATTACTTCAATATTGACACTAGAATTGGACTCTACAGAAAAATGACTAACTAGGTGCAAAATCTATGCTGATATCTAAAAATGAAAAGGTTTTGGACATTTGAGTTTTTTTGTTGAAGTTGCCGGTTCCACGAACACGATATAATTCCGATGGGAATTTAGAGCAAACAAAGCCCAGGAATTCACCATATTTTCTCATGTTCATAACTTTTTTTATTTTTTGAGATATCATCAAATTTCAAAGTGTTGTATGATCCTGAAGAAAGCAGCTTTCTGTACATACAGAGTTGAATCTAGGATTATAAAACAATGGGCCAACTCCCCCACCCCCAACAAAAAAATGGGTAATTTGAATTTCAAAGTGGGCCATTGAAAACAACAAAAAAATGGATTCTGAAGTTACAGTTTTTCGAACTTATCTATAGTCGAAGGGCCTTTAACGATGGTACGTATGCATTGCATTTCAGTTCATCAACAATACAAAATAAAAAAGACCAATTTAGTTGTGGGACCCAGAACTATCTTACCTACTGTTCGTAAAACATAAATTCCACAACAATCCTAAACTAGAATCTATTATTGATCTAATACATACAAAGCATTGAATCACAGCTAAAATGTCAAACAGGTCATAAACATGTGTGATCTTTAAACAGCCAGCCAACATCACACAAATACCAGAGGGACACCGACGGCTGCTTGTCTTTGATCTTTAAATTTCACCGCTCTTTAATCCTGCCACAGCGTTAGTTTGGGGGTACAAAGTTTTCAGGTCTATGGTACGCACAGGGGTGACAATATGGCCGATTTTTTATGAAAATATCTCAAGAAGTGGCAGTTATAATGAATTAATCTGCCCTGAAGGATATTCTTTAATGCAAACCGAGTTAAATATGGAAACTATGTGGTTGAAGCCAAAAAAGTCGGCCATATATATTGTTTTAAATTTGGTCCTATTGACACCCCTGTGCACACTAAATTAACTCTTAAATCTTCACAAAATTAGGTCAAAGTGTGTGTAAAGTTTATATCTGGCAGCTGAAGTACTGATTGAAAAGCAGGTGACGTCATCCTATGGCGTAGGTTAACACGCGATTGACAGTAAAACTAGCTTGTAGATCTAAAATTGATTTTAATTGAGGACACGCAGTTGGCAAAATAATATGTTTATCCATCCAGTGATCATTATAGATATTACGCATGGGAATATTTGTTTTGCGCCAAAAATAAAAAATATGCGAGAGATGTGGCCCACACAAACTTTTCAGTTGCGCCAATTGCTGATACATAGCGTATTTTTACCAATCCCGCAGTCCCTAGATTCAACTCTGACATATATAGATATTCTAACTGTGCTATCTTCGAAAATTTCATTGGGGTTGCTACTTTTCATTCCATTTTATTCAATGTTTTTGACTGCCAGAATTTTTACGTTGATTTTCATGAAAATGCCTATGAATATATTCAAAAGATGCACATAGTTTACATAACATTATATATTCTAACTAAGTATTTGGGTATATACTGGAATCATCCTAGCGGTTGATCTGTTGGTTTATGTCATAGTTCTGCAAAAATGAGTTGTTAAAATGATTAATATTAAAAGAAGATCACTACAAAACAATTACAACACATGTGCATGGTATAAAGTGAGGTTTTAGGTGAGAACTTTTAAGATAACATGGTTTTTAATAATGGGCCTCTTGACTGGAGAAAATAAAAACAAATAAAATAATAAAAAATCGACCTACCCTACCTAGAAATGTTGGCAATGTTACCAGAACCACAACATTTTTTTAGGCCTAATTAACATTTTATTACATGAACTCATTCATTTCATCAGTTTAACGCCATTTTAATCACTATTTCAATTATTTTATTACAACATTGAAGTAAAGATGAACAATTCATGATATTGTTAATAATATATTCAACCACACACTACAGTGACATTATCTATTGACCTCATCTACTGCTTTAAGCACTTAGGTACAGTGATCCATTTAACCAGGGATGCTATATTGTCATATAGCATCCCTGATTTAACTGAAACAGAGAATAACACGGTGGAAATTTCTTACCTGCTGGGCCAGGATTTTGTTCAATACCAGCTAGAATTAACAGCATTCTTATAAAACCAACCGTTCCTATCATTTTTATCAACACACTAAAGTTGATATAAAATGGTATAGATGAGCCAGAACCATGACAGGGAACAAACATTCCCACCCTGCTCCTATATACATCTAGTTCAACACCCATATTCAGTCCTGAAAGTAAACATAAGATCAAATACATGAACGTTACATTGTAAACCTACTAGCTAGGACAAAATTCATATTAGGCAAAATTCTCATGGACATATCTGTATGCGTTTGAAACTGTTTCTGTGTAGAAGAGTAGGTTATGGAAGCTGTCTGTGTAGACAAAGTCCTTTTATAACTATTCTGAGAAATGAAGAACCCTGACCATGAAATGCCGAAAATACATTTGTTATGAATGTTATCTCCTGATTGACTCATTTCTAAACATATGTAATATTTTTAAAATTTTCCTATATAAAATAGAATAAACCCCAGGGCAGGGCCAATTTTGACCCTAGGGCAATAATTTGAACAAACTTGGTAGTGGTCCACTAGATAATGCTACATACCAAATATCTTAGCTCTAGGCCTTGTGGTTTTGGAGAAGAAGATTTTTTAATATTTCCTATATAAGTCTTTATAAATCAAGTGACCCCCGGGGCGGGGCCAATTTTGACCCTAGGGCAATAATTTGAACAAACTTGGTAGAGTTCCACTAGACAATGCTACATACCAAATATCTTAGCTCTAGGCCTTGTGGTTTCGGAGAAGAAGATTTTTTAAATTTTCCTATATAAAATAGAATAAACCCCAGGGCACGGCTAATTTTGACCCCGGGGCCATAATTTGAACAAACTTGGTAGAGGTCCACTACACAATGCCACATACAAAATATCTAAGCTCTAGGCCTTGCGGTTTCGGAGAAGAAGATTTTTTAAATTTTCCTATATAAAATAGAATAAACCCCAGGGCACGGCTAATTTTGACCCCGGGGCCATAATTTGAACAAACTTGGTAGAGGTCCACTACACAATGCCACATACAAAATATCTAAGCTCTAGGCCTTGCGGTTTCGGAGAAGAAGATTTTTTAAATTTTCCTATATAAGTCTATATAAATCAAGTGACCCCCGGGGCGGGGCCAATTTTGACCCTAGGGCAATAATTTGAACAAACTTGGTAGAGGTCCACTGGACAATGCTAAATGCCAAATATCTTAGCTCTAGGCCTTGTGGTTTCAGAGAAGAAGATTTTTTAAATTTTCCTATATAAAATAGAATAAACCCCAGGGCAGGGCCAATTTTGACCCCGGGGCCATAATTTGAACAAACTTGGTAGAGGTCCACTAGACAATTCCACATACAAAATATCTAAGCTTTAGGCCTTGCGGTTTCGGAGAAGGAAGATTTTTTAAATTTTCCTATATAAGTCTATATAAATCAAGTGACCCCGGGGCGGGGCCAATTTTGACCCTAGGGCAATAATTTGAACAAACTTGGTAGAGGTCCACTAGACTATGCTACACACCAAATATCAAAGCTCTAGGCATTGTAGTTTTTGACGAGAAGATTTTTTAAATTTCCTATATAAGTCTATGTAAAATCAAGTTACCCCCGGGGCGGAGCCAATTTTGACCCTAGGGGAATAATTTGAACAATATTTGTAGAGTTCCATTAGACAATGCTACATACCAAATATCTCAGCTCTAGGCCCTGTGGTTTCAGACAAGAAGATTTTTTAAGTTTTTTCAATTTGTTGCCATAGCAACCAGAATTTTTAATGAAATTTAATTTTTTGAACAACTTTGAAAGGGGACCACCCAAGGATCATTCCAGTAAGTTTGGTTGCAATCGGCATAGGGGTGTAAGTAAACATGGACGCCACATATTCGTAACGACGCACGATGGACGCAGGGCGATCACAAAAGCTCACCCTGAGCACATTCGTGCTCTGGTGAGCTAAAAACTGGGTCAGAATGATTGTATCAATTGACAAAATCTTGGACAATTTTGTTAATGGTTTATTTGGGGTCAAAAGCCAAGGCACCAGGGCAACTTCAAGGAAAATCTTGTAAACACTCTAGAAGTCACTATTTTGATTGGATCTTCATGAAAGTTTTTAATGATATCTTGGATAAGTTTGATAATGGGTCATCAGGGGTAAAAAACTAGGTCACCAGGGCAAATTGCAGGGAAAACCATATGAACACTCTAGAAGTCACTGTTCTCATTGGATCTTCACCAAACCTTGTCAAAATCTTGTCTTAATGATATATAGGACTACTTTGAATATAGGTCATCCGGGTAAAAAACTAGGTCACTAAGTTATATATTCGGAAAACGTTGTTAACAGTGTAGATGTCACAATTCTGTCATCTGGGGTCAAGAACTAGGTCACCAGGTCAAATGTTAGCCTAGGAAAACTTTAACGCTATACATGTTATGGTTTTGAGTGAAACTTCACCAAAGCTTGTCGGAATGTTTGTCTTAATGGTAATGTATAAAAACCTTGAACATGGGTCGTTTAGGGTAAAAACTAGGTCATCAGGCCAATCTCATGAACATTCAAAAAGATATAACGCTACAATTAAAGATTAAAGGTGACTTTAAACACAAATACCAGAAATTAAAACATCACTTTTTATTTCATGAAACTTATTGACGATGGTTTTTAACTGTCAATCTTTAGATGTTCCCATTACATAATATAGCTCAGTAAAAATGGGTGTCACTAAATATCAACACAAAGTTTTTTAGTGCCACAACGCGTCACGAGGTCAGAATGTTGATTTAAAAAATAATTTGGCTTAATTTAAGCATTGATATATTTAATTATGCGTTTTTGAAGTAATATTTTCTTCCATATGTTTGACAATAATCATAGTTTTTATCTTATATACAAGCGTACGTATTTCATGTCGCTATTCTGGGCCGTATTGGACACAATCTGACTAAAGTATTCGATCTTCCTTACGGCAAGATCTGATGACGGCCTATACCAGTTTCTATTTTCAAAAGTCGGAATTTCCATTATCACTATTTATATCTATTTATAATTCAGCCAATCATATAACTCGTTTCATCGGTACTTTGGCCGAATGAACTTTCTACCGGACGATGTTATTTAAACGTTAGTAAACGTTAAATTACGTATAACATAATTGTCTGCACCACTTTTTGATTTTTTTAGTAATCCTGATCCATTTGGCCATTGTAGTATAGAAAATTTAATAAACATGCATGTCACATGGGCGCTATCATTACATTTAGTTGCGTAAGAATAGGTGTTCGTGACAACTACAAGTCAAATATTGTTTTTTACTGCGGTTAAAAATAGAATCAGATCACTTTCAGAATTCTGAAATTAAGGCGCTGATTGGCTAGTGGAAAAAGTCACTGAGGTGACCTTCTATAGGTCGTCTTCAGATCCTCATAGCGTAGCGGGTTTAAGGATATGATTTTAATCAGATTGTATTGGACATGAAGCGTCACAAGGTCATAATGTAGATTTTAACACTAAGTTGGCTTAATTTAAGCATTGATATGTTTAATTATACGTTTTTTGAAGTATTTAGTGATATAAAAAATATTTTCTTCCATATGTTTGACAATAATCATAGTTTTTATTATTATGTTTTATTATCCTTGCGTACACAGTTCTTACGCACCTAAGAATAAATTATTATTTATGATAACTAAATAAAAAATAAAGCAATAAATTACCTTTGCATTGCAAAGTTTGATCATTTATTTATCGTTTTACATCATGTTTACATAGATAAAATTCATTTTCCAACCACAGAACTCATAGTTTCATAAGTGACGACTGTCAACAATGGCTGAATGAGAGTACAATGAAACGACGCATTTGATTGGTTTCTATATTTAACTACAGCTAAACATAAATAGCTCCTGATTTTCATGGTGAATACGTAGTACTCATTTAGCAACAGTATGATACAATTTATAAAAAAAATTGTGTAGCAAAAATTATTTTATGAACAAACATTGAGTTGTGGAATAATTTCTGCACCTGACCTTTAGTTACAGAAAAAAAGTGAAAGAAATGAAGAGAAATCAAGAATTAAGTTATTCTGCAGCATTTATAAGACACACTGTTTTTTGTTAACTGCAATTTGAGCGATCCTTGTTACCTAACGAGTACACATCTCTAGACAGTGAATATTTCAATTGTAGATCACATTACAGGTCATATGACCATCACGTGACTTTATAAAAATAGCGAGCGAGGATGCGCCAGCAGATCGCTTTATTTTTTCATTGTTTCAAGAAACATTTTTTTGCTTCAACATTTTGACAATTTAGTAATAAGAAAAATACATAGTTTTCAGTGTTGAATTATAAAATCTGTTAAAAAAGTATCCAAAATGGCTAAATCCCCGCATTTTTGCTCAGCAGAAAGCGCTGTTACGTTTACTTGTAAATTTCGGCGGGGATGACGTCACATGACAATACAAAATCGAAAACGAGATCAAAACAAAAATGGCGTCGTAATCGGTGTGCGTCGGAATAGAGTACCGGAGGATATAATGTTAATTTAAACACCTGTAACTTGTAAGACTTTAATCTGTCATTACTATGTTTATTATACGTTTAGTATAAACATATTTAATTGCAAGTTCTTAAAGTATATGGTAATAAAAATGATTTGCACTGTATCGTTCATATAATACCCTAAAATGAAATGAAATAAAAAATAGCATCAAAACAAACCATCTTTGGCACGCGAGTTATGACGTCATCAAAATGACGTCATCTGCATCAGTGGCTATTCATATTTTGATGTTGATCGATAGGATACGGTTACCTATAACAATCGAATTTTAAAATAATTATATTCTACCTTCAAAAGCGTGATGACGCCAGATCAGATACAGTTTTACTTAATAAAACACAGCCTAGAGTCCCTGAGCAGACCATGCAAGACCGTAGATGTTAGATTTATCAACTCAACGAGGTCAAATCCTTCTTAGTTTATATAAATACTTATATGCATAAATGTTATATACATTGTTTGTTCACCTTACTTTATTGTATCTAGTGATCCTATAAAACATTAAAATTCATGAGAATTTCATAAGAATTTGAAGAACGAACAAAACTTTAAGTTAATCCTCGCGGCCTAGGTCAATTTATAACGAAAACACAACCTTTGTTATCAGAACAATTCATCAAACATAAATATATATGTGCTCCTTATGTAGATTTAATGTGAATGCACAAGATTACCTTGAAATACACAGATATATATCCTACTGCCAAGAATATTCACGCCGTCTGCTGCTAGAAGGATAGCGCGAGATGATAAAACGTCATTTCCGGCAGACAGGTTCCCTGTATGTAAATACAATAACTTTCTGCAGAGTTACCGTTCTTACCCAAGGTCATTGAAAGGAAACAAAAGGACATATTTTGTATTTGAGTTTAGTTTACTACGTCGCTTTATAAATCTATATACATATTCACTGCGTTGCGCTGAGGTTTGAGGTCATGTTACTGAAAATCAATGGTGGGGTAGTAATTAATGATCAGTTGGGCCACTTCTTTTTTATTTCTTGGTTTACAAAAGCGGCGGTCGTAATTTTTCCAAAGGTGAAAAAAAAAAATTGCAATTTGGCATTTTTATTTTTGCCGATGGTACGAAAATTTTTGAGTACGAATCTGACTGCGTATTTTAAGTATTGTAGCGGGTGATTTACATGTCGGATGGGCTGATGGACGTCTTTATGGTGGCTGAGGTAACAGAGGACGTGAGTTGCATCAATCCAAGTGAAAATCTGGAGGTTGGGTTAAAAATACACTCTTAAATTTGCATTGTCATGTATTTACGCGATACGAGCAATAGACGAAGACAGGTTGGTCGAGTCTAGATTGTTTGTGATGCAGTTTATAAAGACATTTAAGAAAGTTTTACCATGATTGGTTGGATTTATATAATTTATGAAGCAATAGGAATCATTTCAACTTGTTACACTGTTAAAAGTTAACATGGTGCCTGGATGCTAGAAATACGGCTCGGAATGTATACGAATTTGTTTTGAGTGACTCAATAACTGTTCACCCAGAACAGAACAAATCATTTATTTTTCCCAGATATGTTACATACATATTGCATGGGTACATGTTTTGAACTATCAATTAAGGTTCCTGGTATAAGACCCAATACATACACATATCATTGCTTATCATACAATGTTCGCCTCACACCAGCATTACAATGCAGATACACCCAGCAGGCTTCGAGCAGCAGGAATGCCAAGGATGAGCATTCAATGCATGCAAGGCCCGATATAACTCACATACATGTACAGCTTAAATAAGTAATCATTATACCTGGGTTCTTTTATATTGAACTAGTAGAGGGAACCATGGTGAAATAGGTTTATAATAGCATTAAAACAACATATTTACAAGTTTGTATTCGATTCTTTCATAATCATACTGTTTTATGGGGCACATGCTTTTGTGACTAATTCTTATAAGTTTCTCTTTACATTCTTGTAGCTTGTTACTTGTCAGAAGTGCTGGAAGTGGAGGGTTGTTTATTATCATATTTGTCCACCAACTGAAATTGTTATTGTATTTTATTGTTATACTCGTATTCTTAATTTTTATCAAAGTGTCACTGTGTGGCTACACAAGTTTACCTGACCAAACTTTGTTGTATAAATGTTGTAATCAGTCAAATTCTGTTTCAATATTTGTGGTAGCAAAGTGCTACTTTCTGGTCATTCCTACCAAAATTAGGTAGTTCTACCATTGTAGTTTGGTATACTGCTACCACTGCCGAGTGCATAATGCGAGTTTTTGTGCGTCACCAAAGCAGTTTTTTTCGACCTGCCGATGGACATTTTTTCAAAAAATTATTGTAAACCAAGACATAAAAAGTTGTGGCCTTATGAGCAAACATAAAGCACGCAAGGCACAATAATTAAATATATACTATTGCACTTAAAACGCAGTGTTTACAAATTGCATAAACTATGAAAACATGATATAAAAACATGAACTTAACAGTGTGACAATTAAACTAAGTTTACTCACAACAGAGCCATAACACCATTTTTCACAGCCTTAAATGTCTCGAAACAACAACAAACAAAAAACATGATTAATACAGAAATGACAGTAGAAAGAAATGCAGCCAAGTAACCAAACGTATGGTTATGCGTTCATTCTGTTGCTGCATGAGAGGACATTTTGAAAATTGTATCGGACAAGTATAACAATTGTCTTTATTATATATACCTCGCCCCCATTTCCAATTTAAAGTCGCCTATACCTGAGCGGGCATTACTTTTTAATAACACAGAACAGAACAGAACATTTATTTAGACTTGTACATGAGTACATCACCATAAAATTTTACAAAATATAATACCGATATTAATTTCACGAATCACGCAAAGGTGAAAAGGAAAAAGGAAAACATGAAACATAATATTCGAACAATACAGAAAATATACATATAGCAACTGAGGGTGAAAAAAAATTAAAGTAATGAAAAAAAGTAAAATCTAATTCTATATCAGTATTTCTATTCTATATTTATTGTTAAAGAGTTCCTGTGAGCTAATGCTAATTTAATATATATACATAGATTTGTTAATATTTCTTTATTATCAGTTCGTAGCATTTCAATAAATTTAAACATGTTAGAACGTGTGTAATAATTTCGCTTTATATCTTCCTAATATCAATATAACACGGCCAAACTAAGATGAAATGGTACTCGTCTTCAACATCGTGCACATTACAATAAATACATAGTCTCTCATTTCTAACAGTTCTATTGTTATGATATCTACCTGTCTGCACGCGCAAAGAATGAGAAGATATTCTAAGTCTAGTAAGGTACATTCTAAGATTACTGGGTAAAATATCCAAATAGTTTTCATACATAAAATATACTTTAGCCTGGTTATACAAATTTAACACAGAACTAGTTTCTTTATCTTGGTACCAAATTTGTAAAAAACAATCAATAATACGTTGATTTAAAAATTTAACCTTTACATCGCTTAATTCATTATTTTATGTAATAAATCAATTTTGAGTGTTTCGACTTTAATTTGATGTATATTATAATTGAATGAAATCAATTAAGAAATAACAGCATGACAATATTATCAACAAGAAATGTTTGTACGTTAAGATTATCTCTATTTAAATACACGCATAGAACTAACGTAAGATATCAATTAAAATTAACCTTGAAATTAAAATACAAACACAGAACTTAAGTAAGAAATTACTTAAAAGTTACCTTGAAATTAAAAAGCAGTTCTCCTTCTTTCTTACCACAGCCGTTCAAGTTGGCAATTTATGTCTGCGTTTTTCTGTAGAGACGTGGTCACGTGATATCAACACGTCATTCCTGTAATCAAAACTTTTCTTACTGATCGGTCATTTAAATTTAATTGCGCAATATAAATCTGCTTTATATATTTAGCAATAAGAAAATGTCGATGTCACAATAATGATGGTCTAGATATCAGCATGTGTATATATTGTTTGGCGATATGTATTATCCGATCTTAAGTAATTCAATTGATTCTTTCAAACCCTGTTTGAAACACTACACCAATTACGGGTTAATGCGAGATCATTTGTGACAATTATACAATCAATGCAATAAGAACAAAAGAATGAAACGAGACCTGTGTATGTTCATAAAATAGTTATCTTTAATATCTTTTTTTTTCAATAGAAAATATCAAATTTGACAAATAAGCTGAAATGGCAGGGATTAACCATTGACGAAATATAATGTTTTATTGTAGTATTAATCAATTTATAATTTTAATAATCATTGTTTATAAGGAACAATACAAATGTTCATTTGATCAGATAAATACCATTGACGTTTCAAGTATTATCGTAACCAACATAAACAAACCATGTAGTATCAATTTAATTCATGAAATCAAATTATATGCATATTCGTCATACTCAAAATGGTTCGTAGCAAAGCTACTGGGGGGATAACTCGTTTTAAGGTCCCTATCACACGTACCATCTGGGCAGTTAAACTATAAAATTACATAAATAAATAATAGTCGCATAAACCTACATAATTATACCAAGATTAATAATTCACAAAACGCGGAGGAAGATAATTGTCTTAGTCTGTCCGGATGTCCGTCCGTCACACTTTTTTAAACTTGCTATAACTTTAAAACTTTCTAAAGGGAGTTTAAATAAATTAATGCTATAGAACCACTGTATATTGAATTGTTTTATTTTCAATTTAGCTGTCTTCAGGGCTGCAATGTTGAAGTTTAAGATGGGTTACTTGATAGCAAAGCTAATGGGAGGATAACTCGTCTTAAGGTCCCTACCACACACTTTACCATCTTGGCAATAAAACTATAAAATTACATAAATAAATAATTGTCACATAAACCAACAGGTAGCACTACAAACAGAAGCAAACATAACAAGCTAACGTCCTCCCTAACGTATAACTAAACCTGCACAATTGTACCAAGTGTAATAAGTGACGTCATGTTTCCAGTTATGAGTAACTTATGACTAAACCTACACAATTATACCATAACAAATAAGTGACGTCATGTATCCAGTTATGAGTAACTTATTACTTAACCTACACAATTATACCAAAACAAATAAGTGACGTCATGTATCCAGTTATGAGTTACTTATGACTAAACCTACACAATTATACGAAAAAAAATAAATGACGTCATGTATCCAGTTATGAGTAACTTATGCCTAAACCTACACAATTATACGAAAACAAATAAGTGACGTCATGTATCCAGTTATGAGTAACTTATGCGTAAACCTACACAATTATACGGAAAAAAAATGACGTCATGTATCCAGTTATGAGTAACTTATGCCTAAACCTACACAATTATACGAAAACAAATAAGTGACGTCATGTATCCAGTTATGAGTAACTTATGCCTAAACCTATTCAATTGTACGAAAACAAATAAGTGACGTCATGTATCCAGTTATGAGTAACTTATTACTAAACCTACACAATTATACCAAAACAAATGAATGACGTCATGTATCCAGTTATGAGTAACTTTTGCCTAAACCTACACAATTATACGAAAACAAATAAGTGACGTCATGTATCCAGTTATGAGTAACTTATGCCTAAACCTACACTATTGTACGAAAACAAATAAGTGACGTCATGTATCCAGTTATGAGTAACTTATGACTAAATGTATCCAGTTATAACTTCATATCGGAAAGCAATAAGAATAAAGACAGTGGGATGTTATTATCCCCCACAAAAGGTATAGGGATATAGGTTAGGCGTTGTCTCTCCAGCTGTTAGTCCTTCATTCCGTCCGTCCGGATGTCCGGATATTACACTTTTTGAAAATTGCAATAACTTTAAAAATTTAGTTTGAGATTTGAAATATAGGCACATGGAGAGTGAATGTGTTCCTATCAAGAACCATAACTCTATCATGCATTTTGACTGATAAAACCCTCTTTTGGAATTACAGAAAGTCCCACTTTTACTGTTACGCATACTAATTTGAAAGGTATTTTGTTTTAATGTGGCATGTCTCATTTATTTATGCTTATTTCATGCTTTATCTGCTTTAACGAACTGACAAATATTCTCGGCGGGGGATGTCAAAGCGACGAATATGCTTGTTTATCTTAAATCAGACTAAATCATTGTATTTGTTCTTTGCTACCCCAGGTAGTACATTTAGATATAACTAACATATTTTCGAATTGTGCACATTTATTGTAGTGTAATAATTCCCAAAAGCTCGGATCAAATGACTAGGGTTTAAACATTATTCTATATTATGATTGTAATTGTAGCAACTATCAATAGACCTATACAAAACCTTCCAATCTTTATAGATATATGACAACATTATAAAATGCATTCTCATATTTCCATGAATACGTAGTGCTGTCTTAATTTAATAGTGTACTTGGATCATTCTTACACAAAGTCGGTTTTAATGGATATGTGAGGAAACCTGACAAATACATGACAAGAGAGTTACAACCATTTTTGTTCCTCTACCCCTAACGTAAAATAGTACCTCAAAATCAAATGAAAAATCATATATTCAACATTGATGCTCATACATAATAGTATGCACTCACCACGTATTTATTCTTCGGTTGTTTAAAAATTTGGAATAAATATTTTCTTCCATGTTACTGTATAAATGTATGTTCTTAATACGAAACATTACCTAAAAACTAAAAATAAAAGAAAAAAGTATGGTCCCATTGGGGTTTGAACCCATGACCCTCAGGAAGATGTCAATATGTCAGTAAAATTCATGAAATTAAGTACTCTTCAAAATGGAGGTTTCGAATTAGAGATTGAAATCCTTAATGGCCTATTTGACAGCTATGGTAATTTCAGAGCCGCCCAAGAAAGAGCGGAATTATATACTGGAGAACCGGGTATTTATATTCCTAATATTTTTATAATAAATTTTCTGGTTATTTATTGTGTCCGTTGTAAAGCAACGGTACATACCTTGCCCTTTGCCTGTGATTTTCTAGTCACAGTACTCGGTAATTGGGACGGGGACATAGAAAAAGCTTCCCTGAGAAATTCGGAAGGCGGAGGCGAGAATCGAATCCACGACCTTTCGTTCAGTAGTCCAGCGCGTTACCACTAGACCACCGAGCATCCCTTTTTCATTGACCAAGAAGAAAGAATATGTGTACACTCATGCCTCAGAAATGCATTACAAATATCTGCATGAATGTAGCACACCCTAAGATATTGTTAAAGAGGTATATAGAGGAGTTTTCTGACTTTAAAAAAGTATCATGTCTATAGTGGATATTCATCGAATTATAACTTTAAGGTATGGCTAACACACTTAGCACGACATTTAGTTTATTAGAGATGTATTAGAACAACAGAGGGTCGAATATAGAACTAGAATGAAAAAGAAAATTAAACAGAACATTTGACATAACAGACTTGGCAAAATCTGATCAAGGTAAGAATTATAAAGAAAATGACATTGTGAATTTATTTTGTCCAATCGCCACACTTTTTGTATTGGATTTACCATGTTTATTTATTATTTCTACATTTCCTATAAAACTGAGCTACAACAATACTTGGCCATTGTTACACAATCTGTAAATAAAATTACTCTACCCAGAGTTACCGTTCTTATGCAAAGTCATTGGAGGGAAACAAAAAGGATATTCTTGGACGGAGTTTGTTTCGGTACCGTATTTTATGCGATTCTCATTGAAAAACTGATTCCAGATTAAATCTATAAATATCTTAAAATATGTAAACTATGATAAAGAGAGGAAGGGGCCACCATGTATCGAGTTATGACGTGATATTGGAAAGCGTCAAGAGTCATACAAGTTTATCGACTATATTAAATATTTCCACTTGTGTTTTCCCTTCCCTAGGTTATATATGCAGTTGTAATTATCATATTTCCCAACATCCAAAGTTCACATTTGCTGTAGCATTCGAATGCACAAAACATCGGAACAGATGCTTGGATATTAAACACATTGAATGAATTACTGATGTTTTCCTTACCCATTGCATTGTCATTACACCGTTTATATATAAAAAGAATTAACTCCATGCTGCTTATTTTCAATTACATTGTTGGAACAGAAAAAAGCATTAGCATTACATATACATTAAAATGATAGTTGAAGAATTAAATTGTCACCTTTCAATTGGTAGAATAAAATTATCCTTGCGTCTTATCCCTACCGTGTACGTTGACAATTTGTTACTGTATTGCTATATAGACGCAGTCACGTGATATCAATGCGTCAACTCATTATAAGCTCAAGTTGATGTGAATTCTTATGATTTTCGATTTATTTGGTCAATTTTAATTTTGGAATATTAAAAATTTGTGTACGTATATAAAATATTCAATGATTTCGAGCTCTCCCAAATTGAACAATATGAACTTTAAGTAACCGAACGTAAAACTTCAATCTTCATGATGATTTACAGAATAGTTACACCGATGTATTATATATTTCCTTCGTTCGTTTCGTTGCCTTATGATTGGACATTTTTAAATAGCATTGGACAAGTACTGCAGTTCTGTAAAATACTACAACTTTTAAACATACTTAAAAATTACCAAATGATTAAAATTATTGCCTAATGGAAGGAAATAGAATATGGATAAATTGTGTTCAATGAAATGGTATCATTTAGGTTATCTAATATATTTATAAATAACTATAAGAGAGAAAAATCCAACTTTCCCAAAATTCTACCTACCATAAAACTCATCAAAATACAGTAACATATAATGGTAAAAAAAAGACTCTCGAAGGGAACCGCCGTGGAGCAGTTTGTAGCAAAATTCTACTGTATCAATTTTCTTAAAGCTGAGATTTGATATAAAAAAATGATATGTCGAACAAAAGCATAGGGCGATAAAATACGAAACATAAAATTCAAATTGAACACCAGTAACGTAGAGTCCTAACCACAATATAGCGACTGTTATTTTAAAGTTTTCACGAAAAAAAATGCATCGCTTAAAACAGAAGATAAATCCTTATTGAGAGTTTCGTCTTTAATATGATGTAAATCATAAATAAGAAATTGGTAAAGAAATGAAAATATAAAGACTTTCGACCAAAAAACATTTACTGTTTTCATACTTATGACCCTACGGTCCCCGTTGACAGTACTAAACATATTTCCACATGGTAATGAAATGATAAAAATTAGTTCTATTGACATTATATATCTTTATCAGCAAAACATGTTTGTGTATCAAGTTGATCTCCAAAATACACACATAAACTAAAGTAAGAAATAAATTAACTAAAAATTACCTTTAAATTAAATTAAATCTCCTTGATTCCTATCAGTATCACAACCCGTCACGGTGAACATTCATTTGTGTCTGCGCGTTTCGATAGAGACGTAGTCACGTGATATAAACACGTCATTCGTTTAATCAAAACTGTTCTTACTGATTGGTCGTTCAAATGTCAAAACGAAATATTTGTCCGCTTTATTTATCAAGCAATGAGAAATTGTCAATGTCACAATTATCAGGTTACATATTTTGCAAATACAAAATGTATATTGGATTCGAAATGCGGCATGTATGGACTAATTTCAAGTAATTTTATCGATTCTATTTAAACCCGTTTTAAATATGCGTAGTCATTTGTGACAAGTTATACAAATCAAATAAGAATAGAAGAACCGAACGAGGCCGAAGTGTATGTTAAAGAGTGTATTTAAAAAATAGCTTCTGTTTAAAGGTAGTTTAAAACTTGACAAATATCTTGAAACAGCGGAGATTTCTCTTGTTATACAAATTATTTAGTTTTCAGATTTTTACTGTATGTACAGTGAATGTGGATACGGGAGTGTAATTCACCGATAGTTCATTGAAATTCTAAAACTGTCACATAGCAAGAAACAGTACATGACAAATAAACTATACTCACAATAGACATATATCTATACTTGCATTGATATAATTATACGTTTTATAAATATAATTCATCCAAAAAGAATGAATACACTTGAATTAGTCAAGCACTTTGAATAAAGTTCATAGTCCATATATACAACCTTAAATCATCACAGGTAATTCATCCATTCAACATTTCAATAAGTGTATCCACTGACTCATTTATTGTTTAAACAAAAATAAACAAAAATCTGTTAATTGCTGAAGATGATGTAACGTACTGTCACACCTGTACACAATTAATTCGTGTCTGAGCTAAAATGGCTAATATCAAAGCAAATGCAAAGTATTGCATGATACTATTTAATGTATTCTACGCTTTTGCCCGATGTAATTGCCTAGCAAATAAAGATAAGCTATGTGAAATATAATGGAAAAATAAACAGCAAATGAAATTAAGCTCATTATTTGAAAAGCACATTCATTTACATCAACCTGAGAGTAGATCCTATAGAAAGTTACAAAATTAGAGTGAAATATTGTCTAACTTTTATATTCTGAGTGGGGAATATCCATAATATATTTCGCAATGAGAAAATCTAAATGTTACAATTATTAGGGTGAATATATCGATAGTTTGCTAACATATCCTACTCGTTTAAGAGGCATGCATAAACTTATTGTAAGCAATTTTATCGATTGGATTCAAACACTTGAGAAATATCAAATTCATTACGGCCTTTGAGTTTATTTCAGATAATTAGATTAAAATTTGTAAAATTTAGATAAAAAAGCTGAGATTTCTCTTGTTGTGATCAACATCTATTTCAACCAATCACTGATTTGTCGTTATAACGTCTACATCAATAAAAATAACTCATTTGAAGAAAAAACTAAAGAAGTTCATACATGGGCTTTGATATTTCTTATACATGTCTAGGTGTGGACCAAGCGTTAAACCGTATACATACATGTCTAGGTGTATACCAATCATAGAACCATAAACATATATGTCTAGCATTCATATACATATGTTTCCGACATAAAAATTGTATTCAGCCAATATAGAACTAGTTGTATCAATATAATACAGTATCCACTGACCGACACGAATGTAATAGTAATAGGTATACACACATACCTAAAAATGCATATTTGCATAAGTGGCTTCGCCTAACGTTTTGTGACGGTTGATCAGTTGTTTCTAATGGCAATGTAGCGCGTATTTAAATAAAAGGAAAGCAACATATATAAAGCGAGTAAGGACGAATAGTATATTAATAAGGAATGAAGGGTAACCGATATGAATTGGTAAAAAAATCTTTGAAGTAACAAACAATACAAAAGTATGAAACTAATCTCATTTACTTTGTATTATATGCATGTAGTGTACGAAAGGGGCATTACAGTTTATTGCATAGTCCGCTTTCCTTTATATAATTAATGATGGTTTCATGACTGACAGTGTCTTCATGTTTTGTATAATATGTGTTTAGTCATGTAATTTCAACTTGTAAAAGGTCGTACGTCATGTTTATTTTATCTCTGAACTATTTATTTATCAGACGATATCATTACGTTATTTCTGTGATCCGAACAAGTCTTGCGGGTTAGCCGTTTGATTGTTATTAGGACACATTGATCTGCTATAAGACAAGGTCGATGTCGCAATAGCAATTGCTTAAGTATTTTTTCCATTCTAATTTTTCTACATAAACTTATTTAAAGTAATTCAATGCATTGTAAACCCTACCAAAATATGCACAACAGGTATGGGCTTGATAAGCTGTCATGTGTGTGTCGAATGATTAACATTTCCTTCAAATCATTTTGGCTTTTGTGAAAATATTCTGTTTCGACTAAGCAGCAAAGGAGTTCGTACTTTAGCTCTATCTAATACGGAGTATCATATTACACAATCTGAACGATTTATATGATTAGGTGTGGACTGAAATATTTGGACAAAATACACATAATACAAATGATTGTGATTCACAGGTAGATAGCAAAATGAATATTAAGTGCATTTAGACCTAACACTGACACGTGTGGCTGACAACAATGCACTTATTTATTGGCTTTCAACATAAACCAGCGAATGGAGAGCCCTTTTTGCTGGTCTGAGCTTTGGATTATCCCTACCTGCCCTTCAATATTAACTGAGGGTTGGGGTAGCCGACTCGCAGCATATTTGATTAACTTGTCATTCGTAACAGTATTATTTTCCCAGATTTATAATTTTTTTACTGTTTATTAACATGTTTATTTGACCTGTGTTGGCCGTTGTGTGTACCCCACTTTTGTGTCATGGAAACTTGTATTATTTTTACGTTATATGTTTAATGAAAAGTAAACAATTTGTTTTGTTACACTTAATATCATGTATTGAATATTTTAAAATATCTGTCATTTAATAAATGAATGACATCTTCACATAACATTGTATTACCTTCCAATATGTATAGATATATACAGTCAAACATGTGTTATGCCAGCCTGTGAACACAGGCCATTCTTTTAAAGCCTTCATCGCTTGTTTAGAACATTTTGACCTCCGAATAAGGGTTAAATGCTGATAAAGGCCATATCATGTATATCCCAATGGTTACATTTGTTAACAGGTTTTGACTAAAGACATAAATCACTGATATTTTTCTGAATCAAAATCTTACTTAATCTAAATACTCGTATACATATACGGTGCTGTATTAATTTTGAAAGGCAAATTGTGTTATTTAATTATTCGTCTAAAGACAGGGTTGGCTTAAATTGTTAGGTATGGGCCAATCGTAGAACCATAAAAATACATGTCTAGGTGTAGACCAATAGTAGAACCATAAACATACATGTTTAGAATTCATATAACTATGTTTCGGACATACAAAAATATATTCGACCGATATAGAACTGCTATTGGCAATATTCGGTAAAATACAATATTCCCTGACCGACACGAATGTAATAGTAATAGATGTAAACACATACCTAAAAATTTATATTTGTAAGTAAGTGGCTTAGCCTAACATTTTGTGACGGTTGATTAATTGTTTGATGTTGCTTCATGGTGCACCGGGATCTAATGGCAATGTAGCGCGTATTTAAATAAAAGGAAAGCAACACATATAAAGCGAGTAAAAAATGACAGTATTACTAAGAAATGAAGGGTTACCAATATGAATTGTGTAAAATTGATTTGAAGTTACAAGTAATCTCATTTACTTTGTGTCCTTTGCATGCAGTGTACATAGATAAAACGTTTATGAAAGGGGCACCACAGTTAATTGCATAGCCCGCTTTCCTTTATGTACTTACTAATAGTTTCAGGCCTGAACATGTCTTTATGTTTTGTATATGTCTTTAGTGAATATGCAAGTCATATAATTTCAAATTATAAAAGGTCCGTTCGTCATGTTTATCTTATCTGTGAACTTTTTATTTATCAGACGATATCATTATGTAATTTCTGTAATCCGAAAAAGTCTTGCGGATTTTTTTATTGCTAGTTAGAAATATTGATCTGATTTTCTAATTAAGTATTTTTCCATACTTTTTGTGCATAAACTAATTTAATGAAATTCAATCCATTTTTTTACACTCTACTAAAAATACGCCAAAAAAGTATGGGCTTGATAAGCTGGGATTAAATTTTCCTTCAATTCGTATTGGCTTTTGTGAAAATATTCTATTCTATAGAAGTTCGTACATTAGCTCTATTTAGAACAGAGTATCATATTACACAATTTGAACCATTTATATGATTAGGTGTGGACTGAAATATTTGAACAAAATACACAAAATACAAATGATCGTGATTCACAGGTAGATTGAAACCTAACTAGCAAAATGAATATTAGGTGTATTTAGACCTAACACTCCAAGCTTTACATTTGTATGCAGTCACTATAGAAATGCTTTGCACATTCAAGCATCTATTCTACGACGGATCACATTAATGAAACATGAATGCTAAAATGAATAGCCATTTAGCGACATATTTATCAGAATTAACTGTTTATATACATGTTTTCATGCATCAAACAGAACATTTTACAATTAAGCTATATGGTTATAACATTTAACAATGGTGTCTAGTTACGGTATTCTTCAAATCTGTGTTTCTGTTTCTTATTTTTACTGGGGTTTAAATTACGTCAAATCAACAACGAGAGTCATTTGGCAACATATTTATCAGTATAACCACCGAGCTTCCGTAAACTAACCGGACTACTTCATCAAATTTGACATTTGTTTTGTGTTAGTTGGATTTAAACATACAATGATGAGAGGTTACCCACCATAGGTATAGTTAGTGACTATTAGAATAGTTTTCTAGCTACAAAGTTTGTCTTTACCCATTGAATATTCATGTTTTGATATTTTGATAGATCGACACCTGTGCACAAGAAAATTGTTAAACATGTGTTTATGATACACACGAGTTTACTCTCCGGTCATTTCACACTTCACAGTATGGTAAACAAATTATTACAGTCTTTTAAAAAAAAACAAGTAGAGATTGTTTTAAATAATTGCTTAAATAATTGATAAGTTCAAACGTTTTGAACATGTATGGTTCATATCTATTTGTTGTTATTGTTGTTTCTCAATAAATCAGTAATAAGTCAATCACGTTATTAAGTTTACCCATAAATGATAATTTCAGACCAGAACAATGTTGGCTAGGTAAAAATTTGTAACCGAATCTACGCCGTTTATTTAACAGCCATATCAACCAATTACTTAATATCGCAAAAACAGCATAGTGTCCCCTTGCAAAACAAGGCAATCAAAAAGAAAATTAAACCGTATAGAACTAATCAAAGATAACAATGGTAAGAATTTTACAGAAAGGGATAAAACCCACAAACATCAGAAGAAATGACAGCTGTAAATGGAGACATGCCAGTAGTAATTTTACCTGGTAAACTGTTTGTAGTATATGTATAGTATATCTGAATCGTACTATAACTGACCGTGCTATTCATACTATATACACGTCTTAGATAAAATTCTGCTCTTTTCTGGTTAAGATCGTAAATAAAATCGTTATTCATTTTACACTTGGATCTTTGCACAGATGATCACTCGAAAACATGATGACTGAATATTAAGTGAACTCCATATCAACCAATTAAAACTCGTACGAGTCTAATCATGTTTATTTATGTAATACCCTTGAACTCAATTGAAAATAACCTTGATACTATATTTGAATTTGCTGTCTCGTTTTATGTGCTATGATGCATACACAAGCTGTAAAAACCCAACTTTGCAAAGCAGAATTATTATATATTAAATAAGTCAATACACCTGGAAGGTAAACATTTGTACCCGCCTTTTGGCTTGCTAACAAAAATCGATTTTTGAGTTTTTCAATACATTTTCCTCAAGAAAAGAAAATTAGTTCGTTATACGTACTTCTCTCGACATTATGCAAAGACGACCACGCCTTCATCTAAGCATTCATTCGCGTTACAAATCATCCTTGAATTATTTTAGTTTTGCATGAAACAATTCTATAGAAATACTCAAACCGTTTATAACAGCGTGAATTTTGAATGTGTGCATTAATGGAGCACCTGCATAGATATAATCCATATAAATATTATTAGTAAATGGAGAATTATCTGAGTATAAAGTTTAAATCTTTATATATTATACAAATTTACATACAAATATACATATACAGCCTGACAAACATACATGCTGTCGTAAAAACACACATACAGTCTGACAAATACACTTACGGTCTGACAAATATACATGTTGTCTTACAAAACACACATACAGTCTGACAAATACACATACGGTATTACAAACAAACATACAGTCTGCCAAACACATGTATAGTCTGACAAATACACATGCAGTCTGACAAAAATACATGTTGTCTTACAAACACGCATACAGTCTGACAAATACACATACAGACTGACAAACATACATGCTTGCGTCTTACAAACACACATACAGTATTACAAATACACATGTGGTATTACAATCTAACAAAAAGTCTGCCAAGCTCACATATAGTCTGACAAACACACATAGAGTCTGACAAATACACATACAATCTGACAAACATACATGCTTGCGTCTTACAAACACACATACAGTCTGACAAATACACATACAGTCTTACAAACATACATGCAGTCTGTCAAACACACATGTAGTCTGACAAATACACAGACAGTATTACAAACAGACATACAGTCTGAAAAATACACATACGGTCTTACAAACTCATATAGAGGCTTGTAAGCACCCATACAGCCTGACAAATACACGTGTAGTCTGACAAATCCACATACACTTTTAGAAACAAACATACAGCCTTAAAAATCCACATACAGTCTTAGAAATCCACATACAGTCTGACAAATCCACATACAGTCTTAGAAATACACATACAGTCTGACAAATACGCATGCAGTCTTAGAAACACGCATACCGTCTGACAAATCCACATACGGTCTTACAAACTGACATACAGTCTGACAAATACGCATACAGTTTTACAAACACACATACATTCTGACAAAGCCACATGCAGTCTTAGAAATACACATACAGTCTGACAAATACAAATACAGTCTTAGAAACACGCATACAGTCTGACAAATACACATACAGTCTTACAAATACTCATACGGTCTTATAAACTGACATACAGTCTGACAAATACGCATACAGTCTTACAAACAAACATACAGTCTGACAAACACACATACCGTCTGACAAATACGCATACAGTCTGACAAATACACATACAGTCTGACAAATGCATATACAGTCTTACAAACTGACATACAGTCTGACAAGCGTCCATACTGTCTGACAGATGCATATACAATCTTACGAATACACATATAGTCTGAGAAACATTCATAAACTCTGACAATCGTAAATGTAGTCTGACAAACATACATACTGTCTGACATTGTTTCATACACTTGTGTCAAATATCACTTGTAACTAAATTAGCATTTCAAATAAGCAAAGACCTTAGTTAATTTTTTAACATAATGTAAGCAATACAGTTATTGACAATTTCGCATTTCATCTGATACATTCTGACCAAATCATCCCCAACGATCACCAAAATGGCTCATGATGTACGTGTACCATTGTTTAAATACAGTCTCACTAAAAGCGAAACGAAGCGACACGTCCGAGGTCTTAATCTTTAGCTCTTCTTATCACTGTTGTTATAATATTACACAAGAAAGGTTCAGACTATTAGGAGCCGGTTGAAATATTTGAAAAAAAATGGTTGTGATTCACAGGAAGATTTAACTGTTTTCCAAGCTTCAAATTGTTATCCAGTTACTTTTTAGAAATACTTTGTCAGTTATAAATCCAATCAACGACGGAACACATTAAACAAACCAAAGTCCTAAAATTAATTATCTATATCATTATGGAAATGATACGTAACTATACGTAAGTATTTTTAAATGTGTTTTTGTTTAAATATCTCGCCAGCAGCAATAGTCGTTTAGTGACAAATTTATCAGCTTAGAAGTTCGAGGAAGATCTCAGGCGTTCACTACTTCCTCACGTGCGATAGTTGTCTGAATATTGAGCTCATAATGATATATCCACGATATATTGGTTAGGGAGCTGGTAATTGATTGTTCGATCCCCCATGGAGACTGGTTTTGAACTGATGCAGTCCGTTAGTAAGCCGATAACTAATTATCCCATCCCAGGCACCCGGAAGTAGGAGAAGGGATTCGTGAGGTGCTGTGCGAACAAAATAACTTGGCTGGCCCTTTCAATAATATGATAATAAACGAATTATTTACCTTGAAACTAACGAGTTTATTCGTCAGTCATTGTACATTATCGTAAACAAACTGACGAAGTTACAATTATTTTAAAGGTAATCAGTGCAGAGAATGTTTTAAATACAGTAAAACCACGATTATCCGAACACCGATTATCCGAATACCCGGTATTATCCGAATAGTACCTACGGTCCCGATTACGCCTCTATATATTTCAACTACAACGAACCCCGGTTATACGAATCGGATTTTACGAAAACCTGGTGTAATCCGAATACATTATTTGGTCCCTAAAGTTACGAATGCGCTTATTTTCACACCTATTATTCGAAATCGTCAATTGATAACAATGGCCGATTGAGAATCAAATGTCGTGTGACAAACAATGTGTAACATCAATTCATACACGAAGCGTGTCAACAGTTTAATTATCGTTAATTGACCATATTGTTTGTTACGATTTTATAATAATCGCGATGAATATTTCACAATGATTTCAGGTATAATAAGTTGATACGCGTACGTACCTGGTGATCTGTATGAAATTATTTGCATTTCAGCGTCATTCAAAATTTAAAAAAACTGATTCGAACACAATTAAACAAAACTAACTAGAATATGATGATTTAGTGAAAGAATGTTCCAAACATAAAAACATTAAGTCTTCGATTCTTTAATTGTTTTAGAATATGACAAAGCAATGCCTAGTCGATCGTTAGTAAGTGCAGTGAGAATGGCATGTTATTGTGTCGGATTGTGTTCTGCATAATCCATAAATTTATGCGCTGGTATTTACTTAACAAAAAAATATTGTTTCATTTATTAGCTCACATACATTCATAAAACAAGGATAAATAATAAGAGTTTGTTATTCATATTCATTTTATTTTATTCTTATTATCACTCAAGTAGCGTCATGTTTACATACGAGAGTTAACTCCCTTGCAATATACGGACAGTACGGAAATTATCGTTTCCAAACCGGTACATCGTACTGAAATGGATTATTCGAAACCATGGATTATCCGAATGATTTTTCAGGGCCCAATGACATTCGAATAATCGGGGTTTTACTGTAGTTGTTTAAAGAATTGATAAGTTGAAACGTATTGAACATGCATGGTTCATGTTTAGTCGCTGTTATAATCAATTTTTAAATTAATCACTACTTTTAGTGTACCGAGGGAAATTACCAATTTCAGGCCTGCGCGCAAATGGATAGATGAAAATATATTAAGCATTAATGGTACTACGTACAACCTGTGCTGATTGGTTATGGCGAGAAAACGAACCACTTTTGCGATTAAGCAGTCATAACAATGTCGCAAAATATAACTTAGTCTTCATTTGTACACGACTAGCAAGTTTCGACCTGCGAGCTTTTCAATACAATTTGTAACGGAACAGAAAACTATTTCATTATACATACAACACTCGAATCTTCACGAAGACGATCACGCTTTAATTAAGTGATTCGGATTTTTCATAAATTGAATCTCGCGTAATACATTATCCTTGAAACCATTTTGTTTGTAAGAAAATTTGTCCAAATACTAAAACACTGTATACAAAAGCGTTCATCTTTTATTTTGTCCTTCAATCGAGTATCTGCATTGACAAATATTGTTAGACCATTGTAATGATATAAACTTCAAATCTTTATTGATATGTATGCATAAATCATTGGCATGTAAATTTAAACCAAACTAGACAACTATTTAACTGACTGACATTTTTTAAACGTGCATTGATTTATTATCCATACAAATATTGTGAGATCATTGTCAGAATGTAAACTTCAAAACTTTATAGATACATGATTATAAATCATTAACATTTTTCTTTAACAATTTCCCCTAGCAATAATGAGGGATATTACGTTACAAGTTGTTTAGTGTAACACTATGTAATTATAATTACATAATTATGATAATTCGTTTCCTATGTGATTGAATAAAATATTTGAGAAAATACACATAATGCACATGATTGTAAGCTACTGATAGATTTTAACCTAACTAGGCAACCATTTGGTCGACTTGATTTGTCATTTAAGAACTATTTTACACATTTATAATTTGTATGCGTGCTGATGTGATATTCACTGACAGACAATAATAAAAAATGACATAATAACATAACGTTTCTAAGATAATTTTATATTTGTATGATGGTGATTGAGCGAGATAGATATAGTAATTATGACATACTTTATGCTATAAATGGTGGATATTTAAATCAAGACATTTTAACAATAAGAAACAAACGGACGAGATCGTTATCATTCGGAAACACTACGGCAAAACAATGTAAATAGTGTATTAAATGATTTGGCCAGAAGAAATAAATACAAGCGTATTCTTAATGTCGATCATGCTTGTTGTTATTGCTGTGTAACTGGTGCTCAATAAAATCAAGTGTAAGCCATACATAATGCATTCATCTAGTTTACTCGCCGGACACATATTGAAATTTGTCCGGGACGGGGTAGGAAAAATATAGCAGAACCTGAGTTGTTTACTAGACAACCATGGTAACCAATTACATTAAAACCCCTGAAAACAGGACAAATTCTGAGATTTCCGGTTTATAAAAATGCGACAATCATCACAAAAAAATAATAGCAGGGAATGGAGCCATGTCAGTATTAGATACCTCAGGTAAACTGTTCGTAGTTATACACAGCGGTTAGATGATATGACCAGAAAACTTAAAGCATCGGATCATAAAATAAGGAAGTTAATAAGATCGTTTTACATATTATCCTTTAGCCAGGCGTTAACTGCATATTTATTTATTTATAAGATACTAGTAGCCTTGAACAAGTTTTATCAGTTGTACCGACAAACCTGTTTATTTTTGTATAATTATCAAAAGCCTGAAAACATTAATTGAAAAATAAGTCTTATTTTGTGTTTGTTTCAGCGTTCAATTTCTAACCGGATTGGCTAGGCTCTAATGTAGTTATTATTGTCTATTAATTCAATTATTGATGTGCTATGGACCCACATTGAATTTCAAAATTGGCCGCATAATAATAATACTTTTATTTGGCAAGTAAACACAACAGGGCAATTTAAAACAAAATGATTGATAAATAAATTTAACACAATAACAACTGTGAAATTCATCAGTCTGAAAGATAATAGTATTACATAAATAAAATTTATACGTATACATACTCGATATAAAAATGACCATGCAATGCACACCAATACCAAGGATAACACAAAACAGAGGAAAGGATTTCTCTTATTTCCACTGTGGTCCCTATTATTGGCAGTATGAAACAGAAAGTCATGTTATACCTATAAATATTTTTAAAGCAAATAATCAATCAATGCTCGACCAAACATGCCCTGTGTCACTATAAGTATAACTGGTGTGATAAGAATTACTCTATGGAAGTGCAGACACTCTGGATGTAGTACAACTGTCATGTATATGAGTAAGGGGTACGAAATGCTCCTTAAGATATTCTGGGACTGTGTCTGACTTTATCTTATGCACATGACAGAGAGTTATCTGTCCACTCTCTTTGATACAGGTAACCAGTTAAGAGACTTAAGCTGCTCTAACCCAACATGAGACCTACTATCTCTTTCAAAACAAAGCGAACCAATTTAATCTGGGTAGTTTGAACCCTGTTTCTCCAATATTTGCTCAAACTGGGGTACCAGAAAGAACATACATAGTCAAATTGACATTGATCTAATGAATAATCAAAAGTTTCCTAGTAACTGACTCTTCCTGTGCAATATTTCAAACGAGCATTTTACTTTGTAACCACTGATCTTGCAATTACCTCGCATGAAAGATTCTGGTTCAAAGTTACACCAAGATACTTATCTGAACTGTTAGCCTGAATATCTTTACTATAACAGGGAATATTTAATGTGCTGTATGACCTTAACTTAGGTTTAGACCCGAATATGATGGATTCTGTTTTGCCAAAATGAAGTGAAAGCTTGTTATCAACAAACCATTCACTTACATGTTTCAATTCATCAGATAAGAGAAGTTCAATATTAGATACACTTTTACCGTGGACAAGGATCCCAGAGTCATCAGCATACAATACTAGTTTGTTACTGTCAACAGCTGACATGTCGTTAACATAGATTAAATAACAGGGCGTCGAGTATGTATCCTTGAGGTACCCCACAGGTGACAGGAGCTTGACTGGAATGAACACCTGATACATCAACTAGCTGATGTCTATCAGATAGATATGATTTGAACCAAAGGACAGCATCTGCACTGAGGACAATATCATTCAGTTTCATTGATAAAATACTGTGATTTACCGCATCGAACGCCTTCCGCAAGGCAAGAAGAACCATTCCAACCATGTTACCTTGATCCATTTTAATGAAATCAGATAGATGGATAAAACAGGTACTAGTATCCGTAGAAAATTGGCATCTAAAACCTAGTGATGTTCTGATTAATCATTTATTCAACGATTTATTGAGGAATGGTCGTTGACGTGACGATGACGATGCTCCCATTTCGTCAACGGATAATTGATTCTGCAGAGTTGTCGATCTTTACTATAGTACTGCTGGCAGTGGTGGTTTCATTTTAAATACAAAAAAAAACAATTGCCGATTTGATAAGCTAGTGACTAGTTTAATAAACTTTGACTGATATTCAAAATGTATCTGTGAATGCAGCATAAATCTGCTCTAGTGTGGTTTATTTAATAGTATATTTTGATGTGATGTTTACTCAAACATCTAAATAAATTTAACGCATTTAATATTTCATTTTTTATTGATTTTGTGCTATTCAATTGGTGTAAGGGATGTTAAATTTATGCAATACTAACATTTTTGGTAATTTCTTATCTATTATATATAGTAATCAGTTTTAATCGATTAATCACTGACTTTTGGCTCTGATTAATCAACGAAATTTTCACGGACTGATTACAATCACTACTAAAACCAGACTGAAAACAGTATAAAATCTTCTTCTCATTCAAAATAACCTTCCATTTGATCATAGATGACCCTTTCAAAACTCTTGGAAATTATTTAGTTTTCAGATTTGTATTGCCTGTACAGTAAATGTGAATACATCAGGAGTGTAATTCACCGACAGTTCATTAAAATTGTAAAACTGTCACATAGCAAAACAACAGTAGATGACAAATAAACAATACTCACAATAGAGCTATAAATATGCTTGCATTGATATAATTATAAGTTTTATAAATATGCATGCATTCAATAATAATACATACAATTGAATCAGTCAACCACTTTGAATCAAGTTCATAGTCCATGCAAAAATCTTTAATCACCACAGGTAATTCATATATTCAACATTTCAATACATGTATCCAGTGACTCATTCATTGTTTAAACAAAAAATCACAATGCTATATGATCGCTTAAGATGATGTATCGTACTATCACACTTGTACACAATTAACTGAAATGGCTAATATGAAAATGTTTTATGTCTTTTATGCTTAGTATGGTGTAATTGCTTAGCAGATAACCTCAGCCCGTTTGTTTTTGCCGCGCCTGTCTTTGGCAAATACAGCCCCGACTTTTACACGCTTTTGAAAAACAAAAACATTACTAGTATTAAATTGTAGCATTTAGTAATTTATTTTAAAATTGTAAGTCCTATGTTTCTAACTTGACTAGATTTCTTGAAAATGCAAAGAAATACTGCCTTTGCCATGGCAATTTTATTATTATCTTAAGAAACAACTTTGTGTGTGTAGGTGTCAAATCCTTTTGATTTTGATAAATAAAAATATAATTTGTCATGGCAAGGTCATGGAAAACAATATATTTGGCAATATTTTGCCATGGTAAACTTTATCAAACGATTCAATCCCATAGCAAAGGATTTTTCATTGATAAGCCTATTTAGCCGATTTCATGTATCCGTACATGTGTCCATGGACTTCTAACATTAAAGCACTGTGCACTACAGTCTCAGGAACATATAAAACATCAGTTTTCCATTTCAGTTATTAGTAATAGGGATATTTTCAAAAGGCTTTATTGTTGTTGAACTTATCCAATTGACATTCAATATAGAGAATTGGAGTTAAAGTAACCTAACACGAGACTTAAATCTGTAGGATGGTTAATGAAGTAAATACACTGAGGCAAATAGGTTTCCCCGTTTGTTTCGTTGCTGCATGAGAGTTCGTTGAGTGAACTGTGAAAAACCGTTCTCTTATACTTTGTTTATTTTAATTCCATAGGGAATTCTCTTATATATTAAAACTGCCAAATATGCTTAAAATGATAAGTATATATCAAAGCAATGTTCACGTATATTTCAGTTCGTGAGACCTAGATTCAGATTGTATATACGATGTTGCAAAGATCAAAACTGACCCGAAGACAATATAATATTTGAGGACACATGTACTTTGGTTTTAATAAATAATTGCCTTATGAGAGGACATTTTCTTAATAGACAACTACTGCCATTCTGTATAATATTACAATTGTCAAATATACCTAACAGTGATTACAATTCTTGCCTAATCAAGTTGACTTATACTTGCAAGTATTTATGGACAAACAAAAGAATGGATAAATAAACTTCCCCAAAAATACTACTTTCCTCAGAATTCACGCAAAACATAAAAACATACAAATATGTAGGACAAAACAAGGGTTCCAATAGTGTTGAAACAAGTAAACTTGGTTCTATTAACTTTGTAAAAAAACATGTTTGACTATCACATTGTTAAAAAAAATCCTAAAATAAAGTACGAAATTCATTAAATTCACCTTTTGCTTGAATAAGAGTTCTTCGTGTTTCTTATCACAACCCTCCACGGTGAATATATATTTGTATTTGCGTGTTTCTATTGAGACGAGGTCACGTGATTACAGCACGTCATTTCTTTAATCCAATTTGTTCTTACTGAGTGATCCTTTTGATGTTGAAACGAATTATTCGTCCGCTTTATATATTTGGCAATAATGTCAAGGTCAGAACTAGAATCTAGATTTTGCACAAGTATCACCTAGCAGCATGTATAGTCTAGTTTTAGTGATTCAATTGATTCTATACATGTATAGTCTAGTTTTAGTGATTCAATTGATTCTATACATGTATAGTCCAGTTTTAGTGATTCAATTGATTCTATACATGTATAGTCTAGTTTTAGTGGTTCAATTGATTCTATACATGTATAGTCTAGTTTTAGTGATTCAATTGATTCTATACATGTATAGTCTAGTTTTAGTGATTCAATTGATTCTATACATGTATAGTCTAGTTTTAGTGATTCAATTGATTCTATACATGTATAGTCTAGTTTTAGTGATTCAATTGATTCTATACATGTAAAGTCTAGTTTTAGTGATTCAATTGATTCTATTCATGTATAGTCTAGTTTTTGTGGTTCAATTGATTCTATACATGTATAGTCTAGTTTTAGTGGTTCAATTGATTCTATACATGTATAGTCTAGTTTTAGTGATTCAATTGATTCTATACATGTATAGTCTAGTTTTAGTGATTCGATTGATTCTATACATGTATAGTCTAGTTTTAGTGGTTCAATTGATTCTATACATGTATAGTCTAGTTTTAGTGGTTCAATTGATTCTATACATGTATAGTCTAGTTTTAGTGATTCAATTGATTCTATACATGTATAGTCTAGTTTTAGTGGTTCAATTGATTCTATACATGTATAGTCTAGTTTTAGTGGTTCAATTGAATATCAGACCTAAATTTTGAAACATTACACTCATTGCGGTCTTTGATACGCAGTCATTTATGACCAGTCTTACAAACAAGAACAAAAAAGCATAGTTGAAAACTGTAAATAAGTAGATTGAAAATTAGAAATATATTAACTGACAGATAACAAATAAATATATTTCTCTAGTTGGGCTTTATATTAAATTCAGTTGTTCGGATGAAAGTTTATAATATGTTTAAGATTTATTGTGGCTACTTTTACATCAATGGACACTGAAAAAGCTCATATTCCATTTTTGTGCCATTTTTGTGCTTTTATTGAAATTGATGCGGGAATGTTAAATTATTATTTTGATGATAATATTTCAACTAAAGTATGCATGATCATTTTAGTAAAACATTACAATATTGGAATGTTTGTAGTAAGCAGTTAAGTAGATAAAAGTATCAAGAAGACGTAATTAGTACCATAAAATTTGAAGTGAAATATCTAAAGTTTCATATACTAATCAAATTATACGCTTAAGGTAGTTCGCGGTGGTGCTCGGCAAAAAAGAAAGTTTGTTAGAATGGCATGAAATTTAGAGAAATTATACCTGAAGTAATAACGCTTACGAAAATATTGTTCTTTTTACAATTTGACGTCGGTAACCTAGCAACTACATTAAAACGCCATCTAGCGGTACCAGCTATGTGAACGACTCGTTGTACTTTTCACTTCATATATTTGCTTTAAATTGTCATAAATTGAAAATTCCAACTTTGCGGATGAGCGATGCTGTGTGGTCTACCGAGTGATCATCATCAATGCTTTGAATATCCATGACCGCCCGGCTTGTCGGAAATTAATCGACGTCAAAATGTCATTATGGGGACGTTTTTTTCGACGTAAAATAATCAGATAAATGCAAATGTAGCTAAAACGCCGTGGTAGAAGTTTTTCAAAAATGAACATTTTGTAAAACATTCATTTATCTACACATTAAGTGAAACAAATCTTTACCTCTTCAAGATACTTTTTTCAGTATCATAACGTTTCCTAAAGTCATACCATGCCAAAATGACGTCAATCATTCAGCACATAAAGACAACGTTCGGTTGGACCAATATTCATCAAATTTTGTTGTTTTATCTAAGGGTTGATCGTCTGATTTATACTATAACTTGATGATGAAGATATCGATGTACAACAACTATTATTGTGAAAAGAAGAATCCGAAACTCTGTATGTTCGAAAATGTACTTGTTCGTTTTTGTTTATATTTGTACACGCAACAAGGTCAGGTTGAATGCACATACAATTGTGCAATTTACAAACAGTTACTGCGTTAGGACACGAATGTAATGCACATAATGACGGAAAAGATGTTACTAACGTATTTTTAATTCAAACTGAGTGTATATAGACAAAATGCAGGTGCGCGTAAATGGAAAGTTGCGGTTTGAAAAAATATCTCGAGACTCTCGAGCTTGCCTATAACCAAGTGATCGGCAGTAACTTGTGAAAGTCGGTTGAATATGAATATAAATCTCAGATTATAAACCTATCATTTTACTTCTTACCTTTTTACCTTTAATCGCTCACAAGAAGAAAGGACTATTATCAATAAAACAAATTGACCCCAGGGCCATCATTTGAACAAACTTGGGAGATGTCTGCTAGACAATGTTTCCCGCAAAATACCATAGCTCAAGGACTTGCTTCGGACAAAAATATCTTAAAGATTCCATATATATTGTATGTTAAATCAAGTAACCCAGGGACGGGACCAAATTTTACTCCATGACTATAATTTGAATGAACCTGGTAGAGGTCTAGTAGATAATGCTACATGTACAAACCAAGTATAGATATTGTTGTTTCTGACAAGTTAAGATTTTTTTAAAGATTTTCCTATTGGTTGCTATGACAACCGAGTTCTGCAAGGATTTTTTCACAAATTTGGTAGATCATTTATTTACAGCGCGCTACACACCATTATCTTCAGTTGACTCCGCTAATAATTTTTTTTGATTGTTACATTTATCGAATACTGAACTAAATCAGATTAATTTCAGGACACGTGACAACGATGTGTCGCTCGACAAAAAGGCTGTAAATTTCGCCGAAAAGTCAGTGGCTGTAGAAGTTCAATAAACCAATTTTGCATTTAACTCAAAAGTCATCGTTCAAAAATGCACATTTTCCTGCTGTATGTGGTTTTGCGGACAGTCTAACACTGTACCGATAACAACATCCAGAAATAGTAAACACACGCAGGAATGTCTCGTACGAAAATGCTGAAAAATGAATATGTTACGCCTTACGCAGTTTCAGATGCTCCAACATGAGAGGACTTTATTATGTTTGTCCTGTATGTTGAGAAAAAAAATACAGGTTTTCAGTGAGAATGAAGTCGTTGTGAAGTTGCAAAAATCTTTTACGAAAAACAGAACTTGTCATCGGACGCAAAGGTTATTACTACATATTGCGCTAAAAATTACAGCGAACAGAGACTTACATGTCAACGTTATAAATCTAACATTAAGTATTCATGGCATTGATGAACCAAGCCAGGATATCACGAGCTAACTATACGTGATTGGTAGTAAAATACATATTACTTACAGCGCAGCTTTTATTGTGGTGTGAAAAATGTATGTAACGAATCAATACCGGTACTATATAATATTATTATTGATTAAAAAAAAATGATTATCATGAATTGTTGTTATCTTTAAAATATAAACAACAGAGTTAACATAGAAACATTATTGTTTTAATATTACTGTAGCATGTCGAGGTTAATACTTTTATGAGTGCATAGATACAACTTCCTAAAAGAAGACGATATATTTGTGCTGATCTTAATTCGGCAAAAGCATTTCTTGCTTTTAAAAAAGGTATATTACGTTCCTAACTATAATTGTTGGAATTGTTAAAGTCTTCAAATATCTCATTATGGAAACATAAGATTAACACGCTTACAATAAACCAAGTATAAAGCGGAAAAATGGCCTAAATAATGACGCCGTGTTTTCATTTCAAGTTGTGCAGGAAATTTTACGATACTGAAAAAAGTAGCATGAGCTATATCAATTTTAAATTGCATTAAAGGGAGGTAATTCTACATAATATCAGGTATAGGGTATAGGGTATATCAACTGAAGATGATATTTATCAAAATTCATCAAGCTAAACAATTTGACCCGTTGCATATATATGTCTCAGTAAGTTATTATGGATTTAATCACTTCGACACAGATAATGAAGGAAGACAAATTGCTTTCATACGATTCGCTATTACTCCCTTGGGGACTGAAACTGGTAAGTATCCAGGTGAAAATGATGGCCATTTTTCAATGAATAACCATCAATTACCATGGTAGACCGTGTTTTGTTAAATGGTACCACGGCTTTTCGTTTCTAACTAACTATATTCAATGAACACCACGAACGACAATGAAAAAACATGGTTGACCATGGTCGCAAAGAAAAACTGTGGTGCCATTTAACAAGACATGGTGTACCATGGCAGTTCATAGTTAGATGCATGGGCAAGAAATATCCTTGTAGTCTATAGGGATTTTGATAAAAAAACCATCTTAAAACACATCTCTCAATAGGGAATATTCTTTTAAAACATAGCCTTACGTAGGGATTTAAGCGTTCATCCCAGGCAAGCTCAAATGAAGAAAGGATCAAACTGACAAACAAAATCAGTTGCAAAATGTTCTCGAATAATGTTATAATAGTTCTTGACCTATGTTCTTCAGGAACTGTACTATAAACTGATTTGTGAAGAACCTTTCTTATACTCCCTTCTTTATCACAAGAAAAGACAATTAAGAATTTCATAACTATCATCCTGATAAATACAATTGAAATGCATGATATTACATATAATCAGAAGAAAAGCTCTTCATAACTGTGGTGTTTCATCATGCCCCACCCACTTCATTTCATCATAATTATATCTTAAATATGTATCTGTCATGTTTGGTTTTCAGTTATAAATCATTAATCTATCAGGAACTTAATTTTGAATACTCTTACCAGTTAACTAAGTTAAACTAAGTTTCCATTTTTATCACAGCAACCATATACCTTGCCATGTTTTATTCATGATATTTGATGGGTGATAAAACATGCTCGACCATCAACATTAATGAAATACCATGCTGACCATGGTTATCATTTCACTGTGTAAGCAACATTTATCAAACGTATCATAAAGTTAGCAGTTTCAAGTTTACTCCTCTGTACCGATATAATTTAAAGTGACTGAATTTATAAGTTACTAATTTAATTTCAATTACATACTAAAGTCTTACAATCAAAGAAATAAAATTTCCTCCATTTTTCACTTGAACAACTCCACCCAGATAACTAAAATAAAGCGTCTTTATTAAATTCTAACACAGATGCAAACACAAATCCTACAAAATCTTGATTCATTAAAGAATTTTAAGATAACTTTATACAACTGGTCGGAATGCTCATCATGTTGCTATTTGGCATTTAGTTAATTATTTCCAGAAACCCTTATTCGAAGCATTGATCAAGATCGCTGTACATATTTGATCGGATTCGTTCATTTAGAAATCCTTCAAACAGCAACGACACGTCTTCGCAGATGTATAGAGTTTCTTTACGTATTTATCTATTGCCAGTTTTTCTCTGCATTTTCCAAGAAATCTAGTATAGATGGAAACATGAAATTCACAATATTTAAATAAATAGCTAAATGTTACAATGTAATGCTGTTTCTGCTTTCCGAAAATAGTAGGGACTGAATTTGCCAAAGACCGGCGCTGCAAAGCACACCGGCAGAAATGAAATGAAAAGGAAAATTAAACAGTGCAGAAATAGGCAAACTGGTCATGAAATGGTTATAAAGAAAGTGATAAACAATCACCAGAAGGAATGGCAGCTGAGAATGGAGTCATGTCGTCAGTATAAATGTTGCTAGATAAACTGTTTATAGTTATACAAATATAATGTACAAGATTAGTACTTGATCCTGAATAAATCATACATTTTACACCTGGGACTTTGCCAGACAAACAGGCGTTAACAGAATGTGCTGTAGAATAGGTGAACTATTTTTCTACCAACTGTTTAAACTCGCACATAACGATATATGTCTATTTATGCAATACCCACGAACCCGTTTCAAAAACATATTTGATTGTACTGTCTCCTTTCATGTGCAATTGTGCATAAACAATCAGAACAATGCAACAAAACGGAAAACAATACATAATATATCGATAATGAAGTCGATAGAATTGACGGTAAACAGTGTTATTTTCCTTTATGCTCGCTAACAATGGTCGACTTTTGAACTTTTCAATACAATCTGTTCGTCATACACACTGCACTTGAGTCTTAAATCACGCGATCACGTTTAAATGAAGTGATTCGGTTTTTTTTTGTAAATTTAATACCGCATTAGAACTAATGTTTGCATTGAACACTTTTGTTCAAGTCAAATACCAAAACATTAGTACTTTAATGGAATACATGTATTGATTTAACTAAGTACAGTGCTATCTTAATAAGCAAATACATTAATGTTAAAATCACTTCATTAAAATTACCACTTACAAATGTATCACAACCAATTTATTTTGTCCCAAACGTGATCTTCATATCAAGGTAGTTCATAGTTAACCGGGCCTTGGATACTGCACATTTTTGTATTGTTGATTCGTTACATTGAAAATCTGCATAAATTATTCTATTATAAGTGATGTCTGATCTATATGTTTATGTTTATGTGATTATAAACACAGATCATATTTCGATTGAATTCGTCTGAAATCAAGATTGTTCTTTTAGAGAGATTGAACGACGTCTCATGTTGTTCCAGCTCCGGTTGGTATAGGTCATAATGTCGAACAAATCTTGCGTATTCAACATTCGATGGATTCATGTCTATCAACCGATAAGAGAGTTTGACAATTTGATAAACATCCTTGACAACGCATTTAATTGTTTGCCAGTCGGACTATCCGAACCTTGTATTAAGACTTTAAATTGTAAAAAGGAATATACTGTTTTCAACGGCATAGCTTCTAATGTTGATGTCATCATGTTGAAGAATCTGGAGTTTTAGTTTCAAAGATAGTATTATAAATTGTACATATAATTTATGATATCAAGTCACCAAATGTTTAATCGAAAATCTGTTTGAACTATACGCGCATCATTTCTGCGCATGTGTTATTACCATGTGTTAGGCGACTTTACATTTGAAATGGGAGTGAGTAATAATAATGCGTGCCCAAGAGGATACGATCATGTATTCAACAGCCAGTAACACTACGAAATATGCAGCGTTAAGTTTAAAGATAGAAGAGACATGACTTGTTACAGTAAACTATGCCATTTTCTCGTCTATTGTCATTTTGTAACAGACAATTTAATGTTTAGAATGATTGTAAATGTTTGCAGCAGACGAAAACTACTGCTTATAGTAAAAAATAAATGTAACGTGATATGTGTTTATGTGTTTACAATTCATACACTTGACTGCTACTACACGTTCGTTAAATAACCAATCATTAAATCTTAGCTCTCAAATAGTATAATATTGTTAATTAGTGAAATTCATATTGGCTGAGTTATTTGTTCGAGGTTCGCAGTATTTGCCTAAGCCCGTTACAATAACCGTCTTCATCGGACATTGCATTGGATACAGCGGGCATTTATATGATAAAGATAGCAACATATCCTTAATGAAATAAGATGAACAACTCGGCTACACTAGTAATGTTTGTTTGTGTGCATAACTGATACACATTGGCCCGACTGTTTGCATTTCAAGCTCAGATTATAACAGATCCAAGTAAATTTACCCAACCCATGTTTGGTTGTTCATTTGCGCAACCGTTACACACACTCCTTTTATCCTATGGACACCCGCCTGTAAGCATTCCATGCATAGGAACCCAATGTATGGACATTTACACATGACAACATATACATGAACTAACGAATATATTTATGACACAAAATTCTGTAACTTATTAGTTTTCACCTTCTTAATCAATTATAGTGGAATATCCTAAATAGGATGTACGGGAGATTTTACCATCGATAGCTGTGCTCCTTTTCATCACAATCAATCCAATTTGTTGAAACCCGTACAATTAAAGGGAGGCTAATAACGTATAACGATAACACACGAATTGCCTCCCTTGTGTGATATAATTTATACATTAACTTTGCATGTGGTTGAATTGCTGCAGCAGAGTTTCTAGAACCCAAGCAAGGTTCAAACAGTTTCCTTATATTATTGCATTCTTTATGTGTCAGCAAGTTCCGAAAAGGCAAGGTTTGCGATCGTCGGCTGTGTCGGACTGTTGTTACGTCGTTCCTTTTAACAAATATAAGACTTTCAATGATAGCAGTTTTGGAACAATTGGTCCCCAGCTGTGGAATAATTTACCAATTGAAATCTGGAACTCTGATTCTATTAATACTAACATGTTCAAGAAAAAGTTGAAAACTCACTTTTTTAGAAAATTTTATGATTTGTTTTAAAGCCACAATAAGTTTCCAAAATGACGTATTTTCATCAAATAGAAAACACAATTCTGTGTTACTGATTTGAAGACTGATAAATAATGAACACAATGAGCCATTTAAAAACGAGCTAACTGTAATATAACTGAAATAATCTTCCCTTGAAGATTGGCATAACAAGCCCGGTTTGTTTACAAATACGGCGCTAAATGTATTCCGACGACATCTCCGTCACTTTCCAGAGACTACTGAGAATTTTCCGCGAGTTTCTGATAACCAATGGATGGATTGCTGATATAAAAACAAGAGGGCCATGAGCACTTGCTGTATTTGGATAGACGTTTGTTTTTGTTGAAGATAGACTTGATAGTTACATACAGTACGTAATGTTATTTATTTATTTATATTTAGAGTTCATCTAAAAGCTCAACAGGATCAAACAGTCCAGAGAGAGGTCTTGTCAGTCATGTAGGAAAGAGTGGCAGAGGAAGAGGAAAGAGAGGAGCATCTGGAAGGGGACGTGGGAGAGGACATGGGAGAGGCAGAGGGCGTGGGAAGTCCATCGCAACTAGAGCTGATGAGGCGCTACATATTCTAGAGACAAGTAAGGAACGATTTAGGGTAAATTATAAGTTCATATTTGGTTAATAATATATATTGATTAATAAGTGATATGCTATAGGCCCTGTTATTTGTCCGAGGAGAGTCGTAATGACACAAGGCCCACTTATTGGAAATGCAGTTATATGGCTTCTACTGTTGCCTGATTTACCTCTTATCATTTGTTAATAGCTTAGCTATTTTGTAGTGGTTCTGTACAAGATTACCTTAATTAACAACCCCATGTCATGCACATGAAAATACTTAGACACTCCTGCTACAAACTAATTCTTATAATTCATGTAACTGACTGATTATCATGCAGTGAGCTACCTTCATGTTTTAGAGTGCCATTGGTACTCAAGTAACATAAGACTGTTACGGCCTTTTTGTACATATACATGTTCTGTGATTTGCAGAATGCTTTGGAAGACATGCCAGTAGAAAGGATGAAGGAATTGCTAGTGGAAGCAATGGAACAGAATCCGTCGTTGATTCTAGATGTCTTTCAGCCACCAGAAAGGCAGTCTGGAGGCTTCCATTCACCTGAAGATGATGATTCGCCGGACTGGTGTGTTTGTGGAAAGTGCCGGGAGATGCCAACACAGGCTGAGAGAATGTGTTGTAAGAAACTGAACTGTGTTTCAGTAATGCCAGTAAGTGAAGAATATTTTCCATAACACTGACTTTCAGGTACATCTAATTTCAGATTAGCCTCAAACCTTTTCTACATGACTTATTTATCTGTGTATCTGTCTTTTGAGAGATTACACAGTATATGCCATTGACACAATACTTGTAGTAACGTACACCAATTCAGTGAAGCTTGCATTTGCTGAATATATTATAGGATTAAACCTTCATTTCCTGTCGTTTACTGTATCAAAGTGTAAACTCCACAGACCTAAAAACACATTGAATAAAGTCTGAGAGAGTTTACACTTAGATAAACGACAGGAAATGAAAGTTTAATTCTTTTATTTCCAATTCAATTCAATTGTTTTATTCAATTCTTACAAATGTCGGACATGAACCGCTAGAACTCTTTATATAGCTGGTAAAATCTTACACATATAACTTGATGACGTCATTGTGATATGACATCATCAGATAGGAATGTAAATAGTAAAATGGTGTGGTTATTGTAGGATTAAACGTTCATTTCTGGTCAGTCATCAAAGTTTTAACTCCCTCTGACCTCATAGCACACATCAAATAAAGCTTGTATTACTGATCTGTAGTCAGTTGTTTTATGTTATACAGAACACATAATTAGGTCAAAAATAGTCTGTCGACGATGTACAGAAACAAAAGATTTCCGATTGAAAAGGAGTTTATCAAAGTGTAAACTCACTCCATTGACCAATCGAAATGCGTAGATTTGTTAGAATCGGAAATAATAATCTGTCAATGTGATCACACTAATTTCTGCTGGCTATGACAAGCTCCATGCCCTCCCGAACTTTCGATGATGTGAAGTATTTTTGAGGTGATTTCTTTTGCTTCAGTTTGCAAAGGTGACTAAATTAGAGATCCATTTTATATAGTCCAGAATAATGTCTCCCATCCCCAGTGGCTGGGACAATATTATTGGTCTTACAAAGACAGATCAATGTATTTTCTTTGATAAAAAAGTAACTTATTCTCCTTAAGCACCTTTTATCAGCTATTTAAACAACAGAGTGATCTCACTTTCTGGACTTTTTAACAGGATCTCTTTGCACACATTCTTGTGTATGATGCATGTGTTTCATTTTTCTTTCAGGACTTCAGGGTGCTCATTTTAGATGATTCAGTTCTACACCTACAGAGGATGTATAGACGAGATGTTCTTGTGTTTGATGACGAGGCCGACATTAGAAAGGCAAACAGACACGCCGCCTACAGACAGTTTGTTTTATGGCAACATGGCCGCTTGGGTGTAAGCGACAGGAGGGTTATTCCCTCCTGTTGCGTGTGGGCTATACGAGACAGATATCCGGATGCCTTTGGGCAGTACACTGGGTTTCTTCCATCAAGATTGGTATAATTTAATATGACAACAATGTATACAGAGAAATTTATTTTGAAAATATAGTACAAAATGTGTAGCCGGACCATGTGTTTTGAGCCGAGACGAAATTATTCAAAATTCAGATGGAACAAATTTTGAAATAATCTTGTGCCTATTGGTTGTAAAGATTACGTTCTACCTACCGCACCTGCAACACTAATACTGTTTTGCTTAATTATTGTACTCTATTGTCTGTAAATGCCATTCATTCAATAACATATTCCAAATATCAACATCTCCCAGTTCATTAGTGCATTCTTGTGACAAGGCTCAAAACACTTAGTCAGGCTATGCATTATTTACCATTTCATAAATTATAAGAAGAAAATGTGTTTTAGTCTCTACAAAGTTTTGATGGTCAGGAGTTCTGTAAAAAATTGTTTGGTGGCTTAAATGTACTTTTCATAAAAATAATTTATCGGAAGGAATCCTACATCAGTCTCAGAAGAATTTTTCTTGACAAAAACATCTTTGACTTTTAAGATACATGTACATTGTCACAATGTACATGTATCTTTGAAAGTCAAAGATGTTTTTGTAATCTTACAGAACCCATGCATCATACATGAGATTCTATAAAAGTGTTGCATATAGTGTACTTATTTTATTTTTGCTTCTTTTATTATTCCGTTGTACAATAATGTTTTGCCATGATTATTTATTCACATGAATTGCTGACAAGTATGTTTAGATTGGTTTGGAGGCAGAAACACATTGCTATGCCAAATCTATAAACATGTACATAAACTTCTAAGTCAAATTAGAGGACATGTTATGATTTAATTCCCAGGATCAACATTTTACTTCACAAAAGTACTGCATAACCAGGAAAGAGAAATACTCCATAACTGAAAATATTTGCAAGAAATGATTTCAAATGTTGCTTTCAATCCAAATCCAGAATATACTGTAGATTTTATTTCAAAGACACTGAAATTATAAGAAGTTATTGACTGAAAAACTTTGCACAGATGATGACTTTATCATTGAAAGTAAAAATGTGTTAGTAAAAATTGTGATCCTGGGGCTTTACATTGCTAGCTATGTACCAATAACATGACTGAAAAAGATGAAATCAATTTGTAAAGTATGTAAGCAGCCATGTAACATGCAGTAGTCTGGTAAAGTCATACTGGCATACATAATTTTGTGCCATTGATTTTCCTTTGTCTTTCTGTACATTATAGTTTTTGTTACATTAATGACATTTTATTCACATGTACATACTTTCTTAGATGCCTTAGTTGTAACAATACCTGAAAGATTTCTTTTGAATATTTACTTACAATTGTTTCAGTAATAGAGTTGAAAATTATTCCCCATAAAGAAAGAAGTTCATTTTTTATTCCGGCACTAATAAGTTCAATGGCAAGCTTGAAAAAGGGTATTACTGCCACCTATACCCCTGAATTCATGATGCATACATTTTACAAGTATTATACATAGTTTTCTCACTTTTGTAAATCTTTTCCCTGAATAGCAAATGCGTATTTAATGTGCAAGTTAACCATAACATTTTTTAGCATTTAAATTTGCTACACAGAAGCATTGGAATATACCCTGATTATAAAGAGATTTTACCAAATAGATCTTTAGTGTACAGTCTCATTTAGCTCATATTGCTATTACATTTATGAACATAATTTTCTGATCAGTTCTAAATAAACGTGTTCATTCTTGAATATTTGCTTGACGTATTTTATATTCTCTTGTCATTTCTGGAACCTTGACTGCTTCTCTTTTGCCAATTCCCAGTACTAACCAGTGTTCCTTTGTTACCTACCAGTATTAACCAGTGTTCATGTATTATCTACCAGTACTAACCAGTGTTCATGTGTTACCTACCAGTATCAATTGGTGTTCCAGTGTTGCCTACCAGCACTAACCAGTTTTCTGGTGTTACCTACCAGTACTAACCAGTGTTTCTGTGTTACCTACCAGTACTAACCAGTGTTCATGTGTTATCTACCAGTACTAACCAGTGTTCCTGTGTTACCTACCAGTATCAATTGGTGTTCCAGTGTTACCTACCAGCACTAACCAGTTTTCTGGTGTAACCTACCGATACTAACCAGTTTTCTCGTGTTACCTACCAGTATCAATTGGTGTTCCAGTGTTACCTACCAGTACTAACCAGTGTTCCTGTGTTACCTACCAGTACTAACCTGTGGTCAAGTGTTACCTACCAGAACTAACCAGTGTTCCTGTGTTACCTACTAGTACTAACCAGTGTTCCTGTGTTACCTACCAGTACTAACCATTGTTCATGTGTTACCTACCAATACTAACCAGTGTTTCTGTGCTACATACCAGTACTAACCAGTGTTCCTATGTTACCTACCAGTATCAATTGGTGTTCCAGTGTTACCTACCAGCACTAACCAGTTTTCTCGTGTTACCTACCAGTACTAACCAGTGTTCCTGTGTTACCTACCAGTATCAATTGGTGTTCCAGTGTTACCTACCAGCACTAACCAGTTTTCTGGTGTAACCTACCGATACTAACCAGTTTTCTCGTGTTACCTACCAGTATCAATTGGTGTTCCAGTGTTACCTACCAGTACTAACCAGTGTTCCTGTGTTACCTACCAGTACTAACCTGTGGTCAAGTGTTACCTACCAGAACTAACCAGTGTTCCTGTGTTACCTACTAGTACTAACCAGTGTTCCTGTGTTACCTACCAGTACTAACCATTGTTCATGTGTTACCTACCAATACTAACCAGTGTTTCTGTGCTACATACCAGTACTAACCAGTGTTCCTATGTTACCTACCAGTATCAATTGGTGTTCCAGTGTTACCTACCAGCACTAACCAGTTTTCTCGTGTTACCTACCAGTACTAACCAGTTTTCTCGTGTAACCTACCAGTACTAACCAGTGTTCCTGTGTTACCTACCAGTACTAACCAGTGTTCCTGTGTTACCTACCAGTACTAACCAGTTTTCTCGTGTTACCTACCAGTACTTACCAGTGTTCCTGTGTTACCTACCAGTACTAACCAGTGTTCCTGTGTTACCTATCAGTACTTACAGGTGTTCTTGTGTTACCTACCAGTACTAACCAGTGTTTCTGTGTTACCTACCAGTACTAACCAGTTTTCTCGTGTTACCTACCACAACTAACCAGTGTTCCTGTGTTACCTATCAGTACGTATCAGTGTTCTTGTGTTACCTACCACTACTAACCAGTGTTCCTGTGTTACCAACCAGTACTAACCAGTTTTCTCGTGTTACCTACCAGTACTAACCAGTGTTCCTGCGTTGCCTTCCAGTACTAACCAGTGTTCTTCTAGTACATGAACATCAGAGATGGGAGACAGTTGTGACATCTTCAGTCAAATTGTCACAGAATTTTTACACACAGAAATATACAACTAATGTATTAAAAATTGATTATTACAAAACGTTTTAAGTAAACAAGGTATAAAAAGTTGGTGTATGTAAACCGAAATACAAACGTTTTGTTTCTTATAATCAGCTGATTTCTTAAGGAAAGTAACAACATTGAAGTATTTCATAAATAAAACGTAGGCTCTTTCTTCATCTTCAATCATTTCACTATGTTGTGCCTCCTTCAACACTTTATCTGCTGTTTTTACCAACCTGAAGCAAAGAAACTAAATCATTGAAATAAGGTTTAGATTACCATATTATGACCTCAGCTGAAAAAAACTGTAACATTCACAAAGACCGTACTTCAGAGATTTTACAGACAAATAAAACAAAATTGTGACAGTCTATGTAAAAACAGTCAGAGAACACTACATGATATTGATATGTTTTGTGCAAATTTATTAAACTGTCAAAGCTGCACAATTTCATGGTGAGGTACACTTTTTTACATCAGTTAATTATAATATGATAGTTTTCATTATACAGATTGTCAAATGAAAATCTATTTCATGATGCGCAGTATCTGTATTATACAATATAAACATGTGGAATAAATCATTCCATAACGGTAAAATAAATGAAAACTATTTAATGCTGCACGCATCTAAAATTGAATATAAATCATGAAATGCATTCAGCAATCATGTAATTATTCAGCTTGGACAGGTTAATAAAATCACACTATTATCTGCAGATGATACTGTAAAATGACTAAGTGTGCCAGTCCGAATTCCTGTTTTGTAAACCAGGACCGGGGGTTTGAAGTTTTACAAAGACTACAAAATGTTAATCCTGTGAAATAATTCATAACTTTTCTCTCCAAACTGTTTTAATACATACAGTTGTCACACACACTCTATGAACGTATCAGGGCTCTCCTTTGACCCTTAAAATAGCATTTTGACTCATGAACTTTGTAAAATAAGGTTTTCGACTCTTGAGAATTGGAACCTAAGGGTCAAATATACTATTACATTAGTAGGAAATTTTGTTGACTCTTTAAATTTCCATCAGCTATGAGTCATTTTAACCCGCGACTTTTGAAGTCTAAAGGAGCGCCCTGCGTATGTTAAACTGTTCTAATGCATAAAGTTGTCATGCACGCTCAATGAACGTATGTTATAAGAATTACAAACAATTCAACCATTGTCATCAGGCCAATGGACTAAATGCAGGTTTTTTTTCATGTTCTATAACAGAGGCCTATTATACGACCCTCCCAATTGAAAAATACATTCAAGTTATGCAGTTTTCCCCAAAATTCTAACTTACACTGGTCAGGTATTTTATTTCAACAGGCTTAGGTCTCTTCCCTGAAATGTAACTAATTAGGAGAAAAATCACTCACAATTTAGCATTTGTAGATTTGAACTTTGAAGGTAACTCTGCCATTTCATTAAGCTGGCCAACACTCTTGGCTATATACAACTCTTTCTTCGTTGATCCAGGCATAATGACACGCAGGTTATATCTAAAAAATAAATGAAAGTATATAATACAATGTATGTTTGTCATATAAAATTCATGAAAACTTTAAACAATTAAGTACATTATATCTATCTTGCATTGAGGTCGAACCCTTCGCGGGGATGTAGACCTTGCATGGGACAACCATGACCGTGGCATGGATGTAGACCTTGCACGGGACAACCAAGACGTAGACCTTGCACGCGACAACCATGACAACCTTGCACACGACAACCAAGATGCAGACCTTACTAACGACAACCAAGACGGTAGACCTTGCACGTGTCTACCGACAAGGGAAAACTAGTACGAATACTTAGGCAAGAAATTAAAGAGGTTTAAAGATAAGAACATGAGAATAGGTGTATGTGGTTTTATGGTGAGACATGTTCAATCTTTTCTGGCTTAAAGCCTGACTTAAGTGATGGCCTGGCAAGATGACAATGTCTGGGGAGAGCATTCCAGTGTTGGGATAGGAGTACTTATAACGGTAGTCTACAGAAGTTGGAATGAGAATGTCTGGATGGTCTGGTGATGGCAACCCGAATTTAGGATTTGAAACTACTTGTTTATATCACCACAAGTGAATAGTTTTCCTTTTTACTTGATACATAATTGCTGCAAAAGTTACTTTTCTGAATCAATAATTACTCGTCCCGGACAACCGTAAAAGTGCTAATTTCGCACCAGACTGAACTGGCTATGTATAATCATTATAATGTTATGAAATATCACCAGGCGCTGGTCATCAGGTAAATACGTCTCCAGTTTTGGATGGTCAACATAGTAGTCACACTGGACATTCATATCTCAAGAAACATAAACAGAAATGCAGCTGGCCAAGGTTCATAGGAACTGTTCGATCTCAAAAGGCAAAATTTCGTCATAATAAGATAATCGATTGAATGAGCCTAATCTTGACAAATAGAACATTTACCTGTACAGTAGTATAAAAATAAATAGAGAGTACGCGTGATAAATGATTCTACAAGGAAGCGTTAAAACACATCAAGTGTCTATTTCATAATACAACTAAAGATAAAATGTCAATTTGTCAGTTCGCCATGTTTACAAAATAGATTAAGCTGTAATTATAATTCATCTTAGACGAATTATACTTTCATTAAATTAAAATCGCTGGGGTGGATTAAATTTTGAAAAAGTAAAAGACTAATACATATTTAATGCATGTTATAAAATTAATTTATACGGAAGAAGTAATCAAGACAACTGACGATATTGATTTTCTTTTTTTATATTTTCGTTTAATAAAATTCTTTTATCGTAATCAGCACCCGGAAGATGGCGTGTACTTTCACTTTACAAATCGTTATTTTTTTTTTAATTTTGCAAGTAGTATGTTGCAAAGATAAAGAAAAGTCGACAGAGAAAGATGAGGGAAATTCTTGGAAGAAAAAAGATATTCGTGACTATTCTGATGCTGATATTGAAAGATTGTTCGACCAGTGGGAGGTTAGTGTCTTCTGTATTCGCGACTTGGGTGTTTTCGTTGGATATTTAGACATCTCGGCCCCCAGACGTTTCGGACCGAACATTTTCTGGATATTTCAGCTCCAGACTTTTTGGATCCCTTATATATATGTGTAATATCGTTTACCCTTTACCATTCGTACATGGATTCAATCTCTATGGAATGGCGACATGTTCTAAAGAGTTTACTAAAGTAGGTTACTCAACTTACTGGCTAGGGGTATGACTAAAGTACGAAATTGCCTATGGAAATCTCCATTTTGCTACTGAAAATCTCCATTTTGCCCATTTCGCCCATTTTGCCATAAAATCTCCATTTCGTACTTTAGTCATACCGACTGGCTAGTTGTACACCTGTGTATTCTGCCAAATTGAATAAATATTTTTTAATTTTTGGTCAAAATTATTGTTAGTATGACCTATTATCATAATTTTCATTATTAATAGTGAGAAGAATTTAATAATATATACATACATGGAGTCACAACTTCCATATTCACAGTAAGAAGTAATCAAATCCAGTAGAAACGCCATGTGAATCAACGGGATTTTAAGTTCCAGGATTTTTTCTCTGTATTTTGGGAGTATGACCCATACCCTTGGGATTGGGAATTTTTCGGTGTTTTAATCAAGATTGAGGAAAATGTAATATGAAAATAGGCTAAGCCTATGGAACGGGGAAGTCGAGTCTATTGGAAAGGAACGACAACTCTAGGTAGAGATTGGTCGAGCACCTTGCGTAAACAAAAAGTGACGTCATTCTATTTCCTGTCAAGCGTTTGTGCGCAAAACTTTAAGCAGACGCTTTTCACAAAGTTTACCAAAAGCGTTTGTATTTTTAAAATAAAGCTTCTTTTTTAAAAAACTTCGAATAGTTTGCTTTCTATTTCTTGTAAACAGATAGGAAAACATAAATATAAGTGAGTAATTATATTGCGATGTAAAAAAATATTCCAACACGAGAACGAGAATTTAGTTGTTACAAACAAAATGGCGGCCAAAATGGCGGCCTCCATTCAGTGATTTGGAAATGAGATTTTCGGCGATAGGTAATACATTTGAAATTGTTTTAATTCACATTGAACCTTTTCTCACGTACGCATTTCTATAGCCGGGCAAGGCCAAAGCCTTCGCGGGCCCCGGTCTTTGACTTCCCCGTATTACTACAATTTTTGCAATGTTCAACTTATTCTACTTATTCTCCCATAGAACAGTAGCAGAATAAGGTATTTACTACCAATAGTGATGTTAATGAAGTTATAAAATTAATAAAAAAAAGAATTTTTTTGGATTTGGGAATTTTTGGCCTGTGAATTGGGAATAAAAGATACTATTTTCCATGGGGAATATGACCGAATTTCGGCTATAAAATCGCACCAAAAAAATCCCTGTGTTCTGTGTAAATATCTGTGATATTCCGAATGTTCAGTTCCAGAGACAAAAGGATAATACTAAATCTCCACCATGTTGGAATTTGAAATGCTCGACTGATGCCCTTTTCAATGTACATGTTTACAGGTGTGGATTTTCAGTGTATATTTATGAAGTTTATTGCATCCCACCAAATTTCTCTAGTTTTCTAGTATATTCAAGTTCTTAAATACCTGATTACAGCTGTCAGGCATTGTCGAGTATCGCAATAGATTGTGGGATTGTGTCTCAATATCATTTTTAAGAGTTGTGAGTCAATGTATGTATTATTTACAAGATACTAGTACATCACATCAAAGTAAAGTAAAGAATTTTATTTGTCTATTATTTTTATGTCCAAGTATCTGTTTGTCTGTTTGTAACTTTGTTTGTACCAAACTTTAACCTTACTTATAAAATCAAAACACTTTCACCTTTAATCATCAAACTTCATAATTTATGTGGATTCCTCTGAGTCTGAGTGTCTGGCAGATTTTTGCCTTTCATGAAGTCTGCAAAACGTGTATGACAATGTCTATTTAAATATCTACATATTCAAATTATCACTATTTGTTTGGTTGACAAACCCAAGTAATTAGTGGTGGTGACATCATTAAAACCCATAGACGAATGGACATTATACGGTTTGTTCGTTTGTTTGTTTGATTAAGTTTAACAGTCAGAATCATATCAAGCAGACAGTTCACCTAACCATCGTTCCTGGGAAGAACCAGTACTAGACTCCCATCCTCTGTAAGCAACTGCCTACTTTCTCGCATAAAGAGACAAGGTCGGTAGTTCGGCTCCAACCCATGAAAATCTAGTAGGGCGAGGTTACACGACTTCAACCACTCCACCATGGAGGCGAACAAATACAGACATTGAATTAACACTGTTCATCTTATGATATTTTAATTATTACATTAGTTCACAAAAACTAGGTCACTAGGGCAAATTGCTGGAAAACTAGAAGTCACTGTTTTGACTTGTTCTTCATGAAACCTTGTCATAATGGTTGTCTTTATGATATATTGGACATGTTCGAACATGGGTCATCTGGGGTCAAAAACTAGGTCACTAGGTCAAATCTTATGAAAAACCATGTTAACACTGTAGATTTCACAGTTACAATTGGATCTTCACCAAACATTGCCAAATTGTTCATTTTAATGATATGTAGGGCAAGAGTGGATATTGGTCACCTGGGATAAAAAGATAGGTCACCATGTCAAATCTTAAGAAAACCTATTAACACTGTAGATGTCAAATTTTGATTTGATCTTCACCAAACTTTATCAGAATATTTGCCTTAATGATATGTAGGACAAGTTCAGACATTGGTCATCTGGATTCAAAACCTAGGTCACATTATCAAATCTTAAGAAAGACTTGTTTACACTGTAGTTGTCATGGTTTTAATTGGACCTTTCCAAAGCCTTGTCAGTATGTTTGTCTTATTGATATGTAGGTCAAGTTTGAAATGAGTTATCTGGGGTCAAAACCTAGGTCACTAGGTCAAATCTTAGGAAAACATTGATATCGGCAGACCTCATGACACAGGTTCAAAACAATGTTTCAATGAGTTAACAATGATTGTCATTTGAGCGATATAGGGCCATCTTGGCCCTCTTGTTTGTAAAAATGAAGCAGAAATTCCAAAAAGTGCTGACTATTTTTTTTGTCCCATGCACCTGACTACTTAACTTTACCCTAAATTAATACTCTCCCTTTTAGTCCCTAAATTAACACTCTCCCTTTACATCCTGGCATATACTTAACGGAGTGAAACTTCCTGTACAATGATTTAATCGGTATCTAGCAATATGTTCATTTTGATGATTTCTATTCCAGTGGAAATTGTATCAGTTTAATGTTGTTCAAAGAATCACTGGACTGCTGGCCCTTTTTCCTTCTATGATATTGGTCGAAATTCCCAAAAAGGCCCTGGACTGTGGAAATATATATTTATATATAAAAAATTGAAAATATAGAAATGAAATTAATTACATAATACTATTATAAAATGGTCATACCACTGTCAGCATTAAACACTGTCAGAAGGTTGATTATCCTGTATAGTATACAGTGCAAACGCTCCAAAAGCAACACCCTTTGGTAGTAGAAAAATTATGTTGTTGTTGAGAGGTTGTTGCTCTGGAGAGGTTAAAATAATAGTTATATTATGAATTGGGAAAACGTCATGTTATTGTAGAAGGGTGGTTGTTGCTCAAGAGAGGGCTGCTCTGGAGAGGTTGTACTGTATTCAGTCTTCGAATTTAGCACCAGACCTAGGACCGAGTCCACCAAAATGGCCATGGGTCCAGTAAATTTGATAAGGTCACTGGTCCGACAGTCCAGTAAATTTTTCAGTGATAAATTTACCATGTTTCAGAACAAAAAGTGAAATATGTTAATCAATCTCGAAAAATAAGTTTTTTAGCCAAATTATATGAAATTTTTATATGTACTCTCTTTGGTCCATTAAAAGTTCTTTCGGTCCAGTTAGTTTTGAATTTTTTTGGACCGAATGTCCAGTACTTGAAAAAGTTTTTTGTGAAGACTGCTGTATAGATCCTAAAGTTTACTCGCTGTTTTGTCATTATCATTGACAGGATGCTGATGATGATGAATTAGATGAATATGAATTACCAGAATGGAAACGTGAACCACCAAAAGTGGATTTGTCCCAATTAGATACAAATGATCCTGAAAATATGCTAAAAGCCACCAAGAAAGGACGAACGTTGATGATGTTTGCATCAGTATCTGGTTTGTTCAAAATGTATTTGTTGATTTCTTTCTGCAGTCATAATTTGTTTGTCACATTGCACTGGTTATCATGTATTGTATAAGGTAACCTTAACCCCAAAAGATATAACCTAACGCTAAGTACTTGTGACATATATATTATAAACTTCTAGTTATAGCTTTGACAATGTCTCATTTCAGTTATTGTCTTCTCTTATCTCATTTCATCTAAAGTATATTTTGTTCTATCTTACATTTATACTGCTTTCACTCTTCAAAGTGGTGTGTTGGGGTATTCATCACCATCAGTGATAGCTCTAGTTAAGTCTTCAAAGTAATGTGTGGAGGTATTCATCACTATCAGTGATAGCTCTAGTTAACTCTTCAAAGCTGTGTGTGGGGGTATTCATCACCATCAGTGATAGCTCTATTTAACTCTTCAAAGCGGTGTGTGGAGGTATTCATCACTATCAGTGATAGCTCTAGTTAGTTCTTCGAAGGCAATTGGTTACCTAGTGACACATATAACTATAAAAGTCTGGAAGAAGAGACAAATGTTCTTGAGAAAATCATAGAATCCGATGCGTCTTTATCCAGACATGATTTTTCATTGATCACGTAAAATTACTAGTTCTCTACCTTCATTTGAAGAGCAAAACTTGATTTAAAGATTTATTTTTGTTCTGATCGATATTTGTTCGATACGTAAATGTTCAATACAGCCCTAGTGTGTTGTGATCTATTTCATACCGATGCTGTCTTTTTGATTCAAATACTGTTGTATTTACTACAATTGTGATATTTTATATAAATATTTCTGTCTTGTTGTAGGCAATCCAACACAAAAAGAAACAGAGACTGTGACACAGATATGGCAAGGGAGTTTATTTAATGCAAATATAGATACACAAAGGTAAGTCACTTTGATCAGCATATTCTTGTGAGACTTTCTAGTAATCTCCCTTTATGCACATGGATCATTTCTAATATTGTGCGAAAATAAAAGTACAACGATGGAATGAAATTGCCACTGTATGTTGTATGATAGGTAGAAGAAAAGCAAAGTAACTAATGCAGGGTGCAAACCTGCAACATCCTCCTTGAACGTCATGTAATATAACAATGTATTATCAGTACATACGAGGGGTTATCCAAAATTACGTGGACTTAGTAAGAGCTACTTAAGATATTTAGCTGAAATTTGTACACAACTTAAAAGAAAATTTAATAAATAAATGCAGAAATTTTCATCTTTATAGCTGTATTTATCATTAAAATACAGGACTAAGCTACCCCCGGGAATATCGCGAAGTCCATAGCAGTTAAATCTCGTGAGTAGGCAGGAAGTGGAACTGTCTTGAGCTCCATCAGTGACAACTCAAGGTCTGTGTCAGTGTGGATGTTCACGAAGTATGCACAATAATGTTTCATAACCGCAGCCGACCAACCTTACACTTTCTTCAATAGTTTGATGTCTGTCAGTATCTCGACGCACCTTGACGTCGTCATTGTTGAGGTGAAAATGGTTTTCCATCCGTACCCGGTATCGTCTTTAACATCTTCACGGCCCTCACTGAACCTTTTGTGCCATTTAAACACTAGTGAACGTAAAATTGCCTTTCTCGAACTTGCTTGTTGCATTCGATCTAAAGTCTGTGATGGGGTCATTACTAAATTCATACAAAACGTATAATAGCGCGATTTTATTTTTCAATATTACGTCATTCTGTGCGTCGTATCTATATCGGCGTATTGTTTTCTAAAGATATCTACATAAATTAACCGATATAACATCCAATAAAAACACATAATTATAGCTAATTTGATGTCATGGAACAAACGTACAACGTTTAGCGGGGTTTCTACATTAATTTTTTGTCATAAACTCAAAATATAAAGGCTACGTATTTCTTTATTTTAACGTGCTCCGGGTACCGTTTAGGTGCATGTTTTAAACCATTATAAATTCGTCATTTATACACATATTAATCTGTAGTTTCACAAAGACATTAACAATACATCACAATTTGTACAGATAAAGTTTCATCACACTAAAAGTTGTCGTTCAAAAGATATTACAAAAGTCCATGTATTTTTGGATAACCCCTCGTATATATGTATAATTATTGATAACCCCTCGTATATATGTATAATTATTATCATGTGTTTTCAGTACATTTATACATAATAATGAATTATTCTGAATATCATATGATACGTTACAGGTATGTTGTTGGAGAAAACCGTGTTATATTCATGTTGAAAGATGGTGCCATGGCTTGGGAGGTGAAAGATTTTTTGGTTAAGCAAGATAGATGTGAAGAAGTTACTATTGATGGAAAAAGTTATCCTGGAAAAGTAAGAACTTTCAAATTATCTTTGGAGAAAATCTGAATTATGTTACCATGGTAATAACACTGTAATTGTGAAAAAGTGTACATGAGAACATTAAATATAATAGTTATAATTTAAACATGCTAATATAAATATATTAGTTACAATGTAACCATGGTAATATAAATATAATAGTTACAATATAACCATGGTAATATAAATATAAATGTTATAATGTAACCATGGTAATATAAATATAATAGTTATAATGTAACCATGTTAATATAAATATAATTGTTATAATGTAACCATGTTAATATAAATATAAATGTTATAATGTAACCATGGTAATATAAATATAATAGTTACAATGTAACCATGCTAATTTAAATATAATAGTTACAATGTCACCATGCTGATATAAATATAAGTTATAATGTAACCATGGTAATATCAATATAATTGTTATAATTTAACTATGGTAATATAAATATAATAGTTATAATGTCACCATTGTAATATAACTATAAATGTTTCAGGCAGCAAAAAATGAATCCAATGGAACTGCTGAGAACAAGAATCAGAAATCCAAAGACAAAACCGGGAAGAAAAAAAGTAAAAAAGATGAATTGTGATCTGAGATTATGTACAAACATAGATGTATTTTGTAAATCTCTATAACTATTAACAATCAGAGATACAACAATACCATCATATACTGAATGATGCTGTGGTCTCTGTGTAGGTTAACTTTCAAATGCTCAGGTTTATATTTTTGTAGAAAATATGATTGTTGCTCTTGAATATATAAGCTTACAAGTTGTGTATATAAAGCAAGTATTTCTTGTACTTGTTTGTCGTTACTGTAATATAACTTGTGTTCAAAGTAGAAGTTCATGTCAGTTTATTTTAAAAGAAATGATGTTTATCATTTGAAATGATAGATAGCTGCACTCAATTGTATAAATGTTGGTTAAATTTTAATTACGAGCTAAACTTTAGGTTGAGATGCTAACATAAAATTAACCAGAAATATGACAGCTGGCTTTGTTGTACCAAGCGCTAGTCAACCTCGATGAATCATACAAGAAAACAGACAAACTGAGCATCTTGATGACTTTCTAAACACCATCAGACAACTAAGTTGAATCTATCTAGATATCATTTCTTCTCAAATTTACCCAAAGTTTTTATACAATTGTTTACCAAATTTAACCCAAAATTAAGCACAACCTCAAAATTCAACCAGCAGTAAACATTAGCCATTTTTCATACATTTGGGTGCCGATGTACAAATTTTCTATATTAATACATCTTTAATATGTGGTACAAAAGTAAATGTATTTGTTATATTAAAGATTGTTTAGTTTAATATAGAATTGTTGGAATTTGGAAGTTTATATATTTTGTACAGTATTTTTGTGTATACTTGTAATAGTTAAATACGAACAATGTGTTGCAATAAACAATGATAAATAATATGAATGTATGTGTGTATAAACAACAATGGTTAACATGAATGTATGTGTATATAAACAACAATGGTTAACATGAATGTATGTGTGTATTAACAACAATGGTTAACATGAATGTATGTGTGTATAAACAACAATGGTTAACATGAATGTATGTGTGTATAAACAACAATGGTTAACATGAATGTATGTGTGTAGAAATAACAATTAACATCAATTATTTCTGATATTTGATCTGGATAAATGAATGAATCTCTACAATAAAGATATTTACATATTGTATACTTTTCTTCTTTATTCATATCTCGGTTCAGAGAAGTTATTTATGTTTATTATACCTCACGTGACTTATTTACTCTATAGTCTTATGTGACGTCAGAGGGTGACAATCCGTAATGTTACCCTCTGACATTACATTTCGGCCTGCTTGCCATAACGAAACTGCCCTCACGCGCTCACGCAATTTTACCGGGTGTCAAATTTTAATCCATCTCTGTCGTATCGAATACTAACCTTGTCTAGGCACATTAGTAGAATATACTTGTAGTTTGATATCCGGTTTTGCAGTAGACATTTTGACAGCAAAAGTAACTATGGTGTCAGAAAGAAGCTTCGTTTCAATTTCTATATATATATTTGTTAACATGTTTGTTGAATTTAGTGTCTTTCTTAATTTTTTTTTTGTTCGGTATAATAAAATAAATATCACATCCCACATAGGGTGATAGAACGTAATGTTCACCCTTGACAAAGTAATGTCAACCTCGGCTAACGCCTCGGTCGACATTACTTGTCTCGCGTGAACATTACGTTCTATCACCCTGTGTGGGATGTGATATTTATATAATGTAATATACATGGTGATAGTGTGAAGTTAATGTGTAGCAGACAAAATGCCCCGTAGATTAAAACTGAACAATGTAATGTGTGAAATACAGATGCATACAATGAAGTGTCATTATAGAATATTTAAAAATAAATTTAACTGACCTTTTTGTATTATTATCTTTTGTATTGTAAATACATGTGCAGTGACAACAACAATGGAACAAAAATCTTTACCAAGACAACATAATGTGGTGTATACAACCTATACCCTGGGTACCATGTATGTGTTATTTTGTCTATCATATGTGTGTTACATTGTTGAGTGAAGTGTCATGTGAGATGTTTGTCATGTGGATGTAGGAGTGTGTCATGTGTATGCAGATATGTGTCATGTAGGTTAAGATGTGTGTCATGTTGGTGTACATGTGTGACATGTTGGTGTACATGTTTGTCATGTTGGTGTACATGTGTGTCATGTTGGTTCAGATGTGTATCATGTAGATGTAGGTGTGTACCATGTGTGCATAGCTGGGTATCATGAGTTTATATGTGTATCATCTGTGTGTGTAACTGAATGTCGTATGTGTTTTGGGTATCATGCCATCATTTATATGTATTCTTATGTAATAAAAATAACAGTTGAAAATTCTTTTTTAAGTCTTCATCTACTTTGAATTCATGTCAACATTAAAAGATGTATGTATTTGTATTTCGTGTTTTCTTTTGTGATCAACTTACTCTGACAATTACATACATGTACCACCACAAATATCGTGTTGTATGTCTACTTATGTTCTATAGAAAAGTTGAAACTACGAAACATGTAAAGTTCATATGTTTATTGTCTGATACATTATATCTGGTTGTTACACAGTAAATCTGTTTAAGACATTGTTAAAGTATTTACGAAATAAACAAGTAGCTAAGTACAAACAATTATTAACAACATAAATGTATAGATATTTGTTATAAATCAATAATACATATGAAGAGAATTTCAAACTAATAAAATTCAAGTAATTATACAGAAGAAATGTGTTCATAATTAAATTTTGTTGAAAATCATTTCAAATAAACAAATCTTCACAAAAAGCATTTAAATTTATTGTTAAATTATTTTATACACAAGTCATTCTGTGATATAAATTGTCTACATGCTAAATATACTTCACTAATGAATGAATGAATGCATATCAAAGCTAAGATAAAGAAAATAATTCAAGCAGAAGAAAGAATAAAAGATATATCAGTTAATAAAAGTCAATAACTGAAGAGAAAGAAGAAATAATATTACTGTAGACACACTGACTGCCCAGACTGTAGGCCTACATTTAAGGAAAATCTTTTATTTTTCAGATTCAAATAGAGCGTAAAAATCTGCATAATGTTATAATATATCTTCAAAAGTCCAAATGAAACATTTTATAACAAAAAAAAATTGAAAAAAAAAAATGTTTTTTTTGAAAAAATTGAAGTTCAGAAAAGATTAAAATCACCAAAAAATGCAAAAAACGACTTTTTTCCGAATTTTGAATTAAAATGTGTCTCATCTTGTAGGCAATGATCTAATTAAGAAAATAAATGGTCACATGACATGTTTCCGTTGAGAAATAAAAAAGTTATGACCATTTTTGTTCGCATGAAATTCTATCATTTTGTTGACGTGTTCATCAAAGTCGCTTATAAAGTCAACTTTTTACATGAAATGTTTACAAAAACACAACAAAAACATTTACTGACAACTTCTTGTTTCAAAGTTTAACCATCTATCATCTTTAAATGTGATGTTTATTGTAGATATTGATTCAAGATGTTCAGACATGTATTTCACAGACTCCTCCCATGACAGTACACTGTGAGTTTCTCCATCAACTGATGTAATCTTACATAAATATAACTCAACTTTTATCTCAGAATTATTTACACAACTTTCAACAAAACAATGAAAACATTGACGACTCATTGTGACTCTATCCAGTTCTATCTTCACTTGTGTTACCTGAGGATGTAGTTGTAATAAAACATCATCAGGTAACTTCATGTTCCTCAGTATTAGTGCCTTGAGACATGGAAGAGATTTCACTGTAGACGTCAATGTTTTCATTGTTCTGTTATCTAACATGTAACCAGGGTAACCATTGATATAAAGATGTTCAAGTTGTGAATAATTCAAACAGTTAAATAAATCACTATAACAAAGTCTAACAATCCTCTTAGATAATGGATCCAATATGACGAACTGTAAACTAGAATTATTTACATTGTTACATAAAATATTAACATGGTACAGACATAATGAAGTGAGTTTTGTATGTTGTGGAAGATTTAGAGTCAATGTACAGTCACTATCATCAAGCTGGTGATTAACACAAGACACAGAATACAATTTTATATTTTCAATGAGAACATTGTCAGACAGAAATTTCACCAGATAATGTAAACTGTTATGTTGTATTTTAACATTAGTCAGAGACAATGATGTCAGATGATGGAGACTTCTCACAAGTAATTCTGGTATCAATGGTTCATCTTTATATCTACCATAAATACAAACAGTGTGCAGTGTTGATTTATTCTGTAACATGCACTGAGTGAACTTGATATAATCAGAAGATGACACATCAACAATATTTATACACTGCAGATTTTTTATCTGATCAAACTCATCAAAATATTCACTTTTATCACAATGTAAAGATTTCACATTTGTTGTATTTAGCAATAAAAGTTTTCTCAAAATATCAACATTTTTGGAATATTGATTAAAAACAAAATCTTCCATTTTTAATTCACAAGTTTTATCATTTACATTAGATCTACTGACTTCCTGGAAACAATTTACAACAATATTCGGTAATGACTTGAGTTGATTACTGTAAGAATAACTGTTATAGTGAATATAAGCATTTTTCCTACATGAAGTTAAATCTTCTGATAATGCTATGTAAATATTCTCAAACAATGTTTTAATGCTATTCAAAGAAAATCCAGCAAGTAAGACAAAAAAGTTTTCAAACTGAACAACATCATTTAAACATTTCCATGTTTTAGTAACATCCCTGAATGAATTACTAGAGTCAAATGATGATATAAACAATGCTGCGAAAAATTCAAGGTAAGATTTGTGAATAAAACTTATTCTCAATTTTTCAACAGGATAAAATCCAAATACTTCATTTGTGGATAAAATACCAATTTTACATAAAAAATCTATTTCCTCATTGTTTAAGCAAAATGGTTCAGATTGTAACTGGTGTCTACTAAACACTAGATTTGCTGAATTTTCATCTTGTTTGAACATGGAGCAAAATGAAAGATGACATACTTTATACAATAAGCTAACATATTCATTCAAATATACGAGCCCAGACAGAGAGCCTGGAAGTTGTAAAGTAGATGCTGTATGAGGTGGAAACCTAACTTTCCTCTGTTCAGCTCTCTGAAATAACATCTCTAATATGTTGGCATATATAAGAGACCTGGTCATGCCATCTAGTGTCTTTTTATACCATAAAACCACCAATTGAGATGCAATTATGGGGATGACTATTTCATTAGTAAGACCACATTTCTTAATGTCAGATTGGAAATCAGACGACTTTCTTTCGGCAGAACTTAGTTTATTCATATAATTAACAATCTTTTCAATGTAAGAGTTTAACGATTTTCCTTGTATGCCAGAAATCTGAACTTGATTGTCTACGTCAGTTTTTGACAACCGCAAACGTTCAATTCTATATGGTCTGGTCGTAGTGAGATAGATGCATCTGTCAGAGTACACTCTTTTAGGCAGTTCATGTGTCTTTATTCCAACTTTCTTCGGATTCCACTCATCCAGGCCATCAAGCAGAATGAGACAATAAGATTTTCTTAGAATACTTCCTATATTGATAGGGTCATAGTGATCTAAATAACATTCTTTGATCATATCTACAACATGATAATGTTCAGTATCACGTAGATTTATATAAAACACACAGTCAAACTTAGACACATATTCATATTTCTTATCAACCATCTGGCCACACTTGGCATTACACCACAAGAAACACAGATGTCGACAGAAAGATGATTTGCCAACACCTGCATCACCAGTGATGTAAATTTCATTGCATGACCTATTTTCTTTGTAAAATATATCTTCAAAACATTCAATTTCTTCTGCATCCTTCTTTTCTTCAACAGTAAACATTGCAGGAGATACATATACAAGTTGAAGATCTTCAACTTTTTTATCAAATAATGGCAACACTGGCAAGGCTCTATAATGTCGCTTGTAGAACTGTTTGAGCTGTTCCTGAACATCTGAAATCAGAAAATGATGTAGTTAGAAAAAATAAGGTACTATAAGACATATCATATACGATACTTGGATTGTAATTATTTATAATTATTAATATAATGCCATCAATGGGACTATTAAAAACTAAATTGAGCAATTTCATTGAATAATGTAATTTGAAATATTTCAATTTTATTTTTATAAGTGTTTAAATCAAATGGCATATACTTCTCCTACATCACTAAGTCTAACATCATAGATAACATTCTTACGCCCTAATTCGAGAAACGTATGAGCAGTGAGTAAATTGTCAGCCACCATTGTTTAGAAATGTCAAGTAATTCCTGAATACTTACTAGTATCTAATACTTATACTTTTACTAGTACATGTACACTATTGTGCTGTATATTTGATCTAATAAGTGTAATATAGTACTGATACAATAAAACAATCAGATTAATCAAATTCAGGATATAAAGAAATAACGCTGTTACCTTCTACATATCCTTTCATCATGCATAACACAGATCATAGAGCCTCTATTAAATGATTTAGTCTTTTTCTCATTTACATTTATTTATGAGAACTAAAGTTTAAATTCATTGAGACTGAATTTTAATCACACAAGTCACGAAATGAGAAAATCCAGCTTGGTATCTATAGTTACTACATACATAAAATTTAACATAACACAGAAATACAGTCTGTTGTCTTACTAATATATTTATTGATTTGTATACCATACCTTTAAGATCTGCATCCTGTGTTTGTTGCTTCTGTTCTAAATGATCCACTCGTTCCTTTACATTAATGATTTCATGTTCTAATTCATCCATTCTATCATCAAGTGAAGCCCATGCTGCTATTGCCTTATTGTGTTTCTTCCTCAGTTCTTCATCAACATCCATTTGTTCAGCGTCATTAATCAATTTTGGTAAATCAGCAATAGCAGCTGTTTTATTGAGTCTGGTTAAAATCTAGAATTACATAAAACAAAGAGTAAGAAAATTCAATTCATTGGTAAATATCCTTAAGTTTAAATCATTTATGAGTTTATTTATTATGAATTTCAATAAAATAAAATACTTTACAGTACAAATGAAATGATCTCAAAATTTGTTCATGATAGGCAAACGTTTCCATATCACACTGAGTAAGTAATTCATTTTTAGATTTGTACAATACAGTACATCATCATATAAATACATTTTACATATAAATACAATGTAATGTTCGATCAATTATCAGTATAATTAAATTAAATCTATGTTAAATCAGCACATTTTGAAGTACATACCATAATTTAATAATCATATTTTATTAACCTTGTTAAGTTTGTATACACTCACGGAGAATGAGAAACAAGGAAAATACATATATAACTATTAATTAATAAGTCAACTATTTAATCAAGCATTGTAAGAGTTAAATATGTTAAGTTAAACATTAATATGGTCAGGTGCTTGAAATTTCTTCAGGATTTTGGGAAGGCGCTCTAGCCCTCAATAAGACGATGAAATTTTATGTTGAATTCTCGCCTGAAACCAATTCGGGGAATGAAATTTCAAGGAGTAAATCGAAACTTTGGGGAAAATTGCATGATTTGAAGTATATTTTCTGTGGGGAAGGTACCCTTTGCAGGTTACAAGTAAAGAAAACCCTGTGTTGCATTAAATTTCTTCTTTATTCGTGCGCTAATTTTAGATATATACATCTCGTAACTTAAATAACCTGATGAATTGACGAGTTAAAGGTGGAAACAATTCAGAAACAAATATCTTGCTTAAGTTGAGCCCATAAAACTAATACAATCTAATCTAACGTACTGCAAAGTTACACAGATGGTTTGGGAGTCAGGTGTTGAGTACTAGTATGCAGTCTCCCATGTCAAGGACAACTTAATAAAATGTATTAATTTATAACCTGCTTCCGTGGTCGAGTGGTTGAGGTAGCTGACTTTAAATCACTGTAACCTCTCTCAGAGGGTTATGGGATCGAGCCCCAGCTACCAACTATGTCTCTGTTACAGTTATATGTGAGAAAGTAGGCTATTGTTTACAGAGGATGGGAGTCAAGTACTGGTTCTTCCCAGGAAAGATAGTTAGGTGAACTGTCCTCCTCATATGACACTGATATTTGAAAAGGGGCGTAAAACTATCATATTATTTATCAACAATTGTACATTGAGAAGTGTGTAACAAATATATACCAAACTCAATTTTTTCCACATTGAATCTAAGTCTGTCTCAGGCAGACGCAACTTATCACTATGCATCAGCTGAAATACAGTGTTTAATTAATTAATTAACTTTTCAAATGAATAGACATTACATAGACAATACGAAAATCACAGAAATAAGTCTGTACATGTAGAATGATTATGTGAGTTCAGGATTTATATTTATTATATTGTACTTTATTCACATTTATCAACTCAATGCAACTAAAAAATATCCAGATTATAAAAACTTTATCTCACAAGAATCTTTGATTATAGTTGACCTAGATATTTAAATTCATTTAAAGACACAATTTGAAAATATTGTAAGAGTTGTTGCCCTTGTTGAAATAAACCAAATATTATAAATTTCTGAAGAGATTGCACAGTGACTTGTTTTTCACTATCACATTATATTAATAATTATTTAATCCTGTTTTGTTGCATCTTTTAACACAGTCAGTGTCTGTTCAATTTTGAAGCAATAGTTTTCGACATTAAGGGTATAAAACTTTAAGAGACAAACTAGGTTTATTGTATTATCATGCATTCTGAACTTACCAATATTTACTTTTATTCTCAGGTTAGCTATACATATCCAGGTGTGTCTATGACAAGCTATAAACCAGTCAGGAATATAGTCATAGGAAAAATTAACAAAATGTATAGATATGTTTCTTTGTTGTTTGTAATTATTTGAATTCATGTCAAATGATTTTACTTAAAACAAATCACATTAGAATGCTTACAATATTCCTGCACATCCTTAATCTAGTGATGTCAGCCTCTATAGAGAAATCTGTAGTTGCAGGGTTTCTCCATACAGGATCTTTGGATGACTTTAAACCACATATGTTCCTCAGAATACATGCCAGTAATGAAATATCAAAATTGGATAGACAAGGGTTGCCGTTAACTGGTTGTAGTATCTTCTGCTGATCAGCATTTATAACCTTCTTTGCTATCAAACTCTGAATGGCATTATTGTGAAGAGTCAGGAATTTCACCACATCATTACCAGCAATACTATTCAATACCTGTCTCAGTACATCTGCACCAATACGTATGAGCAGATATTGATATCTGAAGATTAACTTATCTGAAATGTAACAGAGTTAGATTAAATATATATAGCATGTGCCTATGGAATGTTAATCATTTTTTATTATTAATTTACTTGACTCAGAATAATATTTCACATTTAAAATATGTACAGGTATGTATAGGTACATTTGTTTTACTGTAAAGTTTCGCAGGCACCATTTTTAATGTTAACAGTTGATTTGTTTTAATGCCAGCCAATATTGTAGATCCCATTGTGGATATAACCATGGGACAATCATACAAAAGTACAGTCAATCTTGTATTAAGAAACCGCCCTTAGGGAAAGACCAAAAGTGGTCTCTTACAGTCTTCGCGAAAGTAGGAAAAATGTGCCGGACATTCAGTCAGGCATCAAAAATATTTGGCCGGACCGAATCAATTTTGGCCGGACCGAAAAATCTTAGTAGTAAACAATAAAAATAATAGAATAACACTTTATAACAATAAAAATCACATGTTTTGACAATTTTTCATAGCACAATATTAAACAAAAAGGAACAGGACTCATTTTGTCTTATAAGTGGGAAAACTTTCATTAAATTACACAACAGCATAATTTTTTTTGTTTTATGTGAATATCTATGATTTTCCGTAAGATACGCCTCCATATGACTATCACATATCGGAATCGGACCGTACAGCGGGCGTTTATTCATGATTATGATAATTAGTTTTATTCGGTGATGTTTTTACTTTGTCGCTATACATAGATAAGTAAAATGAAAGTAGTTTGGGAAATGTCGATCCAAAACAACAACACGCACGAACACATTTTCATTTATCTGGCGCGGTGAAATTATATTGATTGTAAAACTTACTTCTTTTATTAAAATACGAAATGAACAAGCGATGCGTCCCGAGGACGGACATCTACGCCGTGTCTGCATCTTATGGCGAAAATGTACGTCAGAGACACAGGACGCAGACCAAAATGAATCACTGTCTGATTTACTTGCATGAAAAATTGTTTCGAAGAACAAACAAGCTTATATAACGCTCTAAAAAGCGAGATTAGTGTGTAGTTTAATTAGCGACGCAGAAATGTTGTCGATCCGCCATTTAAATGCGCGATTATTCGTACCCGCTGATTTCGTACCAAATGATACGAATATTTCAACGGTCATGAGGACCGGCAAACTTTGATTGTTGTCGGACCGAACTGTATATCATCGGTCATGACCGGCGGTCCGGGGACTTTCGCGAAGACTGCTCTTAACACATTAGTATCTTAATACAAGCAAGCGGGCCAAGATTGCCCTATATGACAATCATTGTATTCTCATTAAAACATTGTTTTGAACCTGTCTCATGACTAAGATTTGACCTAGTGACCTAGTTTTTGACCCCAAGGTTTTCCAGCAAATTGCCCTAATGACTTTTATCGGAAATGACCCATTATCAAACTTGACTTACATATTATTGAAATAAACATTCTGACAAAGTTTCATGAAGATCCAATCAAAACAATGATTTCTAAAGTGTTCACAAGGTTTTCCTTTATTTGGCCCTGGTGACCTATTTTTTTATCCCTAATGGCCCAATATCGAACTCGTCCAAGATTTTGTGGATATTAACATTCTGACCCAGTTTTGTGAAATTGAGCTAAAAACGTGGCCCCTAGTGTGTTCACAAGGTAAAGTTGACACCTGACAGCCTGACACCGGACGAAGACTGATAATTTTGTGACATGTGAGCTAAAAGTCACTTAATACAATGTGTTTGCATGAGCAAGATATACTGTATACACAAATGTGCCTAGCAGCCAAATTCCAAGTTTCAAATTAGAAATTAAATTAAGGGGACCTTGATCACCCTATAACCAGAAAAAGACCTTTAGAGAAGAACTCTTTTCTTATTTGAGTCTACAGGCCTTTTTTCCTTCTATAGCAGGTGCCGTTAACAATAACAGGCGTCTTCCTCTCAGGAAAGTTCTTTAAAATCATGCAGTTTTCCCCTATAATTCAATTTACATCATGTTTTTTCTTACCCTTTTGAAAAAATGATGTGTGATTTTCCCCAAATCTAAGAAAAAGGCCCCATCCCCTACCTGTGAAAAAAGCCCTGGTCTATATAAACCAAGTGTCCCCCAGGTCGGGGCCAATTTTGATCCCGGGGCTATCATTACCAAGTTCTACCTCTACCATGTTTGTTCAAATTGTAGCCCGCCGGCCAACTCTATTTTATTATAGGAAAATTAACAAGAGGGCCATGATGGCCCTATATCGCTCAACATTAAAAAAGACCCTGAGACAAAAAACATCAATGCCCATGTAAAATCAAGTGACCCTGGGGCAGTGCAAACTTTTAACCCAGGGCCAAAATATCTAAGCTTTAGCCGCTTGTTATACATATTTATCATGTTTTATAGTCGGTTGTACAAGCTCATATGAGCTTATGTTTATGTTACTTATGATATATTGCCGACTTTAAATACAACTTATTTTATCTTTTCTTAGAGGTCCACTGGACAACACTACACACAATATCTAAGCTCAGGGCCTTTGGTTTTGGACATTAAGATTTTTTAAATTTTCCTATAGAGACCTTTATAAAATCAAATTTTCACCCTGGGAGCATAATTTTAACAAACTTGGCATAGTTCTATCACAGGGCTTTCCCTTGTGAAATTTGTCTCCGATATTTGCCAGCAATGATGACAGAAGAAAGTACAACTAATGTCCAATTTAAATTAGATGATGTCTTGTATTGAATTCAACACAAATCAAAAATATAGTAGGCCTGGTGCACAAATTATGGTGCATTGCCTTAAATTTGACTGTACAGACTCAGTTTTAAATAAGTTGTGTAATAAGCTTTTAAAGGTTGACATTTTCTTTCAGTATATATACTCCTGCAGATGTGCAAAAATTTTCAGGGTGATATCTTCACATATGAAAAAAATATGACACTTTTATGTTCGCAAAATGAGCCATTTTTGCCTGTAATGAATTAGCATCTAGTTTTTTCACTTTTTTAAAATCAATGCAGTTGTTGGAGTTGGAAAGTAAAGTATTATGAGACTTCTAATTCAATAAGAAAAATTAAAGCCGGTTAATCTGATACCCTATATATTAAGATACACCCAAAAATAGTGGAGTCATTTTGAAAAATCTGAAATGTGGGTCGCTGTAATGGTCTTAAAATTACAACAACCCATATTCCCTATAGTAAGGAATTTTTTTTGTTAAAATGAAGTAAAATGTTCTTCTCCTACTTTATGGATAACACAAAGGGTATAACTTAATGTTTATATTGGTTCCTTGGAGCAGAATTATGTTTAGCGCGATCTATTTTGAAATTTGAATGTCATTTTATGTTTGTGTCAAAAAACCTGTAATGTCCGTCCCCCCCTGTCACTGGAACAATTAAGCATACAGAGAACATTTGAAATAGGTTACAATATCCCCTTATGCATCATGATGATAAATCAACAGTATTTGCCTGAATGTAAATAATAGAACAAAAAATATTTGGAACAACATAAAAGTTATCTGTAATGTCCGTCCCTGTAATGTCCGTCCCCAAACAAATGGTCATGGAAACAATTACATTAAAGTTAATTTAACTGTGATTTTTATAATGAATGTTATCTTATAAGACATTAGGAGTACAAAGATGTTTGTTTCACTTAAATTAATTAAAAATAAATATGTTTAATGCATATTTTCCAGCTCATTAAATGCTTGTGTCAAAAATACAAACTATAATAGATTAAACTCTTATAACAATTATATTTTCATGTAAAATATTATTTTTAGGCAACATTGAAGGTTTTCTATTCATATGAGCATCAAGGTTTGCTCTTTGGAAGTTTAAAATGCATTTTCATAAATGGGGACGGACATTACAAAAAGGGGACGGACATTACAGTATCCTATTTATCTACTTATTGATGTTTATCTGACATAGTACATATGCACATAACTTGGTTTTAATTCTGCTTCATGCTGCTTCACTTGTTTTATGCTATTTATGTACAATATTAACCTCTAATTAAAAATAAATTAAATAAATGTGTTAAAATTCAACAACAGATTGGGAGTGGGGTTTATTAACCCTTTACTTCATGATCCTGCCAAATCATGCCTCTACCTCATCTGCATTTAATCAAGCTAAATCACGCCTCTGATTTTTTATCCCTAATAAAGTGTTTATTTTCTGATATAAAATGAAAATGTTATGTAAATAATTATATCCCCGCAAATGAAGTTTGAGAGGGGCTATATTTGAGTCAGTCTGTCGGTCGTTTGGTCGGTACACAAACAAAATCACAAGTTTGTGAAATGAACTACTTCCACATTCTTTAAGCAGTTGCAATGAAGCATAAAATATGTCATCACCATGAAGTGTAGATGTTCAAGACACATTTCCATGCCGAATGATCCACACATTATAGAGTTATGTGCCCTTGAACTTAGCCATATACTGTGATATAGTGTGCTATCGCATTCTTAGTGTCTTTAAGTGGCAACGGGGGTATAAGTCACCTCTGTGACAAAGTTCAAGTTATTTACGTCAATATTCCATAAAATCTTATGTTAAAATAAAATGTGGTTTAAACTTTAAAAAATACCTAAATTTAAATTACTGTGAAAAAATAACACCATCATATTTTCTGGGTAACTTAATACTGAAGATCTAGTCAAATCTATATTATAAATTTTTGATAAAAAAACAACAACAAAATTTCATCCCAGAGTTTGGCAGGTCTTTGAAGTTAAATACAGTGGCCACATTAGATGTTAATCAGTGCAATTATCAAGGGTCTTGGGGAGTAAGTCCCAGAACAGTATGGGTCCTTAGATATCATCAAAAACATGTGTCACCAAAAGTTTTATGGTCATACACTGTTTATTGCAGCTGACAAGTATGACACTTTTTAAGACTAATATATACCATCAGATAAGATCGAATAATGATAAATCAATTGTTCATTATGATAAAACAATGTGTTTGTAAAAAAGAATTGCCAAATATAACATGAAGTTTACATGAAAAACAAAATAAAATAAGAAATTATTAATTTGTGTCCTCAATTATAAGCTTAATATTTGCCTAACAACAATACTTTTTATATCAAAAGAATGATAATCTAAACTGCAAAATATCTTACTTAAAACAATTTTTTTAAATGAATGAATTAATGCTGTAATTAAGTGACGAGTCAAAAGAAATATAATCTAAACTGCAAAATATCTTACTTAAAACAAAATTTATAAGTTCATTAATTAGTGCTATAATTAAGTGATGTGTCGAACAGGTGTCAAATCAGTGTCATAAAGATAACAAAAATATTTTATTTTAACTTTATTCTTCTAAATGTTAATAAAGATGAAGATGTGTTCTTGTTAGCTACTGAAATAATGTAAGAACTGTAAACAAAGCATGATATAAGTACAAAAAGGACCTGGATATCAACTGTGTAATGCCCGTCCCCTTATTTGTAATGTCCGTCCCCTTCCATTAAAATTTCAAAAAATGCTTTGAATATAAATTAAGAATGAAAAGAACTGTTTTTTTAAGTTTTATGTCTGTATATCTGTTACTTCAGTGAATAACTGCTTTTTAATGCTAAAATGGCAATGATTATATCATTTGATTTAACACAGGAAAGAATGCTAGTTTTTCCTATTTATGTGTTATTTTCAACTGCTTCATATTTCTCAATATATGATTTTCCTCATGAAAAAGACGATGTATATTGAACTAGTATGTACTGAAATAGCAAATGGTATGAAATAAGGACAGTTGAAACCTTCTTTGTTTTCTGGTTATATGTTTAAAAAGGTGTAATGCTCCTGTCTGTAATGTCCGTCCCCAATCTGCCTATGTGTCTATGAACGTCCAAGAAATAAAAAGCAGAGTGAAAGTTATCTTTTCATTACTGAGTTGTGTTTCTAGATGGTCTATGCTTACTTAAAAAGTGGAAATATACAGAAAATTCAGTACTTTATTTTTTGGTCTTGATGCTAACTCAAATGCACCATAATTTGTGCACCAGGCCAGTAACAGTTACATAAACAAAGTCAACAAATAATCTTGAGATCAAAATCATAAGTCACCTCGAAAACTAAGTAAAGACTAAATTATAAATTAATAACAAAATAATATATAAGAAAAGGGGCTGGACCCTTTATAAAATTTGACCAATAGAATTACAGAATTTAAAACATTCTGGCAGGAAGTACTTAATTGATAATTTATAATAATTTATTGAAGCCCTATGGCAGATGACTTAAGGCTGCTTTGATAAATATCTAATCTAAGGTAATAAAACATATCTATAGAAGTTAGAATTTGAAATATGTAAAATTGATTGGTGGGAAAAAATAATTGATTGACATACATAACTTAGAACAAACATTACATTTTTGTGTGTCTAGCAATAACATTATAATTATAAAGAAACTTATTAGAAAGTATTTTTTTGTATGTAACAATATGGAATTATTAATTGAAATTAAACATTTGATGGCATAGTATTTTATAGAAAAACTTCTTTGTGATAGTTCCATTAGACAATGCTACATACCAAATACCTTAGGCTTAGCTCTAGGTCTTGTGGTTTCTAACAAGACGATTTTTTAAATTTCCCTATATAATTCTATGTAAAATCATGTTACCCCCGGGGCGGAGCCTAGAGGTTCACTAGACAATGCTACACACCAAATATCTAAGCTCTAAAGGCATTTTAGTTTCTGACAAGAGGATTTTTTAAAAATTTCCCTTTCGATATAAGTCAATGGTACTTTGTAAAACCAAGTTACCTGGGGGTGGAGCCAATTTTGACCCAGGGCCATAATTTGAACAAACTTGGTAGAGATCCACTAGACAATGCTACATACCAAATATCTAAGCTCTAGGCCCTGTGGTTTTAAACAAGAAGATTCCAAACTATTATAAATGAAACAGAAAATAAAACAAGAGAAATCTCTTACCTGCTGGACCAGGATTTTGTTCAATACCAGCCAATATTAAAAGCATTTTCACAAATTCTACGGCCCCTATCATTCTTATTGCCTGAATTAGGTAAAATGGTATCAATACACCAGCACCAGGAACAAACATTTCCATCCTACTTTTATATGCACCTAATTATCTCCAGTAATCACTCCTGAAAGTAAATAAATATTAATTTAATGAATTGTACATAGTAATGCATGGTTTAAACTATATTTCAGATTTCTTGTTTACTTCAAACACATCTACTAGGACTCACAAGGACTAAATTAGCTGGCAAATGATCATATATGTTATAATGTAGGTGTATCTGTTTGCTTTTTTAAAATGTTTCTGACTAAAAGAGAAAATTATGAGGCTGTCTGTCTAGACCAAGGTTTTTTAGAATCATTCTAAGAAATGAAAACCATAACCAGGAATGCAAAATGTGATGAAATGACACTAAAAGACATACAATTATACCTCTATTATTTTATCTACTAACTCTTTTTCTGAACAAAAATGATAATTTGGTATGTTTGCTAAATTTATTTAATTAAAATGATTTACTAAAGAACATCTTTTTTTCAAATTTTCCTTTAAATATCAGCCTTAAGTGGAGCCAAGTTTGATCCCAGGGTCACACTTGGAACAAATTTGGTTGAGTCTTCTAGACAATGCTACAATGTTACATGAATAACTAAATATCTAAGCTGACTTTTAAAGTTTTCCTATACATCATATACATGTGATCATACAATGTAAGCATACATAAATGAGAATACATTTAAATCCCGGGGCAGAGCCAATTTTGACACCAGAGTCATAATTTGAGAAAAAAACTTGGTAGATGTCTACTAGAAGATGCTACACACAATATATCTAAGGCATAGTAGATTCTGACAATATTTTTAACAGGGTGGCCACAGAAATCCGAAAGTAAAATTCCCTGATCTTTCCCTGAATTTTCCCTGACCAGATGTTTTTTTCCCTGATCACTTTTTGAATCAGTATAGCTAACACAATACAGTACATTGTATTTGTATCATCTCCAATCATCCCTTATAGCCATACCTTATCAACTATTGTTATAATCATAATACATTTGATAGAATAAGCATTCAAGTTAAACTTTGCTATTAAATCAATTACACAGCCAGTTTGTTCAATTTTCTCCATTGACTAATGATGTTAATATATACCAAATGTAGGCTATAATAAGCAATGTAGTTAACCATTATAAATGTCAAATCAGTCATATACATAATAGAGGATTCAATACAAAGGAAAGCTTGACGGCTAGACGTACTTGCACTTTTTAGTTGCAGGTACATTTTATTTTAAGCAAAATGCTGCATTCTGACATAATTAGGTAGAAAATATAGTTCTTATCAAATTTCGAAGCACTTTGCAAGCTGCCTATTCAACTGATCTTTCACATTGAATACTAGTATGCACATGGAAAAATGTATTGCAACATCCATTACATTTTACTCTTATTAAACCATTTTTATCGATACTTGTAAACCAAGCATCACATGAAAGACATGTACCCCACATGTTAGACACCAACTTCCAATACACTGTCATTGAAGTTCAATGACTTAAAATTATTCTGCATTCTTTGTATGTTAAATCAATTATAGGCTACTTATTTCAGTCTTCAAATTTAGCACCAGACCTTGGACCCGGTCTACCAAAATGACCATCGGTCCTGTAAATTTGAAAAGGTCAGTGGTCCAACGGTTCAGTAAATATTTCAGTTTTGCGAAAATTGAGCTAAAAATGTGGCCCCTAGTGTGTACACAAGGTAAAAGTTTGTCGACGCCATACAAAGACTGATCACAAAAGCACATTCTGAGCTAAAGTGCTCATGTGAGCTAAAAATCATCATAAAATCTCAATTAGTATCAGTTGCCATAATGAAAATCTTCTGATTAAACAGACATAAACTTATATAAAAAAGTTGAATTCAGCAACATTTTAACTGCCTGTATGTATCAAAATCTGAAAACAAAAGGCTTAGTTTGAGCTCTGGGGTAATGGTTGCTCATCTTTCATTGTAGCTCCTCTTCTGTATATACTAAGTATAAAACATACAAAGATTGCATAAAGAAATACTGATATCAATGTCAATAAAGAAAAGATGTTCACTTAATCATGAGAGCAGAAACCATCATAAGCAAATACATGTAAGTATCTTTTTGTAAAATTCCCTGACTATTCCCTGATTTTCTCCAAATTTTTAAATTCCCTGACCTTTCCCTGCAGGGAATTTAATTTCATGTTTTTCCCTGTTTTCCAGTGTCCGTGGCCACCCTGTTTAAATTTTCCTACATAAGCCTATATTGGCTCCAGACCTAGACAGGGCGTCCACAATTTAAGTAAAGCAAAATTCCCTGACTTTTCCCTGACTAAAATAAAATTTCCCTGACCATTTTTTTTGTATTTTACGCTTAAGTACTGACATCTGTTGCTCCCCTTCTCCCATATAGCCAACAATTTTCACATTTTACTTTACCAACTGTTATTGTATTACTCTTTTGTACATATATTTAATCTAGATTGTTTGGAGGTTTGTTTTCCTTAATTTTTATTTCTATTATTCTATTTCAACATACATACATGCATATGTATATTTAAACAAATATTGATTCTGTCAGATGAGTGTTTGCTATTAAATACATGCCATAATACATGGAAATCTGTTGGCCTCCTCCTCCCCTTCAGCAAACCCTTACCACCTTTTTACTTTCAATCTGTCATTTTATTTCTAATTATCTATCTAATTTATTTAGTAAGAGCTTATCTTTGCTTTTATTTTCTGCAATTCTATTTTTATATATTATGCACATGTATTTACATACAGTAGGCAAGCTGTAACCGTTCAAAGTGGTGCTCATGAAAATAAATTTATGCCAAAATGGATGAAGCAACAAGCTTTAATCTAATAAGATATATTATATAAAAAAGTATCTGCAAAAATTAAAATTGATGTAAGTCTTGTTAGTCACTTCAAAAAATTTAATGATATGTCTTTTTATATATTTGTGTTTTGAAGTGTCTTTTCTCACTTTCGTTTTCAAGTAACGCTTATGAAGAGATATAAATCTTACCAGAATAGCTTTTTTTATTTTGTCTATCATTGGCATGCTAATCCACAATATGCTACAACTCATAGAATAACTGGTCAATCATATAAAAACTAAAATGAAATTTGTCTGATACAAGCAAAGAAGAATGTTTTAGCTACCACATGTTTTAACATGCATGCATATAGTTTGTACAGTAACAGAGAGCTTAACATGTATCTCTAATAATATTACATTATTTAAGCAATCCATGCATATGCTAAGTAATTAAATGTTTATATATCAGTTACAAATGTTGACTTCTATTAACTTGTAGACATTAAGTGAAAGTAAAGTTGAAATTCTTAATAAGCATGACAAAAAATTAAGCGCTACAAAACAAAGAACCCATAGCCATAAGTATTGAAAACAAGAGGGCCAAGATGGCCCTATATCGCTCACATGACAATCACTGTTCACTCATTAAAACATTGTTTTGAACCGGTGACCTAGTTTTTGACCCCATATGACCTATGTTCGAATTTGTCTTACATATCATTAAGACAAACAGTCTGACTAGGTTTAGTGAAGATACGATCAAAATTTGACATCTACAGTGTTAATAAGGTTTTCCTAAGATTTGACCTTGTGACCTGGGTTTTGACCCTAGGTGACTCATATATGCACTGTTGCTTAATATCCTTAAGACAAACAATCTGACAAGGTTTGGCCAAGATCCAATCAAAACCATGACATTTAGAGCTTTTACAAGATTTTTACCTGAGATTTGACCTTGTGACCTAGTTTTTGAACCCAGCTGACCCATGTTCATCCTTGACCCACATATCATTGAGGCAAACATTTTGAAAAGGTTTGGTGAAGATCCAATTAACACTGTGACATCTACGGTGTTAACAAAGTTTTCCTAAGATTTGACCTGGTGACCTAGTTATTGATCCCAGATGACCCATATTTATACTTGACCGTTATATCATTAAAACTGAATTACACAATTTTCTTAAGTAGGGTATATATATTGCAGGGCTTTTTTTCCTTCTATAGCAGGGGCCGTTACTAGGTCTTCCCCTCTGGAAAATTCTTTAAATCCATACAGTTTTCCCCTAAAATTCAATTTACATCAAGTTTTTTCTTCCCCTTTTGCAAAAAGTATGCGTTATTTTTTCCCAAATTTAAGGAAAAGGCCCCTTTCCCAACCTGTGAAAAAAGCCATGTTTTGATTTGTGGTACAAAATGTTACACAAGACAGATGCATGCACAATCTTACAGTACAGTTTACATTTCCTTCATAATAATAATATTATTATTACATTAAAGAAACTGCCTCAGCCTTTATTATTCATGCTCATTCATAGATTTGTCATTTCAAAATTCCCTGACTTTTCCCTGACTTTTTTTAAATTTCAAAATTCCATGCCAATTACCTGACCTTGGAAAAAAAAGTTTTCCCTGACTTTTTCCCTGACCGTAGGCACCCTGCTAGATTTCTTGATTTTAATATTTATTATATGTAAAATCAAGAAAACCAGGGCTGGAGCCAATTCTGACCCAAGGCAAGGGCCATAAAAAATTTAAATTTTAAGATACATGTCAGTAGCATACAATGATAATATAGCAAGTATTTTATTCAAGTCAGACTTGTATCACTATGAATATGAATCTACTTGTGTAAAAATCTTAAGTCACAGTAAGTTCAGTCAATGATTTATAGTAACTTGAAATTGGAAGATATTTTTTGTATTTTCTGCATGATTATACAATTATAAAGGTAAACATGACAACAAAGTCAACAGCGTCTAGGCACACCTATAAATGGTTTTATAAATTATTTGAATATTTAATAAATTAATGGTGAAAACACAAGTTTGATAAAGACAGAAAAAGATGATTTAATAATTTCAACGAAAATACTACTTTAGTTGGGACAGTTGTTGAGCCCAGGTTTACCCGGGCAGTGTGGGGAGTTGCCAACCCTGATTAAAAGATTTGCCCACATATACTGTGCATACATATTGCTATGAAGACATTGACATACAAGCAACAATTCAAATTCAAGGACAGAAAATTATTTATTGATTTCATTGGATTTAACGCCATCATTATAATAATTTATCTTTTTTTTTTCAGTTATACAGTCATACTAACATAGTTCCCACGTCTACATTATTTACGTCCCTTGGTGGCCATCTTGGTTGGCAAATTTCTTATGCACTTAATAGAAAATATCTGAAAACTAGTCATTAAGGTAATTCGAATTTGTGACAAAATGGCCGTCTGACAATTTAGCTATCCATCCTAAAGAAGTGGCATTGTTCAATAATTACTGAAAGTACATAATTGAAATGAGTTTGCATCAATATTTTAATAGCCAATGATTAAATGTACATTTAGAACTGCATCAGTAAAATTATATTTGATGATTATTCATCAATAATTTTCATCTGAACTTATGCTAGATTTCTAATTCCATTTGCCAAAATAATGTATAAAATGTATGTATACATAAATAATAATGACAGGTGCATAATTCAGAGGTGGAGGACAATTTAACATAGGATGTAATATCTTCAAATTTGTCACGGATAGTGTTTAACCTCGCCCGGTTAAAACTTACAACAAAACAGGAGTTTTTTTCGTATCAAATTCAAAATACTGTCAAACATTAACGTCCAGGTACGATCTAATGTCAAAGCTAAGAATTACCTTGAAATTCACAGATTTATCTTACTGGCCCTGCAAACATTTTGATGAACATCCAAATGGGTGAAGAGCGTTCGTTTCTTGGAAAAGAACGCAATCACGAGATGATCGTTCCAGGCCATGCATAGCCTGACGTCACTTACACATTGCGAGATGATTAAACGTCATTTCCGGCCAAACCGGCCCAAAGTCAAACCGTCCCCTGGTCAAACGGCCCTAAATAGTCAAATTAAAAGCGGCCTCCATTTATTTTATTCTGTCAAACCGGCCACACCTTTTGTATTTTAATCTTCATTATCTATAAATTGTCCTCTAATACTGAGCTACAACAATACTGGGCCATTGTTACACAATCTATAAATAAAATATTTCTATCAAGAGTTACCGTTCCTACACAAAGTCGTTGGAGGGGGTAAACTGGTTCCCGTTCCATGATGCAGTGCACCAAAGGAACAGGTACGGTCTAAATTTTCCAGCGTTCTGATTGGTCAACCCGTTTCAGCTATTTCATTGGTTGCTGTTCATTCGAGAAACATCGGGGATTTCCATACATCTGATAATGTACGCGGGGATGTTAGTGCTAATGTTTGAATATCTCATGGATACCCTTTTTTCAAAATAAAAAATATATAGATACTAGAAGTTACTATGTGAATATTCGTTACAGTATAGTCATATAACATATCTTGAAAATATCAATTAATGCCTTGATTTATTTTTTTATTGTTTAAATGATTTTCTTTCATATTTTCATATGTATAAATATATGCATAGTTCGGTCTAATATGTATTAATTCCTTTAAAACATATTTTCTTTATTTACAATTAAAATATATATCTTAATTATATACAAAATGTATATCAGTATATGTCAAGTGACTTTTTAAGTAATTCTTTTGTTACTTAATTTCTTTTCATTGACATCTGACTTCACAGAACTGAATTAAATTAGGAGTAATTAAGATATGATCTATGCTGTATATTGTAAATTTAACATGGTATCAGACACAAGTGCTAAAGAATATATTGACCCCCTTCGGTGAACTGATCCATAAAATATTTCTCCCTTATAAGGGTCCAGGAAGTGAGACGGTCGTGTTACGTAATATTGCATAACACCTTCTTAATTGGCTACTTATCTTGATTTTATCAATGCATCTATTGAAATTGAGACAATGATATATACTGGTCAATTGATGATCAACTATACTGTTTGCATTAATTAGTCTTAAAACACGTAGTCCAGAATCAGATTGGGCACGACTTTTAAATTTATTATTAGCATCGCATATTTATATGAATTTTATAAGAATATAAAATCAGGTTGTAACACTCAAAAAGTTGCAATTGTGTACGGTGATTAATGTTATTTGACAGTTCAACGAATAATAATAAAAATTATAAAAATCTACATAAGTGAAAAAAACTGATCCCACACCGACCGTGATCGAGTACTCGATTTTAAAAATATTTCTTAAATATATATATTTTTAAAAATACATTTAAGTACGGTGTGTGTATTTAGATGCAACTTTATTAAGTGCTACAATGACCAAGTTCAGAAAATAACTATCCAGTTGCTTTATCTGTCTCTATTATTTAAATTACGCGCGCAATCTGCATCGATAACGTAAGGTCTCGCGAGATCCCCCGGGCAGAATTCTGCCCGGATTCCAATCTAATTGACCAATCAGCATCCTGGAAAATTTAGGCCGTACCTGTTGGCTTTGTACACACAAGTCAACGGGAACCAGTTTATGGAGGGGGCAGGTAAACAGGTTCCCGTAGACTTGTGTGTACCTTTGGTGCACTGCAACATGGAACGGGAACCAGTTTAGGGGGCAGGTATAAAACATGGCGCCCCTCTAGATTTTAGTGAAAAATTAAAGGAAAACATGCCCCCCATTTTAACATTTTTGTTTCTTTGTACTCACTGAAATTAATTGATATTTTTAATAAAAACGTTGAAAGCGAAGTACTTGCATTATTTTATTTGAATCCAACAACAAGAGTTACGTTAGAGGGGCTTGTTTTATCAATATGTCGTAGCTACGACATGTCTTATCTTAAGACAGGAACTTACGACAAAAATCGGCTAAGATTGTCGTAAGACATGTTGATAAAACGGGCCCCAGGACAGTATTAGCTTAAGTGTAGCTCACTAGTGTTCAGGGATATAAAAGCTATAGTATTGAACCGAATACAGTTAGAAAAGACAAAATGAAACTTATTCTTTTAAGAAACACCCAAATAAAATGGGACTGAACCATAACAAATATCACATACAAAGTACATGTACCTGTAAAACTTTAACACACGTACATTGTAATAAAGGCTATACACAAATACTAAAAAATGTCTGATCATACGTACAATATTTGTTAATATTAAATTCAAGTTAATATCTTAAATTAATGTCCAAGATCCCTAACTAAAACTGTGCCGATAAAACATGTAAAATATGTTCCTCTGTTAAACTTTGCTTAAATTTATATCTGCCGATAAAACATGTAAACGTAAATGGTCTGATCTTGTTTCAGTGTGTATTGTCAGGTGATCGAAGATAATGTCAGTATGAGTTTTCACTACTTGATTGTCGTTATCGTTCAAATGGAGATATATTTTAAACAAATAATGTTCAAAGTTTGTAATATATAGATAATGACATCATACGAGTCTAGGTTGAAACAAGGTCATCACGACATGAGCACCGGTTATAACAGTCTGATCTTATTTACAGATAATGGTTCATGGACATCATACACATGGTAAAATATAAAATTAGCATATCAATATAATTCACGTTAAATTTATTATATTTGGTCTTAATTATATCCAAAGTTAAGGTACTCATAAAACATGGTTAGATATAAAACAATCACATCAGAATAATTCACTTAAATTCACATGTGTCATAATTATTCAGTCTTAAAGACGTTTGCTACAGTTCACTACATTTTTCACATAGACATATAGGCAAAATGAAAACTGAACAATAATTTATTTTTAAACTTTGTATGACTGTAGCATATGATAACAGAAACATTTTAAGCCAAAAAAATGGAGTCACTGATCTCGTTTTGAGTTACCTGACCTTGAATTAAAATAAGCAAAAAATTCGAATTCAAGGGCAAACTACTCAAAAACGAAATAAAACACATAATCACGCATGCCCGGACGAATGCCTGTTGCAATAACTGTATCTGTATAGGTGTTATTAAGTAATGAATACCGCCATAGGTAGCTCCATTTATTTATGGTTTCACTTATTTTTAGACTGTAATGGTAGTGTATGTTTGAATGGTGCAACATTAAATGTATCAACACGTATATGTTCATGTAAAAACTGTATTAATGTTCCAATCTATTCTATCGAGAATACTAGAGAATTCAGTTTGTATTTGATATGGAATACAACCCCAAAAAAAGCCTCGGAAAAACATCAGATTTGAACATTTTATTCGGTTTAAACACGGAATTGAAAGCCAGTAAAGAGAAAGTATTATGTAGTTTTAGTAACTTAACGCATGGCTTACATGTTTAGGACGATTAACAGAGTATGCACACCAATACAAATAGATATTTCTCGCGTTCGTTTCGTTACTGTATGAAATGACAATTTTGTGTAATCTGCATTGGTCAAGCCTCCTGTAAAATATTAAAACTGCTAAATATGCTTTACATAATAAAACATCTTGTCAAATTAGGTTGATCAGTACGTGAAAGAAATATGGAATAAAACTTATAGAATGTAATGATAAATTATATTTAGTTAGGTTTGTACGAAGTTTATAATGTAGGTGTGAAAATGATTCCTGGAGAAAAAGATCCAATTCCCGAAAATACTACTTTCCAACAAAAAATGTTTGCGTATAAAGTTAGTCCCTAAACTTCACAAGTAGGACTGAACTACGAAATTAGTCAAACGTTACCTTTTTATCAAGGAATAGCAACGACAACTCTCCATCTATTTGCGTCTGCGTGTTTCTATAGAAAAGTTGTCACGTGATATCAACTCGTTATAACTGTTCTTAATGATTGGTCGTTTAAATGCCGATACGAAATATCCATAATATATTTCGCAATGAGAAAATCTAAATGTTACAATTATTAGGGTGAATATATCGATAGTTTGCTAATATATCCTACTCGTTTAAGAGGCATTCATAAACTTGTTGAAAGCAATTTTATCGATTGGATTCATACACTTGAGAAATATTAAATTCATTACGGCCTTTGAGTTTATTTTAGATAATTATATTAAAATTTGACAAATTTAGATAAAAAGCTGAGATTTCTCTTGTTGTGATCAACATCTATTTCAACCAATCACTGATTTTTCGTTGTAACTTCTACATCAATAAATAACTCATTTGAAGATAAATACTAAAGAAGTTCATACATGGGCTTTGATATTTCTTATACATGTCTAGGTGTGGACCAATCGTAAAACCGTATACATACATGTCTAGGTGTATACCAATCATAGAACCATAAACATATATGTTTAGCATTTATATACCTATGCTTCGGACATAAAAATTGTATTCAGCCGATATAGAACTATTTTTTTTCAATATAACACAGTATCCACTGACCGACACGAATGTAATAGTAATAGGTATACACATGCCTAAAAATGCATAGTTGCATAAGTGGCTTCGCCTAACATTTTGTGACGGTTGATCAGTTGTTTCTAATGGCAATGTAGCGCGTATTTAAATAAAAGGAAAGCAACATATATAAAGCGAGTAAGGACGGATAGTATATTAATAAGGAATAGAGGGTAAACGATATGAATTGGTAAAAAAAATCTTTGAAGTAACAAACAATACAAAAGTATGAAACTAATCTCATTTACTTTGTATTATATGCATGTAGTGTACGAAAGGGGCATTACAGTTTATTGCATAGTCCGCTTTCCTTTATATAATTAATGATGGTTTCATGACTGACAGTGTCTTCATGTTTTGTATAATATGTTTAGTGTTTAGTGGATATCCAAGTCATGTAATTTCAACTTGTGAAAGGTCGTACGTCATGTTTATTTTATCTCTGAACTATTTATTTATCAGACGATATCATTACGTTATTTCTGTAATCCGAGCAAGTCTTGCGGGTTAGCCGTTTGATTGTTAATAGGACACATTGATCTGCTATAAGACAAGGTCGATGTCGCAATAGCAATTGCTTAAGTATTTTTCCATTCTAATTTTTCTACATAAACTTATTTAAAGTAATTCAATGCATTGTAAACCCTACCAAAGGACGCACAACAGGTATGGGCTTGATAAGCTGTCATGTGTGTGTCGAATGATTAACATTTCCTTCAAATCATATTGGCTTTTGTGAAAATATTCTGTTTTGACTAAGCAGCAAAGGAGTTCGTACTTTAGCTCTTATCTAATACGGAGTATCATATTACACAATCTGAACGATTTATATGATTAGGTGTGGACTGAAATATTTGGACAAAATACATATAATACAAATGATTGTGATTCACAGGTAGATAGCAAAATGAATATCAAGTGTATTTAGACCTAACAGAGACACGTGTGGCTTACAACAATGCACTTATTTATTGGCTTTCAACATAAACCAGCGAATGGAGAGCTCTTTTTGCTGGTCTGAGCTTTGGATTATCCCTACCTGCCCTTCAATATTAACTGAGGGTTGGGGTAGCCGACTCGCAGCATATTTGTTTAACTTGTCATTCGTAACAGTATTATTTTCCCAGATTTATAATTTTTTTACTGTTTATTAACATGTTTATTTGACCTGTGTTGGCCGTTGTGTGTACCCCACTTTTGTGTCATGGAAACTTGTATTATTTTTACGTTATATGTTTAATGAAAAGTAAACAATTTGTTTTGTTACACTTAATATAATGTATTGAATATTTTAAAATATCTGTCATTTAATAAATGAATGACATCTTCACATAACATTGTATTACCTTCCAATATGTATAGATAAATACAGTCAAACATGTGTTATGCCAGCCTGTGAACACAGGCCATTCTTTTAAAGCCTTCATTGCTTATTTAGAACATTTTGACCTCCGAATAAGGGTTAAATGCTGATAAAGGCCATATCATGTATTTCCCAATGGTTACATTTGTTAATAGGTTTTGACTAAAGACATAAATCACTGATATTTTTCTGAATCAAAATCTTACTTAATCTAAATACTCGTATACATATACGGTGCTGTATTAATTTTGAAAGGCAAATTGTGTTATTTAATTATTCTTCTAAAGACAGGGTTGGCTTAAATTGTTAGGTATGGGCCAAGCGTAGAACCATAAACATACATGTCTAGGTGTAGACCAATAGTAGAACCGTAAACATACATGTTTAGAATTCATATAACTATGTTTCGGACATACAAAAATATATTCGACCGATATAGAACTGCTATTGGCAATATTAGGTAAAATACAGTATTCCCTGACCCACACGAATGTAATAGTTATAGATGTAAACACATACCTAAAAATTCATATTTGTAAGTAAATTGCTTAGCCTAACATTTTGTAATGGTTGATTAATTGTTTGATGTTGCTTCATGGTGCACCGGGATCTAATGGCAATGTAGCGCGTATTTAAATAAAGGGAAAGCAACACATATAAAGCGAGTAAAAAAGGACAGTATTAATAAGAAATGAAGGGTTACCAATATGAATTGTGTAAAATTGATTTGAAGTAACAAATAATCTCATTTACTTTGTGTCATATGCATGTAGTGTACATAGATAAAACGTTTATGAAAGGGGCACCACAGTTAATTGCATAGCCCACTTTCCTTTATGTAATTACTAATAGTTTCAGGCCTGAACATGTCTTTATGTTTTGTATATGTCTTTAGTGAATATGCAAGTCATATAATTTCAAATTATAAAAGGTCCGTTCGTCATGTTTATCTTATCTGTGAACTTTTTATTTATCAGACGATATCATTATGTAATTTCTGTAATCCGAAAAAGTCTTGTGGATTTTTTTATTGCTAATTAGAAATATTGATCTGATTTTCTAATTAAGTATTTTTCCATACTTTTTGTGCATAAACTAATTTAATGAAATTCAATCCATTTTTTTACACTCTACTAAAAATACGCCAAAAAAGTATGGGCTTGATAAGCTGTGATTAAATTTTCCTTCAATTCATATTGGCTTTTGTGAAAATATTCTATTCTATAGAAGTTCGTACATTAGCTCTATTTAGAACAGAGTATCATATTACACAATTCGAACCATTTATATGATTAGGTGTGGACTGAAATATTTGAACAAAATACAAATGATTGTGATTCACAGGTAAATTGAAACCTAACTAGCAAAATGAATATTAGGTGTATTTAGACCTAACACTCCAAGCTTTACATTTGTATGCAGTCACTATTGAAATGCTTTGCACAGTCAAGCATCTAATGTACGACGGATCACATTAATGAAACATGAATGCTAAAATGAATAGCCATTCAGCGACATATTTATCAGAATTAACTGTTTATATACATGTTTTCATGCATCAAGCAGAACATTTTACAATTAAGCTATATGCTTATAACATTTAACTATGGTGTCTAGTTACGGTATTCTTCAAATCTGTGTATATGTTTCTTATTTTTACTGGGGTTTAAATTACGTCAAACCAACAACGAGAGTCATTTGGCGACATATTTATCAGTATAACCACCGAGCTTCCGTAAGCTTCTTTATCATACACCGCCATGTCACTATAAACCCGACTATAAACAATATTAACCAATCAGAAATCACGTAACATTTATAATAGCTATGTATATATATATATATATGGCGGTGTACTATAAGGAAATTTCTATTCAAAAGTTTAAATCCCGATTTCCCGAATATTTGCGTCTTCTGTAAGAATTTGTGTATCTGTATGAATGTATTTAATTGTTCTTTTTAGGACATACTGGTCAATTTCGCATAGGATCGACTGACAATCTTGCATTAGTATGTGTATGCATTTTTTCCGACCAAACGAACTCGGGTCAAATTCTAGCGTTTCTTGTTCGCTTTCTCAGTAACGGATTTGTCTAGGAATTTAGTTTTGGTCTTATCTTGTGCAAAAATATATACTTGAAACCACTGCAAACTTTGATTTGAAGAATTCGTCCGTGTTGCTTTATAATTTTGTGTTTTGTATAGGTGGTGCTCATTCACCGAAACGAAGAGATATACGCCTTCTTATAGTATATATACCAGTTGAATGCCATGAATTGGGTCAAATTTTAGGACAATTTTATTTTCATTTAAGGTTATTTTTTTATGTAAAATTTATTACAATTTTACCATCACAGGTCCGTTACTTCTGCCTGTGGTTGCAAAGAAACATGTTTATTTATACATACAACATTACAAAAGGCTTTGCACACAAAACATCGGTCCTACTATTAAAACAGATTTCTGGCTTTAGGCCACTTCTTTTTTATTTCTTGGTTTACAAAAGCGGCGATCGTAATTTTTCCAAAATTGAAAAACAAATAAAATTGCAAAATGGCATTTTTATTTTTGCCGATGGTACGAAAATTGTTGAGTATGAAATTGATTGCTTATTTGAAGTATTGTAGCGGATGATTTACCTGTCGGATGGGCCGATGGGCGTCTTTATGGTGGCTGAGGTAACAGAGGAAGTAAATTGCACCAATCCAAAGGACAATTTGGTGGATGGGTTAAATTTACACTCGATACGAACAAAAGAAGAAGACAGGTTGGTCTAGTCCATATTGTTTGTGATGCAGTTAATAAAGACATTTAAGAAAGTTTTACCATGATTGGTTGGATTTATGTCCTTTATGAAGCAATTATAATCATTTCAACTTGTTACACTGTTGAAAAGTTAACATGGTGCCTGGATGCTGGAAATAGGGCTCGGAATGTATAGCCTAGGAATAAGTTTTGGGTGACTCAATAACTGTTAACCCTTTAGATAGCATAATTTGAACTATCAAGGTTCCTGGTATAAGAACCAATACACATACAAACCATTGCTTATCATACAATGTTCCCACAGCATTACAATGCAGATACACCCAGCAGGCTTCGAGCAGCAGGGATGCCAAGGATGAGCATTCAATGCATGCAAGGCCCGATATAACTCACATACATGTACGGCTTAAATAAGTAATCATTATACCTGGGTTCTTTTATATTGAACTAGTAGAGGGAACCATGGTGAAATAGGTTTATAATAGCATTAAAACAACATATTTACAAGTTTGTATTCGATTCTTTCATAATCATACTGTTTTATGGGGCACATGCTTTTGTGACTAATTCTTATAAGTTTCTCTTTACATTCTTGTAGCTTGTTACTTGTCAGAAGTGCTGGAAGTGGAGGGTTGTTTATTATCATATTTGTCCACCAACTGAAATTGTTATTGTATTTTATTGTTATACTCGTATTCTTAATTTTTATCAAAGTGCCACTGTGTGGCTACACAAGTTTACCTGAACAAACTTTGTTGTATAAATGTTGTAAGCAGTCAAATTCTGTTTCAATATTTGTGGTAGCAAAGTGCTACTTTCTGGTCATTCCTAACAAAATTAGGTAGTTCTATCATATGTAGTTTGGTATATTTGCTACCACTGCCGAGAGCATAATGCGAGTTTTTGTGCGTCACCAAAGCAGTTTTTTTTCGACCTGCCGATGGACATTTTTCCAAATAATTATTGTAAACCAAGACATAAAAAAGTAGTGGCCTTATGAGCAAACTATGAAAACATGATATAAAAACATGAAAATAACAGTGTGACAATTAAACTAAGTTTACTCACAACAGAGCTTTAACACCATTTTTCACAGCCATAAATGTCTCGAAACAACAACAAACAAAAAACATGATTAATACAGAAATGACAGTAGAAAGAAATGCAGCTAAGCAACCAAACGTATGGTTATGCGTTCATTCTGTTGCTGCATGAGAGGACATTTTGAAAATTGTATCGGACAAGTATAACAATTGTCTTTATTATACCTCGCCCCCATTTCCAATTTAAAGTCGCCTATACCTGAGCGGGCATTACTTTTTAATAACACAGAACAGAACATTTATTTAGACTTGTACATGAGTACATCATCATAAATATTACAAAATATAATACCGATATTAATTTCACGAATCACGCAAAGGTGAAAAGGAAAAAGGAAAACATGAAACATAACATTCGAACAATACAGAAAATATACATATAGCAACTGAGGGTGAAAAATAATTAAAGTAATGAAAAAAAGTAAAATCTGATTCTATATCAGTATTTCTATTCTATATCTATTGTTAAAGAGTTCCTGTGAGCTAATGCTAATTTAATATATATACATAGATTTGTTAATATTTCTATATTATCAGTTCGTAGCATTTCAATAAATTTCAACATGTTAGAACGTGTGTAATAATTTCGATTTATATCTTCCTAATATCAATATAATACGGACAAACTAAAATGAAATGGTACTCGTCTTCAACATCTTGCAAATTACAATAAATACATAGTCTCTCATTTCTAACAGTTCTATTGTTATGATATCTACCTGTCTGCACGTGCAAAGAATGAGAAGATATTCTAAGTCTAGTAAGGTACATTCTAAGATTACTGGGTAAAATATCCAAATAGTTTTCATACATAAAATATACTTTAGCCTGGTTATACAAATTTAACACAGAACTAGTTTCTTTACCTTGGTACCAAATTTGTAAAAAACAATCGATAATACGTTGTCTTAGTATGGGTATAAATAATTTAACATTAACAGACTCATAGTATTCCCAAACATGATTAAAACCGTAATTATTAAGTAATTTTACTATATGTATATTGGATAACCAATTCATCTTTCCAAGAGTAAAATCCCTATAAGAAGTTTTATATATTTCGTTTAAAATGCAATTGTTTGAGGCCATAATTTTAAACCAGTATTTAATTATCTTCACATATCTTACAACATATAAAGGGTAACGTGAAAGTTCACCATATACTGCAGTATTACAAGAATTCAATCGAACATTCAATGTTTTCTTACAAAATTTCAGATGTACTCTTTCTATTTCTTTAGATTTGCAATTTCCCCATATTTCAGCAGCATAATTCAAAATTAATCCCACAAACGAGTCAAAGAGTTGACATAACGGTTTAGGCTTTAATCTATTTTTTTACAATGAATTAATAATGCACTAAGTGCTTTATTAGCATTACATATCAAATACTCATGATTCAAATGAAAACTACCAGTGAAATTGAAAATTGTTCCCAAATAATTGAAATTACCTACTATCTCTATTACCTACCATTGTAAATAAACGATTCATTTGGTTTCAGTCCCCCACGTTTTCTAAAAACAACAACTTTAGTTTTATCAATATTTACGTCTAAGCTCCATTTCTGACAATAGTTATGTAACAATAATGAGCTTTTATTAATATCATCGGGCGATTCACCAAAAATTACCATATCATCAGCGAATAACAAGAGAATAAGCGTAATATCATTAATATTTAAATCGCAATTGATGTCATTTTGCAACGAAAGTTCTAGATCCTCAATAAAAAGTGAAAATAAGACAGGAGACATTACCTCCCCTTGGCGCAGACCAACAGCATATTAAAAAAAATCTGTATAGCCATTACATGTTTTTATGCATGACTTGACTTTGTTATACATATCTTTCACAATTCGTAACATTTTACCCCTAATCCCATATTTGAATAACTTGGACCAAAGAGCATTTCTATAAACACAGTCGAATGCCTTTCTAAAATCTACAAAGACACAATATAAACGTTTATTATCATTGATATACTTTTGTATTAAAGACATTAAAACAAACATAGCATCAATCGTTGAATGGCCAAATTGGGCGTCCGATAAGAGTGTGTTTCTTCACAATATGTGATAATCCGCTTATTTAATACAGTTGTAAATAATTTAGACAGGCAGCTGACAAGAGTTATTCCCCTGTAATTGTTAACATTATTCTTATCACCCTTTTTGTGTAAAGGAATTATAATACCCTTGGTCCAAGTGTCAGGAAAATAACCGCTATTAAGTACATAATTAAACAAATCACAAATATGGGATGACAAAATATCAATACATTCTATAAGATATTCGTTCAGTAAACAATCAATACCTGGAGATTTACATCTTTTTAGAGCTTTCACGGTATCCACAATTTCCGTGACTGTAATTGGTTTGTTTAAAAATTCATCAGCATCATGCAAATTGTTAAAATCATGACTATTTGAAAATTCCTCCGATTCTTCATTGTTAACATGAAAAATGTCATTACTTAATTCCGAGAAATATTTAAAGCAATCGTCTACAGATATGTTATGTTGAACATAATTATTTGCCTTAAAGAATTTCCAAAAATCTTTAGGCTTTGAAAAGCGCAACTTCTCAATATGTTCCATTTGTTTCTTACGATATAATAATATTTTCTTCTTAACATTTTTTTATAATTTGCCTTACATGTAATAAGATTTTCTCTGTTTGCACTTGAGTTATTATGATTAAAGACATGCAGTGCCTGAGTATAAATATGTTTTGCATGTGTGCATTCGTTGTCAAACCAGTCCTTATGTGACATTTTTCAGTAAAAGTTGACTGATTACTAAAACAAATGTTTTTACTAAACAGTGGATTAGCTAGGTCTTGAATCACATTGGTAAATTTAGCAATAACACAGTAATAACATATGCACAGAAATGATTCGCGTACAGTTCAAACAGATTTTCGTTTATCAAACCATTTTCCATTTTTTTGACAAGTTGTTTTTTAAAAAAATGTTCTACATTGTAGATGCAACTTGAAAATACTTTAAATAAATCCAAAATTTTGTCTATTGTGTTTGAAGCGTTAGTAAAAGCTTGATAGTCTATATGTAATGCCATTATTTTTATTAAAATGTGACATCGTATTTTTCTTTTTATATTTCTATGAAATCTTCGGTATTATAAAATAAATATCACATTTCTGAGAGGGCGTTATTAGGAATTCTCAGCGCGAGAGAAAAAATGTTGACCGGGGCAGAGATATTTATATAATACTGTCAAATAGGCTAGAACATATTCAATAGTCGAGCTGAGCTATATATGAAATGGACAAAATGATATCTCTTTAAATTGTTACCACTTAGGTGTTATTCGAATAGAATTCATAGAGGGAAAAACACATGCAAACAATCTATGGCGATAATATTCCTATCAATTGAAAAAATTAGGAAAATATGAAAAAAGGAATCCGAACCCCGAAATTAGCGACTATTTTAAAAAATTAACCTTTACATCGCTTAATTCATTATTTTATGTAATAAATCAATTTTGAGTGTTTCGACTTTAATTTGATGTATATTATAATTGAATGAAATCAATTAAGAAATGACAGCATGACAATATTATCAACAAGAAATGTTTGTACGTTAAGATTATCTGTATTTAAATACACGCATAGAACTAACGTAAGATATCAATTAAAATTAACCTTGAAGTTAAAATACAAACACAGAACTAAAGTAAGAAATTACTTAAAAGTTACCTTGAAATTAAAAAGCAGTTCTCCTTCTTTCTTACTACAGCCGTTCAAGTTGACAATTTATGTCTGCGTTTTTCTGTAGAGACGTGGTCACGTGATATCAACACGTCATTCCTGTAATCAAAACTTTTCTTACTGATTGGTCATTTAAATTTAATTGCGCAATATAAATCTGCTTTATGTATTTAGCAATAAGAACATATCGATGACACAATACTGATGGTCTAGATATCAGCATGTGTATATATTGTTTGGCGATATGTATTATCCGATCTTAAGTAATTCAATTGATTCTTTCAAACCCTGTTTGAAACAATACACCAATTACGGGCTTGATGCGAGATCATTTGTGACAATAATACAATCAATGCAATAAGAACAAAAGAATGAAACGAGACCGGTGTATGTTCATAAAATGGTAATCTTTAATATCTTTTTTTCAATAGAAAATATCAAATTTGACAAATAAGCTGAAATAGCAGGGATTAACCATTGACGAAATATAATGTTTTATTGTAGTATTAATCAATTTATAATACTAATAATCATTGTCTATAAGGAACAATACAAATGTTCATTTGATCAGATAAATACCATTGACGTATCAAGTATTATTGTAACCAACATAAACAAACCATGTAGTATCAATTTAATTCATGCAATCAAATTATATGCATATTCGTCATACTCAAAATGGTTCGTAACAAAGCTACTGGGGGGATAACTCGTTTTAAGGTCCCTATCACACGTATCATCTGGGCAGTTAAACTATAAAATTGCATAAATAAATAATAGTCGCATAAACCTACATAATTATACCAAGATTAATAATTCACAAAACGCGGAGGAATATAATTGTCTTAGTCTGTCCGGATGTCCGTCCGTCACACTTTTTTAAACTTGCTATAACTTTGCTATAAAACTTTCTAAAGGGAGTTTAAATAAATTGATGCTATAGAACCACTGTATATTTAATTGTTTTATTTTCAATTTAGCTGTCTTCAGGACTGCAATGTTGAAGTTTTAGATGGGTTACTTGATAGCAAAGCTAATGGGAGGATAACTCGTCTTAAGGTCCCTACCACACACTTTAGCATCTTGGCAATAAAACTATAAAATTACATAAATAAATAATTGTCACATAAACCAACAGGTAACACTACAAACAGAAGCAAACATAACAAGCTAACGTCCTCCCTAACTTATAACTAAACCTGCACAATTGTACCAAGTGTAATAAGTGACGTCATGTATCCAGTTATGAGTAACTTATGACTAAACCTACACAATTATACCATAACAAATAAGTGAAGTCATGTATCCAGTTATGAGTAACTTATGACTAAACCTACACAATTATACCAAAACAAATAAGTGACGTCATGTATCCAGTTATGAGTAACTTATGCCTAAACCTACACAATTATACAAAAACAAATAAGTGAAGTCATGTATCCAGTTATGAGTAACTTATGACTAAACCTACACAATTATACCAAAACAAATAAGTGACGTCATGTATCCAGTTATGAGTAACATATGCCTAAACCTACACAATTATAGGAAAACAAGAAAGTGAAGTCATGTATCCAGTTATGAGTAACTTATGCCTAAACCTACACAATTATACGAAAACAAATAAGTGACGTCATGTATCCAGTTATGAGTAACTTATTACTAAACCTACACAATTATACGAAAACAAATAAATGACGTCATGTATCCAGTTATGAGTAACTTATGCCTAAACCTACACAATTGTACGAAAACAAATAAGTGACCTCATGTATCCAGTTATGAGTAACCTATGACTAAATGTATCCAGTTATAACTTTATATCGGAAAGCAATAAGAATGAAGACAGTGGGATGTTATTATCCCCCACAAAAGGTATAGGGATATAGGTTAGGCGTTGTCTCTCCAATTGTTAGTCCTTCATTCCGTCCGTCCGGATGTCCGGATATTACACTTTTTGAAAATTGCAATAACTTTAAAAATTTAGTTTGAGATTTGAAATATAGGCACATGGAGAGTGAATGTGTTCCTATCAAGAACCATAACTCTATCATGCATTTTGACTGATAAAACCCTCTTTTGGAATTACAGAAAGTCCCACTTTTACTGTTACGCATACTAATTTGAAAGGTATTTTGTTTTAATGTGGCATGTCTCATTTATTTATGCTTATTTCATGCTTTATCTGCTTTAACGAACTGACAAATATTCTCGGTGGGGGATGTCAAAGCGACGAATATGCTTGTTTATCTTAAATCAGACTAAATCATTGTATTTGTTCTTTGCTACCCCAGGTAGTACATTTAGATATAACTAACACATTTTCGAATTGTTCACATTTGTTGTAGTGTAATAATTCCCAAAAGCTCGGATCAAATGACTAGGGTTTAAACATTATTCTATATTATGATTGTAATTGGAGCAACTATCAATAGGCATATATATAACCTTCCAATCTTTATAGATATATGACAACATTATAAAATTCATTCTCATAAATATTGTCATTCTTTTGTTTATCCATTAAGACACTTTAAGGTGAATTTTTAAAAACTTTTACCGTCAGTTAAGAGAGTTACAACCATTTTTGTTCCTCTACCCCTAACGTAAAATAGCACCTCAAAATCAAATGAAGTCACCTTTATGAAAATTAGCCTATCTCTCTAACAGATGATACAATAAATGCAAGAATGTGTATAAGTCTAAGGGTAACCAATGTTTAGTCAATTCAAATTGTTTATACGATGTTTGGAATTACTATGTAGCAGAAAAAGTAAAAACTGTAACCCAGCCCCTTTTAGATTTAGTTAAGATTTTAGCCTTTTACCAAAAAGTAACAAATTTATAAATATCATTAAAATAAAAACTAACACAGGGAAACAGCTGAAATTTTCTCAAAATTAACTACTAAGTGTGTATAATGTCTACACCAAATTAAAAAAAGTTTCACCGCCCGGTTTTGAAAAAAAATGTGTCAGAAATCCATAGTTACTTGATTTTCGTTAATTAACCATGTATAAATTGCAATAAACTAGACAAAAGAAATTGGAATAAATATTTTCTTCCATGTTACTGTATAAATTTATGTTCTTAATACGAAACATTACCTAAAAACTAAAAGTAAAAGAAAAAAAAGTATGGTCCCATTGAGGTTTGAACCCATGACCCTCAGGAATATGTCAATATGTCAGTAAAATTCATGAAATTAAGTACTCTTCAAAATGGAGGTTTCGAATTAGAGATTGAAATCCTTAATGGCCTATTTGACAGCTATGCTAATTTCAGAGCCGCCCAAGAAAGAGCGGAATTATATACTGGAGAACCTGGTATTTATATTCCTAATATTTTTATAATAAATTTTCCTGGTTGTTTATTGTGTCCGTTGTAAAGCAACGGTACATACCTTGCCCTTTGCCTGTGATTTTCAAGTCACAGTACTCGGTAATTGGGATGGGGACACAGAAAAAGCTTCCCTGAGAAATTAGGAAGGCGGAGGCGAGAATCGAATCCACGACCTTTCGTTCAGTAGTCCAGCGCGTTACCACTAGGCCACCGAGCATCCCTTTTTCATTGACCAAGAAGAAAGAATATGTGTAGAAAAGTATCATGTCTATAGTGGATATTCATCGAATTATAACTTTAAGGTATGGTTAACACACTTAGCACGACATTTAGTTTATTAGAGATGTATTAGAACAACAGAGGGTCGAATATAGAACTAGAATGAAAAAGAAAATTAAACAGAACATTTAACATAACAGACTTGGCAAAATCTGATCAAGGTAAGAATTATAAAGAAAATGATAAACTACGAAAATTGTCAGAAGGAATGGCAGTTGAGAATAGAGCCATGCGAAAATTAATTAAGGTAAACTGTTTGTAGTAATACATGTATAAAGAACCTGTAGTAATACATTTATGATGTACCTGGATAATATGTTTTGTTTGATCGTAAATAGAGTCGGTGTACATTAACATATGGATCTTTGTCATGATGAACGACTTGTGAGCTTTTTGATACACTTTGCCATTAAAAATGACCTTGTTAAAGTTCTAATCGAGTGACAAATTTGATTTCGAATAATAAATTGTCCTTGAAATCATTTTGTTTTGCATGAACCAATTCTGTTCAAATAATGATTAAAAAAACAGTTAATAACAACGTTTATATTATTTTTTGTTTCATGATTTATAATTCAACAGAATATTATTACATGTAGTATTAAATGGAGACTTTAAAATTTAAATCTTTATAGATATGTATGCCTGAACCAATGGATTCCCTAATACTAGCTATAATGAGGGATATCATGCTACAAGTTTAAATGTAATGATATTGTGTGATATTTATAGAGTTCCGCAATACTCTGTAATAGAAAACTAGTACTGAATCATAAAAATCACACCCATGTCTCAAATATGCTCCATATTTGTATGCCTGTGTTAAAACAAGAAGTATAGTGATTATAGATAAGAGTTTCTGTTCTTGTCTCCTATATAGATACTGAATATCCCAGTCATGACATTTTTACATTTAGTATGATTTGTAAGAAAATTAAAATACACCGGCTGCAGATACCGTAATTGCGTGAAATAAATGGGCGCGGTTTATAAAGAGTTTACACGTCTGGAGACTTATTGTGTGGCTATCAAACGAACGAACTCGCTATCATTCGGAAAATAGCGATGGAAAATAGAAATTGTTTTGAATTATTGTATGCAGAAGAAATATGCCCAAACGTATTTTAAATGCATTGTCGACTTTACTTGCTGTTATTTCTGTGTAAATGAGGCTCAATAATATCAAGGCTAGGACGGTGTAGGATAGGTAAAACAATATGACAGAATCCAATATAGGGTGAACTACAAAGTTCTAACACATACATTCAAAGCTCTTCGTGAACAAGCACCTGTGTATATCAAAGTCATGATATAAATTTACAGACCAACGCGGAACCTACGCTCAGTGCACCAGTCATTGACACTGGTGGTTCCATAGAGAAGTAAACAGATGAAATATGGTGACAGGTGCTTTGAATCAGCTGCGCCTACATTGTGGAACTCATTGCCATCAAGTGTTAGAGACGGTAAGACACTTCAAAGTTTCAAGAGACAACTAAAAAATCTACTACTTTTTGCAGGTCTACATGAACTGATCGTTTCAATTACTGTACATAATATCTGTTTAATGTACCGTAAGCTGTTTATATGTTATATGTAAAATTGTAAAGCGCTTTTGAACGTTATTTTTACTACGAAAAAAGCGCTATATAAGTACGGTATAATAATAATAATCTGAGTTGTATACTAGACCTGGGCCCCGTTCTATCAACAATGCGTACCTTACGTATAACGTAAGCGTATGTTTATGTTTACGTCAATATTTACGCTTTACGTAAAGTGTTCTACGAACAGAGTGCTGAAAACGTGTAAATAACGAACACGTTTTAGAATTTGTTTAAGAGGTTTTATTTGAAATCTTTCAAGTGGAAAGATAGATAGTTTAATTCGGCTAAAATGAGTACATGTCATAAAAAAAAATACAAATTCAATGTCAACATGTATTAAAAAATACATGTGAACATCAAAGTGCATATAGTAGATGACACATAATCAATACCAGGGATGACACAAAAAGAAGGCATTAAAGCCGACTAATTTTCATTGTGGTCCTTCGAATTGATCATGTGACACCGGAAAGGCAAATTCATTAGTCAATAAATTATGGCACATACTTCTGAGTTACATTTTCATAGCACATATATTCTAACATAAATATCACAAAAATGATTGACATTGAACAGTTAATACTAATATAAATAATACTGTACGGTAAAAAAATACACAAATTACCAAAATAAAAAGACTAGACTGTTACAGTATGCATAGAATGATTCTTTACAGCTTTTTTAAAATGACTAGGACTTTTTATATATCTAAAAAGTGGTGGGAACCAATTTCATACCTGGCAGCCATTAAACGCAAATGATTTCTTCCCAAAACCCGTAACCCTGGGAATAGAATAACTATTACCATCTCTAAAACGAGTGGAATAAGAGTGTACCTCATTTGCCAATTTAAAATTTTCATTCAAGTAGCTTGGTGCACTAATATAGTAAATTTTATGTACATGACCAAGGATAAGGGAATCAACTCTTAAAATGAACCGGTAACCAGTCAACTTCTTCGAAGTCGACCTTCCCAATATGAGTACGAGGACTGAGATTAAGTATGAACCTGAACATTTCATTCTGGGTAGCCTGAAGTATATTTTCAGAACTTGACTCAACCCTAAATATAAAAAAACGCACATGTGTAGTCAAAATGACATTGAATTAATGATGAAATAAAAGCTGTTTGGTATACCTATTTAAAAATGAACTTTTTCTGTATAAAAACTTCAATTTAGCATTGGCCATCTTTATAACCTGATTGGCAATGGACTCACCAGATAAACATTGGTCAGGATCGGCACCCAAGTATTCGACAGATTTGGTGGATGATACTATATTTTCATTGCAAACAATGTCTAATCTATCACATGACCTAAGTTTCGGCTTAGAAGCAAACAAAATGGATTCTGTCTTACCGAGATGCCGTGAGAGCTTATTATCAGTGAGCCATTTACTCATACTGGTAAGATTATTAGTGAGCAGGGATGTAATATACTGAATGTCTTTCCCTGCCACTAAAATACCTGAGTCACAGCCTCCATATCATTTACATAAATTAGAAATAATTTGAACCCTGAGGTACCCCGCGTGTGACATTGGCACTAGATGAAAGTACACCAGAGACATTGACCGTCTGTGAACGACAAGATAAGTAAGACCTAAACCAAAGAATAACATCTCTACAGAAACCCATAGCATCAAGCTTCATAAGTATCAGTTCATTTGTCTTGGAGAGAATTATTTATAAGCGTCTCCAGACCATATGTAAGTCTGGGAACAACAGAAGTTTGCCACGTATGACTTTTTATAGTTTGTGTTACTCTAGTTTTCCCATGGCATCCAGCCCCCATTAGAGAATATACAGTTCTCCTTCTAGGGTTAACTTTTTCTTTTATGTTGGGTTTTCCATTTGACTGTCTTGTTATCCCGAGATGAGTTGTGCTTTTTTTTCGCTAGTTGTACTGTATGAATGTACCTTTTGTTGGATTTATTCTATATCTATGGTCCTGACTGTATTTGTCAAACACAGGTTACCATTTTATGCATTTCAGTGTCCGTTGTAGATAAAAGAGCTACAACGTCTGCACAGGTCCTCAGGTGACATGTGAAATTTTTTATTGTGAGTATGGAGACACCTTCAAAATCGTCTTCAAGCTGTTTTAATAGGTTGTTGTTGTTGTAACATAACGTTTGTAGTGGTCAGCTGACAACACACCATCCTGTCTGACACCTTGAAGGAGTTCGACGTCGTTCGATAGATGACCTCTCCAATTAACCATAGAATGCATATTAGTATAAAGGTCACAAATCTAAAGCCAGTCAGGTCCTTGTATTCCTGGTAAAGATGAGTTTGTAATGTTGAATGTGAGACAACATCAACGGCTTTCTAGGCATCTAGTGTTGTAAGCAAATCAAGTTCTTGTTGAATTTTGCTTCTAGCTGACAATCAGTTAAAATTAATGCTGGTACGAGACTTGATTTATATTTTGTGATTGTGTCGGTTCAAGTATCAATCAGTGTCTTGTTGACACAATTCTTTCCTGTATTTTAATAAAATGGGGGTTACTGTTATTCCTCTACACTTACTTGGATCTTCTATTACTTCTAATGTATGATCTTCCTATATTATCTATGAAATTATGGATGCAATCCCATCTACTGAAAAATGGAAAGAACTACTTAGAAAATGAGTAAAACACAAGGTATAAAATGACTGGGCACAAGAAATCTGAGCAAAATCCTCTCTGAGGTATATCGCTCTGGTTATTCTTGTGAGACTCAACTTTTAGTAACTTTAAATGATCTCCTTGCGTTCAGCGATGAAGGTTATCAAACAGATGTCATTATATTAAATTTCTCAAAAGCATTTGACACTGATCCGCATGCTGAAAGGCCCATTAGCTTTTTGAATTTAGTAATACAAAACAATAGATAGAATGATGGTTAAATGTATGAAATCTATTTTATTTGCTCTAAAACAATATTCACATAATGCCTTATCTCGTACAAATGTTGTCAGATGCGTTTTCTTATTTTTTGCAATATCATTGAAAAAAATACTGTGCTATATACCTATAATTATGTATTTCGTGATTAAAAAGAAAATTTCGGAATATGTTTTTACTGCAAGTAAAAGTCAGTTTAACTGATAAGACATCATTCTAAGTAAAGTAATACCTACTTTAATACTTACATCCAAAAAGCTAATAGGGCTTGAAATTCTGTTTAAATTGAAAAGTTTCAGTATAAACGGTGCCATTTACAAATGGCTAGAATCTTTCCTGACTGAGACATATGCAGGTTGTTATCGAAGGTGAACGTTTTATCAAAGCTACAGTTGATTCTGGTGTACCACAAGGCACAGTTCTCGGTCCTTTGCTCTTTGCAGAAAGACCGTGCAACATACTCCAAAATGACCTTAAACAACTGGAACTCAGGGCAAATAAGTGGGGCATGACATTTAATGCAAAAAAATGCAATGTCATGAGCATAAACAATAAAACATCACACTTTGATACGCTGTGTGGTCACATCTTTAAACAGGTCTCCGAAAACCCATACCTTGGTCTAACTATTGCAGAAAACCTGACGTGGTCTACACATATCATTAAAACTACCAAAAAAAACAAAACAAATTCTGTTATGGCTCTACTGCGAAGAAATCTTAAACATTGTTCAATTCACTGTAAAACATCTGTGTTACAAATCGATCATATGGGATCCCCACCAGAAAAAAAGATACCAACAAAATTGAAAAAGTACAACGACAAGACGGTAGGTTCATAACTGGAGATTACAAGTCGCGTGAGGAAGGAAGTGTTTTCAACATTTTAACATCTTTAGAAGTTCCTACGCTCCAGGATCGTCGTACCACCAGTGGACTAGTCATTTTCTTCAAGGTGGCCGAGGGTTTGGTGCCAGCACTACCTCCATCAGACTTCCTGAAACCAGCTAAATCTAAGAGGCGAATCAAAATAAAACAATTCAAAGACTGTCATACAAAAATATTATTGAAAATCAGGTTATAACCCATGACAGGGGTTTGGTTGTAAAGCACATGCAGTAACACTGAACAGTTAAGACATTCTTTCTTATTTGTAAAAACGAGTCAGGATTGGAATCATCTGAGTAAGTAAGTAAATTTTATTTAAAGTCGGCAAGAGGATAAAACAATATAACATAAGCTCTTATGAACGTTTTAACCGACTATGACCAACATAGTAAACATATTATTAAAATAATAACAGTTATAAAGTAAATTTCATCTCGACAGTAGTGTGGTTCACGCCCAGACTATAGATAGAGGGCTTTAGGACATCCCTTAAATAGGATTAAACCGCGTCTCCTCCCGGTGTGCTTCACCGTACAGACCCTACACTGTATCGAAGCAGAAGCGAATTAAACCATTCCTGCTACACAACCAAGGGAAGTCATTAAGTTTCGTACTTTAAAGAACGGGTTACCGAGATTTTATCCCTGGCTTGACCTTGACTGATCGCTGCTTCCGGTAACTGGAAAATCGGCAAGAAAGTTGTTCATTTTTCATTGCTTGTGTAAGAATTTATTTCATTGTGATCGTATAAATGTTTATCGCATTAAAAGATTATTTAAATTGTCCTTTCATGTGCATGCTTTCATTTCTTCTCGGCCCGAATATTACGAAATCGCCGGAACGTCCTGTCCGTGTCAGTAACAATTTTGTTTTCATTAAATTAATCGATCGTTTTGACATATTCACTGTCAGATAGTCAGGCTTGGTTGATTGACTTCCATTACGGTGTATGGCAGTGCACCACACGAATTCTAACAGTTTGTATTTTTGTCCTGTTAGGGTTTAATTGCGTCCTAACAGTGTTGTAAGTTGTAACTGTTTTATGGGTAGGCCAACTAATTAGACTGTTTGTGACGACGAGATACTTTCTTGACTTGGGCCCCGTCCCACACAGTCCAACAAAGATCTGCATATTTGGTGCGGAAAATCCCCAATTAAAACCTGTTGGTCCGGATAACAACACTATATCATAATCTGTGACCAAAGTGAATCATTCCATGGGTAGAAAACACATTTCTATACTCATATGAGCATAGATTGAAGGGGTGCATGCAAAACCATACCTAACTATACTTTTAGTCAAAATTGAGGTAGAACCTTTTTTGCATAAACAGACCATTTCCCACTTGATTAACTCCCCTCTAGCCATGTATTCTCCTGTTTACTATGCTCAGGGTTTCCGTTGCCATTCGCCAAATACGCAATTGGCGAAAAAAAATTATGAGTGGCGAAAAAAACTTTCAACAAGCATAAACATTTTTGGGTCACAATTTCATAATCTACCTTAACAGTCCTGATTCAATGTTTTAATCAGTCGTGAAAATCAATAATCCCACTGCCTGCGGCCGTCGCGTGTTGATCCAGATTGTGATTCGCATCACCAACTTCGCACCTCTAATAATGAGATTGCCGAGAGGCATAGATTGTTGCAGGTCTGACCCTTATTTTTCACAACAATTAGTGATTGTTTATGGTATGATGTTGATCTGCGCATGCAGATGACAAATCCAGAGTTCTTACTTTCTGTATCGTCAGTGGTATTGAATAAAGTTCGTACCATACAGTACGGTCCGGATCGTATTTTCCAAATATTGCTATACACTAAATTACTTGATAATCACGTTTTGATAGTATTTATGGAATATTTACGACATTATTATGTTGCATTAAGCACTATGACCAACAAAATATCAAAGACTCATTAATTTCCAAGAACAGTCGTTACACTTATATTTTCATGAAGTGTACGAATTTTCGGATGACAAAGAATTTCGGATAACTGCACTACACGTTGCAAGCATGTGTCATCTATTGGTATTTGATGTAAGCCTGTTCTAATTGTGTTATCTTATCCTTGATACTTAATCATGTGGCACACATTCATGATGAAATATCCATTTGCCAGGACAGTAGTGATGGTCTTATGAAAATCATAATTCAATTTATAAAAAAGTTGATTTCAATTTTGATGTTATTGCGGCTCAACAAGATAAAAGGGGTAAGAGCCAAAGAAATTGAAGTAACCATCTGTAAATTTTGTGAAAGATTCATCTACTTTCCTACCAAACGACACAACTCACAAATAAGTGAATGTCATAAAAGTCTTTGGCCAGGTGTTTAGGCCTATATTGGTTTCCAGACAAAATCTGAGCAACAGAATGTGATTAAAACTGACCTAGATAGACTAGGATCTAGAAAAGATTATTTAAAAAAATCAGATTATATAGGACAGCTGTTATTTTGATAGTTGATTTGGACATGTTGATTTTTGTTTCGGACAACCAAGATTTTCAAGTCTACCTTTCCGGTAATGAGTAGAAAGATATGATATTTCCACACCTCTGTTTGTACAGTAGAACATTAAATTAAGCATACTTTTTTCCTGTTCATTTTTACTTCAATTTATACATTTTATGTCCCAGATACACTGGAAATTGTGTCTTTGCATGTATGAAATGAAAAAAAAATCAACATCCAGGAGGGGATACCCCTCCCGGACCCTCCCCCATACGTCATTCAGGATGATGTGGCGGAAAAAATATAATGGTCAGTGGAAACCCTGTATGCTAGAGATGAAAATGGTATTTTGTCAATACAAGATTGAACCTAACTCATTATGTTTTCCAGATTTCCAGCTATTATATATTTTTTATGTTTAACTAATATTTATTTTAAATAATTTTCTTATACTTTGGGCAAACAACAGCACAAAAGGATTTAAAATGGCAAAACAAGTGGGGGGTTTTTTGTTTGATGGAGATTGGTCTTTTTTGCATTAACAGATTTTCTATGACTTTTAGCATCAATATTTCTAAAAACCTATATTACATATTATCTTTCCATTGAAATAGATAGAAACTGCTTGAAAGCAAGATAGCATAATCTGTTTTATCAATGAATAAGCATTTACTACCTACGCAACACAAAAATACTTGATGCCTGATTTTAAATATTAAGGTTGGTGCAGCCCCTTCCCAATTCATTATTCATTATCCAGGTCTATTATTAAATGGTATGTTTTAATAGTTTATTCAGTATTTCAAGCAGTAGCTTTTAATTGTACTCAGACTTCAAGAAGCTACTTTAATGCGCTTGCATAAAGTATTCAAGTGAAAACATAACTTGTATTATGTGTTAAGATGACAAAAAGCTTTGATATTCGGTATTTAAAGAACGTTTTCAATCTTAATTGAATATATTGTAAATGCAAGACAAAGTTTATAGGTCATATCAAGCTTTTCAGCTCTTAAACATGCCTTAATAAATGCAAACCTGGACATGATTTTATTGACTTGGGACCTTTCTTGCACAACATTTTGAGACGAAAAACTGATTTTTTTGCTGTAACAATAGCATAAATACTGCAAAATACGGAAAACTTTGTAATATCACAGCTTAAATAGTTATCAATCTCTTGTAGCAATAATCTTTTAATATTACCCACTTTTCCAAAATTTTACAAAAATGCGTTTTTCCAACATTTTTAAGTGTAGTTAGGTATGGTTTTTCCAAAATTTTACAAAAATGCGTTTTTCCAACATTTTTAAGTGTAGTTAGGTATGGTTTTGCATGCACCCCCTCAATTATTCCACCATTAATGTTTTGTTTCTCCCCACTATTTCCCAACTGAAAGCGAAACCGATGTAATGGCGGTAAAATACCGGTGTCATGATAAACATCGCCTACTCTCAAAAATTCGCTTTGCAAATAATTTAAGTACAAGTTTAAATAAGCTGGCATGTCAACGAAACATTGGCAAGTTAAACTTCAATCAACTTTTGTTAATTCTAGGCACTCATTATAAAGATCGATTTAGAATTTAACTGTCCGACGGTATTTGTGTACAGAGTGGAACTGGATGTGGCTAAAGTCCTTTCGTACTGTTTTTTTATGCGACGTAAAATTTAAGTCTAATATTTCAAAGTTGACATTTAGCAGATATGTTTAAATTACATTCACGCAGATTATTGTTAATATTTGTATTATATTAAGTAAGTTATACAAGTAATTGAAGGATTTTGACATAATTTTAATTTCTACATATAAATATGCAGTTCTTTGTAATGCTGAGAGGATGGCATTTCCGAATTCGTTCACGAAAATCGGCCAACCGAAAAGCGGAATTAGTAGGGCTATTTTATTGGTAACAGTCTCAATGCCACCTATGCACTATCAAACTGGTCTGCTTTTGCGTTTATGAATAAATTATGCAAATGAAGCAACAAACCTAATCAAGTGTGCCTGACCAGTACGTTCTGTAAAAATGAAAGTAGCATGTACATGTATGTTTTATGTGCAAAGCAATCGTTACAGTCTTGTACCACATATTACAAATTAACATAATATTATCCTCACACACACAGTTCGGACGCACCTAAGAATCAATTATCATTTATGATAACTAAGGAAAAAATAAAAAAATAAATTACCTTTGCATTGCAAAGTTTGATCATTTATATTATATTTATCGTTTAAAATCATGTTTACAATAAAAGATAAAATACATTTTCTAACCACAGGACCTATAGTTTCATAAGTGACGACTATCAACAATGGCTGAATGAGAGTACAATAAAAACGACGCATTTGATTGGTTTCTGTTTTTAACAACAGCTAAACTAAATGATTCTTGATTTTCACTGTTAATAATCAGTACTCATTTTAGCAACAGTACGTTACGATTTTAAAAAAAATATTGTGTAGCAAATATAGTTTTAAGAACAAACATAATTATGGTATTTTTTGCAAAAACAATGCATAAATGTAAAGCTACTGTTCTGATGGGGGCACTAGTCTCCTTACACTTGATATGATACTGACCTCTCTCATTTAAGTTGTAGAATAAATTCTGTACCTGACCTCTAGTTACAAAGAGAAAGCAAAGAAAATACCGTTTTTAATAAATTATGAACCAGGTGCATTTGTTGTTTTCAGGAATATGACGTGTTTGTAGTTGTTTAATAAACAGACATTGATACAAAGAGAACAAAGTTAACGATGGCCTCTGAGCTAATGGATGATATCGAAGCCATTGAGTCTGTCGCAGTAACACAGAGAGTTGAGACTAAGAAATCCTGGACAGTACTGAAGGACGTTGTGAAGGATACAAGGAAACTGGTCAGTTCTCTATCCAGTCGAGTTCCTTCAAACTTTCAGTTTCGTACCCAACAGACAGCTCATGGACCTGTAACAAGGTATCTACTTGGCCCTTTTTTATTGTTTTGGGGAACAGATATTGAGTCCCTTTGTTGCGGAGAATTTGCATTGTGCTGGTCTTTTTCACAGTTCTTTCCTTAAATTTGGACAAAAATAACATGTTAGTTTTGCAAGAGGGGAAGAAAAAACTTGATGTAAATTGTATTTTAGGGGAAAATCATGTTAGCTGCACTCTAAGGGAAGTGGCCTAGGGCCATCAGGAAGGGGAATTTTGTGTCATTTTGAGGTAAAAGGGGAATTTCAGGGGATTTTTTAAACAGCCTTATAACCCTGTTATAAACATTTTAAGCTTAAAATAGCTGCATTTGAATATATAATACATCTATATACAATTAATCAAACTTATTATCAACCATTCAAGACAAAAACAAAATTTTTCTTTTATTCTATTTTTTTGGAGGGGAATTTTTATCAAAAATAGCAGAAAAAGTATATTATTGTAGGAGTGGAATGGGGTCCCAAAAAAAACGTCAAATGTGGGCCCTGCTTTTCCCAAATATTTATCTGGAGCCCTTGAAATAAGACACAGATCTAAGAAAAGGGGGAGTTTATGACATAAGGCACAGTATACATGTACAATTAATAACGGCAGCATTAAAAGGCCTGTAGGAATCACTAATTAATGCCATCTCATTGTGATTTGCGTACTTAATGCTTGCTTGTATTATCGCTCAGTCAAGTACTGTAGGTTTCAATATTTGCGAGAAATGTGTCTTGTTTTATTATTTCTTTTCACTATGATTTAACATGGTACTAACAGTCGGAGGCCATTTTGGCAACAAATAAGTTACATTCCAGTTTTGAAGAAGTCACTTACCTAACATTAGTAGTGATTTTTTTCATGTATTTACAGCCTTATACAAGCTGTTTCCCCTAGTCCCTAAAATGCTATATTTTGTCCCAGCTCTACTGTCTTTATTAAACCGTATCAACTTAAGCAGATTCCATAGCAACTAAAACAGTTTCCATGGCTACTTAAGCTGTTTCCATGGAGCCTTTTACAGTTTCTTGCAGGCAACGCATAGTAGCATGACTGTAGAAAATTAGATCAAGTAAAAAATGAGAAACTGGCATTAATAATGGATAGCTTTGTCGTTTTACTTTCTTAAAACTTTCACATTATCTTTGCAGGTTATATTTTCTTGGTATACCACCAAAACAAAGGGAGTCTACTCTGATGTATGTTAATGTTCCTACTGCACCAATGACGATTACCCCCCTTTTACAATGGTGTAGTTTGTTAGACTCCTTCTCGTCAACTTTGTCTACGAGTGTACAGTTATCACGAGAAGAACAACTTTTACGTGAGAGAAAACGGTGTGTAAACATATTCTATTACATTATTCAGCCTTCACAAAAAACTTTTTCAAGTGCTGGACACTTAGTCCAGTGAAAATGCAAACTTTACTGGACCGAAAGAACTTAAAGTGGACCAAAAAGAGTACATACAAATATTTCAAATAATTTGGCTAAAAAACATATTTTTCGAGAGTTATTAACATATTTCATTTTTTGTTCTGAAAAATGGTAAATTTATCACTGAAAAATTTACTGGAATGTCGAACAAGTGACCTAATCAAACTTACTGGACCGATGGCCATTTTGGTAGACTCGGTTCAAGGTCCAAGCTAAAATCGAAGACTAAATATCCAATTGCAGTGTGTTATCAGTATTTTCAATTAAAGATCAATTTAACGTTACCTTGTAAAAATAAGAAAAAGCACTGACAACATTGTTTACAAGATGTGGCTAAAGAAATGCATTATGTAAATATTGTTTTAGAGCAAATAAGATATATTTACAATCATATTATCTATTGTTCTGTATTACACAATTCAAAAAGCTTATGGGCCTTTTAATTACTGTTACATTTTTGGTTGTATTTGTTTTTCTACAGACTAGGTGTGTTTGGTATCACATCCTATGAAATGGCTGATGATGGTACGCTGGTGTTTCCCGCATGTAATTCCCTGTTTACGTGTGTTGATGCTGATCTAGACGTACGTTTCTTTATTAATTTGTTGTTGCATAGTTTAAGATACAGTCAAAGCTATGTTTGTGGCCACTTCTGAATCAAGGCCACCCTGTGAATAAAGGCCACCCTGAGAGTATAGGCCACCCTGAGTATATAGGCCACCCTGAGTATATAGGCCACCCTGTGAACAAAGGCCACCCTGAGAATATAGGCTACTCTGTGGATATGTCATTGGTTATTTAGAACAAACTGATCTCCAAATGAACGTTGTCTGTCTATAAAGGCCATATTTTGTCTTTCCCATTGGTGGCCTGTGTTCACAGGTTTAGCTGTACTTATCACATTTACTCCATACATGCCAGATGAAGAAATATTTTGTTCTTAGTTTAGGGTCAAATTTTGAAAACTCTGTCTGATACAGTGGAACACTATAATAAATTAAACTGGACCAGAAATGATCTTACTCTTTATATCACGGTATGCGTAACTTTAATATAAAGAAGTATACATAGTTGGTGTGGGAAAAGTAAACTCATTATGCATATATATTCTAGTTTGCTGTAACTGTGCTATAATGTATACTGCACATTTTTTCTTGTGTTTCACATTTCACAAGAGAAAAGTTTATCTTTATGTTGAATCTACAGACTAAGTATAAGAAATATACAAGCTTGTAATAGACATTGCTCTATGTAGTCTTCACATTGCTTACATGAAAGTGTTTTTTTTTTGTTATTCTTTCACAGAAAGATGAATCAAGATTCCCGAACAATATACAAAGTTGTTTAAGCGGGGCTAGGATGGACCCTAAAATTTGTCCCGGAAATTCCGACCTTGTTGCTTTTATTCATTGCAATGATTTGTGGGTATTAAATACATCTACCGGACAGGAAGTTCGTTTAACTCAATGTAATAAAGGTAAGTAGATAGAAATTAATTGATGTAAAATGCCTTTAATTATATTTTGAAAAGATATCTTTTTTTCTTAATTGCCTTTTTTATGACCCTGTATCAGTTGATGGGGGGAGGGTTTATTGGTTTGGTCTGCATGTTATTAAGGTTGCTTGGTTAAGGTCGCTGACTTCAATTCACTGTAATCTCACACTGATAGAGGGTCGTGGGTTCGAGCCCAGCTACCGAACATATCTCCTTATGTGAGAAAGTAGTCAGTTGCTTACAGAGGATTGGAGTCTATTACTGGTTCTTCCCAGGAACAATGGTTAGTTGAATTGTCAGCCACATATGACTTGAATGTTGAAAAGGGGCGTAAAATTCAATATAAACGAACATAAATAACAACAGAACAAAGCTTGTAATGGACGTATATAAAAAATGAATATATTGACAGGTCATCACACGGATGGTCTGGTATATATTGACAGGTCAGTCTGATGGTCCGGTATATATTGACAGGTCATCAGCCTGATGGTCCGGTATATATTGAAAGGTCATCAGCCTGATGGTCCGGTATATATTGAAAGGTCATCAGCCTGATGGTCCGGTATATATTGAAAGGTCATCAGCCTGATGGTCCGGTATATATTGACAGGTCATCAGAATGATGGTCCGGTATATATTGACAGGTCATCAGAATGATGGTCCGGTATACATTGACAGATCATCAGAATGATGGTCCGGTATATATTGACAGGTCATCAGACCGATTGTCCGTTGAAATTTTAAGCTGAGAAGTAACCCAAAACTAATGTTATAAATTTGTACAAGTAAATAATAAAAAGTTTTCTTCAATTGTTTAAACACCATTATACAAAACATATTTGTGTATACTATTTAAAAAATATCCTTTGATAAATTTATGCTGTAGAAACAAAATTTGATAATGCAAAGAAAGATAAACATTCGGTCCATTAAAAGTCAATTCAGTGAAGACTGAAAACTCCATAAGACAGTTTGGAAGCTCACCATGTGATTGCACTGAATGTATTTTATTGTATGTGGGATAATTATGTGTACAAAATCACCCATATAAGATGATTGTCACTAAAAATTTGCATTGAAATCTATGGAATTAGCCATTTTTTTAATTTATTGAATTAAAGGAACTCAGAGGTGACAATATAACGGATATATCTGTCCTGAAAGAGCTATGATACCTGAGCAAAAAAAAGGTTACTTGATGAAAATATGTCAGGAAATGGCAAAGTTATGGTAAATTTATTTGTCTTCAATACAAACTGAGTTAGATATGGAAATGATGTTGTTGGCATAAATGGTCGGCTGTGTGTGATTTTAGGGATTTTTAATTTGGTTCTGTTGACAGCCCTGGGTACTGGAACTTAGAAATATGACCATTATATTGCTGCGCGCCCATTTAAGGTTTTATACCAATAATTAGAACCTTTCTACTTTAAGGTACCGGATCTTTAAAAGATGACCCATACAGTGCTGGCGTGCCGTCTTTTGTCGTACAAGAAGAGTTTGATCGTTACACTGGGTATTGGTGGGATCCATCGTGTAACAAATCCATCCCTACGTACAAAATACTGTATGAGGAGGTAGATGAGAGTGATGTAGATATTTTACAGGTAAGTCTTGTTGAAACTTTCAATACCTTACGAAGCTGCAGCCGTGGTTAGTACGCTGGACTTATAACCCGGCAACCCAGGTTTGAATCTCCATCACAACACGTCATACCCTTCTATGAAAATTTGACAGAAATGATGAATTTCCTCCACATGATGAGAAGTTGTCGGCTCCTTGTGGAAGCTTAAGTTAGTACTGGTTAGAATACAGTCCAGGGTAAGTTAGTACTGGTTACAATACGGTCCAGGGTAAGTTAGTACTGGTTAGAATACAGTCCAGGGTAAGTTAGTACTGGTTAGAATACAGTCCAGGGTAAGTTAGTACTGGTTAGAATACAGTCCAGGGTAAGTTAGTACTGGTTAGAATATAGTCCAGGGTAAGTTAGTACTGGTTAGAATACAGTCCAGGGTAAGTTAGTACTGGTTAGAATACAGTCCAGGGTAAGTTAGTACTGGTTAGAATACAGTCCAGGGTAAGTTAGTACTGGTTAGAATACAATCCAGGGTAAGTAAGTACTGGTTAGAATACAGTCCAGGGTAAGTTAGTACTGGTTAGAATACAGTCCAGGGTAAGTTAGTACTGGTTAGAATACAGTCCAGGGTAAGTTAGTACTGGTTAGAATACAGTCCAGGGTAAGTTAGTACTGGTTAGAATACAGTCCAGGGTAAGTTAGTACTGGTTAGAATATAGTCCAGGGTAAGTTAGTACTGGTTAGAATACAGTCCAGGGTAAGTTAGTACTGGTTAGAATATAGTCCAGGGTAAGTTAGTACTGGTTAGAATACAGTCCAGGGTAAGTTAGTACTGGTTAGAATATAGTCCAGGTTAAGTTAGTACTGGTTAGAATACAGTTCAGTGTAAGTTAGTACTGGTTAGAATACAGTCCAGGGTAAGTTAGTACTGGTTAGAATACAGTCCAGGGTAAGTTAGTACTGGTTAGAATACAGTCAAGGGTAAGTTAGTACTGGTTAGAATACAGTCCAGGGTGAGTTAGTACTGGTTAGAATATGGTCCAGGGTAAGTTAGTACTGGTTAGAATATAGTCCAGGGTAAGTTAGTACTGGTTAGAATATAGTCTAGGGTTGGTTAGTACATGTTTACTTAAAACAACATCTTCGTCTACACCGCTATGCCGATTGCAACCAAACTTTGCTGGAATGATCCTTGGGTGGTCCCCTTTCAAAGTTGTTCAAAAAAGTAAATTTCATTAAAAATTCTGGTTGCTATGGCAACAAATAGAGAAAACGTAAAAAATCTTCTTGTCTGAAACCACAGGGCCTAGAGCTGAGATATTTGGTAAGTAGCAACGTCTAATGGAACTCTACAAAGTTTGTTCAAATTATTACCCTGGGGTCAAAATTGGCTCCGCCCCGGGGGTAACTTAAATTTACATAGACTTATATAGGAAATTTAAAAAATTTCTTCTTGTCAAAAACTACAATGCCTAGAGCTTTGATATTTGGTGTGTAGCATAGTCTAGTGGACCTCTACCAAGTTCAAATTATTGCCCTAGGGTCAAAATTGGCCCCGCCCTGGGGGTCACTTGATTTATATAGACTTATATAGGAAAATTTAAAAATCTTCTTCTCCGAAACCACAAGGCCTAGAGCTAAGATATTTGGTATGTAGCATTATCTAGTGGACCTCTACCAAATTTGTTCAAATTATTGCCCTAGGGTCAAAATTGGCTCTGCCCAGGGGTTTATTCTATTTTATATAGGAAAATTTAAAAAATCTTCTCCGAAACCACAAGGCCTAGAGCTAAGATATTTGGTATGTAGCATTGTCTAGTGGACTTCTACCAAGTTTGTTCAAATTATTGCCCTAGGGTCAAAATTGGCCCCGCCCGGGGGTCACTTGATTTATATAGACTTATATAGGAAAATTTAAAAAATCTTCTTCTCCGAAACCACAAGGCCTAGAGCTAAGATATTTGGTATGTAGCATTATCTAGTGGACCTCTACCAAATTTGTTCAAATTATTGCCCTAGGGTCAAAATTGGCTCTGCCCAGGGGTTTATTCTATTTTATATAGGAAAATTTAAAAAATCTTCTTCTCCGAAACCACAAGGCCTAGATCTAAGATATTTGGTATGTAGCATTGTCTAGTGGACTTCTACCAAGTTTGTTCAAATTATTGCCCTAGGGTCAAAATTGGCCCCGCCCGGGGGTCACTTGATTTATATAGACTTATATAGGAAAATTTAAAAAATCTTCTTCTCCGAATCCACAGGGCCTAGAGCTGAGATATTTGGTATGTAGCATTATCTAGTGGACCTCTACTAAGTTTGTTCAAATTATTGCCCTAGGGTCAAAATTGGCCCCGCCCCGGGGGTCACTTGATTTATATAGACTTATATAGGAAAATTTAAAAAATCTTCTTCTCCGAAACCACAAGGCCTAGAGCTAAGATATTTGGTATGTAGCATTGTCTAGTGGACCTCTACCAAGTTTGTTCAAATTATTGCCCTAGGGTCAAAATTGGCCCCGCCCCGGGGGTCACTTGATTTATATAGACTTAATATAGGAAAATTTAAAAAAAATTCTTCTCCGAAACCGCAAGGCCTAGAGCTAAGATATTTGGTATGTAGCATTGTCTAGTGGACCTCTACCAAGTTTGTTCAAATTATTGCCCTAGGGTCAAAATTGGCCCCGCCCCGGGGGTCACTTGATTTATATAGACTTAATATAGGAAAATTTAAAAAATCTTCTTCTCCGAAACCGCAAGGCCTAGAGCTTAGATATTTGGTATGTGGCATTGTCTAGTGGACCTCTACCAAGTTTGTTCAAATTATGGCCCCGGGGTCAAAATTAGCCCTGCCCTGGGGTTTATTCTATTTTATATAGGAAAATTTTTAAAAATCTTCTTCTCCGAAACCACAAGGCCTAGAGCTAAGATATTTGGTATGTAGCATTGTCTAATGAACCTCTTTTAAATCTGTTTATATAACGGCCATGGGATAAAAAACGGCCCAGATCGGTCACTTGATCTTACTTAGACTTGTATAGAAAACTTCAACAATGTTAATCTCCAAATGACCTTTTCTCCTGGTGAGCATTTATAGGGCCATCATGGCCCTCTTGTTTTGGTCTTTTCATGGCTATTATAGTGACGTTCATTATACAACAGTCAAAAATGGTTACTCTGGATTGGTTAGTTTTAAGTGTTTAATTAACATCCCAGTCAGCTTAAAGTCATGGACATAATTTATTGGCAGATAACTTAAAAGTGTTTTGTCTTTCTTTTTAGTGTTTATGTAAGAGTTACTTCCCTTTAATGCACACCACTGTACATAGTACTATTTTTGTTGTCAGTGGTTCACTATGATAATTTTTGTGCGTATGTTGTAGATTTATTCTCCACTAGAAGAGAAAGGCGCGGATGAATACAGATATCCTCGTGCTGGCAAGACAAATGCAAGAAGTTGTCTTAAACTTGTAGAATTCTCGATATCTGAAAATGGTCAGGTAAGAACTTGATAACCTTTAATTTTATTTGCAAAAGAGTTATTGTTTGTTTATATCGAGTTTTACGCCCCTTTTCAACAGTCAGAGTCATATGAGGCGGACAGTTCACCTAATCATTGTTCCTGGGAAGAACCAGTACTAGACTCCCATCCTCTGTAAGCAACTGCCTACTTTCTCACATAAAAAGACATGGTCAGTAGCGGGCTAGAACCCACAACCCTCAATCAGTGAGAGGTTACAGTCATTTGAAGTCAGCGACCTTAACCACTCGACCATGACAACCTCTCGACCATGACAACCTCTCGACCATGACAACCTCTCAACCATGACAACCACTCGGCCATGACAACCTCTCGAGAGCGGTCCTCTCCTAAGCAACAACCTTCCTTCAACAACAACATGAATTTTCCCACTGCATGATTTAACTACTAATTTAACCTCTCTAAAGCAACACCTTCTCAACAACAGCATAATTTTGCTTCCTCAAAGGATGGTGATTAAGAAAGGTTGTACAGAATCAAGCAATAAAACATGTTATAAACATAATATTTAACAGTGTTTCGGATTGTTAAAAGAATTCCTTGGTAGTAGAGGGTCTGTGGTGGGGCGTCTTCACACGCTGGTAGCCTGTAGCGCGGCGCACATGAATTTTTGATTCGGACCTATGTACTAAGTTTATCTACATTCCCCATGTAATTGTTGAACTAGTTCCCATTCCATGTTGCAGTGCAAGTTTGTGTAAGCTCAGTTTTCATGAGTACTTTCAGTACTTTGATTATGTTTGACATTAAAGTATTTTTATCAGTGACAATCACATTCATATATTTTATGTGTGACATTCATATATTTTATGTGTGATATTCATATATTTTATGTGTGACATTCATATATTTTATGTGTGACATTCATATATTTTATGTGACATTCATATATTTTATGTGTGACATTCATATATTTTATGAGTGACATTCATATATTTTATTAGTGACATTTATGTATTTTTATCAGTGATATTTATGTATTATTTTAGATATCTGAAACTGTGATAATAAAAGTTTTGTACGAACCGATGGAGTCATTATTTCCGTCCATGGAGTATTTGGTACGGGCTGGATGGACCCCAGATGCCAAGTAGTGAGTATTGTTTTCTATGTGTCATACCTCTTGTATTGTCTATGAAATACTTCATATTAAACAGTCTGTCAGCTTATTACTACAAACCTATATGTAATTTTTACCCATTTTGAGAAAATCGCATTTTAAATTTGGCGTAAATAAGCGAGTAACAGGTTTGTGGAATTTGGATTAACCCTATTTAGGGGAGATCTAGAATCAGGTAAGTATGTTCCTTGTAAAGAACTCAAGACGAAAAAAATGATACCTAAATCACAATATCGCCAAAAATTGAGTTACATGGTTGTAGAAAGAGGCCGACAAGTGGTCCATCGAATATTTTCTTGTGTTAAATGATTGTCCATGGAATATTTGCTCAGAGTTAAGTTGATGGATTAAAATTAGTGCTCAACAAATTAACACTCTGTTTTATGGGAACCGTTGTTTAGTCAATAATCTTGTCTGTAGCATCACTTCTGTACATGATGCCTATTTTAAATTGTCCTCCACCTCTAAATTATGTGGGGTAGCTTGCCAGAAGCTTACGGATAGAATGTGGTTAGTACTGGTTAAGGCCTAAATAAGTTCCAGGAAAGCTGGTTAGGATAACTGCCCGCCATGATATGACTGAAATAATGTTGATAATGGTGTTAAACCCGATGAAACAAACAAACAAACATCTTTACATAATCACCCAACTAATTCAACACTTCTGTGACATCCTATCCATCTACTTTTCAGTGTTCACTGTCAGTTTTTAAACAGGAAACAAACTTGTATCTCCTTGGCGCTGCTACCTGTACAATGTTTTGTTGAACAAAAATCAGATGATGATGCAGATGTTGGTGTGGCCCAGTCAGGAATACATCCAAAAATAACCATAATTCATGAAGATACGTCAGAGATTTGGGTCAATGTAAGTTTTTAAGGTCATTACTTATCTCCCCTTTTTCTCATTTTTAGATACATTTACTTCTGCTTTCATTATTTGGTCATTATGTTAATTGATTTCTGCTAAAATGCTACGATCAATTTTGCCCTTATGTTATCTTATAATAATTTTGGACGTTACATTTCCGTTCGGCAAAATCCAAAAATATGAAAATATTTGGCGACAAATTTAAACTTGAAATACAAAGGGAATGTTCAGAAGAATAAAAATAAGAAAATACATCTGTGAGCAGCTTAGTCTCAGCACAACTTACCTATTTTGCCTCCAGATCAATAAATCAGGGCCATTTTGTTTTTGGCTTGTCTGTCTATTTGTTTGTACCAGAGTTTAACCTTCCCTATAAAATCAAAATACTTACAAACACCAAACTTTATATGTTGGTTCCTCATGACAACCACCACTGGACCTGTACAGTTTCAGGTCAGTAGGTCAAAGGTCAAGGTTACTGAGACTTAGTGTATTGATCTGTTTTATGATTTTTGTAATTTTTCTTGTAGGTTCACGATATATTACATTTCTTACCGACATCTGAACCGAATGAAGTCTGTTTTATCTGGTTATCCGAACGGTCCGGTTTCCGGCATTTGTACAAAGTTACCTCTCTTCTGTCAGCAACATCCGGTCAAATTCAACCAGATTTGCATGAAGGTAGCCATCTTATATCATGTACATTTCTCTCTTTTTTATGTAATTCATATTTTTAACACTATATTATTCGTCATTATTTCTACTCGAATTTCAAGCAATTATGAACTTACCGAGCCGTCATGTTTAATTTTGTATTAAGCATAAAAATGTTTGTTTCCGGTTACATGCTCATTAAAAATAGGGTAGACAGGTAGGGGCTTTTTTACTCTTGAAAGTGTATGGAAAGGTAACAAAAGTAAGAAAGTGGAAGTACATTTTATGTTTTAAATCTGTGATTATCTAGAGTATAGTATACAGAACATCTTGTTAACTTTTATAGTAAAATTTTGTAAAATGTCTTTTTTTTTAAATGTCAATTTTGTTTAGCTCACCTGAATAAAACTCAGTACAAACAGTTTAAAGGTGAAACTGTTCCTTGGTATATGTGGTTAATTGGCCTAAAGATGAAACATTGTGTCAAGACTATATATACTTGACCTTCAGATTCTAATTCATATTGATGATAACACAGGCCTTTACTGTTTTAAGGATGGCTTTATCTAACACATTTAAACTTTACTCCTGACAGTACTCTCAGTGCTTTGATTTACTTACTGCAGCACAAGTTTAAATCAAATTTGTAAGTGATAGTGCCATAAATCATTTCTCAGATGGGCATCCAGGGACCAGTTGGTCCTCTTGTTTAAAGTTAATTTTGTGACATGTGAAATATATGCAATAATTGACTTACTGGCCTTAAGTTTTCTTCCTGATGTTGAATTAAATCATATTTTTATTTGAATCCATTAGATGTGTTGAGGTGTGAATGTTCTAAAGTGGAACCAATAACTTCTGGTGATTGGGAAGTAGCTTACAAAGAGGTACGTCTATTTCACACTCTGTGAGGGAAGAAATTTATTCTTGTCAGTTTTCCTGTATTAACTTTTTTTTAGGGATGTCAATTCGTCAAGATTTTACTAGTCGGTTAATCGTTCGTTCATACGAACGATTAATCGATTAACCGTATGTTAATTGTACGAAGTGCTTATTAACATGAATTGTCATAAGTTTCCGCGACACCGACGTATCACACGAAATGCGATAATGTATATATACATCAATATATATTTATCACTGAAATGTGATGCGTGTATGTACTATCAATTTTCAGTTTATATATCAATGATCAATTAAAATAACATTATGGCAACTAATAGTGATTTTGTTTACAAAAAAAGTAGATTACGGCATACTTGTTTCATACTCAATTTGGTCAGGTTATAATTGGAACATTGGGCGGAGCGTACAACAACGATCATTTGATTGGTTGGTTGGTGTAATGATAAATTTAATTGTGATTCCACTCGATGTATTTAAGTATTTCACACTTTGTGCAATTGAGTATCAAATGTCAACACGTTCGCATAATTAGCAGCGGCTATGTTTGATGCAAAGATGCAAAAGTGTCTTAACTCAGAGATAATTAATAAAGAACAAGGTTGTCTGTGTATATCAATAAAGATGCAAAAGACGAAAAAGTGATATTGTTCGACGATTTTATTAGCATGTCTTAGTAAAACGTAACACACAACATACGTGTATACATAGTATAACATACATGCATTACCGCAAAGGTTACATTTTACGTTTTTTTTTCATCCAGACAGACGATTTTTTTCTGCGATAGTATAACATATCATACTTATTGTATATAACTTGCGATACAATTATCAAATTGTGAGGAAGTCCCAGCAAGTTTACTCGTATATCCAAAAATCGCTTCTTAATTAGTTAATTACACAATCAACAATATACGTGTCAGTGTGTATAATGGTCCCAGGTCAGTGTCAATGAATTGTTAATTTGCTCAACTGTCGTATTTTTCGCACCTTTGGTCGACTGATTTATTGACAAGATAATACGCGCGTATAGACTTCAAAGTTTCAAAAATAAAAATTTCGATTTTTCTATAGTTCATTATTATATTTTACTTGCTTCTTTCTATTTTTTTTCGGTTAATCGATTAATGATTTAATAACCGGTTAATCGAACAAACGAACGGTTAATCGATTAATCGGTTAACCGTTTACATCCCTACTTTTTTTGTCATATATTGTTTGGTGAATGCTGATAGCAGGTTGTGGGTTCAAGCTCAGCTACCAACCATTTCTCTTTATGTGAAAAAGTAGGCTGTTGCTTACAGAGGATGGGAGTCTAGTACTGGTTCTTCCCAGGAACGATGGTTAGGTGAATTGTCCACCTCATATGACTCTGACTGTTGAAAAGGGGCGTAACCCCCCCCCCTCCCCCCAAACAAACAAGCAAATAAACATTTTCTGGTGAGTAACTTAATGTATTATATTACTTAGGGCTTTTCATAGTGTGTACGCCATGTTGACAAATATTTAAGTTAGAGAGCTAAGAACTAATTCTTGAACGGCCCTTTTGTATGGCTGGCCACCACACATATTATGTACCGGTACTTAATGTGTAAATTAAAAATGTTTATATGTATGTCATGACTATAGACACTTGAATCTATTTTCACAATAAACGTCTGGGCACTAATTTGAAACAATACCATAAATACAGTGTTTTACACTGACTATAAAGTTTTAGTGCGTTCCTGTCATAAGTTTTAGGGTTCCCTTTTTCATTCTGTGCGACAGTTTATTTAAATAAAACATTTCCTACCTACCTTTCTACCTACTGACTCTGTTTACATGCTTGATATAATGATATTTTTGTTTTATCAATTCTTTTTTATTAGATTTGGGTGGATGAAGAGAGACAGTTAGTTTATTTCATTGGATTGAAAGACACGCCTCTAGAAAGTCATTTGTAAGTTAATTGTATTTCATTGGTCTAGCTGACACGCCTCTTTAAAGTCATTGTATTTCATTGGTCTAGCTGACACGCCTCTTTAAAGTCATTGTATTTCATTGGTCTAGCTGACACGCCTCTTTAAAGTCATTGTATTTCATTGGTCTAGCTGACACACCTCTTTAAAGTCATTGTATTTCATTGGTCTAGCTGACACGCCTCTTTAAAGTCATTATGTACATTTCATTGGATTAAAGGACACGCCTCTTGAAAAGCCATTTATAAATAAATTGTATTTTATGGGTCTAAAGATGCTCTTATCTGTATTAAATGTTTTAACACACATGGTTTCTTATTATAGTCGAAAATCATTATATCGAAATCCCGCTTATATTGAAGTAAAGATGAAGTCCAGATTTTTATCCTTCTTATTACATATTAAAAAAAACGCACATATATATCGAATTCGTATTATATCAAAGTAGATTTTCGGTACAAAACCAATATTTTCAACTATAAAGTGTCGAACCAATTATGTCGCCAACTTGCTAAAGAAATGTTGGCACCTTTTCCGCAAACAAACACCTACAATCTAAAATCGATATCTAATTATTTACAGCTGTGTAAACATGTTAGTGTCCATTCTCATGATTATAAAACTGATACAAACCTGTTGTTTATCATACAAATTATTTTTAAGAACTGACATACGCTCATTTAAAACTATCTTATGCTAAATAAATATACCGAAAGTACCCGTATAAGTACCAGTATAAATGCCGTATTCTTATTACCCTTTACCATCCCGGACACCAAATAACACGATTAAAATGTAAACATTTATATATACAAAACATCGAAGTTGGTTTATATCGAACTATTTTGGCAACTCCCCCGAATTTCGATGTAACGAGTTTCGTCTGTATTTCATGTTATAGTATGTATCTCCAATCCCTAATTAAGAGACCACCTGTATTCAGAGACCATATTTTTTTTCAGGTATGTTTCATCATATGTTAATTTTGGTGATTGTATACGGTTGACTGAACTTGGTTATTCACACAGTATAGCGTTTAATAAGGTAGGATCTTATTGAATTAATTATTTGTACCTGACTGGGCTCTTATCTGACCCTTAAAATGGCAAGACAAAGCTTATTAAAAGGTCAAATTTACTGTTATATCAGAAGGATATTTTGTTGACCCTTTAAATAATCTTCAGCTAAAGGTCATTTTTTACCCTCCGATTTGGACGTCTAGTGAGCACCCAGTCTGGTATCATTATTATTTGTACATTAGACATGATAATCATTTGAACATTAGACATGATAAATATTTGTACATTAGACATGATAATTGTTTGTACATTAGACATGATAAATATTTGCACAGTAGACATGATAAATATTTGCACAGTAGACATGATAAATATTTGCACAGTAGACATGATAAATATTTGCACATTAGACATGATAAATATTTGCACAGTAGACATGATAAATATTTGCACAGTAGACATGATAAATATTTGCACAGTAGACATGATAAATATTTGCACATTAGACATGATAAATATTTGCACAGTAGACATGATAAATATTTGCACAGTAGACATGATAAATATTTGCGCATAAATAAGATAATTATTTGCCCATATGATAAGATAATTATTTAATGTATACGATAAGATTATTATTTATCCATACAGGAACGTACGTTATTTGTTAGTGTCTACAGCTCAGCTGCAGTGACCCCAATGTCGACATTACATCAGATTGTACACACTGAGAACTTAGTACGGACACAACCTTGCGGAATTCTCATGCCATCTTCACGTAGGTGTATACTTATATATGTACATGCACTGCCTTAATTCTTCACATGTAATATATTATTATACCCCTGCAAACGAAGTTGGAGTCACTCTGTCGGTTGGAGGGTCCTTTGGTCCGTTTGCATACAATATCACAAGTTTGTGGAGCGAACTTCTTCCACATTCTTTGAGCAATTGCAATGAAACTTGAAATATGTCGTCACCATGAAGTGTAGATATACAAGACACAATTTTCATGCCCAGTGATCCACACATTTCAGAGTTAAGTGCCCTTGAACTTAGCCATATAGTGAGCTATTGCATACTTGTGCCAAAATGGCAGCGGGGGTATTAGTCACTTCTGTTGCCCAGTGGTTTGTATGCTGGACATTTACCTCATCTATCCAGATTTGAATACCAGTCGTGGCAGGTTATGCCCTTCTATGAACTTTTGACAAAAATGTTAATTATCCTCTTTATAATTACTACAGTAAGTGGAAAGGTAAGTTAGTACTGGTTAGAATAATGAAAATGGTTTCCGAGCAATAACTAAAAAGATATTAACATACAGGTCATGTTTACAGTAGTATAGCACCTTCATTGTTGGTTTTGATCAAAATCTACGTAAAAATGGGTTATACGAGATGGAAACTATATTACCTGGTCATTAAATATAGTGTGTTTGTTCTCAGATGAGCAATCTAGGGCCATCTTGGCCCTCTTGTTTACTTAGCTCTCAGCGGGGCCACTCGTGTCCTTCTGATACATTTCTAGTTTGAGATTCCAACTTACATTTTCTATATGTTTCTGGTGAGTGATTATAGGGCCATCATGACCCTCTTGTTTATTCATTAATATTCAAATTGACTTTTTATGTTTATATGTATAAATTATATGTGTCAATAGAGTATTTTGTTAATTTACCCTGTGATAATTTTACACTTTCAGCTTGTCCCGATTATAATGTGCCAGAATTATTTAATTACAAAAGCAAGTCTGGTAATACCATGCATGGAATGGTGTATAAACCTCTCGGATGCCAGCCAGGTGTGAAGTACCCCACAGTACTGTTTGTGTATGGTGGACCTCATGTACAACTTGTGTCGAACACTTTTAAAGGGTTAAAGTATGTACAATAAACTGGTTGATTATTAATGATTAATTATAAAGTAAACTCTTCAGAGTAAAATTCTATTGTTGTTAGGAGGTTTTAGCTCTAGAGGTTAGACTGAAAGTTAAATTTTGCTGTGGGAAACAATCATGCTGTTGTTAAACAGAGGTTGTTGCTCAAGAGAGGGCCGATCTGGAGAGGTTGTACTGTATGATTCATGGTTTTAGGATTTTTATTAAAATTTTGGAAGGAGAACATTTTACCCTGCTGTTGTTTGATTTTAATATTGCGCTTATTTTATAGAATTTGACCTCCCATCAGTAATAGTATCCCATCAATAAAAGTTTCCCATCACTAACAGTATCCCAACAATAATAGTATCCCATTGATTTTTGTTTCCCATCAGTAACTATCCCATTAATAACAGTATTCCATCAATAGCAGTATTCCATCAATAAGTTGAGTATTTGATCTGACATCTAGACCAGGTTAGTATAAAATGTATATATAATAAGGCTCAAGCTAGTTATTAGGTTTTCGTGGTATTGTCAGTCCTGCTACATACATAAGCCCCTCATCTTATGCGTATTATTTTCCAGATTTTTACGATTACATACACTGTCATCTCAGGGTTATGCTGTTGTTATTATTGATGGTCGAGGCTCATGTTGTCGAGGTCTCAAGTTTGAGAGTCATATAAAGAACAGACTGGTAAGTTGCTATCATTCTATTCAGTCATGGCTGCTTTTGCCCCTTTATCGATACATGGAGGACATGTTGGTTTTGGCCTTTCTGTTTGTCTGTTTGTTTGTACCAAATTTTAACCTTGCCTATAAAATCAAAACTTTTCCACTTAAGAACGCCTACATTCATATGTTGGTTCCTCATGAAAACCTCTAAATTCCTGTGCATTTTCAGGTCAGTAGGTCAAGGTCACCCTGAGGGGCATAGTGTTTTAAAGACACATCTTGTTATCATTCTATTCAGTCATGTTTTTTAGCTGATATTTAATTAGTTGGTGAGTTTATCTTGCAGGTATAGTCAAAACTTGTGTTTGCAGCAAACTCAGGAAAAGGGCCACACTTTTAACAAAGGCCATTCTTTAAAAAAAGGCCATTGATTATTTAGAACAAAATAATCTGCAAATAAAGGCCACCTGTCAATAATGGCCACATGTATTTCCCAAGGTTGGCCTTTGTTTTCTTTGACTGCATTATAAAATTGTTTTATTTATGACATACTGTGTTTATTTAGAACATACTGTGTTGATTTAGAACATACTGTGTTGATTTAGAACATACTGTGTTGATTTAGAACATACTGTGTTGATTTAGAACATACTGTGTTGATTTAGAACATACTGTGTTTATTGCATACTGTGTTGATTTAGAGCATACTGTGTTTATTTAGAACCTTCTGTGTTTATTTAGGACAATCTATGTTTAATTCAAACACTGTGTTTATTTTCCATATACTGTGTTCATTTTTCATATACTGTGTTTATTTTCCACATACTGTGTTTATTTCCTATATACTATGTTTGTTTAGAACCTTCTGTGTTTATTTAGGACAAGCTGTGTTTAATTCAAACACACTGTGTTTATTTTCCATATACTGTGTTTATTTTTCATATACTTTCTTTATTTCCCACTTACTGTGTTTATTTCACACATACTGTGTTTATTTCACACATACTGTGTTTATATTTTTCAGGGTACAACAGAGATAGAGGATCAGGTAGAAGGATTACAAAATCTCATGTCTAAGGTGGATTTTATTGATGAAAGCAGAGTGGCCATTCATGGCTGGTCATACGGTAAGTACTGAATACAAATATTACACAGTCAAATAGTAAAAGGCTCTTTTCCTTCTATAACAGAGGCCGAAATTCGGTGAGTTAAAAAGGGCTCTTTTTTTCCCAATTTGCGGGGAAAAAATTCCCAAAAATAAAATGCTATTTTAACTTGGTTGTCAAACCTTCTCCAAATTCGACCAAAAATCGTGCTCGAGTTTCCTAAAATGAAAGGCTAAGCCCCCATTCCAATTTTTGGAAAAAAGGACCTGAAAGTTTGAAATACCACAAGAATGTCCAGAAGTTTCCAACTTCTGCGTTTTTGAAAATTTCACTCATTTATGTGTAAAAATGTCATGTAGAAGACTACAACCATGAAACTTGATTTCTATTATTTTGTGAACTTTATGAAATACAGGAAAACCTCAGGTCAAGAATGCACATATTTACACACCTGTTATTTGAGATCGCTTATTCATAACAATGGCTGATTGAGACTCAACTGGCATGTGACGAACAATGTGTAACATTAATTAATGTATGAAGCGTGTCAACAGTTTTAATTGGAGAAGTTTTACTGTATGTCTGATATATTTTGTGTTCAGTTCACTGGATATTTACTTCACTGGATATTTACTTCACTGGATGTTTACTTCACTGGATATTTACTTCACTTGGATGTTTACTTCACTGGATATTTACTTCACTGGATATTTACTTTACTGGATATTTACTTCACTGGATATTTACTTTACTGTATATTTACTTCACTGGATATTTACTTCACTGGATATTTACTGCACTGGATATTTACTGCACTGGATATTTACTGCACTGGATATTTACCTCACTGGATATTTACTGCACTGGATATTTACTTCACTGGATATTTACTTCACTGGATATTTACTTCACTTGAATGTTTACTTCACTGGAAATTTACTTCACTGGATATTTACTTCACTGGATATTTACTTTACTGGATATTTACTTTACTGGATATTTACTTTACTGGATATTTACTTCACTGGATATTTACTTCACCGGATATTTACTTCACTGGATATTTACTTCACTGGATATTTACTTCACTGGATATTTACCTCACTGGATATTTACTTTACTGGATATTTACTTTACTGGATATTTACTTCACTGGATATTTACTTCACTGGATATTTACTTCACTGGATATTTACTTCACTGGATATTTACTTCACTGGATATTTACTTCACTGGATATTTACTTCACTTGGATGTTTTAGTCTTCAGTATGTTAATTCTTTCTGTTTCAGGAGGTTATTTATCTTTGATGGGGTTGGCTCAGAGACCAGATGTTTTCAAGGTTAGAATTTTACAAACTTAATTTATGGTTCTTACCAGGTCTGCTGCCAAGCCCACGGGTGCAGAAAATATAACCATGTAGTGTATATGTAACCATTTAATATATACATAACATTTGGTAAAAACTGAAAATGAATTGATTCACAGTAAATGATTGACAGACAGCATATGTAGAAACAACTTCAAAACCCTGAAAAACTTGCGTACTAATTTCAAGAAGCAAAAACATGATGCACAGAATGCATAATATAAGCAGATAAATCATTATATAACCTAAACTTAAGAAATTCAAATATCTCGGTACGAAATGTCAAGAATACAAAAATAACTAGTCCGTAAGAAAATTTAATTTAGAACCTGCAGCATAAACAACTTGACATTATCAACTTTAAGAACACTAGTCAATAATAATAGATTAGAATATCTTTTAACTTACATCAAGGTAGACAACAAACAGAATAAAAGCAAGTTTTTTACCACAAAAAAGGTCTGGAATGGCAACATGCTTTTCCTAAAAGGCGTGAAAGGCAAGAAGCCACTAAAAAAAGGTTAAACGGTACTAAATCTTACCAGTATGTTTCGGTTACTGTTCAAGTATTACCACAAAGTAGAAACTATATTTAAAGCAACTATTATATGAGATTGCAATCATTCTAGTTAATTAGAAAATGATTAAATTAATAGTAATGTACTTTTATATGTGTATGAATCCATCCCACAAGGCCTCGGCTATCTCCTTTGTTTTGTGTCCCATTTGAAACAAAACTTCCTGATATTTAAATTGTCCCTAAGTGGATCATGTTATGTATACGTGTGCTATCCATCCATTGGTTACTGGAAACTCGTGAGATATTTACGGCAATCTCCGTTTCACTGACAAAGCGTCATTTAGTAAACAATTAAGATTGAAAAGTAAAACATTCAAGATTATTATGACCCCTTTCAAAGAAAAGGGGCTATATTGCTTTGCACATGTCAGTCGGTCATCAGACCGTAAGCAAACCTTTTCAACCAATAACTAGACGATAACTATAACGATTTGGCCTAAGCTCTTCAGATTTGATTTTGAGGTTGGTCATCACATGTAGATGATCCCTATTGATTTTGAGTTCAGTACATCAAAGGTCAAGGTCACAGTGACCTTCAGCCAAAACATCTTTTCTGACCAATTACTAGAGAATGATTTGGCCTAGGCTCTTCAGATATGGTTTTGAGGTAGGGCCATCACATGTAGATTTTAAGGTCAGTAGGTGAAAGTAACAAGGGAGCATTCATGTTTCACAAACACTTCTAGTTTGATATTGGTAGAAGTATACTCATGTTTTGATATGTTATATGATATATAGTGTTTTATCTCTCCAGGTAGCTATAGCTGGTGCACCTGTTGTTGACTGGGCCCTCTATGATACAGGATACACAGAAAGATACATGGATCTACCACAAACCAATACATACGGTTATCAACAAGGGAATGTCCTCAATTATATCGACAGTTTCCCAGATGAGTAAGTAATCACTTGAAATAATCTTATACAGAACAATCTCTCCATAGGGGCCAGGCCCTCTTTTCAGCAACCTCCCTCCAACAACCTCCCTCCAACAACCTCCCTCCAACAGCAGTTTGATTTTCCCCACTGCATGATTTAACTAATAATTTAACTTCTCTAGAGCAACAACCTCTCAACAATAATTAAAAATAAATCTTATATAACATTAACAGTACAGCCAAACCTGTTTTTATAGCCACCTCTGTATAAAGGCCACCCTGTGAATAATGGCCAATCTTTGTAAACCATCATTGAATATTCAGAACTAAATGACCTCAGAATAAAGGTCACATGTCAATAAAGGTCACCTGTCAATAAAGGTCACCTGTCAATAAAGGTCACCTGTCAATAAAGGCCATTATGAATCATTCTCAAGGGTGGCCTTTGTTCACAGGTTTACTGTAACATGATCAGGTTTAGTATTATTTTTACAATTTTTGTACATTTCAGAGAGAATCGGTTACTTATAGTACATGGACTGATAGATGAAAATGTACATTTTCTACATAGCTGTCTACTTGTCAATGCTTTAATCAAAGGCTGCAAACCTCATCAGATTCAGGTTTGTTCGTTTGTTAGTTAGTTCGTTTGAGTTTTACGCCCCTTTTCAGAGGTGGACAGGACAGTTCACCTTACCATCGTTCCTTGAAAATTCCAGTGCTAGACTCCCTTGCACTGGACAACTGATTATCAAAATATTCAATGGAATAAAATATTTTTTGTTTTCGAACAAAGGACAGCAGGATTTGTAAGTTTGAAAACTGCTGTCACAGCTAATATAATAAAATTATTACATCATTAAATGGGGCCCCAGTTGTTATATTTAGATTACAGTATTTTCTTGGCCCTTTTTATGCTATTTTTAGGTTCAGTATTCACCACCGTTCCCCAAGTAAAAAAGTATATATTTTTCCTCACTGAGAGAAAATTTTCTCCAAAATGAGAAAATCATTCTGATTCATGAAATACCTAAAGAAAGTATGTTAGTCTTTAAAAACTCCACAATTTGTGAAGTAAACAATTTTAATGCCCAGTGATCCACTCATTTCACAGTTATGTCCCCTTGAACTTAGCCATATAGTGTACTGTCACATTCTTAGTGTCAAAGAGGTAGCGGGTGTATTAGTCACTTCTGTGAACATGCTCTAGTTTATATTGATGTGTATTTTCATGTATAGTTACTATATACATGTACAATGTAATGATATGATATCTGTGTTACAATTTCTTTTATAAATTTCAGGTTTATCCAAATGAACGACACGGAATACGAAATCACGAATCTAGCGAACATTATAAAACATTGATACTGAATTTTCTAGAGAAAAATTTGTAACAAGTTTTATCTACTTAGATGCCATATATACAGACATGTCCCTGAGAAGTTAGTTTATTTACTGACTATATATATATATATACAGTGACAGAAAAAGGATGATAGTTTTACATGTAGAATGAATCTGGGAATTCAGTTAGTTGAACAAAGTGTGTTACAAGTTTGAAAGCAGCATTTTTTTCCATCTTTGTTTGGTACTACAGTAAAACCTCGATTATTCGAATGTCATTGGGCCCTGAAAAATCATTCGGATAATCCATGGTTTCGAATAATCCATTTCAGTATGATGTATTGTTTGGAAACGATAAATTCCGTACTGTCCGTATTTTACAAGGGAGTTAAATCAAATATATAACAAAAACTAATTATTTATCTTTGTTTTATGAATGTATATAACAAATGAAACAATTATTCTTGTTAAATGAATACCCGCATATTTATGGATAATGCAGAACACAATCCGACCCAAAATTATGTCATTCTAACGATCGACTAGGCATCGCTATCGTCACATTTTAACATCAAAGACGTAATGTTTTTCTGTTTGGAACATTTTTTCACTAAATCATCATATTCTAGTTAGTTTTGTATTAATTGTGTTCGAATTAGTTTTTACGCATATTTGCTTATTATACCCCAGATCATTGTGAAATATTTGTATAAAATCGTAACAAACAATATGGTCAACTTAACGATAATTTAACTGACATGCTTCATGTATGAATTGATGTTACACATTGTTTGTCACACGACATTTGATTCTCAGTTGGCCATTGTTATCAAATGACGAATTCGAATAATAGGTGTGAAAATACGCGCATTCGTAACTTTAGGGACCAAATAATGTATTCGGATTACACCAGGTATTTGTAAAATCCGATTCGTATAACTGGGGTTCGTTGTAGTTGAAATATATAGAGAAGTAATCGGGGCCGTAGATTTTATTCGGATAATACCGGGTATTCGGATAATCGGTGTTCGGATAATCAAGGTTTTACTGTAGTAAATGGTACCTTTCTAATTTGAAAAAATGACCCATTTCCCCAATTTCAAGGGAAAGAAAATTAAAAAATGGTAAATTTTTATTTAATTTATTGCAATATTTAGCGCTGAATTAAAAACAAAAAAATAGCAGTTGATAATATGAATGTCTTTGTTTTTTAAAAATTCCCAATTTGTTAAAAGATTCCCAAAAAAGCGCAATTCTTTCCCAGTTTGACCAGTACCGGTATACCGGCGCCTCGTATTCCCGCGATTCTTATCATTAAAACTTAAGAAAACATAAATAAAAAAACTTACCTTGCATTAATCAATTGATATTTCTCTCGTTTTATTTCTCACGGCATGTTTTGGAATAATCTTATTTTTCTCACACGTGTGTGAATGTTCTAAAATACATTCTGGATTGACTGACGGCGGCAGCCATATTTTAACAGTACATTCTCATATTTCCGCTGTAACCACTTCATGAGTAGCCCCATGATTATTGCAAGAATAATTGCCTAAGATGAAGTACCTATAACTGTCAATCAATATTCAAGTGACGTCATGGGTTAGCGCAAACAGACGACCGGTATTTGTCATTCGTTAAACGACATAAATATAACAATATGCAGGAAGCCATCTTTAGCGCTTGTGTATGAGCATTAAAAATAAGTTGATATTTATAAAATCTTTTGATTTTAATGCAAATACCTACATACGGAACAATCCTATCGCCGAAACTGTATGAACAATACGAAAGAAGCATCTTTGTGTAAGTAGGTCACCTACAGGCGGCGCATCGTTCTGTTTATACCGGAAATATGATATACCGCGGATATATGGGTACCGCGGAAATATGAGGTGCGAGTATACCTTTCCCAATCAGACATAAAAATTGCTGGCAGGGTTTCCACTGTGACAAAATATTTTTCTGTCATCTTGATAATCTTGGAATATATTTGCGCCACGGTGACGTCTGGTTTTTGGTTTTATCACCCATTAAAGACACAATTTTAAGTGTGCCCAGTGGTTGTATGAGGTTTATTTTCTTTGGGTATATACTTGTCATTATTTACATATATTGTGAATATCTGTCATGTAACAATTAACAGACAAATCATATTTTCTCGAAAAAAGAAAATTGTGAAATCCAGTGAAAACCCTGAGTTAAGGTAATCTGACAAAAAGTGTAAAAAATGAGTAATCAGAACTATTTATAAAATGGAATTTTAGATTATGTTGTTAATTTGAATGTTAATACTGTGGAATCATTAATTTTCATTGGGGATTTAATTTCTTGGATTTCATGGGTCGGCTCATCCACAAAATCATACTCCCCCAAATTTTAATGCAGAGATAAGGCATATTTCAAAAATCAAAATCCACGAATTTATGTTGCCACGAAATAGCCATATTAGTAAAAACCATGAAAGTTGAGCCCAACGAAAATAAATGAAAATACAGTACATGAGCATTATTTTGTTTTTTCACTTGGGTTTATGCTAATTTGAATGTATTCTAATTATCCAGCAAGATTTCCAGCCTTGTATTTTAATAGTAACTAGTTTACAGTAATTTTCAACTTGCCCTGAGTTTATTTCTGCTCGTAATTACGAGCGGACGACTGGATTGGTCAAGCCCTGTGTTGTTTAGAATGTGATTTATTCTTAGATTTTAGGTCAAGGTCTAAACATTGTTTTCTTACACAGTTTTTGACAGCAACTTATGTTCTTCTGTATCAGTGTTCAAATGTATACAATAACAGAAAAATAGCTTATCTTAGTACACCTCAGACTACAAAATGACTTAATGCGACCTTAATGTGACATGAATTCGACTTTGATGTGACATGAATATGACATGAATATGACTCTGCGACCTTGATGTGACATCAATGTGTTTTGTTTATGTACTGATATTATTATATCAAAGTTTTCAAAATTCTTAAAATTTGTTACAATATATATATATATTTTTATTACTGTGTACGTTCTATTTTATTCTTTTTTGAAATTATCCTACTAGAGATTAGAATAAAATCTCATTTTTGTGTATATTATTGCACCATTCAAAGTTTGAGATTTAAGAGAAATCTCAACTTATTTTTAAGTTTTCTGATGATAATCTTGGTGACCTATTAATCTCAAATAAACACCCAGGTATAAGTTATACACTCAAACCTGTAAACATAGGCCATACTTGGGAAGACAAAATGTGGCCTTTATGTAGAGGTCATTTTGTAATGAATAATCACTGAATTTTTTTAAAACTGCAGCCTTTATTCGCAGGGTGGCCTTTACTTGGAGGTGTCCGCTAACACAGGATTGACTGTACACTGTAAAGTTATCTAGTATATACATCAAATAAAATTTAGAGAAAACATATTTAAGCTGTATTCTTACACTATAAAGTTATTAATTTGTTAATAAATGTTTTATATTCATGTCTTCTGGGTAAAATAAAAAGATTGATTGATCCAAAAGAGAAATTTATCTGTTAAAAAAGTAGTGTAGACTGCTATGAAACCAGTGTTACCAGCCTTGACAGGCCGAGGGAAAAAATGTCAGGGTTAGAAACCTGTCAGATTAGGAGAGACTGCAGGGTTGTCAAAATTCTGGATTTACATGTCCTGAAAAAGCTATGTTTTATTACCAAAATAAAAGTTATTAATGAAAATATCTCAAGAAATGGCAAAGTTATGGTCAATTTAATCTGCTCTGAAGGATTTTCTTTGATACAAACTGAGTTAAATATGGAAACAATGTCATTGGTGGCTTCTTGTTTGGCAAAAATGGTCAGTCGTGTATAATTTTCACGATATTCAATTTGGCTCTGTTGACACCCCTCTGAGAGATTTTGTAGACGAAAAATCACAACTGAAAAAATTGTCCCTTTAAAAGGGTCCTGCTTGAAGGGCTTCAACTACCCATATACATTTACTGTATGCATACTGTCGGAGTGTCCTGTGTATGAATTGATTAGTTTTTCTAACAAATCATTTGACAAAATGAATTTGTGTTTGTGGCCATACATGATTTCATGTGAATTAAGGCACTTTATGAAAGAAGGGTTAAATCTGACTCAGGATGAATCTCTCCATGTATGGTTAGTGCTGGAAGGTCATAATTATTCATATTTCCACTGCTTATATTGAACTTTGTTCAGTAGTTTAATTAAAACTTGAGTATTTATTGTATCATGTCATGAATTGTCTTTCATAAGATTTAAATCATAATCAGTGAATAAAGATGTGAAAATTTCTATCATTGTATGAAAGTGGCAGTTTTATTTCTAGGCTAGAACAAAGGAATCATGTTTATGGTACTTGACCTAACAATAGGGTAGGGACATCACTATGCTTTACATTTAGGATAGATCACGAGTAACCATTTTCTATGAAGTTTATAGGTGAGTGCAGGGAGCCATGAAATATCATAAACTACAGTTACAAGAGATCTATCTGACTTAGACCACAAGTATTCTACTGTATATATGTTTGTACTAGCTATACTATATGTTTTAGCAAACACTTTTTCTATGCAATGACTGGTCAGTTGGAGTTGACTGTGGTCTAATATTCATCACACGCGTATTATGTTCTGTCATCCCTCCGTGTCGGGGGATGGAAACAACCCGAACAGTTTTTGTCCCCAACCCAAATTGTTTACAAATCCCCGGTCATTTTCCCCCCAACCCCGGGCAATTTTTGTCCAGGTCCTTCAAACAAATTTTATCCAGACCCCCGGGCATTTCCCCCGACCCCCGGGCATTTCCCCCGACCCCTGGGCATTTCCCCCGACCCCCGGGCATTTCCCCGACCCCCGGGCATTTCCCCCGACCCCTGGGCATTTCGGCCGAATATTATCCTCCATGGTTTCAAATCAACTTTTCATATAATTAAACAGTTATTGACTAGTGAGCCATTACATATGATATGATATTCAATGGCTCACTAGTCAATAACTGTACCGTATAATTGTTTGTTGTCAGGCCTTGATAACAAATTTTTATGCCCCGCCATGAAATGGCGGACGGCATATAGTGTTTTGTTCATAACTTTGATATGTATGATTGGATTTTGAAATAAATTGGCACAAATATTCATCATATCAAGACAAGGCCCCGAGGTTATAAAACTTTTTAAAATCTCAGCTCCAATCTCAGCTCCAAACTCAAACTCCCAGCTCAGCTGAGATTCCAGCTCAGACGGAGGTTATAAAACTTTCTGAGTTCGTTCTCCGCTGAGCTTGAATTCGAGGCGCTTTTATTAAATACGTAAGCGGCCCAACCACCGGATGTTTACGTTTCGTCTGCTATTATACGCTTAGCAATGGAAGAGAAAAATTTACAAAAAATCAAATGGACTGCGTCTGAAGAAGATGTGTTCGTAGATCTCGTCCTTGGTAACGAAGATCTCCTCTTTGGTGCCCTTAAGGGCGCCAACGTGGAGAGTATTCGTCGATCAAGGACGAGGTGCTGGGAAGAGATCGCCCAGCAGTTGAACAGGTACGTGGATGTTTTATTTTGAGATTTACTATGAATCGAGTGTTATTTACAGATGTATAAATGATCGGAATGTTGCATGAATGGTTGTCCCAATTTGCGAATGTTCTGGCGCTAGTCATGAGGTGTACCTGTGACAATTTCATTTCCCTTATGGAACCCCATGAACTGTCAAATACTTAGTAATTAAGTGTTACTTCCCTTACCTTGTGTTACATCCGGTAATGAAATTGATCGTATTTTGGACTTTTATAGTGCCAGTTTTATGTCATTAATAAATGTAGCATGTTTTTTCTGCATATTGAATAGTGTTTCGGGATTTATAGTACGTGCATTGTGTGTCACCTGATGTAAGATGTGTTCATCAAATACAGTAACTCTAAATATCTATTTTCCAGTCGCTTTGTCAACTCTAAGAAAGATGTGGCTTGTCTGAAGAAAAAATTTAGCAACATCAAACAGAGAGGTACTGTACATATTTCAATTCAGTTTTCATAATTAAGCTGCACCATTATTTCTGAAGTAATTTCTTGTTCTGACTTTTACAATATTTTTCTGTTTTTTGTTCATTATATCTTTTTATGTCAACTTGTTTATACTGTAGCAGTGTGATATGCTGTATTATAAATTGGCTGTGAAATTCACTGGCCCGATTAGCTCAGTTGGTATAGCATCTGACATGCAATCAGGAGGTCGTGGGTTTGAGCCCACATCGGGTATATTATTTTCCTCCTCTGATGATTACAATATGTACACTGTCTGGTGTGTTTGTTTTTCTATTGTACAACATTGTACACGTCCATTATTTACATTATATGTATGTTTTGTTACGTAAAATGAACTGTATTAGTTTGTGTTAATACAATTTTGAATTTAAGTTTGGTACAACAAATTTAAGCAATTATCAGTTAATTAATGCATGCTGTTATTTGTAAATGAATGATTGAGGATTGAACTGACAAGACTTTGTACCTGATTTAAACACAATTCATTTGTTATATATATGTATGTGGAATTGTTTGAAGTGTTGAGATAAAGTCTACATTTATGACATTGATAATTTATTGAAGTAAAAAATTAAAAACAGTACATCAATCAGTATATATTATAATGACCATTTTCTTGATTGTCAGATGAATCATTTGTGTGTGATTTGCATTTAAATTTTAATGACATGGCGATTGGTTGTACGTATGAATATAATTATGCTCTTACATTTTCAGCAAAAGCAAAGCTAGATAATGCCAAATCTAGTAGAGCAAAAACTGGCGGTGGTCCACAGGCACCACAATGCACGCCAGCAGAGCAGACGTTGCTCTCATGTATAGGAGAGAGACCAAGTGTGTCTGGTGTAACAACTGGTGTTGATACAGACTGTAAGTTGTCATTTTGAATTATGTTCATAGAACTTTAATGTGGAGCTTAAGTTCCATGATGATTTACAGGTCATATAGAAGTTTATATATTGCCTACTTGCAATGAAGACGATAAAGCCAATAGTGTTTCACATTTTTGTTAGCTCACAGTGAATGAATCATTCAGCGTGCATGACAATCCAAGACTTGAAAAGTTACTTGTGATTTAATGTCTTAGTATAAATGCATACATGCAGGGATAGCATTAAATGTGAAAAAACATTGTGTCTAGCTTACTTTTGCATGAAATTATCTTGTAATTCAAATTTTGACTGGTGCATTGATATCATCATTTGGAAACAAAATATAGTGTTATTCTTCTATGTATGTTTCAGCATGTACATACAATACTGAGTGTATCGGTAATGATGAGAGTGAAAGTTCGGGTACATCACAACACGGTGAGTGCATTGTATTTAAGGACATATGAAATGATTAATTGTAATAGTCATTACTTTTACCGAACATGACTGCATTACAGTTGTCTTTACCAAATGGTTTCATACACATGTTTATAATTGAATGTATATCTGACTTTTTTCATATTGTTGTACATGTCTTCAAATGCATATATATAGAATTAGTGGATGATTCATCTCATGTTATGTCATTGCTTGATGTAAGTTTTTCCAAATTTCGTATGTACAACAACAGTAATACACTTGTGAAACTATATTTATTTATGTGTGTTCAGCATTAAACTGAAAACACATAGTGATGCTTATTGTTAACTGAACAAGTACCATGAGTGAATAACAAATGTGACTGCAATGCAATATGAATGATGCTGAAATTGAATTGTACTGAATGTAAAGGTACAATGTAAATTTGATTTACATTTAATATTTAATTACATTACATACTATGATATGTAGAAATCAATGACTTAAGTCACTATAATAGTAGAAATGAATTAATTGGTTAATTTTGCTAAATCCAATAATCATGAATTTTGAAATCGCTGTCTTAAAAAAGTCATTAATTTAATCTGTCGGTCATGAAGGCCTAAGAAAAGATTTGGTGAGAAAAGGCTGAAAGGAATTCTTTCAGTGATATAAATCTCAAAAAAGAAAGTGCAAAGACAATTTACAATAACAAACAAACATTTACAAAACTACATATACTTGTAATTGAGTTTGTATTTCGTAGCATTTCAAAAGAACATAAAATAATAAATCCATTGCACAAGGTAACTTAGTAAGACAAGTTATATGACCAAATGTGTAAGTATATAGGCAAATATTGAACAACTTAGTGTTACATTTACCTCTTAATCAATAATCATTGTGTACATACCGGTATATAAAACCATGCTGTCATGTTACTACTTTCAGTAAGACCTGTTTCAAATTCATCAGTAGCTGTATCAACAGCTGAATGTGCATCATCCAGTGCCAATGCAGGAAGTGAGTCAATTTTAATTATAAACTCTCTAAGTACTTTTTCACATTCTCATGCAGGCAACATTAAAAAATATGAGGGATTTTGTCATATTACAAACTATTTGTCAGTTATAAAAATGCACTGTACAAATTCAACAGACACTTCGTGGGTATGTTAGTGCAGTTCAATATTTTTTTTGGTGTTCATTTGCTGCAGTTGGGTCTGCACCATGATCAGACAGATGTAACATTTACATATCTAAACCATGTGTACAGTTCAGGCTGTGAACAAAACACTTCAGTTTATTTTACATGGTTAAAATGTTTCAATATTTAAATTTATACTGTTGTATATTTTGATTATTGAATTCTTTTCAGACAATTACGAACAACTATCAGTTACGCATTCTGCCCTAGATTTTCATAACAACAGCACTTTTAACCAATGACAAACTTTCTTCTTCAGCTGAAAATTTTGTACCCTACCAATTTCATTGGTTCGTATGTATGTCAAAATCAATTTTCATACAGCTGCGTTGAAAAAAAACAGCAGTAAATACTATAAATCAGAAAGTACTTCATTAAAACACAAGTGGTTATCTGACAAAATGTGTAAGTATATGCAAAGATTGAATATTTCAATATAACAACTATCTCCTAATATGTCATTTTACTGCTTTCAGCAAAACCTGTTTCATCAACTGCTGGTTCTAAACCCCAGTGTGAATCATCGAGTTCCTTTGCAAGAAGTGAGTCAATCAAGTTTATGAACTCTTACATTACTTTTTAGTTATCCTAACCAGCTTTCCTGGACTTCATTTCGGCCTTTAACCAGTACTAACCGCATTCTATCTGCAAGCTACTATCTAGCTACCCCAAATAATTTAGAGGTGGAGGAAAATTTAACATATGATGTTATATCTTTAGTCATATTTGTCACGGACAGTGTGAGCCTTGCGCAGGGTTCGAACTCAAAATCCCTTAATCATTATATCAATGGTCAAATCACTGAGCTACCAGGCGGGCTATGATACACTAAGAGCAGTGTGTGTGGTTGTATCCCTCACTCATGTGACAAAATTCTAGTGTGTCCAATACGTCAAAAATGACAAAAGATTGGCAAAATAAATATAATAACAGGAATATGTACTTTCAGATGATGTTAAACAGACAAAAGAAAAAAAAAGAAAATTCAAGACCTTAAGGGAAAAGATAGAGGAGCAGACTTTAATTAATATTCAGTTAGACAACAAACGGATTGAAAGAGAAATGGAAATACAGGATGTGAAATTAAAGAAAATGAAATTAAAAATTGAATTGATGCAGCAGGAAAAAATCTTCTGTCAGCTGAAAATGCAGTCTGAGTTCAATATAGTTGTTCAGAATGATGAATAGACATTACTATTCACAATTTCAACAAATATGTTGACTCAGACTGTATTCATTGTCTTCATATGCATTCATCCCATTGTTTTGCATAGAGGTCTTCACAGCCAAATACTGTAGTTTTATGACATATATACTTAAAAAATGAGTTATCATTTTTCTATGACAGTTACTTTATGTACTTCAATTTTATTTTACTACACAATTTGTAAAGTCCCATAAGCATATAAATTTGTCGGTCGTAAAAGTTTCTTTATGTTCTTTAACAGAGGAAACCGGTTTGTTTTCATGCTGTGCATACTTTATTGCTTGGTTTTGTGTCACTTACAAAGATTTCAATGTGTCAATAATCAAAAGTATCAGCATCGCTTTGGAAAAAACTTATGGTAAATCATTTTCTATCATGGAGACCTAATTGATTAATGTTTCTAAAATCCCTAGCTCCTTTTTGAGATTATAATTGTATGTATTAGGTATGAAGACCTCATTGCAGTATTTTCACTTATGCTTCCATTTCTCTTTCAATCGATTTGTTGTCTATGTATACTGTTTCATTTCAACTGAAAAATGTGTTTATTATATGGTTTCTCATTGAAGTGCCATCTTGATGAATTCCAGTATTATTGATATTTAAATTATCTTCATCATCATCATTGTCAAGCTTCTCTGAATTTTTTATGATATCCCCTTCATTTATGCCAATATTGTGCAATACTGCACATGCTACAGTATAAATTACCGCTTGATCCGGTTGTGTTATCATTTCCTTATGGAGTATCTGAAATAAATGTACAGCATTATGTAACAATAGATAACCAAGGACAACAAGTGGAGAATGCTGTTAATCTTAGTGCTTGTGACCTTGACCTTTGAACTACAATTTCAGTTGACATTCATGACATATCGTCTCATTGAAGTTAACTTTTATACCTATTTATTTCAAAGTCCTTCAATGCAAACAGAAGGTACAGTGAAGAAAAAAAACATTTGATTGAAGAATTAATCTTGACCTATGGATCTGGGTGTTGCCCAGGACACTCGTCTCATTGTATAACGCAGCCATTTTCAAATGAGTCAATGCATAAGGGAGGTATAGCCCAGACAAAAATCTGTACAGACCAACAGACTAACTAAATAAAGGACATATACCTAACTGTCAATGTGGCGACTATGTCAAGATGACCGCAAGTTGGCTCGACAAAAACACTCTGTTCCCATATACAATGCTAATTGATTGTAATTATATAGTCATTATTTAATTCCGACTGAACGTGTTCAATGAAACACTAATTCTTCGTTTACTTTGAGGTAATATTGCTGATCATTATAATTTTTTATATGACATGTTGAATGTTACCTGAAATCTTCTTTTTAATATTCCAAATGTTTGTTCAATAAGCACCCTGGTTCGACATAGGGATTCGTTGTAGCTTGTCATTGCTTGGCCTATGGGGTTTAGTAATGGAGTCATTAAAAAAAATCTGCAGGGATACCCAGAGTCGCCTAGCAGTACACCATTCAAATCACCTGTTAATAAAGAGCAAGTTATTCTTGAAATTGTATTTATTTTCAAATTTTGAACAAAGTATTACATGGTTTATCTGTATGCTTTGGTTAATGCTCAATAACCTTAACCATAGTATGAAATAGCGGACCGAAATATCTACTGTGAAGACAATTCTTGTGTAAAATGAAATTTAAAGTAATGATTTTGAAATTGGAAAAGTTGGCATTATTTCAAGAAATATTTTCAAAGGGAAGGTGCCCATTTACATGCTGCAAATGTATAACTTAGAAAACCCATAACTAAATTAAGGATGTTAAAAGCTTAATGTAATTAACTATGAAATCGTGACCTTTCTTCAAAGCCTGTAACCTTTTTATATTTTTTTATTAAGCATATGACAATATCTTCTATTATTATAAGAAAAATGCCGCACACATGCAAATAAGCTGTATGCATCTTCTTGTATATGATAATATTTCATTAATTTCTTTCCCAAGTATCAACTATGTATAATTATACATTTGTTTTATGGTTGTCATTGTATATGATTGTTGTAGATTGTACATTTAAAAGAGACATTATTGTATTCATTGTATATGGATGAAGTTCCTTACCTCTCTCAAACCGCTGACATAGTGATGATCTTCTAAAAATTCTGCTGTCATGGACAGACCCAGGCCATGCGGCATAGCAACTTGTTATCTTAAATGTAGGGTCACAACACATCTGCAGATAAATAGAGGCAATAGCTAAATATTTGCATCATTTGTTCATTGCATATGTTTGATGATTCTTGTGGAGTTTCATTATTTTTGTGACAATCTTTACATTAAAGTATAACTGAATGATTTTTATGATTTTTTTTCAACTGTAACCTGGTCAACATTACTTTCAGAGTTATGTACATTTTCAACATATGAAGTTGAGCCCTTAAATGAAAAATTGTTACCGTTGTCAACATAAAACTTCATATATTTTATCGATATTATTGAGAGTAATTGTATAGAATTTCAGTGTGCAAGAGCCGTAACTATTGATTTTTTAGTCTTAATGTTCATGATTCAGGTTTGATTTAAAAGTGAGAGTTTGGACTAAGCAATCATTTTCATACTTCATTTATAATTTCACTTTACAAGTATCATATCTGTTGTGAGTATGTAAGTTATTTCTTCATTTATGAGAGACATTGGAAATGTATAACCATGAATTATGTTTATTTTTTATCTGATGCTTATATTGTTAACTTTCATATTGCTTTATATTGTTTCATTTATAGTGAAAATGATAAAAACAAACATGCCGATGTACAAAACTCATAAATTTAAGAGATATTAAGATTGTCTTTTTGTGTTACAGTTATTTCTATATCCTGTCATGCAGATGATGTCAACTGTGTCAACATCAATACATAACTTAGAATAATGCAGCAATACACAAGCATCATGTTCAATTGAAATAACATTTTACATAATTATGATGTACATGTTGAAACATGTTAAGTTATACAATACAACCTCTTCAGAGCAACAACCTGTGGGAGATACAATTTATTGGCCATTTTTATGAGATTATTGGTCTACAGAGGTGTAATTTATAGTAAATATCCGCTTAGTGAAATTTTGAAGGTGTTGTTAAAGAGAGGTTGTTGCATTAGAGAGGGCCGCTCTTGAGAGGTTAATTTTTTTGTACTGTAATTGTATCATATGTCAAAGAAGAGATATTTTATTCTCATGCTGATGTGAAATCAACAACACTGTGCCACATCAAAATGTAATGGCCAATAAATACATGTTTAACTGAACATTCAGAACAAAAACTCAATGAATGACTGTTGTTGATAGAGATGGTGTTGATGTAACACAAAATAATTAAACCATACATAAAAATTAAGGCCCTTACCTGAACATTCAATGAATGATATCCTTTACGGTTTACATAATCTCCTTCATTTGCATTTGGTCGAATTATTCTGATGAAAGTGCCATCTACACAACCAAGAACGTTAGGAAAGCCTTGAAACAGAAAAATAATGAAGTTGTGCTATCACGTACAGATTTCATAACTAAATTTTAATCTACCGTACTACAGCTGAGTCAAACTTAAGTTTAATTTTTGCTACACATGTTTATCATGTATAATTTAAAGTAGAGATGAATGTAACTTTCATATAGGTAATTTACAGTTGTTTCAGAGGATAAAAAAAGTTTGCCGAATGAGTCTCGAACCAACGACCTAAACATAATATTACGTAAAACGGTCACAAAAGAGCGCTTTACCCACCGCGCTGATTTCACATTTACATTTCTGAGGATTTATTACGTTTGTATAGGCAAACAATTGATACACAGGTATAGATTCACCGAATTACAGGTCAAATACTTCATCGATGTTGTGATCATGAAGTTTTCAATACAGAAATTATTCAAGCTAACATTAAATTATTCAACGGAGTAATATAAACAAAATCGAATTACAGTTTTCGCTAGCAAAATTGCCCTGAACGGAGCCTCAATATAAGCTAAGAATAGAAACCAATGAAAATCGTTTCATAACATGGAAAAACCAATAACCTGCTATCTTGAAGAATTCGTTCTTCACGCGCACTGCCTCTTCGCCAACGGGAAACTTGATCAACTCTGACGACTTAGAGCTAATTATTTTACTAATATGCCACACAATCCTCCCAACAGTGGACCTCGATAGATTCAGTGTGTCACCTATAGTGATGTGAGCGCTGCCAGTCGCCAGAAATCGTACAGTAACAAGCAGCTGCAATAATGGCGGAACTGCACAGTTCCTAAGCGACAGCTGAGTAATATTAAGCAGTGTCATTATGTACATGATGGTCTGCGGCCTGAACCTGAACCTGCAAAAGATCTCCTCAGGCGTGTAATTTTCAAGGGGATTTGAGCGATCTCGGAAAACCCTCGGAATGCGTTGGTATAAATGATTCAACATGAAATTTCGACGAACGCGTTGATGAGCTGCCATTCTTTTTTTTCTGAGCTGAGATTCTGAGGCAGGTAAACACCGGTCTCAGAAACTCAGCTCAAGCTGAGCACGAACTCAGACTCAGAAGTTTTATAACCTCCACTTTTCCTGAGTTCGGTCTCAGCCTGAGCTGGGAGCTCGTTTCTGAGCTGGGAGACCGAACTCAAGAGTTTGATGGATTAAAATTAGTACTCAACAAATTAACACTCTGTTTTATGGGAACCGTTGTTTAGTTAATAATCTTGTCTGTAGCATCACTTCTGTACATGATGCCTATTTTAAATTGTCCTCCACCTCTAAATTATGTGGGGTAGCTTGCCAGAAGCTTACGGATAGAATGTGGTTAGTACTGGTTAAGGCCTAAATAAGTTCCAGGAAAGCTGGTTAGGATAACTGCCCGCCATGATATGACTGAAATAATGTTGATAATGGTGTTAAACCCGATGAAACAAACAAACAAACATCTTTACATAATCACCCAACTAATTCAACACTTCTGTGACATCCTATCCATCTACTTTTCAGTGTTCACTGTCAGTTTTTAAACAGGAAACAAACTTGTATCTCCTTGGCGCTGCTACCTGTACAATGTTTTGTTGAACAAAAATCAGATGATGATGCAGATGTTGGTGTGGCCCAGTCAGGAATACATCCAAAAATAACCATAATTCATGAAGATACGTCAGAGATTTGGGTCAATGTAAGTTTTTAAGGTCATTACTTATCTCCCCTTTTTCTCATTTTTAGATACATTTACTTCTGCTTTCATTATTTGGTCATTATGTTAATTGATTTCTGCTAAAATGCTACGATCAATTTTGCCCTTATGTTATCTTACAATAATTTTGGACGTTACATTTCCGTTCGGCAAAATCCAAAAATATGAAAATATTTGGCAACAAATTTAAACTTGAAATACAAAGGGAATGTTCAGAAGAATAAAAATAAGAAAATACGTCTGTGAGCAGCTTAGTCTCAGCACAACTTACCTATTTTGCCTCCAGATCAATAAATCAGGGCCATTTTGTTTTTGGCTTGTCTGTCTATTTGTTTGTACCAGAGTTTAACCTTCCCTATAAAATCAAAATACTTACAAACACCAAACTTTATATGTTGGTTCCTCATGACAACCACCACAGGACCTGTACAGTTTCAGGTCAGTAGGTCAAAGGTCAAGGTTACTGAGACTTAGTGTATTGATCTGTTTTATGATTTTTGTAATTTTTCTTGTAGGTTCACGATATCTTACACTTCTTACCGACGTCTGAACCGAATGAAGTCTGTTTTATCTGGTTATCCGAACGGTCCGGTTTCCGTCATTTGTACAAAGTTACCTCTCTTCTCTCAGCAACATCCGGTCAAATTCAACCAGATATGCATGAAGGTAGCCATCTTATATCATGTACATTTCTCTCTTTTTTACGTAATTCATATTTTTAACACTATATTATTCGTCATTATTTTTACTCAAATTTCAAGCAATTATGAACTTACCGAGCCGTCATGTTTAATTTTGTATTAAGCATAAAAATGTTTGTTTCCGGTTACATGCTCATTAAAAATAGGGTAGACAGGTAGGGGCTTTTTTACTCTTGAAAGTGTATGGAAAGGTAACAAAAGTAAGAAAGTGGAAGTACATTTTATGTTTTAAATCTGTGATTATCTAGAGTATAGTATACAAAACACTTTGTTAACTATTATTGTAAAATTTTGTAAAATGTCTTTTTTTTTTAAATGTCAATTTTGTTTAGCTCACCTGAATAAAACTCAGCACAAACAGTTTATATGTGGTTAATTGGCCTAAAGGTGTACATTGTGTCAAGACTATACATACTTGACCTTCAAATTCTAATTCATATTGATGATAACACAGGCTTTTACTGTTTTAAGTATGACTTTATCTAACACATTTTAACTTTACTCCTGACAGTACTCTCAGTGCTTTGATTTACTTACTGCAGCACAAGTTTGAATCAAATTTGTAAGTGATAGTGCCATAAATCATTTCTCAGATGGGCATCCAGGGACCAGTTGGTCCTCTTGTTTAAAGTTAATTTTGTGACATGTGAAATATATGCAATAATTGACTTACTGGCCTTAAGTTTTCTTCCTAATGTTGAATTAAATCATATTTTTATTTGAATCCATTAGATGTGTTGAGGTGTGAATGTTCTAAAGTGGAACCAATAACTTCTGGTGATTGGGAAGTAGCTTACAAAGAGGTACGTCTATTTCACACTCTGTGAGGGAAGAAAATTATTCTTGTCAGTTTTCCTGTATTAACTTTTTTTGTCATATATTGTTTGGTGAATGCTGATAGCAGGTTGTGGGTTCAAGCTCAGCTACCAACCATTTCTCTTTATGTGAAAAAGTAGGCTGTTGCTTACAGAGGATGGGAGTCTAGTACTGGTTCTTCCCAGGAACGATGGTTAGGTGAACTGTCCACCTCATATGACTCTGACTGTTGAAAAGGGGCATAACCCCCCCTCCCCCCAAACAAACAAGCAAATAAACATTTTCTGGTGAGTAACTTAATGTATTATACTACTTAGGGCTTTTCATAGTGTGTACGCCATGTTGACAAATATTTAAGTTAGAGAGCTAAGAACTAATTCTTGAACGGCCCTTTTGTATGGCTGGCCACCACACATATTATGTACCGGTACTTAATATGTAAATTAAAAATGTTTATATTTATGTCATGACTATAGACACTTGAATCTATTTTCACAATAAACGTCTGGGCACTAATTTGAAACAATACCATAAATACAGTGTTTTACACTGACTATAAAGTTTTAGTGCGTTCCTGTCATAAGTTTTAGGGTTCCCTTTTTCATTCTGTGCGACAGTTTATTAAAATTAATCATTTCTTACCTACCTTCCTACCTACTGATATAATGGTATTTTTGTTTTATCAATTCTTTTTTCTTAGATTTGGGTGGATGAAGAGAGACAGTTAGTTTATTTCATTGGATTGAAAGACACGCCTCTAGAAAGTCATTTGTAAGTTAATTGTATTTCATTGGTCTAAATGACACACCTCTTTAAAGTCATTGTATTTCATTGGTCTAGCTGACACGCCTCTTTAAAGTCATTGTATTTCATTGGTCTAGCTGACACGCCTCTTTAAAGTCATTGTATTTCATTGGTCTAGCTGACACGCCTCTTTAAAGTAATTCTATTTCATTGGTCTAGCTGACACGCCTCTTTAAAGTCATTGTATTTCATTGGTCTAACTGACGCACCTCTTTAAAGTCATTGTATTTCATTGGTCTAGCTGACGCACCTCTTTAAAGTCATTGTTTTTCATTGGTCTAAATGACACGCCTCTTTAAAGTCATTGTATTTCATTGGTCTAGCTGACACGCCTCTTTAAAGTAATTCTATTTCATTGGTCTAGCTGACACGCCTCTTTAAAGTCATTGTATTTCATTGGTCTAGCTGACGCACCTCTTTAAAGTCATTGTATTTCATTGGTCTAGCTGACGCACCTCTTTAAAGTCATTGTATTTCATTGGTCTAGCTGACGCACCTCTTTAAAGTCATTGTATTTCATTGGTCTAGCTGACGCACCTCTTTAAAGTCATTGTATTTCATTGGTCTAACTGACGCACCTCTTTAAAGTCATTGTATTTCATTGGTCTAGCTGACGCACCTCTTTAAAGTCATTGTATTTCATTGGTCTAGCTGACGCACCTCTTTAAAGTCATTGTATTTCATTGGTCTAACTGACGCACCTCTTTAAAGTCATTGTATTTCATTGGTCTAACTGACGCACCTCTTTAAAGTCATTGTATTTCATTGGTCTAGCTGACGCACCTCTTTAAAGTAATTCTATTTCATTGGTCTAGCTGACGCACCTCTTTAAAGTCATTGTATTTCATTGGTCTAGCTGACGCACCTCTTTAAAGTCATTGTATTTCATTGGTCTAGCTGACGCACCTCTTTAAAGTCATTGTTTTTCATTGGTCTAGCTGATGCACCTCTTTAAAGTCATTGTTTTTCATTGGTCTAGCTGATGCACCTCTTTAAAGTCATTGTTTTTCATTGGTCTAGCTGACGCACCTCTTTAAAGTCATTGTTTTTCATTGGTCTAAATGACATGCCTCATTAAAGTCATTGTATACATTTCATTGGATGAAAGGACACGCCTCTTTAAGAGCAAATTATATGTGAATTGTATTTAAATGGGTCTAAAGATGCTCTTATCTGTATTAAATGTTTTAACGCACATGGTTTCTTATTATATTGCTTATATCAAAATCCCGCTTGTATTGAAGTAAAGATAAAGTCCCGATTTTTATCCTACTTATTACATATTATAAACAGACACATATATCGAATTCGTGGTTCTCGATATTTTTATATATCGAAGTAGATTTTCAGTCCGAAACCAATATTTTCAACTATAAAGTGACCATCTATGTCGAACTAATTATGTCGCCAACTTATAAAAGAAATGTTCACACCTTTTCCACAAACTAACACCTACAATCTAAAATAGATATTTAATTATTGACAGCTGTATAAACATGTTAGTGTCCATTCTCGCGATTATAAAACTGATACAAACTTTTCGTTGATGAAACAAATTATTATTAAAAACTGATATACACTCATTTAAAACACAGGTAACTGTATCATGAATAGATTATAAAAATATGAAAAAAAAAAATAAAAAAAAAATATTTATTACTATATTAACAAGGTATATTTCAACGAAAATCCCAAGATTTTTAAAGCATCAACAATTTTTTTTGGCTAAAGATATTTCCAGTGATTGATTATATTCATTAAACATATTGTTAAAACAACATTCATGCAAAATTCCAGAGAAATCCGTCGCCTAGTTCACGAGTTATGCCACAAAATGTAAATAAATGCTTCGGGACGATCACTGAGGTGATTTTGACATCCACTAAATTTACATAAAATAGACGATATTTAGTCTTAACCGTTGTGTACAAACATAATGAACAGCTACACTTAGAAAACACAACTGTTGGAACATATTTACCCCCATGGCAATTTGTAAATTCGTTACATGTAAATGTCTAAGCAATAAACAAATTTTCGGCTTTAATTTTTATCCCCAATAGACTCCATTTTGGTTCATATGACGCGCCTGCTATCCTGTTTGTGACAACGATTTTCATTGGCCGATTTCAAAGGGGTTTTCCCAGGTGAAATGACGTATGTACAATAATTTGGTTCCCGGCCAATGAAAACGAATGTACAAAATACACTGGGATTTCTCTAGAGTCATCGACAAATGAAGTTTTTACGTTGATATTTAGATAAAATTGGAATTTAAACGTTGAATTACATGTTATGAAGGTAAAATAATGTAAATAAATAAAGCTTTCAATGCAGGAATATGTTTTTGTTCAATTACGACCGTAAAAAGTATATTCATTTGCATGAATTCACCGGAATCCTTGATGAAATTGAAAAACAAAAGTCACCTCAGTGATCGTCCAGAGAATTTTCGTTGAAATATACCTTGTTAATATAGTAATAAATATTTTTTTTTTTTTTTTTTTCATATTTTTATAATCTATTCATGATACAGTTACCTGTGATTTAAACCTACCTTATGCAAAATAAATATACTGAAAGTACCGGGTATAAGTACCAGTATAAATGCCGTATTCTAATTACCCGTTACCATCCCGGACACCAAATAACACAATTACGTTATTATTACGACACACTGAGTTTAACTTTAAAATGTAAACACAGGTATTTAAATTCCTATATCGAAGTTCTTCATATCAAACCATTTTGGCAACTCCCCCAAATTTCGATATAACGAGTTTCGACTGTATTTCATGTTACAGTATGTAACTCCAATCCCTAATTAAGAGACCACCTGTCTTCAGAGACCTTTTTTTTTCAGGTATGTTTCATCATATGTTAATTTTGGTGATTGTATACGGTTGACTGAACTTGGTTATTCACACAGTATAGCGTTTAATAAGGTAGGATCTTATTGAATTTAATTATTTGTACCTGGCAGGGTTCTTATCTGACCCTTAAAGTCCCATAAGCATATAAATTTATCGGTCCTAATAGTTTCTGTTTCTTCTGTAACAGAGGAATCCGGTGTGTTTTCCTCCCGTGCATACTTTATAGCAAGAAAGAATGTTTCCAAAACCATTATCGTATTTATATCAATATCATTGAAAAAAATACTATTTATAGAACAGCTGTGTTTTTCACGCAGTCATATTATGCACACTGCATTAAGTGACGTCATGCGCTCTTTACATTTCAAGTTTACAAAAGCAAAATTCACAGCGAAATGAGCATTTTTAGAAAAAAATGGCTTGTTTCATCGGTAATTATTATCTTGGGATAATATCAGCGATTGTTTGTTTTTTGCATATATTTTTTATAGCAAAAAGCTAATGGGACTTTAAAATGACATTTCAAAATAGCAAGACAAAGCTTTGGAGAATTTATAGTAAAAGATGAAATTTATTATTACATTACAAAGTAATTTTGTTGACTCTTTGAGTGATCATAAGCTAGGGGTCATTTTTTACCCTCAACTTTTGACATCTAGTGAGCATCCAGCCTGGTATCACTCATTTAAATGAAAGCTGTTAACCTTACTTACTCTGCCTCAGTCAACATTATTTTTCCTGGGCTGACAATTTTTAATAACGCCCTTTCTGAAATGTGATATTTGTATAATGTTTAATCCAGTTAAAATAAGAGATAGGTATCATATGATAATTATTTGCACATTAGATAATCATTTGCACATAAGGTATGATAATTATTTGCACATAATATATGATAATTATTTAATGTATACAATAAGATTATTATATATCAATTCAGGAACGTACATTATTTGTTAGTGTCTACAGCTCAGCTGCAGTGACCCCAATGTCGACATTACACCAGATTGTACACACTGAGAACTTAGTACGGACACAACCTTGTGGAATTCTCATGCCATCTTCACGTAGGTGTATACTTATATATGTACATGCACTGCCTTAATTCTTCACATGTAATATATTATTATACCCCTGCAAACGAAGTTGGAGTCACTCTGTCGGTTGGAGGGTCCTTTGGTCCGTTTGCATACAATATCACAAGTTTGTGGAGCGAACTTCTTCCACATTCTTTGAGCAATTGCAATGAAACTTGAAATATGTCGTCACCATGAAGTGTAGATATACAAGACACAATTTTCATGCCCAGTGATCCACACATTTCAGAGTTAAGTGCCCTTGAACTTAGCCATATAGTGAGCTATTGCATACTTGTGCCAAAATGGCAGCGGGGGTATTAGTCACTTCTGTTGCCCAGTGGTTTGTATGCTGGACATTTACCTCATCTATCCAGATTTGAATACCAGTCGTGGCAGGTTATGCCCTTCTATGAACTTTTGACAAAAATGTTAATTATCCTCTTTATAATTACTACAGTAAGTGGAAAGGTAAGTTAGTACTGGTTAGAATAATGAAAATGGTTTCCGAGCAATAACTAAAAAGATATTAACATACAGGTCATGTTTACAGTAGTATAGCACCTTCATTGTTGGTTTTGATCAAAATCTACGTAAAAATGGGTTATACGAGATGGAAACTATATTACCTGGTCATTAAATATAGTGTGTTTGTTCTCAGATGAGCAATCTAGGGCCATCTTGGCCCTCTTGTTTACTTAGCTCTCAGCGGGGCCCTTGGTCCTTCTGATACATTTCTAGTTTGAGATTCCAACTTACATTTTCTATATGTTTCTGGTGAGTGATTATAGGGCCATCATGACCCTCTTGTTTATTCATTAATATTCAAATTGACTTTTTATGTTTATATGTATAAATTATATGTGTCAATAGAGTATTTTGTTAATTTACCCTGTGATAATTTTACACTTTCAGCTTGTCCCGATTATAATGTGCCAGAATTATTTAATTACAAAAGCAAGTCTGGTAATACCATGCATGGAATGGTGTATAAACCTCTCGGATGCCAGCCAGGTGTGAAGTACCCCACAGTACTGTTTGTGTATGGTGGACCTCATGTACAACTTGTGTCGAACACTTTTAAAGGGTTAAAGTATGTACAATAAACTGGTTGATTATTAATGATTAATTATAAAGTAAACTCTTCAGAGTAAAATTCTATTGTTGTTAGGAGGTTTTAGCTCTAGAGGTTAGACTGAAAGTTAAATTTTGCTGTGGGAAACAATCATGCTGTTGTTAAACAGAGGTTGTTGCTCAAGAGAGGGCCGATCTGGAGAGGTTGTACTGTATGATTCATGGTTTTAGGATTTTTATTAAAATTTTGGAAGTAGAACATTTTACCCTGCTGTTGTTTTATTTTAATATTGCGCTTATTTTATAGAATTTGACCTCCCATCAGTAAAAGTATCCCATCAATAAAAGTTTCCCATCACTAACAGTATCCCAACAATAATAGTATCCCATTGATTTTTGTTTCCCATCAGTAACTATCCCATTAATAACAGTATTCCATCAATAGCAGTATTCCATCAATAAGTTGAGTATTTGATCTGACATCTAGACCAGGTTAGTATAAAATGTATATATAATAAGGCTCAAGCTAGTTATTAGGTTTTCGTGGTATTGTCAGTCCTGCTACATACATAAGCCCCTCATCTTGTGCGTATTATTTTCCAGATTTTTACGATTACATACACTGTCATCTCAGGGTTATGCTGTTGTTATTATTGATGGTCGAGGCTCATGTTGTCGAGGTCTCAAGTTTGAGAGTCATATAAAGAACAGACTGGTAAGTTGCTATCATTCTATTCAGTCATGGCTGCTTTTGCCCCTTTATCGATACATGGAGGACATGTTGGTTTTGGCCTTTCTGTTTGTCTGTTTGTTTGTACCAAATTTTAACCTTGCCTATAAAATCAAAACTTTTCCACTTAAGAACGCCTACATTCATATGTTGGTTCCTCATGACAACCTCTAAATTCCTGTGCATTTTCAGGTCAGTAGGTCAAGGTCACCCTGAGGGGCATAGTGTTTTAAGACACATCTTGTTATCATTCTATTCAGTCATGTTTTTTTAGCTGATATTTAATTTGTTGGTGAGTTTATCATGCAGATATAGTCAAAACTTGTGTTTGCAGCAAACTCAGGAAAAGGGGCATACTTTCAATACAGTAGGGGAAACTTCCCAATCGGGAAATTAAGTTTCCAAATCGGGAAACATTGCTGTTTAGCAATTTCAGTGTTCAATTAAAAAATAACTAGAACATTTCAAAAAAATCTGAACGGTAGAAAGTTAGATATATCTTTTAAGTTTCATATGGTATATTCATTTTAAAGATCGGGTACGTATTCTTATGCACCGGATGTTTTGAGTAATATTAGTACAAAAGTAGTAATTTTATTTCCTGAACGGGAAATCTGTTACTATATTTAGTAACAGATTTCCTGTTCGGGAAATAGGGGAAAACCCACTTAGTGATTTTCCGATCGGGAAGTTTCCTCTACTGCAATAAAGGCCATTCTTTAAAAAAAGGCCATTGATTATTTAGAACAAAATAACCTGCAAATAAAGGCTACCTGTCAATAATGGCCACATGTATTTCCCAGGTTGGCCTTTGTTCTCTTTGACTGCATCATAAAATTGTTTTATTTATGACATACTGTGTTTATTTAGAACATACTGTGTTTATTTAGAACATTCTGTGTTTATTTAGGACAAGTTGTGTTTAATTCGAACATACTGTGTTTATTTCCCACATACTGTGTTTATATTTCTCAGGGTACAACAGAGATAGAGGATCAGGTAGAAGGATTACAAAATCTCATGTCTAAGGTGGATTTTATTGATGAAAGCAGAGTGGCCATTCATGGCTGGTCATACGGTAAGTACTGAATACAAATATTACACAGTCAAATAGTAAAAGGCTCTTTTCCTTCTATAACAGAGGCCGAAATTCGGTGAGTTAAAAAGGGCTCCTTTTTTCCCAATTTGCGGGGAAAAAATTCCCTAAAATAATATGCTATTTTAACTTGGTTGTCAAACCTTCTCCAAATTTGGCCAAAAATCGTGCTTGAATTTCCCAAAATGTAAGGTTAAGCCTCCATCCCAATTTTTGGAAAAAAGGCCCTGAAAGTTTGAAATACCACAAGAATGTCCAGAAGTTTCCAACTTCTGCGTTTTTGAAAATTTCACTCATTTATGTGTAAAAATGTCATGTAGAAGACTACAACCATGAAACTTGATTTCTATTATTTTGTGAACTTTATGAAATACAGGAAAACCTCAGGTCAAGAATGCACATATTTACACACCTGTTATTTGAGATCGCTTATTCATAACAATGGCTGATTGAGACTCAACTGGCATGTGACGAACAATGTGTAACATTAATTCATGTATGAAGCGTGTCAACAGTTTTAATTGGAGAAGTTTTACTGTATGTCTGATATATTTTGTGTTCAGTTCACTGGATATTTACTTCACTGGGTATTTACTTCACTGGATATTTACTTCACTGGATGTTTACTTCACTGGATATTTACTTCACTTGGATGTTTACTTCACTGGATATTTACTTCACTGGATATTTACTTTACTGGATATTTACTTCACTGGATATTTACTTTACTGTATATTTACTTCACTGGATATTTACTGCACTGGATATTTACTGCACTGGATATTTACTGCACTGGATATTTACTGCACTGGATATTTACCTCACTGGATATTTACTTTACTGGATATTTACTTCACTGGATATTTACTTCACTGGATATTTACTTCACTTGAATGTTTACTTCACTGGATATTTACTTCACTGGATATTTACTTCACTGGATATTTACTTTACTGGATATTTACTTTACTGGATATTTACTTTACTGGATATTTACTTCACTGGATATTTACTTCACTGGATATTTACTTCACTGGATATTTACTTCACTGGATATTTACTTCACCGGATATTTACTTCACTGGATATTTACTTCACTGGATATTTACTTCACTGGATATTTACCTCACTGGATATTTACTTTACTGGATATTTACTTCACTGGATATTTACTTCACTGGATATTTACTTTACTGGATATTTACTTCACTGGATATTTACTTCACTGGATATTTACTTCATTGGATATTTACTTCACTTGGATGTTTTAGTCTTCAGTATGTTAATTCTTTCTGTTTCAGGAGGTTATTTATCTTTGATGGGGTTGGCTCAGAGACCAGATGTTTTCAAGGTTAGAATTTTACAAACTTAATTTATGGTTCTTACCAGGTCTGCTGCCAAGCCCACGGGTGCAGAAAATATAACCATGTAGTGTATATGTAACCATTTAATATATACTGACAGACAGCATGTGTAGAAACAACTTCAAAACCCTGAAAAACTTACATACTAATTTCAATAAGCAAATACATGATGCACAGAATGCATAATATAAGCAGATAAATCATTATATAACCTAAACTTAAGAAATTAAAATATCTCAGTACGAAATGTCAAGAGTACAAAAATAACTAGTCCGTAAGAAAATTTAATTTAGAACCTGCAGCATAAACAACTTGACATTATCAACTTTAAGAACACTGGTAAATAATAATAGATTAGAATATCTTTTAACTTACATCAAGGTAGACAACAAACAGAATAAAAGCAAGTTTTTTACCACAAAAAAGGTCTGGCATGGCAACATGCTTTTCCTAAAAGGCGTGAAAGGCTAGAAGCCACTAAAAAAAGGTTAAACGGTACTAAATCTTACCAGTATGTTTCGGTTACTGTTCAAGTATTACCACAAAGTAGAAACTATATTTAAAGCATCTATTATATGAGATTGCAATCATTCTAGTAAATTGGAAAATGATTAAATTAATAGTAATGTACTTTTATATGTGTATGAATCCATCCCACAAGGCCTCGGCTATCTCCTTTGTTTTGTGTCCCATTTGAAAAAAAACTTCCTGATATTTAAATTGTCCCTAAGTGGATCATGTTATGTATACGTGTGCTATCCATCCATTGGTTACTGGAAACTCGTGAGATATTTACGACAATCTCCATTTCACTGACAAAGCATCATTTAGTAAACAATTAAGATTGAAAAGTAAAACATTCAAGATTATTATGACCCCTTTCAAAGAAAAGGGGCTATATTGCTTTGCACATGTCAGTCGGTCATCAGACCGTAAGCAAACCTTTTCAACCAATAACTAGACGATAACTATAACGATTTGGCCTAAGCTCTTCAGATTTGATTTTGAGGTTGATCATCACATGTAGATGATCCCTATTGATTTTGAGTTCAGTACATCAAAGGTCAAGGTCACAGTGACCTTCAGCCAAAAAATCTTTTCTGACCAATTACTAGAGAATGATTTGGCCTAGGCTCTTCAGATATGGTTTTGAGGTAGGGCCTGCCCATCACATGTAGATTTTAAGGTCAGTAGGTAAAAGTAACAAGGGAGCATTCATGTTTCACAAACACTTCTAGTTTGATATTGGTAGAAGTATACTCATGTTTTGATGTGTTATATGATATATAGTGTTTTATCTCTCCAGGTAGCTATAGCTGGTGCACCTGTTGTTGACTGGGCCCTCTATGATACAGGATACACAGAACGTTACATGGATCTACCACAAACCAATACATACGGTTATCAACAAGGGAATGTCCTCAATTATATCGACAGTTTCCCAGATGAGTAAGTAATCACTTGAAATAATCTTATACAGAACAATCTCTCCATAGGGGCCAGGCCCTCTTTTGAGCAACAACCTCCCTCCAACAACAGTTTGATTTTCCCCACTGCATGATTTAACTAATAATTTAACTTCTCTAGAGCAACAACCTCTCAACAATAACAAGAAATAAATCTTATATAACATTCACAGTACAGTCAATCCTGTTTTTATAGCCACCTCTGTATAAAGGCCACCCTGTGAATAATGGCCAATCTTTGTAAACCATCATTGAATATTCAGAACTAAATGACCTCAGAATAAAGGTCATATGTCAATAAAGGTCACCTGTCAATAAAGGTCACCTGTCAATAAAGGCCATTATGAATCATTCTCAAGGGTGGCCTTTGTTCACAGGTTTACTGTAACATGATCAGGTTTAGTATTATTTTTACAATTTTTGTACATTTCAGAGAGAATCGGTTACTTATAGTACATGGACTGATAGATGAAAATGTACATTTTCTACACAGCTGTCTACTTGTCAATGCTTTAATCAAAGGCTGCAAACCTCATCAGATTCAGGTTTGTTCGTTTGTTAGTTAGTTCATTTGAGTTTTACGCCCCTTTTCAGAGGTGGACAGGACAGTTCACCTTACCATCTTTCCTTGAAAATTCCAGTACTAGACTCCCTTGCACTGGACAACTGATTATCAATATATTCAATGGAATAAAATATTTTTTGTTTTCGAACAAGGGACAGCAGGATTTGTAAGTTTGAAAACTGCTGTCACAGCTAATATAATAAAATTATTACATCATTAAATGGGGCCCCAGTTGTTATATTTAGATTATGGTATTTTCTTGGCCCTTTTTTATGCTATTTTGGGGTTCAGTATTCACCACCATTCCCGAAGTAAAAAAGTATATATTTTTCCTCACTGAGAGAAAATTTTCCCCAAAATGAGAAAATCATTCTGATTCATGAAATACCTAAAGAAAGTATGTTAGTCTTTAAAAACTCCACAATTTGATGTTTCAGGACAAAAAATTTCCCCATCATAGCAACCCAATACCTGTGCCCTAAAGCATTAAAAAAAGGGCTGTCTGCCGAAGTTTTTGTATTTATACTCCAACAAATTTGAGAGGAGGTATATTGGGGTCAGGCAGTCGGTCTGTCCGTGGGGTTAAAAACACCGAAAAGATCATAGGGTTCACCCCACAACATACGTCTCATGAGAACGTCTGTCCGTCCGTCTGCATACGATATGACAAGTTTTTGGAGCAAACTACTTCCACATTCCTTAAGCAAATGCAATGAAATATATTATCAGTATGAAAGGTAGATGTGAAAGACACAATTTTAATGCCCAGTGATCCACTCATTTCACAGTTATGTCCCCTTGAACTTAGCCATATAGTGTACTGTCACATTCTTAGTGACAAAGAGGTGGCGGGGCTCTAGTTTATATTAATGTTTATTTTTATGTATAGTTATATATACATGTACAATGTAATGATATGATATCTGTGTTACAATTTCTTTTATAAATTTCAGGTTTATCCAAATGAACGACACGGAATACGAAATCACGAATCTAGTGAACATTATAAAACATTGATACTGAATTTTCTAGAGAAAAATTTGTAACAAGTTTCATCTACTTAGATGCCATATATACAGACATGTCCCTAAGAAGTTAGTTTATTTACTGACTATATATATACAGTGACAGAAACAAGATGATAGTTTTACATGTAGCTGGGATCTGGGAATTCAGTTAGTTGAACAAAGTGTGTTACAAGTTTGCAAGCAGCATTTTTTTCCATCTTTGTTTGGTACTAGTAAATGGTACCTTTCTAATTTGAAAAAATGACCCATTTCCCCAATTTCAAGGGAAAGAAAATTAAAAAATGGTAAATTTTTATTTTATTTATTGCAATATTTAGCGCTGAATTAAAAAAAAAATAGCAGTTGATAATATGAATGTCTTTGTTTTTTAAAAATTCCCAATTTGTTAAAAGATTCCCAATTTGGGTCAAAACGGCGCAATTCTTTCCCAGTTTGTCCAGTACCGGTATACCGGCGCCTCGTATTCCCGCGGTACTTATCATTAAAACTAAAGTAAACAGAAATAACTTACCTTGCATTAGTCAATTGATATTTCACTCGTTTTATTTCTCACGGCATGTTTTGGAATAATCTTATTTTTCTCACACGTGTGTGAATGTTCTAAAATACATTCTGGATCGACTGACGGCGGCAGCCATATTTTAACAGTACATTCTCATATTTCCGCTGTAACCACTTCATGAGTAGCCCCATGATTATTGCAAGAATAATTGCCTAAGATGAAGTACCTATAACTGTCAATCAATATTCAAGTGACGTCATGGGTTAGCGCAAACAGACGACTGGTATTTGTCATTCGTCATACGACATCAATCTACCAATATGTAGGAAGCCATCTTTAGCGCTTGTGTATGAGCATTGAAAATAAGTTGATATTTATAAAATCTTTTGATTTTAATGCAAATACCTACATCGGAACAAACCTATGACCGAAACTGTATGAACAATACGAAAGTAGCATCTTTGTGTAAGTAGGTCACCTACAGGCGGTGCATCGTTCTGTTTATACCGGAAATATGATATACCATGGATATATGGGTGACCCGGATATATGGGTGCCGCGGAAATACGAGGTGCGAGTATACCTTTCCCAATCAGACATAAAAATCGATGGCAGGGTTTCCACTGTGACAAAATATTTTTCTGTCATCTTGATAATCTTGGAAAATATTTGCGCCACGGTGACGTCTGGTTTTTGGTTTTATCACCCGTAAAGACACAAATTTAAGTTTGCCCAGTGGCTGTATGAGGTTTATTTTCTATGGGTATATACTTGTCATTATTTACATATATTGTGAATATCTGTCATGTAACAATTAACAGACAAATCATATTTTCACGAAAAAAGAAAATTGTGAAATCCAGTGAAAACCCTGAGTTAAAGTAATCTGACAAAAAGTGTAAAAAATGAGTAATCAGAACTATTTATAAAATGGAATTTTAGATTATGTTGTTAACTTGAATGTTAATACTGTGGCATCATTAATTTTCATTGGGGATTTAATTTCTTGGATTTCATGGGTCGGCTCATCCACAAAATCATACTCCCCCCAAATTTTAATGCAGAGATAAGGCATATTTCAAAAATCAAAATCCACGAATTTATGTTGCCACGAAATAGCCATATTAGTAAAAACCATGAAAGTTGAGCCCAACGAAAATAAATGAAAATACAGTACACGAGTATTATTTTGTTTTTTCACTTGGGTTGATGCTAATTTGAATGTATTCTAATTATCCAGCAAGATTTCCAGCCTTGTATTTTAATGGTAACTAGTCTACAGTAATTTTCAACTCGCCCAGAGTTCATTTCTACTCATAATTACGAGCGGACGACTGGATTGGTCAAGCCCTGTGTTGTTTAGAATGTGATTTATTCTTAGATTTTAGGTCAAGGCCTAAACATTGTTTTCTTACACAGTTTTTGACAGCAACTTATGTTCTTCTGTATCAGTGTTCAAATGTATACAATAACAGAAAAATGGCTTATCTTAGTACACCTCAGACTACAAAATGACTTAATGCGACCTTAATGTGACATGAATTCGACTTTGATGTGACATGAATATGACATGAATATGACTCTGCGACCTTGATGTGACATCAATGTGTTTTGTTTATGTACTGATATTATTATATCAAAGTTTTCAAAATTCTTAAAATTTGTTACAATATATATATATATTTTTATTACTGTGTACGTTCTATTTTATTCTTTTTTGAGATTATCCTACTAGAGATTAGAATAAAATCTCATTTTTGTGTATATTATTGCACCATTCAAAGTTTGAGATTTAAGAGAAATCTCAACTTATTTTTAAGTTTTCTGATGATAATCTTGGTGACCTATTAATCTCAAATAAACACCCAGGTATAAGTTATACACTCAAACCTGTAAACATAGGCCATACTTGGGTAGACAAAATGTGGCCGTTATGTGGAGGTCATTTTGTAATGAATAATCACTGAATTTTTTTAAAACTGCAGCCTTTATTCGCAGGGTGGCCTTTACTTGGAGGTGGCCGCTAACACAGGATTGACTGTACACTGTAAAGTTATCTAGTATATACATCAAATAAAACTTAAAGAAAACATCATTTAGCTGTATTCTTACACTATAAAGTTATTAATTTGTTAATAAATGTTTTATATTCATGTCTTCTGGGTAAAATAAAAAGATCGATTGATCCAAAAGAGAAATTTATCTGTTAAAAAAGTAGTGTAGACTGCTATGAAACCAGTGTTACCAGCCTTGACAGGCCGAGGGAAAAAATGTCAGGGTTAGAAACCTGTCAGATTAGGAGAGACTGCAGGGTTGTCAAAATTCTGGATTTACATGTCCTGAAAAAGCTATGTTTTATTACCAAAATAAAAGTTATTAATGAAAATATCTCAAGAAATGGCAAAGTTATGGTCAATTTAATCTGCTCTGAAGGATTTTCTTTGATACAAACTGAGTTAAATATGGAAACAATGTCATTGGTGGCTTCTTGTTTGGCAAAAATGGTCAGTCGTGTATAATTTTCACGATATTCAATTTGGCTCTGTTGACACCCCTCTGAGAGATTTTGTAGACGAAAAATCACAACTGAAAAAATTGTCCCTTTAAAAGGGTCCTGCTTGAAGGGCTTCAACTACCCATATACATTTACTGTATGCATACTGTCGGAGTGTCCTGTGTATGAATTGATTAGTTTTTCTAACAAATCATTTGACAAAATGAATTTGTGTTTGTGGCCATACATGATTTCATGTGAATTAAGGCACTTTATGAAAGAAGGGTTAAATCTGACTCAGGATGAATCTCTCCATGTATGGTTAGTGCTGGAAGGTCATAATTATTCATATTTCCACTGCTTATATTGAACTTTGTTCAGTAGTTTAATTAAAACTTGAGTATTTATTGTATCATGTCATGAATTGTCTTTCATAAGATTTAAATCATAATCAGTGAATAAAGATGTGAAAATTTCTATCATTGTATGAAAGTGGCAGTTTTATTTCTAGGCTAGAACAAAGGAATCATGTTTATGGTACTTGACCTAACAATAGGGTAGGGACATCACTATGCTTTACATTTAGGATAGATCACGAGTAACCATTTTCTATGAAGTTTATAGGTGAGTGCAGGGAGCCATGAAATATCATAAACTACAGTTACAAGAGATCTGTCTGACTTAGACCACAAGTATTCTATTGTATATATGTTTGTACTAGCTATACTATGTGTTTTAGCAAACACTTTTTCTGTGCAATGACTGGTCAGTTGGAGTCGTCTGTGGTCTAATATTTTATAGCTTGGCTGTTTTCGAAGGAAAAGTCGAGCTATTGTGATCACTGTGGCGTATGTGTCTGCGTCGGGCTAAAACATTAATGCAGGTCATAACTCAGAAACTATAAGAGGTAGCAACATGAAACCACAGAAAATTGGGGTTAGTTACTATATAACTACCCAGAATTTTTTATTTGCTAGGATTTTCAGGAGTAAGTAGGAGCACTCCAAACTTATTTTTATTTTCGGCCTAATCATTAACATTGATTATTATATGATCTATAAATAAGCACATTTTGTTTGGCTTAAAGCCTGATCCATCATCTAACATAAAATCAAAATCAACGGTGAAACTTGATATTGAATGGATATTTCGGAATTTCCAATTCTAAAAATATAACCAGGTCAATATTCATCACACGCGTATTATGTTCTGTCGTCCCTCCTTGTCGGGGGATGGAAACAACCCAAACAGTTTTGTCCCCAACCCATTTTTCTGCTCCTCTGGCATTTTCCCCGACCCCGGGAGGTTTTTGTCCCAAATTGTTCACAAATCCCCGGGCATTTTCCCCCCAACCCCGCGCAATTGCCCCCGGGCAATAGTTTCAGATGTGATTATTCACTGGCAGAATACCATATTGACCTCGGCTTTGCCTTGGTCAATATTACATTCTGCCGGTGAATATCACATCATATTTAATGGCTCACTAGTCAATAACTGTATATTGTTTGTTGTCAGGCCTTGATAACAAATTTTTATGCCCCGCCATGAAAGGCAGACGGCATACAGTGTTTGCCCTGTCCGTGTCTTGCTCATAACTTTGATATGTACGATTGGATTTTGAAATAAATAGGCACAAATGTTCATCATATCAAGACAAGGTGTCATGCGTAAAAACTGTGTTACTTGCTCAAAGGTCAAGGTCACAGTGTAACCAAAGTTGCCATGGAAACAGGTGCTATGTGCACTTTAATCAGCCAGCTAGCTATCATTACATACATCAATGTTGAATGATAAGAATTCTCTGCGAAAATAAAGGGAGATAAATACAAAAAATTTTCTTAAATAAATGGAGATAAATACTTTATATATTAAACAGGAAAATATAAAACAACAACATGTAAAACAACAACATATAAAAAAAACATAATTATAAATAACACGCTAAAATAACAACATATAAAACAACACGTAAAATAACGACATACAAAATGATAACATGTGAACAACAACATGTGAAATATTAACATGTAAAACAACAGCATGAAATAACAACTATAAAAAATAACAAGATATAAAGGACCACATGTAAAACAACAACATAAATCAAAGTACTGAGAGTACTGTCAGGAACAAAGTTTAGATGTGTTAGATAAAAGCATCCTTAAAGATATGTCCCTGTCGACAATTTGATGAACAGTAACAAAATGCTTGTGAGCTTATTTATGAATAGTTCATGAAATTTATTCACGATTACAAATTGTACATTTGGTTAATAAAATTTGTCTGATGGAGTTCATGAAAAAAATATGTAGTTTATCTATATGTGTTTTTCATAATGTTCCATGAACTTTTCATGAATTATTTTAATGAACATTTGGTGAACAGTTCATGAATAAGCTCATGAACATTTCGTGAACGTATGATGTTCATGAAAAGTTGGTGAAATTCCATGAATTGTTCACGGACTTCAGTTGATCAACAGTTTGTGAAATTTAGGTTTATGAACTGTTGATAAATTACATTGATGAACATTTAACGAACCTTGATGAACAATTCATGAAACGTCATGAACCGTTCATGAACATGATCAGTTCATGAACGAATTCTCAACAGAGGTGTTATCATCATTATGAATTAGAATTTGAGGGTCAAGTGTATAGTCTTGAAAAAATGTACATCTTTAAGCCAATTAACCACAATTATCAAGGAAAAGCTACACTCTAAAAGTCATGATATACAGTGAGAAATTACCAGCTGAAAACCCAAACAAATTCAGTACCTTCAGCGCTTTGATTTGTATGCACACTTTGAATTGTATATAAACTGTCTGTACTCAACTTCTGACCCTGTGCCATTATGTAATCTCTCTACACTGAGATGGTGGCACTACCTTTGTGCACGAAACTATTTCCAGTATGTACCTGGACAGATTATGAATTAACTTTGGTGTGGATGAATACTTAATTATCATACTTGTTTAAATCGCAAAAATAGTTCACGTGCTTTTAAAATCAACAGAATTCTGCAATATATCTCCATCTTTTATCAAAACTGTAAAGTCAGCAATGTATACTTACACAAGAAATTATACATTGTACTATTTTTCCATGCGGATGAGAGGCGTCACTGTTTTGTTAAAACAAAATGAGCAGTATACATATAGGAACTTCGTTCCTAAAAACGGACTTTTTGCCCAGTCCAGACGATGATGGTGTCCACAGTGAACGAAGTGGCTCATAGCTTCACTCATGACGTTCTATTCAGAGGTGGAAGACACATAACTGTGACATTTGAGGTTATTAGCTTTCAGATTGGTCTCCAATCTTAGACTTACTTTTTAATACGATTATCTAAATCTTAATAATAAAAATGAAGATATGAATCTTTTCGTGTTCTGTTATTGTACATTCACACCTGTGAACAAAGACCGCCCTTTGGAAAGTCAAAATGGGGCTTTTATTGACAGGTGACCCTTAATTGGGGAGTCGGTTTTTCTTGATAATCAGTAACATTATTTAAAAGATTGACATTTACTCACAGGTGCGATTAAGTTTGCTTTATATAAACGTACGTGATACATTTATATTTTGTATAGTGCAATTTTATTAAACTGTCAAAGCTGAATAATTACACGGTTGTTGAATGCGATTATTTTTAGCTTCGTAGCACAGTCGATAGTTTTCGTTTATTTTACCGTTAATGGATGTTCCAATCAATGTGTTGATATAACGGTAAAACGAACATTATCGTAAAGCTTAATAAAGTAATCGAACCTCACCGAAGCTAGACATGAATGCAATCACATTGACCGTATAATTATGCAGGTTTGACTGTTTAATAAAATCGCACTATACAAAGCTTGGTCATGTCCATCTAGAATATTTACACGAGTTAATATATTCAATAATGAAATGAAAATAAATTCTTGTTTTGCGTATATGCAGTACAACCTGTTCAGTGCGACCCTCTCTTGAGCAACAACCTCCCTTCAACAACAACATGATTTCCCACTGCACGATTTAACTATTAATTTATTATAACCTCTCTAGCAACAATCTTTCAACAACAACACAATTTTGCTACTCCCAAATGGTGTTGCTTTGGAGATGTTGCATTGTGTACTATTGATATATACGGTGTAGACATGTTTTATGTGTCTTATATTGACTATCCGATATGGCACATCAAATGTAGGACAGTACAATTACCATTTTAACAATTATTATACGCATGTAACACAGAAATACAAACATAACTACTAAAATCATTCTGAGCATTTATTTTTGCCATCTTTTGAAAATGAACACATTGGCAGTTTATTCAACGCACATATCAAGCTATTTTCCTTTCGACCTCAGAACAAGTACCTGAAAATGGAGATCACAATACGTAATTTAAAGATGAAATGAAAAAATTGTTTCAAACTATTACTAACTTGTTGAATTCGACTGTTCTTGTGTGGTACTTTATTATTTTAGTTGTAATATATATTCTCTATAAGGCATTGATAGAATACATCGATGAACGTATGGCAGCATTTTTATTATTTCTTTTTAAGAGCAGCACACAGTTTATGTGGAACAACAACTCACCGTCATTAAAGAAGAAATGTGAAATTTGTATATTTTCACTGAGAATGCGTCTTAGTTTAATTAATGTACTCGGTCCTTGAATATCAAGAACGTTAATTTCACACTTATGTTTTAGTACAGGTATATATGGGTGTGGGTATGATAAATAAGATAGTGTCATACCTCTATAGTTTCCATGGATACCGCTCTCACAATATACGCCTAAAATGCCACCTAAACCTTCGCTATCATCATCAGCAGCGATTATATGAATGGGTCGTGGTTCAATTCTTGTCTTCAATGCGTCGTTCTTAATTTGGTCTTCGCTGATGTCAGCTTTCACGGATTCCACGAGTTCGTCTGAAAATTTCAGAATGTACGTGCTTTGTACATTAAGATCTCATGAATAGTTTGCTGATAAAACAAAATCTAAGAATATCTAATATTTTATCAATATTTTTTTGTAAGTTGATTTTGCTAGAAAAAAATCCGAGAAATTTAAGAATGACTCCTGGCATGACATACTAGTATCTCAAAGAGGGCTATTTGAACGTTTTCTCACTTGTTTTATATCATGAAAGAAATTGTAATCTTTATTCGCTGATATTCTTATCTTACTCCAATGTTGTTACATCATATCATTTAGAAGCATTAACTAAGAAGGCACGTGTTTTCTTGCAAACTTACTTTGTAGCATTACTCTTTCAAGAAAGGCCTGTCGCTTTCTCTTGGCAATCTTTCTAATTAACTTCTGCTCAGAAACTTTGTATTGTCCAAAGCTTATTGGCGCATACTTCAACAACTGTTTGATAATTTTTAAATCTCTTTTTTGTGTTGATGAAATTTCAGCTCCTAAAAATTAAACGTGCACATCAATTGTAAAATTACTAAGTTACCAACATGCTTTTGAGTTTATGCTAAATACACTGCTGGTTTGTTTATGCTAAATACACTGCTGGTTTGTTTATGCTAAATACACTGCTGGTTTGTTTATGCTAAATACACTGCTGATTTGTTTATGCTAAATACACTGCTGATTTGTTTATGCTAAATACACTGCTGGTTTGTTTATGCTAAATACACTGCTGATTTGTTTATGCTAAATACACTGCTGGTTTGTTTATGCTAAATACACTGCTGATTTGTTTATGCTAAATACACTGCTGATTTGTTTATGCTAAATACACTGCTGATTTGTTTATGCTAAATACACTGCTGGTTTGTATCTTTGTCTTCTTATATTTGATGGTGATATTTGATTTGTGATACTAATAGAACAGGTAGGTCATACAAGATGATGCACATGCACATTTTGTATCTTATAGTTTTACGATAAAAGCAGGCAACCAGTACAGTCTTCATTCCACAAAATAGAAATTAATTCTTGAAAACGAAGTTCAATCAATCGAATATTATTTAATTATTTTGCTTGTTTGAGTTTTACCCCCTTTTTAACAGTCAGAGTCATATGCAGTCCACCTCCTGGGAAGAACCAGTACTAGACTCCCATCCTCCGTAAGCAACTGTCTACTTTCTCACATGAGGAGACATGTTCGGTAGCGGGGCTCGAGCCTAAGACACTCTCGGTGAGAGGTTTACAGTGATTTGAAGTCAGCGACCTTAACCACTCGACCTCGGAGGCGGTATAAAAATAATCATTATGATTAAATAAGTTAAAAACATCTTAATGTATTATTGAAGAAACTCATGATTTATTGTATTTGGTTTACCTACCGTTTGGACGAGCAACACTCAGCATATAGAAGATATCGTTAGGAAAGCTCATCTCAGCACATGCCATGATGGAATACTTTGTGTTTTGGTATGTATACCTTCTCACTGGCATGGTGACAACACTGGATGGATCAATCAGGTCTTCTGGACCTAAATGAATATATTTTCATAGAATTCAAAATTTGATGAAATGAATAAATAATTTCGGCTTTAAAAATGCCTCCGTTTAAATTTTTTTCAAATAATATAAATAACAAAGAAATCGTTAAGAGAAATACATGTATTATTAATATGTGTATGACCATGTTGTGGTGTGGTGGTATTTATTTACTCTTAAAGTATTTAATTATACTAAATATTTAATAATAACATGTTCACTTTAGATCGAGAGCAAATCTATAACAATTTTTAATTGAAAAAAAACAAACATAAAACTTACCTTGCAAGTTCCATGAATTTTCTTTTGGAGAATAAAACAAAGGATCCATCGATTAATGTAATAAATAATGTAAAATAGTCTTCTCGTTGTTTTTTGGCTTCTTACACTTTTGTACTTCCGCCCGTAACTAAGGAAGTAACGTTAAACGTTAACGTTACGTAATTGACGTCAGATGACGTTTGATATATTCAACGACTACAAAATCGAGTCGGTAACAGAATTTCGCCAGGTCGTTGAAAATCCATATAATTTTTAACATTGGCAGATTTCTTACACTCTATATTTATTGCTGAAACATTTTTGTCACGACAAGAAACATGAATTTATTTACGAGTATATCTGATTATTATTATTAGATATTTATATCATATTTTATTATACATTTTCATTGAAATAAAATAATTATAACACCCCTACATTGTGACGTCTCTGAGATAATCAGACAGACATTGTGAGATTTAGTTATATCCATCTCCAAAATATGTAAATTATACTCACTGTGTATGCGATGAATTATTGGCTGTAAATTATACTGACTGTGTATGTGATGAATTATTGGCTGTCAATTATACTCACTGTGTATGTGGTGAATTATTGGCTGTAAATTATACTCACTGTGTATGTGGTGAATTATTGGCTGTAAATTATACTCACTGTGTATGTGGTGAATTATTGGCTGTAAATTATACTGACTGTGTATGTGATGAATTATTGGCTGTAAATTATACTCACTGTGTATGTGATGAATTATTGGCTGTAAATTATACTCACTGTATATGTGGTGAATTATTGGCTGTAAATTATACTCACTGTGTATGTGGTGAATTATTGGCTGTAAATTATACTCACAGTGTATGTGGTGAATTATTGGCTGTAAATTAACACACTGTATATGTGGTGAATTATTGGCTGTCACATAACTTGTGTCATAAAGTGTTCAGCGGACTGTCCTTGTTTTATGTAATTGCGAGCTAATTGTGCGAATGTGTTTGTTTTATTTCAGCTTATGTTTTCTATACATATTGCACTGATAATTATGTAGGATAACCAAATAAGGACACTCATTATCAACTTTTATTTCCTACATCAGGGGCGTAGACCGTTCTATACATAGCGTGACGTCTAACGTTTGTCTAGCCTCTATACATAGAACTGATTACTATCCACATTCAGATAGTTATACATACGCTAAAAGTATAGTTCCGCGGAAGGATTTTAAATCTCAAAACAACCATATTGATTGTATATTATTAATAAAATATATTTATTTGTCTAAAATAAGTACATTAATTTATACCATTTCTATTCTTGTGCTTTCGCCAATTACACTATAATTATTCAATGAAACGCAATGTTGAAGTACGCTTGGCTCCAATGTGTACCATTCGGTGACGTCACGCTATGTGATTGTTTATAACTTCCATTTTGTAAGTAGTTCCTGCAAATACCCATAATGTCCCGAGCAGAAGAACACGGGTCAGTGCATAGCGCAACCGTAGTGTACACATTGGGGCGCACAACAACACTATTATTACAACGCATACTTACCTACCCATACAGATTGCAAAATAACTCACAGTCATAGCTGTCAATAACACAGTTCTGATATTTATAAATAATTGTAACTGTAACATAGTCAAATAAAAATTATGCAACCGCATTTCAAGCAATTAATTTATAAATTCGTCAAGAAAGAAATAATGAGGATTCATAGACTGTTCTGAAATAGATGAAGACGACACGACAATTAATCAAGGCACAGATTGATACTAACGCACGAAGGTTTCGTGAAGAGAAAAATAAAAAATATCACTACAATGCAACCTGTCTAAAGCAACACCCTTTGGGAGAAGCAAAAGTATGTTGTTGTTGAGAAGTTGTTGCTCTAGAGAGGTTAAATTAATACAGGTAGTTAAAACTATGCAATGGGGGAAATCATACTGTTGTTGAAGGATGGTTGTTGTTCAAGAGAAGCCGCCCAGATGTAGATATTGCGCTGTATCTGTTTTAGTCTACATGAATAAAATCACGATATGTCGATACAGTCAGGTTTGATTGTAGTCTAATTACAGTTGGTTTTATGTCGTTTTGCAAAAACAATCAGCTACATACGGTGGCCGGATCACCTAACCAGTGTTCCTGAAATCAATTCCACCCAGTACTAACTTCTCCTTCCTCAAGGAACCGACAACTTCTTCACATATGAAGGAAAAATCGACATTTCTGTGATATTTTGCTACCGCGACTATGATTCGAACTCGAAAAGCCGGGTTACAAGCCCAACGTACAAACAAATGGACACCGGTGATGGTCCACTGTAGTCTTACAGACTAGGTTCTCATTAATTCAGTCAAAAGCAGATCATACTTATATATATACGCTCTCAAACGTCATTCAAGTATGGACTGTTTTTCAGAGGATGGAATTTAGCGAGCGTTGAAAACTTTTAATGCATAGTAATTTACTGTAACCCATGAAACCGGAATTCATTGAAAATCGGACTATTTTTCAACATAGGCGCTTGGTTTATATATAAAGAGAGAGCAAATTGTGAAAGATCGATAGGAACGGACGGAAACGGACGAAAACGTGAAACCAAGCGCCTATGTTTTTCAAGTCTCATGTTTGTCGGAATTGTCAAAAGTTGTCTGTAATACCGAAATTTTAAAAGCAAAGCACTGAGAGTACTGTCAGGAACAAAGTTTAGATGTGTTAGATAAAACCATCCTTAAAAGATAAAGGCCTGTCCCTCTCAACAATTTGATGAACAGTTCACAAAATGCTTATCGTTAGCTTATTCACGAATAGTTCATGAAATTATTCACGACCTACAAATTGTATATTTGGTTAATAAAATTTGTCTGATGGAGTTCATGAAAAAAAATGTTTATGAACTAATTCAGGAACCTTATGCAGTCTTTATCTAAAAGTGTTTTTCATAAGTTTCATGAACTTTTCATGAATTATTTTATGAACCTTTGGTGAACAGTTCATGAATAAGCTCATGAACATTTCGTGAACGTATGATGTTCATGAAAAGTTGGTGAAATTCCATGAATTGTTCACGGACTTCAGTTGATCAACAGTTTGTGAAATTTAGGTTCATGAACTATTGATGAATTACATTGATGAACATTAAATGTACTTCGATGAACAATTCATGAAACTTCATAAACCGTTCATGAACATGATCAGTTCATGAACGAATTCTCAACAGAGGTGTTATCATCATTATGAATTAGAATTTGAGGGTCAAGTGTATAGTTTTGAACAAATGTATATCTTTAAGCCAATTAACCACAATTATCAAGAAAAAGCTACACTCTAAAAGTCATGACATACAGTGAGAAATTACTAGCAGAAAACTCAAACAAATTCAGTACCTTCAACGCTTTGATTTATGTGCACACTTTGAATTGTATTATAAACTGTCTGTACTCAACTTCTGACCCTGTGTTATTATGTAATCTCTCTACACTGAGATTGTGGCACTACTTTTGTGAATGAAACTATTTCCAGTATGTACCTGGACAGATTATGAACGAACTTTGGTGTGGATGGATACTTTATTATCATACTTGTCAGTTTTACAGTTTAAATCGCCAAAATAGTTCACGTGCTCTTAAAATCAACAGAATTCTGCAATATATCTCCAACTGTTAAGTCAGCAATGTATACTTACACAAGAAATACTACTACTTTTCCATGCGGATGAGAGCCGTCACTGTTTTGTTAAAACAAAATGACGTGTATACCCGCTATGCAGTTTGATCTATTATTCCCAACTGATCACCAAAAGTAGTTCAGCAATTAGCATAATATTATAAAGTCGACATTACCTGCATCTTTGTATACTCAACTTATGCAGAATGTAATATCTCATACATGAAGACATGCTTGAAGAAAAAGTTACACGTAATAAGCATTTAATTAATCGATTACAGTTTCACGATGAATCACTTTTTTATATATCTGGTTGGCATCCAGTTATCATCGCATCGTCCATGAATTCAATGACTTATATACGTTTACAATAAAAAGCTAGGAACCATACTAAATTAGCATATAAAGCACGAGGATTATGACGTCACCCTTCCTTGAAATATGTGTACTGATAGTAAATATTGTAGTAACCCGAGGAATAGGATTGTTCAGATTTTTTACGACTGTTTTGTATTGCTCGTTTACGATATTGCATAGCCATCTGATTTTGACTTATATTCACATAATATTTGAATTTGTATTTAAGCCATTGAATTGAAAAAATGGAACTATGTTCGTAGGCGGAAGGTTAATGGAAGCTGTTCGGTATGCAGATTTTATGAAAACTGAGCGATTATTGAAATACGGTAATAGCCGAACAACAAAAACGCATTTCATCTAAGAAGAGGCAGGTGCGCGATGACGTAAGTACTACCATTGACTTCATACCGTCTAAAATCCAAGTTTCAAGGACATACCATGGATCAATTTAGAGTTTTGTTCCAAAAAAATATCACTGAAGTTAAATGAAGGGGAATGACTAAAAAATAGTAAAGGTGGAGTTATTTCCCTTTGCTCTGCATTTTTTATATTTGCCAACTAAGTTAAGTTTCATGTAATTGATATTGGAATTAAGTTGGTTGTAAACAAGCGTCGTCTTTAAGGTTAAATCAAGGACCTGTACAATGTACTGTACATAGTACATACATAGTATAGTATAGGTCTTTGATTAAACAAAGGGCAATAACTCCAACATAATCATAAACTCGAGAACACATCTCTGTCCTCTTATTATTCGAAGAAAAGGTGTTTACATATGCATATTGCTTTGCACATGTCCGTCCTTTCGTCCGTCCGCACACATGAGAGGGTAGTTGTGATGATAGGGCTTTGTGAGGTGCGAGTATGCACAGGCCAGACTTGTGGAGGATAATTTTGTCTTATGTGGTGCAAAAAAACGACTTGTGGGAATACAAACATCAAAAGAAGATCAAAGGCGGCAACCCATAACTACACTCTCATGAGATCTTCCGTCCGTAATTAAACCTTGTCCGACCAATCACTAGAGCACGACTTGGCCTTATGTTCTCAGATTTGGTTGGTAGATTGGTCATTGCATGTAGATGACCAATTTTCATTTTAAGTTCAATTGGTCAAAGATCAAGGATATACTATCTAGTTGGCCTTTAAGGGGCATTCGTGTTTCACAAACACTTCTAGTTTAATCTTAATTTTCAAGTTAATACGTGATTTAAGAGTTCCGGGGTCAATAACTGTCATATTTAAGCAGAAAAAAATTCCGAACGCACAGATGAAATCATTATAATACAATGCATCTCTTATGACGGCTGGAAAAAGTCAGGTCTGAAAAAACTGTTTGTTTCCAGTTACATGTAAAAAGGCAAGGTGGATCACGGCCTATTTTTTTCTCTTGAAAGAGTGTGGAATGGTATAAAAAATAGAGAGAAAATAGATTTACCTTCCTTCGGGCCTTATAAAGGCTAGTTTATTTGTTTGTTTGTTTGTTTGAGTTTTACGCTCATTTTTAACAGTCAGAGCCATATGAGGCGGACAGTTCATCTAAGCATCGATCCTGGCAAGAACCAGTACTAGACTCTCATCCTCAGTAAGCAACTGCCTACTTTCTCACATAAAGAGACATGGTCAGTAGCTGAAATAAGCTAGCTCTTGAAATAATGTGTAGGCACCTTTCTACGGGGTCCGGGAATATGCCCCCCTCGCCGAAGAAAAAATCAGTGTATATTGCCGGAGACGCACCCTGTGGCATGTATTATTTAAATTTGAATGATCTCTTCTATTCTCCCGGTCCCTACCCCCTTCATTTTATTGCGTTTTTGCCAATTTTGTTTCTTTCATTTGTCAGAAACAAGTGTAGGTGCGTGCCTACAGTGCCTAAAGGAAGCTACGCCAGTGGGCTCGAGCTTTAGTATACATTTGTATTTTCAACAATCGCATTTCTTATAATCAAATGTTATCAAGATTGTTATGTCCGGATCAATCGAAACTCCTTGGTGTTTTTCTAAAGAAGAGTGCGTAATTTCTCAGTTACGGAAGTGCCCGAGTACTTACGATTGTGTCCGGATATGATTCATTTGTCGTTGTTGTTGTTGTATATTATGAAGTACCGCCTACTTAATTAAATCATTTAACAATGTACGTATCAGGACAGTAAGTGCGTAGATAATAGATTGACACATTATCATATGATGGTTTTATCAGGGTAATGTATATTTGTGTAACAAATATGTTTATAATACAAACTGTAGTCATAAGATACAAAGATTGAAGATTACCACACTAGATCGTGTCTGTCTTCCGTGTACGTGTAGTACAGTAGTGTTGTGATCGTAATATATTTATTGTGAAACTTACAATTCTGACTTAGTTGTTTTTCAATTTTCTGTCGGATATTTGAAGAAAGCTTGGATGTTATCAGATATTTAATGCTAATTGAATGTTATCAGACATTTGGAGCTCTTCGGATGTTATCAGACATTTAATAGTCTTTGGACGTTATCAGACATTTAATGCTTGAAACCACATAATATATATTTAATTGAACTCTACAATCAACGTTCTACTGATCAAAGTAACAACTGAAAGTACTCGGAATTTCTTCATACGTAACATTTAAGGAAGTGAGTACCATATTTTGACACGTGACCTTTTTTATTTTGATTACGCGTTTTTTGGGGGGGGGTTCATTTTGGTCACGTGGTTTTCTTTATTTTGGTCACGTGGAACTGACGTTAATTCAAGTGTATTTAGTGACATATAACTGTGGTTTTTTTAATCGTGTAATATCACAAAAAAACTTAATAATAATGTTATTAATCATGTGATGTTATACAGACTTTGTTATTGGCATAGACTGTCGTATCAACATAACTGATTTTTTTCTTTGTGGTATTAAGGGGACACAATTTCTGACAATTATCTAAAGCGGGTGGGGTATGGTAAGAATTAAAAATTAAGAATAGGCTTGTATTTAAGTAAAAGAAATCAATGTAATTTCAAGTCATATTTGCACTGAAAGGAATGTTGACAAGAATGGAGAAAAAAAGGATAAAATGGCAAAGCTAATGTGGATATAAGAACAAATTCTCGCGTACATTCAAACACAAATATTAATTCATATTTCAAAAAAGTATTATGCACTACACAATGTCAAAACATTTATCAATGTTGTACGAGTGAAATTTATTTGAAATAATGAGAATTAACACTGCTAACTTCATTTTATTACACACACTACCAGGTAAAAACACGATCTGTTTTGCTCATAAAGTAGTACAGGTAAAAAGGTATGGTGGTCAAAAGTGCCATGGAACAAAACAGTCAATAGTTAGAATTTCCCCTTGCCATTTAAAGTGTATCATATTTTCTGATAATTTTCATGTTAAGCTTATTGAGCCAGTTCTGTGACTTATCAAAATACATGTCAGTTACAATAATCACAAATTCAATATTCGTTCATAGTATTTATTAATCAATTTATATATTAAGGATCAATATAATAACAATCAACAAGATCGATCGAGGGGCAAAATGGCCATATAATCGTTTACTAGAAAAAAGAAGTTTAAAAACGATTTGATACTTGATCATAGTATTTCTGTGAAAATTTGGTCGAAGTCCCTTCAGAATTGAAGGAGTTGCGTCCGGTAGAGTATTTCCCCATATATACTGTATATATCACATAGGTTATGCACACAATAAAACACGAGGTCATAGATCGGCCAAAAGGGATCATATCACAAAATCCCTAAAATGCATAGGGGTACTACAAAATAGTTATGTGTAAAAGTTTGGTTGAAATCCATTAAGAATTGTAGGAGAAGTTGCGTCCAGAAGAAATTGTGGAAGTTCGCCCTGCAACCCGCCCGCCTGTCCGAGCGCCGACATTCGCCAATAAAATAGCCTTTGTCTTGGAAAACCTGGTTAAACATATAAAAAATAAAAAAGGTTACCAGAGATAACAAGACACTTTATACATTATGATAGCAATTAATACTGAACTTTACGCATTATTATTATTTCCTACAGTATCCCTTCACAGACACCATACTATTTACTGATATCTCAAGGACGCTTTGCACGGGATTTCGATAAATTGGGTCAGTGCGAAAGTAAAACCACATATTTCATGCACTTACCTTTATAAAGTTGAAGACATGGCATGTGCCTACGACAAAAAGTAAATAAATGAAAGCATAATGTTTTGGCATTAATACTTACTTTGATCTGCGTACTGATTACTCATTATCGCAATTTTGGTCTCCTTATTTGTTTTGTTTACTTTTCGAAATTTATAGCGGAATTGCTTCACAACTGAAAACGGAAATGTCTTCGATCGGAAACATAGTCCATTATTTAATTATTTTTCCCCTAAGCGAATAAAACTTCTAATCTTTACACGGATATAAGTATATTTTCTAATGTTGGTAAATAAACGATATTCTTTCAAAAATCCTTGTCATTTAATAAAAAAAAATGCACGTGCCACCACCTGTTTGGTATAATTCGAGTAACCGTTCCTTTCGCGGACGAATTATTTTCAGTGAATCGGTCAGAAGCCGTGGGAGAATGAAAGTGATCGTAAACATTCTACAATTAACCATAATTCAAATAGAAAGAACCAAAAATCAAAGATGTGTTTTAGACTTACCGTCTTAATGGAGAATCCCATATGTCTTAGCTACGTTATGCATTACTTACCATGTGTTGCCACAGCTTTAAATGTCTAATCGCACAGATATTTGTTTTGTTTACATTTTAACGAATGGAAAAATGGCGTCCTGTCGAAATTTATGTCACATGTCAAATGTTTGTTTGGTCGTTTCAGTAAACGCGATTATGTCAACCAAAAAATGGATTCGTACAACGTTCAGGGTTACTTCGTATTGTTTTAAAACTAATTTGGTTCACGAACTGTTCGTTACATTTTGAGTTTGAATGTACTTTCATAAACCGTTTTTAACGGTGTTGTTTTCTTGATTAATCAGTGGTAGCCAGTCTATATCATTCAAATAGTGAATATAACATGTCTACACTAATGTTTTAACAACTTACCAATACTTTTGTATAGACTCCCCAAGTAATTATTTCCATTGGCCATGTGACTATTTTCTATGTATTATTTTGAAAGTTGAGAATTGTGTCCCCTTAAAGATACATTTTTTTCTATTACAGCTTACTAAAATGGGACAAGGTGACGGAGCCGGGGCCGGTGGACCTAAGTTTATGTGGGGTATTCTGTGGTTTCTAACGATTTGGTTCCTGGCTTGGCCGATAGCATTCTTTCTAGCTTGGTTGTGGATTTTTCTACTTCCGTTCAGTGTGTGCATCGATCCGCTGAAAAACGTGTGTCAGGTGTTACAGAAATGCGTGTTTTTACCTCTCACGTGTGCAGAAAACATGGTTGCCATGAAACCTATGTGCTAAAAGAACTGTTTTGGTGGGTAGGGTAAAGAGATTCCGGCGTAAACAAATGTTTTTTGGTTACATGCTCATTAAAAATAGGGTAGGATGGAAATATTTATGTGGAGATTCTTTAAAGCGTGGGGGAAATTTAGGTTAAAAACGTGAGGCAGTGGATGGATGTACCGGTCCTTGTGAGTTATAGCATAGTGATTCCTCTAACGTTACGCCCTTGCCTATATGTATGTGAATGTGTAACGCACCGCCCCTAACTGTGTGCATGTGAATGCGTAAACGTCACGCCCTTGTATCTATGTGAATGTGTAACACCACGCCCCTCTAAACATATGTATGTGAATGTGCAACGCCACGCCCCCAATTGTATGTATGTGAATGTGTAACGCCACGCCCCCAATTGTGTGTATGTGAATGTGTAACGCCACGCCACTAACTATGTGCATGTGCATGCGTACATTAAGGTCACGCCCTTGTATCTATGTGAATATGTAACGTCACACCCTTGCATCTTAGTGAATGTGTAACGCCACACCCCTAAAATTCTGTGTGTGAGTGTGTAACGCCACGCCCCTAACTGTATATATGTGAATGTGTAACGCCACGCCCCTAACTGTATCTATGTGAAAGTGTAACGTCACGCCCTTGTATATATGTGAATGTGTAACGCCACGCCCCTAAACGTATGTATGTGAATTTATTAATGTATAATGCCACGCGCCTCACTGTATGTATGTGATTAAAAAACAATAAAACTTTTATGGGCGTATTTTACTCTGTGTGCAATAAACATATAACACAATGATTATAACAAACCCATACTTGACACGTGACATGTATTCAAAAATAAAGTATATTAATATTTACAACATACAACATGTACATGTACTTTCTTCTTGTTGTAGTTTTTGTTGTTGTTTGTGTTTTTCGTCGTCTTGTTGGTGATGTTAAATATACAAATGTAGGTTTATAGGACGATTTATACGAAAACCATATACATGTAGTCATAGGCACTCGATTTCGTGATTTTTATACGTTTACAGACGTTATTTTTCAATTTCACCCATCAAACAACGTAAATATGTCGAAAGAAAAATCTTCAATTTTTCCCCTTATTGAGTGTATAAAAAACACCAAGGTAGCGAACTCGCCATTTTTTCGATTGACGGAAGTGACAAAATAAGCGTGGGTCCCGGCTTTCCTTCTAAAAGCTGTCAAAACGTTTAAAGTTGGTGCACACTACAACGAAAGCAAGGTTCCCGGAAAGCACGTGCAGATTAGAAAAAAAGTCGAGACCCATGCTTATTTTCGTCACTTCTGTCAATCGAAAAGATGGCGACTGCACTATACCTTGGTGTTTTTATACACTCAATAAAGGAAAATATTGAAGATTTTTCTTTCGACAGATTTGCGTTGTTTGATGAGTGAAATTGAAAAATAACGTCTGTAAACGTTTAAAAACTTCGGAATCGATTGCATATACATGTATCCGACAGTTTCTTTAAAAAATACTGATTTAAGATATTTAAGCTATTTTTACCATACTATTTTTTTCATTATAAGTCCCCTATCGATATTTACACCGGCGGTGACTATGGGTTTAGCCTCCGTCCGTCTGTCTGCCCGCCTCAAACTGGATCCTGCGATAAATTAAACACTATTCAAGCAAGGTCAATGAAACTTGGTATGTGAATTTGCGGTAATTCGGAAATTATGCACGAACAAAACAGAACACAATTTTATTTTACGAGTACAAATGTACATAGTAATACATTAGAGCAAAAAAAACAACAGCACAGCACGCCATTTTGTTTTTCCCTCAGGTCAAACTTGTGGTTGCTATGGTAACGGAAAGTCATACTATGGCCGCAAAAATCTTGATAAATACTATTCAAGCTATGTTGATAAAATTTGGTATGTGAATATGTACATACATGTAAATAGATGGTAATGTTAAGATAGTGTATGTTAATATCTAAGCACGGATATAATGTTCTTTGACTGTCCAGACAGTACCAAATTTGATGGATTTCTCCAACCAGTCTGAGTATCAAAACTGATTCCAGCAGACAAGAACTTAAGCTATAAGGATCCTAACTCACAAAATGGTTATCTCAAAATGGGGGATGGGAGATTTTAGAAATATTTATAAATTTTATAGGTTTCCAGGAAAGAAACTGATATACCATGCCATGATACATAAACAATGACCTTCCTTCTTGAGTTATTTCCCTTTACTTCAAAAATTGTATTACAAAACGGGTTAATTGTGACACATCCATTTCACTTAAAACTCATTATATAAAAAGATGCAATTACACAGTATCGATCTAATTTGATAAAGAAAAATATAATTCACCATGCAATATATAAAAAATTATATGTTCCTAGTTTTCAGCAAGAACAACAACTCCAATATTTTTTAGAATGTACCGTAAATAATTTAAAGAGTCTGTTTGTTTGATCGAGTTTTACGCCCTTTTCAACAGTCAGAGTCATATGAGGCGGACAGTTCCTGGGACGAACCAGTACTAGACTCCCGTCTTCCGTAGGCAACTGTCTACTTTCTCACATGAAGAGACATGTTCGTTAGCGGGGCTTGAACCAGCGAGCCTCCATCAGTGAGAGGTTACAGTGATTTGAAGTCAGCGACCTTAACTACTAGTACTCGACCACAGAGGCGGACATTGAAGAACCTAAAAAATAATGTTAATTGGGCTATACTATTCTTGTAATAGTAACAACTTCTTTAGCATTGAGCAGATAAATCAAATAAGTACGGAATTAGGGATGTCATACCTTAATTATTCATTCAGTGGTTTTGAAGTACATAAATAGAGACTATAGAAGAGGAATAGTGTCCACCTGAAGTTGCAGTATCCTTCTGGAAGGGTATTAAAGTTAGTACTAGTTAGAATACAGTTCATGAACACTGGTTAGGTGAACCAGCCGTCGTGTTTAACTGAAATGTAGTTGGAAAAAAAACGGCGTCAATCCTGCTTTTAAAAACGAAATGAAAAACTGTCCGATTTTCAGAGAATTCCGGTTTCTCTGGGTTTTATTGTTTATAGTAAGAAAAGTACGTATATCGCAGTTACGGAAATGCCCGAGTGGTTACGACTGACAAGGCTACGCAAAACTATTGGTGATAAAATATGTGGTTAAATATCCCATGTCATTTTTGGCCAAAATTGAAGTTTTAAACATCGTTTTTAAGGTAAATACCAAAACTACCCTTTAATAGCTCGAAATGCACGAGGAATCAGTTTCGCTTACGTTTACCATATTACCAGGCCGAATGATAGATAGATAGATAGATAGATAGATAGATAGATAGATAGATAGATAGATAGATAGATAGATAGATAGATAGATAGATAGATAGATAGATTTATTTCATTTATTTTTGTGCTATTCGCACATCATCACTACATATTCATACAATTTAGATTTTCACATGATACATACATACAAACAAACATCCTAACAATCACTCAAGTAAACATACATACAGATACACAAACAAACATACTTTTACATATTCAAATGAACATGCATACAGTCATACATAGAAACAAACATATGTACAATTTCAATTCACAAACGGTCAATTGAGCATGATTATACTGTTCAATTATGCTGGACAGTTCGGTGGTAGAAAATAAGTTCGGTGGAGAATATAGGGAGAATGTATAATAATATATCATGTTGAAATTGTTCTTATATTCGAAAGAAAATAAAATATAATGTAAAGAGGGTTTAAATAAGAACACTGCTAAGGTGTTGGAAAGTGACTATACTGTTTATTACATAAGCGTTAGCCTGCGTTTGCTGGCGAGTACAATAAAGTTTGCAAGATTTACGAGTATTTTTTTATTGGTGGTATTTAAGAGATCTACGAATTTTGCCACACATGGTCTGATATAATATCTTCTTGGTATATATCTTTGTCTCAAATCTTTATATTGATCACAGATTATAATGAAATGGTATTCGTCTTCCAGATCAGATTTATCACAGAGAACACATGTTCTTTCATTTCTAGGTTTTCGATTCCTACCATACCTTAAACTTTCTATCAACAAATTATGTGACGATGTTCTAATTTTCGTTATACAGTTACGTAACTTTGGAGAAAGTAATGTTGTTAGATGGCTAGATAGTCCAAACTTAGTTTTAATATACATATATAATGTGTTTAACGTGTTATTATTCGATACATCGTTATACCATTTCTGAATAAAACAGTCTACAATAACTTTTTCGAAAACTACAATAAATGCTTTATCATTTATACTGTGCGGATTATCAAATATATAACTAAACCCGTACTGGTCGAGTAATGACTTAACATTATAGACCCAGTTTTTCGTACCTTTTATGTAGCGTAAAAATGATTCATTATAAACTGTTTTTATTAATAAATTGTTGGAATAAAACAACTTTCAGCCAATATTTAATAACATGTACATAGCGTTTTACATATAGCGGATATCGCCCTAGCTCACCATATATAGCCGCGTTACTGGTTGATAGCTCGACTCCTAGAATGGCTTTACAGTATTGAAGATGCACCCTTTCGAGGTCATGTGCCTTAGTTATTCCCCATACTGGGCAAGCGTAGTTCAAGATTGAGCCGACGAACGCATCAAACAGCTGCAAAGCTGTATCAGGGCGTATATCGAATTTCCTAATATTGCTTAGTAATACATACATAGCTTTTAGAGCTTTACCTTTTAAGCATTTTGTATTTAAAACAAATGTTCCGGTATAATTAAATGTTACACCTAGATAGTTGAAGTTATCAACTACTTCTAGCCGCTCTCCGTTGTAATTCCATATTTCGTCATGTTTAAGCGTACCCCTTTTGCGAAAAACAACTATTTTTGTTTTTGAAGTGTTCACTTCCAGTTCCCATGTTTCACAGTAAGTATGTAGCGAATCAAGGCTTGATTGTAAGTCTTCTATTGAATTTCCGCAAATAACCATGTCATCGGCAAACAATAAAATTATAATACAAACATCACTAAATGATAGTCCTGACAGTGAGTCATTTTGTATAAACAATTCAATATCATCTAAGAACAAAGCAAAAAATGTTGGTGAATTTGTCTGTCCTTGGCAGAGCCCTACAACAATCTCAAAAAAGTCTGAATAATTATTACTATGCTTGACGCATGATTTTACTATTGTATACATACTTCTGAACATTGTCAATATTTTCCCGTCTAGACCTTTATTGTACAACTTGAACCATAGTGCATTTCTGTATACAGAGTCAAAGACCTTTTTAAGGTCGACGAATGCACAGTATAAACGCTTCTTGTCATTAAGAAATTTCTCAACGAGATTTTGCAAAACGAAGATAGCATCTACAGTACTATGATCCTTACGGAATCCAAACTGTGCGTCAGACATAATATCTTGGTCATTGTACCATTGTTCGACTCTCGAAGCTAAGATACTAGTGAAAATTTTACCAAGGTTGCTTAATAGCGTTATGCCACGTAATTGTTTACGTCAGACGTATCGCCCTTTTTATGCAGAGGTATTATAAATCCCTGTGCCCAAAGGTTTGGGAAAATACCGGAATCATAAACTGCATTGAATAAATCAGTTAAATGTCCTGCTAGAATATCGCACGATTCAATGAAGTACTCGTTTAAGAGATTGTCTGCCGGACACACTGCCTTATTTCGTTTTAACCGTTTAATGGCTCGCTGTACTTCCGATATAGACGGATCGGTTTATTCAAATCATTGCAAATATCATCATCAATACCTAAGTTGAAATCACTATTTAAATTGAATGATTCTACTTCCTCAATCGTTTTTGAGTTTACATCATTAAACATCCGAGAAAAATACTCTTGAAAATCATTGACCGACAAATTGTTTTCTTGCTTAGCTTTTGTTTTGCGAAACATCTTCCAAAACTCACTAGGTTTACTGTGCTTTAGTTCAGTTAGCTTCCTCGCCATTTTTTGCCTATATACGCGCTTTTTTGCTCTAACTGTCTCTTTATACACAAATTTCGCCCGGTTTAACTCAATGTGATTCTCACGAGTCTTGCAACTATTAAAAATATCCATCGCGTTTTGATACAATTTCCTAGTATGACGACAATCGTGATCAAACCAATCTTTATTATTATTATTTACAGTATTGTTTCCATGGTGATACGTTTTCTTAAATAATGGTGTTAATTGCTACGTCGTTAATTATATTGGTAAATCCTGATACTAGGGTATCAATACTTGGTTTACTCTGAATGTCGGCTTCGTTTTAATCTATACACATTATGGTAGTTTGTGTAAAGATGGTAAATCAGTGACCTATAGATGTAAGGACTAAGGAGTTCATTCGGACATTTTTTTTTTTTTTTGGAATAATGTGCCAACATCGCAACAATCCGGTGATGTTTTCATCGAGAAAGGCTGGTGTCAATGTCTTAAGCAAGTGTATGAAGTCGGACCTTTTTTTACCGTTATATATGGGGAACCGAGTTTCGGCCCCAATCCCTTAATAATGAAAAAGTATATATTTCCAACAATCTAATCCCAAAATTCCCCAGTCAGATATTAAATTTAAAAAAAAATGATATATAGGCATGTATATATAAACCAGTAAGAACTCAGATGGGTTCAGAAAAGAGTTATTCTGGTTACCGGACCTCCCCAACCCCCCCCCCCCTCCGCCCCTCCCGGAATCATGGACTTTTTTATTAGGCGTAAGGAAAGGTATAGCCATTCTCGGTAATTTTTCTAAACCCCGCCAGAGCGTTTATACTGTATTAACTCCCGAAAATAAGATTTAATCCTTATATTTACATTTTCTCCTTTGTTTTCTTACATAAATCATTTTATATCGTGTGAAACGCTGATTTTTGTGTTATTAGTGAACAAAACGTGTTGTAAGTTTCAGTGTTGACGCACGTGAAACGTGTTCTGGATATATTGTTACTAAATTTAGACTGACAAGTTGTACGGCAAGAATATAACTACCCGCTATCACTGACAGCGTCTACCAATCAGAATTGTCGGTTTAGATGCTCCGCCCTAGGAGGAGGTCTCGGAAGGCCGATCGCATACGAAAAATAAAATTTAATAAATGCTTATTTTTTCCTACAGAAAATTAGGAGTGAATGTAAATATATAATTAACTTTATTGTTACAAAACTGTCATAAATAACGTCCATGACTCCGATAATTTGGGGTTAAAACATGGTTTATGTGGCCTCCAAAGAATTTCTACGTCAAATAAATCAGAGGGGGTGGGCATGCACCCTGGACCTCCATAGATTGCCTCTGCTTAAATTTGTTTCTGGCTACACCACTGCGTCTTCAATAATATTAAATAATTTCATCTGTGAAATTTATGAAATTATCTCCCTTTTCAAATGAAAATTACTTTCTTTTTTCACTTGAGTTTCACGTCATTTTTGCGACTTTCCCAGCTTTGTTTTCAACTCCATTTCAATTACATACACACATATAACCATGGAATATGATAGTTACTAAAATAGGATATTATGGATCGGAAAACAAGGATAACTTACATAAATTCCTCTCAGCTATGAGTCATGAAAAATACATGGTCAGTGATAGATATTTAATAATTTCTAAATGTAAAAAATGATGTTAGTTGTTTGAATTCGTGCTGTTTGAAAAAAAAACTGGAAAATGATGACATCATGTTCACGGCACGTGGTCAGTCCGGAACAGGGAGATCGGCCTACACATGAGTCAGAAATCGTTTAGTTGCTATGACGTTGACGTAGCACTGCATGTCAAGAAACAAAGATTCGTTTTCTTCATAGGAGAGTCTTTCATGCGATTTTATAAGATAAGTGGACATTGGATAAAGACCAAAGAAGTTGCTTGAGAGTTGGTATTGCTCGGTAGCTCGGATATCGTATGAGAAAGCTTAAACAGCAGAGAAACCCTCCAAGTGTGCCCCTGTGTCAAGCCACATACCCTTCTGTAAGCTAGGATAACTTCCTCACAAGAGAAAATTGGTCCTAATTGGGTTTTGAACTCACAGCTGTGAGAGGCAAGTGATTACCAGTCAGTGATCACACCCACTCAACATCGGCAGATCCCAAACTACGTTGTTTTTTTTCTTTCAAACACGCATGCAACTTTTCCGCGGCCTATAATCACATGGTATTTTGTTTTGATGATGTTTGATTCAACGGGGTCACGAAAAACTGCGGCACGGCCATAGGCACTCGATTCCGTGATTTTTATACGTTTACAGACGTTATTTTTCAATTTCACCCATTAAACAACGCAAACCTGTCGAAAGAAAAATCTTCATTTTTCAAGGTAGTGAACTCGCCATCTTTTCGATTGACGGTAGTGACGAAAATAAGCGTGGGTCCCGGCTTTCCTTCTAATATGCACGTGCTTTCCGGGAGCCTTGCTTTCGTTGTAGTGTGCCCCAACTTTAAACGTTTTGACAGCTTTTACAAGGAAAGCCGGGACCCACGCTTATTTTCGTCACTACCTCTGTCGGTGATTGCTAATCTACCCATTTTATGTTTTTCAGGTCAACATGTGTCTGAACTACACATGTATTATTTTTACTTTTTCTTCAATTTACGTCTGCACGTTTTTCACGTGCGCTTTTGTTGATTTCGTATCGGTCACAGTAGCGCACGGACTTATCGCGTTTTTAAAAATATCGATATTGGATTTTATGATATCATGTACAAGCACATATTCCTACATTTTGTGTAATTTCGTTTAAAGGTAAAGAAATGGTTTCATTTTTCTCCAATCACACAGTTATAATTTTGTCTAAATGTATATATTTGAGACACTGACCAATTCTTAACAACCGACAATATATTCACAGAACAACAAAAAACAACATATTCATAAACCATGGGTAGCAATTAGTTAATTTGTTTGTTTCTTTGGGTTTTACGCCCCTTTTTCAACATTCAGAGTCAGACAGTTCACCTAACCATCGTTCCTGGGAAGAACCAGTACTAGCTGACTCCCATCCTCCGTAAGCAACTGCCTACTTTCTTATTTACGATAGGTTTATGAAATGGGTTCAAGTTTAGCTATGGAATGTTTTATTCAACTATAACATTTTTTTGATTGTATGCATCAATAAGTGAGGGGCAACTTTATTGCTATAATAACCTTTCAAAAAAGAAACAAAGAAACGGAAAATATTTTATCAACCAAGGGAGGTAATCGTGGATTATAGGAAACGACAATTACAAAGATTTGTCTCCCTTACATAAGTTATCGCGTAACGTGTCAAAATTTTCAGTGGCGAATCAAGTGAGGGGGGGGGGGGGGACACCCGGCGCACCCCTCCCCCCTAAAAGTCTCTCCGACCATTATTAGAAATGGAAGTTAAAATGTCTACGACCCCCGCATTCCCCTCACTGCCTATTTTCTTAAACATTACGCCCCCCCCCCTAGTCTGAACTCTGATTTTGGACAATGAAGAGCCGCTAATTTTCGTTCTGATAATGATTTGATTTTTTTTATGAAGAATACTTCCCCAAACCATGGAAGTCCTCGCTCCTTGAGTTTTACGCATCGATGTCGCACGAGTTACACGCGTTGTGTAGTACTGTGGGCACTGGTGGGTGATGTGGGCACTGGATTAAAGTACTGGGTGTGTAAATGCTCGAGATATTAATAGTTTACTGAGACAGAAACGTTCGGTTTTGTTTCTACATAGTTCGCAGGCTATACTGCATTCATATTGTGACTGTGTTTTTTTTATTATCTATTTTTCAGTAAATTGAAATTTTCTGACGACAGAGAAATCGCTGTCATAAATCCAGAATGTTTCACTTTTGACGAAATAATGGATGACACGCAGTGGTCTGAGAAAAAATTTAATTAACAAAAAATAATCCCTCCAAAATAAATTACAGTCAATCCTGTGTTAGTGACCACCTGCAAAATAAATTACAGTCAATCCTGTGTTAGTGACCACCTGCAAAATAAATTACAGTCAATCCTGTGTTAGTGACCACCTCCAAAATAAATTACAGTCAATCCTGTGTTAGTGACCACCTGCAAAATAAATTACAGTCAATCCTGTGTTAGTGACCACCTCCAAAATAAATTACAGTCAATCTTGTGTTAGTGACCACCTCCAAAATAAATTACAGTCAATCCTGTGTTAGTGACCACCTCCAAAATAAATTACAGTCAGTCCTGTGTTAGTGACCACCTCCAAAATAAATTACAGTCAATCCTGTGTTAGTGACCACCTCCAAAATAAATTACAGTCAATCCTGTGTTAGCGACCACGTACAAATGAAGGTCACCCTGTGAATAAAAGCCAATCTATTATCAAACCGTCATTGATTATCTATAACAAAATGACTCCCGGATAAAGGTCACCTGACAATTAAGGCCACTTTCTTCTTTCCCAAGTATGGCCTTTGTTCACAGGTTTGACTGTATAGCATTTCTTCAGTTTTCATTTCAGCTCAGAAAACTCATTCATTCTTCCAAAGAGTTTTCTCAGAAAGGTGTATTCATACATTCGCCAAACAAGATAGAATGTGTGATGTTTACAATATATTTGATAGTTTTTAGGGTATTCATTGTTCACTGATTCCAATCATTCAGTGTGGGACGAAATTATTGCCTAAAGTTGGACTTTCAAGCGAAATATGGACAGTTTAATACTGATCTCACATAAATTTCGCTATTTCTAGCACGGTTGTTAATAGAGTTTCTAATAAACTACGAAGAATTCATAAAATTTGACATGTACATGTGAAAAACGAATGATCGTAGATCACCTTCGGTCATATCTTCATCTGTTAGAGATTAATATTAAAAAAGAAACGATGTTCACCTCTTTATTGTTTTTCAGCCTTAAAGACGCGTACTACTCATGCTTTTTGCATCTTCTACCCACACTGAACGGCTGTGACTCGGTGATGTTGGTACATCATGCATCAGCTCGGTCAGTTGGCGATTTTTCATCCGTTTTATGGTGACGGTAGATCCTAGACACGTGAATATATCCTCCAGCCTCATGTGTGTTTTCTTACTAAGCATATATACTTATCATATAAGAGACAATCTGTTAAAAGACAATATTTCCTTAGATAATTGTTTTTGGAGACTGGACGACAGTTTAGCTTTCCATATCCGTCACTCACTCTTCGCGCATGAATCATAGTTTGATGTAGACCTAATTATAAGCACTTCGTATTTCTACATCCGCCATGCAATTTCTAGTCCCCGTTCCATGTTGCAGTGTAAGTGTATGTAAGTTCAGTTTCCATGAGTACTTTCAGTACTTTGATTATATTGATACGTTTGAATGAAGACGAACAGGGGCGTAGCTAGGTCTAAATCCAGAAGCGCCGGAGCTGGGGAGGCGATCGCCGCCCCAATATTTCGGCAAAAAGAAAGAAATTTCGGCAATTTTTATCGTAATCATAAATCTTCAAAATTTATTGTCGATATTACATCTAAATCACAGTAAACATAAAAACATAGTAATTTCAAATTTCCTAAACGATCTTTCGGCAAAAGGAAACCAGAAAACCGTTCGTTTAAGACTCATCCGTGGATTCACTATGATGAGGTAATTATTAATTTAGGATAATATAAACAAGTTCCAATAATGTTTCTGAACAAGGGATCAGAGACAATCAAATTTTTTAAACTATTTAATTGTATGTCCGTGCATCCGTCTGTCATCTCATTTCATTCCTTGACCAATTTAATTTATTAGCCTAGCTAACAAAATTTTCCAATGCCACCCTGAACAATTACTCCATGGTGTGAGGGGCGCCCCTGAAATCTCAAGTACTCCTACATTCATGATGTTAGTGTGGCTAAGCCCCCCTGAAGCCAAATACAACCAGACCTGTGTACAAAGGCCACCCTTTGGGAAGATTCAATGTGGTCTTTATTTGCAGGCGACCTTTATTTCGGATATAATATTGTTTTAAATAATCGATGATAGTTTTTAGAAGAATGGTCTATATTCACAGGATGGTCTATATTCACAGGATGGTCTATATTCACAGGATGGCCTATATTCACAGGATGGTCTATATTCACAGGATGGTCTATATTCACAGGATGGTCTATATTCACAGGATGGTCTATATTCACAGGATGGCCTATATTCACAGGATGGTCTATATTCACAGGATGGTCTATATTCACAGGATGGTCTATATTCACAGGATGGTCTATATTCACAGGATGGTCTATATTCACAGGATGGTCTATATTCACAGGATGGTCTATATTCACAGGATGGTCTATATTCACAGGATGGTCTATATTCACAGGATGGCCTATATCCACAGGATGGCCTATATCCACAGGATGGTCTATATTCACAGGATGGCCTATATCCACAGGATGGTCTATATTCACAGGATGGTCTATATTCACAGGATGGTCTATATTCACAGGATGGCCTATATCCACAGGATGGCCTATATCCACAGGATGGTCTATATCCACAGGATGGTCTATATTCACAGGATGGTCTATATTCACAGGATGGTCTATATTCACAGGATGGTCTATATTCACAGGATGGTCTATATTCACAGGATGGTCTATATTCACAGGATGGCCTATATCCACAGGATGGTCTATATTCACAGGATGGCCTATATCCACAGGATGGTCTATATTCACAGGATGGTCTATATTCACAGGAAGGCCTATATTTGGGGTAGACCTCTAACACACGTTTGACTGTATAATGTAAATAGTTATAACGTTTCAATCACGTTTTATTGAAGTTAAAAAAAACACAATTTTATAGTTCTTGAATATTAAATCAAAAAAGACAATGACCCAGGAATGCAGGAAGGCATGTGACTTATCGACCAGCAAGACACACAGTAGGGGACAATAAAATAGACAGGGTCATTGATAGTCTAAATGAGTAGTTTCTGTTTACACAATCAGATACTATATGCTTATAAAACCTACAGGAAGTTAGTCATTAACTACTTATCATTATAAATCAATTAAATGTATGCCCCTATATTGTTTGACTAGGTGTCAATTCTACAGACACGTGATTAGCTGACGCTGACCGGACATGATTATTCTGATAAGGGGCAATACAACAATTAACAAATTGGACCACGTTATTTTTTTATTTTTGTGGGGGGGGGTCACTTATATAGTAGTGCTCATTTAATGTTTTAATTGTTCTTCCTTATTTGGAAATCGTAGTTCTCCCGTTAGTATATAGGAGTATGGATGATCACTAAACTAATGACAGACGCAATATATTGTTCAAAATCTTAAAAGTAAATACGTTAAATCTCCGTAATCGGTAGGTCCGAGCAGATTCCTGAATTATTTATGCAAATTATATGTCATCCTAACATTATGAAAAAAAGCATTCTTGTGCGCTATCGTGTCTAATTCTAATGTTTTACAAAATAAAAATAGCTTTTCGGGTGTTTTTACACTTATAAATCAATAGTTTTAATGAAACATTTATTTTCAATGTTAAATTATTAAGTTATGTCTAGTCATTATTATATACAACGGGTTCTCAGGATTTTTTAAATTAATATTACCCGGTGGTGGGGGGGGGGGGGGGTAATATGTAGTAATTGCATAATCGAATGTTATTTCATTGAATGATATAACATTTCCAATATATGTTCGGGAACATTTAGACGGGGCGCACCCCCCCCCGCCTCTATACCCGCCAGTGGTTATGTTAGTACGGTAAGTTGTTCACATTCAGATACGATTTTAAGCTCTTAAAAATAAAATAAACGTTTAACTGATTTTCTGGTATGCATGTGCTTTTAACGTTTACTTTTATGATCTTAACTCAATTCTTAAATTATCTGATAACTTTAAAGCGAGTAGATATATGTGGCATTATATGCGACTGGGCTGCCTGTACTACTTTCATAAGTCAATACAAAACCACGTGTTTCCGTCTGTTTACATTTCATTTTGCAACTACCGCGCAGCTGACGTCACATAAGCTAGGAGTGTTGATTGGTCAATACCAACTTCGCCTATTAAATATTCATTATATTGTTCACGCACAAGGTCGCTTTTGATTGGTTGATTGGACTTTCAGCGATCAGCCCGCGCGGAGAGCCGTTTTGCCTTGGTTTGCCTACATCAAGTTTTACGGTGTTAAAGTGACCCAAGCAGGATTTCAGGACAGTGTTGTTGATATTTTAAAGCCTACAAAGATGGAAATGGCCAAGAGGATCGAGTTGGAGCGGCGAGGAAGGAAAGAAGACGAGGTTAGTCTGTTTTTTTAGGCAGAGTTGGCATTGACTTGTGGTGGGGGGATATTGTTGTCGGATGTACTGAACTACATGTGTGTCCATTTTCTTAGTTCAACATTAGTATTGATACATTTGTATTTCAAACATGTATTTTTGTTCGAGTAAATCTTCATGTAATATAATTAAAATTGATCCCGAGACACGGTTTATATGTTGCCAGTGTGGCTGGTAATAGTTCGATTAGTGATGGACCCATCTCTCCCATCTTGTCAACATGCGAACAAAATCATAGTTGTACACGCCAGAATTGTTGTTCACACAGCCAAACATGGATCGAATAATGAGCTACTTATTTTTGTAAAGATGAACATATTGAATACTCAGTATCACACTAATGTTGAACATCAGATGACTTGTTTAGAATTTAGATGTTATGTATTTTGTCACTGATAGCTGCACTGTTTTTTAGTCTTTTACAGACGTATTGAACGTCTTCTTCCGTTGTCATAGTGTATCTAAGTATCCCTTCAACTTCCATTCTATGCCATCGTGTTGAATACCGCACATAACGCAGTCAAATGCTTCTTTTTGCTCTGTCCCTACAGTGGTTGAGTAGATACGCATGTATAATGTCGCCATCTTGTATTTATTTGCAATTCTTTGTTCAAATGAGCCGCACGCCTTTACGTTTAGACATAAACAAATAGAATTGTACTAATTTACCATCTGCGGTTGTCTTTTGGCTGATTTTTTGTATGATAGACATTTATTTCGTGTGGAAATAAAGATATTCCGCAAGTCGTGGTCGGTGCGTTTTCAAAATAACAAGTCGGCCGCCATGTTGAATTTTGAAGGCAATTTAATGATTACTGCAGATATTGCGCGTTGATGCCATGTCGCATATACACTATTGGGACACATTTTTCATCCGCTGCTCGACAATAGAAAAATCTTAGGTTGTTATGGTCAAGAAATGTAAAATCGCGTGAAATTGTTGCTGCACGCTTTTGCGTCATTTGACCTACTTTCACGTGTTCATGAAATTGCGGTCACACAACAAACTTGTTCTTTCAAATTGCAAACTCTTAGTGACGTAAAATGAAGTTATTTCGATTGTATGTTTTATAAACTAACAGATATAATGCACAAAACGGATGAAAGAGGCACGTCTTTGAGTCATTTGAACAATATCGCTAGAAAATAGTTTAGTCCTGTCGTGGAAACTTCCCTAGTCCGCCATGTTTGTTTTTGAGGTCAAAATCACCGAAGTGAAACGCCCACAAAACTCCTAAAATTGAACTGAATTCGGCAGCGCGATTAACAAATTTATCCACTGCAGATGAATAAATGTTACTTTCACTAGCTATTACCATTCCTTTATTATGGAATTGTTTTCTAGTTAGCGCGATTACAGTCGAAAATTAGCACAAAAAATGGCGCACGGTTCGTTATGGCGGTCCGTTAGAGACTTCAATGAATCGCTGTCGATGTGAAAAATAGGTGTCGGATGGCGTAGTAATACAAATGTGTTGTTTATTGTACGTGTGTGGAATATAACGACTAGACATCATAGTTATAAGTTATTGATATATTTTCTGTGTAATTAATTAACAAAATCTTAGTTGAACTGTTAAATTTTGTGACTTCCACTCGGATTACTTTATTTTGCGTAGTTAAAATTTGTATAGTGAGTTAGACGGTCGTATGCAAATAGAGAGTGACGTCATATATTTAAAACGAAAGTAGACTAAAAATTATTATTATTCGTTTTCAGATCGCCGAATTAAACCTAGATAATTGCAGATCTCAGCAAATTGAAGGATTGACGGACAGTTACTCATCTTTAGAATCATTAAGTATCATCAATGTTGGTTTAACTTCATTAAAAGGATTTCCTAAGCTGCAAAGTCTTAGAAAGGTAAGTTTTCAATTATTTTTGATATCTATCAAAATTTGGTTAGAAATTGACTGTTACTTAAGAATTTGGCTAGATTGGATATACTGTACTACATACATAGTTTGTTAACAGACATTTTGTTAGACGTCTTAGTTTATAAAATAATGTGTTTAAATAGATATATTTTCTTGTTTACCGAAATTTTGCTAAATATTGGATTATTGTTATCTTGGGGTGTCCCAGTACATACAGATTAAAAGAACTCTATGTGAACATTTCAAAAAGTTCTTATGACATATTTTTATTTGGGTAATCTGTCTGTAGCAGAGAAACTGCTACTTATTCAATTCTGGATATTATTGGATTGAACAAAGTAAGGCCTTTGTTATGATATTTTTGGACGGTGATTTTAATTTTTATACAAGTCACTTTCCTTTATAATCGTATACCGATCTACCTTCCTTGGACTCCATAACAGCTTTGTTAAAATAATAGCAGCACAAGGAGATAGCGCTAGTATTAGTTACTATAGTAATTGTCTTGTCAGCCTATCTGTACAAGGTTAAGTAGACTTTACTTTTTTGTTAATCATGCCACTGGGGACATGCACGTTTGTTGTTTCTGAAATTTCTCCTTCTAATCTCATTAACTTGTATGATATTCGGCCAGGGTTTGAGGGCTACTTCAGTCATATATTTGCAAAAATTAGTGATGAAGTCATTTCAAACGATGATAATTTTCTGCTAATCTGTGGATTTTTGCTTTTTTCTGAGCCTCCCGTATAGAGATCGGAAAAGGGCCTAAATTGCCTCCTTGACCCAATTTCAGATTTTTTCTCATTCGCTATTCTCGCCACTGTACACTAGAACATGCAGAGCTTTTTTCTCATTCGCTATTCTCGCCACTGTACACTAGAACATGCAGAGCTTTTTTCTCATTCGCTATTCTCGCCACTGTACACTAGAACATGCAGAGATTTTTTCTCATTCGCTATTCTCGCCACTGTACACTAGAACATGCAGAGATTTTTTCTCATTCGCTATTCTCGCCACTGTACACTAGAACATGCAGAGCTTTTTTCTCATTCGCTATTCTCGCCACTGTACACTAGAACATGCAGAGCTTTTTTCTCATTCGCTATTCTCGCCACTGTACACTAGAACATGCAGAGCTTTTTTCTCATTCGCTATTCTCGCCACTGTACACTAGAACATGCAGAGATTTTTTCTCATTCGCTATTCTCGCCACTGTACACTAGAACATGCAGAGATTTTTTCTCATTCGCTATTCTCGCCACTGTACACTAGAACATGCAGAGCTTTTTTCTCATTCGCTATTCTCGCCACTGTACACTAGAACATGCAGAGATTTTTTCTCATTCGCTATTCTCGCCACTGTACACTAGAACATGCAGAGATTTTTTCTCATTCGCTATTCTCGCCACTGTACACTAGAACATGCAGAGATTTTTTCTCATTCGCTATTCTCGCCACTGTACACTAGAACATGCAGAGATTTTTTCTCATTCGCTATTCTCGCCACTGTACACTAGAACATGCAGAGCTTTTTTCTCATTCGCTATTCTCGCCACTGTACACTAGAACATGCAGAGATTTTTTCCATAGGTGTAGGAAGGAGCCTGTCCTTTAATTTGGGGGAAAATAACTTTTGCAAAAGGGAAGAAAAAAATGATGTAAATGAAATTTTAGAGGAAAAATACATGATTTTATAAAATTTACCTGAGGTGAAGACACCTGTTATAGACATGTGCTATAGATAGAAGGGAAAAAATGCTTATTTAAGGATATGTCAGTCTATTTTCTCGTTGTAAAAATGCATTTATAAAACTATTTCTTATTGTTTACAGTTGGAACTTAGTGATAACAGAATATCTTCAGGATTGAATCATTTAACTGGCTGTATTAACTTGACTCATCTTAGTTTGAGTGGAAATAAGATTAAAGATTTTGAACCCCTGGAAGCGCTGGTAAGTGTTCATTTCTCTCCGTTACCCTAGTCTTTAACGTAACCTACTTGACCAAGACAAGTAATTTTCCCCTTGGACGAGACCATTTTAAACGGGTCATATTATGGAAACACCTGTGGAGGGCGGGCAGCGTCTACGGCATTGTCAGCTCTCTAATTCAAACAGTTTCATTTTTAATCCTTACCAAACTTGTTGGAAATGTTTATGGCCATGCGATCTCGGTCAAGTTCGATAACCAGTCCAATCGGCCTAGGCACTTTTGAGTTATGCCCCTTGACACTTGGAAAAATTAATTTTGACGGGCTTATTTTGTGGCCTGGCACTGTATTTCAGTTCATGTCCAAAATAGGTACAGCTTCTGTATTCTATTTGTTCTTGAATGACAAATATTTCAGACCTAAAATAAGATTTTGTTTGTTTCCCCGCTTTCGACCGACCCACCAAAAATCCGCTGGTCCAAATAATTTTGTACTAAGAAATAATGAAAACCTTGTTTATTCTTTCTGTGTTTTAAAAATATTTTATTTGTGAATTTTTTAGTCAAATATATGTTGTATATATATGTAAATGATAAAAGAAAGAATTCACCTACGCACCTACTTTTTTAAGGGTGGCCTCACATGAGTTTGAAAAGCTCTTTCATGATATTAATTTCTACTAAAATTTGTTTTACAGAAAGACTTACCAAACCTGAAAAGTTTAGATTTGTTTAACTGTGAAGTGACAAATGCTGAGGATTACAGGGAGAAAGTCTTTGAGTTATTGACAAACTTAAAATATTTAGATGGTTATGACCGTGACGACCAGGAAGCAGAAGATGATGATGATGAAGGTAACGATTTACTTCATAATGACCTTCATGTCTTGGCGAGGCGGTGTGAACAAACTGGGGCGGAAACCGGCTCGGCAAATACTTCTAGTGGTCATGATTGGCTGATTGTCATTTATATTTATCATGGATATATTTAGTTTGAAGGGGTAAATTCGCCCGGTATACCAGCGAGTATTTGTGGGTTGTTCTATGTAAACTGATATGCCTAATACTACCTGTCAATTAAACTTGTTAAATTTGTTTAAAATAGCACAAATGTTTTGAAATGTTTTGACATAAAATAATGTACCTTTGAGAATTTTCAAAGAATATTTTCTGCAGTTCATTCAAAAATTCAAAAAAGGGCTCTCTGATATGAAACATGCATAAAAATTTACAAGAACCTGTCCCAGCACCACCTAGTGTTTTATGTAGTCCAGTTATGCCTTTAAAACAGTTTGTCATTGTTCAAAGCAACTTGAACTATAAATTCAAAACTTTTTTCGATTTTTGGACAGAAAAAAGATATTGTATTATGTATAAGACCTTGTGAACTCTATTGTTGCTACGTTTACATTGCTTACTGTATTTACATTGGTTACTATGGTTACTTTGGTTACAGATGGTGTTGATGACGAAGAGGACTTTGATGAAGAAGAAGATGGCTTAGATGATGAAGAGGGTGAGTTTTTAGTGGTGTCTAACCTAATATATTTTTTCCTGCGTACATAAATATTTAAGTGAGATATTTATTTTCCTTTTACCATGTTACTATAATTATCTATACTTTGGTTTTGTTTCTTTTGGTGTGTGTGGGGGTGGGTTGTGTCACATTTTATGGATTATTTAAAAAATGATAACAACTTTGTATCGTTAGGACCTTTTATAACTTATGTATAACAAGTTTCTGATAGTTACTGAAACTCTCACTGATAAAGGGTCGTGGGTTCGAGCCCCGCTACCAACCATGTCTCTTCATGTGAGAAAGTAGGCAGCTGCTTACGGAGGATGTGAGTCTAGTACTGGTTCTTCCCAGGAACGATGGTTAGGTGAACTGTCCCCCTCATATGACTGTTGAAAATGAGCGTAAAACTCAAATAAACAAACAAACAAAAACTCTTAAGACCTGATACATTTTGTATTGAGTTGCTTCCCCTACTGCATGCATTGAAAAAGAAGTGTTAAGAATGATAGATAAATCAATCAAGGGCTTTCTTCATTGTAATGTTCTGATCTGAAAGGGTGCCTTCCGCTCTGAAAATTCCATGTAAATCTTGCAATTTTGATTTTATAGCCGAAATACGGTCATATTCCCTGTGGAAAATGGTATCTTTTTTTCCCAATTCACGACAAAAATTCCCAATAAAAAAAAAAAATAGAATTACTATATATGTTCATTAACATCACTATTTGTAGTAAATACCTTATTCTGCTACTGTTCTATGTAGTTATACATTATTCCCAATTTCGATCAAAACACAGCGAAAATTCCCAATCCCAAGGGTATGGGTCATATTCCCAAATTACCGAAAAAAAACCCTGAATTTACCCAAATTTCCAATTCCTTGGAAATTTCATTCCCTTGATTGGTTACAGGCAGTAATTTTTATACCCCCGCAAATGAAGTTTGAGATGGGGTATATTGGAGTCACGCAGTCTGTCTGTCCAGCCGTCCACTTAAAATATCACAAGTTTGTGGAGCGAACTACTTCCACATTCCTTAAGCGATTGCAATGAAACTTGAAACATGTTATCATCATGAAGTGTAGATGTGCAAGACACATTCCTGAGTTATGTGCCCTTGAACTTAGCCATTTAGTGCACTATCACATTCTTGGTGTCAAAGTGGCAGACTGACTATTAGTCACTTCTTTGACAAAGCTCTAATTTCACCAGAGTAGGCTTCAGCCCACTATTTTATAATATTCTGCATTAAACCCAAAATAAAATCAAGAATCTGAACATTGTTACAATTTTTGAATATAATGTTGATATTCAATGTAAATAAATATGAATTTTAGGTGATGACGATGATGATGATGAAGTGGAACAAGATGATGATGATGACGATGATGATGAAGATGGTTTAGGTGATGATGATGACGATGATGATGATGATGTTGAGGAAGAAGAAGAGGAAGATGAAGAAGCAGCATCTAATCTTAAGTTGTTACAACAGTCAGGTGATCTTGAAGTAAGTCGGTACAAAGTTATTGCCCTTGATATACAAAGTTATTGCCTTTGATACACTCAGTTATTGCCTTTGATATACAAAGTTATTGCCTTTGATACACTCAGTTATTGCCTTTGATATACAAAGTTATTGCTCTTGATATACTCAGTTATTGCCTTTGATATACTCAGTTATTGCCTTTGATATACAAAGTTATTGCCCTTGATATAATCAGTTATTGCCTTTGATATACTCAGTTATTGCCCTTGATATACAAAGTTATTGCCCTTGATATACTCAGTTACTTTGTAATCGTGCAATTTCTCCCAAATTTTCAATTTGATACTTGAAATTATCCCAAAAAGAAGCTTCAACCAGCTATTTCATCCTCATATTAAGGGCTAAGATGCCTTCACTAAAACAAAGATAACTTAGATGTCCTCATCTGGTCAAGCTGGAAAAGTCCCTAAATGTCTGACTGTCCCTAAATGTCTCTGACTGTCCCTAAATGTCTGACTGTCCCTAAATGTCTGACTGTCCCTAAATGTCTCTTACTGTTGTTGTGATGTTGATCTGAATGAAAGAAATTGATCTATATGATTTATGTTTGTATTTTAGGATGAAGAGGATGATGAAGATTTCGATGTAGATGGTGCAGAAAATGAAGACGATGATGATGAAGATGTTGAGGAAGAAGGTAATTGATTTAAACTTCTTCTTGCTGTGTTGTATTTAACAGGAAACAAGGTCATCTTTAAAACATTGTTTGTTTTCAGTTCCATGATTTTTAAATGACATTCCAAGAAAAATATTTTAGAAATTTGACTTTTTTTTGGCTTGGCTTTTTTCACAGAAAAGTCTAGCCATCGTGATCACTGTGTGGTCAGCGTCTGTGCATGCAACAATTTGAATGTAGCTTATAACTCAGAAAGTATAAGAGGTAGCAACATGAAACTTCATAGGTGGATAGAGCTCACTGAGGCAGTGAACAGTCGAATATCGGCACCAGTTGCGACGCACTTGGTAATTGATATACAAGGTTTTGTACAAGGACACGTTTTTCTGCGTCTAATACGTCAAATAATCTACTCGGAACCCCTAAAAATGCCCAAAATACAGGTCAACTTCGATTTCCGTTTTTCACAGGAGTTATAGCCCCTTTTGACTAAACATTCAGTGGGGGCATTCGTGTCCTCCGGTCACATTTCCAGTTAAAATTTTGACTAAACAAAATTTCATATCATTACAGATGATTCTGAACAACGTGGTACAAAAAGGAAGCATGAAGATGAAGAAGAGGAATCGTGAAATTGTTATCATTCATTTCATTGGACAATAATCATTAAAAGACAGCCATTGCCTCATTCATACCCAATCACAGATCATGTTACATCTCCATATGAACTGTATTTAATTTTGAGAAGTGTGTCATGTAAGAAGCATTCTGATTGGACATAGTGTCTTCACGAATCAATTTCATTGGACGTATTCTTGATACATACAGTTTGGATGCCTGTGTGAGAGTTGTATCTTATACTTCCATGTTATTTGTATAGATTTGCTGAAAAAAGGGCTTCAGTTGATTTTGTGTTAAAACATTTGAACTAGCTGTAATATCGTGTAATTTATCCCACACTTGCTGAAGACAAAAAACGGTGCCTTAGTTGAGTCATGGATGTGTTTAACCGACGGGAAACAATAACTCTTTTCCGGGATATTCTCAAAATATTTTCTTACAAAAACAAAATCTCTATGAAAACTTCAGACAGGAAATATAAATTGTGTACAATTTGAAATATTCATACATGCAGTTTTTGGTTTGATTTAAACTTGTCCGTCCATGCAATTTTCCCTATAAAGAGTGCTTGAGTATAGAAGTCTGTGAGTTTTATGGGACAGAAACAGGGGTTTTCTTTATCATAAAGTTGTATCCTGTGAAGGGTACCGGACCCCTTTTTGAAAATTTCTGCAATTTCCACCAAAAAAATCCAGTTTACTCCTTGACATTTTATTCATAGTTTCAAGACTTGAAGAGAGAATTATTTCCCAAAAGAGGCGTCAGTTCACTACTTCATCCCCATATTAGGGCTTACGGCTCCCTCTTAACATACAGAAAACCCCTATAAAGTATTTTCATGTTTTATATATCGAGGGTTCAGCGCAACAGTGTCGTAACTCATATTGAAATAAAAACAAGTTACGACAGTGTTGCGCTGAGCCCTCGATATGTACCCTCTGTTAAACACACTCTGTGGACATAATTGGTTTCACTGTTTAAATGGGGTGTACATGTTCTCTGTTGATAATAAGTGGTGTACAATATTCACGTAGATCAAGAACTCAGGGTTTCTTTCGGCCCCAAATTATATTCCTCCAGTAAACCTTACATAATCTGAATTAAGTTAAGAGGCTTTGAGATTGAAATCAAAGAGTCCAGACTTTAATTCTGTTGTAATTTTCTTTTAAATAATTTTTTTTCATGTAAAAATTGAAATTATATGAATATAGTTTTGTGTGTATCATTTCCAACAATTTTGAACATTGTTTTGTTTGTTTTGGATGAAATTTGAGTTTATTTTTTAATTTGAGTTCAATATCAAGCTATTTAACCTTTGACCTTTAACTATTGTACTGTTTAATAGCTTACATTCATAATTTCAGGCATACGGAAGAGTTTAATATGTATATTTTTTCATTTTGTATATAAATAATCTTATAGTACCGCTGTAAGTAGAATGTGAACACTATGTAGCAAATATCTCATCAAAAAGTGGAAGTAGGTCCTGTTCTAGTTTTAAATGATAATGACCTGTTTTTGTACTGTCAGATCTCATTAACCAAAAGATCAAAGAAACAGTGATTTGTACTTGATAGTGTTTGGTGTTGATTTTTTTTCAAATATTTGGCCGTTCTGTTGTTAATTTTTGCTAATTTTGTCAAAATATTCTCACGAATGTTTTTCATTTAATTCTGTCTAGAATACGAAAGTTAACTCAAATCTGTGAACAAAGGCCACCTAAGGGAAATACAAAATGTGGCTTTTATTGACAGGTGGGATTTACTCAGAGATCATTTTGTTCATAATAATCATGCAATGATGGTTTTAAAAAGAATGGCCCTTGTTCACAGGGTGGCCTTTATTCGGAGGTGGTCGCTAACACATTACTGGATAAATGTCGGTTTATTTGTGATTAATCAGATATGTCATGTAGTATGTATGTACAAATTTCTCATTTTAAACAATTAGGACTTTTTGATCTCCCTTTTCATGCAGAATTGTTTCATCTCATGATGTATATACATGTACGTACATACCAGCATATATATATATATGTTGTCTTGTCACATTTGTGTCTAACAGGTTTCTGAGAAATTCAAAACATAATCCTTCCACCATGGTTTGATATATTAATGATAGATTGTGTTTTTGTACATTCAACGTTTTTCAATTCATTGTTATTTATTTAGGCCTTCCATGAAAATAGTTTGTTTGGGGTCACACTACCTACTTATCAAACTCTGCCCTTCCCAACATTTTTTGGAGGTTTCTTTGGTAAGATAATTTTTTCAATATAGAAAAGCATTCTAACATGTATTTTTGGGTTCAATGTAACAACAAAATAATTTCCTACCTACTTACCCCCTTAAAATTCTCTGGGTAGGGTTTCCTCAAACATACATTTATTGTAAGGATGGCCTGATGTTTAGTTTATATTTTTCGGCTATATTTTCTGTATTTTTTTGTGGGCATTTCTCTTGTTTTATGATGATGTTTTTTTGTCCTGTGAAATACAGTGATGGTAGAACCGGACCTGAGGATTATAGTTTAGATTTATGTTTACAGCAACCATGCAAACTTCTGACTGTAATTTTAATGTTTTTGTGCAGAGGAAAGTAGGTAAGTCTATAGTACAGGTTGAGAAACTTACTATTTTGGTCATACTTCCTGTTGTTTGGTTGCCGCTCAATACATTGACCACACCCCCCAGTTTATTGACCACTCCTCAATACATTGACCACACCCCTCAGTATGTTGACCACTCCTCTCAATACATTGACCACACCTCTTGGCATGTTGCCACTCAATACACTGACCACTCATTACATTGACTACTCATTTTCATTGACCACACCCCTCAGTATGTTGACCACTCCTCTCAATACCTTGACCACACCTCTTAGTATGTTGACCACACCTTTCACCACCAAAAATTTGATGCATTGTATTTTTGTTAAGATAGTTTTGATTAATGTGCATATCTAGTTTTTCATGATTACAGAGAAATAAGTTCTTTTTTGGGCATTTAAATTTTATGTTCATTTGTACCACTGATCACCATGTTAGAAAAGTTGATCATATTATTTATATAAGAATGTGTTCCCAGATTGTGTATGTAAGGAAATATAGAGTACTCGTGTACTTCACATTTCTGTACATCAGCGCACTGACTGAAAGCCCTTGGCATGATGGATTTCATCAAAGAAAATCTTAGAGTTCATGACCACTTGTCTCAGTTTTTTCACCACATCTGTTAACATCAAATTTGATAAAATTGTCCAATCAATTTAACAAGTAGGTGAGTGATTAAGTATAAAAAAGAAATTTATTAGCCTTGTTCGTAGTTCAGTTTATAATTGTGGGAGAATGTTAGTCACTTTTTAAATCTTTTGAAAAATATCTTGTATTTAATATTAATGTATCATGATTGCCTGTGTAGTATAGTCAAGTTGAATATAGGAAGAAAATTTCTATAAAAGCTGAAGTTCTGATATATTACGTTATTCTTAGATGTGCTATTTTTCATCAATAGTTTCACGTTATTTTCACCAACGAAGTAAGGTAGCTGACCTTGATAGATACCAAATGTCTGCATGACTGAGTTTGGATTGATTACAACTGGTACCTAGAAATTGACTGGTTACTCTACAATGTAACACATATTTTATAGCAATTTCTTGCTGGCTAGAATCAATCAAATTCTAGATATTTCAGACATATAAAAAAAGCTTTCTTATTCTAATTCTTATCAATTTTTGCAATTTTTCGCAAATAGCAGAAATTTGAATTACATTAAGAATAGTTTTCATTATTTTGGTTGGTATAATAATCATAGTTGTCAAGGTCGCTCATGTTACTAAGGAAGTTGCACAACTAATTGTTATGTATAAGATATTTCGTGTGGAACCAATTTTTGTTTTCCAAGCTTTTATTTGATATCTAACTTTTAACCTTGACTAAGAATTTTACAAACTTGTTGTAATGTTACGAAACTGAATATTATGCATGAAGTGTTTGGTAACTTAATAGTGGAGATACCATGTTTGTCGATGATTGAAATATTGTAATTAATTCCGTAGTGCTGATGTAACTATCAAATAAAACCAGGATGGTGTGCATTTTTCATTTATTGTATATTTTTGACACTATTTGTCTGTATTTATGTAAAACTAGGTATATGAAATAAAGTTTTAAATATGTACAAATTGTAATTGTTTCTTGTAGTATTTCTGTTGGTTATGAAGTTGATGTTATTATACCCCCACAAACGAAAGTTGAGGTGGACATATTCGAGTCATTCTGAAGGGCGGTCATTCGTCCATCAGCTACTTCCAGATTCCTTAAGCGATTGCAATGAAACTTGAAATATGTATTACCAAGTGTAGATGTGCAGGACACAATTTCCATGCCCAGTGATCCACACATTCCAGAGTTCTGTGTCCTTGAACTTAACCATATCATGATATAGTGTACTATCTCATTCTTAGTGACAAAGTGGCAGTGGGGGTATTAACTTAGGTGATAAAGCTCTCTTTGCCTTGGATACTACATTCTGTACATTGGGCAACTTTCCCAGCTTATGTATTGGAGAAAGACCCAATATATGAACAAGTCTAACCTGTATTAGTATCCACCTCCGAAAATAAATTGTCAACCTGTGAATAAATTCCATTCTTTGATATCCGTAATAATGATCATTGACTACATAACGACCCCAAATAAAGGTGACCTGTCAAGGCAATATTTTTTCTTTCCAAAGTGTGGACTTGGTTCACAGGTATGACTGTACTTGTGTGCAACCACTGACTGTCTATAAGCTAACTGGACCGGTTCATCCTAGGTAAAAGTTAGTCCCAGGTAAGAATCCATCCTCTAATTCATAATTTTGAGTGGTTAGCAAGATCTAGTCAGTGACCATAGGCTACTTGACCTCTGAGCCCTCCTTGCAATGTTAGAAAATTCAGTACAACCTCTCCAGAGCAGCCCCTCTCTTGAGCAATAACCTCTCTTCAACAATAGCATGATTTTTCCCACTGCATGATTTAACTTATTTTAATCGCCTCTCAACAAAAACATAATTTTGCAACTGCCAAAAGGTGCTGCTTTTGAGAGGTTGCACCATACAAGTAATTATAATTCGATATTGCAATCTTAAAAATAAAATTTGAACAGTCAAAAATTAATTCAGGACTTATGAGTGTGCCATTTTAATTATTATTAATTATTTCATTCTGTAACAATCAAGAGCTGTCCGTAGGACCACATGCTTGACTATTCTTAGTGATTGATAATAAACTTTTGTCTGTAAGACAGTACCAATACCAATGTAGTATTTGAGTGTCAAAAAGAGCTGTCTGCAAAAGAGTGTAACAGACAATGAAGTATGTAATTTCATATTTTCATAGTAATTCCAACAAGGGACATAACTTGGCTATATCTGACATGTCTGGAAACTTGCATGAAGTTTCAAGTCAATACTGTGATATGCAAATGATACCAGACAGTCACTTGCATGCAAAACTTTTAACCATGTGCGATGTGGCGCCGCTGATGCGAAGGCACCAGCAATAGCTTTCCATATTCTTTGACTAGTCCATCTATAAGTCAGGTTTAGTTTTCTCAAACTTAAAATCTCAAGATTTCTTGTCAACAGGCATTTCGAGGGTTCAACGCAACAGTGTCATAACTCATATTGTAATAAGAACAAGTTACGACAGTGGTGCACATTTTTTGGGTGAAAGCAGAATCTGTCTACAAATATTTAAAGACTTCAACAAACAATTACAAATAAACAAAATAAAATAAATACAGTTAGCATTATTTATTTACAATCATAAATATGTTATCATTTGACATTTTTACACGAAGTCAACACATCCGACACAAGCTGAACTCTTAAGTATCATAAATGTAAGCAGACATTAAAATCTCACAGCCACGTAGCATTCAGGCATGAAACCAAATTAATAGCAGGACGTTTTTGTTCATTTGTTGTAAAATAGCAACCAGATCTACAAAATAATAATTAACTCATGTTGAGGGCCGTGTTTAACATACAATGTCACGTGACTGAGCACACTGAAGTCGGACATACACAAAATATGATCTTAGCCACATGGACATCCATACAATCAAATATAGATTAACAATACAATGACCGTAAATATTTCATAAACTTCATAACAAGATGTTATACATAGCACAATCTCAACAATTTAAGAACCCTACCAGTACTATAGTAACGACATATAAGTTATCTATACAAGAACTTAGAAATTTAAGTGAGCAAACATCTGATGCGCAGAAGACATTAATAGAGAATCGGTCCACCGGCTGAATCATGATCCAGATAACCATGGACCTACTGAATTGTGGTCCGGTTAACCAGTCAATAAAATAAACTCAGACATCTAGTCAGTATAACAGCTCTACAGAGCATATATTATATAGTTTGTATCATGCCGACTCAACATTATGATCATCAGCTTCATGCAACTTCCTACCATCAATATTGTATATTAAAATCCTTACATTTAAAAAAACATCCAACATTTTTACTCGTTCAAAGTATTAATGTGACATGATATATTACAATAGATATGTTTTAGATTACGTAATGAAACCAAAGTCGTCATAAACCAATATGACATATACAATATCCTACAGTGTGTTGTATGATTCTCGAATGTTAATTTTTTTTATCATAGCTTAAACAACTTGGCGTTATTTCAAATTCACAATTAAACTGAACACAGAAAGAACATAGAAATATCATTAAGAACATTGTACGATATAACATATAATATTTATTCTATAATTTTCACACTGATACAAAAATTGTCACTTTCTGCCTACACTTCAGAAAATAATGTTCGCCAAGAAGGCAAAAATGGTTGCAAAACTTTACATGATTATAATATATACATAAAAATCCAGAACAAAAAGTTAAACAAAAGTGCACCATTACATAACAAATAAATCTCCTTTCGTTGCCATGGTAACCGTTTTAGCTATACAGCACAAATTAGTATTTCATCCAAAAAATTCTTAAGTACTAAAAGAGAGCAACCGTAGATCTGAGTTCAAAGTCATGATTTTATAGAACCTCAGACTAAGTTAACATGATAATGTTATAATTTATAAGCAAGATTTGAGTTTCACATCAAATCAATGCAATCATGTATAAGAATGGTATTAAAACATACACTGGTGAACATAGTGTATTCATGCGTGCACATTTACCCACAGACAAAGACGAAAAAAGATATAATTATAAGCTTTATGAAAATACAACGAAATACAAAAAAGTTATTTAGTTATCACAATGCAGTGTAAGAATTAATCATGGCTGCAGTTTTTTACACAAAAATAAAAATACTCAGAAATCAAATCAACACATTCACTCGTACACAGGACCTCCAAATATCACCCAAAAAACTTGTTATGTATAACAAAAATGATGCAGTTTGAATTTATGCAGTGTACGCAAATGTACCTCCATATATGACTTGATTTTGCTAACTTCATATAAATTATAAATACACATTATCATTTGGTTTGTATGGTTCAAGTTTTTTTAAAACTCAATCACCAAATATTTATAGAAAATCAATACAATAAGAAGATAATATTAGCAGAATAAAACTTCAGGCACAGGTCACAGATAGAAAAAATAAAACATGAATCATTCATTTTTCCCTATAAAACAACATTATTGATACCTAACTATTATTTCTTTAAGAATTTAGCCATTTGTTCAATTGCTGTTTGTTTGAGTTTTCGCCCCTTTTCAACAGTCAGAGTCATATGAGGCGGACAGTTCACCCAACCATCGTTCCTGGGAAGAACCAGTAATAGACTCCAATCCTCTGTAAGCAAATGCTTACTTTCTAACATAAAGAGACATGGTCGGTAGCTGGGCTTGAATGCTGTCAGACTGACAAACACAGAACTGATTTTTGATTAAAAAATTAAAGAAATCTGATCAACAGGAAACTGTGTAACGAAACCAGTCTAAGAATGGAGCCTCGTCATTGGTCAAATTTAAGACTGTTTCAGAAACAACCAATCAGAGGCGAGTTTTTAGACTGGTCCAGTTAAAACAGTTTTATAGACATAGAGTCAATCTTATAATCTATGAAATATTGCAGTTGCTTAGTTAAGCATCACAGACATTTTGTATCGAGAGATAATTTCATAAGTGAAAAAATTAAAAGATTGAAAATTACTGTCAGAAAAAGCAGGTTACAGTTGGAATGTGTTAAATGAATGTGCGATTACATAAAATAATTAACGATCAGTACTTAATGTCACTCACTCTAGTTATTAGTGAATGATTATAAAAACTTATTGAACATCCGTGCACTATATCTGCCTCTTAAGAAAAGATATGGTACAATTTGTAACAAATTTATGTTCAATTTGTAAACAATTTTCATCAATGATTCTCATTTAAATGTACAGAGAGACATTTATTTATTTTCCCCCAAAATACAGGACAGCAAACTACTTCATATTAATTTATAATAATTTGCTATCAACATCTCTTTCAATATTCAGTGATTTTTTCTCGTCCGGGTCTAGTCAGATTGGGAATTTTGGAGTCGTGACAACTAGGTTATTAGGAAATTTTATTAATAGACAATGCGATTCTCTGGTATCTTTGCACTAGTATACTATACTTCTTGTAAAAAAATTGTCATTTTATGTTCGATTTTGAAGTTCTTTTTTTTTGTTTATTTGGAATTTCTCCGTTTAGATTTGGGAAAATTGAAGCTTGAATGCTATTGGGAAGGGTACGTTTACTGGACCTGTCTTAAGAAGGAATAAAAATCACTGAATTATTCCACAATTGTATATATTATAATTGAGTTAGTTCCATTTAATATTTTTCAGTTATATTAAAAATGATGCACCTAGTGATATATGACGTAAATGTGAAAAATACAGTAAGAATGAATCTTGTTTTTTTTCTGTACAACGACATTACACTAAAAAGAAAAAATCCTGCGAGTTTTTTTCACAAAAGATGATTCAGTTGACATCATTTCACATTTAAAGACAACAGGTTTCCATCAAAATTCATACAGCATCATTATCACTTATTTCCGCTCACAGGATCCCCTTCAAACATTGCAGCATGACTTTTTACTCGTAACATTATTGTCAGTAGGGGCCACTGTTATAGTTTGCACATTGTTACTCGGTGAATTATCATCGTCTGGGTTGTCCTTAATTTGTTTTTGTGAAACTATTTTGTATATTTCTGAAAGGAGAAAAAAGACAAAATTAGTTTTTTTCGTTGCTTAATCATCCACAATATCATTAATGCTTTTAAAGTATTTTTTTACGAAGAACATGACATCAGTTGATGGACAGCAACGCCTGCTAGGAAATTAAGCTATATTCCACACCCTTAAAAATCTTATTTCCTCTATTTTCATATAATATACAATGTCATCAACACATCAATCTATGACAAATAATGAAATGAATGCATAAATTTGTCGGAAGAATAAATAAAAAAGAGCATCATACAAAAACCAGTAAATATCAATATCAATGCCACTGATTGTTTGCTCTCAACTATATACAAAACTATACATGTACATCAATGCATTAAACCATGGATGCTTCATTACATGAACTTGATGTTTACGTCACCATTTTGTTTAGACTTACATAAGTGTAAATCAATATAATTAGACAAGAATTTGCCAATACTTCTTTCTCACAGAATAATTGCTATATTGCAATTTCAGTTTAATTATTATGGCACATATTTTTATTATAAACAAATTCACATCAAAGTTTTCCAATTTAATTCCTACTTATTCCTTAGAACGATGTTAGCAACTAGAATTCTCTGAAAATTGAACGATTTTTCAAGTACCATTTTTTCTTTTCTATAAAGACAGTGAAAATGGAACCTCAGAATTCCGACAAACGGCCAATTTTTTCGTCTGCTTATGGGTTTTTAGTTGTATTTCGGGTTTTAGTGACATTGATAGCATCATCTCTTAAACAAGAGGGCCATGATGGCCCTATAAATGCTCACCAGGAGAAAAGGTCATTTGGAGATTAACATTGTTGAAGTTTTCTATACGAGTCTAAGTAAGATCAAGTGACCCATCTGGGCTGTTTTTTATCCCATGGCCATTATATGAACAGATTTTAAAGAGGTCCATTAGACAAAGCTAGATACCAAATATCTTAGCTCTAGGCCTTGTGGTTTCGGAGAAGGAAGATTTTTAAAAATTTTCCTATATAAAATAGAATAAACCCCAGGGCAGGGCTAATTTTGACCCCGGGGCCATAATTTGAACAAACTTGGTAGAGGTCCACTACACAATGCCACATACAAAATATCTAAGCTCTAGGCCTTGCGGTTTCGGAGCAGAAGATTTTTTAAATTTTCCTATATAAGTCTATATAAATCAAGTGACCCCCGGGGCGGGGCCAATTTTGAGCCTAGGGCAATAATTTGAACAAACTTGGTAGAGGTCCACTAGACAATGCTACATACCAAAATATCTTAGCTCTAGGCCTTGTGGTTTCGGAGAAGAAGATTTTTTAAATTTTCCTATATAAGTCTATATAAATCAAGTGACCCCCGGGGCGGGGCCAATTTTGACCCTAGGGCAATAATTTGAACAAACTTGGTAGAGGTGCACTAGACAATGCTACATACCAAATATCTCAGCTCTAGGCCTTGAGGTTTCGGAGAAGATTTTTTAAATTTTCCTATATAAAATAGAATAAACCCCAGGGCAGGGCCAATTTTGACCCTAGGGCAATTATTTGAACACACTTGGTAGAGGTCCACTAGATAATGCTACATACCAAATATCTTAGCTCTAGGCCTTGTGGTTTTGGAGGAGAAGAATTTTTAAATTTTCCTATATAAGTCTATATAAATCAAGTGACCCTCGGGGCGGGGCCAATTTTGACCCTAGGCCAATAATTTGAACAAACTTGGTAGAGGTCCACTAGACAATGCTACATACCAAATATCTTAGCTCTAGGCCTTGTGGTTTCGGAGAAGAAGATTTTTTAAATTTTCCTATATAAAATAGAATAAACCCCAGGGCAGGGCCAATTTTGACCCCGGGGCCATAATTTCAACAAACTTGGTAGAGGTCCACTAGACAATGCTACATACAAAATATCTAAGCTCTAGGCCTTGCGGTTTCGGAGAAGAAGATTTTTTAAATTTTCCTATATAAGTCTATATAAATCAAGTGACCCCCGGGGCGGGGCCAATTTTGACCCTAGGGCAATAATTTGAACAAACTTGGTAGAGGTCCACTAGACTATGCTACACACCAAATATCAAAGCTCTAGGCATTGTAGTTTTTGACAAGAAGATTTTTTAAATTTCCTATATAAGTCTATGTAAAATCAAGTTACCCCCGGGGCGGAGCCAATTTTGACCCTAGGGGAATAATTTGAACAATCTTTGTAGAGTTCCATTAGACAATGCTACATACCAAATATCTCAGCTCTAGGCCCTGTGGTTTCAGACAAGAAGATTTTGACCCTAGGGCAATAATTTGAACAAACTTGGTAGAGGTCCACTAGACTATGCTACACACCAAATATCAAAGCTCTAGGCATTGTAGTTTTTGACAAGAAGATTTTTTAAATTTCCTATATAAGTCTATGTAAAATCAAGTTACCCCCGGGGCGGAGCCAATTTTGACCCTAGGGGAATAATTTGAACAATCTTTGTAGAGTTCCATTAGACAATGCTACATACCAAATATCTCAGCTCTAGGCCCTGTGGTTTCAGACAAGAAGATTTTTTAAGTTTTTTCAATTTGTTGCCATAGCAACCAGAATTTTTAATGAAATTTAATTTTTTGAACAACTTTGAAAGGGGACCACCCAAGGATCATTCCAGCCAAGTTTGGTTGCAATTGGCATAGCGGTGTAGGAGGAGATGTTGTTTTAAGTAAACATGGGCGCCACGTATTCGTAACGACGCACAATGGACGCAGGGCGATCACAAAAGCTCACCCTGAGCACATTCGTGCTCTGGTGAGCTAAAAATACCCCCGCCAAAATATATTTCTCTTATTTTCTTTATGAAAGAATACTCAAATTTGCCTCTTATGTGTATTTTTTCCACTTTTTACCAGAATCAGCATCTCACTTCCCAACCCCGTGTTAAAGAAATAATTTTCATGTAATAAATTACCATACAAATATATATGTTTTACATAAAATGATTATTCAAACATCATGTGGTGACAACAATTCAGTCTTCACGCTAACCCACAGCCCGGGACTAGTAAATTTCTATTCGGGCTAGTGAACTTTCTAAAAATTGCGTATTCTGGTAAATTGTCTATTTTCAATAGTCCACATACACTACAGTTCAGACTAGTCCTTTGAAAAAATCAGTTCGAACACTGACATTTATACATGAACTGAGATCAAATTTGTATACAGAAATAAAGCCCTGAAATAGAAATAGTCGTGTTTACATTTAACCGACCATGTTGGGTGCCGACTCTAATAAAAGATTCTTATGAAAAACAAGGCCGTTCAGCAGAAAATTCTCATCATTGCTTAACCTTCCATGAGGAGCCGGCAACTACATATAGTATACAGAGCAAAATTGAGTTTTGCCGAATTTTCAACGATAAGTATGAGCTGTTGAGACCAGTACACTAACTACTGGACTACGGCTTCCTTAAGTTACATGGTAGAAATGTCAGTGTATTCAACTGTTTTATAAACAAGAGACCTACCTGTTAAGATATTCTGGAAGGCAGTTTCTACATTTGTGGAATCTAATGCAGACGTTTCAATGAATGACAGTGTATTCCTCTCTAAAATCATAATAAATCATTAATTAATATAACTAATCATCAATCAACAAGAAGTGTTTGTGAAACATGGATGCCCCCCCTAACAGCCAACTGGATAGTAAGACCTTAAACTTTGACCTACTGATCTCAAGATCAATAGGGATCATCTACATGTGTTGTCCAACCTGCCAACCAAAGGCCAAATTGTTCTCTAGTTATTGGTCGGACAAGGTCTGGTTATTGACAGATTGGCCAACCGACATGGTCAAAGTAATAAACCCCTTTTTTTGAAAGGGATCACAATAAAATAAATCATCAATCGATAAAAAACCTTTCATCAAATAAATGAATATAAAATTTTGATGAATACATAATCAACTATAAAATTAACGACAAAAAACATCAGAGAGTAACTGACACATAAGTAATAAAGAGTATGGAAGCAAATCTTAAGTTTTATAAGCTGAAAGCTAAGTCAACAAGGGGCCATAACTCTTATGAAAATGTTTGGATTTTAACTGAATTCGAACTTGACCAGTATTTTATTATCATACCCCTTCATGTAAAATATGAAACCAATCCATGAAATATTTCCTAAGTTATTGCTCAGAAACCTAAATTTGTACAGACGGACAGGGGTATACTTTAAGCCCTTGTGCCGTTTCGAATGGTGGGGGGGGGGGGGATTACTAGACCTTAATATAAATCAGAATATATAAATGTTAGAAAGAAATCTAGATGGTCAGGAAGCCTGTATCTACAGGTTATTAAGACATTTCATTACCTGCATATGCCTTTGCCTCGTCAGTGGGAACAGCACGTAAATGTCTCAAGTCACTCTTGTTTCCTACCAGCATTATCACAATATTGTTATCTGCATGATCACGTAACTCTTTCAACCATCTCTCTACATTTTCATATGTTAAATGTTTAGCAATATCATAAACCAACAATGCACCGACTGCTCCTCGATAATATCTGAAACATACATAAATCAATCAATGACAATAGGGTTGACAATACAGGCAAATTAAAAATCCTGAAAAATCATATACGTGGCTGACCATTTCTGCCAAAGAAGAGATCTTCAACGACATTGTTTCCATATTGAACTCAGTTTTTATCAAGAAATCCTTCAGAGCTGATTAAATTGACCATAATTTTGCCATTTCTTGAGATATTTTCATCAAACAACTTTTTATTTTGCTCAGAAATCATAGTTCTTTCAGGAAAGATAATCCGGAATTCCGATATATCTAGAATATTGTCACCTCTGTGAAAATTAACCCCCAAGTGCTCTCCAGAAGACTCAGTGGCCGACAAAATTGCCTTCTACTTGAAATTCTAGTGCCACAGTCGCTTTTTTGTCAATCTTAACATAATCTGTCAAATTTGAATCGACAGGTAAGACCTGTTGTGACTTAGGTAAGAACCTTGATGGTTAGTCAGTCCAGCACACTAGTATCCACAACTTACTGCTATAAAAATTATGTTGTCTATTCAGATGTTCAGAGTAGTTTGTGATATTGTCTCAGAAACTAAATCACAAACCAGCATAAACCTGTATGAATAGAATACAACTCCTCATATAGAATGGAAGGTCCAATAAAATGCCGGGGAACTATTTTCTAACTTTAATTACGAGTGGACAAAATTGTTGAAGTGTTATGCCCCTGTAAGATGCAAGTCAAAATTGTCTACTTACGCACTGGTGATAGCTCGGTATCGTTCCTGACCAGCTGTGTCCCATATCTGTGCTTTTATAGTCTTACCATCTACCTGTATACTCCTAAAAGACAACATTAAATGCATACAATAGTAACATGTATTATAACAGGTTATTTTTCAGTGTTTTGGGAATATGAAAAAAGATACTATTTTCCATTGGGAATATGACCAAATTTCGGCTATAAAATTGCCCCAAAAATCCCTGTATAATTAATCAGTGATTTTTCCCCGAAAAATTTCTCACTACCTATGCCCATCGAAAGGGGAAATTTAGCACAACAAATTCCAAAATGGGGAATATATGATAACATTTGTTTTCTACGGAATATGTGATTATTTAGTCTTTGAACTCAGTTATAGAAGGTTTCCTTCATAAAGTATATTGTCGGACAACCTTTCACAAAAAATTATTTCAAAGACTGTATTTAGTTGTTCCAATCATAAATATAAATATTACAACACTGTAATCAGTGCGATAACGGTTATATTTTTCTAATTTTTACAAGATCATGTGGAAAACACTTCTTGTCATGGAAAATTCTGACAATTCAAGGGAAAAAATAAAGGAAATTTTGCTTGGGGAAACTATCTTTAGGGCAGTAAATGTAGCAAAACAAATCATTGGTATAATATCAGTTTAAATTCACTATTTGTTAACAGGAAGGAAACTCTTTGTTAAACCTGATGTTGTCAGCTTGTCTTAAGATTTTAAGTATTTAACTAACAAACCCCTTAAGTTATAATTTCCTATCATACATGAGTTATGCTGAATATACAGACTTGAATCTAATACATAATATAAACAATGTTTTTAATGTAATCATATCAGTCAAAACAAGAGATAGTCCACTAGTACAGACAGACAAATAAGTTTTGGATGCAAAATATTCAGACTGTAAATCTTCCATAACTTTTCAGTCAGGGTTTTCATAGAATCATAAGGTACTGTTAGGAACCATAGGCTAAATTTTAGTAAATTCACCAAAAAATCCCCGTTAAGTTTGAAAATTTTAAGTATGATATTTAGGTAGATGGCTCTCTTGATCCTTGTAATCTGTTGTACTGAATATTAATGAAGTCAGAATACTCTGTGGACAATAAGCACTAACACATGTCATGGTTTGCAACAGTCCGAGACCTAAGTAGAAAACAATATTAATTCCACAGCTCACTTTTATAATCGAGCCAACCCATAGGGGACAAAAAAAATATCTCTGTTCAAATAATTTTCATTTTTATATACCAGACCATATTATTTCTACAGAAAAAGTGAGAAAAAATTTAGCAAATGTTTTTAATCATAACAAAGTAAAGGACAGTGTTAAGCCTTCATGTTTTCATTTTTACCTGGTTGCAAATTCCACACCAATTGTACTCTTGCTTTCCAAGTTAAATTCATTTCTTGTAAATCTGGAGAGCAAGTTTGACTTTCCTACACCGCTGTCACCAATCAATACAACTGAAAGATAGAAATTTGAATATTCAAATAATTATAGAACATTTGCAATAAGTATATCACAAACTGCAGTCCCCAGTGTAAGAACTAAGAGGTGGGTGGGGTACTGAAACAATGTTTTTTTTCTCACTATTTATTTATTTATTTATTCATTCACGACAACACATGACTTGGCTCAGGAGTTGGGATGGGGTCACTGAAATAGTGTCACAGAGTAATTTGAAATGCAGAGTTGATAATTGAACCCACAATCTTTTGTGTAGTAGTCTAGCTTATTAGCACTCAACCCAGTACTGACTCAACCATCCCTTTTGCACTTTATATTATAATGCATTAATAATTTAATTATAAAATACACAACTAAGTAAAGCAAGAATATTAGATTAGGGTTTTTATTTGACCCTTGAAATGACATTTTGACTCATCATCATGAAATTAGTGAAATAAAACTTCATACTCTTGAGATTTTGTACATTGTACCAAAGGGTAAAATTTACTTTTGAATTAATAGGAATTTGTTTGACTCTTCAAATTAATACCAGCTTAGTTAAGTTTTCATCCTCAACTTTTGATATCTAGTGAGCACCTTGATAAAAAAATGACAGAAAATATTTAGGCTGTATTATATCACTGTACAGTACATATATCAGCATGACATAACTTCTGTAATATGATATACATATAATGGTTTCCATGGGGACCATCTTATTTACAAAAATATGATCAAACAAATATAACAAGTTTACAAATACACACAGACACACTGTAACATGATACTGACTGTGATATAATAATAATGCAAATAGTTCACGACAACAGATAACTGAAAAAATCACAACATAAAACAGAAGTCTACCGCACATGCTTCTTTACATGTCTTGCATCCAAAGTCCAGTCAACTGTCCGCTTAAAAAGTTAAATCCATGCATGTAATATAGCAAAATGGACATTTTTGTCATATATTCATTAATTACAGTAAATCTACTGAGAAGGAGGAAGATTTTTTATGTCTAAATAATTGTTACTGTTACTTCCTGGCTTTTTTATGAGGAAGATTATACAAACATGGTAAAAAATTATCACAAACAGATTTTGCAGTACAACTTAAAATAACTTCATGGTGAAAGACAGAGTTCACAATAAGTTTGTAGCCAACAGGCCCAAAGCTATCTAGACTAATAGGTCTCCTAGGAGGGAACCAGGCATTTTTCCAGCAATATTTTAAAAACTTTTGAGGTCCGACCGGCACAAACTTGTTGCTAAGCGGCTGAATTATCCGGCTGGTGATTGTTATTGTGGACTTTGTGAAACTGAAATGCATGACACTTATTTGACTCTAAAAATGGCATTTTGACTCTTGAATTTAGTAAAATAAATGGTTGTTTTCAATAATCACTGTGTAATTTCCAGTTAATTTTACGCAACTAGAAGGAATTTCAACAGACATGCATGATGCTACTGTTAAAAATATTTGCCTCCAAAGTATTTTCAATGAATCAAACCTGTATCATAAAAAAGAAACATAAATACCTTTAAAGATGAAGGCATATTCATCCTTACAGTAGTGACTGACTAGATCACGATGCGTACACTTACTGTCACTATACACAGACATGACACAAACTTAATAAATTTCAAGTGTGAAGTATTGATACAAAAAAGTTAATAATAAAATATATTTAACTCTAAAAAATGACAAACTGAAGTTACAAATATGTTCATGGACAGATTACAATTGATTTTCTTGACAAGAGTACAAACTTATATACCGACACAAAAGTTAAAGGCATACTATGGATCATATTTATTTTAAATAAAATGTTTATAATATGAGTCATATAAAATTTAATAAAACTTTGTGTGACCCACATATCTCCAATCTTATTGGCCCCTAAACGTTGAGGTTTTTAAATGAATCAATACAAAATATGTAAACAAAAAACCACGATGACTCAATACTGTCACACCATATTATCCATGTATAAATTGGGTTTAGAAATGCCAGCCTGGCAATAGTGACATACAGTTTGTTTAATCAGTTCTATTAATAGACATTTCTAAACCTGACAGATAACATAATGAAAACAGGAGATAATGATTTTATAATCTAAGCGTCTACTTAAGAAACCTTTGTGACAATTTTTCTAAGGACAAGAATTCTATGTGTGTACCATTCAAGTTTTCAGAAGGACATGACAGAATGAGTAACTATCTCTTCAGATTGAGTTAACTTACAAGATATAACAGTGGTCAATCGTTCATACAGAAGAATTAGAAGTCTAGAACCCAGTACTCGGGTCCGAAATAAACAGACGCAATCTTGTTTACTGAACACAAGGCTTTGACAAGCTCTTACGATGTGTCAACAAACAGAATGCTTTGATGAACACTGCATTTGGATGCTGCTGTAATATTATTAATTCATGAGACAAGAATTTAAGGCAAATTTCTTCTTATTCCATTCAAAATACAGACATTGCGTCTTGACATATCATAATTTCATTCTTTCTCAGTTTGACAGAAAAGGATTGATTTTATAGAGAATTCAATTATTTTACATGAAAATATGAGTGCCCATCAATTTAAAGGGAACCATTAAAGTATGCATGCATTCACAAGTTCAATGGCCATTCAGTTGCCAAGTCATTTTCTGCAACAAATAATAGAGCCAGACACAAACTGTAACAACATAGAATTCACAACTACTGTAGTCAGTATACAGATTACAGTACACAGAAGAAAGCAAATTACGGTCATTATTGGAAATGTCAATTGATGAACAACATTAAAAGTTAATTATTTAAACAGTTCTTGTTCTAACTCCTATAAACTCCTATAAACATAAGAAAGTGACTCATTCTTTAAGTGCGTAAATAATTTGACAAGTATTCCGTCACAAAATGACCCCTCCCCTAATCGAATGTAAAAATATCGAGTCGAAATGAAGACTAAAAACACTACTGGGACATTAAACAATGAGGTAAAGAATGTATAACAATATAAACATAAAAGATAAACACACCTTTAAACAAGTAATCGTACTCATCGTCCTTAGTGCCCATTTTTCAGTCTCTTCCGGGAAAATGTCAACAAAAAAGATGACGGTTGGGGCTCGGCTTCCCTATCACAGGTCGTCGATTTCGTCTAAATCACACTCGTCACGAACACTTTACAGACTTAAGTCGACAAATGGATGGTATTCACTCCCAGATGATAATGTATAACCAAGGATTAGGTTGGATTTTTCTAATAAATTAGTCCGTAGCAAACAAGATGGCGGATCTAAACGCCCCTCGGAGGTGATTGAGTGACGTCATCAACGAATTAGTTTGTCAAGCGTCTAGTGGATGAAAATTCATCAATCAACATTGAAGGTCCAATTTGTAAGTTATTTATTTGATTTTTAGTTAAACGTGCAAACTTCAAAGTTATTGAATCACTTAATTTATGTTTCTTGACGATTTTCTGATATAATAAGTTTTCATTGCACCCGTTCGGATGCCAGAAGTTGCTGTGGAAGTCACCAAAAGTGACAAAATTCACCAAATAATGCAAAATTAGTGATTGTATACATGTATAAATTTCTCAGTGTATGAATATTTGATCTAAACCATGTTGTCTGTTTACATCAAGAAACCTGCCCTGCTGGATTTAGACATTCATTGAACAACATTTTTGTTTAAAATAAAATGATTTCATTGATTGCCAATTCTTTGTTTACTTCTACCATATAGCATCCCTGCTTCTACAAGACGAACATTACATGTATGGTCGAGCAGGTACGTATATTGATATACCAGATATGTGGTGTAATGAGTTTTCATTGTACTGTCAAACCTAGGGGGGGGGGAGGCAGTCATGTGCCCCCCTTTTCACATTTGTTGGGTCATTTCTGAAATAAGGGGGTTATGACTGTGTTTTTGGTGCCTAATTGATGTTGATATACAAATGTTAGTGCAGTAGCCGAGAGATCCGAATAAATTATCCTGCTGTGTTTGAACACAAGGATGACATTTCTTTTTACCATCTTCAAGAAAAATCAAATGGTATTTGCTGTGCTACTACTATTTCAATTTTTTTTTGGTGAGCTGGTTATTTTCAAGAACACTTCATTCACACCAAGCTACCTGTGGTTATCATTTCTGATAACTCTCTTTTTGGAGATAATATTCGTCCCACAAAACAATCAAACTCCCGATTCGCTCCCGTATTTCATACCTAGATGTTATACTTACATTGCAAGTCTTAATAAATTTTCATGGGACACTGATTCATACTTTCTTCCGCCAAAATGCACAAATTGGTATAACTTAATGAAAACCATGTCATACCTTCCCTTCTGTAGCAGGGACCGTTAACAGGCGTCTTCCCCTCAGGAAAATTCTTTAAAATCATGCAGTTTTCCCAAAAAATTGAACTATATTATATCAAGTTTTTTCTTTCCCTTATGCAAAAAATTTGCATTATTTTTCCCAAAATTAAAGAAAAGGCCCCTTTCCCTACCTGTGAAAAAAACTTAAAGTCCTGCATGTCTGTGAACAAAGACCACCTTTGGGAAAGGCATGATTTGGCCTTTGTTGAATGGTGGCCTTCATTGGGGGTCATTTTGCTCTAAATAATCCAGGACTGTTTTTAAAGAATGGCCTGAATCACAGGATGACCTTGATTTAGAGTTCGCCGCTAACACAGGTTTGACTGTAATTTAATTAAGTATTAAACCTTTTTTTTTTATTCAAAAGTACATATTAAGCAGGGATGTAATTTTTTCCATGGATTTTAGCAGATTGAAATACCCAAGGGATCATTTCCGTAACCCACATACTCCATGCCACTGATAATTCAGCCCTTTAGCTTCAACTTCAGTCATCACTGAAAAGGAATATTTAGAAAACAAAAAATTAATGAATTAAGTTTCATCCTCCCCTTATTTTGGTACAGACAGACAAACAGACAGACGTACTCATGAGAGGTATGTTGTGGGGTGTACCCTTTGATCTTTTCCGTGTTTTTATCCCCAAAAGTGGCACCCCACGAGTCGAAATTATCCCTACAATTCCAGTTTGTACGTAACTGAACCACACAAGACCTAATTGTACCAATCCTAACCCCACAACCACCCTCTGGTGTGAACGGACAGACAGACAGACAAAAAATAATGTGCCCCCGATTTAGTGATTTTAGACAAAAAATTGTGACATGTATGTATTTTTGGTTAAATTTAAAAATTCAGTTGTAAAAAATATTTCTTACATACATAACTACCTACCTACATTTCTACCTACCTACCTACATTTCTACCTACCTACCTACCTACATGTATACCTACAATTCTACCTACCTGCCTACATTTCTACCTACCTACATTTCTCTGGGTATGGTTACTGCAAACATACATTTTTTGTAGGATGGCCTAAAAACATTTTCTAACTTTTTATTAGCTCACATGTGACAGGGTGAGCGTTTTTTATCAGTCTTCGTACTGCATTGTGTGTCGTCAAACTTTATGTTGTGACCACACTAGGGGCCACATTTTTAGCTCAATTTTAGCAAAACTGGGTCAGAACGTTAATATCGACAAAATCTCGAACGAGTTCGATATTGGGCCATTTTGGGTAAAAAACTAGGTCACCAGGGCCAAATAAGGGAAAACCTTGTGAACACTTTAGAAATCACTGTTTTGATTGGATCTTCTTGAAACTTTGTCAGAATGTTTATTTTAATAATATGTAGATCAAGTTTGATTAGGGTTGTCCCGATACAGATCTCAGCCGATACGATACGTATTGCGATACGGTACTAGCGATATGCGATATCAACGATACAATATTACAATATTTCAAAGTAATGAAAAACGTTAAAATATTAGTGTTTTGGGGAACTCTGCACATTTGTTTGGTGCTAGAAAGTCCTAATTAACTGTTAAAAAGGTGTAAAACTACTTCGTCTTGTACCTAAAGTCATCAATTTGATTCACATATATGTTTGTTGATATTGTGGAAGTTAAATAATTATGAGAAATATTAGTAAGTTTTTATCCCTGTCCCATAAATTGCCTTATATCAAGAATAGTATTTTTAAGCCATATACAAGTGTTTAAAGAATCAGGGTTATGATTGTCAAATTGATTAACAATACCAAAATACTAGAAATAATCTTCAGCTTGGATGTTATGATGACGAGATATACGTGTTCTAAGGTTGCTAGTCCCACCACTATACTTGACATCGCGTTGACACTTCTTACAGACAACTATATACGTGCTTCTTTGTTTCATTAACCAGCAAACCAAAATGCTGCCGTATTGTATGTAAAATTAAATGGTGGCGTAATACAATTTATAAGTCAATAATAATCTACTTGACAAAATCTGAATATTCGAATCGAATTCGTTGTCTAGCATTAACTGACGCTGCTAATGTCTGTAAATGGAGTATAGAATCCCGGATATTAGTTGCGTAAGCATTGTCGATGATGATATGAGAGTAAATTCGCAAGTCTAGTTCAGTTGTTCAACATTCTAAGAGTTTTTTAATATAAAATAAAAAACCGCGATACGACCGATACGAGACCTTCCGATACGATACGCATATCGTCCAGCACTGTACCGGTACGTACCGGTACGCTGCCATATCGGGACAGCCCTAAGTTTGATAATGGGTCATTTCCGGTCAAAAACTAGGTCACTAGGACAAGTTGCTGGAAAACCTTGTGAACTCTCCAGAAAGTCACTGTTTTGATTGGATCATCATGAGACCTTAATTGTCAGAATTAATTTTTGTCTTTATAATATCTTGGACGAGTTCGAACATGGGTCATCTTGGGTCAAAAACTAGGTTGCTAGGTCAAATCTTAGGAAAATGTAGATTTCACAGTTATAATTGGATCTTCAACAAACTTTGTCAAATTGTTTGTTTTAATGAAATAACCGTCAAGTACAAATATGGGTAATATGGGCTCAATAACTAGGTCACCAGGTCAAATCTTAGGAAAACTTTGATACCACAGTAGATGTCACTGTCTTGATTGGATTGTCACAAAACCTTGTCAGAATGTTTGCCTCAATGATATGTGGGTCAAGGTAGAACATGGGTCAGCCGGGGTCAAAAACAAGGTCACTGGTTCAAAACAATGTTTTAATGAGTGAACAGTGATTGTCATGTGAGCGATATAGGGCCATCTTGGCCCCCTTGTTCTATTTAAAATAGTTTTTTTATTGTCTCTATAACAATCATGCAACATGTGACATTAACAATGTCGACCTTTGATTGCAGGACGTTAAAATGACAGACACGAAGCACGCAGCTGTGTGGAAATACTTCAAACCTTTGGACGGAACGATCGATGTGGAGTGTTATTTATGTGGTGCTAGATTACCATGCAAGTCTTCATCAATATATCTAAGAAATCATTTAGTTCTTAAACATAGTCTGACATGTGATGAGCTGATTTCTGTTCACCAGATGGAGCCACTGGTTAGTATTCTTGGACAGTGTATGTTCCAAAATCCCAAGTCTGCACCAGAGAAAAATACAAGAAATACAATCAAACCAGGGTACTGGTCACCTCTACATAATGGTCACCCTATGAATAAAGACCATTCTTTTAAAACTAATCATTGATTATTTAAGAACAAAATGACCTCTGAATAAAGGCAGTATTTTGTCTTTCCCTAGGATGGCCTTGGTAAACAGGCTTGATTGTATATTAAAATTGAAAGTACAAATATTTTCGTCACGATTTTCACTAAATCTTTTAATCTTTTATCTAAAGTTCCATGGTAATATAATATACAGACCAGACTCCAACTTCATGTGAAAAGTTCATGATAAACCATTTACTGCAATAATTAAATTATATCTCATTATTACAATGCAAGCATTAAAGACTAAGTTATTTTTTATTAATATAAGTTTTTTTAGCCCCCCCCCCGTCTAACTTTACTTTCTTGTTTTGTTGTTTCAGAATAAATTCTTGCACATTAAAGTGGATAAACTTTAGTTCATATTGTTAATAATACTTACATTTGTTTGTTTGTTTATTTATTTTGAGTTTTACGGCCCTTTTCAACAGTCAGAGTTATATGACCCTCCATCAGTGAGAGGTTACAGTGATTTGAAGTTAGTGACCTTTCCCACTGGACTACAGAGGCGGGTCAAATAAGACTTAAAGAGCATGATGGTATTTTTCATGTATTTCAGGGAAGTAGAAGTGACAGTGAGGCAGACATGTACAAGATTGTGTTACGAGATCTCATCAAACACCAAATACAAATACTGGTTAGTCCTCTTTTTGTTTCTTTTTTTGTATATATTCTCTATATCAATCAATCAATCAATCAATCAATCAATCAATCAAATCAATCAATCAATCAATCAATCAATTTCTGCATATCAATCAATCAATTAGTTAATGAAATTAATCAGTCAATGATTTCTGTAAACCAATCAATTAATTGATGATTTCTGTAAATCAATCAGTCAATCAATGATTTCTGTATACCAATCAATCCATTAATCATTGATTTCTGTGTATCAATCAATCAGTCAATCAATGATTTCTGTATACCAATCAATCCATTAATCATTGATTTCTGTGTATCAATCAATCAGTCAATCAATGATTTCTGTATATCAATCAATCAATTATTAAATCAATAATTTCTGTAAATCAATCAATGAATGATTTATGTATATCAATCAATGAATGATTTATGTATATCAATCAATCAATCAATCAATCAATCAATCAATCAATCAATCAATTTATGTAAATCAATCAATAATTTCTGTAAATCAGTCAATCAATCAATGATTTCTGTATGATATTTACTACAGGTTAATCAGCTGACGTCTACAGGTGTAGAAAGCGTTCTGTTGACCTCATTGTCTGAAGCTAGTTTTAATACTGATGAAGGGTCTGTTGTCGGATCAGACGTTGGGCAGATGTTTCTACAGAGCCCACAGAATGCTAGCTTACAGTTCCAAGGTTTCTGTTCACAATATAAAGGTAAGATCGGGTTCTCTCTGGGTGTCTAAAGTTGAAGGTCAACAATTACCCGAAGCTGATAACTGATAAAAAGGGTCAACAAAATTTCCTACTGATGTAGTATACATTCTTAAAAGTCCGACCATAGCTCATTTCAAGATCGAATGTATCAACAATGTTAGTATTGTCTGATCAGAGTTTAGGCTGAAAATAAAAACAAGTTTGTTTGGAGTGCTCCGACCCAGAATTTTAGCACTGGGTAGGTAGGTAGGTAGGGAATTTTTTACTATATAACACTAGTAAAAAAAAAAAAAAATACCCCCCAAAAAACTCTGATTTTATTTATTTGTGGGTGGGTAGGAGCGTTCCAAATAAACTTATTTTATTTTCAGCCTTACTTTGAAACATTAAAAGACAAAATATGAAATTTGAGCTTGGTCTCGTCTTAGATACACACATCTGACAGTGGGCATAATATTATATTCCGGAGAAATTTCCTTGCAAACAAACTATTACCTGCCTCTGTGGTCGAGTGGTTAAAGCAGCTCTAAGCTGACTTCAAACCTCTCACTGACAGAGGTTCATGGATTTGAGCCCTGCTATCGACCATGTCTCTTTATGTGAGAAAGTAGACAGTTGCTTATGGAGGATGAGAGTTTAGTACTGGTTCTTCCCAGGAACAATGATTTGTTGAACTGTCCACCCGCCTCATATGACTCTGCCTAGTTAAAAAGGGGCGTAAAACTAAAAGAAAAAACAATAAAATAAAACAACAAACATGAATCGTACTAGTAGTCCAAAAATGAACAACAAAGAAGATTAGATTTAAGACAGAACAAAGGGCAATAACTCTTGACAAATAATGTTCATTTGATTTGTTTAAATCATTGTTAAGGTATTTCAAGCATAATACTGTACTTTTCTGACATATCTGTTAAATGCTGTCCACAAAAGTGTTGATATTACAAAAATAGTACAGTCCAATTATCATTATTTCTTTGATATTTAATATTTTGATTTACAACACATTTTTTAAAAATCGTAAAAGTTGTTGCCCTTGTTGAAAAAAAAGTTTTTCTTCTCATGGAAAACCAATTTTTTCATAGAAACCTATATAAAGTTTGAAGGTTTTCAAAATCTGTCCACCTCGTTTTGAGATAAAAACTTTTGGCATGAGGCATGTAATACCTTAATATCACATTTTTTCTTGTTTCCAGCCAAAAAAGTAAATCAAAATAATGACATGTCTCATGTTAGAAGTGGCAAGAGACCTAACAGTGAATTAAATGGAGAAGAAAGTCAAAGGTTAGTTTTCCATCCTTCAATTGTGTTTAAAAAAGAACTATTTCTTAATTCATATAGGGTCGCGAAAACACATGACAGAATAGCGGCCTTGTGATTGTTTATCATTGCTGAAGTTTTATGTTCTTGATTAAGTTAATTCAAAATTGAGTAAAATAAGATTCATGTGTGATATTTGAACATTTCAGTTTGTTTAGCCCTTAATGTATCATTGTTAGGGCTGGGGCGAATATCTGAGTACTCGGGTAGTCACAATTTAATTTGAAAAATCGAGTACGAATAATAGTCATTAATACGATTCTTGGATCACGTTCTTGTTTGTTTTAATGCCCCCGCCATGAAATGACGGATGGCATATAGTATTTACCCTGTCCGTTGGTGTGTGCGTGTTTGTTTGTTTGTGTGTTATAGATATTCATGTTCGACTCATAACTTTGTCATGCATGATTGGATTTTGAAATAATGTGGCGCAAATGTTTAGCATAACAACACGATGTGTCATGCTTAAATTTGTTGCTTGCTTAAAGGTCAAGGTCACAATGGACACTTAAAGCATTATATGTTTGTGTCCGGCTTATAACTCTGTCATGCATGATTAGATTTTGAAATAAAAAACATAAACTTGAACATATACCCCATAAATGACAAAATTTGAGGTTTTTTTTGTGAAAATAATGCAAACAAACACACATATTTTGAAAATAGATAAAGTCAATGATTTAACATTTAGATTTTGATAATTTTTTATCGAATGATGAAATAAACACTACTGTTCAAATTCAGTCAAGGTAGAAAATGATATATCACTGAGCTTATTTTATCACTAAACAATTTTTTTGTCAGTGGGTTGGGTAGAAATTCAAAGATAATCGAGATTCAGGATAAATTAGCAGGTGACATATTAAGAGTTTAGCTGTTTGTGATAAATCATCGTTTCCTTTATTTTTTAGCTTTAAACTTTCATTTCCTTATGAAGAATCATCGCCGAAAAGGTCAAGGTCATTATCACCTCAAGTAAAAATGGAGCCTCATTCTGAGAGTGAGGATTCATCAAGTCAAGGTCACTCAGTCAAGGTCACTGATTCAACTTGTCTGGAAAACCCGGGAACTTCAGTTACAAACATGAGTGAGTAGGTTTCATCTGTCTTTATTGTACAAATATGGATAACTAAATTTTTTTATTATACCCCAGTATCGATAGATCAGAGGCATGTTGTTTGTTGCCTGTCTGTTTGTACCAAACTTTAACCATTGCTTCCATTTACAATTTATCAAACTTCATAATGTTGGTTCCTCATGACAACCTCTGTTGGTCCTGTGTGTATTCAGGTCAGTATGTCAAAGGTCAAGGTCGCACTGGGGGGGGGGGGGCATTGTGTTTTTAAAGCTCATATTGCTTAATTTGTAAAACTTTCATAAACTTACATGTAACTAATTTTCTCTGTTTGAGTTTTCCTTATTTGGTAAAACTTCTTGAAAATGGCAGAATTTTTTTTTCTTAATTTTTAAATTTTATTTGGAAGTTACGGTGACAGGGCTATGAAAAATGCAAATCTATATCCTGCTAATTCAAGAACATCTTTAAAGCGCCGAATTTGCATCCATAGAAATAAATCTATATAACATACATTATTGTGTTTATACTTTTTTCTTGTTTTCAGATATTGATGTTCCCAAAGGTCTTGTAAAATGCTGTGTATGCAATTATATGTCAAAATTTCGTGCCAACGTTACACGACATGAGAAAAGTAAACATGGCTTCCATATTGATGGATCGATGGCATCACCATTAGTTCAGTATGCTTGCTCAATTTGTGCGTACAAATCTCCGTACAGGTCTAACCTTATTCGACATGAGAAAAGTGTACATAAGGTAAGAAAACCATACCATTACGTTTCTATAGTAACTGATTTATAATATTTGTCATTTTTTTGTGAAGACTTAATAAGTCCTCTTTTAAAATTTAAGCGTAAAAGCAAAGGTGTAGTAGTAAGATTAATATTCTAAGATGTTTGGTTAAGGTAAAGAAACTAGGGTAAAGTTCAAGGTCATGAAATGAAGTCAAAGGTCATGTAGTGTAATCTGAGATCAAATGTTTTCTTTTAATGAAATGCTCAGGGAGGTCAATATTCCAGATTTATCTGCCTTGAAAGAACTTTGATAAAAATATGTTATTTGATGAAAATATCTCGAGAAATGGCAAAGTTATAGTCAATTTTAATTTTCTCTGAAGGATTTTCTTAAATGCAAACTGAGTTAAATATGGAAACAATGGGATTGAAGGCCTCTTGTTTGGCAAAAATGGTTGATTTTCTGGATTTTTAATTTGGCTCTATTGTCACTCCTGAATAATATTTAAAAAATCAACAAATTGAATGAGAGTTTTATAACATTACAACTTTTACAGGTTTTCAAATCTTCTGCTGAATTAGACAGCAGAAAACATGTGTCCCAGTCTACCGACGAGTTCTCAGACATGAAACCATTCCAGTATCTTTCACAATGGATGAACCCGTCGGAAAATTGTGACGATAATTCATGTGAACGAGTTACGCGTGATCAAGAGTCGTTTGTTTGTTGTACATGCCAGGAAATTTTTAATTCATCAGAAAACTTAAGAATCCACATGAACACATTTCACACTGAGGTGAATAATCTTGTATGTAATAAGTGCAATCAGACGTTTAGTGATTTAGTTGAATACAATACACACATGATTACCCATAATTCACTGAAACAGGAAGTCTGTGATTGTGGTAAAACATTTCAGTACAGAACCAGTCTGCTACGACATAAACTGAAGTGTGAAAATATGAAAACCAGTCAATATTCATTGAATGAAGACTTAAAAGGTGTAGAAAAAGAATTTAATGACAATGGTTATTATGTTGAAGCCAAGTCAGAAGAAAATAAAGGTTTAGATGATGTAAGAGATACTAACAATTTGACAGAATCTTCAAATGGGGCAAGATTCAGCCATTGTTGACCTTACAATTAGCTCCTTTGTACCTTGTCAAATTTCTGATTTTTTACCAAATTTTACAAGTCTTTTATCAAATTTTATGTGCAGTTTTACCAGACTTATGGCATTTCATGTTTTACTAGACTTATGTGATATTTTTTCAGACTTTTATGTAGAATCTTGTGTGGAATTTTACCAGACTTTTATGTGGAATTTTATTTGAAATTTTACCAGAATTTTATTTGGAATTTTACGAGACTTAATGAAATTTTACCATACTACATGAAATTTTACGTGACTTAAAGAAATTTTACCATACTTGATAAAATTTAGCAGTCTATGGAATTTTAAAGTGCTAAAATATGAAATTTTACCATATTTTATGAAATTTTACCTGACTTATTTGTTTTTACCAGGCTTTATGAAATATTACCTCAACATGAAATTTTACCAGACTTCATGAATTTTACCAGGCATATCACTTGTTCTGACATTTACAAAAAAGTTCTGCTATCGCCCTTAAATGAATGGCACAAGGATGAGTTAAGTGCGGTTTTAAGATGCAGTGTTTCACTTAGGATTCAGAGGTCACTGCTACAAATTTTAGTTGTATGTTTTGTTTTATGTGCAAAACTCAACAACCCTGAGGTCACTGCTACAGGTCACAACAGAGTCCAGAGGCTCATGATTGATTACAGACAATCTGACTAAAGTATTCGATCTTCCTTACGGCAAGATCTGATGACGGCCTATACTAGTTTCTATTTTCAAAAGTAGGAATTTCCATGATCACTATTTATATCTATTTATAATTCAGCCAATCGTATAACTCGTTTCATCGGTACTTTGGCCGAATGAACTTTCTACCTGACGATGTTATTTAAACGTTAGTAAACATTAAATTACGTATAACATATTTGTCTGCAACCACTTTTTGATTTTTTTAGTAATCCTGATCGATTCGGCCATAGTAGTACAGAAAATTTAATAAACACGCATGTCACATGGGCGCTATCATTACATTTAGTTGCGTAAGAATAGGTGTTCGTGATAACTACAAGTCAAATATTGCTTTTTACTTTGGTTAAAAATAGAATCAGATCACTTTCAGAATTATGAAAGGCGCTGATTGGCTAGTGGAAAAGGTCACCTGTTGTGACCTATAGGTCGTCTTCAGATCCTCATAGCGTAGCGGGTTTGAGGATATGATTTTAATCAGATTGGATTACAGATGATTGGTTAGAACACATTTATTAACATTTTGATCATCACTGAATGAGCTTCTTAATTATAGCAAGATTTTTAAGTCTTAAAACTGTCAATGATACCGGCCCATGAGCTAACACCTGTGGAGAGTTGTACGAGTAGTGTTTGAAGTAATTTATTTAAAACACTAGCCCAAACTATTTGTGGTCTATTGATAATAGATCATTTACCACTAGACCAAACTATTTGTGGTCTATTGACAATAGATAATTTACCACTAGACCAAACTATTTGTGGTCTATTGACAATAGATAATTTACCACTAGACCAAACTATTTGTGGTCTATTGACAATAGATAATTTACCACTAGACCAAACTATTTGTGGTCTATTGACAATAGATAATTTACCACTAGACCAAACTATTTGTGGTCTATTGACAATAGATAATTTACCACTAGACCAAACTATTTGTGGTCTATTGACAATAGATAATTTACCACTAGCCCAAACTATATGTGGTCTATTGACAATAGATAATTTACCACTAGCCCAAACTATTTGTGGTCTATTGACAATAGATAATTTACCACTAGCCCAAACTATTTGTGGTCTATTGACAATAGATAATTTACCACTAGCCCAAACTATTTGTGGTCTATTGACAATAGATAATTTACCACTAGCCCAAACTATTTGTGGTCTATTGATAATAGATAATTTACCACTAGCCCAAACTATTTGTGGTCTATTGACAATAGATAATTTACCACTAGCCCAAACTATTTGTGGTCTATTGACAATAGATAATTTACCACTAGCCCAAACTATTTGTGGTCTATTGATAATAGATCATTTACCACTAGCCCAAACTATATGTGGTCTATTGACAATAGATAATTTACCACTAGACCAAACTATTTGTGGTCTATTGACAATAGATAATTTACCACTAGCCCAAACTATTTGTGGTCTATTGACAATAGATAATTTACCACTAGCCCAAACTATTTGTGGTCTATTGACAATAGATAATTTACCACTAGCCCAAACTATTTGTGGTCTATTGACAATAGATAATTTACCACTAGCCCAAACTATTTGTGGTCTATTGACAATAGATAATTTACCACTAGCCCAAACTATTTGTGGTCTATTGACAATAGATAATTTACCACTAGCCCAAACTATTTGTGGTCTATTGACAATAGATAATTTACCACTAGCCCAAACTATTTGTGGTCTATTGACAATAGATAATTTACCACTAGACCAAACTATTTGTGGTCTATTGACAATAGATAATTTACCACTAGCCCAAACTATTTGTGGTCTATTGACAATAGATAATTTACCACTAGCCCAAACTATTTGTGGTCTATTGACAATAGATCATTTACCACTAGCCCAAACTATTTGTGGTCTATTGACAATAGATCATTTACCACTAGCCCAAACTATTTGTGGTCTATTGACAATAGATCATTTACCACTAGCCCAAACTATTTGTGGTCTATTGACAATAGATAATTTACCACTAGCCCGAACTATATGTGGTCTATTGATAATAGATCATTTACCACTAGCCCAAACTATTTGTGGTCTATTGACAATAGATAATTTACCACTAGCCCGAACTATATGTGGTCTATTGATAATAGATCATTTACCACTAGACCAAATGTACAATTTCAAGAAACTTTACTAGCCCAAATAGAAATTTACTAGCCCGGGGCTGTGGGCTAGTGGGCTGTGGGTTAGAGTGAAGACTGTAGTAGTTGAGAAATAAACAAAAGCTTGAAGTTGTGTTGTAGTTACAATGTATTGTTGATCTTAATTTATGCTGTCATCTATCATTGTAGCGACTATGTTGAGCTGACCGCAAGTGGACTCGAAAAAAAACAAAAAAAAACATTAAAGAGCAACAAATATTTATTTGTTAACATTATAATTGATAGCAATCAGAATAAAATAAAACATAACATAAAAGTTTAACATGATCTTCGTTCCAACTAATTGTTCAAATATAATCTACAAATGTTTGAATTTCAATAAAATTTAGGGGATCTGATAAAATTCATAGAATTTTTTTTCATCAGCATATAACGCGGCATAGTTCTAGCAAAAACAGAAATTTATCTTAACACTCAAATCTATTTGCATGACATAAAAATCTGTTTGTTTCTGGTTAACTGATCTACATTAATTCTTACCCATGACCCCACGACCCCAGGACCCAGACTGTTGACAAAGCCAGAGGAACGGTACATCTGGCTTCGTCAACAGTCTGGGGTCGTAGGGAAAGAATTAGCAGTTTCACTTTTTTACCTTTCAAAAAATTTTTTTTTTCTCTACCTACCCAATTTATATTGAGCTTGTAACCAGAAACAAACCTTATTTTACACCTATGTAATGTACAAGAGGTTATTTCAGCAAAGACTTTCATTACCTCTTGGCATAAAGTAAACACAACTAAATCCTTTCCTGGATAAAAATTACCATTTCTTGTCATTTAGTTGGAAATTCGAACTTAATTGCCAGAATTTGGTCATTTTAATTCACTGTAAGAATGCACAGCTCAAAACTGCAGTGGTTGAAAAAAGAAACAAGTCCAATAACTGTAAAAATCCTATAAAAAGCGCCTCCCCTAATGAAGGCCCTCTCCATTTTAAAAAGAACCTTCTCACAAAGTGGTAAACACGAGAATAAATCCAAAATTAGAATCCAAATTGCTTGAAATCCTACTTTCAAATAAGCGACTACAAAAAATATATCCATTAAACTTCAATATATGAACACATTTTAAGGTCACATAGGCTATTTTTTGATGCTGTTGATTTTAGTAAACATTTCATAGCTCAATTTAAACGTTCTCGCTAAATTATGATTTAGGAAAAAAAAAGAAAAAGTTAACCCCTGGGGGGTTTTATTAGAAAATTTACTGTAAATAAACAAATACACAGTCTACTTTCACTTTCTGCACTCGAAACACAAAAAATAGTGCAAACTGTTTTAGAAAAAAAAATTTTTTAGACAGCAGAAATAAACAATTATACAGAACTCTGTTAACTACATTGTACATGTAATTTACTAAAATGCGCTCTAACTTGTTTTGAATGACCCTTAAAATGACCCCTAATATGTTTAACACAATATTTATGGTACATGCATTTTAAATGTGATTCCTGGTAAACTTTAAACATGCTGATAATGAACGTGTTTAATACTAAGTCAGGAAGTAGAAGACAAGTATGAAAATTAGACTTACTGTAACAAAATGTCAAGGTCAAGATTTTGAGAATGGTACCAAATGTCAAGGTCAAAAAATAGATACTGGTAAATATGTCAAGGTTAAAAAAATTAGAGAATGGTAATAAAATGTCAAGGTCAAGACTGAGAATAGAAACAAATGTCAAAGATTTGAGAATGGTTAAAGTAAAGAAATTAGAGAATGATACCAAATGTCAAGGTCAAAGACTACAGAATGGAACATATGTCAAGGCCAAAGTTTTGAGAAACATAAGAGATATGAAGGTCATGAATCAACAATATAAACAATAGATTACAATGCTGTAAGACAAGGAACAGTCAGTCTAACTTGTGACAATGTCAACCACAGCTACCTCCTATGTAGATCTGTGAGCTGATCTACTGTTGGTGACTCATTTTTAACTTCCTATTAATAAACAAATTAAAAAATACAACCAACCTAACAGTTAAACCCCTGAAAACCGGAACCCCTCCAGACTGTGTCAAAAATCCGGTTTCATGAGAATTCCAGTTTTCAGAAACATTCAATGAATTCCAAGAAATGATAGGACTTGAAAAATCGTCCTGTTTTCAGGTGTATTACTGTAATAGAAAACCTCTGAATGAAACTAACTGCAAATAATTCTGTGTTTCTCCCACTTTTAGTGTCTGTGTTTCTCCCACTTTTAGTGTCTATGTTTTCCCGCTTTAAGTTTCTGTGTTTCTCCCTCTTTACGTGTCTGTGTTTCTCCCACTTCAAGTGTCTATGTTTCTCCCACTTTTAGTGCCTGTGTTTCTCCCGCTTCAAGTGTCTATGTTTCTCCCACTTTTAGTGTCTGTGTTTCTCCCACTTTTAGTGTCTATGTTTTCCCACTTTAAGTTTCTGTGTTTCTCCCTCTTTACGTGTCTGTGTTTCTCCCACTTTAAGTTTCTCCCACTTTTAGTGCCTGTGTTTCTCCCGCTTCAAGTGTCTATGTTTCTCCCACTTTTAGTGTCTGTGTTTCTCCCACTTGTATTGTCTGTGTTACCCCAACTTTTAGTGGCTTTTATTACCATGTTTGATGCATAATTGAACTACTTACATCTCAGTCTGCCAGATAATGTGATGAAATGCATAAACATGATACCTGTACTCAAACATAACAAAATTACAATAAAAAAATAATTCTATGCAAGTTTATTGAAAATTAGAGACTGCTTGAACGAGGAAATTTAAGATATCCCGTCCATGTAATTATCAAACATTTAATACATTAACAATTAACACATTTTCATTAATTAATGAATAAATTTCATCTGTATTGACTGTGGACTAGATTCGTTGTCAGTCCACATGACCTTGAGACTATAAGCGTTGTATTTTCTACAATAAAGGTGGAAGAAAGACAAAACATTGTACCATGACAAATACAACTATAGTTTGGTAATATTTGTAATAGAATTTAAAAGCAGTATAATGTACTCCTTATTTTCGCTATTTCCTTAATAAGCTCAAAAAACACAAAAAAATGAATTTTCCGCAGATTCATTTGTTGGTACCAAATTTCGTGGTTATGCCAAAATCAGTAATTTCATAGGTGAAAGTTATTGTGGATTTTATGGTATATTCTGCGTATTGTTTATACCAAAACTTGAAAGCAAATAAACATGCCAATTCATGGCATGCTTAAGTAATATAATTCTAATTCGGGGGCACTCAATTGACCCTTAAAACGGGTATACAACAGGGATACAATTGATAATATCCACAACTTATTTACAAACATGAAAATATTTAGAACTGTTCTTTATTGTGTTTATTACTGGTAATACATGTTCAGGTAGTTGAATCATGTACCGGTAATAACAAAATAGATTTTTTTTCTAAATCGAAAAAAAAAAAGTGAGAATTCCTTGTTTTATAAATAACAGGTAAGTAGTGTGTCTATATTTTTTCAGTACATTTGAACATAGAGTGGATTAATAAAGTGTTGACCTGAGTCAACTTGAAATACGGTCATAGTAAAAAATTTACAAAATTTAACTTTTTTTCATCATTTATTTAACAAAGACATGTCAGGTATTTTTTTCTTGCAGATCCAATTTCTACAGTTGAATGTCATATACAACAAATTAATTTCATAAAAAAACTTCTGTAGCTAACAATAAACTGTAAGGCAACTTTGGGTATATAACTTAACAATTCATATCTATGTATGCACAACTGAGACGTTAAAACTTTGTTTGTTCTTGGTTACCGAATCTTCCTTATTTTGTGACCCTAGTCCTTTTATTAGCCAGAGGACGTAAAATCATCTCTCCCCTTTTAACCCCCATTCATTCACGAGCAAAGAAAAAACGCTCCGACCTACCTACCAAATCCTTCAATGAGCATGTAACCGGAAACAAATAAATAATTGTTTTAGGCCTTAATAAAAGAGGTGATGTATTATAACAGAGTGTAACTTCATATAAAAATAATGTTTTATCCATCACTGGATAGCATCAGTTAGATTTAACAAACTTAACATTAAATATCAACAAGTCAGACCCGAGTCATTCAAGTGACACAGACCTTCTAGCAAACCATCCACAGCTAACCCGTTCCCTCTCACGGTCTACATGCAACATCATGAGTACAAGTCACATGACATTCATTGTAAAATATTCATTCAAGATGTCTAACTGGATCATGAGCCTTGCTGTGCCGTGCCAGGCTGCAGACTCGAACCCTGGACCTTTTCAGTGACGGTCAATCAACCATAGTCTTAATTAATCTACCTGGTCATGTTTCTGTACAAGACAAGAGTACTTAATAAGAGAGTGAGGCCATGGCAATGATCCAACTTTATGAATTGACATAAAATTAGTAAATAGTGGGGTAAGGGGTAAAAAAGAATGTTTGTTTCTGGTTACGCGACTCATCCAAACACTAATATTTTCCTACGACCCTGTATTTCTTATTAGGCCAAAAGGTATTTTCACTTTCCGCGTGTTTTCAAGTACAAAATCAGGCCACAGCCCTATCTATCTTCCTACCCTACTTTTAATTTGTATGTAACCAAAACCAAACAATTTTTTACACCTTTTACTATTGTCAGAACTGACATAGTAAATAATTACAACAAAGACCAATAAAATAATACAAAATCCGTCATTTAGGTCAAAATACTTAATAAAATATCAAATACAAAATTTAAAATATTACAAAAGAAAAACTTCAAAAGCATTTTTCATGCGTATTTTAGCAATAATTAAGCATTAAATGATATTTTTAATCTATCAAATAGTTTAAAATATTGTATGCTTTAAAATCAACAATAAAACATGAATTATAACTCCCTTAAATATTGCACATTTTTTATACAATAAGAAACATCATGAATTCAAAACTTATTTAGGCCAAAAGAATAGTTCTGTTTACGGTAACCTTACCCCTTTTTTCTAACAACAAATTAAAAAGGTCGAACTATTTGGGGATAGTATACATCTAAAACACACAAAAAATCAGGGTTGTTAATCATGGGATTAAGATGAAAGATAAAGGGCGGAAATGTATATCAGCGAGACGTTAGGCCTTACTTGATTCACAGAAATGACCCCTCAGCCATTTCAAACCATGGTAATTCAGAGTACAGTGGACAAATCACTTCCCCTAAGGTATATGTTAAGAAAAAAGTATCCATAATCATGACACCTAAGAGAGACATATTTCTAACAATCAACTTTATAACAAATATCTGTCTGAACATTTATATCTGTATTTTATGTCACATGTATACATTCCAGTTTATTTTCACTGATTATAACTTATATAGTAGACAACATCTTGGGTTTTCTGGAAACAATCAAATATTGAATATTTGTGGGTTTTATGATTGTTATTCAAAATTGTGAAAAAAGGCCACCCTGTGAATTAAAGCCATTCTTTGAAAAAAACATCATTGATTATTTATAACAAACTGACCTCCAAATAAAATTCACCTGTCAATAAAGGCTAAAATTTGTTTTTCCCAAGGTTGGCCTTTTGTTCACAGGTCTGAATGTAGTTACAGGACATGAATGAATAAGGAACAGATTTTGTATAAACAATCAATGAAATATCTGTAAACGACAATAAATGTGAATAAAAACAAACTTGAACAATTCTTGTTAACATGTACATGTAATACTTAGTCTAGTAAAATTAATGAAGACATGAATTATGGCTAATACATCAAAAATAAATTGCAATGAATTGTAAGCATACAGTAAGTGCTAGCGAGTTATACATTGTCTAAATCTATAACGTAATGATGTAATCAAAACTTATACAAAGAAAAAGTTCTTTGTGAACTTTCAAAACAAAACAAAAAAAATTAAGTTAAATCAAAGTACTGAAGGTAACCATGGTAACTGAACGTTGCTCAGCAACATGGAACAGGAACTAGTTTAGCATGGCAGATAAATTATAGAAAAACATAGTACTTAGGTCTGTATCAAATCCAAGCTCACCAAGCAAGTGACATCTATGAAAACTGAAATATTGTTCAGTTTAACAAAAAACACCTGAATTTTCAGTCATGATTTTTCCAAGGACTAGTCACGAAGGGAATTAAGAAAGATTTTCCAACTTTCACGCCACATATTTCTGTTTTTTTGTTGAAATTACGGATTTGAAATCCAAAGAGAGGCTTAAAATTCATGCTCAAGAAATAAAAACATACATTTCTACTGTAACAGCTTAATAAATTATTGTTACAAATAAATAAAATACAACAAAAATATAAAGATAAAAAAAGAAGTAAAACCTTATAGTGTAACAGAAAATCGAACACAATTTATTTGTTTTTGATAAACAAATTTTAAAGGATAAAATTTTATTTGACGAAATTAAGAAAACAAAAAATGAATGGCGACATTTTGAAATAAGAACACAGCTATTAACGTAATAATGAATCAAATAATATGTTTATGAATATCAAATTCAATTATGATAAAAATTAAGCAAACTGAAGCAATGTAAATGTAAAATGACAGGAGTTGAAACATTGTAAGCAGAAATACAATTTCTTCCAACATGTTCCATGATTGGCTATTTGTTTTTAAAATTAGCCAATGAAATTTTTTGTTACAACAGAAATATAAAATACACTTGATTATAACTTTGGAGTAAAAAAAGAAGAGAACATGTTCTACACAGATCATCAAAATATTCTTTCTGTAAAACAAGCACAGAATTCTGGGTATTTCTGCACGTTTCCATGGAAATATTATCAATAGGCGGCAAGCTTGCATTGAAACCATGGCAACAGGTCCATATTATTCACCAGTTCACACCAAGCCTGAGTTTTAACGTCAGTTTGGAATAATGAAAGCACTTGAATATCTACAAAAATTGTCCCAATATTTTTTTACGCAGGTAACAAGCTGAAATGCAGAAAAAAATTGAAATTACGAAAATGTAAATGCAGCAAAAATTGTGAATGTAGGTTACGAATACACAACTGTATATAGATATACTTTTATGCAATGTTTAAAATTGAAGCTGAAAATTAATGTTATAGATTCAATTTGCCTTTGTACATCATGTCACCAATATCAAGAACCACAATGGTATTAAGGACTGTCCCTTTTTAGTATGTCACCCTTGGTCTCATAAATATGTTGTTATGCTCCATATTCAAAATTCCTGGGTTTTCGTACTTTTTAAATTTAAATTCTTGTGTAACATTCAACTGTGTTTTAGGATTTATTCATTTGTTGCTTAACGGCCCATTCGACAGCTAGGGTCCATTAAGGGTCATTTAAGGGTCATTTAAGGGCCGCTCTAGAAAGATGGGAGAGAAGATACATTTTTATCCCTACTTATTTAAGTAGTTCAGATTAAAATGGTAATAAAATTTGTGATTGTTTATTGGAATATGAAGTGGCTGCTGCTGAGAGGTGACTATTCATTGAGATTTCACTGTAGTAAAAAGTGTTTACAGTGTAGTAGTGACAAGTTATAACCATTCACACAACCAGAACTCCTTGGCATTTGTCTAAAAAAAAATGCTCGGACATCATCATTTTAATGTTGTTGTTCGCGAGCTACTTGCCATCATGGCTGACCATGGGAATCCAACGATGGAAACAACCTGTTTCTCTTTCAATGGGAACTTGATGTTCATTTTATCAATCATGAACTATAAATACGTTTGAACGTCTGTAATTCTGAGAATGATTATTGGAAATGAGTGCCTAGTGTTAAAAAAGTAGTTACTAAAAAACCGAATAACCAAAATTTGTAACTCAACACTTATGTACGAGGCGTATTTCTCAGTGACGGGTATGCCCATGTAGTTAAACTTTACAGAGTGTAATAGTTACTAGCAAAGATAAAATTAAATAAAATCCCTTTCTTACCTATGAATTATTTCGTACTGGTAAATCTATGACATTTAAGTGTACAGCTGAAGGACTCGCTTGATCAAATATTTCACCTTTTGATGACATCTGACCTTGAATGTTTGTTAACTAGAAAACACAACAAAATCAGGATAAACTCACAGTAAGACAGGAAATTACTTTTTATGCCCCCCATCATCCAAAGATTGGTGGAAGGGCATAAAGTGTTACCCCCGTCTGTTTGTGCATACATCCGTCAATTCAAATTTCAGTTTTCAAGTAATAACTCAAGAAATATTTCATGGATTGGTTTCATATTTTACATGAAGGTGTACAATAATAAAATACAGGCCAACTTTGATTTCCATTAAAATCCAAACATTGTTACAGGAGTTATGACCCCTGTTTTACTTAGCTCTCAGTGGGGGCATTCGTGTCCTCTGGACATTATTTCTAGTTAATTAAAAATATTTCCAAAAAATTTCTTATTCAACAAACTGTAAGGGCCTACAAGGTTGAGTAGTATTTAAACAATCATGTACAGTGAAACCTGTGAACAAAGACCATCCTGGGGGGAAAACAAAATGGGGCCTTTATTGACAGGTGGCTCTCAATTGGAGGCCATTTTGTGAAATGAAGAATTAATGAATGACAGTTTTTTAGATATGGCCTTTATTCACAGAGTGGCCTTTATTTGAAAGTGGCTGCTAACACTGGTTTGGCTGTATTATAAGATTTTATAAAAGCTTGTAAAAAATTGAAGTAAGAAATTTGAAAACTTGAAAATGATTCCTTAAAGTAGGGGCCTGCATGGTAGAGTGGTTATTACTGGTTCCTTGCTGCTGGGAGTTGGAATCCTGGAACCAAACAATATTTACATGTTAGGAAGCTGTCCAATTAGCTTACGGAAGATCGGTGCTTCTACCCAGGTGTAAGCCTGGAATCTTCCTTCACTTTTATTGCTAGAAAATTTGCCAAATGCCCCTGGCTGTTGGAGCGCAACATTAATCTCAGGTTTTAATATACTCAGGTGAAAATGGTACATGTATGTTTGTCAGGTACTTACACTATTTGTTGAACTATTTGGTGTCAGACCAACATCACCGGATCCAACATGAGCCGTGTGCCGGAAATTGGTCGGTTCTCCAATCATGGTTCTGTCAATACGTCGCCGCCGCTTCTATAAATAGAAAGATACAAATGTACCATCTTGATCATTAATTATTCTGTGATTTTGAAACAAATCAGTCAATTCAAGATTTAATCTTATAAAAAACAAGCATTAAGGCAATGCTAAACAAAGCATACACTGTCAAACTTACAGGTTGAGGTTGTTCTGTCAGACAGCAGTTGAAACATATAAGTGCACCCATTGCCATTATCTTCTGTTCAGTGAAAGGGAGACAATTCTGGAATGTAGACAAGTTACTTCCCTTTGTTTAAATACACGATCTTGTACCTCACTCACTTCAACTATCTCTTCTAAGTAATTACAATACTTCAAGGTTTTCTTTCCTTTTCTCTGATAAAATCCTGAATTAACAGTTCATTGAAACTTACAGAAAAATATCTGATGAATTTGTTTCCCTCGAATACCTGTATACAAAGAGTTACTACCCTTGAATGTCTGTATACAAAGAGTTGCTTCCCTTGAATATTATGTATACAAAGAGTTACTTCCCTTGAATATCTGTATACAAAGAGTCACTTCCCTTGCAAGAAAATAAGTTATAATGAAATTATCACAAAATGTTTAAATATATCACAGAGGTTATTTAAGATAATCTGATGGAATGTATATTATTGCAACTTTCAAAAGACAGTTAAAACAAACTTGAACACATTTTGAATTAAAAACTGAAATGAAAATGAATAATTGTTTTATATATCCAACTTTGTTTATAAATCCATAAAATTGAACATTATCCGTCGATATATTTTATAGGATCATCTCACAAGTCAATACTTGTTCAAGTATTGTCAGAATGTACGCCTGTAGTGTTTAATTCCTGTTTTAAGAGACAATATCCTGTGGACTAAATTATCTCCCTTCACTTTTAATTTCCGGTATGCAAAATGTCCCGTCACATACAACAATACGTGTGAACTATGATGTATATACGAAGTCTATGTACTGTCACATTCACACGGTTTTGTCAAATCTTGGTCGGTATTTTAGAAGGAAGCTATTGATGACTCTATTTCATCCCGATCGTAACATGAATTATCTCCCTTACTTAAAGCTGCAGGCATCACAACATCAAAACTTAACAATGCAGGACCTGAAATTATAAATAAATAAAATTAATAATCAACAAACTTTAGATTCTACATAAGTCAACAAAAACAAAAATGAAACTTGAAATGAGCAAATTCAAAATATTCCCCAATCTAAATAAAGAAAAAGTTGCGAATAAGGCCGACCTTAAAATCAAGAGCACTACAAGCCGTGTCAAGGCTGGTCTGTTCACTGCCTCAGTGAGATCTATCCACCTATGAAGTTTAATGCTGCTACCTCTTAAGTACAGTTTCTGAGTTATGAGCTACAATAAAGTTTTTGCACGACGCAGACCAGACGGCACAGTGATTACAACAGCTGGACTTTTTCTTTAAAAACAGAGGAGCTAAAAATTGTTTAACTTACAGTTTAACAGTAGGATTATGAATGGGTCATGTGACTTATGAATGGATCATGTGACTTATGTATGGATCATGTGACTTATGAATGGATCATGTGACTTATGTATGGATCATGTGACCTATGAATGGATCATGTGACTTATGAATACATGACAAGTGCATAAAAATCTGACAGTGTGACATTCAACAGGAAAGTTAAACATTTAAAGTTCTACATTTTACACTGATGGATGTTAAAACCATATACATACATTTTTATGATAGATTTTCAAATAACAATTAATTTCAGAACAATGATTTTAGTTGTTATATATAATAATTTAGACAATAGATGTCCACTTGACTCAATAAATTGACAGGAAGTCAGTGAATGATATCATATACAAGGATGAACATTTTTATACCAGAAGAAAATCTAATACTTGATTCATTAAAGAATTATACTTTATGTAATACTAGATTTACTTATAGAACTTTCATTGACCTATTCAGGAATATTATTCTATCATTAACATTTATACAACATAAACAATCACCATTCCCAGATCTAAGAATATGACCTTACCCTCAGAATCCTACTTCCACTCTCATGAGGCTGTTCATTTAATAAGACACCACTTTTATAACTTAAAATATACAAGAATAATCATATTCAACTTCAACAGAAGGATAAACAGACCACAAAACAATGACATACAATATTCTATTTTCTTTATAAGCAGTGCCCTAATAATGCTTAAACATGTGACCTATGTATGGACCATGTGACCTATGTATGGACCATGTTGTATGGACCATGTGACCTATGTATGGACCATGTGACCAATGTATGGACCATGTTGTATGGACCATGTGACCAATGTATGGACCATCTTACCTATGTATGGACCATGTGACCTATGTATGGACAATGTGACCAATGTATGGACCATCTTACCTATGTATGGACCATGTGACCAATGTATGGACCATCTTACCTATGTATGGACCATGTGACCTATGTATGGACCATATGACCTATGTATGGACCATGTTGTATGGACCATGTGACCAATGTATGGACCATGTGACCTATGTATGGACCATATGACCTATGTATGGACCATGTGACCAATGTATGGACCATGTTGTATGGACCATGTGACCAATGTATGGACCATGTGACCTATGTATGGACCATGTGACCTATGTATGGACCATGTGACCTATGTATGGACCATGTGACCAATGTATGGATCATGTGACCAATGTATGGATCATGTGACCAATGTATGGATCATGTGACCTATGTATGGACCATGTGACCTATGTATGGACTATCTTACCTATGTATGGACCATATGACCTATGTATGGACCATGTGACCAATGTATGGACCATCTTACCTATGTATGGACCATGTGACCTATGTATGGACCATATGACCTATGTATGGACCATGTTGTATGGACCATGTGACCAATGTATGGACCATGTGACCTATGTATGGACTATCTTACCTATGTATGGACTTTATCATGCAACTGCCATGGTAACTGCCTGATAACACATGACCTGAGAACATTATGTGTTCTCAGGTCAATAGGATGCTAGTAGCATGAGAACATTATGTGTTCTCAGGTCAATAGGATGCTAGTAGCATGAGAACATTATGTGTTCTCAGGTCAATAGGATGCTAGTAGCATGAGAACATTATGTGTTCTCAGGTCAATAGGATGCTAGTAGCATGAGAACATTATGTGTTCTCAGGTCAATAGGATGCTAGTAGCATGAGAACATTATGTGTTCTCAGGTCAATAGGATGCTAGTAGCATGAGAACATTATGTGTTCTCAGGTCAATAGGATGCTAGTAGCATGAGAACATTATGTGTTCTCAGGTCAATAGGATGCTAGTAGCATGAGAACATTATGTGTTCTCAGGTCAATAGGATGCTAGTAGCATGAGAACATTATGTGTTCTCAGGTCAATAGGATGCTAGTAGCATGAGAACACTTTTTGGCTCCGCCCACTCGACTATTTAAATTAATGCGTGTATGTTTTTGTGTATTCAATTGTTGTTTTGAATATTTTTCACTAAATTTGTAATTGTTAACAAATGATTTCTTTAATGTGAAATTAAATTTTGTGATCCATGGGAATTTTTTTTTTATTATTTCGCCCAATTGTAGTGAACTTTTTATCTGCGGATGTTGACTGTTTAAAGTGTGATTTGCCGGGTGACCGTTATCATCACACTAGCGAATTAAACGCTAAATATTAGGTGAAATGACACTAAATTATGCTCCGAAAACTGAGTTACATGATAAATAGAAACTCGGGTCACTGTCCGGTGAGAATAATGTTATCAGACTCGGCGATATCGTCCAGGGTGACTCGCTAAAGCTTGCCACCCTGGACGATATCACCTCGCCTGATAACATTGTTCTCACCAGACAGTGACCCGAGTTTCTCTATATCTTACCTATGTATGGACCATGTTACCCATGTATGGACCATATGAAAATCTTCGCAGTAGATGGCTTATCAGCACCAGTATATAAACTATCAGTTTTATACACTGTACCAATAGTTTGTTATTCAGAGATGAATTGGTCTTTGATACTAAATATTGAGTCAGCATTCATTTACTTCAATGGATAATGTGCTCAATTGTTAAGGAAGATATCGAGGTACATGGATGTCATACCGCAGTATGTATTAGCCCCATGCTGTATCGCAATATACGGGTATATCGTTGCGCCACTAGTTCTCATTGCAACTATTACAAGATGTAAGGTATTTAATCATTGAAAGATTTTGGCAGATTAACAAGTTGTAGCACTGGTCAGTACAGACATTAATTAGCTCCTTGTAACATACATCTCAACTAATATCATCGTATCTTTTACACTTTGCTAATAAAAATAATCATATCCAAGGGTCAAGGTCACATGATCTATTTATAGTACATAGCAACCTCTCCAGAGGGGCCCTCTCTTGAGCAACAATCTCCTTACAACAACAGCATAATTTTTCCCACTGCACAATTTAACAATTAATTTAACCTCTCTAGAGCAACAACCTTTGATCAACAACACATTTTTGCTTCTTTCAAAGGGTGTTGCTTTGTAGAGGTTGCACTGTGGTTTAAAAATTGCTTTGCTTATGTAGATAAACATAATACTTAGGTCCACATAAAAATTCATGCACGGCGTCGGAGTGAGTGACGAATTTGGAAAGTTGAACAATCGTTTAGTCTCCAAAAATGTCATTTGTACACAGTGCAATTGAGAATGTAACTCAAATAATTATAACAAAAATGGATGTTAAAAGTAAAAACTGCCTATCATTGTACATCAAGGAATATAAATATGGTATTGTCCATCATTATCACATTAGGAAACTCCTTGTTTCAATACACTTATTTTATCAGTCAGCCATTACATAAAATCTTTGTATTAAAGGCATGAAAAATTCTGATTGGTTTAATTAAACATTGAAAGGAATCTGATTTTATTTTTACATATCGAGGGCTCAGCGCAACAGTGTCGTAACTCCTATTGAAATAAGAACAAGTTACGTCAGTGTTGCGCTGAGCCCTCGATATTCTGATTGACAGATCTGATTTATATTGTGATGATATCAGAATATGTAAAAATAAAATCAGATTCCTTTCAATGTTTAATTAAACCAATTAATATAGCCCCTTTAATATATATTTATTAGAAAGGGTCCATTATGACTAGTAATCAGAGCAGCCCCTTCTCACAGCGAGTCTGACTCCCACCAGGAAGTTGTCCAGCCAACTTACAGAAAGTCGGTGGTTCTACCCAGGTATGAGTCTTGGGTCTTCCTTTACAGTTTAAGCTGGAATGTTGCCAAATAACCGTTGCCCTGACGAAAACGTTTAATCACACCAGCACAGAAAAAACAACTGTTTACTTTTTGCCTACAAATTACCCAAGGTTAATGTCTAATACATCTTACAGGTGATCACTCATGGCTGGATTATTAGATACAAGCTATCATTATCAAACGAGGCCAGATTTTGTTGCCAATGTCAGAGATTATCTTATTCCTGAGGCTAAAAAAATAAATATCTTGTTTCTCTCAACCTCTCCAAAAATACAGGGATCTTAGACCTGCAGAATTTCTTTTCAAATATTTCTTTAATTCAGAGATAAATTTGAAGTAAAGGCAAGAAAGAAACTGAGACTAAACAAAGATTTGGGGTCAGAAGAAAAAAGCAAATTTAGGGGTAAGGGAAAAATAGATTTAGGGGTCACAATAAAAGTGAATTTAGGGCTCAGAAGGGTCATGAAGGTTTAGGGGTCATAAAAAAGTCAATTTCAGGGTCACAAGTAAAAAGTGGAAATTAGGATCAGAAAAATATAGATGTAGGGTCAGAGGGAGTGGATTTAGGGGTCAGGAGGAAAAAGACAATTTAGGGGTCAGATAGGGAAAATTAGATTTAGGGGTCACCAGTAAATTGTGGATATTAGGATCAGAAGAAAAAAAAGCAGCAGGGCTTTTTTTCATAGGTTGGGGAAGGGACCTTTTCCTTAAATTTGGGGAAAAATAACACCTAATTTTTGTAAAAGGGGAAGAAAAAACTTGATGTAAATTGAATTTTAGGGGAAAACTGCATGATTTTATAGAATTTTCCTCAGGGGAAGATGCCTGTTAACGGCCCCAGCTATAGAAGGAAAACAAGAGGGCCATAATGGCCCTATATCGCTCACATGACAATCACTGTTCACTCATTAAAACATTGTTTTGAACCGGTGACCTAGTTTTTGACCCCAGACGACCTATGTTCGAATTTGTGTTACATATCATTAAGACAAACAGTCTGACTAGGCTTGGTGAAGATACGATCAAAATTTGACATCTACAGTGTTAATAAGGTTTTCCTAAGATTTGACCTTGTGACCTGGTTTTTGACCCTAGGTGACCCATATTTGAACTTGTCCTTAATATCATTAAGACAAACAATCTGACAAGGTTTGGCCAAGATCCAATCAAAACCGTGACATTTAGAGCTTTTACAAGATTTTTACCTAAGATTTGACCTTGTGACCCAGTTTTTGAACCCGGCTGACTCATATTCATCCTTCACCCACATATCATTGAGGCAAACATTTTGACAAGGTTTGGTGAAGATCCAATTAAAACTGTGACATCTACAGTGTTAACAAAGTTTTCCTAAGATTTGACCTGGTGACCTAGTTATTGACCCCAGATGACCCATATTTATACTTGACCGTTATATCATTAAAACAAACGATTTGACAAAGTTTGGTGAAGATCAAATAATAACTGTGAAATCTACAGTGTTAACATGGTTTTTCATAAGATTTGACCTAGCGACCTAGTTTTTGACCCAAGATGACCCATGTTCGATCTCGTCCAAGATATTATGAAGACAAACATTCTGACAAAGTTTCATGATCATCCAATCAAAACAGTGACTTCTAGAGTGTTCACAAGGTTTTCCAACAATTTGCCCTAGTGACCTAATTTTACTACAGAAATTACCCATTTTCAAACTTGACCTACATATTATTGAAATAAACATTCTGACAAAGTTTCATGAAGATAAATTCAAAACAGTGATTTCTAAAGTGTTCACAAGGTTTTCCCTTATTTGGCCCTGGTGACCTAGTTTTTGACCCCAAATGGCCCAATATCGAACTCGTCCGAGATTTTGTTGATATCAACGTTCTGACCCAGTTTTGCTAAAATTGAGCCAAAAATGTGGCCCCTAGTGTGGTCACAACAAAAAGTTTGACGACGCACGACGCCGGACGCTGGACGCTGGACGCCGGACGGAGAGTGATCCTAATAGCTCACTTTGTCACTTTGTGACATGTGAGCTAAAAAACCCGAGCAGGTTTAGGGATCAGAAGAAAAAAGACAAATTAGGGGTCAAAAGGTAAAAATTAATTTTAACTTTTTTCAAATATATTTCAGATACATATGGCGGCTGATTCACCTTACAGTTTTCCAGAAGAACATTCTAACCATACAGAAATAAACAACTTCATAAAATGGTATGACCTGCTGTGGCCAGAACATGAATTGCCGGGTTACAAGTCTGGCACCCTAACCACTGGACCACAGCCACTGAATTGATAGAAACCAGCATTTTTTTTAATGCCTTATCTGTGAAATAACCATCCTAGAAGTTACAAACTTGTCTGCAGCAAATTATCAATAATGAGCTAATTAAGCCAAGAATCAATCAATATCAATCAATAACATACAAATTGAATCAGGTTGATAGGATTGACCACATCATCATCTATACATCAACATCATTATATCCTAATATACCAGAATCAGGCCTAGACTTTACCAATTAATGTAATAACAAACCCTGTTTCACCAAAAAGCAATTTACAGGAAAGCTTTTGGATCAAATTGTTAATATTAAACATTCAAACCTATGTTAGTGCCCACCTTTGAATAAAAACCACCTGTTAATAAAAGCCATCTGTGAATAAATGCCACCTGTGAATAAAGACCATTCTTTTAAAAGTCACCAGTGATTATATAGAACAAAATGAAACTCAAATAAAGGCCACCTGTCTATAAAGGCCACATTATGTCTTACCTAAGGGTGGCCTTTGTTCACAGGTTTCACTGTATTATGCTATATAAGTAAAAAAATAAAATATGTTACAACTAACTGAACATCAAGTTTACTGCTACTCATGGTTTTTGTCCATCAAGCTTATGAATTTTGATGCAGACCAAAGCATTACGTTTTCCTAAATCCGCCATGCTAGTTCTTTTTTTTATTGCTTTGGGAAACAGGTATCCCTTTGATCTATGGGAAAATTGCATCATGAAAATTGGGAATTTTTGAAGACAATAATACTTTCTCATTTTCTTTAGGTAGTATCTTGAATGATTTTGTTTTAATTCATGGGGAAATTTTTCTCTCATTGGGGAAATATTATATATACTCGGTGTCACTAGAAACTTACCACCCATACATTTGTCTATATTTCCTTAATAAAAATACATATCAATTTGATTTTTTTTATATTGCACTCGGTGAAGTGTTGTTAAAATGATAAGCATAGTTTGGTACCCAAGTCATATAAACTATTGTATAAAGCAGTTTACACAGGATGTTAAAATTTGAAATATATAGGGGTGTGTAGGGTGGTAAGTTTCTAGTGATGCTGAGTATACTTACTTAGGGATAGGGGTCAAACACTGGCATTAGAAAAAGGCCTGCATCCATTTGTTGTACTAGTTCCCCATCCATGTAGCAGTGTAAGTATATGTTCAGTTTCTTTGAGGATTTTCCGCTGAATTTTCACATGGTTCAAATGTCACATGATCAACAAATGACCCTTCTAAACAACACACAGTCACCTTAAGGTAACGGGCTTGGATGTAAGGTCAAATCAAGTTTCACCAATTTATAGATTTACAAGATGTGTTTTATAAACACCACGCCCCCCCCCCCCCCCCCTCCGGGTGCCCTTTTTGAAAATGCGCAGGTCCTGTAGAGATTGTCATGATAAACCAAGATATGAAGTTCGATAATTGCAGGTGGTAGCGTTTTGATTTAATACATGTAGGCAAGGTTAAATTTCGGTACAGGCAAACAAAGGGCCGTAAATCTGCTAAAAATTATTGAACCATAAAACCCTAACAATATGTGCTGGTGAACATGGTGTTCAATAGTTCTATCAAAGTTTGGTTAAAATCCCTTGAGAAATACAGAAGTAGTTGCAAACAAAAGAGTATTTCTCTATATATTACATATGCACAAAATAAACAAAGGGCCATAATTCCTCAAAAAAATATTGAATCATAAAACATTTACAACATGCATAGGGTATCTCGATATCAATAGTTACGTGAAAGTTTTATCAAAATCCCTTGAGAAAACAAGGAAACAAGAGTATTTCGCTGTTACAATCACACAAAATAAACAAAGGGCCATAATTCCGTCAAAAATGATCGAATCACAAAACCCGGAATATATGTGTGGTGGTTCTTGGTAACAACAAGTCTGTGTCAAAATCCCACGAAAAATGTAGGAGTTAGTGTTGTAAAATCGGACTTGAAAGAGAACTGATTATCAAATTGAATCGGAAAGGGTGTTTTGATTCACAATCGGATAATAATCGAAAACAGTTGCTCAAATAATGGCAGCAGTCTACGTACTTGTAACAACATCGATTTAACACCACCAACATCGATAGTAGCCGACCTCAAGCTGTTAACAACGATTATTCGATTATAATCATTACATCACTAATAGGAGTAGTATCCTGAAAATGTTGGAATTTTTTTAAACACAATGACCCTGTGACCTTGACCTTTGACCTACTGACCTGAAAATGCACAGGTCCTGTAGAGGTTGTCATGAGGAACATACATATGAAGTTTGATGGATGTACATGTATTTTGACAAAAAACTGATTGATAAACATGACAAAAAAACTCCTTAAAAAGGCCAACTGTTCTAAGGGGCTACTTTTCTCTTCCCACCTTCCCACAGAGTTGGCTATTAAAAGATTACATAACATGTAATCTCCTTAGATAAAAATTAATTTAAACAAATAAAAGCCAAAGAATGTTTTTTATTGAAAATTTAACTAAATATCTGACCACTCATTTAGATAATTTTAGTTACATCTGACCTCTCATTCAGAGTATTTAGTCATATCTGATCTCTTATTAAGAATTTAGTTACATTTGACCTCTAATTCAGATAATTTTAGTTACCTCTGACCACATTCAGATAATTCTAGTTACATCTGACCTCTTTTGAAATATTTTCAATCTATGTCAATGGTGTTTACAACATCAGGATTAACTACGTACCTTGAAGAATTCCACAGATATATCTCCTTGACAACCACAGTTTCTTCTCTGGTTGCTATGGTAACGAATTAACTACTTCAAAGACCCATCTTTATCAAAAAATCATCTGAAAATATATGAAAATAAGACTTGGGATAAAAGTCATATCAACAAATAATCTAGAATTTGATAAATGTAGGTAGGCCAATCTTCAAAATTCTTTGTTTGTTATTGTATAATACCAGACTGGGCCTTTCCCTACCCCCTCCAACAATTGCCTAATCTACCAAATGACTTAACTCTGCAGAAAAATATTCAAATAGAATGCAACGTTTGCTAAGGTAACTGTCTCCATTAGATGCATTTAAGCCGACCACAAATGAAATTGTTAATTATGGTGCAACCTCACCAAAGCAACACCCCTTCAGAGTAGCACAAGTCTGTTGTTGTTAAGAGATTGTTGCTCTAGAAAGGTTAAATTTATAGAAAAATCATGCAGAGTCTGAGAGATTAAATCATGCTGTTGTTGCATGGAGGTTGTTGCTGAAGAGAGGGGCCGCTCTGGAGAAGTTGTACTGTAATTCTAGACAAGAAAAGATAAAGAAACAAATACAAGACCGTCCTATCATAGAATAATGATTGTTTATTTGATACAGTGTTGTATCTTTATTGTTGCTCCTTGTATGGAAGTAACAGTCAGGGTTCCCTCTCTCATAAAATATTACGTAAATCATGCAATTAAATCAGCTGTCATGTAGTGGATGTACGAAAATTTTAGGTACCAGCCACATTTGGAATGACCAGAAATGTTAACAATTGAGAGCATTTAACAGGACTGCTGTGGTAATGGTGGAGCGTTTAACAAGGCAGGAATGGTAATGGGGAGTATTTAATAGGACTGGTTTGGTAATGTGGAGCATTTAACCGAACAGATATATGGTAAAGGTGGAGCATTTAACAGGACTTGTTCGGTAATGTAGAGCATTTAACCGAACAGATAAATGGTAATGGTGGAGCATTTAACAGGGCAGGTATGGTAATGTGGAGCATTTAACAGGACTGGTTCGGTAATGTGGGGGCGTTTAACAGGACTAGAGTGATAATGGGAGAGCATTTAACAAGAATGGTGTGATAATGTGGGTGCGTTTAATAGGTCTCCTGTGGTAATGTGGAGCATTTAACAGAACTGGTGTGGTAATATGGGAGCGTTTAACAGGACTAGTGTGATAATGGGAGAGCATTTAACAAGAATGGTGTGGTAATGTCGACGTGTTTAATAGGTCACCTTTGGTAATGTGGAGCATTTAACAGAACTGGTGTGGTAATATGGGAGAAATATGGCAAATTACATAATTTTTCTTGTCTCAGACACAACAAATTATTTGATATTTCATGCCATTTAATCATGTTGCCATAGTAACAGATTTATGTTAAGATTTAATTAACTTGGTTTTTGTCATTACAATGTAACAAAAGCCTAGAGAAAAGTTGAATCCGTACAGAATTAGAGGATTTGGAAGCCAAGTGTGTTTCCAATGAACACTAAACTACTTGCCCCGTAACAATGCAAAACTTACATGTACTTCTTGAAAGTAGAAATTTGTAGAGTTACATGCCACAAAAAGATCAAGGTCTTAAAAGAGAGATCATGAGCATGTGAGAAACAATTCTATATGCACCCCCCCCCCAAAGCACAAAACCACAACAGTTCTTCTATTTTTTTTAAGCACCTTTTTTGGTTGGTCCCTAATAAGTTCAGGGGTTCAGTCTGATTCAGGGTGTTTAACGTAACCTTTCGATGATATTTTACTATTTTCCTGGACAGATTTCCTGGACCGTATTCTAATCAGTACTATTTATTTATTTCATTGAATTTAACACTATTTTCCACATCCGAGAGTTCTCTTGGTTTCAAACATTTTAGATATTTGTTTTTACTTTTGACTTTTTGCTTTTGAAAGTTTCAATTTGGAATTTTTGTCAGGAATTAGGAAGAAAAGTTACTATTTTCAAATAAGAAAAGAACCAAACATCAGCTATAAAATTAGTCCACATAGCCTGAATAACCCGTACGTTAGGACCATTAACCTTCTGTAAGCAACCTGGACAGCTTTCTCACAAGTGATGAGCTAAATATTACAAGTCCATAACCACTTGATCACAGAAGCCTGAACCACTTGATCACAGAGACATGTAACTACTTGATCACAGAGACATGTAACCACTTGATCACAGAAGCCTGAACCACTTGATCACAGAAGCCTGTAACCACTTGATCACAGAAGCCTGTAACTACTTGATCACAGAGACATGTAACCACTTGACCACAGAAGCCTGTAACCACTTGATCACAGAGACATGTAACCACTTGACCACAGAAACCTGTAACCACTTGATCACAGAAACCTGTAACCACTTGACCACAGAAGCCTGTAACCACTTGATCACAGAGACATGTAACCACTTGACCACAGAAACCTGTAACCACTTGACCACAGAAGCCTGTAACCACTTGATCACAGAAGCCTGTAACTACTTGATCACAGAAGCCTGTAACTACTTGATCACAGAGACATGTAACTACTTAATCACAGAGACATGTAACCACTTGATCACAGAAGCCTGTAACCACTTGATCACAGAAGCCTGTAACCACTTGATCACAGAAGCCTGTAACTACTTGATCACAGAGACATGTAACTACTTGATCACAGAGACATGTAACCACTTGACCACAGAGACATGTAACCACTTGATCACAGAAGCCTGTAACCACTTGATCACAGAAGCCTGTAACTACTTGATCACAGAGACATGTAACTACTTGATCACAGAGACAAGTAACCACTTGACCACAGACACATGTAACCACTTGACCACAGACATATGTAACCACTTGACTACAGAGGTCTGTAACCACTTGATCACAGAAGCTTGTAACCACTTGATCACAGAAGCCTGTAACTACTTGATCACAGAAGCCTGTAACCACTTGATCACAGAAGCTTGTAACCACTTGATCACAGAAGCCTGTAACCACTTGATCACAGAGGTCTGTAACCACTTGATCACAGAGGTCTGTAACCACTTGATCAATGAAGCCTCTAAATCAGACTTTTTAACTCCAAAAATAATATTATACCATACATGAGAAAATAGACAGGACCTTTATTTCAGATAAGGGGATACTGTCCATATCAGGCAGTAAATATGGCAAAAAAAATCACTGAATTTAAACACATTCTAATCTTTATAAAGAAATCATTATTTCCTCAAACATACATCATACAAATAGACATAAAAAATCACAAACCTAGTCTACGTATCATTATATCCATGATAAAAATGTCTCACAAATTAGTCAAAATCTAGTTAAACCCATATAAACATTGTATGTATACACATCCGTTTTATTCCCTCTATCATAAATAACTCCTACACTATGGACTAATCATTTTATCTATGAGTAAACTACACAACGACTGAATTAAAATACTTATCAATATATCATATATACATACATGTATACCTATACATACATACTGTTACTGTACAGTGAAGTCAGCCGTCAGTATGACTCATATTATACATTATACACAAGTTGAGTAAGACAGTCGTTAAATGGTAACTACATGATAGCGACTTATAAACTTCGGTACATAAAAAACACACACATATAATTCACATTATGATTTTCTAATAATCAGGCCCCAGGAACTGTTCCATGACCAAAATTGAGTAGAAACTCAGACAATTAAAGTTTCAGTTTGAGCAAAAAATTATTTTTGTGTGAAATTGGGATTGGATAAATACAGCTAATACAAATAAACAAACACTGGACTCAGGTATTTAAAACATAATCTTAACCAAGCTTTATCAACAACACAAAAATCTAGACAAAAATATGTACGTAACATAAAATACTATAGACCAAAATTTACCAAAACATTAAAACTGGACCCAAATTACTCCAAAAACAAAGAATAAAACAATTAAATTATATACTTAAATCATCAAACAAGACAATACTTAAAAAATACTTGTTTCTGCTAATACTACCTAGAAAATTTTCAGTAGGTACATGTAAAGACAATTTTTTTTTAACAATACACTTTTTAGAATGAACCCACAATATAGACCTGTCTGAATGCTTTATTTTTCATTGAAAAGAAATTCCCGCAGGCAAAAAAAGGTATGGGCCCAGCCCCTATTGGTGAGTAAGTAGTGTTACCAAAAATAGAATATTTTTCAAACCCTCACAAGGCATAAACCTCATGCAACAACAACAACAACAGCAAATAACAACAACAACAACAGATAATATCTCAACAATTACCCAAGTAACAATAAAACCACTGTTCATGAACTATTTTATGCGCATCATTTTGTATGTAAGAAAATTGAGATATTTTGACACTAACTTTTTATATCTATAAAACAAACAATATGCTTTTGTGGAAAACACAAAACACAACACATTAATTTATTTATTCTGTTTTATGTTTTTCAACAATTGTCAGTTATATATATATATATGGTGGTTGAATCATTTAACAAGTTATTCCTGGATTGTATTCAAGCCAGTACTAACTTACTCGTCCACAAGGATACCTCAACTTCTCCATATGTAGAGGAAAATGAACATTTTTATTAAGTAAAAACCATACAAAGAAGTCAGACAGGGCCCTAGCTGCACTTTAGGGGAAGGGGCCCGGGGCCCTCAGGTAGGGGAATTTTGCGTCATTTTGAGGAAAAAGGGGAATTTCAGGGGATCTTTTTCAACTGCTGTGTAACCCTGCAATAAGCCTTTAAGCTTAAAATGGCTGTATTTAAATATACAACATACATTAATATACTATTAATCAAAGGTTAATAACTTAATATGAATCATTTAAGCAAAAAAAAAAAACGTCAAATGAGGGCCCTGTCAGACTTTGAATGATGGTAATTTTATATATTTCTTTTTGGTTTTGATGAAGTACAGTGAGTGGCTAGAACCAAGGCCGAAAATAAAAATAAGTTTGTTTGGAGTGCTCCGACCCAGAATCTTAGCACTGGGTAGATAGGCAGGGATTTCTTTTACTATGTAACAATAATAAACAATAAAATTACCCCCCCCCCCCCCAAAAAAAGCTGAATTTATTTATTTGCTCAGATTTTCGTGGGTAGGCAGGTACACTCCAAACTTATTATTATTTTCAGCCTTATCTATTTGTAAAGTCAGTGGCTGTAACTAAGGTAGAGTTTCCTTAACATCAAATTAATGTCAATTTCATATCAAGGCCAAAAAAATGGTTTATTTCGGGTTACATGCTCATCAAAGCCTGCCCAGTTAGCTCAGTGGTTAGAGTGCTGGTCTACTGATCAAGAGGTTGTGAGTTTGAACCCAGGGTGAGGCTCACACTGTCTGTGACAAATTTGACTGAAGATATTACATCCTATGTTAAATTGTCCTCCATCTCTGAATTATATGGGGTAGCTTGGTGACTAGCTTGCAGATAGAATGTGGTTAGTACTGGTGAAGACCTAAATGAAGTCCAGGGATGCTCAGCTGTTTAGGATAACTGCCCGCCATGAAATGACTGAAATAATGTTGAAAGTGGTGTAAGTAGGTAGAGGCTGAGAAAATTGTTGTAATAAAAAGTCACGATGAAAATAAGGACAGGCAGAGTCACGATGAAAATAAGGACAGGCAGAGTCACGAGAAACAAATATTTTATGCCTAAACAAGTGAATCAGTATATGGAAGGTATTTATCACCCGCATCAAATTGTCAAATCTAAATATTTCAATAAGGCCATGTACAATGTTTCACCAAACATATGGAAGTTTAATACAAAATGTACAAGATAATGTATTCATATTTAAATCTAAATCTTAACTTTTACTTTACAATAATTTGTTCAGGAACTTAATACATTTCTTTTCCCTAACTTTATAATTGTGGATCTTTTATGATACTGATGTTTGCTCTTTTCTCTTTGCTGTTAGATTTTTATTTGACAAAGCCTGGGAGAATGAGCGATTTTGATTGGATGATAATTTATAAGACAAGGTTACTGATTGGCCGAATATTACATTTGGATACTTCCTACTTGTGAAACACAGACGCCCCCTCATGATCTTGACCTTTGATGTACTGACCTAAAAAATTGTGGGATGCAGACTTTCCGTTAGATATACTCTCGGTATTAAAGTAAGGGAGATCTCTGTGTCAGTTTTGATAAGCTGTATATTTTTCTAGATGAATTATACTTACGAGTATTTGTTTATTATAGCTGTTTGCGAGTACTTACTGTATTGTCTATTACTAGTTTGGCTATTCCTGGCCATTTGATTGGCTAATGGTGATTTCGGTCATTTTTGATTGGTCAATCATTGGACTGGCTATTCATCGCGTTACCTGTCATGTTTGACTGAATCTGTTTGTCTGCTCTGTTGTTGAAACGTAAGTAAGAACATGTAATGTAGGCATCGTTCTATGATGTTAACGTGGCACAATATCGGAAACATCATTAGATGTAAGCTTGATGTGGTTGTATCAAACCAGACTATGGTGGAAATGGTAGTATTTAGGGTGTACTAACTTTATTCCATTGATGTATGGTATGGTAATACCATGTATATGAACTATATACATGAATGTATTCATTTGTCAAATACTCATGATTGTCAAAATATGTGTAATTATCTATAACTTGTAAATATGTTATAACTCTCCATAATGGAGGAATGAATAAAGCAGACGGTCAATATCCTTTATGAAAAAAGCAACTTCATACAAAAAACTTAAACCAATGCTTCTTGTAATTCGTCCAACTATAATGTTTTGTTATAGTTGTTCTTGTTACATATATACCGGTACACTGAAAAACAGATCTTTGATAATTTTTTCTTGTAAGAACAAGGGACATGTATTAATTCTTGCAAGAATTAGATACATGTAATAAACTGTAACACAGAATGACATAGGGACCCTTGGAATTTACGACAGGACCCCATTAAAAGAACAACCTGAGTTCCAAGGACCCCAAGACTAAGCAGACACATATACAAGTTAAGGGTCCAATAGCTGATACAGGGTGCTCCCTAGACTTCAAAAGTTAGGGGTCAAAATGACCCTTAGCTGACAGAAAGAGTCAACAAAGTTTCCTACTAATGTACATTGTAATAGCATATTTGACCCTTTGGTTCCAATTCTCAAGAGTCAAAAACTTTATTGTGCTAATTTTAAGTGTCAAAATGCATTTTAAGGGTCAAAGGAGAGCCCTGTGACAGATAATGATTTGAAGTCAACATAATTTCCTATCTATGTATCAGTACATTTGTTAATATAGTCAATAGTTAGAATTTTTATTGTGCTTATTTCAAGAACCAAAATTTAATCTTAAGTGTCAAATAAAAGCCAGGGCTATAAGTGTAAGGATGATCATAAAAGCCCTTTTATTCTGCAGGTATATATTTAACACAACCATCTACTATCTAAGATATACATGTTATTTTTTGTAGATAGAAGATAACACTTTATTTATCAGCAACATAGGAATTCTCTCAACCACAAGAAATCAAGTTCTGTGAATAACAGAAGAAAATCACGTATATCAGTGAGTTTAGTGCCATTTTTTCAACAATTTTCAGTTATATACATCCACCAGTTCACTTAACCAGTCTCCCTGGACTGTATTCTAACCAGTACTAACTTACCCCTCCACCGGGAACCAGTATTCCTGGACTGTATTCTAACCAGTACTAACTTACCCTTCCACCGGGAACCAGTCTCCCTGGTCTGTATTCTAACCAGTACTAACTTACCCTTCCACCGGGAACCATTATTCCTGGACTGTATTCTAACCAGTAATAACTTACCTCTCCACCAGGAACCAGTATTCCTGGACTGTATTCTAACCAGTACTAACTTACCCTTCCACCGGGAACCAGTCACCCTGGACTGTATTCTAACCAGTACTAACTTACCCTTCTACCGGGAACCAGTCTCCCTGGACTGTATTCTAACCAGTACTAACTTACCCTTCCACGTGGTACCAGCAACTTCTCCACAAAATATTATGCAGAAAAAATCAACATTTGTGTCAAAATTTTCATAGAAGGGTATGACCTGCCACAACTGAGATTCGAACTCGTAAGGTTGGGTTACAAGTGCAGTTTATTAACCACAAGACCACAGCTGTGTCCCCATGATAAAATCACATAAGACATGAAACAATACGTTCCTGACTTCCAATTTAGCCGTATCACCTTATTTTATTCTGCCTAACCAGATCCTAGCTGCACTTTTAGGGGAAGGGGCCCTCAGGTAGGGGAATTTAGCATCATTTTGAGGAAAAAAGGGAACTTCAAGGGATTTTTTTCAACTGCCTTACAATCCTGCAATAAGCATTTTAAGCTTAAAATGGCTGTATTTAGATATATTACATACATTAATATACAATCAATCAAAGGTTTATAACTTAATATCAACCATTTAAGCAAAAAAAAAAGTTTTTAATTTTTTTTTTGAGGGAAATTTTTATCAAAAATAGGGGAAAAAAGTATATTATTCTAAGAGGGGAATGGGGCGGAATTTCGGCCCCAAAAAACGTCAAATGAGGGCCTTCTAACCCAGTACTTGATCAACCTCAGCCAACTGTTCATACTTGATACATATTTCTATTTTCATACATATTAAACTTCCAGACTTAAACAAAAACTTTTCTCCTGGTCTAATTTCTAAACCACCATTTTTGTGCACTTTTTCTGCCTTAATCAAGTTAATGCAATGAAATTCAGATTCTTTTATTCCCAGATGCAGGTTTTATTTGTTGTTGAATTTTTCAAAGCTATTATACATTCTATTAACTTTTAAATGTCCAGTAGATCAGTAGAGGCTTGCTTGTAGTTGTATGCCTTCGTTCTTGCATATCATCGCTTTACAAATAATACCAGGCCCTGAGGTTATAAAACTTGAGAACGGTCTCAAAGCTCAGTTTCGTTCTCAAAGTATTACGGTTGAACAGATAGAGCTGATTAATGTTTGAATACATATTCAGGTCAATTATGGTGTCAGACTAATGTATCAATAATATCATTATTGTCTGATCACAATTAACTTAGAACCATTGAAAGACAAAATGTGAGATTTGAACTCCGAGTCCAATCTTAAGTTTTATAACCTCGGGGCCTGGTCTAAATTCAAATTTTGTTAGTTTGTCAGCTCCGACCTATGATAGGGGTCGGCCGAGTGGGCGAAATAGGCGAAATAATCGCCCTCAGCTTTCAGACTTCGCCTCTAAATAACGGTCTGGCGAAATTGACTTCGCCCTAAAATCTTGTCTGTTTTGTCTCTGTATACAATATACAAGCTGACTTACACAGTAACACATGATTATCAATCACGCTCCGATGGTTTTAATATACACGGAAAGCTTATCGTAGTCAATCTTAATTCACACTTAACACTGCAGTAAGCACCGCCTCCGTATGCTGCAGTGGGCAGTCGAATAGACCAATGATAGCCAATCGCAGCGTTTGTTGTAACAGCTTAATCGTTATCAACCAATCAGAGTGCAGTTTACATTCGTAAACCGAAATTAATGAAAGTCTTCTTGATCGGGCAAAAAGATATGGCTAATTGGTGATAAATAACAATATATACCCGGCGTGATGTGAAAACAACGGTTTTAACAATAGATAGCGGGTCTAATTGATGTAACTGACATCTATATTCAGTAGACGGGCATGTACTTTTATCTTTGTTGTTCCGATTTTGGTTTATGTCCACGACGCGATAAACAGAGAGGCGACTAGCCCTACTAATTCGGCTTTCCGGTTGGCCGATTTTCGTGAACGAATTCGGAAGGGCCATCCTCTCAATGTCTCGCCGTCACAAAGCAGTCTAATTAGTTGGACTAAGAGGCGACATGTTCGCGAGTTGAGTAAGAGACAGCGAAGTTTTCCAAACTGCGAAGAATTAATTAATAACAACCATCTGTAATTAAAACTGCTTCTCCATAGTAAAAACATGTGATTCTGAAATGTCGCTCGCCACTTAGTTACTGGGCGATTCACGATGTTTCGACTTTAGTAAAGTGAAAGTAAAAATTGGTCAGTATCCTACATATTCCCGGCAAATAAATAAAGATTTAGTTCGATGAATGAAAAATTGTTTCCACTCGGAAATTTAATTACCGGTCATTGGTTATTCGTGAAAACATGCGACATTGACAAATGATCTATTCGTCAATCATAATGCAAACAGAAAGTAGCTTTCCGTGCAGTGATCTCCCTTACTTAGGTTTATTTTCCGGAGTCTGTGTCCCACAGAACTTTAGGGGTCCTAGGTAGACTGTTTCGCATTTTAACACAGAAAAACGTGTCACATAAATTCCTGAATCTTTAATTACTATGATATATCTAGAAATTATTATTTTGAAAATTGAAATGAAATATGATAAGCTTCAATTTTCATTAATGTCATTATCATAACAAAGGGGGAATATATGACATGCTCCTGCCCAGAATTAACATGTATAGTAATAATAACTTTATAACAATAAAAATGAATGGCAGCCGGTAAAAAGTAACGCATTCGTAACTTCTGCCATGCGACTACCCTCTTCTCCCTAAAGTGGCCCCACTTCTCCCTGAATTGAGATTAGGGAGAAGTCACTTCTCCCTAAAATTTCAACCTAGGCCGACCCCTGCTGAGTATCCATCAAATACATGAACCTGCCAGCTAAAACTTTTTTGACTAAGAAAATATCTTTTTTTCTTCGGATTTTTAAACTATTTTTATTTGTGAATTTAAATGTGTATATGAATGTAGATGACAAAAAATGTACTACCTACCTCCCAAACCAAAGGGTACGGGTTGGAAGTGGCAAGCTAGCAATATTTAAGGATGGACCAAGCTGCTTAGAACTTTCATTGGTTTAATGCTCAGCAATTTCAACTTGGCTTGAGTCAGCGGACAAGTGTTTTAAAAATTCGAGCTCTGCATATGTTGGCTATTTTTTTGTCATATTCCCCTAAGTACATTTGTAATGGTTTTACAGGATGCGTTTTTCTGAGTCAAAATTTGTCAATAATTCTACCAAAGACCCCTAAATACGTCAAAATCAAGTCCTGTGGGATGCAGTCTTTTCTTAAGATAAACTCGCACTAGACGCAGTATTAAAGTAAGGGAGATCACTGCGTAAGTTTTGACAAGCTATTTTTGTTTATTACATTATCAGTGTTGAGTGTTCACACTAATTTTTTTAAAGCACTAGCCCAAACTATTATACACAATACACAATTTTGAGAAAGTTCAGAAAGCCCGAACAGAAATTTACCAGCCCTGGGCTGTGGGCTAGTGGGTTAGCGTGAAGACTGCATTATCTACACTAAAAACAGATCCTTCATTGTTTTTTTAATAAGTATAAATTCTTGACATTAGATGCATGTAAACTGTAACACAGAATGGCATAGGGACCCCTTAAATTTATTTCAGGATCCCTCCAAAACAAGAACCTGAGTGCCAAGAACCCTAATACTTTAAAGTCAGTGTAAAACTAAAATCCTGATAATAGATGTCTTTTATGCCGCCTTCAAAGCAGCAAAGACGACCATTTTCCTTCAGACGGAGTACAAAGAAATAACACAGATTGGTAGTAAATAAGTAATTAGGGTTGGACCCTTATATTCTAAGCTGGTAGAAACAAAGTGAACAAATTAAAGTTACTGAATAGAACACATAAAACGATGTAAGAAATCTATGAAGCTTTTCAATCAGATTTTTCTTTTCTTGTCAAAGATCATTGAGGAATCATTAGATCAGACATTATCTGCTACATACATCACCCATCATCCAGTCCCATGGCATTTTTCACCATCAATTCACTGTTTTGAAATATCAGAATCACTGATTAGAAAATACATCAACCAATCGAAACGACCCTTATAATTTTAATACTCTCAGATGAGGTTGCCATATTTACAGTGAAACCAGACCGAGCAGTCTGATTGACTGGCATTGGTTACTATGGAAACATCAAGCATGCTCAAGAATAACATTGTTTCCAATAATATTTAAAAACAACGCATCATAATCAATAATACAACTTAATATGTATAATCTCACATATATTTTAAAGCATTCTTCACTTGCTAACTCACGGATGCAGCCATTTTCATACATGTACAAAACCAGACTTCCATTAAGTACGGTAGTACAGTTTTTGTAAGGTTTAGCGAAATGCTGAATTAAAAGAAATTGGCGACAATGCATTTAACATGTAGTTTTATGTATTTCAAGGTTTATTTTAGATCCGTTTTTAAAATTATATTGATCTAGTTTATTTCATCTTTTCTTTTGGCATAGTGCATCAACAGTTAAAGCTATCTCATAGACCTCGTTAGAGTTGTTGGTTGGCGAATACTGCCTATGTTGGCGTTTTGCTGGATGTGGGCTAGTACCATATATATCTAAATTTGTATGCCCGATTTAGGTTTAATCAACTTTAATGTGGCTCACAAATACTTTTGATGTGTATGGGCAAAATATCATTTTTATTGATTTTATTGAACAGTGATCGGGAAAGGCATGCGCCATAGTCACATTCAAATTCAAAATGTCACATCGTCTTTTGCACCTGATGCGCCCATGTCACGTTCCGATTTTTCAATATAATTTTCGTGTACGAAATAAAGCGAGTATGCAATACATACTGCTGCTCAGTGTCATCTGACGCTTAACGTTATTCTTTGCATTTGCATGCAAGTGCCTAATGATATAGACGCTCTGCGTCGTCTGACGCTTAGCATGATTTCTGTTACCCCAGTGCATAATTAACATGATTGGTTCCCCTTTTTTCGACAAAGTGACGGCAGGTAAGTATCCGGGTCACAGAAATAAAAGAGAAACGGATGAATATGAGCCATTCCCAGCGAATCAAATATAATGCTTCGTAAATTGACTTCTTTGGGATTATTCACCAACTTAGCTACTTGGAAGTATTCTAATACTGGTTTCTACAGCGTTTTTATTGTTAGTGATGAAGTACAGAAAATTTGCATGAACATGCATATGTCGCACTCGGCCAACTTACGTTTTTATCGTGTTTAGACTTAGTTGTACTCATTTTAAAAGCGTGTCATGGCTATAACTGTGTATAAATTAGTAGTTACACAAATGGTGGGTATTTTTACGCCCTAGTTGTGAGAATTGTTTAAAAAATGAACGAGTTGCAGCCTGTTTTCGTAGCAAGGCGTACTTTCGGTTTAGCGATGTTACCTTTCTATGAAGTATCATTCAAAATTTCAACAAACTCGGAAACAAAGCCAATGTGGTTTGGATATGTTGTATTGAGATGAGATTTTAGTTATGAAATATGTACCAGAGTTGAAATGCGATCTTATGGGATAATTGTGTAGAAAGCAGACTTTTCTGAATTGAAAGCCTGCTGAGTATATTTGCTTATATACCATAAGTCACTGACTTATTTGTTACTCAGTTATCATCTGCCAATAACAATGCTTCTCAAAATATTAGTTTGTTATCTCATTAAATGTCACATTGGATTTTGAAAATGTCACATTGATATCGAAAATGTCACATTGATTTTCCATCCGAAAGGGCCATTGTCCCATTAAGAAAATTTCTTTCCCGATCACTGTTTGAATTTGGGACAATATACTACATGATGACTTTTTTAACAAGTGACAAAACCTTAAATTTATGTGTCTCCGACCATACAAGGAGGTAACCTTTCCTTCCATTTCGTTATTTAATTATCAGCCTCGGAACCAGTCATTCGAGGTCATGACATAACTGTCATAGATGTAAACAATCGGCTGCTATTTTAGGAGAAAGATCAATATATAGTGAAAAATGAATGTAAGATGTAGGTTTACTGATTGAATTATCAGGGAAACTATTTTCTTATGTTTCCAACAGCTATTCGAAGCCTTTTTTTATTTTTTATCATCTCTGCAGTTGGCTTCCAGGGAATGATGTCATTCAACAAAATATAGCGCAAGCTTTATGTAAAACTTTCCAGTATAAAGAAAACGAAGGAGCCACGATTTAGGGTTACTTGACGTTACATATCAACACAGCGAATCAATAGAGAAATATCACACTGGTGATGTGCATGATTGTATGTACGCAACTGCGGTCGAGTGGTGAAGGTGTCTGCCTTCAGACTCAGAGCAGTAGAACGAAGGTTTGAACCCCGGAGAATACTGGCTAAGAACTGATGCAGTCGGTTGGTGAGATCTGATAGGTGTCTCTTAAGCCAATTAGTATACATGTCCATTTCAATTATCATTTTAACAGTTTAATGGGGATGATACTATATGATAAACAAAACCTTTACCTTAATAAAGTAACCATTCTTTTGTAAATCGTATCAAAGACAATCATTTAATTCACTAACATTAGGGATAGATCATCGAGCTACATTGTATATTATATCGAAGGCTCAGCGCAACACTGTCGTAACTTGTTCTTATTTCAATATGAGTTACGCCATTGTTGCGTTGAACCCTCGATATATCTATTGTATTGAACATAAAAAATACAATAACATTGCTGAACGAGTTACTTCCCTTTCCTCAATAATTAATTAAATAACAAATCAAACACACGGGAAAAATGGTGTCTGATGATAAAAGACAAAACTACGACAAAACATCGAGTTAGACATTCATCCTACACAGACTCTAGTAATTATTTATAAAATACAAAATGTTTCTCACCTGTGAAAACCCGGAAATACATCCACAGTTAACTTTATACCAACCCAAAGAGTTAAATGACAAGGCAACGATTTATTTAGCGCAACGATCTTAATGTAACGAAAAGTAAAAAAACGGACTAGTAATATTTATACTTCGTCATTTATTTATTTGGATTATTGTAATTATCACTGTAACTTATAGAATATAAAGCGTTGAATCAACTTGTCTTAACCAGAATGGTGTAGAATCGCTGATAATAAAGATTTGCGTGTACAATGCAGGGCCGTGTAGGGACCGAGGGGGGGGGGGGTAATTACCTTTGTATATCATATACAGTGTTTTTAATTAGAACCCTTTTTTTTCATAGAATAATCTTAAACAATCCTCTTCAGTGAATTCTAATTTTCATAGGAGACATTCTTTGTCAAAAAGAGTGTGAAATTGACCAGTAGTATATTTTTGGAACCTGAACGACGGTCCTGCTTTCCGTAACCGCCACTCGCTCAGCGCATGCATTTTTTGCAGACCAAAGTACTACGTTTTTGTACATCCACTACGCTGTCACGTTCCATGTTGGAGTACATGTCTATACGTAAGTTCAGTTTCCATGATTACTTTCAGTACCTTGATTTTTGTCTGTAACTATCAACTGAATATTGAGGTTAAAAATATCGAAGATTAACTGATGAGGGTATATGTATCAATTGTCTTACTATTATGGTTCCTGTTGATTCTGATTAATTGTATGAAGACTTGGTGCGCTGCAAAATAGAAGGGCGACCAGTTTGTGCGTGCAAGTTTTTACCTTTCGATATCCCAGAGCAGATTTTCATGTAACAGGTTCACTCGGGTCCTTGAAATAAGCACATATTAAAAGCTGAACTCCATAGTTTCGTCGAGATGGGTATAAGAAGTAAAAAATGTTTGTGTCTGGTTACCCGCTCAACCAAAATCCCCACGGCCCTAGACTTTACATTAAGCCCCATGAACAGTACATATCCGCTGTCTTGCTTTTCCCCATTCCGCACACTGTCAAGAATAAAAAAAATATTAAAATCCCAATCTGTGAAATTTACCCTATTTCTAATAAACACCTTTTATATAAGCCTAAGTAAAAAGATCTAAGACGTATTTTATCATATGTCCATTTATTGAATTTAATTTCATCCATAAATTATACGTGGACGTCTTTATGATAAATATAAATAATAATTAAGATATAATCTTATAATGTGGTTATATACAGGAGCAAAAGAAACTATCTGAACACAGTCACATGAGTCTAATATTCTGTTATAATGATATGCAATAATAAATGATTCAACATAAAAGAGTTCAATTTAAAATTTACTCACATCCGTCAATGAATCAATTACAAAACTACTGATATTTGAAAAGCAATAAATTAAATCAAAGTACTGAAAGTACTGTCGGACTTGATTTTTACCATACGAGACAAAAGAGAGAAATGTGTACCCACATCGTTCGAGCCCATACAAATATTTTAACATTTAAAATTACGGACCGATTTTTCATTCATATTGTAATGCAGGTCATATGCATATAGGTAAATGACATAAGCTAGGGCTTTACTATAGTCCCTTTGCTGAAAATTTTAAAATGAAAAAAGCCTGATATTGGAAAGTTTAATGATTAACACATTAATTGAGGACAATTTAATTGCATTAAAAACTCTTTATTGTACAAAACTAGTAAACCACACTTCAGTAACAGTAAATACAAACATTGATTTTTCTGGTTTTAACACAACAGAACATCGTCGCACTGAACACATTCAGGGTCACTCAAATCAAAAAGGTCCTGACACAGTAGAGTAAGACCTATATGACCTATAGTTAACCCGGTGTTGCATGAAATTCAGACGTGATTATGTAATTCTAAATAATCTGGCGTAAAAGAAACTCTTAAACATTAAATTTTAAAAGCACGTATCCAGTAATTTACGTTCGTATTTAGCGACTCGAATTATTATTCTTAAGCCGCAGTTTTAACATTCAACCTTCGATAAATCAAACTCCCCACATCGGTTACGCTTTGCTACTAGCCACTGCGGGGAGTGAGTCTATAAATAGCGATTCCGTCATCAAAATAACACTAGTTGGTGTGAATATCACGGAATACGATTAAATGAGAATTCGCTTTGTAATAATAAGAAATGTTAGAAAGGCACAAAACACACACATTGATGGTAGATTGTTGCAAATGCATGAATACGTCCGTGGAGGTTTTTCTGAACTATCGAACGAAACCCGAAAGTAGATCTACTTTTACGGCAAGATATTTTATTGGACAGTGAATACGTACGCGGTTTTAATTCTACGCATTTGAAAATCTCATGTATCTACCGACAAGCACTTATTTAGATACATGACTCTTTCCATGTAGTTACAATAGAATGATTTGAAATGTATTTAGATCTGACACACTTAATTGGGGAAAGATTCCAGATACTTCTATATAAACGTACCATTTAGTTGCGTACTATTTCTTTTATGTGGCATTCTTTTAACCAAGCTGTTATGGAGTCCAGCGACAAATATCAGTCAACGATTACAAAGGACTTGATTTTGATAAAAATCAAGTCCAAAAACTGCTTAGTAATCACATTCGCAAAAATAAACAATTTAGAAAATACTCACATTCATAAATAAATAATTTAAAATTAAAAAAAACATATTTGTTAAACAATCATGTAAAAAAAGACTCACATTCTTAAATAAATCAATAAAAAAATTGCTTATATTTGAAAATAAATAAATCAGAAAAACTACTCACATTTATAAATCAATCATTTAAAAACTACTCACATTCGTAAAAATAAACAATTACAAATAAACCATTAAATAAGAGATTTACACTTTACAATGTCAAATATATGTTTATCACATACCCGTGCCGTTTTGGCCGTGCCGTAAAAACGGTATGGCACGTCCGTGCATATAATATGTAGATGAGCCAATTCACATGAATTTATTCCTACGCTGTTTGTCAACAAAATTTATAAATTCACAGGAGTAATGTTAATATCGTTAGATATGTTCGTACATTTATTATTTATGATGTTTCATAATAGAACTATTTTTGTGCTCCTGGTTAAAAAGCCTTAATTACGCATACAGGAATCAGCCATCTTTAGAATATACAGCTTCGTCGTGGAAACATTTCTATCAAATGGAGTTACTTTTGTATCTTTGTGTTTGTTCTTCAATACACGTAATAAAACGTTCAGTTGTTCATTACAAACGTTAAAGAATAACGCACATGCGCAAATGAAACCAGCACATGTATAAACTACCACAAAAATTACTTATATATCATATTATGACAATTCACCAACAACCCTTGTTAATATAAGAAAAACATACATAAGAAACAAGCAGACGTCACCCTACAGCACGTGTTAAGACTTTTGTTCAGGTCAGGTGCGAGTAAATTTTATTGTCGCAACGATCGAAGCGAACGGCAGTATTTATTTAAGTGAACACCGGTCAACGCACGACAACGCGATACGACATTTTCAAATGTCGTAACGCGTTGTCGAGCGTCGTATCGCGTTGTCGCATTGTCGTATCGCGTTGTCGCATGTCATGGTATGGACGCATAGGCGACACACGACAACGCGATACGACATCACGACATTTGGACGAATGTCGTATCGCATTGTCAAGCATCGTGTCGCATTGTCGAGCGTCGTATTGTGTTGTCATGCGTCGCATGTCGCTGAAATGCAGGACACGACGCACGACAACGCGATACGACAACGCGATACGACGCTCGACAACGCGATACGACATTGTAATATATCGTGCCAAAATTGGCCACTCGCGATCAACATCACGACATTTTGACAAATGTCGTATCGCATTGTCGTCCGTCGTATCGCATTATCGAGCGTCGTATCACGTTGTCGCATTGTTGTATCGTGTTGTCGCATTGTCGTATCGCGTTGTCGCATTGTCGTAACGCGTTGTCGTGCGTCGCGTTTGTGGGGCGACGGACGACATTCGACGTACACTAGGCCAAACTTATAACTGTGCTGGTGTATAAATTCCAATATCTCCGGAATTATTAGAACAAGATCCTTGAAATTTTCAGGAATGATAGAAGAAAGATGTACAAACAATATGTATTTTAATTCATTGATCTCGGATTTCATTATCACGAATATTAAACATAAAAAATAATAACAAAACATGAAAAACAAAAATCACAGTTTTTCCTCATTTTATCACACTGAATACTTGTTAGTGCACTATACAGTTAGTATCGGGTATGACCCCTCATTAGCCCGTATTACAGCTAGACATCTCGCCTACATTGACACGACATAATTGTTGAAGAAATGTTGTTGAATGTTGTTCCTATGTCCGTCCATTCTTCTAGCAACCTGAAGTGTTAAATATCGATAAACTTTTTGACGAATTTATTTCACTGCGGTAGCCTACAAATAAGGTAAAAACAGGGTATCAAGAGTGATATTGTCAGAGGTATGGCAAGAAAAAACTCAAGATATTGAAACAATATTGATTTGAATAAATATTAATTAATCTGTTCTTAACTGAATGAATTAAGTCCATTTCAGTATAATACGGACAAATCTATTGTCGGAAATCTACTTGAAAGATCGACGGATAAATGAGAATATGTCAGAAAAACGTTTTGTTAAAATAATATTTTCACTATTTTACCTTATAAAACAATTATTAATACAGATAATGTGTAAAAATCAATAAATTCAGATGAACCGTCTGCATGAAATAATGAAAAAATGTAGACCTACCTCTTGTTTTGAGACACCCGCCTGAATAAGTCCGACGGCTATACATCAGTCGGTGATTGCTAATCTACCCATTTTATGTTTTTCAGGTACACACATGACTGAACTACACATTTATTTTTTTTAATTTGCCCCTGCACGTTTTTCACGTGTATTTTTGTTGTTTTTACATCGGCCACAGTAGCGCACGTAATTATCGCGCTTTTAAAAAAATCGATATTGGATTTTATAGATATCGTGTACAAGCATATATTTCTAAGTTTTGGTGTACATTCATTTACAAATAAAAAAATGGTTGCATTTTTTCAACTGCACAGTTATAAGTTTGGCCTAGTGTACATGGCACTAACAGGATTCCGTAATTATTTCCACAGATATCAAATGCAAACAACAAAACAGTGCTCTCTGGCAGAATTAATTCGCGACAACCAAGAGTCGTATAACAGATTCATTACAAAAAGTATATGCTTGGTTTAGTTCTAGTTCTGTTGAAAATGAATAAAATTGTAAAATAAACATGTTTTTGAGTTGACATGCAAATAAAATAATTAGTAACACTAGTCCAACTAATTGTACGCTACAGATGATATCGAGACATTTTTTGCGCTTGCCGATATCTATCTTCCGGGTACAACTGCGGAAAGGTCAATTCTGTGTCGGAAAACGGCTACTCATTGGCTATGTAATCACCAACGAAATCTGTTGGGAACGATTTTACATCAAAATAAAATTGGTACCTGCTAAAAAAATTATATGGTGTAGAAGCCATCAATTTTCTGCTTCATTTGATGTATATTGCATATAAATCCATCAATGCATAAGTTCAAAACGACAATTTAATTCTGATTTAAATTCACTATTCTCCATAATCGTATACATGTGTACAGGTAAATCTACCGTCACTGTACAGCAGTGATAACGCGTAACGTTGCGATTAATCGAGTAAACTGGATCTATATGGTTTTCGACGATATTAATTTATCTTAGTGAAAGAAAGAAGACAATTGCGAATTTGGACGCACTTTTAGAAAGAATGGCATTGTTTTATTTGTTTCATAATTTATGTATTTGTTATTCACAAAGAAAGCAACAAGTTAAAGCTTTACACAGTTTCTCGCACTTGCAAAACATTATATTCATGTACGTATTAAAGTTATTCTTCAAAGCTGATCCAGTTTTTTTCGGGTATTACTGGTTCAATGATTACTTGAGTAGAGTGATAGATAACTTATGAAGGTTTATATATAATATTTTTGTGCAATAAATACGTTATGATAAAAAATAAGTTGCGTTCTTTTCTCGACCCGACACCAATTCGGTGTTATGATTTTTACGCGTATCGCTTGCCGCACAGTAGATGAACTTCATTGCCTGCATAAAGTTTACACAAATATGACCGGATTTTAAACCCTCGCGTGTTATTTTCAAGGTTTATACTATTTATTCATAATTTTGTTATTGTTCTTCGATATATATGCTATATTTATACATTTCCATGCTTATTGACGGCAAATTGTGCTTTGAACCGCTGAAAAGACAAACTTGACAAAACTCAGAAATCCGACATTGTTTTGGTCCTTCCGCAATGAGACGTAGCGGGCAACAGATGAAATAGCAAAATCATGAACGGATTGCTCGTACGTCTCATAAATGTAGACTACACTTGCCCTATACAAGAGTATGAATCGATAATCTTGAGATGACCCCCGAATTCAATCCCAAATCCGATGTCCACTTAAACCGCAAATGTCTATTTATAGAATGTGCGCTTTGCTTTGCCGACAGACTTTTATTCAAACATAGTGATAACGATATATTAGTTTATGCAAACTTTATTTACTATATCTAGTAAAATAAAACATGTTATAGGGTTGATTGCAATACCAGATTGATATTTTGTATTTGCTTTTAGTGCATATGAATATAATTATATAGATAAAACATATGCGATGTTTAAGTCAGTGTATCCTAGACGTCCTACATATATTTTACATTAAAACTAAATGATTGTTATTTGATACTCACGTGATACACTTTGTTGAGCTCGCATTCGATCGATAAATCTAGGGACGTATTTCGAGGTGACATTTGCAATTTGTTCTTCGGGGTGGAAAGAAGCTAAAAAGAAAATAATTATTTCATTTTAAATACGTGGTGTGTTTGTATATCCTGATGTAAGAGCAAATACTTTAGTTACAATAAAGGTACGTACATCATTTTCTTTGTTATTGTTTAACCATGTTAATAATGTACACGAACATGTCAGTAACAAATGGGTGGGGTTTTAAAGGTCAAACATGAAAATTGTAATATCAAGGTTTTTTTTGTATTTTGGGAACATATGACCTATACAGTACACTTGGGGTTGGGAATTTCTGTGGAGTTTTGTTAAATGTTGGGAAAATATGTGTGACTCCAATTTTGCAATATTTAAATGTACACACATGATCACTGCCCATAATGGGAACTTTTAATCATTACATGCCTATTACAGTGAAAGGACTCATGTTTTCAGAGATTTTAGTTATTTTTGGTTTAGTTATTATAAGTTTTAATTCGGAATTTTTGTCCGTGAATTGCGAAAAAAGATAATATTTCTAATTGGGAATATGACTATAAAATTAGCCCAAAAAATCACTGAACATGATTCATGAATCCTTTAATAGAGTCGTACAATTATTTTGATCAGCACAACGATATATAATTATGCATGCTTTAGAACAAATAACTTCGTCGAAATCATCTGTTCGAAATTTGCATGCGCCTACCATTTGTTACTCCGGAATTAAGATCTTGTTCTGATAGCACTATTCTGGTACATTATATTTGTATTACAACAAACATATTATCTTTTATACAATTAACACTGGCTTGTCGTCATTACTTGTTTAATCGCTTTCTGTAAATGTCTGACCTTGATCAGAACCGGCCTGAAATTATCATTTACCCATTTTAAAGGAAAGTTCTCTCATTTGATAGGCGTCGATATTTTAAAATATCATGACATAATTATTGGATTGGTGTCGGTACATAACATAAATATTAGATAGGTGTCGATATATAAAAATATTACAACATGAATATTCACTAAATACTCAAACCTGAGCAAAGATACACTTTTTAGTCTGGAAACCACTCTAATTCTCTCTATCATTATATCCACTCGATATTATAGGTTTAAATATAGGGATGACTACTGAGTCCAGTTTTGACTATTTTAATACTTTTGCTATTGCTGAAACTAACGCCTACCGACGTACGATAAATTGTCAGAAATAGTGCTCAGACAGTAATGCAATCCTGGCCCTAACTTGGATTAAAAGAACAGCTTCAAGTAATAAAAAGACCAAAGTGATGACCGTAAATAACTTACACGTCCTTGTCGTTCTCTGGCCTGTTGTAACATACACCTGTTAACATACTATATTACAGTAATGATTCATTTTGTATATCGCAATGAAATGTATATAATTGTCGCATTGCGTTGGTAAATAAATAGTTGAGACTATTTCATCTCTGATAGTTACATCGACAGGTACGTTGATATCATAGTATATGTATACATGTATAGAAGTTGCACCAGTTCGCAGCAAAAAGATAGCGTTGCCCAAAAAGAGAATCGAAGTCGATGGAAGAAGTGAACTGTGTTAAGTTCCGAATTAGATTAGGAAATGTTTTCTTAATATACTTGGAGAAATAGGTATCTTCTTGGCGAGGACAATATCAATCGCAAGGACAGGATTTATATTATATATTATTTGCAAAGGACCGTTATGCGATGCCATACATGTATACATGTATTAAATATGCAAGTTGGTCTTGGTTTCTGCTAAGTATGTTTCAGCTCCTGGGACTTCGTTATGCATCATACTGGAACCAGTTATATAACATTCGTAGAGGTCCACACAAGAAACATACTTGTGAAGTTGTGTCAAAATTCGCACTCTTGTTTGGGGGGGGGGGGGGGGTTGCACTAGATATAAAATGAATAGAAGTAACATACAAATTTTCAAATCTTATTGACAAAACATCAAAAGGATACGACCATGGTTTAAAGTAAAGAATAAGCAAGAACTGTCACTGTAAATTGATATATATGCCTACGAAGTTTCACTTAAATTTCCCCCAGACATTTTAAAGTCCCATTACATTTTTGCTATAAAAAATATATGCTTTTGCTTTTGTAAACTTGAAATATATAGAGCGCGTGACGTCACTTTACGCTGTGTGCGTAATATGACTGCGGGAAAACACACCTGTTCTATAAATAGTATTTTTTCAATGATATTGAAAAAAATACGATAGTGGTTTTGGAAACATGTTTTCTTGCTATAAAGTATGCACGAGAGGAAAACACACCGGATTCCTCTGTTATAGAACAAACAGAAACTATTACGACCGACACATTTATATGCTTATGGGACTTTAAAGATGAAGACTGTGTGTTGACTTTATATCAAATATCAAGGGCCACAACTTCGTTAAAACACTCAGCAGTAAGACCTGTGATATATGTGCAACTCCCCTTGGTAAAGATCATTCCTATAAATTTTCATACGAATCCCATCAGTAGTATAGCAGGGGCCGTATTTATAAAGCTTCTTAACTTAAGATTTTCTTAAATTTTGACTTAAATGCCTGAAATCTGTTCATTTTGCTCTTAAATTTGATAAATATCTTAAGTGTTATTTATAAATGATCTTAGCTTTATTTTTAACTTAAATATCGACTTATTTTAAGATAGCTAAAAAGGTATCTTAAATGTTTTAAGAAATTTCTTAAAGCATGCACATTTTGTTTACCAAATCACCAACAGGACAAAAACAAATACTATTAACTAAAGTTACAGAGGGAACTAGATTCTATATTGCATTTTATTGATAAGTCCTTATATTTGTTATTTATCACCCAATGTTTCGAAGAAATCTATCCTGTTAGGACCGATTCTACTGCAGTTATTCATATAATATCCAAGTTTCAAATTTCAATATTTACCAATGAATTCTAATTATGATTCTCGTTTAAATTTATAAATACCATACGTAATTCCATCTTATTTATTACTTTCGTTTCTTTTATAATTACATTTGGGCTTGAATAACTGGTGCACCCTATAGGGATCCTTTCAAGGCAAAGAATATCCATGGTTAAATGTTAACAAACACTATATCAATATTTCCATCTAATTATGTACAGTCTTGCATACCAAATTTCATAAACATATTTTGACTTTTCTGTTACCAAAGCAACCATAATTTAGACCAAGGAGAAAAATAACAACCAGAGATTTTCTAGGTAAATAAAAATTTCGGGTGCATGCCCCCGGATCTCCATAGAGGGACCCTGGGGCTGGACCTCCCTAGAGTGCCCCGACTTAAATTTGTTTCTGGCTACGCCACTGTGTACACATGTATATACGACTCATTGGCGTACTTATAACACTGTCATTATCAGCGACATCATTAGAAAATTAGGAAATTTGTGACATTTAACACACATAATGCATGATAAAGGGAATATAACTTGCTGAATTTATTATTGATATATTTATCTTATATTCTTACAGATGTGCGGGCGCGAGCGTGATAGAAATCATTTCGGTCCTATTTTTAGAAAGGAAAACCCCAGAATTCCGTAGCAACGACATCTTAAAACATCTTTTAAATTAAGAATTTTCTTTACTGAAATATTTCTTAAGTGCGTTCATAAATATCACTTATCTTAAGATAAGATTTTTTCCTAGCTTAGCTAATTTAAACAGAGTTTAAGAAAATAATTAAGATGCTTTATAAATACGGGCCCAGAACTTTACTAAAATGACTTTGTCCTCTGTGTGCTGTGTTTATTGCTCCGCTTTTCTTACGTTGAAAAAGTTTATATTTTTGAAGGGTTTAGGAAAGATAAAATTACATTGATGGATATACATACCTCGATAAAATCAGGTGTTACTTCATAACGCGTAGATAAGTTGAGTAATTTGGTCGTTGATATAACAGAGCGAACAAGGGCATGTACGAAAGAAATATTTTTGAACGAAAAAAGTATGTGCAGCTACTAGTATTAAGGATTACGGACTGTAATGGGCATCTCCAGCAAAGTTCACTGTCCCATTTTTAGTTGTTTCATTTAATTTTTAGTGCCACACCCCCTCTTTGCATTTTTGCCCAAATTTAAAAAGAAATCATGGCATAATAAATCTTTGGATATAAAATTAATTTTTTGTAGAAATGATCTATTTTTTTCATTTTGGACCCATACATTTAACAAAGATACTTAGCAACAAATGATCATTGTTTTTAACAATTTTTATCTAAAATAATTGCATGCGCATAAAACAGATTCCCTTTTTCACAGATATATTATATACAGTAATGATACTTAGTATTTAAAAATTTTATTATTGCATAAAAATTCAGTTGTTTTTATAATAAAGGGAGGTAATAATTTTACTTACTTTTTGTATATCTTAAAAAGTAGCATGGCTTGGTATGCATTTCTTTCTTTTATTTTAAACTAAATACGCTAAATTATATGTTCTGGAAAAATAAAAACTTTTTCGCGCTAGAATTTTTTTTATGAGCTAAAATGTTCAAATTTTTGGTAATTTTGCATGCTTCGGGCATGGTCGTTTGTATACAATTTTCATAATTTCTTGACTATTATCTTACATATGTCAGTTGTTTTTATTCTGTAGTAGTTGAGACTTCTTTTCTACAAGGATATGAAAAAGAATTACAGAGTTTGTGATAATATTTAAGGTTTTATGTTGTTTAATGTCTGACATCTTTGCATCAATCCAAGATAGAAATATATGGTATTTAAAAACGCATGTAATTCCAAAACGGGCATGGTGACCCAAACTTTTAAACCCTGTTTTATGTTTATAATATATTAAAGTACATCTCTGGAAAAAAGAGAAAATCCTCCGCGTGAAAAGTTACTCTAGGATATGTCTTTAAAATGTAAAATACTTTCACCGTCTAGATTTTCGGCTATAACAGTTTGAATTTAGTACATGTGGAATTTTGTTAGGCCAGATTTTTTATATTGCTTTAAAATATTTTGTAGGTACATTTGTTTTCTTTTTTAGCACAACCATACTTTCACCTTGATATCTTGATTAGCTGAATAATTGAGAGAGAAAAAATGCTAAAAAAATATCGTTTTGATCGGGGTTTGAACCCAAGACCTTTCGTTTCTCAATCGAGCATTTTACCACTGCACCACATACGTCCTTGCATTGTTTTGGTTCGTATTTTGTTAGATGTATAAATCGGTGTGTGAGAGCTTGCTGCCAATATGGCCAAATAATTATAAATTCAGAAATTCCGTTAGAGTTTGAAATCTTTAAATGTAAAAACAGTACATGATGTTTAGCAATAACATTAGATTCATTACACGAGATGGCATTACGTGTCCATAATTCAGTAGTTTCACGTCTACATTTTATCACTTTGTTACACAAATATATTCACCATCACCACAACTGATCATTAATTACTGCCTCACCAGTGACATTCAGTAACATGACCTCAAACCTCAGCGCAACGCAATGAATATATTAATAGATTTATAAAGCGAAGTAGTAAACTAAACTCTATACAAAATATGTCCTTTTGTTTCCTTTCAATGACTTTGGGTAAGAACGGTAACTCTGCAGAGAGTTATTGTATAAACTGGAACCAGTTTAGTTATTGTATTTACACACAGGGAACCTGTCTGCCGGAAATGACGTTTTATCATCTCGCGCCATCCTTCTAGCAGCAGACGGCGTGAATATTCTTGGCAGTAGGATATATATCTGTGTATTTCAAGGTAATCTTGTGCATTCACATTAAATCTACATAAGAAGCGCATAGTTATTTGTGTTTGATGAATTGTTCTGCTAACAAAGGTTGTGTTTTCGTCATAATTTGACCAAGACCACGAGAATTAACTGAACGTTTTTTTCGTTCTTTAATTTCAAATTCTTATGATATTCTCATTAATTATAATGTTTTAAAGAATCACTAGATAAAATAAAGTAAGGAGAACAAACAATGTATATAACATTTATGCGTATAAGTATTTATAAGATCTAAGAAAGATTCGATCTCGTTGAGGTGATAATTAAAGCAAACATCTGTCTTCAATGGTATACTCAGGGACTCTAGGCTGTATTATAATGTTAATAAGTAAGTGTTTTCATAATTGCCTTGTTATTGGGCTGAAGACTGTCATATTAGCCTGAGGCCGAAGGCTAATATGACTGTCTGAAGCCCAATAACAAGGCCATTATGAAAATACTTACTTATTGACAATTTTATTAATTTACTAAACAATATTTGCAAATTAACAAAAATAACTAATGTAAAAAATAATTAAACAATAGTACTCACAAACATATTGGTTGCACAAAATCTACGGTTTTAAAACGTTTAAATTTTGTTTCGCTGGTATCCTCACACTGATTCGGCATTACCGTAACGGTTATCCAAAATGTGCATGTCCGAATTCTCCCCCACTAGATTTCCATCGTCACAAAATTCATCATCATCAAACAAATTTACATCACAGTATGTCTGTTTGTTCGACTGAATGTCGATGACATTGTCTAAATGTAAGGTATCGTCTGCTAACTGCTCCAATAAGCGCTCACCTTCGTTCATTGTTTTGATTCTTTAAGTGTCGTCTGATGAAAACAAAGACCTGTGTATAAGCCGTCCGATCCGTTCCTTTTTCCGCGAATTTCCGTTGTTTTAAGATATATATTGGAAAAGGGTCCTTGTCTTAAAAACATTCAGAAGCTGAATTTACCGAAATTCAAAATGGCGACTACTTTTTTTCTATGAGTAGCAGTGGTTTCATAATGGCCCAGCTGAACAGCCAATCAGAATGACCGAATCTCATAATAGCCGAGTTTTTTCATAAAGGCCGTGTTTTTTCATAATGGCCCAGTTTTGTGTTCATAATGTCTTGATGAACTTCATATCTGCCCTGCATTTGAAGTGAAAACGCACCTAATATTGAATAGTTATTAATAATATAAAGTACAAGTGTATATCATATGGCGTCATTACGCCATTTAATGTAGAATATAGTTAATTTAAATTCGATTGTTAAAAGTATCCTTTCGATCAACACCAAAATACAAATACCCGCTGATGCAGATGATGACGTCATAACTCGCGTGCCAAAGATGGTTTGTTTTGATGTTATTTTCTATTTCACTTCGCGGTAAGATGAATGATACGTGTGGATAATCAAAGCGCTGATAGCGCTGGAAGAACAGGGTTTGATCCTGAAGTTAGACAGTTGTATTATCAGCCACACAGTGCCACACACACAGCCACGACCGTGGTCCATTGGTATATTATTTATCATTGAAAATAATAGTAATTTATTTACATGTTTTAGGCAGTTTGTTTATTATTGATATTGTTTTTATTAATTTTCATGAAAACTGCATACAATTATGATTTGGACTTTTCATGTTGATTTCATTGAAATACATTTCTTTAACACATCTATTATATCAAAGAGAAAGTTTAGTCTATACTTTCTCTTTGATATCTCAGCTAATTATTTGAAAAAAAAATGTTCATAGATCTATAATTTTTTAATTTATTAAAAAAAAAAATTATGCTACTACCGAGTATCGAACCTGGGACCTCTCACTCCGTAAGCGAGCATCCTTACCACTGGACCACCAATCTGCATGCTATGATAAAGTTCGTTTTTAATATACATACAAACTGGCTGTCAATAGTTCAGCTGCGCAGTAATCTCATCATGATCGACTTTTGTTTTAACGTATTTCATTTGATTCCACTCATTAAGCAACATATATTACATTATAATCTTTACACCAAAGTCGTTTTATATGTTTTGAGTTAAAAATCAGCAGTTTTCTTTATTCGCGTATTTTGAATTCGCGACGACGTCAGGCAGGATTAAAGTGCGATCAAAAACACGCTGTCGTTGCTTTGATACTTGATCTGTTAGACATTTAAGTTGTGATTCAATGTTTTATATCTAATACATTATAATAAAACAATAGATTGATAATAGTTATGGATTGATGTGGAAGTTATGTTTTACATAAGGCATTACGATTCAATATTCCACGCTTTCGTCCGATTTCGCTTCTCAGCTGCCATGATCACACAGTTTAAACGCCGTACAATGTTCGTGCCGGTCCGGGAAAATAAGTCTCAACGATTGGTAAAAATCGGAGGTGTGGCAACCTTCACCTTTAGCAGTCATTTTGCCAAAGAGAATTTGAATCGTCAAATAATGAATCGTAATGCCTTAGGTATCCATCAACTGAATGATTCGTTGGCGGTGAGTGATAACAAATTTGATTTTCTTTCGATTTACACCAGAGTGGGTATGAAATCATGAAGGAATAAAGAAATTTACTCTGTAACTAATGAAAACAAACTTAGGTCACATCGATAGCGAGTAGTTCTTTTTGCAGGTTGAAGGGCTTATTGCTCCAGTTCAGAGCAATATATGGATATATAAAATTATATGAGTGGATGGTGGTTATATAGAAATTATTTCTGCGTCGAATAAGACCAGGCTTTTAAGAATCGGTTCAGAATTGTTACAACAAGACCTTGATGAACATGACCGGTGTGATTTCTGAGCCCAGGAGTTTATACCTTTACTCTATAATATATATATGGTGAAAAAAAACTGGAAACTTTATTTTGCTGTCAAAATGATCACTTTCACTGTTACTTACAATAACTTGAAATGCATCAAAGGGAACCGCATGAAACTTGACATTTTGGTAAACTAAAAGCGCGTTAAGTGGAAGAGTACTAATAAGAAACCATAACTCTATAATGCATTTCGACTAAATTATCCGCCTTTCTGAAATAGAAAAATTGTCACTTTTACTAGTACAAAAGGGAAGATAATGAAATAGAATGTGATGAGTGGGAATGCTGTGAGCAAGAATATATCTTTCATTTTTATAAATTATCCTCAATTGTCACACTTAGTGTTAACAGTTTACTTTTTAGCTCACATGTCACAAAGTGACAAAGTGAGCTATTAGGATCACTCTCCGTCCGGCGTCGTGTGTTGTGCGTTGTCAAACATTTTGTTGTGACCACACTAGGGGCCACATTTTTGGCTCAATTTTAGCAAAACTGGGTCAAACGTTAATATCAACACAATCTCGGACGAGTTCGATATTGGGCCATTTGGGGTCAAAAACTAGGTCACCAGGGCCAAATAAGGGAAAACCTTGTGAACACTTTAGAAATCACTGTTTTGCATTTATCTTCATGAAACTTTGTCAGAATGTTTGTCTTCATAATATGTTGGCCGAGTTCGAACATGGGTCATCTTGGGTCAAAAACTAGGTCGCTAGGTCAAATCTTATGAAAAACCATGTTAACACTGTAGATTTTACAGTTATTATTGGATCTTCACCAAACTTTGTCAAATCGTTTGTTTTAATGATATAACGGTCAAGTATAAATATGGGTCATCTGGGGTCAATAACTAGGTCACCAGGTCAAATCTTAGGAAAAATTTGTTAACACTGTAGATGTAACAGTTTTAATTGGATCTTCACCAAACCTTGTCAAAATGTTTGCCTCAATGATATGTGGGTCAAGGATGAACATGGGTCAGCCGGGTTCAAAAACTGGGTCACAAGGTCAAATCTTAAGTAAAAATCTTGTAAAAGCTCTAAATGTCATGGTTTTGATTGGATCTTGGCCAAACCTTGTTCGACCTAGGGTCAAAAACCAGGTCTCAAGGTCAAATCTTAGGAAAACCTTATTAACACTGTAGATGTGAAATTTTGATCGTATCTTCACCAAACCTAGTCAGGCTGTTTGTCTTAATGATATGTAAGACAAATTCAAAATAGGTCATCTGGGGTCAAAAACTAGGTCACCGGTTCAAAACAATGTTTTAATGAGTGAACAGTGATTGTCATGTGAGCGATATAGGGCCATCTTGGCCCTCTTGTTATAATTACTTTAAAAGTACAAAAGGGAACTGCAAGAAACTTCATATTAAACCAACTGACAAATTTAAAGATACCCGGCAGGGGATGTCTATTCAAAGAATTTGCTTGTTAATACTTAAGTTAAATAGTTACTGTTGTTTTAAAAATACTGATTCAAGTGCTTACAAATTGCTCATCCTTTCAATTGTATTGTATACAATTTTAGCTTTTTAGTTTATTTTGCTTGAAAAGGGCTGTGAAACTGAATGAATACAACTTCGGCAGTGAACCTTGTTTGTTGAAAGTTTGTAATATAATTGATATATGTTTTGACATGTTTATACATACATTAAGACCAAGTCATCACTTAATTGTTTTGTGATGAATAGTTTATAAGTTCATCAGGTAATAGAAATTGGTGTTAAATTAGAAAGGGTACACATATGAGATATCTAAATTCATTTATCTACTTTGTCAACATTGTAGCTTATGAAATTAATAAATTGAAGTATACTCTTTAAACTTTGCATTTCATATGTCGTTTCAATACACAAAAACACTAATTCAGTGCACATCCTTTTGGGATACGTAACATTAATCTCATTGTGAACATTACTTGATATGAAGTCATTCATGAAACAAAGTCTGCTGGTTCGCAGTTATTTGAGCTTAACTATTCTTCATCATATCAAATTGAATTCTTTTTTTAAAAATGCTTACAATATCACTTTCTTTCTATGTGTTTGCTGGGTAAAAGAATTAGCTGGACATGTTAACAGTAGTTTGAATGGTTCAAACCAACAGACAGAGCCTAGGGTCACACTGAAAGAAAAACAACAAAACTGTGTATCTCTAGTCAATAATATGTCATTCGGTTTTAAAGCAAAACTTTAACACACAATTTTCATAGTACCCAATGGAAAAATTCAGGTAAACAAGTTGTAACCTTATAACAAAAATTTCTTCATACTTTGAACATTGCCTTTAACATTTAATTTAGCCTTTTTAGCTCACCTGATTCATCAGGTGAGCTTTTAGGATCGATGAATGTCCGGCGTCCGGCCACAATTAGTTTGTTTACACTCCAGCATCCACAGCTCTTAACTAATCGTGATTAAACTTGCTCACAATGTAAATGGCCACAATGTCTCGGCTAAGTTCGATTATGGGCAAAATCGGACAATAACTTCTAGAGTTATGGGCCCTTTACTTAGAAAATTTGCTATATTTAGCTTGTTTACACTCTAGCGCCTTCATTTATTCACCAATCCTAGTTATATTTTCAGTAAATGTGTATAACCAAAAGATCTTGGACAAGTTCGATTATAAGCGGAATCGCACCAGAACTTTAAGAGTTATGGGCCCTTGACTTTGAAAATTTGCTATATTTGAGTTTGTTTGCACTCTAGCGCCTTCATTTATTCACCAATCCTAATCATATTTTCAGTAAATGTGTATAAATAAAAGATCTTGGACAAGTTTGATTATGGACGGAATCGGACCAGAACTTCAAGAGTTATGGGCCCTTGACTTTGAAAATTTGCTATATTTGAGTTTGTTTATACTCTAGCGCCTTCATTTATTCAACAATCCTAATTATATTTTTAGTAAATATGTATAATCAAAAGAGCTTGGATATGTTAGATTATGGGTGGAATCAGACCAGAACTTCAAGAGTAATGGGCCCTTGACTTAGAAAATTTGCTATATTTTAGCTTGTTTACACTCTAGCGCCTTCATTTATTCACCGATCCTAATCATATTTACAATGAATGTGTATGACCTTACGGTCTTGGACAAGTTTAGTTATGGGTGGAATCGGATCACAATTTCAAGAGTTATGGGCCCTTGGATTAGAAAATTTGCTATATTTTAGCTTGTTTAGCAGTATTATTCCTTCATGGTTGGTTTTGATCTCAAAATCTACATAAAAATGGGTTATACGAGAAGGAAACCATATTACCTGGTCATTAATTATAGTGCCTTTGTTCTCAGGTGAGCGATCAAGGGCCATTTTGGCTCTCTTATTATAATTCATGTTTTCTTTTCCAGGTGAAACAATGGGCATTGATGCAAACACGCACAGGTGTAGGGTGGGATTGTTTGTGTGTAGGGCTGGTGTACTGAAGTTGGCATTTCACCTCAATTTCAGCATATTAGTTAAAGTAATAGGAGCAGTGGGTTTTATCAGGATACTGTTGCTTATTGCTGGAATTGAACAGAATCCTGGCCCAACAGGTTGGTCATAAGAGTTGTTGATTTTATAATATTTCTTAATTACACTAATTTTATAATTCAAACATGTAGTTATAATGTACACAACTTTTACATCTACAAGTGTGAGTTAGTTTGATAATAAAGATTTTAATCCCAATGCATGCAAATAACCAAGTATCTCATAATCTGAATACATGTGGTATGTAAAGGTGATACTTAGTATTAATTTGCTAGTTTTTTTTCAGTATTCTCAGACCATTGAATTACTATTTTCAGATCTGTTCATATACCGGTACCAGTACCTTTTAATAGAGGTTGGTACAAAGGTCCTCAGACAGTTATTTGATAAATACGTGGGGAATGATATCAATAACTTCTTGAACACGAATCCACAACATGATAAACAACTCAAGTTTATGGTGAATAAGGGCATTATAAAAGATTATCAGAAGAAGGTACTGCCTCCAATTGACAAGACCCCGAATTCAACCAACTTTGATATTACCCTGTTGTCTTGCCTGCTGAGGAATATTTGTGGACTTCGTAACCAGAGAGATCCTGTATGGGAAACTCCTGTCCCTCCAGGAGATTTAACATTAGAAGCAGACATCACAAGGTTAAGGGATTGCAGAAACAATGTATGTACAAGTACGGATTTATTTTTAGTTTACATGTCACAAAGTGACAGGGTAAGCTATCAGGATCAGTCTTCGTCTGGTGTCCGGCGTCGTCAACTTTTACATTGTGAACACACTAGGGCCACATTTTGAGCTCATTTTTTGCAAAACTGGGTCAGAATGTTAATATCTACAAAATCTCGGACAAGTTCGATAATGGGCCATTTTGGGTAAAAAACTAAGTCACCAGGGCCAAATAAAGGAAAACCTTGTGAACACTCTAGAAATCACTGTTATAATTGGATCTTCATGAAACTTTGTCAGAATGTGTATTTGAATAATATTTAGGTCAAGTTTGAAAATGGGTTTTCTGCAGTCACAAGGGCAAATTGCTGGAAAACCTTATGAACAATATAGAAGTCACTGTTTTGATAGGATCATCATGAAACCTTGTCGGAATGTTTGTCTTTGTAATATCTTGGACGAGTTCGAACATGGATCATCTGGCTCAAAAACTAGTTCGCTAGGTCAAATCTTATGAAAAACCATGTTAACACTGTAGATTTCACAGTTATAATTGGATCTTCTCCAAACTTTGTCAAATTGTTTGTTTTTATGATATAAAAGTTAAGTACAAATATGGATCCTCCGGGTAAATAACTAGGTCACTAGATCAAATTTTGTTAACGGTGTAGATGTCACAGTTTTGATTGGATCTTCACTAAACCTTGTCAGAATGTTTGCCAAAATGATATGTGGGTCAAGGTCGAACATGGTTCAGCTGGGGGTCAAAACCTAGGTCACCAGGTCAAATCTTAGGTAAAAACCTTGTAAAAGCTCTTGATATCACGATTTTAATTGGATCTTCACAAAAACCTGTCAGATTGTTCGTCTTAATGATATTAAGAACCGGTTCAAATATGAAATACCTAGGGTTGAAACCTAGGTCACAAGGTCAAATCTTAGTATAACCATATTTACAGTGTAGATGTAAATTTTTGATTGGATCTTCACCAAACCTTGTCAGAATATTTGTCTTATTTATATGTAGGACAAGTTTTAACATGGGTCATCTGGGGTCAAAAATTAGGTCACAGGTTCAAAACAATGTTTTAATAAGTAATTAATGATTGTCATGTGAGCGATATGGGGCCATCTTAGCCCTCTTGTTTCTTACCATATGATGTCTCTTTATAGGGATATGGTGATTCTACTCCATCCATGTGGCTACATGTGCGTCTGTTTGATGTTCTATCAAAAAATATTATGACTACAAATCCTTACAGATATTTACTTCAAACTTTTGAAAAGCCAGATGGGAATGAGAATAAGTACAGATGACAGGAATCATAAAACTACCTTAACTCATTTTTGTCTAGCCTGCATGCGGTGAGCTCGACATAGTCGCCACAATAGGGGTTGAGTGTCCAGGGATTTTCTTTGGGCGATTTTATAGCCGAAATTCGGTCATATTTCCAATGAAAAATAGTTTTTTTTTTCCCAATTCACAGACAAAAATTCCCAACACCATGAGACGTTGTGCAGTGCTCAGTAACCAGGTCTGTAGCTCAAAGGTCAAGGTCACACTTAGAGGTCAAACGTCAAAATTGAGCATTATAGACCATGTCTGGGCTTTGTCTTCCTTATGCATTGACAGTTTTTAAAATAACTTGGCACAATTGTTGAACACAATGTGACGGTGTGCTGTGCACAATAACCAAGTCTGTAGCTCAAAGGACAAGGTCACACTTAGAGGTCAAACGTCAAAAATGAGCATTATAGATCTTGTCCAAGCTGTATCTCCCTTATGCCTTGACATATTTGAAAATAACTTATTATTAAGCACCATATGACAGTGTGTCACACTTAAGACCAAGGTCAATAGCTTCAATGTCAAGGTCACATTTGGATGTTAAAGGTCAAAGATGGGGTCTATTTTTTGTGTCTGCTTCATAACTTCGTCGTTTCATGATGGATTTTGGAATTACTTGGCAGAAATATTTACTATCATGATACTATGTGTCATGCGCAAGAACCAGGTCTGTAGGCTAAAATTCAAAGTCACACAAGTTTGGATGTCAAACATCAAAAAGTATTATAGACCTTGTCCGGGCTGTATCTCCCTTATGCATTGAGTTATTTGAAAATGACTTGGCATAATACAGTGAGACCATGTGTCCTGTGCAACACCCAGGTCCATAGGTCAAAGGTCAAGATTACACATGCGGTCAAATATATTTTCCGTATCTTTGCTGTGCCTTCTGTTTGCATTCAAGGATTTTGAAATAAATTGGTATAAAAGTCTACTTCAATGAAATGATGTGTCATGAACATCACCCATACTTGTAGTTCAAAGGTCAAGGTCACAAGCTGTCTAAACAGCGGGCTCGACATGTTGCCCTTGGGGATCTAATTTAGTAACAGCCCTTTGTTTTTATTTCTTAGTCTTTTTACATTCATTTTGTCCAGGGGCTAACTTTAAAACCATTCTTCATATTTTCTTGAAACATGAATTATTGTTACTAGATTGATTTCTGTCTTCTTGATCTGTAGTGTTTTTACTTGTGGCTTTTGAAATGAATACTTAATTATATGTAAATATAGTTTTAATGATTATGAAAGGATTTGATTGGTTGTGTATATTGAATCCGAGTATCATTTCATTGTCTTGAATTTGTAATTGTAAAGTGTAATTAAAGTTTTGAGTACTTATTAATGAAGATTTGTTAGGACTATTCATTCTTTTTTCCTTAACCTGTTTATTTGTATTTCAGTTGTTTCACACAGACACAGTTTTTATAGATGAAACAGAATTAAACATTAGATGGACTGAACTACGTGAGGTAAATATTTTCTCTTTTATTCTGGTATATTGTGTATACTCTTCTAAACCTTTCTAAGGTATTGTGATAATGTACATAGAAATTTGGTTATTTTAAAGTCTTAACGGATACATACTACATTAAAGCTTGAAGTATTAAGACAGTCATGTGACTGCAGCATTAAAATAAGAAAATGACCATTTTCATCATACTTCTGTAATAGAAGGAGGAAAATAATGTCCCGATGCGAGGCTTGAACCCACAACCTCCTGTTTGCACAAATGACTTTTTAGTCAGATGCTCTACCAACTGAACTATTGAGGCTGGTAAATATCCCAGCCAGTTTATAAGTACAATATATCACACCACTACACTTCTATATTGATGATACCACCAGATGTATTTCATCAAAGTTTTATTTTGCTAGTTCTGGTGAATTGAGGTAATGGGTGTATGATACTAATTAGGTTTAAGAATTGTTAGGATCAGTCAATATCTGTCGTCCAACTCTCGGGGTTGTTAAAAACTTAACGCACATGAGCCAGAGGTCACATTCTTGATTGAAATTTCATCAAACTTACTTAGTCTAATTGTTTGTCTCAATGATATCTTGGGTCATCTGACGTCAAAAATTAGGTCATCACTACGACACCAGGTCAAATCATTGGAAACCCTACTAACATGCTATAAGTCACAGTTTTGTTTGAATCTTCAGCAATGTTTGTCAGAATGTTTGTCTTAATTTAATATTGGACAATATTGAACATGGGTCATCTGATGCTCAAAATTGGGTTTCCATGTCAAATCAAAGGAAACCTTGATAGTACTGTAGAAACAACACTCTTTATTAAGTCTTGGTGAAAATTGCTCAAAATGTCTATCTGATTGATTTCTTGGTCAGCGTTAGGCTCTGACCTAGTAAAAAATTGATATGAAAGAAATTGCAATGATATGCAAGCAGTCGCAGTCTTTACTCAGGTGAGCGAGTTAATGGCCCGAGGTCTTGCTTATTTATAGACAATAGTGTTTCTATCATTCTCAGGTTCTTACTAGACTCAACACAGTTGCTGGAATTACTGATCTAGAGTCACTTTTCTCTCATGCTCAAGATATGGCAATTGATGAAAGGTTGAAGAAAGAATTTGATGATTTAGTAAAGTCGTGGAGTGAGATGGACAAATTGGTTGACCATGGAATTGGAGAAGTCATGACAAAAGTAACCGATATAGAACAAGGCACCAAACAAATACAACATAAACTGTCTGTATTTGAAGATAATCAGACTAGAACACTAAGTGAAGTTAAGTCTAAAACTGAACAAATTCAAGATAAATTGACTGGATTTGAAGATAATCAGACTAGAACACTAAGTGAAGTTAAGTCTAAAACTGAACAAATTCAAGATAAATTGACTGGATTTGAAGATAATCAGACTAGAACACTAAGTGAAGTTAAGTCTAAAACTGAACAAATTCAAGATAAATTGACTGGAATTGAAGATAATCAGACTAGAACACGAAGTGAAGTTAAGTCTAAAACTGAACAAATTCAAGATAAATTGACTGGAATTGAAGATAATCAGGCTAGAACACTAAGTGAAGTTAAGTCTAAAACTGAACAAATTCAAGATAAATTGACTGGAATTGAAGATAATCAGACTAGAACACGAAGTGAAGTTAAGTCTAAAACTGAACAAATTCATGATAAACTGACTGGAATTGAAGATAATCAGACTAGAGCACTAGGTGAAGTTCAGTCTCATATTGACAAAGTACGAGAAAATCAAACTCGAATTGAAAAAACACTTACAACTGAAATTAGAGAAATAAAAATGCAAAATGTGCAACAGCATGTTGATAAGCTGTCAGGTAGTTGATTAGATGTTTTCCATTTAATATAAGGCCATTCTTAAAAAAAATTGCTTGCTGTAACACTACCTACTCAACAAAAGGCTCCTACCCTACTTTTTTGGCCTCTTGGTAATTTGTTTTTCGATAAACATCTAAACCAAATTGTAAAAAAGTCCCTACCTATCTACCCACTGAAAATTTTTGGTAGGATTACAGCAAACAATTTTTTATAGGATGGCCTAAATTGGCAACTTTAATTGAGCCATTCGTGGAAAGTAATTTCATATAATAATTATAATTTAAAAGTAAAAAATGGACCCCTTGGAAACGCCTAATGAAAATTCGCATTAATACATCTTTCCATTGTCATTGTATTCATGGTTCCACATCAATCTGTTAAGTTTGCATGAACTTAAGACTTTGTTATGATCGACTCCAAGAACATTGACATGAATGTGGGAAATTCAGCATGTAATGTTATGAGCAAGTAGAGCAATTTAAATGCATCTATTGTCTACTGGATGCAATGTATCTTCCATGAAACCATCATAGAAAGATGGTACTTGCCAGTGTCCTGAATCTACAGGACTTAATTCTGTCGTCAATGTTAAGATACCAAGTTATTTAACCTTATCACCAGGTTAATCCCAAATGTGCGAGCACAATATCTGTGATTATAGTCTGATGGGATTTAACCCTTTGTTATTGAATAAATGATAAATGAACATTTCAATACAGTGATAAGCTATGCATTTAATGTTTGCACATGACTCTGTTTTAAAATTTGAACTATGATTTGGAAAAATTAACTGAATATTGATATGTTGATTATAGCTACAGGTATATATATTACTCATTATCAGATGTTTACATATTTTACTACATGTATAACAATGTAGATCCATCACTCTTTCTTATATTAAATTAACTATATTGATTAATCAATGCTTCATGGTTAAGCTGACAGTCCTACTGTATAGGGTTCTTAAATCATTGAACTTGTGAAAACTTGACTGTTTATTTGTCAGTTTGAACATTAACCAACAAATATTATATTGTAATAATTTACCAGACTTCCATTCTTAAGTATAGAAGTCTCAAATGATATTTACTGAGTCTGATAAAAAGCATTTCCTTTAGCTCATTCTACAAACATTTCCATTGATTTCTAATTTCAGATATTCAGAAAAAGCTCATGAATTACTACAAGCACCATTTTAAGACCTTGCCAGTGTTGCCAGTGCTTGAAAACAAGGATGCAGCTCTTGAACTCCTATATGAATCTCCTACAATGCATAGTATAGATGAAGGAAAGAAGGATGCTAAAGAAATTGAATGTTTTGGAAAAATATTTTACAAAGAGGATAAGGCCTATAATGAAATCTACATCACTGGTGATGCAGGTGTTGGCAAAACGTCTTTCTGTCGACATCTGTGTTTCTTGTGGTGTAATGTCAAGTGTGGCCAAAATATAGATAAAGAATACGAATACTTGTCTAAGTTTGACTGTGTATTTTATATTAATCTACGTGATACTGAACATTATAATGTTGTAGATATGATCAAAGACTTTTATTTTGAGCACTATGATCCTAGAATTATTATTAACATTCTTAGTAAAAGTAACTGCCTCATTGTTCTTGATGGTCTGGATGAATGGAATCCAAAGAAAGATGGGAAGAAGACACACAAACTTCCTAAAAGAGAGCACTATGAAAATTGCGTCTATCTCACCACATCAAGACCACATCGAATAGAATATGTTCGTCTGTCAAGTAAAGATGTTGATCATCAAATTGAAATTTCTGGAATTCATGGAGAATCATTAGGCCGTTACATTGAAAAGATCCTAAATTATATGAATAAGTTACGTTCAGCAGAAAGAAAGCCATCTGATTTCATATCTGACATCGTGAAATGTGGTCTATCTGATGAAATATGCATCCCTATAATTGCATCTCAATTGGTAGTCTTATGGTATGAAAAGAAACTAGACGGCATGACCAGAACTCTTATATATGCCAACATCTTAGAGATGTTGTTTCAGAGAGCTGAACAGAGAGAAGTTGAGTTTCCACCATCTACAACATCTACATTACAACTTCCTGATTCTCTGTCAGGGCTCACATATTTAAATGAAAATGTTAGTTTATTGTATAATGTTTGTCATCTTTCATTTTGCTCAATGTTCAAACAAAATGAAAATGCTACAAAGCTTGTTTTTAGTATACAACAGTTACTATCTAAACCATATTGTTTTACAAGAGGAGAAATTGATTTTTTATGTAAAATTGGTCTCATGTCCACAAATGAAGTTGTTGAATGTATTTCTGCTGAAAAACTGAAGATCAGTTTCATTCATAAAAGTTACCTTGAATTTTTCGCAGCATTGTTTATATCATCATTTGACTCTAATAATTTATTCAGGGATGTAACTAAAACATGGAAATGTTTAAATGATTTTGTACAATATGAAAACTTTTTTCTCTTACTTGCTGGATTTTCTTTGAATAGCATTAAAACATTGTTAGAGAATATTTACTTAGCATTATCACAAGATTTAACTTCATGTAGGAAAAATGCTTTATTTCACTATAAAAGTTATTTTTACAGTAATCAACTCAAGTCATTACAGAAAATTGTTGTGAATTGTTTCAAGGAAGTCAGTACATCTAATGATAAAACTGTTGAATTAAGAATGGAAGATTTTCTTTTTGATAAATATTCCAAAAATGTTGAGATGTTGAAAAGACTTTTATTGCTAAATACAACAAATGTGAAATCTTTACATTGTGATAAAAGTGAATATTTTGACGAGTTTGATCAGATAAAAAATCTGCAGTGTATAAATATTGTTAAAGTGTCATCTGTTGATTTTGTAAAGTTCACTCAGTGCATGTTACAGAATAAATCAACTCTGCACACTGTTTGTATTGAAGGTGATTTTACATTGATACCAGAATTACCTGTGAGAAGTCTCCATCATCTGACATCATTGTCTCTGTCTCAGGTTAAAATACAACATAAAAGTTTACATGATCTGGTGAAATTTCTGTCTGACAATGTTCTCATTGAAAATATAAAATTGTCTTATGTGTCTTGTGTTAATCACCAGCTTGATGATAGTGACTGTACATTGACTCTAAATCTTTCACAACATACAAAACTCACTTCATTATGTCTGCACAATGTTAATATTTTATGTAACAATGTAAACAATTCTAGTTTACAGTCCGTCACATTGATACCATTATCTGAGAGGATTGTTAGACTTTGTTATAATAGTGATTTATTTAACTGTTTGAATTATTCACAACTTGAACATCTTTTTATCCATGGTTTCCCTGTTTACAAGTTAGATAACAAAACAATGAAAACATTGACGTCTACAGTGAAATCTCTTCCATGTCTCAAGTCACTAAGACTGGTCTACATGGAGTTACCTGATGATGTTTTATTACAACTACATCCTCAGGTAACACAAGTGAATATACTGCTGGTTGAGGTCACAATGAGTCGTCAATGTTTTCATTGTTTTGTTGAAAGTTGTGTAAATAATTCAGATATAAAAGTTGAGTTAGGTGGATGTGAGATTAGATCAGTTGATGGAGAAACTCACAGTGTACTGTCATATGAGGAGTCTGTGAAATACATGTCTGAACATCTTGAATCAATATCTACAATAAACATAACATATAAAGATGGTCCAAGGTTAGACTTTGAAACAAGAAGTTGTCAGTAAATGTTTTTGTTGTGTTTTTGTAAACATTTCATGTAAAAAGTTGACTTTATAAGCGACTTTGATGAACGCGTCAACAAAATGATAGAATTTCACGCGAACAAAAATGATCATAACTTTTTTATTTCTCAACGGAAACATGTCATGTGACCATTTATTTTCTTAATTAGATCATTTCCTACAAGATGAGACACATTTTGATGTGAAATTGGGAAAAAAGCTGTTTTTTTGCATTTTCGGTGATTTTAATGATTTTTTTAACTTAATTTTTTTTTTCAAAAAAAGTTTTCAAAAAAATTTTTTTTTGTTATAAAATGTTTCATTTGGACTTTTGAAGATACATTATAACATTATGCAGATTTTTATGCTATTTAAATAAAAAAATAAAAGATTTTCCTGAAATGTAGGCCTACATTCTGGGCAGTTGTTTTGTCTACAGTGATATTATTTCTTCATTCTCTTTAGATTCAAATTGTTTCAACTTGTTATTTGTTGAGTTATTGACATTTACTATAATTGTTATGTATGAAATAAATCAAATTGAAATGTTTTTGACAAAATGTATTTATAAATAGACTTCTTAAGTTCTGGAACAATTACTTGAATTAGTTCGTTATTCTCTTGATATGTTTTATTGATTTCTAACAAATGTAGTAACAAATATTTTTTGTTTATTATTTTGAACTTATTTAATGCCTATATTGTACAATAAACATATGAACTTTACATTTTTCTTAGTTTTAACTTGATTATAAAACATAAGTAAACACACAACATAATATTTGTGGTGGTACACGTATGTAATTGTCAGAATTAGTTGATCACAGTTTCTCTATAAACGAGTCAACCAAAAGAAAACAAGATATGGATGAACATAAGATCAAAGTAGATAAAGAATTATAAAAGAAATTTCACATCTACACCTACATGATACACATCTACATGACACACACCTACATGACAAAAACCTACATAATACACACCTACATGATACACACACATACCTACATGATACACACATACACCTACATGATACACACATACACCTACATGATACACACCTACATGATACACACATACACCTACATGATACACACACACCTACATGATACACACATATACCTACATGATACACACACACACCTACATGATAAAAACCTACATGATACACACACACACCTACATGATACACACATACACCTACATGATACACACACACATCTACATGACAAAAACCTACATGACACACACCTACATGATACACACACACACCTACATGATACACACCTACACCTACATGATACACACATACACCTACATGATACACACCTACATGATATACAAATACACCTACATGATACACACCTACATGATACACACATACACCTACATGATACACACACACACCTACATGATACACACATACACCTACTTGATATACACACACACCTACATGATACACACACACCTACATGACAAAAACCTACATGACACACACCTACATGATACACACACACACCTACATAATACACACATACACCTACATGATACACACCTACATGATACACACATACACCTACATGATACACACATACACCTACATGACGCACACATACACCAAGATGATACACACACTCACCTACATGATACACACACATACACCTACATGATACACACACACACCTACATGATACACACCTACATGATATACAAATACACCTACATGATACACACCTACATGATACACACATACACCTACATGATACACACACACACCTACATGATACACACATACACCTACTTGATATACACACACACCTACATGATACACACACACCTACATGACAAAAACCTACATGACACACACCTACATGATACACACACACACCTACATAATACACACATACACCTACATGATACACACCTACATGATACACACATACACCTACATGATACACACATACACCTACATGACGCACACATACACCAAGATGATACACACACTCACCTACATGATACACACACATACACCTACATGATACACACACACACCTACATGATACACACCTACATGATACACACATGCATGATACACACATACACCTACATGATACACACACACCTACATGATACACACACACCTACATGATACACACCTACATGACACACACATACACCAAGATGAAACACACACACACCAACATGATACACACATACACCAACATGATACACACATACAACTTCATGATACACACATACACCCACATGATACACACCTATACCAAACCAACATGATACACACCTACACGCACATGATACACACCTACACACATATGATACACACCTACTCCTACATGATACACACCTACACTCACATGATACACACCTTCACACATATGATACACACCTCCACGCACATGATACACACCTACACACATATGATACACACCTACTCCTACATGATACACACCTCCACGCACATTATACACACCTCCACGCACATGATACACACCTACACGCACATTATACACACCTACACTCACATGATACACACCTACACGCACATGATACACACCTACACAGACATGATTCACACATACACGCACATGATACACACCTACACTCACATTATACACACCTACACTCACATTATACACACCTACACTCACATTATACACACCTACACTCACATTATACACACCTACACTCACATTATACACACCTATACTCACATTATACACACCTACACTCACATTATACACACCTACACTCACATTATACACACCTACACTCACATTATACACACCTACACTCACATTATACACACCTACACTCACATTATACACACCTACACGCACATTATACACACATACACTCACATGATACACACCTACACGCACATGATACACACCTACACTCACATTATACACACCTCCACACACATGATACACACCTCCACACACATGATACACACATACACACACATGATACACACCTACACGCACATGATACACACCTACACGCACATTATACACACCTACACGCATAATTATGATACACACCTCCACACACATGATACACACCTCCACACACATGATACACACATACACACACATGATACACACCTACACGCACATGATACACACCTACACACACATGATACACACATACACACACATGATACACACATACACACACATGATACACACATACACACACATGATACACACATACACACATATGATACACACATACACACACAGGATACACACATATACACACATGATACACACATACACACACATGATACACACATACACACACATGATACACACATACACACACATGATACACACCTCCACGCACAAACGAAATCGGGTCAAATTCTAGCGTTTCTTGTTCGATTTCTCGGTAACGGAATGGTCCAGGAACTTAGATTTTGGTCTTATTTTGTTAAAAAATGTATACCTGAAGCCGCTGCAAACTTAGATTTGAAGAATTCGTCCGTATTGCTTCATAATTTTGTGTTTTGTAAAGGTTGCTCATTCACCGAAACGAAAAGTTATACGCCTTCTTATAGTATATATACCTGTTGAATAAACAGGTGATGTGTTCATGTTATATACAGATGATGTGTACATGTAATATACAGATGATGTGTACATGTTATATACAGATGATGCGTACATGTTATATACAGATGATGTGTACATGTTATATACAGATGATGTGTACATGTTATATACAGATTATGTGTACATGTTATACACAGATGATGTGTACATGTTATATACAGATGATGTGTACATGTAATATACAGATGATGTGTACATGTTATATACAGATGATGTGTACATGTTATATACAGATGATGTGTACATGTTATATACAGATGATGCGTACATGTTATATACAGATGATGTGTACATGTTATATACAGATGATGTGTACATGTTATATACAGATGATGTGTACATGTTATATACAGATTATGTGTACATGTTATACACAGATGATGTGTACATGTTATATACAGATGATGTGTACATGTTATACACAGATGATGTGTACATGTTATACACATATGATGTGTTCATGTTATACACAGGTGTTTTGTACATGTTATATACAGATGATGTGCACATATTATATACAGATGATGTGTACATGTTATATACAGATGATGTGTACATGTTATATACAGATGATGTGTACATGTTATATACAGATGATGTGTACATGTTATATACAGATGATGTGTACATGTTATATACAGATGATGTGTACATGTTATATACAGATGATGTGTACATGTTATATACAGATTATGTGTACATATTATACACAGATTATGTGTACATATTATACACAGATTATGTGTACATGTTATATACAGATGATGCGTGGATGTTATATACAGATGATGTGTAAAGGTTATATACAGATGATGTGTACATGTAATATACAGATGATGTGTACATGTTATAAACAGGTGATGTGTGCATGTTATACACAGGTGATGTGTTCATGTTATACACAGGTGATGTGTTCATGTTATACACAGGTGATGTGTTCATGTTATACACAGGTGTTGTGTTCATGTTATACAATGGTGTTTTGTACATGTTATACACAGGTGATGTGTTCATGTTATACAATGGTGTTTTGTACATGTTATACACAGGTGACGTGTTCATGTTATACAATGGTGTTTTGTACATGTTATACACAGGTGATGTGTTCATGTTATACAATGGTGTTTTGTACATGTTATACACAGGTGATGTGTTCATGTTATACACAGGTGTTTTGTACATGTTATACACAGGTGTTTTGTACATGTTATACACAGGTGATGTGTTCATGTTATACACAGGTGATGTGTTCATGTTATACACAGGTGTTTTGTACATGTTATACACAGGTGTTTTGTACATGTTATAAACAGGTGTTTTGTACATGTTATACACAGGTGTTTTGTACATGTTATACACAGGTGTTTTGTACATGTTATAAACAGGTGTTTTGTACATGTTATACACAGGTGTTTTGTACATGTTATACACAGGTGTTTTGTACATGTTATAAACAGGTGTTTTGTACATGTTATAAACAGGTGTTTTGTACATGTTATAAACAGGTGTTTTGTACATGTTATACACAGGTGTTTTGTACATGTTATACACAGGTGTTTTGTACATGTTATAAACAGGTGTTTTGTACATGTTATAAACAGGTGTTTTGTACATGTTATAAACAGATGTTTTGTACATGTTATAAACAGGTGTTTTGTACATGTTATAAACAGGTGTTTTGTACATGTTATAAACAGGTGTTTTGTACATGTTATAAACAGGTGTTTTGTACAAAAACTTTTTTAATATTTATTCAGGCATCGATTTCATTATTTCAAAGGTAAAACTGAGTTGTAATCGTTGTTAAAGTGCTGCATGAATCAGTTAAACAATCATGTTTATTAAATTATATAGATAATTCTATTTAAAACTCTCTTGAGAAAACCCTATAAGATTGTGCAAATACTGTGATTCTGCACTTTTTGTAAATTTATTTAGCATTTCGTTTTAGATAGAGCTTTACGCACTTTAACAGTACTACAAGTAACGAGGATCGGTTTGCATTGAGGGTAGTAACTCTTACATATACGCTAAATAGAAAGACAAGAAATTTACGCCCGTTATCGGCAGTCAGAGTCGTATGAGGCAGACAGTTCACCTATCCATCGTTCCTGAGAAGAACCAGTTCTAGACTTCCTTCTTCTGTAAGCAACTGCCTACTTTCTCGCATAAAGAGACATGGTTGGTAGCGGGCCTCGAACCCACGTCACTCTATCAGTGAGAGGTTACAATGATTTGACGTCAACGATCTAAACCACTCGATCACGGAGGATGCACACAAAGTCATACGGGTAAATTCACAGGCTACCGGCATGAGACAATAGCGAAATAAATTTTCAAAAAAAAAAAAAACCACCATCCACTCTTATATCCATACATTGCTCTGAACTGGAGCAATAAGCCCTTCAACTTACAAAAAGTACCACTAGGCATCGATGTGACCTAAGTTTCTTTTCATTAGATACAGAGTAAATTTCTTTATTCCTTCGGGATTTCATACCCACTCCGGTGTAAATCGAAAGAAAATCAAATTTGTTATCACTCACCGTCGACGAATCATTCAATTGATGGATATCTAAGGCATTACGATTCATTATTTGACGATTTAAACTCTCTTTGGCAAAATGACTGCTAAAGGTGAAGGTTGCCACACCTCCGACTTTGACCAATCGTTGACACGTACCGCCCAGGAACGGCACGAAATGGTACGGCGTTTAAACTATGCGATCATGGCAGCTGAGAAGCGAAATCGGACGAAAGCGTGAAATATTGAATAGTAATGCCTTAGGTATCCATCAATTAAATTATTTGTCGGCGGTGATTGATAACAAATTTGATTTTCTTTCGATTTACACCGGAGTGGGTATGAAATCACGAAGGAATACAGAAATTTACTCTGTAGCTAATGAAAACAAACTTAGGTCACATCGATGGCGAGTAGTACTTTTTGTAGGTTGAAGGGCTTGTTGCTCCAGTTCAGAGCAATACATGGATATAAGAGTGGATGGTGGTTAAAGAGAAATTATTTCTGCGTCGAATAAGACCAGGCTTTTAAGAATCGGTTCAGAATTGTTACAACAGGACCTTGATGAACATGACCGGTGTGATTTCTGAGCCCAGGAGTTCTATACCTTTACTCTATAATAGATTATGGTGAAAAAAAAAATTTTTTTTTTTGAAAATTTATTTTGCTATTGTCACATGCCGATAGCCTGTGGGTAAATTTGTGTCTCTTGTAAAATATTTGTTGAGTAAAATTATGTGGCAGTATTAATTATGTATGTAAAGTGTACTATAAGCATATACATTAAAACCCTGAAAACCGGACTCCAAGAAAAACGGATTTTTTTTTAATTCGCAATTAATCAAAAGTTCTCATAAAGCCGGAATTTTCAGAACACCGGACCATAAACTTGTATGAAAGATGAAGTCTTTTGTTATTCATTGAAAGTATAACAATATCATATGTATGCGTTGTACATATTACACACAGCGCATCATATATTACATAATACACAGAGTAAATCATATACTACATAATTTAAATAACACATACCGTCGCCGTAATTCTATAATTCATAAAGAAATTTAGTATTGGTGTACTTGTTTATAATGTCTTAAAAACTGTATATTCGAAACAATGGGAGTCATTGCATTTTCATTTGTAATAACATACGACATTTGTAATAACATACGACATTTGTAATAACATACGACATTTGAAATAACATACGACATTTGAAATAACATACGACATTTGTAATAACATACGACATTTATAATAACATACGACATTTGAAATAACATACGACATTTGAAATAACATACGACATTTGTAATAACATACGACATTTCGGAACAAAACTGTCTCTTCCATGGAGGAGTAGAAATGAAATACAACATTTTGTAATTTAATAGCGCTTTAATTCTGAACTTATACAACCTTTCATAGGAATATGATTGAGTTTTTAAGCACATAAATCGAGCGAAACAAAACATTGAAATTATTAAAGATGTTCGATATGACATATTTATGGAAATATTGAAACTTTACAAGCCCATGAGCTGATGATAAATCGCTCTATCCATACAACAAGTGATTATACAGCCAAAATGCGTTAAGTTGAGCAATTCTGGGATTTTTGTCCCATTATATTTACAAACAAAAATGTTATTTTGTCAATAAATTGAATTCTGTTATCTTTTTCATGCCATATTATCAACATATAATCGTGTATAGGTATATATTATGTATGTAAGCTAATTGTAGGACGATTGATTGGCAGATTAACAAGTTTCTCGTAATTTAAGTCACAGTAACGTAATTCACATTCACTACTAATTTATTGAATATGAAGTATCAATTATCATAAACTATGATATTAGTTGATATTTTCATAAACCTTACGCAATAGAGGTTTAAACAGAGTTGAGAGTTACATGGTTTAACGCGTTTTTCTGGTGTGTGATGCCTAGTAACGTAATTCACAGAACAAGATTGTTAGTGAGAAAATCTGTTTTAGCAAGAGTGTGGTACCTACTACTAACATGGTATGGTACATTACTTTTTGATTTCGTGATCTACATATGTCAGTGATGTATAAACTGTTTTACTGGTTTTAGTATCAAAAGCATAGTTAAGTAGATGATTTTCTTATATGTCTTAAATCTCGGAACATGAACACCACCGAAAGTCAAATCCAACAGTGTCTTGATAAACTTCTAACTTGGTCGAATCAAATTTGTTTTAAATTTTCAAACAACACAAAACCAAATTTCTGCATTTCTGCATTATACGTCGTATGCATCCAGAACCAAACCTCAATCTGGACAACACACCAATTTAGGTTGTACCAGAATTTAAATTTCTAGGAGTACTAGTCATATTTGACTCAAAGCTTTCATTTATTAATCATCATAAATACCGGAAGGCTCTGAACCTCTTAAAAGAAGTTGCCCACACTGATTGTGGAGCTGACAGAAAAGTACTTTTACGTGTATATAAATCTCTTATTCGTTCAAAGTTGGACTATGTATTCATTGTATATGGATCAGCTAGGAAATCATATCTTTAATGCCTTGATTCAATACATAACCATGGTTTAAGACTAGTCCTTGGACCCTTTAAAAAATCCCCTGTAATTAGCCTATATGCTGCAGCAAACGAACAACCCCTTTATTTTAGACGGCAAAAACTAGCCGCTCAGTGTATTTTAAAAACTTATATCAAACTGGTTTAACCCTACACACCAAGTTGTTTTTAAATCTTTATTTAAAACTTTGTTGACACGGAAACCAAACGTAAATCCACCATTTGGTATCCGCACGTCTCAATTCCTTGAGGACTTCCTTGTGAATTGGAGATTCATTGCTGAATACGGAGTTCAAGGTATTCCGCCCTGAACACTTATATAGGCAGGAATTTGCTTCGACCTCACACGTGACAAAAAGTCTGACACAGACAGAAGCACTATCCAAACCAAATACCATGATAACAAGAAGGAAGGCAATCAGAGACATCTGTCAGCAAGCAGAAGCAGCCTCATAATGGTTATGAGAGAAGAGAGAGCAGCGATGGGCAGCTTAACCAATTCTTGGCTAAGACTGATCACCTTGGTCGGCGCAATTCTGGAGGATGTCGTGGACCGCGCCGAAACCGAGGAAGGAGCTGTCCACCTGATGATAGGACTGGCGCAATAAACATCAAACATTGTATTTGGGTGACCTGAAAGAAACTTACCATTGACATCAACCCATTTATAGTGATCGCTCTACAGACGGTGATATTGTTGCAGATGAAGCAGTATCTGGTATTGTTTTTGAATGTCATCTTCCAGACAAGTCCTTTGGTTTTTCAGCTGAAATGAAGACCATCGATATTGCCCTCAATCTTGCCCGAAGAATCAGATCGTAATTATTTCATCAGACCCTGAATAAAATAAATTTCGAAAGTCCCCCTGTCTGTGATATCCTCGGACGAATCTCTTATCTATATGTATCCAAAGAATTTGTATTCTGCTGGATCTCTGGTCACATGGGTAATAAACGTAATGATAGGGCTGATACAAGTGCTAAGTCAGCTGTGACGTTTCCGATTTCAGAAGTCAAAATTTCATACGCTGATTTTAAATCTTCTGTTTTTACTTATATCCGATCCTCCTGACAATCAGAATGGGATGCCAACATTGACAATAAACTTCACTCTATCAAACCAACCCTCGGCGAATGGCATCCTCTTACGTACAGGTCCAATCGTCGAGAAGAGGTAATATTATCTAGATGCAAAGTCGGTCATTCCCGTACGTTTAACTCATTATTGGCTTTTCACCTCAGATTATATGCCAGAATGTATTTCATGTTATCAGACATGTTCTTGTTCACTGCATCGACCTTCAGTCAACATTTCTTTTTATCGGTGGTCACATACATCAGAACAAAACCCCGCAGTTTTTTTCTTTCTTTAAAAATGGGAGTATTTGTCCAACTTGTATATGTAAGAAACGGATAATATAATGTCTGCTTGCTGACTGATCATGGGTAAATTGCTCGAGAAGTTTAATTTATTTTTTTCTAAGCTGTACAAGTATTGCTTATATCAGCACAGTATCTAATTATAAAATGTCGTAAAATGTTTGTTTCTATTTTTTTCTGAATTCATGTTTTATTCTAAAATGGCGTATATTAAAAAAAACAGCTTTATAATGCCATTACCATGGTACATTCATGTGCTTTGCGAATTGCAAAGTTCAATACAATATAAAACAATAATGAATGAAGTTTGATATCAGATTTTGAAGATGATGATTAAGCGAAAGATATTCAACGCGAAAAATTATGAAATTATTGTGTGTCTTTTACTTGTGAAATTACTTTCAAGAACACACTTTAATCTATTTAATCGCTTCAAAAATGTGATCATAATGTTGTGAAGATAAGCATAGTTTTGTATTTTGTATTGTTTATCCATGATATTTACACATTTTGTCTTCCCAATCACCAAAGAAAATATACGACATTTTGGAAGGACAAAAAAAAGACCGATGAAAATACGACAAAATATCATATGCTTTTTCTGAACTATCTGACTGGTTACAGAAACGAGGGTCTTCGCAAAATACGTATCTAAGTTAGGTGCTTCGAAAAGATGAAAAAAAATTTCGCCAAATTTATCACACGACATTTTAGAATTACGGCGACGATACGGTATACATATACAACACATCATGAATTACATATTAAACACACAGTACAATATATATATCATCTTATACCTGTCACAACATGAATAACATATCAAACACACAGGACAATATATATTACATATGACACACATGGTAGATCATGTATTATATATAACACACACAGTACATCATGATTTATGTAGAACACTCACAGTATATCATGTATTATTTAGAACACACAGTACGTCATGTATTATATATAACACACAGTACATCATGTATTATATATAACACACAGTACATCATGTATTATATATAACACACACAGTACATCATGTATTATATATAACACACAGTACATCATGTATTAAATATAACACACAGTACATCATGTATTATATATAACACACAGTACATCATGTATTATATATAACACACAGTACATCATGTATTATATATAACACACAGTACATCATGTATTATATATAACACACACAGTACATCATGTATTATGTAGAACACACACAGTATATCATGTATTATGTAGAACACACAGCGTGTATTATGTATTATGTAGAACACACAGTACATCATGTATTTTATATAACACACAGTATATCATGTATTATGTAGAACACACACAGTATATCATGTATTATGTAGAACACTCACAGTATATCATGTATTATGTAGAACACACACACTATAATATGTATTATGTAGAACACACAGTACATCATGTATTTTATATAACACACACAGTATAGCATGTATTATGTAGAACACACAGTATATCATGTATTATATATAACAAACACAGGACATAATGTATTATGTAGAACACTCACAGTATATCATGTATTATGTAGAACACATAGCTTAAAGCACTCATACAGCTATGAATCCTGCAGTCATACGATGTCTCTTTTTTGTATCATTGTTTGACGGGTTTTCAATACCAGAAGTATTTAAACACGCCCTATGTGGAACAAATATCAATAAATTCGGAACTTGCATAACATTTCTCACAGACTGATTTATTGATAGTTATTTAAAATTTATGTTAAATTTTATTTTCAAGATAATGAATAACTGACGTATAATCGAACTTAGTGATCAATGACAGTCAATACGTAAAATGGACCAGTTTTCGATGACATCAAAAATGAAGAGTAATTGAGACAGAGATGGTCCTAAAGTATAAGGTATAACACAGAATTATATGAAAACCTTGTTATGTGAATATTATCTATCCTACGCTGCTTAATCAATTACAATTAATATTTTACGATGCGTAAGTGTGCTAGCCAGAATGACAGAGCATTTTGACTTACAGTTATACAATCTGTCTTACTCTATTAGTGGTCCCTGACATGATGTGATAATACGTGATCATGATACCAAGCATTTAGTGATAACACATTTCATGGTACCCGACATGTCGTGATAACACATTTCATGGTACCCAGCATGAAGTAATAACACATTTCATGGTACCCAGCATGCAGTTTTTATGCAGTAAATTTTAGAACAAATTTTCTTAAACCAATTAAGATAATAATTAGTAGAATTATGTAATTTTAATATTTTTTCATTTTCGACATGTAATTTTGTGACTCTTGTTAAAGTCAATGCATCAAAAGCATTTTGTAGCCACAGGGTAAGAACTTATTATATGTGATTTTAATTGTTTAAGACATCCTTGTATTGAATTGCAGTAATTATGTCTTTTTATAAATAATATAATGTTTAGAATAGTAATTCAATGGTTTTATTGTTGTAAACAAACCGACCGTCGGCTTATCAGATATTTTTAACGTTAACTGTTTTTGATTTGCCAACTTGGTATGAACAATTTTGTAACGCGGTTCTTTTTTGGTTCAAACCAATTTTAGGGATTTGTTTAAAGATGTGTCCTTCCATGGTAAAGCCACTCTTGAAATTGACTTTACATGTGTTTAATTTATTATTCTCAAAATAAAGAAATATAAAGGACACATCTTCTTGACATTTTAGGTAAGAAACAAAACTTGTGCAGCAAAACGAAAGCGTGATTTTCCTGTAGCGTAAAATAGCGGGAAAATCACGGCACAAAACAGTGATTACACAGTTCATGGTACCCAGCATGAAGTAATTACACGTAGCACAGCACCTGACGAGACGGGTATTATATATCCTGAACAGCTTCCCTGGATTTCATATTGGCGTTGACCAGTACTAACAACAATTTATCCGTTATGTACTAACAAGCTACCCATATAATTCAGAGGTGAAGGACAATTTAACACAAAGACTGTAATATCTTCAGCCAAATTTGTCTCGGACAGTGTGAGCCTCGTCTGGGGTACAACACCTTAAAATTTTATTCGTGCAGTAGACCAACGCTCGCTCTAACCTATGAGCTAATTGGACAGGCTTAAATGGACTTATGTACGTATTTGAAGTCCACACTGGTAAAGACTAATTAGAAATATACGAAATAACTTAAAAATTAAGCGTAGATAAACATAAGTACTATTATTTAACCATTACATCAGATTCTATTGTAATTGATCATTTTAAAAAACAAATTAGATAGCTTCTAATATGAAAGTAATATTCTACTCAAACAATTTCTTAAACCATCATACATTATCTAACACATCTCCAAAATTGATTATAAACAGGCTGGTTTGTATGGTGGCTGATTTATGCCTTGTCGTATTTTCGCTTTTTCGTCACAACAAAGCGAAAATGCGAAAAAGCGAAAATACGACAAGGTCAACTTTCGCTTCGTATCTTTGCATTGTTGCATTGTCGTGGCGAAAAAGCGAAAATACGACAGATGAAGGGCGACGATACGACACCAAAGATGTGTCGTGTTTTCGCCTAACATCTGTCGTATCTTTGCTTTTTCGTGGCGAAAATGTAACAATGCAAAAACACGACGAAGTCGTCATTGTTAAAAAGCAATTATTTGGCCATAAAACTGTGAAAAACTGAATTATAATAAGCGAATAAAATAATAAGCGTTTAAAATTTGGACTACAAAAGTCGTGTGCATTTTGCAATTGTTTAGTCTACCGCAATCATTTGTGTAAAAGTCGAACGTGCGTATCAGACGCAGGCCAAACATCTGTGACAGTCCAGGGAAAATATTTCAATGTATAAGACACATGTACATTTAAGCAAAGATATATGGCCAAAGAAATGAAGAGAAAATGAAAAACATAGGCGCCATTTTGTTTGTTTTGTGCTAAGTAATCCGGGAAAAGTACGGAACCGTATTGTATTTTAGATAAACTTTACGAAAGATTTATTTCCCTTGTGTGCAAAGCTTGTCTCCGGTTAACAATTAAATTCAGCTTGTTACGATTTTGACCGTTTTCAGCCGCGGAAAATTCAGTTCGAGCAGAAAAATAACAAAAACGTGCAGAAATCAATCTTCAGCGGGCGGGGTCATCCCAATATTCCGGACTTTTTTCTCATAAACAAAAAGATGCGATAGTTCGAAAAGTGCGATAGTTCGAAATTTTCGGACGTTCCCGTGGCATTTCGAACTATCGCAATTCAATAGTATTTAAAGGTACCACACAGCTGTCAATAATGGCCACACCACCTTTACCAGTTTTACGCTGGCTTTTGAAAATTAAATCATTGTAACATACAGCATGGTAGTTATAATCACTAGAGATACTATCAAAAAAGAACATATTATGAGAAAACAACCAATGTTCTGAGAGACCAGCAATACTTATATTACGTTTGTTCAAAATTCACACAGGTATGGTGCGCTTGACATAATTAGAATGTTGACACTTAGCTGCTTGTGACGATTTGTAGATTTTTGAACATTCCGATTGAGACGATTCCGTATAGCAATTCGTAGAGTTCGTTGGTACGGTATCACCTTGATGAACTACGTAAACGGAATCCGAAGTTACCAAATTTGACGTACTTGGAGAGTTTGTGACGTCTGTTTGTGTCGATTCTGGACTTATTATGCTATTTAGACTTGCTATGGTTACAATTTGTTCAGAGTCTAAAAAGGCTTCAAGGTGCCGTACACGATCATCTGTTTCCTCAAGCCGGCACATTAATGAGTTGCTGATACTGTAAGCATTGACAAATCTACATGTTGTACTGTAAACATCAACCAAGTATACCTTTATACGTGTGTATATGATACTGTAGGCATTGACAAATCTACATGTTGTATTGTAAACATCAACCAAGTATACCTTTATACGTGTGTATATGTTACTGTAAGCATTGACAAATCTACATGTTGTATTGTAAACATCAACCAAGTATACCTTTATACGTGTGTATATGTTACTGTAGGCATAGACAAATCTACATGTTGTACTGTAAACTACAACCATGTATACCTTTATACGTGTGTATATGATACTGTAAGCATTGACAAATCTACATGTTGTATTGTAAACATCAACCAAGTATACCTTTATACGTGTGTATATGTTACTGTAGGCATAGACAAATCTACATGTTGTACTGTAAACATCAACCAAGTATACCTTTATAGGTGTGTATATGATACTGTAAGCATTGGCAAATCTACATGTTGTATTGTAAACATCAACCAAGTATACCTTTATACGTGTGTATATGTTACTGTAGGCATAGACAAATCTACATGTTGTATTGTAAACATCAACCAAGTATACCTTTATACGTGTGTATATGATACTGTAAGCATTGACAAATCTACATGTTGTACTGTAAACATCAACCAAGTATATCTTTATACGTGTTGTGTATATGATACTGTAAGCATTGACAAATCTACATGTTGTACTGTAAACATCAACCAAGTATACCTTTATACGTGTTGTGTATATGATACTGTAAGCATTGACAAATCTACATGTTATATGGTAAACATCAAACAAGTATATCTTTATACGTGTGTATATGATACTGTAAGCATTGACAAATCTACATGTTGTACTGTAAACATCAACCAAGTATACCTTTATACGTGTGTATATGTTACTGTAGGCATAGACAAATCTACATGTTGTACTGTAAACATCAACAAAGTATACCTTTATAAGTGTGTATATGATACTGTAGGCATAGACAAATCTACATGTTGTACTGTAAACATCAACCAAGTATACCTTTATACGTGTGTATATGATACTGTAGGCATTGACAAATATAGCTTGAAATACTGCATATAACAAATGGAGTTTGTGGTGAGAACGGTAAATGAAAATATCTTGAATTGCCTTCAGTTGTAGTACTGCTGATATTGTTTTAATCTTTTGCAATATTATTCAACAATAGATAATTATTCATGACGAAATGTCTGATAAAAACAGATTTCAAACACAACGTAAGCGATGATTCAAATGTTCCACACGAAACGATATTCAGTACCTTTCTTGTGAATACATTGAGTCTTGAGATAAATTTATCAACGGATGCACAGTCTGACTTACACCCACACGATTGTTTTTATGATTTGACATATCTAAGTAACCGTTTTATAGAATGTATCGTTCTTGCCATGTAGTTGAAGGCTGTGTTTCATAACCTACAAATATACAAGGCATAAAAAGTTTTAAGCATATATTGTATAACAAATTAAATTTTATTTATCTAAATGCTAATTTATATCAATGTGTATCATGTCGTTATCATGGTGATGTTTTACAAAAAGTATCATGTTCGGAACTATTTAAGGTGGAACCAAACGATTGAATTTACGTCGTTTTCGACGTCAAAACGGTCATTTTTACGGTATTTATAGTGTCTCTCTGGAAATACTTATCGCTGATTCAGTTTTTGGAAATAATTAATGAAATAAGATTTTAATAGCGGAAAATAAAATTACCTACACGTAGGTATAAATTTGATGTTCATGACTTAATTATAAGTGCAAATAAAACGATTTTAAATGTAAAGTTTAGTGTTTTTGTCTTCTCACTTTTAAACCTAAATTATTTTTATTAAAATTCTGCCTGAGGGATTTTTTTTATTTTTGTTTAGAATAAAGTTTGATGTGTCATCTACTGTTCTCGTAAATTTTAAGAAAATCTATCGAGCCGTTTTTATCTTATTAAAGCTTTAAATGATAGCATTACCTTATAAAGCGCTCATTCGCTTTCAAGAACGTTGTTTCAAACACACGGTTGATTTTGGTATCTAATGCATACTTACATCTATTTTATTTACTGTACACAATGATCTAAAAAGATTTTCTGGAATTAATGATACATTGTGTGTCAGTAACCCTTATCACATCGCAATTCTTTTCAGATAACAATAAACACATTACATTATTATTTTAGCGTGATTAATTTTGTGTACATATGCGTAAATAAAAAATATGACAAAATTGCAAAAATTGGCCGCTCTAGTGAACTAAAATGGAAGATAATTGTGATTATTAATTCCATTTTTTGGGTATAAAAACAAGGTTCCATGATTTACATAATAAGTAATTAATATTATATTATGATTCAGAAGTTTATTTAGATGTGTTGTTTTAATGATATGCATTATATGTATGTTTATTTTTGGGGTAAATATTAATTATGACTCATAACAACAGATTTACGACCCCGTTGCGATTTATGATATACAGATATGTAGATACTTAATATAAGCGAAGATGGTTGCTGTAGCATGTGACAAATACATACATGATTACAACAAACGAGTGCGTTGTTTCAGAATTGGTGTCATTAAGCCCGATTCTCACTGTCGCAGTGCTGGTCCCGGTGTAACGTTTTCAAGCTCCCCCTTTTTCATAGCACATGTATTAAACTCAGACCCCTTTTGGTAAAACTAGAGGTTCACAGAACCTCCCAAACACACACATAAGAGGCAAGCACTTAACATTGATATTCATATTTTAACATATGACTGTATTATGCAATGATATCAAAAACATAGATGAATAATAAAAAGTATCGCTACAATAAAAAAATAATCCTGAAAACCTCCTTTATTTTGCAAATGCAAAATCCAAGTCGTCTGTGATAGGGATCAAATTCACGTTATTGTTGCTAAATAACTGCATTTATGTATTTGTAAACTCCCTATTCGTGGCAAGCTCTCTCTCTCTCTCTCTCTCTCTCTCATTATGAATTTTCAAATTATTACCCGGGGTAATCTGGAAACGTTTTCAAAGCAACCCCGGGTGTAATCTGAAAACGTTTTTAAAGCGCCCCCGGGTAACCTGAAAACTTTTTAGATTACCGGGTTGGGTATTTGAAAATGGAGGGGGTAATCTCAAAACGTTTTAAATGTACCCCTCCCGGTAACTTAAAAACGTTTTCAAATTCCCGGGGGTAATCTGAGGAGTACATTTAAAACGTTTTGAGATTACCCCCGGGAATTTGAAAACGTTTTTAAGTTACCGGGAGGTAGCTTGAAACGGGGGGAGCTTGAAAATGTCACACCGGGGCCTCTCTGTAACCGGTATATCGATCGACCTTAAATGTCAACCAATATGTAGTCCAATAATCCGGAACACTAATAGCCTTGTGTATATCATGCTACAGCCAGGTACAACACCAGACCTACCTCGGTTCTGTCCCGATAACTTTAAGGATTAAATAGGTTCTTAATATTTTCCCGGTAAGCCATGGTTGTATTATATACACCTGGAAATAAGTTAAGCACACCCCGGAAATTTAAAATTGGTTGTGATTGAAAGCACTGTCATGAGATGATGACTTAATTGAGCTAAGAAATAGTAATTTGATAAGTAGCGATAGCAATTTAGTAATCATAAACCAGTAAAATTATGAGTTTAGTTTATTCTTATCCAAATTATTGAAGCATAAGCAAATGTGTTGTTTTTTACCAAAAATGTAGGTGTTTATAAGTATGGTGTTGGAGCGTTTACAAAACATTTACTGGTGGATATTTTTGGTAAATGTTGACGATTACTTAACCTTAAATGACATTATGTAGCCAAATTTTTAATAACGTGTGTAACCGCCACGTGCCCGAATGACAGCCTCAACCCTTCTCATACTACCAGTAAGGCGTCTAATGCGATTTTGAGATGAATTTTGCCATTCTTGGTGCAGAGCTTGTTCCAGTTGTTGCAGGTTGACTATAGGTGGGTCCAAATTCTGTATTTTCCGGCCCAGGATCTCCCACGCGTGTTCCAGTGGGTTTAAATCAGGACTCATGGCAGGCCAGGGAATGGTGGTGATGGCATTCCGTTGCAAAAACTGTGTTACAGCATGGGCTCGGTGCGGTCTGGTATTATCGTCCATGTAAACAGGTCGGGAAGCCAATGGATGCTTATCAAAATGGTCCACGACGACTGGATGTAGGATGTCTCGTACATAAGTATCACCTGTCAGATTTCCTTGGACAGTTACAATGTCCAACTTACAGTCATGGGGCAAGCAACCCCATATCATAACTGATCCACCACCAAAGGGAACCGTAGGAAGAATGTTTCTTGGTGTGTAGGCTGTATTTCGTTGCCTCCACACTCGAATGCGCCCGTCTATGACGTGCAGAAGGAACCTGCTTTCATCTGACCAATGGATCTTTCTCCATGATCTCAGGTTCCAACCACGCCTTGCCAAGCACCATGTCAGACGGTTCCTGCGATGAACAGGTGTCAACAAGGGACGTTTTATTACCCTTCTCGACTTTAAACCTGCAGATCTGAGCCGATTGCGCAGAGTACGTGACGACAATTGCCTGTGCGGCAACCAGTTTCGCTTTAGGTAGGTGCTTGTTGCAAACGGAAAACGTCTAACGAGACGTAAAAGATTTCGGTCCTCGCGTGCCGTTGTTACATATGGCCGTCCAGATCTTGGACGGTCCCTTACGTCATGCGTCTGCCGATACTTCTGAGCTAGTCTGCTAATGACAGAGTGATTATAGCCAAGCTGACGACCAACAGCACTGTAGGACATGCCAGCATTAATCATGCCTATTATCTGCCACCTATCGCCATCCGATAATCTTCTCCTAACCATTTTGTTGACAAGAGGTCAAAATAATGACAATATGTTAGAACAAAATCAAATTTTGTACATGTACTTTGTGTTAATTGAAAGTGTAGTTTAACAATTCACGAATATATTGTCGAAATGGCGAAGTACACGAGCTTTCCGTTCGCGCAACTCTATCGGAGATACACATGATTAGTACGGAAGGTCGTTCTTACCATTACTCAAATAAAATTTAAAACTTCAGTTGTGGTCATGTCAAATTCGAGGCAAAATGCCGGGTGTGCTTAACTTATTTCCAGGTGTATATATTAAACATTAAACAAATACGGGACTGATTGCCCGATAGCGCCAGAACAACAGGGTCCATCCAGGACTGCCATGGGTGACTACAGTGTCACCAGGGTTGTACTCCTGGTTTGACAGGGTTTCGCCAGGTCACTCATCCGGGACCAACCGAGAGTCAACCCGGAACAGAGAGAATAGCGAGTGTCAAACGACGTTTTTGAAGGCGAATGAGCGTTTTGTAGGGTAACGCTATATAGTGAAGATTTGATAAAATAAAAACGGCTCGATAGATTTTCTTATAATTCCCGAGAACAGTAGATGACACATAAAACCTTATTATAGACAAAAATAAAAAAAATCCCTCGGGCAGATTTTTAATAAATATAATTTAAGTTTGAAAGTGAGAAGAAAACTAACATTAAATTTTACATTTAAAATAGTTTTACTTGCACTTATAATTAAATCATGAACATCAAATTTATACCAACGTGTAGGTAATTTTATTCTCAGCTATTTAATTTTTATTTCATTAAATATCCACATAAATTGACAGAGCGATAGGTATTTCCAGATAGGCACTATACATACCGTAAAAATTACCTTAAGGTGGAACCAAGCGATTGAAATAACGTCGTTTTCGACGTCAAAACGGACGTTTTCACGGTATTTATAGTACCTCTATGAAAATACCTATCGCTCTTTTAATGTTATATAGATATTTCATGAAATAAAAATTCATAATGGAGAATAAAATTACCTACGAGCTGGTATAATTTTAATGTTCATAACTTAATTAGGAGTGCAAGTTAAACGATTTTAAATTTACTTTTAAGTGGTTTTTATTCTCACTTCCAAATTTAGATTATAATTCTTTTAAAATCTGCCCGAGGGATTTTCTTCCTTTTTCTGGATTAAAGATTGTTGTGTCTTCTGTCGTTCTCATGAATTTAAAGAAAATCTATCGAGTCGTTTTTATTTCATCAAAGTTTTACCACATAGCATTACCCAATAAAACGTCAATTCGCTTCGAACATCGTCGTTTCGTCTTGTATAAATTAACGTTCGGTTGATTTCATACAATTAAGTGAATTTACGCATAGGTCATAATAGGAACAAACTTGGTAGAGGTCCACTGGATAATGCTACACATAAAATATCTTTATATACACCCCAAGCATTGTGGTTTCGGACAAGTAGATAATATAAGATTTTCCCATTTGTTGTCATGGCAAAACCTGAGTTTTGCATGGATTTTTTAACAAGTTTGGTATAGAGCTTCATGCCTTGAACGTCCGTGTAAAGTTTCATTGAAACTGGCCAACTACTTAAGACGGAGATGTGGTTTAAAGCAATTGTTGACGGACGACGGACATCAAGCTATCACAATAATTGGTAATAGCTCACAATGAGCTCTGGTGAGCTAAAAGACATACATAGAATACATATTTTTCAAACACACGTCATGTTTTGATATCGTGTATTTATTCTATTTCACTTACCAGTACTATTTACACAGTGATCTAAAAACGATTTGATGGAATTAATGACACATTTTGGTTAGTAACCCTGACCACGTTAATTTTCTTTTCATACAACAAAAACATGGCATGATCAATTCAACGTGCTAAATTTTTAAATACCTCATTGAAGGTACATTACAGTCGATCTTAGTTAGTGTCCCGCATTGAAGGTACATCCAAGCCGTTTTGAGATAGTTACCACACTGAAGGTACACCCAAGTCGTTTTCAGTTAGTTTCCCGCATTAAAGGTACATCCCAGCCGTTTTGAGATAGTTACCCGTGTTGAAGGTACATTACAGCCGTTCTTAGTTAGTTCCCCGCATTGAAGGTACATCCTAGCCGTTTTGAGTTAGTTTCCCGCATTGAAGCTACATCTCGGTCGTTGTGAGATAGTTCCCGCATTGAAGGTATACCCTAGCCGCAATGAGTTAGTTTCACGCATTGAAGGTACACCTTAGGCGTTTTGAGTTAGTTTCCGGCATTGAAGGTACATCCAGGCCGTTTTGAGTTAGTTCCCGCATTGAAGGTACATCCAGGCCGTTTTCAGTTAGTTTCCCGCATTGAAGGTACATCCAGGCCGTTTTCAGTTAGTTTCCCGCATTGAAGGTACATCCAGGCCGTTTTCAGTTAGTTTCCGGCATTGAAGGTACATCCAGGCCGTTTTGAGTTAGTTCCCGCATTGAAGGTACATCCAGGCCGTTTTCAGTTAGTTCCCGCATTGAAGGTACATCCAGGCCGTTTTCAGTTAGTTTCCCGCATTGAAGGTACATCCAGGCCGTTTTCAGTTAGTTTCCCGCATTGAAGGTACATCCAGGCCGTTTTCAGTTAGTTTCCCGCATTGAAGGTACATCCAGGCCGTTTTCAGTTAGTTTCCCGCATTGAAGGTACATCCAGGCCGTTTTCAGTTAGTTTCCCGCATTGAAGGTACATCCAGGCCGTTTTCAGTTAGTTTCCCGCATTGAAGGTACATTACAGCCATTTATAGACGTTTGAAGTTAGTTTCCTGTATTGAAGGTAATTGTATATCCCAGCCGTTTTGAGATAATTCCCGCATTGATGGTACATCCTAGCCGTTTTTATTTCCTTTCCTGCATTGAAGGTACATCACGGCCGTTTTTTGTTAGTTTCCCGTATTGAAGGTACATTACAGCCATTTTTAGATAGTTCCCGCATTGAAGTTACATCCCGGCGGTTTCCAGATAATTTCCTTATTGAAGGTACATTACAGCCGTTTTTATTTGTTTCCCGCGTTGAAGGTACACCCTAGCCGTTTTCAGTTAATTTCCCACATTGAATGTAATTCCCGGCCGTTTTGAGTTAGTTTCCCCAATGAAGCCAATGTGTACACTACGGTAGTGCTATGCACTGACCTGTGTTATTCTGCTCGGGGCATTAAGAGTATTTGCAGGAACTACTTACAAAATGGAAATTATAAACAATAACATAGCGTGACGTCACCGTACGGTATACATTGGAGCCAAGCGTACTTCAACATTGCGTTTCATTGAATAATGAGTGTTATTGACGAAAGCATAAGAATAGAAATGGTACTACGTATTCATTTTACATAACTAAACAAATTTGTTAATAGCATACAACCGATATGGTTGTTTTGACATTTTTAATCCTTCCGTGGAACTATACTTTTAGCGTATGTATAACTATCTAAATGTGGATAGTAATCAGTTTTATGTATAGAGGTTAGACAAACGTAGTGATGTCACGCTATGTATAGAACGCAATGAAGCTACAACCCGGACGTACTGAGTTTGTTTCCGCCATTGAAAATTGGCAAGAAATTATATGTTGCAATAGTGAAAAAACTTTTTTTTCGAACCAGTCCCAGTTGTGGTCCTGGGGTTAGTTTATTGCAGCTCGAGTTCAATTCCTTACGTGGGAGGGTCTGTCCTTCTATGAAACATGATAAAAATGCTGATTTTCTTTGCCAGCTCCTTGTATAAGGGCAAATAAGTACTGGTAAATCTAGGAAAAACCGGACACGTGACTTGATTGTCGTGTATAACTGAACAAGATGGGTGGACGGACAAAGCGTTACAGCACGTGCTACTGATCACTCAAGGTCACATACAAGGTCAAAAGGTCAAATTCACTAAAAAATAACCTTATCACCACCAATTGTTTCCTATTATGCTAACAAATGACATAATAGATAACAATTATTCATGTTATAATGAAGCATTGTTATTGTCTTATATCATAACAAAATAAAACCATTCCTTTGTTACCATAGGAGCAATCAAAATGGCTTCCAAGATGGCCGCCATTTCAGTAAAATATAGAGAAAAATAAAAATATCCTGTAAAATAGTTACATGAGAGGGTACACATAAAACTACAGACAAATAATATCAACATAAGATGTCCTCATTTCATCGTGCATTTTAGGACTTCTAGAACGTCCACCTCAAGGTCACTGACTGGGCCAAAAGGTCAAATTTAGCTAAAGGTCACCTTATCACCGCTAGTTTGGTTCTGTTATGATAACCACTTAAATAATGGATAAGAATAGCTAAAATGCTCAAACGAATCATGGTTATTGTCTTTCATCATAATGAAATAATGTTATTAATTTGATACCACAGAAACCATCAAGATGGCTTCCAAGATGACCGCCATTTGTAAAACATTTAAGATCTAAGACGTATTTTATCATATGTCCATTTATTGAAAATAATTTCATCCATTAATCATATGTGGACGTCTTTATGATAAATATAAATAATAAGATATAATCTTATAATGTGGTTATATACAGGAGCAAAAGAAACTATCTGAACACAGTCACATGAGTCTAATATTCTGTTATAATGATATGCAATAATAAATGATTCAACATAAAAGAGTTCAATTTAAAATTTACTCTCATCCGTCAATGAATCAATTACAAAACTACTGATATTTGAAAAGCAATAAATTAAAAAACTGCTTAGTACTCACATTCGCAAAAATCGACAATTTAAAAAATACTCACATTCATAAACAAGAGGGCCATGATGGCCCTATATCGCTCACCAGATTTTTTTCTTTTTCCCCCTATGTGAGCCTATGTAAAATCAACTGACCCTGGGAGGAGCCAATTTTTACACCAGGGCAACAATGTGAACATGTGAATTTGGTAGAGGTCCACTAGACAATGCTTCACACTAAATATCTAAACTCTAGGCCTAGTAGTTTTGGACAATAATATTTTTTAAAAAATCCGATATAAGCCTATATAAATCAAGTGGCCCCCGGGCCGTGCCAATTTTGGACCCCAGGGTCATAATTTGAACAAACTTGGTAGAGGTCCACTAGGCAATGCTACATATGAAATATCTAAGCTCTAGGCCTTGTGGTTTTGGACAATATTTTTTTTTTAAATTTTCCTATATAAGCCTATTTAAATCAAGTGACCCCGGGCCACGCCAATTTTGACCCCAGGACCATAAATTGAACAAACTTGGTAGAGATTCACTAGACAATGCTACATACAAAATATCTAAGCTCTGCATGGTTTCTGACAAGATAATTTTTAGAGTTTTTCCTATTGGTTGCCATTGCCGCAAGAATTCTTAATGAAATTTATTTTTGTTAACAACTTTGATAGAGCTTCATGCAAGGAACATCACTGTAAAGTTTCATTGAATTTGGCCAACTGCTTAAGTAGGAGATGTTGTTTAAAGCAATTGTTGACGCACTGACGGACGGACGACGGACAACACGCGATCACAATAGCTCACATTGAGCACTTTGTTCTCTGGTGGGCTAATAAATTATTTTAAAAAACCTCATATTTGTTAAACAATCATTTAGAAAAAGGCTCACATCCTTAAATAAATCAATTAAAAAATATACTCATATTCATAAAGATAAACAATTACAAATAAACAATTAAATAAAAGATTTACACTTTACAAAGTCAAATATATGTATATTACATCCTGAATATAAACAATTCTTTTTCACAAATATGAGTAAATTTTGAATTTAAATTGATTTCTTTACGAGTACTTGTGAAAAAGAATCTACTCTACTCTTATTTGCTTGTTTGTAAAAATAAATTCCAAAAATGCTCATATATATTCAAGATGTAAGATGCATGAACATGTAAAGTTAAATCGATATTTTGTGAACACATAATTCCATAAAAAATCAAGTCAAAGAAGAAATGAGTGTCTCAAATTCTTGAGCAAGTACCAACTTAATAACTTAGTAACTACATGTATTGAAAAAATATACAGAGCTAATAAAGATATACTATAATCGATAAATAGTATGTAAACAAATACATGTACATACAAAGCAAACACATTTTACATTACAGAACAGAATAGAACAGAACTTTATATACAATAAATAATATGTAAAAAAATCTTAAATATATACAAAATGACCACATTCTTTTAAATAGAATAGAATAGAACATAACTTTATATACAATAAATAATACGAAAAAAATCTTAAATATATACAAAATGACCACATTCTTTTATACAGAATAGAACAGAACAGAAATTTCTATATAAAACATCATATAGCGAACAATTCTCATCAATTATAACCCCGCCCACAGCCACGCCTACTGCCAACAAATGAAACGAACGGGTCGAATTCTGCGAACTTTTTAATTTGGAGTTACATTATTGCTGTCAACATAGAACGGGAACCAGTTTATTTGTCCAGAGTTGTCGTTCGTTATCCCTCACATACCTCATTTTTCTTGTAAAACAAAGAGACAAAGAATGTTACGTTTTACATGAAAATCACTGAAATACATGTACTATATTTATTGATCCAGGGATTTATTATAAATGTACAGTCCCTGGTCAAGACATTTTGTTTGTTTTGTAGCGGTGTGGTATATTGTATTATAAATTGGCTTGGATATTCACCAGCCCGATTAGCTCATTTGGTAGAGCATCTGACTTGCAAGCAAGAGGTCGCGGGTTAGAGCCCCGCATCGGGTACATTACTTTCCTTCGCCTATTACAGTTTATATCGAATTTTACGCCTCTTGTCATATGAGGCGGACAGTTCACCTAACCATCGTTCCTGGGAAGAATCAGTACTAGACTCCCATCCTCCGTAAGCAATTGCCTACTTTCTCACATAAGGTAAAGACGCGATCCAACGAAACACAGAAGTTGAACGTAATCGTGAAAAATATGAGAACAAAATTAATGAACATTGAGATAAAAACAAAAGCATGCATTTGAGCATAGAATTTAAGGAGATTCGGCTAAATGTTATTGAACTACATTTCAGACGTTGACAGAGATATTTATGATGGATAACGAACAGCAACTCTGGATAGAGATCGGGCAAGGTACCATTTCAAGTTAAACTGGTCACCGTGCTCTAAATGAACAGAAATAGTCCACGGGAACACATTCAAGTATTGGATAGCAGTACAAAATGTAGTTATCTCCCTTAGAAATAATTTGCTGGAACAAAATATCACGTGATTGACTTCAAAGAATTTTCACATTAACTCATTACGCGAGATATAAAGTACAGAATTAACGAAAAAAAATCCACAAAAAAGCCCAAATAATCAAAAAGTAATATCTATAAATATACATGGGTGGAATGTCTCAAAAGTTCCTCGAATTTTATTATGTACAATGTTCTTTCATGTTTACATAGATATGCGAAGAATGTGTCGAAACTTCCTCGAATTTTATTATGTACAATGTTCTTTCATGTTTACATAGATATGCGAAGAATGTGTCGAAACTTCCTCGAATTTTATTATGTACAATGTTCTTTCATGTTTACATAGATATGCGAAGAATGTGTCGAAACTTCCTCGAATTTTATTATGTACAATGTTCTTTCTTGTTCACATAAATTTGTGAGGATTGTCGCAAAAGTTCCTCGAATTTTATTATCATGAATGTTCTTTCTTGTTCACATGAATTTGTGAGGATTGTCCCAAAAGTTCGCCAACTTATTTTACAATTTTAAGGACACATCCATATTGTTTTGTTTGAAGCACGCTGTAATCTCCACAGCAAATACGTCTATGACGGTACACACACAAAATGTACGAGAATAATATCATTTTGTAAATACTTTCGCGGGATTGGTACTACATGTATATGATATAACATGTGTCAAGATCTACTTATTTGTTAGAGCGGACTTGTTCACTTGTTCTCCAAAAAAGGCATGCCGCTAGGTTTTTGTAGCAAAGTTGGAATAAACGTCAAATGATTCCAGATAGTCTTTCACACACTGGTGACAGAATATGTATTGCTCCTGTTTATGAAAAAGAAAACACATGTAAAATATCAAAATAATCCTGACGCAGTAAAATTATACCACAGTCTTTAAGGTTGGACCAAGGTTCGTTCATAGAGGTACTATAAATACCGTAAAAACGTCAGTTTTTGACGTTGAAAATGACGTTATTTCAATCGTTTGGTTCCAAAATTGAAACATGTTCACTTTATTGACGCTTTTTCTCATCATTAATGAAACAACACCAGTGTATTTATGCTTACTACTTACACAGAAACTAGGACACTACTAGCTTAGCAAAACAACAGATGTCTAAAGTATTGTCAAAAAACAACAACACAAAAACAACAATAACAACAACAACAAAAGAATACAGAACAAATGTTGCTGATAGGTCTATCACCGTAGTTGGTTCAAAATGGTGAAACTCTCTTCTCAAAGACTTAAGATTAATCAGAGAGGAAAACTCCTACCAGTCTGAAGGAAATTAAAAATTATCTGTTCGAAATTAATTTTAATTAGGATTTGATTCAGAAGTGTTTTAATGAAGGTATAATTGTGTGCAGTGCAGCGGAATATGACAATAATGTTTGCTCTACTAGTATATAAATAGTAACTGAATTGATATTGATTTGAAAAAAAAACATGCATGTCAATCTTTGATTGGCTAGGGGGCGTGGTCACGTGATTATGTATGGCCTCTGATTAGTAATCACCAGCCCTTGACCGCAGTCAGTGTGAATCCCATGGAGCACCAAGTAAATTTTCGGTAGGGTCAGTGGTTCAAGGTGAAGGTCTTAGAACTGAGAGGTCACTAAATGACCCTGGTTGCTGTGGTGACTGAGGTCACCTTTCTGCTGTACCTGACTGGGATTACTTTGTATTTTATCATTTGTTATTACATGTATTACCATTACCAGGTAACTGTATCATGGATAGATAACATATTAATAAAAAAATAAATAAAAAAGTCAATATTTTTTACTATTCAGTTATGTATTATCTATTCATGATACAGTTACCTGTGACCATTATATGTTTGTTTTTTATCAATATATACAGTCTGGTTCACTGCTTTTGATGTAGTTAAACCTCTTCAAGGACTTATATATATACATACAATCATATGTATATAAGTCCTTGTCACAATACTATACTAGTTGTTGTTGTTGTGGTGACGTGAGGTCGCCTTTCTGCTGTACCTGGTTGTTATGGTGACGTGAGGTCACCTTTCTGTTGTACCTGGTTGTTGTGGTGACGTGAGGTCACCTTTCTGCTGTACCTGGTTGTTGTGGTGACGTGAGGTCACCTTTCTGCAGTACATGACTTGGATTTCATCAAAGATAAAACATTTACAAGTGTATAAAGCTATAAGTGACAAGATAAACCAAAAAAATAAATTTCACTAAGTGAAAATTAAAATATATTGCTTTCATACTCATTAAATTTTGATCATTATTCACTAAAGTTTTAACAAAACTGTCTCTGTAATTGACAGATGACCTTTATTTAGAGGTCAGTTTGTTCTAAATAATCAATGATGGTTTTTCTAAGAAAAACCTGTATTCACAGGATGGCTTATATTCGGTGTTAGATTTTCAAATACAAGTTTGACTGTACACGTATATACAAAGTACACGTGTGTCCCAAAATTTCATGTAGTGTTGACTGTATCAATCGTAACTACTCGGGCATTTCCGTAACTGAGAAATACGCCCCGTACATCAATCGTAACTACTCGGGCATTTCCGTAACTGAGAAATACGCCTCGTACATCAATCGTAACTACTCGGGCATTTTCGTAACTGAGAAATACGCCTCGAACATCAATCGTAACTACTGGGGCATATCCGTAACTGAGAAATACGCCTCGTACGTATGTGTAGGGTTAAAAATTATGGTTATGGGGTTTCCAGGCGTTATACTTTTCAGAACAAGGTACTCGTTTTCAAGAATCATTCTCAGAATTACAGACTTTCAAACGTGTTTATCGCTCGCGATTGATAAAATGATCATCCAGTTCCCATTGAAAGAAAAACAGGTTGTTTACATCGTTGGGTTCCCTTGATGAAAAGTAGCCCGTGAACAACAAAAACAAAATGACGGCCTGCCTTTTATGTCCGAGGCAGTTCCGATTGTTGACAATACAAACCTTGTTTGGTATAACCATGTGTCGCTTGGATTTTATCTGTCTGACCGTGTTTACTACACTGACTTCTTGATTACATTCAATCTTCTCTAATAAGGTGGCAACCACACAAAACAATCCAGACCGGGATCCAGCAGTCCTGAAATAATAATTTCAACAAATGAGACAGAGAACCAGCAGTCCTGAAATTATATAAATACAAAAAATGAGACCGGGATCCAGCAGTTCTGAAATTATTAATACTACAATCAAGACCGGGCACCAACAGTCCTGAAATCGTTACTCCAAGTACATTAGTGACAAAATTTAGTGACGTTAGCCGACATTGTTTTTAAGTGATTTAGTGGTTATAGCAACCTATCTCTCTATTGTCAGGTAATGTGTGGGGACAGGGAACCAATACGTACATGAGCTCTACTGTCAGGTAATGTGTGGAGACAGGGAACCAATACGTACATGAGCTTTACTGTTAGGTAATGTGTGGAGACAGGGAACCAATACGTACATGAGCTCTACTTTCAAGTAATGTGTGGAGACAGGGAACCAATACGTACATGATCTCTTCTGTCAGGTAATATGTGGAGACAGGGAACCAATACGTACATGAGCTCTACTGTCAGGTAATGTGTGGGGACAGGGAACCAATACGTACCTGAGCTCTACTGTCAGGTAATGTGTGGAGACAGGGAACCAATACGTACATGAGCTCTACTGTCAGGTAATGTGTGGAGACAGGGAACCAATACGTACATAAGCTCTACTGTCAGGTAATGTGTGGAGACAGGGAACCAATACGTACATGAGCTTTACTGTCAGGTAATGTGTGGAGACAGGAACCCAATACGTACATGATCTCTACTGTGAGGTAATGTGTACTACAATGTACTTACATACAGGGAACCAATATATGATCTCTACTGTCAGGTAATGTATGCTTCTAACAGACAGGCAACCAGTACATACATGATCTCTACTGTCAGGTAACGTGTACTACTTACATACATGTACCCAATACAAACATGATCTCTACTGTGAGGTAATATGTACTACTTACATACATGTACCCAATACAAACATGATCTCTACTGTCAGGTAACGTGTACTACTTACATACATGTACCCAATACAAACATGATCTCTACTGTGAGGTAATGTGTACTACTTACATACATGTACCCAATACAAACATGATCTCTACTGTGAGGTAATGTGTACTACTTACATACATGGACCCAATACATACATGATCTCTACTGTCAGGTAATGTGTACAACTTACATACATGGACCCAATACATACATGATCTCTACTGTGAGGTAATATGTACTACTTACATACATGTACCCAATACAAACATGATCTCTACTGTCAGGTAATGTGTACTACTTACATACATGGACCCAATGCATACATGATCTCTACTGTCAGGTAATATGTACTACTTACATACATGTACCCAATACAAACATGATTTCTACTGTCAGGTAATGTGTGCTACTTACATACATGGACCCAATACAAACATGATTTCTACTGTCACGTAATGTGTACTACTTACATACATGGACCCAATACATACATGATCTCTACTGTCACGCAATGTGTACTACTTACATACATGGACCCAATACATACATGATCTCTACTGTAAGGTAATGTGTGCTACTAACATACAGAGAACCAATACATACATGATCTCTACTGTCAGGTAATGTGTACTACTTACATACAAAGAACCAATACATACATGATCTCTACTGTCACGCAATGTGTACCACTTACATACATGGACCCAATACATACATGATCTCTACTGTAAGGTAATGTGTGCTACTAACATACAGAGAACCAATACATACATGATCTCTACTGTCAGGTAATGTGTGCTACTAACATACAGAGAACCAATACATACATGATCTCTACTGTAAGGTAATGTGTGCTACTAACATACAGAGAACCAATACATACATGATCTCTACTGTCAGGTAATGTGTACTACTTACATACAAAGAACCAATACAAACATGATCTCTACTGTCAGGTAATGTGTACTTCTTACATACATGGAACCAATACATACATGATCTCTACTGTCAGGTAATGTGTACTTATATACAGAGAACCAATACATACATGATCTCTACTGTCATGTAATGTGTGCTACTAACGTACAGGGAACCAATACTTACGTGCAATGTGCTAAAACTGGTCCATTTCTTCCAGACGTCTGTGTTAGTGTCTCTATATATTTAACAAAGTGTAGAAACTGCTCAGAACTTCCAGGAACATGCATATTTTGGTCCCATTGCGTATACTGCAGGTGTGTGACCTCTATTTGTTCCGAGCGCTTTTTCTATCGAAATGAAAGTAAAATTTAAATCTCTAATGTGGGGTTGAAAGACTTTTATAAAGATAAATGATGATTAAAGCTCTTCTTGAAAGACCGCGGCTGTTTGAATCAGCAGGTGAACTGGTCGCCGTATATATATATAACTGAAAATTGTTGAAAAAAAAACGTCATAAAATCCCGTGAAACAATTCGCTCTCAACTTGTTATGGTTTGAACATTTTGTTCGCTTATTGTTTTCTCGCAAATTTTAGCCTTCCAATGATGGAACAAAATGTAGTTTACGAAATATCACTAATAAAATGTAAAATATGTCAATAATAGTATCTACTGTCAAATTTTAAGATGATTAAAGGGAGACAACACAAATCTCCTAAATGAATTATATTCATACAAAATTAGAGTTGTCTCCCTTTATTCATGTGTACATTATTTATGTCTTTGATATGTCCTGTACAGCTATACTATTTTTACTAGTATATCATTGGACGGATGTTATAATTGTGTTTTTATATAATTTATTAATGATATAGTTTTACGACCGTTTATTTAGTAATACACAATAGTGATATACAAAGTCTTTAATTTTACTAATTTTTACTATATTTGAAAATACCCACCTGGATTTGAAAACTAATTTAATTAAAGCGTACTGAGAAAAAACAATTAGAGAAATCGAATGATTCAATATGATTTTTGATACACCTGCTTTATAATTAGACTAGTTTATGATCTTACTAGTTCAAATCAGAATGGGTTCCAAATACGACCGGTTTACAGAGGTACATTTATAATTGGTTTCAATTCGAAATTCTGCATGTTTTAAAATACAAGTACTTTAACCTGGTATTATAATTAAACTTGAAATATTTGTATTGAAAATAATCTAGACAGAAGGATAGTTTTATGATATAGATATTTGGAGCAACGAAACGATTTCTTAGAAATAAAACAATTTATGTTCACTTAATGTATGATTATTCATGAAATAGAATCGTAAAAATAAAATAAATGGTCAATTTCTATTTCTTTTGCATTTTTCTGTATTAAATGTTGATAGCTGTGCTGATTATTGTAAAAAAATGGTACCTAATTTATACTCCTCCGTTAAGAGCTCATCTGTCTTAAGCAGTCAATTAAGTAATTTCCCCTGACTGGCTGCTTAAGAAAGGTTGGTATGTATTACAAATTTCGTGGTGATAATGGACAGGGTGTAGATCCTCAAATGTTTCTTGCAATCAATCTGTGAACTTGTTAAATTTTCCTTATTTGTTTAAGTGTCAATTAAAACCAAGGAAGTTTCGACGGCAGGCGGTATAGTGATTAAGATTCGTTTGTTAATTGAAAGTCAAGTTGGATCGGAAATATCATAACAATAGTCGGCCTAAGTGACTTGTTATCTTCACCACACACGTCATATAGCATGTATGTGATTTGATATCTTAATGATACTGACTTTAATTCAAACTTTTAATGATTTTGAACATAAGTCAGAGGTACCTAATCCTTATGAATTGTTTCAAACTATTAACTTTCAACCATACAGCATTTTGAAATATTGAACACGAGTCAATTATATGTAACTTTATATCATAAAGGGAGGTAATATTACTAACTAGTACTCTCTGTTTTCTGTGATTGTATAGCATTTTTAATTTCGTATGTAAAAAATCCAAAATTCAGAAAAAGCTTGTGGTGAATGATTTATAAATGATTCATTCTGCATATACAATGAAAAAAAACAGGAGTTTAATGGTTGATAATGAACGCTTGCATTAAGGTCTGTAATCCTTAAATTTGTGGGTTGGGTTATGTAAACTGATAAGCCTAAAACTGCATGTGTGCTCTGTTTACAAACAGAGAGGCCAAACCTCCCGGGAAATTCGATTTCAAATTGACTGCTTGACAGCTTTAAAAGATGGCCAAAGAAACATTTAGAATTAATACTAATATATATAACTAAGATTTTTGGATGAAATGTTTTGACATGGAATAACTTACCTATGTGAGAATTTTAAAAGAGTACTTTTCTGTAGTTTATTAAAAATATCAAAAAGGGCTCTGATATATGAAGGATGCATAATTATTTTCAAAAATCAACCTCAACGCCATCTAGTGTTTATATAGTTCACTGATCCCCCTTTACGTCTATATTATTTACTTTTCTTAATGTTTCCATGGTAATTATAAAATCGAGAATTGAGCGGAACAGGTTTAAGTGCGCGTATACATGCATTAATATTCATAATTGATTAACTTGTCCACTATCACACCAGAGACAAAAGTTGAAAATTTTCAGTATAAACTTTAACTAGATAATAATTATCAAGCACTCGGATGTGTGTTATTTCCGTTGGTATAAATTACATGTATGGTAATTTTGTACACCCGGGAAATATGCATTCATCGAGGTTATACATGTACATCACCATGGTGATGGCACTATATCGTCATATCAGTATTTTAATGTCAACCATATAAGCACATAATAGAACAGAGTAGAACTAAATTACATATATCAACGCATTATACAACAAACAGGTCTCCATAGTTATTTATAATATCATAACCACATTTTTAATTTCTTTAGGAGGTGTGGGGGGGGGGGCTGAATTCGCTTGTGTTAAATAACTAGTTTATATTTTATCGAGTATAAATTCAGATATATCAAGGACTTATATACATACATGTATGTATATAAGTCCTTGGATATATATAACATCCCTTTTAGATAAATAAACTGTAAAAAAGTCTCTGATCAAACCACTAAGTCTAACAATCATTTTTTGGCTTAAAATAAGTTCGATGTTAATTATCATAGTAAAATATGACATGTCTACATATAATACATGTACCTGGCATAATTCGCATAATTTTTTACCAATTTAAATAGCATGTAGTAATAAAATCCAATACAGGTCATGGTTCAGTGAGCTAATTATATATATTGCACTTACAGTCAGTATTAACTGGGACCATTATACACATGTATATTGATAATCACGTTAATTGGCGATGTAATCTGCATTCATCTATAAATGTTGATCCGTCTTACTATATGGAAACAAATTTAATTATTTTATATTTTTATGACAGGGTTGTGCTCAACAGCTAATTTAAAGCCATTCATTATGTTTCTATACTTTAATTCTGATGCTTATCTTTTCGCACTTTGTTTTGTTAAAATTATCTATATGTGTATATTGGTCCCGGGAATTATGTTTTTAAAGATCACAAAATGAACAAAATACATCTTAATCAAGATTAATGATCTTTAGTTATAAATTAAAGAAATGATAAAATATGCTTGAATTAGTAGTTTCATTATATTAAACAGTAAAAATGTTGATTCACAAAGTGACACTAACATCTAAGCTATACTTATACTGTATATATCCGCATACTGATTTTACCTCTAAAGCCATGCTCCCTGGTTACGGGAATATACAAATAACTATAATTATCATGTAGGTACCTTATTATGAGAAACAACACGTTTCAAAACTGGTCAATTCAGATCGCACATGGAAGCAAGAAAATGTTAGAAATATTAATACATTAATATTCAATATGAATCAGCAAAGAATCTAGCTTGTGCACGTAACTGGGAAAATGTGATGCTAAAATTACAACATGGCTTTCGTGGTGTTTGAATATCCGCTATTATGTCTAGTTATAGAAATTTCTTTGTATGTTAATTCACAATGTATTTATAATCTGGACCGGCAAGGATAACTTTGTAACGATCAAGGAAGCAATAAGATAGAATACAACATAATTGAAATTTATATCATTATAAAGAAGAAAGATGCAATATTGTGCTCATAACTGGGAAAATATTGTACTTAAATGTATATTGCAAAATGACTTTCTCGGTGCTTGAATTCCGCCATCTTGCCCAGTTTTAGGAATTTCCTTGTATGTTTTTAAAAATCTAGACCGACAAGGATAATTTTGTAACGATCAGTGAATCAAGAAGATAAAATACAACATAATTGAAATTTATATCATTATAAAGAAGAAAGATGAAAAATTGTGCACATAGCTGGGAAAATATTGTATTTATATTGCAAAATGACTTTCTCGGTGCTTGAATTCCGCCATCTTGCATAGTTTTAGGAATTTTCTTGTATGTTAATACACAATGTTTTTATAAATTTTGACCGACAGGGATAATTTTGTAACGATCAGGGAAGCAAGAAGATAAAATACAACATAATTGAAATTTACATCATTATAAAGAAGAAAGATGTAAAATTGTGCACATAACAGGGAAAATGTTGTGCTTATACTACAAAATGTCTTTCTAGGTGTTTGAAATTCCCACTTTTGCTTAATTGTAGAAATTTCCTTCTTTGTTCATATGAAAAATCTAGACCGACAGGGACAATTTTGTAACGATCAGGGAAGCAAGAAGATAATATATAACATAATTAAAATTTATATCATTATAAAGAAGAAAGATGCAAAATTGTGCACATAACAGGGAAAATGTTGTGCCTTTATTATTAATAAAGTTATTACAAGTTAAATAAATACTTCCTCTATAACTCTATATAGAGCACCTGTCACCGCCATGTCATCGATATCGCAAAAAAGTCGATTTTCAAGGGGGACAACTTTCCCGATAAGCCAACTGATAAGCTCTGAAAGCTGGCAATGAGTTAAATCATACATGTCTTTAGAGTACAATATTTCTTAAAAAGTGAAACTTAATAATATATATATATTCGCATAAATATAGACATTGTAAACAATTTTATGATATAATTTCTAATTTCAAACGCATTATAAATGTAAGAGGCTATATTTTTAATGACTTTTTCATCTTCAGTATTGATCAATTCAATAGATTTTACCATGTTAGGTATAGTAATGTACAAAAAAACAGCAATGGCTATTTATTTGAAAAAGGAGTGACATTAAAAAACTGGCGTTCTTTCAATTCTTGTTATGCATATATTGATATCATTTTGGTATAGCTCTTTACGTTAGACATTTAAGGTGTTAGGATCCTAACTCCCATTTTTTTCTCAAAATGGGGCGGACAGATTTTGGATATGTTTATATAATTTTCATAGATTAAAAAATAAACAATGACATTCCTTTGGGTTATTTTCCCTTTAAATTTGAAATGAATTATGTGAGAGTTACCCATTTTTAAAAGATATAAGAAAAATTTCAATGAAAACTCATGGTAAAAAGATGCAGTAACACAGCATCAATATAATTTGATAAAGAAAAATATAGATGACCATGCACTATCAAAAGAAATTAATGTTTTTCAAGAAGTGCAACAACTCTAACAAAAAATTAAAAAAGGGTCGTAAAATGGATTGAAGTTTCTGAGATAACTACCAAAGCAATAATGATAATTTGGAAATTCAGTTTTTGTAATATTAACATTTTGTGCAGCATTGGACAGATACATCAGAAAGGTACAGTGTTCGGATCCTAATATCTTAAGTATTGTTGTTAGTTAAGCCTAGAAGTAATGATATCCATGAAATATGCAAGGTATATCCAATTTATATCTGTTGAACATATGAACATTTTTTACTATAAAACTATTCAAACCTTGTAATAATGGACTCTGAATTTTAAGGAAATGTTTAAATAAGTTTTTCTTTGCTATTACATGAACGCGGTCGTACAGATTAAGAAAAACGTCTTTCTCATCCAGGACTGAATATCTATATTTTCCTTATAGTGACAATTTAGATACAATTTGATAAACAGCTTATTCATTTTGTGAAGTCTCAAATTACACGTAAACAACTGACAGTAAACCAAAACATTGCTTTATCACGCGATTTCTAGGGATGCATGACGTGTCTGTAATTTGAACTTGCGTTTCGACATTCCAATAATAGCTTTTAGCAAGTGTATTAGTTTCCGCCTTGCAGTATTTTTTATGTATTTGTCAATAGTTTAGGTTTGCATGTTTATTACAATTAACTTGCAAAAGCGTTCAAGTAGCTGAAAATCGCCCATTTTAGAAATGATGTAACATATACTCCTATCAAAATATAGCGATCCTCTTACGGTTAAAATTGGCTTGCACGAATGCTAATTGTTGTTTGTTTATGACAACCGAAGTTGCAATTTATTTTCACTATTATTATTATTTGACACCTTCGACATGTGAAAAGTGTGTGTCAGTGAAAGGCGACAAATAATGTTCATTTAACGTCATTGTATGTTCCAAAACTTAATTACATTGACTAAATTCAAACCCATTTACTCCACGACAGAATATACCGAATTCATTAAAGGCTAATCGACCGTGAAATGACGTAACCCACGACTTATACTTTAATGTAATAATGTTCGTATATATTTCGTATATACAGAAGAACTATTATGTTAAGACCACCATATGGACAAAAACTACGGTCTTGATTCTGAATATAGACAAGAAGAGGATTAATAGAACGAAATTTGATGACGCATTAACTCATGATACCATCATACTGTTCGACAATTACAAACAAACATAACTAACTTTATCAACAAATGTGTTAAATTCTGTACCCGAACTGAAAATATATGTGCACATGGATATAATCAATATAATATTATTTACAATATCAATAAACATGAAATAAATTCATACTAACAAGGTTTGAGAGAATTCTTCTTTGTCTTAAAAACTTGTATGGTACGTTATTTTTTCAGGAGATAATCGACCTACATAAGGGAAAAATTAAGTTGAGGAGATTCAGCAATAGCACTTAAGAAATTTCCTCATATCTAAGGGAAAATCATAACCTTTAATAGGGTAGAAGAAGTGTAGGCTATGAGAACAGTCGGTAGAACTGCGAAATGGCATTTCGAGGATCAAGGGTTTGAGCTCTTGAAAATCTGTTACACTGTGCTATCACCCAATAAAATGTTTTTGACAGTCATGTGTATTGTTACAGCTTCGGGCATTTATTATTTCAAGCCACCCCGAGTGACTGCGTGGTACGGTTTTACCATCAAATTTTTCCACAACAAGCAACATCTTTACACGTGCATACTCGAACAACCCAAAGCTAGCTAACTGCATTTCGATATTTTTACACAAAGGCCTGTATTCTTCATCATTTTGGAAAAACTTACGTTGTTGATATACAATATGGGAGCTCACAACGAGGAACGTAAGTTCCTCACAACTTTTTTGCCGAAGGATAAATTACACTCGTTGTGAGTTAAACGTGCGTGATATCGTAAGTGCGCGAATCTATATCATTAGTGGGATAGTTCAAATCGTTCGTTCGCGAATGTGAGAGTGCACAGCGTTAGTGTGCTAATCCATATCATTAGTGGGAGAGTCCATGTCGTTTATGTGAAAGTTCTTATTATTAGTGTGCAAGTCCATCACTCAATCAATACACCGGCGACAGCGGTATATAATAAATGCCAAGATAAAAATAAAGTCCCCGATCCATACGAGCAAATGTGATTTACTTGGGGGGGGGGGTAAACATCAACATGAACGAATGAACAGTCATTTGGGAGCGTAGCGGGAACGATAACTCAACATTATAGAGATTGATAAAGGAGTGCGACATTTAGCGTTGATGTTGCGACAAATAGCGTCAGTACTATTTGTTGCGACTTTTGGCGTTATAGATGCGACTTATAGCGTCAGGAGGTTTTACGACATTTAGCGTTGGTTGTGACATTTAGCGTCAGCCTTGCGACATATAACGTCAAATGCGATATTTAGCGTCGGTGCGACATATAACGTTGCTACAGTGTTTTACAAAACGTATCATGTTCGGAACTATTTAAGGTGGAACCAAACGATTGAAATAACGTCGTTTTCGACGTCAAAACGGACGTTTTAACGGTATTTATAGTACCTCTATGAAAATACATATCGCTGTATTAATGTTATATAGATATTTCATGAAATAAAAATTCATAATGGAGAATAAAATTACCTATGAGCTGGTATAATCTTAATGTTCATAACTTAATTATGAGTGCAAGTTAAACGATTTTAGATTTACTTTTAAGTGTTTTTTATTCTCACTCACTTTAGATTATAATTCTTTTAAAATCTGCCCGAGGGATTTTCTTTATTTTTCTGGATTAAAGATGGTTGTGTCTTCTGTCGTTCTCATGAATTTAAAGGAAATATATCGAGCCGTTTTTATTTTATCGAAGTTTTACCACATAGCATTACCCAATAAAACGTCAATTCGCTGCGAACAACGTCGTTTCGTCTTGTATAAATTAACGTTCGGTTGATTTCATACAATTAAGTGAATTTACGCATAGGTCATAATAGGAATAAACTTGGTAGAGGTCCACTGGATAATGCTACACATTAAATATCTTTATATACACCCCAAGCATTGTGGTATCGGACAAGTAGATAATATAAGATTTTCCCATTTGTTGTCATGGCAAAACCTGAGTTTTGCATGGATTTTTTAACAAGTTTGGTATAGAGCTTCATGCCTTGAACGTCCGTGTAAAGTTTCATTGAAACTGGCCAACTACTTAAGAAGGAGGTGTTGTTTAAAGCAATTGTTGACGGACGCACATACGGACGACGGACATCAAGCTATCACAATAATTGTTAATAGCTCACAATGAGCTCTGGTGATCTAAAAGACATACATAGAATACATATTTTTCAAACACACGTCATGTTTTGATATCATGTATTTATTCTATTTCACTTACCAGTACTATTTACACAGTGATCTAAAACTATTTGATGGAATTAATGACACATTTTGGTTAGTAACCCTGACCACGTTGACTTTCTTTTCATACAACAAAAACATGGCATGATCAATTCAACGTGCTAAATTTTGTGGAAAATTGCAAACGTAATCACTTAATGGAACTAAATTGGAAGATATGATTATTATTGGCCTTTTTTATAAAAACAAGGTTCTTTGACTGACATAAATATTTTATGTTATGAGCGAGATGTGTAGTTATATGTAAAGTTTGAATATAATTACGTACGCTTGTATATTCTACGTATAGTAAATATTATGATTTCCCCCCAAAAAATATGACCCCACAATGAATATATTGTAATAGTTCATTTATGATGTAGATTCTTAATGTTAAAATGATGACCAGAATAACCCAGAAAAAAATAAAGAAAATCAGATTTTACGTAATTTCATTCTTTATTATGAATGAAATATCTATATAACATTAAAAGAGCGATAGGTATTTTCATAGAGGTACTATAAATACCGTAAACACGTCCGTTGTTCCAATCGTTGGTTCCACCTAAAGTCCGAAACATTGCAACAATCCTGACTTAAACAATTTCAAACACATATAAGTGGTCGTGTGTTCAATGCGGATATCAGATGTTTCTGTTGTACGATGGTTAAGCTGTATCAACTATCATATTTCATTCTTTCAAAAGAAATCCATCAAAACAATACAGTTCAGTGCGAATCTATATTTTCTTATTGCATTTAAACATTTCAAGGACGTTATTGACCTGTTCATCGTGTTGTATCGTGCATTTACGTGTGAATCATATTTCATGGGAATAGTCATGGCCTTAATTATGTAATAAATCCTTTATATATTAAATTTCTTAATTTCTTAACAATTATGCTTCCACTTATATTGCTTCTACATAAATTTTGAAAGATACGGAATTCACTGATGATCAATTATAAATGAAAATTGATCGAACTGGTCTGAATATGGCGACAATCGATCACGGTTTATAAAAATCGATTATTGCTACACCCACTTCTACAGAGAACATATGATGTTTTAATATTACTGGCATTAACTGTCAAAGTTTTTAGTGTCTTATTTTTCCCTAAGTTGCACAGCCGATTAAGGCCAGAAGAACAGGACAGTGGATATTCCATACTCCTGTATTGAAGATACGTCCGGCCTATTGCAGTTAGTTCTCGCACTGAAGGTTCACACCGGCCGTATTGAGTTAGTTTCCCGCATTGAAAGTACATTCTAGCCGTTTTTAGTTAGTTTCCCGCAATGAAGGTACACCGTAGCTGTTTCCAGTTAGTTTCCCGCATAGAAGGTATTATTATTTTGAAACTTAGGTATGAATAAGTATTTAGCAGTTCATAAAACTTGTTGGCCACAGCCATGTACCGGTACGTGTTCCAGTGGTTTAAGTTAGCTGAATTTGTAACCAACTGATCCTGGTTTGATTCCTGGTTGCGGCATGCAGGTCATACCTTTCCATGAAAAAAAAATTACAATGTTGATTTTTCTCCATATATGAAGAAGTTGCCAGTTCCTTGTGGAAGTGGAAGTTACAATACTGTCCAGCAAAACAGCCGCTGTAAGAAACTTAAAAATTGTTGAAAAAACAGTGTTAAATCTATTAAAAATAAGATAAATAAAACTTGTATTGAAAAAAACTTGAGTTGGGTGATGTCAGCTGTTCAGGATTGTTACCTTGCTGACAGCCTGTAAAAGCCAGTAGTTATTGATTTAACACTGTTAATGTGTCACCTTCCTGTATAAATGTAACAAGATGAGAACTGTATATAATACTATTAAGGTTAAACATTCACAAAACATCTTAAAGTCATTGTTGGAAAAGTCAATGTTCTGCCATGCTTCATTGTGGTCAACCAAGATCCCGGCCGTTTTGAGTTAGTTTCCCGCATTTAAGGTAGGCTACATCCAAGCCATTTTAAGATAGTTCCCGCATTGAAGTTACATCCTAGCCGTTTTCAGTTAGTTTCCCGCATTGAAGGTACATCCAGGCCGTTTTCAGTTAGTTTCCCGCATTGAAGGTACATCTAGGCCGTTTTCAGTTAGTTTCCCGCATTGAAGGTACACCCAAGCCGTTCTTAGTTAGTTTCCCGCACTGAAGGTACATCCTAGACGTTTTAAGTTAATTTTCCGTATTGAAGGTACATCCCAGCCGTTTTGAGATAGTTCCCGCATTGAAGGTACACCCTAGACGTTTTGAGATAGTTCCCGCATTGAAGGTACACCCTAGACGTTTTGAGATAGTTCCCGCATTGAAGGTACACCCTAGACGTTTTGAGATAGTTCCCGCATTGAAGGTACACCCTAGCCATTTTGAGTTAGTTTCCCGCATTGAAGGTACACCCTAGACGTTTTGAGATAGTTCCCGCATTGAAGGTACACCCTAGCCGTTTTGAGTTAGTTTCCCGCATTGAAGGTACACCCTAGACGTTTTGAGATAGTTCCCGCATTGAAGGTACACCCTAGACGTTTTGAGATAGTTCCCGCATTGAAGGTACACCCTAGACGTTTTGAGATAGTTCCCGCATTGAAGGTACACCCTAGCCATTTTGAGTTAGTTTCCCGCATTGAAGGTACACCCTTGACGTTTTGAGATAGTTCCCGCATTGAAGGTACACCCTAGCCGTTTTGAGTTAGTTTCCCGCATTGAAGGTACACCCTAGTCGTTTTGAGATAGTTCCCGCATTGAAGGTACACCCTAGCCGTTTTGAGTTAGTTTCCCGCATTGAAGGTACACCCTAGACGTTTTGAGATAGTTCCTGCATTGAAGGTACATCCCAGCCGTTTTGAGATAGTTCCCGCATTGAAGGTACACCCTAGCCGTTTTGAGTTAGTTTCCCGCATTGAAGGTACACCCTAGACGTTTTGAGTTAGTTTCCCGCATTGAAGGTACACCCTAGACGTTTTGAGTTAGTTTCCCGCATTGAAGGTACACCCTAGACGTTTTAAGTTAGTTTTCCGCATTGAAGGTACACCCTAGACGTTTTGAGATAGTTCCCGCATTGAAGGTACACCCTAGACGTTTTGGGTTAGTTTCCCGCATTGAAGGTACACCCTAGACGTTTTGAGATAGTTCCCGCATTGAAGGTACACCCTAGACGTTTTGAGATAGTTCCCGCATTGAAGGTACACCCTCGACGTTTTGAGTTAGTTTCCCGCATTGAAGGTACACCCTAGACGTTTTGAGTTAGCTCAACGGCTGGCTGTACCATCAATGTCGGGATCTAACTAACAAAACACAATGTATATCCTCAATACGTTAACATAACATAACAGTTCTTAGATCAGTGCCGGTATACCCGCTGCTGTGCGCCATCCAAAACGTAAACAAAAAGCCGCCATCTTGGATGAAAAAGGTAATATTTTGCTTATTTCTTCGATTTCGCTTTTCTTTAAAATTTCTGCTATAGCAAAGAACATGCTACACAATTTTCTGGACACGTTGATACCCATAGTATTTACTAGGTACCTCTGGTATAAAAGTTACCTTGGACAAGAAAATCGAATCGAGAGAAAAATTCCGTGGTGCACAGCAGCGCATTTAGTATTTTTCGATCTTTTTGTCCAGAAAATTGACTTGTTCCAATGTCGACGCACATTTTTATCCTTAAGTTGTAAAACAGAAGCTTAAAATTAGACTGTTGGTACATATAGCAACGTATTTTCTAGTATAACAAATTTCTGAGTTATTTGGTGGACAGCAGCGTGGGAATAAGAAGGGTGGACAGCAGCGGAAACGGGTGCACAGCAGGAGCTTTTTTGCGTACTTGAGACTGTTCCTGAATAACCATTCGTTAAATACTTGTAACTCTTTAATTTTTTTCATCCAATGAGGGGAATTTATTTGTAGTCAATCGTTTAAAAAATGCTTATCATAGGCATTGTTCTGAAATGCAAATATTTATAATTGCTTCACTGATGAAGTATTTATTCATTTACTAATGGAAAGCTTTAAAGGCATTATCACGTGACACGGGCGGTATCGAAGAACCATTATCAGCGTTTTTGAACTAAAAAAACAACATCAAAACCTTGTTTACTTTTCGTGAAATGGATGCACGCAGGCTGTCATAATTACTCGTTTATATGAACTGAATTTCTGGAATTTGTTGATGAAATTCATTTTCTAGTGATGAAGAATTAAATGATGTTTTCTGTGCACTTTTAGAAAGATGAACACGTGCGACCACTGTGGAGCCGCAGACTAGACATATAGCGGTGGTGCACGAACGCCCATGGTTTCAGAGACCGGATACAGCCAAGCAGATGCAGGTTAATAAAAAAAGCAAAATCATAACATTTTCAATCTTCTATTTTTTTCTTGTGATAGATATGTTATGTAAGACCAATACATTGTGTAAGAAACATACATATAACTAAGTCTTTTCATAAAATATCAAATAATGGTACGAGTATACTTTAAATAATATCATGTATTAGTTATAAATAATCAATTTTAACTATCATGCTTAACAAATTTACATTATCAACGTTGTATCAATAATAAAACATAACCTTAAAACTACAAATCTTATGACAGGTAACCATCATGGTGACGTAAAGCATGCAACTAGTTCAGCACAGAGCACGACCACGACCTTGCTCAGTATGTGAAAATCGGTTGCACAAGGAAAAACAGTTCAACTGTGATACTTGCGACAGAGAATTTGCTTATGTATGCCACCTCCGCAAACACATGGAATTGTTAAAAGCTTTAAAAAGTTTCGGTTAGATAACTCAATTATTATTTCTGTGATTTTAGTCATTATTTCGAAATAATGGTGTTTATTTATTACTGTCTTTGAGTTCTATTGCTGTTCTAAAAACATTATGCTGAATAATTATTAACTGAGTTGTTTTATTTTGATTATTGAAATAAGATGCTCAATGATAATTGTCTGTGGTTTTATGGTTACTGAAATATGATGGTCAACTGTAATAATGATACTTATATAAATGTGATTCTTTGCAATTTGACCAAGTTGTCTTTGTTTTTGATGATTCAGCATTCTAATATTTTTTTTACAAATTCTATTGCATAAAGCAAATAAACATATATTTGTACATGATTTTGTTTTTCCTTTCCTACACGATCCATCGGCAGAGGGTTAACATGATGTAAAATTATAAACAGATACATGTACATGCACATAATAAAGTAAAAACACTTCCAAATCATGCACATATACATTAATGTTATAATTGTACAAACTATCCTCAGTAGGAATATATGCAGCTATCCAAGGGGTCAAATATGGTCATTTGAAACTACTTCAAAAAACCCGAGAGCCATGCATATGCTATAAAAACTTGGTGCCTATATTTCTCACAACGTAAGTTGTATTGTAAACTACATTTTGGACTTCTTATTAATATACTTATAAAGTGAATATACAAAGATATCCAAAAAAACATTTCATACAACAACTACATGTACAATATTCGACAATTTGATGCAATGAAGTCCGTATACTGTACTTTACAATGTTTTATCAATATTCTTAACACTAGATACTGTTCTCCAATTGATGTCACATAGTCAAACATAAAAATCATCGGATATTCCCATCTGATGGCAAGGTAGCATCTTGGACATGTTGCATCTTGCTCTTTCCCAGCAAACTCCCAAAGACCCTTTGAGCGCTGTATTCTTCTCAAACGTAACATGGTCGTATTTCCATCGCCCAGCAAGTCGCTTCCTTTGGATCGTGTCGAACTGGTGATTCCTGATTGAATAAAAAACATATAATTATTGAAACATATCCGATACTTATAATTGCAAATGTGTATGCTATACTTTGTGTTTATTGATACATGTAGTGTTATACAGGAGCAGTCTTGATTTTTGGGAAACAGATTTATGATTCTCAAGTACGCAAAAAAGTACGACTACGCCGTTCTTAATAAAACGCCGTGTCTACAAACTTCTGGATCAGCCCTCTTTGTGATAGTTTATTTGATAATAAATATTGATGTAATTTACAAATAGTGTTTAAGCAATACAAAACATACAGTTGTAAATTCGGAATTTTGTAATACATAATAATTATATAAATCACATTTCTAGATGTACATTGTCACAATTGTCAGGAATGTACTAATTACATTTACATTAGGCATATATCGGGTGTTTACGTCTAAACTCGGTTGAACCTTGTAGGCCGTCAGTAGAACTACGTTTCTATGTTTCGCTCAACTTACACTAATTCGTCGTGTAGTTTTTGTGTAGGCACTGTTCATGGTTGACCTTTATACGGAAACTGCCGAAAAAATCTTGTTCCCAGCATTGTATGAATTGAATATTACAAATGCATTTGTTTCAGTTCATGCTAGCTGTTGCTTAGTGCTAATTGGTTTCGCCTTGCTAAACTTTCAATCATCGAAGTTAATATGCATGTGTCGGTATAATAATAATGGAGGAACGGTTAAATCAAATTAAATAAGTAAACCGTACGAAGCAATAAGAATTTGTTCGCATTAACATTTTAAGATGACACACAAACAAATAGATAGAATACATGCATTTGTCATTTACACGCAAGAATATGTAATTTGTAAACATACATAGAGTAAGGAAAGATTCAAGCCATATGTCACTTGCTGATTGAAAGAAGCACAAAGACGCACGGCAGTAGCAGTTGGTTTAAAATGAATGAAACAAGACAATATGCAATTGTCATTTATCAGCCTGCAACTACTGGCGGATATTCCATTCCATATTATATCATTAGGAAAAAGTTTAGTTATTGCTTTTTGGTTAGGACCATAAATGGTCGTGTATTCGACAAACAAAAGATGACATAGTTAAAACCAATTCATTATTTGTTCTAAGCTTATCTTTCGTACAGATAAGCCACACTTTGTCGCCATAATAAATGACTACGACCGGCTCTGATATATTGAATATTACGACTGACTGATTTTTATATTTTGCTGTTAGGAACTTAGGGGTGGGTCTTGTGTCCGGACATATGATTAATTTTCGGTATTATATGTCTATGAAAAGTACTCCTTATATCTTACGTCTTTTACAACAGGACCGAGATTTGGCCAACCATCTGTACTGAATCTTGTACCCGGAGAAGGTAGGTGAATTAGTTCACTTGTATTGTGCGATTTTATAAATCTATCGTACATGAATAATTTCACGGTCAATGCTTGCATTTATTTTTGGCTTCGGTAGGATTCTGTTACTTTCGTAATCTTTACTATATTTTTCGTTATACCCATTGTTGAATGTATAATCATGTATTTAACGATGTGCTACATACTACATGTACTATATATAACATGGGGCATTCCCTAACGGAATAATAAACGAAAACTATCGACTGTGATACGAAGCTAAAAAAATCACATGTATGGTCCGACAACGACCTGTGAATGATCAAAGATCAGCTAAGTCAATTTTGTAGGGTGTGTGGCATTTCGGAATGCTTCGGTGGTTTCCGTAATATACATAGATATCAGTTATTTGTTAGTTTTAGATGGGATTCACAGCGTAGTTCGATCGGTAAAGGCGCCAACCTCTTTACTTATGCAGTTGTTGCGGGTTCGAATCCCATATGAACGCTTTTTCCTTTCCATTTTATTAGGCTTTTTGGCATTATGTTATTTGCAAATTTTTACTTCAATATTTGGAACGAATTTTGTATGTATTTCATCTTATTCTAGTTCATGTTATTTAAATTTCAACTACTCCTTTCCATTTTTAATTTAATTTTTGTTATTGCATATTTTTAGTTGAATATTTGGAATGAATTTCTTATGTATTTCAATTTAATTTCATTTCATGTAATTTCAATTTCAATGACTTCTTCGTAAGCAGTGTCTTTACTGGAGCTGCTATGCACTGTAAGAATCTAATACATTGCTTCGTTATAATATGACATCGTCTGCATTACATTGAGAACAGAATTGAATTTGATTGCAAATATATACCCTTTTAACATAAAGGCTCCGAAATCACGAGCGATGCATGATTTGAAAAAATAGTAGCAATATTATGGATACGAACAGTTCAGTTTGATAATGTTACTAGAGCACTGATTTCAGGCCTACGTATGCCACTTACAACAGTGGCCCTCAAAATTCTAATCTAAGGTACTTGGTCATTGTATTATCCATATTTTAAAGAATGGTACAATGCTCGACCTTTCGTTACGACTCACTGCTCGATTTCTATCTATAGCGACCCTGTAATTATTCAGTTTTGACAGTTTAATAAAATCGGACTATATAGTACACAACATAAATGTAAAAATGAGTCCACATGAGGATATCATGAATCCATAATTATTGGGTGGAAAATGTTTAATTTTTGTATCTTTTGCTCGATATGAGAAATATAAAATCCAAATTTAAACGATTGGAAAGTTTTTTTACTTCCTATTATGAATTGTCATAAGCCAGTCTGAAATGTATATTAATGAACCACCATGTAATGCATCTTCATTAACCAATCTGTAGTGTATCTTCATGAAACAATATGTAGTTTATCTACATGAAACAGTATGTTATGTACCTTCATGAAACTGTATGTAGTGTATCTTCTTGAAACAGTATGTAGTGTATCTACATGAAACAGTATGACGTGTATCTACATGAAACAGTATGTTATGTTCCTTCATGCAACAGTATGTTATGTACCTTCATGAAACAGTATGTAGTGTATCTTCATGAAACAGTATGTAGTGTATCTTCATGAAACAGAACGTAGTGTATCTTCATGAAACAGTATGTAGTGAATCTTCATGAAACAGTATGTAGTGTATCATCATGAAACAGTATGTAATATATCTTCATGAAACAGTATGCAATATATCATCATGAACCAGCATTTAGTGTATCTTCATAAAACAGTAAGTAGTGTGTCTTCATGAAACAGTATGTAGTGTATCTTCATGAAACAGATACATACAGTATGTAGTGTATCTTCATGAAACAGTATGTAGTGTATCTTCATGAAACAGATACATACGGTTCGTAGTGTATCTTCATGAAACAGTATGTAGTGTATCTTCATGAAACAGTATGTAGTGTATCTTCATGAAACAGTATGTAGTGTATCTTCATGAAACAGTATGTAGTGTTTCTTCATGAAACAGTATGTAGTGTATCTTCATGAAACAGTATGTAGTGTATCTTCATGAAACAGTATGTAGTGTATCTTCATGAAACAGATACATACAGTATGTAGTGTATCTTCATGAAACAGATACATACAGTAAGTAGTATATCTTCATGAAACAGATACATACAGTAGTAGTGTATCTTCATGAAACAGTATGTAGTGTATCTTCTTGAAACAGTTTGTAGTGTATCTTCATGAAACCGTATGTAGTGCATCTTCATGAAACATGATCTAATATATCTTCATGAAACAGTATGTAATATATCTTCTTGAACCAGCATTTAGTGTATCTTCATGAAACAGTATGTAGTGCATCTTCATGAAACATGATCTAATATATCTTCATGAAACAGTATGTAATATATATTCTTGAACCAGCATTTAGTGTATCTTCATGAAATAGTATGTAGTGTATCTTAATGAAACAGTGTGTAGTGCATCTTCATGAAACATGATTTATATATCTTCATGAAACAGTATGTTATATATCTTCTTGAACCAGCATTTAGTGTATCTTCGTGAAACAGTATGTAGTGTATCTTTATGAAACAGTATGTAGTGTATCTTCATGAAACAGCATGTAATATATCTTCTTGAACCAGCATTTAGTGTATCTTCATGAAAGAGTATATAGTGTATCTACATGGAACAACATGTAGTGTATCTTTATGAAACAGCATGTTGTGTGTCTTCATGAAACATTATGTAATATATCTTCATGAAACAGTTTGTAATATATCTTCATGAACCAGCATATGGTGCATCTTCATGAAACAGGATGTAATATATCTTCATGAAACAGTTTGTAATATATCATCATGAACTAGCATGTGGTGTATCTTCATGAAAAAGGGTGTAATATATCATCATGGACCAGTATGTAGTGTATCTTCATGAAATATGATGTAATATATCATCATGAACCAGTATGTAGTGTATCTTCATGAAAAAGGATGTAATATATCATCATGAACCAGTATGTAGTGTATCTACATGGAACAGCATATAGTGTATCTTCATGAAACAGCATGTAGTGTATCTTCATGAAACAACATGTAGTGTATCTTCCTAAAATAGTATGTAGTGTATCTTTATGAAACAGTATGTAGTGTATCTTCATGACACAGTATGTAGTGTATCTTCATGAAACAGCATGTGGTGTATCTTCATAAAACAGTATGTAGTGTATCTTTATGAAACAGTATGTATTGTATCCTTATGAAACAGTATGTAGTGTATCTTCATGAAACATCTTGTAGTGTATCTTCCTAAAATAGTATGTAGTGTATCTTTATGAAACAGTATGTAGTGTATCTTCATGATACAGTATGTAGTGTATCTTCATGAAACAGCATGTGGTGTATCTTCATAAAACAGTATGTAGTGTATCTTCATGAAACATCTTGTAGTGTATCTTCCTAAAATAGTATGTAGTGTATCTTTATGAAACAGTATGTAGTGTATCTTTATGAAACTGTATGTAGTGTATCTTTATAAAACAGTATGTAGTGTATCAGTGGGGTAAGGCTTAACCTAAAATTTAACGCAGTGGTAATGTTTAACGTACGATTTAATCAAGATATGGTCGAACCTAAGATTTAATCCAGTGGTTAGGTTTAACCTAAGATTTAATCCAGTGGTTAGGTTTAACCTAAGATTTAAGCTAGTGGTAAAGTTAAACCTAAGATTTAATCCAGAGGGGTAAGGTTTAATCTAATCTACATGCTATTTCACGTCTATATAATATAACTCTTATATGATACTCTCCGTAATTATGATAAAACACTCTTATGTAATGATTTATATATTATATCTCTCTTATAACATACACTCTACATGTTATATAACTGTTCTACACTTGAAAGACATACAATTAGCTTGCTGTAGTTCAAACTCCCTTTATTACACACTCGTGTTGTGTTTAGATCTAATCCCGATCATTTAAATTATTTTACAATATCTTCTAAAATTTAAGATGTTATCACACCTTGTCAGTCAGTGCATACCATATCAGTAGTGTGCATACGCATCAAGTTTGAGCAAAATCATTCTGAAACGACGTCATTAACAAATGATACCTGTAAATAGTTCTTTGTCAGATTTATAGGAATCCTAGATATGTATTTGTCTGCCATTGTTAAATCTACTTATGAATATTTCAAAAGATTTGAAGTTTATAATCTAACAATACACCAGTTAATTCACATTCACGTGGATAATAAATCAATTCAGGCGCTCTATTGAAGCAAATTAAAATACTGCCAGTTTTGTATTTGAATAGAATTTCATGCAAAACAAAATTATTTCAAGGATAATGTATTGCACGGTATTCAATTTGCAAAAACGGATCATTCGATTGAAATTTGATCGTCTTCGTAAATAGGCGAGTGTAGGATATATAACGAACTTCTTATCTCTTCTCTTACAAATTGTATCGAAAAGCTCAAAAGTCGATAATTGCTGACAAGCCTGAAGGGGTGTACAAATTAAGATTAAATTCTATTTTGCGACAATGTTCCTCGCTTCATAATAAACCATAGTCACACAAAGCAGATTATATGTATTGTGTCTCTACTCTGGGCATAATTAATTGGTTACCATGTATACTTAATTTACGACTTACAATTGGATACAATTTCACATATATCAATTGCGCTAATAGTAGACTATATGCAATATATGTACAACGATTTATAACTGATCCATTGAAGAACAACAATAAACACAATGGAAATATGAACCATATATTAATGATTCTTTGAACAATTATTTGAAACTATGGACGGTTCTCCTTTAAAGGATTGTAATTTGTCAATAGTTCACTATAATGTAAAATGACTGGAGAGTAAACTCGATTATTTCATAGACACAAGTTTATAATATTCTCATGCAATACTCAATACTCAAGCATTGGCAAAGATGCACACCATAGCGCAAAAAACCACACTAAGGTCCATTAACACTGTACCCATCTTTAGTAGTCCCTCGACATTGTTAATTCAAATCACAGGACTTCCCGACAAATTTCACATGTGAGGAAGCTTTCCATGTAATTAGCTAAGGCTAAAAAAAAATATGTGTGGTTCAGGTAACCCGACCGATCCCAATTTTTCCCGCCGACCCTGACTATTTGTCGATTTTTGGAACGAAAAAAAATCGCGGTTGTAGTACGAACGAGTCTGGAACGAAAAATATTGAGTACGAACGGAAACGCTTTGAAGAACGAGAAAGCGTCTATCGATATTGATCGCGCAATATGACAGCTAGTCCAACTAATTAGACCGTTTGTGACGACGAGATACTTTTTCGACTTGGCCCCGTCCCGCACAGTGCTTATTTTTGTGTGCGGAAAATCCCCAATTAAAACCCGTTGGGCACGATAACTACAATGTCTGTGACCAAAGTGAACCGTTCGGTAGGTAGAAAACACGTTTCTATACTCATATGAGTATAAATTATTCCAACATACCTAATCATAAAGATGCATTAATGATTTGTTTCTCCCCACTCTTTCCGAACTGAAAACGAAACCGGCGTAATGGCGGTTAAATGCCGGTGTCATGGTAAACATCGCCTATTCTCGAAAATTCGCGTTGCTAATATTTTAAGTACAAGTTTAAATAAGCTGGCATGCCAACGAAACGTTGGCAAGTTAAACTCAACTTTCGTTAATTCTAGGTACTCATAATAAAGATCGATTTAGAATTAAACTGTCCGACGGTGGTTGTATACGGAGTGGAAATAGATGTGGCTAAAGTATGTTTGTACCGTTTTTTTCATGCAACGTAAAATTTTAAGTTTAATATTCAAAATTTGACAATTAACACAGAATTTTTAAAGCACATTCATGCAGATTACTGTTATTTCTATTAAGTAAGTTATAGCTGTTATTGAAGAATTTTGACGTAATTTGAATTTCCGCACATAAATATGCAGATGTTTGTAAGGCTGAGAGGATGGCCCTTCCGAATTCGTTCACGAAAATCGGCCAACCAAAAAACTGAATTAGTAGGGCTATGCCATTGTAAACTGATGGGCAAAACACCAGCACCCAATTGTATAAAGATTGGTTAACTTAACCACTGGGTTAAATTTAACACTGGGTTAACTCTAACCATTTTGGTTAACTAACCAAAATGGTTAGTGACTTGTATAAACGATTTTAACCAATAGTTAACTAACCAAATTGGTTAATTTTAACCTAAGTATATTTAACCAATACATCCCGTCACCCATTAGTACTTTGCGTTTCCGGTTACGTCGATTTCGCGGAATAAGTCAAATTTGACAGACGACAACTTTACAATATGGAACCACCGTCTAAGAAACAACGAGTTAGATCAAAAAACTTCTCGCTCACTGAAATTGAGGTGTTAAAATCCTCCGTTATTGATTGCTTCCATGTTATATCATCAAAGCACTGCAACGGTAGCTCTGCAGTTACCAAAAGAATTCAAGATCAAGTAAGTGCCATTTAAGTTGTTGACTTAAGTGCGCGACTTGGATAATGCGTATGGTTGTTGTATATGAAGTATCTGCTAGATCTATATATCTACTTAAGTCGTAAATTCGGTGAATTGTTTAGTATATGTTTATACGTTCTATGTAAGTTTACTTAAGCTAATTATTACAAATTAATTCTTTATTAAGCATGCAAATAAGTGTTTGAAACAATGCGCGACGATGATGTTTGTCTGATTTTGTTTTTCGATCTTTATAGGCATGGATGAATGTGTGTAAAAAGGTTAACAGTGTCGGTGTGGCCAACCGGTCTGTGACAGAGATTAAAGAAAAATGGCGTAATTTGACCAAAAAAGCCAAAACTGAAGTGACGCAGCAAAAGCGGTCAATGTCACAGACCGGTGGTGGTCCGCCGATACCACTGGCAGATCCCATGTTAGAGGAGATTGCTGGTCTTTTTCAGGGATCTGCCTCTTTTCATGGGATTCCTGGGGCTGGTGATGCAGAAACCACGCTGTTACTGAGTAAGTATTCATTTAAGATACATGTCAACTAATTTCTGAAGTGTCTGTCGTCAATCTGACTCGTTTATCCTATGCTTAATTGCGGTATGTACAACTGACTGTATGTACACTGATCTAAAAATAGATTGTTTACATGCACCATGACGACAGTCAATGAAAATTGACCTCGTTAGAGTTATTGTTCGTGAACTTGGAGGCTCTTAAAGGGAAATTACATTTTTACAATATTAAGTTTGGTAAAAACGCTATCGGTAATTTAATGCTGAAACGTTTATCAGTAGCAATTCACTTAATTATGAGACCCCTTTAGTTAATAATTATTTTTCAAATCGACCTGTTTGACCTTTTGTATGTTTCAGATTTGTTACTTGCTGCATTAAACGTCTATAATTATAAGAACTATAATCTGAGTTTTGCCTACAATCATACAAGTAGATTCTATGTATACAGTTTTAACTGAATGGTTTTCAGTCAATGTGCTTTGTAAATTTGGTTTTGCGTTACTATTATATATGTGTCTTACTTTATAGCAATATTTTAATTTTCAGCATCACCAGCAGAATGTGTAGGCACAAAGAATACTGACTTTCAACCAGATTTAGCCAATACAGGTACAGACCGAACATTATCTAATATTGTACATTGTCAAATTAGTTTCGTGGCAAACATCTAATGTTAAAGTATTCCTATTTGTTCTAATGTTTTAATAAGATTTTAATTATTTTATTTCGAATAGTTTTTATTTTAGAAAATTTAGGTGTATTAGCAATTTATTTGGATTCTTTTTAATTTCAGTATGTACATCCAACCAATTTGGTTTGGTACAAGACAGTGGGAGTTGTATTGCATCGGTATTGTCAGGTATTTAAATTACTGCACATTTCTGAATATGACGTCTAACTGATAGTCTTTTTTTTCACGAACATGAAATTTATTTTCAATTGTGATGCTATTTTAAGTGTTATATTTATGAGTATTTAATTTCTTACATATCTAGGGCTCAGCGCAACACTGTTGTAACTTGTTATTATTTCAATATGAGTTACGACACTGTTGCATTGAACCCTCGATATGTGTATTCATGGATCAAGCAAAAAAAAAAACATATCAATTCATTTTATAGAGATAAATCTGCTGACATGCAGTGACATAATTGCATGTATGTTAGAATTAATTTTGCACAATGAATTGCACATATACTGTTTTGTCTTCTGAATTTCAGCCAGCAGTCATAACCTGGACTTCTTGCTTGGTGAAAGTGGCCAAAGTGACTCTTTCCCAATTACAGGTACATTATAGAGACATGTACCCAACAATGTAAAAGCAAAATAAATTTGTAATTAAAACATATTTAACGTCAAATAGGTTAACGATATAATTTTATTAAAATGCCTTTAAATAATTACATATGAAAATATGTATAAAAAACTTAACTCATGTTAATTATTTTTTCATGATACACACATATATGTATATGTCTGTGTATGTGTCAAGACTTCATTTAGTATAAGTGTTACATGACATTACTGATTTACAAGTTTAGAACATCTTTGACATATATTTTCACTTTTGTGTTTGTTGTGTTTCTCAATCATTGTATGCTGTAGATCGATTTCTATTAGTAAACTGTCAGCGTCATCGAGCATTCAAATAAAGAATGCTGTAATGTCCATGAGCATGTGACATACATTGTATCTCCATTGAACAATTGTATCTCTATTGAAAAGCATTTAAAACATATAAATGATAACACTAAATCTTAAATTCAGCACTTTTATTGCAGCATTATATGCACACACGACTAACAGTTTAACAGTAGTAAATAATTGCACAGCACACACGACTAACAGTTTAACAGTAGTAAATAATTGCACAAACATTTTTTAACAAACAATACCCTGAGTTGAAAGACTGCATAATGCATGCATGCTTGGCAGTACGCTTTGAACATGAATTATATCCATTTACAAAGGCAGAAGATTATTTCCAACATATTACACTGCATATTCTATACATGAACACTAACCAAGTTGCGTATTCGCAAAAGCAAAAAAATGTTTGTTAACAACCGAAAAGAAAACATGAAGAATGAAGCATAAGAAAAATGTACCAAATGTTATATATGCATTGCAAGTACTAAAATTCTACACTTGATGACATTCCGCTGCAAAACTTACAATAGATGGACTAACACTGAACCATTGTTTTATGAAACTTTCAGCTTGCATTAACAACACAGAAGATGTACAGATCCATGAAAGTGCTGAAAGTCATTCTGTAATATTTCCAGGTATGTTGAAATAAAAGTTGTACAATACATGTATATAAATCCTAAAACAAAACAAATTTAAGAACAAGCAGTCATGCAAAGGTATGAAATCTGCACATACTTTTCAGAATAGCTTGTTAATCATGTACAAGTCTGTACATATGAAATTCTTTCAGCATATTAAATGCAGGAATAACTTCAAACAAGAGGGCCAAGATGGTCCTATATCGCTCACATGACAATCACTGTTTACTCATTAAAACATTGTTTTGAACCGGTGACCTAGTTTTTGACCCCAGACAACCTATGTTCGAATTTGTCTTACATATCATTAAGACAAACAGTCTGACTAGGTTTGGTGAAGATACGATCAAAAATTTGACATCTAGTGTTAATAAGGTTTTCCTAAGATTTGACCTTGTGACCCGGTTTTTGACCCTAGGTGACCCATATTTGAACTTGTCCTTACTATCATTAAGACAAACAATCTGACAAGTTTTGGCCAAGATCCAATTAAAACCATGACATTTAGAGCTTTTACAAGATTTTTACCTAAGATCTGACCTGGTGACCCAGTTTTTAATTCATTTGACTTTACATCAACAATTCTGTTATGAAAATTTCAGGTAGCAGTAACAAAGGCCATTATTTAGACACTCTTGAAAGTGGTACCAGGAATTCTTTACCTTTCTCAGGTATAAAATGACAATTACACAATTTATATTTGAAAGAAATATTAAATTTACATGTTATACATAAATGAACAAATTTAAATGTAAACTGACACATAAGTACAAGTACATGTATCATCCATAACACATGTATTCCTTTTTTCCTTTTTCAGCAAATGAACAAATGACTGATGCTATGAATGCAAATTGTACCGAATCAGTAATTACAAACAAGAAAAGGAATGATGAAGAACATATGACAAGCAATGTCTCCAAAAAGTTAATAAATAAACATTGATATAACCTCCTTGCATGTCACATTATCTTAAATCATCTAAACATATTTCAATAGCAGTATGAAATGTCACAGAACTGTCACTAGCATATAAATGTAAAAAAATACTTTTCTTACATATAATTACTATAAGTGTTACTTCAAAAAATACTATATTATGACACAAACTGAAGACTAATCGTATTGCTACCCATACTTCATAAAAGTTATTTTGTCAAAGAATAGACACACTGGTTTCATTGTTAGCATGGCTTGACAGTAAACTATTCAAGAGGTAATTTACACGACTACCATCACAGAAAAAGAGGAAGTCACATCAAATTATAGGCAGTCCTCATTTTCATACATGAAATATATGAGAGTCATTTTATTTGAATGCCTATCCAGTGTACTTCATTAGAATACAAGTCAATGCTTATTATAAAATTCAGCTTTTGCACAAATTTAAGCAGATATGACAAAAAAATGAAGATTAATTTGACTATTTCTTTAGAATGACATGTGAATACTCAAATTGTGCATTAAAAGCAAAAGAAAACAAGAGAGCCATAATGGCATTAAAAACATGAACATTTCACTTTTTTCTAATAGTGAACCTACATAAGTAAACTGTTAAATAATGATTTTATTTCAGTCAAAGAAGTTTAAAAGACCTACAAATGGAATACTATAAATATGCAACAATACAAGTGAAAGAAAAAACCAAGCTAATCAAAGAAAAGACCACATTTTATTCAAATTTAAATGCACAGCTGCCAAAAATGAAGAAATTGTTAGATGAACTATTAAAGAAGGTAACATCTGAAGAAGAAGAATAATTGAATGGCTGTTAATGTTATGTTCATGCATTGCTTGTTGCATCTGGCAAATGTGACAGTGTTCAAGACTTTAATAATCTAATTATTCATTATGAGAAAACAAATATGTTTGAAATGAAGAATTGTCAAACAACACATGAAGTTAAAGTGGTAAACTAACTAAAACAAGAATTGAATTATATTTTTTTCCTCCATATCTATGTATCATTTTCATTTATGACTGTACTTTTTTTCATAACCGCATAATGTCTTGCAAAAATATTACTGGCCAATTGTCTGTATTGGATTAGAACAACACACTTTTTTAATATCACAACAAAAGATAATCTAAATTGCGAAATATTAATAATTTATAGTATAAGTATATAAACTACACATGACCATGTAGTACTTAATGTTGATTAATACACCATGGTGAAAGTATGTAATACATGCTCAACACTTAAATTCATACAACTTTGATCAGATTATAAGCACTGTAATAAAATGATGAAATAGACAGATGTCAAAAACAGTAGTATTTCAAAACAAACTGTATGCCAAATTGCCAAATGTACAACAATTCAAACTATGATATACTTGGTAATAAGCAACAGATAAGAAACATAGTTCATATGAGATAAGCTCCAACAAATTTAAAAAAAAAAAATACTACATATCTTTGAAAATAATACTATTTATAAAACAGCTGTGTTTTCACTGCAGTCATGCTATGCACACGTCATAAAGTGACCTCACGCGCTCTGTATATTTCCAGTTTACAAGAGCAAAACTTACAGCGAAATTAGTGTTTTTCAAAGAAAAAAGGCTCGTTTCGTCAGCAATTTTTATATTGGGATAATATTAGCAATTGCTTGTTTTTTTCCATATTTTTTTTATAACAAATGAAGGAAATGTAATGGGACTTTAAAAAGTCATAAGGATTAAAAAAAAATCTGTGCATTTTGTTTTGTATTGTACATAATGTATTATCACAAATTATAAGAGGTTCACTGGAAGAAATTATTTGTAATATGTGCCCTATTCCCTTTACCATCCTGATGACCAGCATAATTGACACATGGAGGCTGATCATCAAGGTCACTATCTTCATTATGATCTATAACTGGCTCATTCCATCGCAATGTTAGGTTATGCAACACAGCACACGCAATTATAACTTTGCTAATCTTGGCAGGTTTCATACGGATCTGCAAGAAGATTAATTTTTATTACATTTAAATGAGGATACAACAAAATTTACTATTTAAGTGATCATAAATTTGAACATTTGATACAATTTCGCTGGAGTCATAAGCTACATATTGCAAATTTTAAGACTCCTAATGCTATGTCAAGAATCAAACATAAGTACTAAACAGTTCTGATATTTCAATCCTTCTCAAAAGATTAATCAATTATTGAAAATTATCAAAAGTTGCTTTTTCATACTTATGTACATACAGTTTAAAATCAAATATTACTTCCTACAACGATATTAAATACAGTTGGTACATTCACTCCTTGTACATGGTAATTTAACAATATATATATATAACAGCGTCAGCGATAATGTTGGAAGTTAATCTCATCAATTTAAGCATCAAAGTAATAGTTTCATATAATATCCGTTTTTTTGCTATTATGCAACACAGGCATAACGACAGAAGCTTTTTTTTTTATCCATGTAAATGGTGTATAATTGAATTACATAACATATACATGTAGTAACCTTAAGATATAAAATATCATAGTTATTTCATTATGTGCCGGTATCATTATTACAGATAACATGAATCAACCTTTTTTAACCCCTTTATTACATTTTTTGATATTGAACATCAATTGAAATTGTTGTTAAAAGTTTAGTCCATATTTATATCTGAATTATCTAATTAATGTTCATTGCAACTTTTCATTGCAAACAGAAAATCAAATCACTGTTAATGTATAATCAGTAACATCAATAAATACATTAGAATTTGAAATAACAATTTTAAATGGATATTCAAAGCCATTAGTGTTCAGATGCATGAAGATTTACAAAAAATGTCATTTGACGTACCTCGGAATGTAAAGCATGAAATTTCCTTTTCCAAACACCAAATACCCTCTCAATTATATTCCTGGTCGATATATGTGACCTATTATACCTGAAAAGAATACACAAAATTTATAGTCACAGGAATGAGCAAAATTTAAGTTAGTCAAAGATTAGATAAATTAAGTTAAAGGAATACATGATTATACATCGCTTATCAATGAAAACTGTACGGAATTTGATGTACATGTACTTAAAATCATTTCATGCAGAAATATGTGAAAAACTGAAGGCAACAAGTTTTGACTGTAATAATACTATAGTGTACGTTGTGACGGTTGCATTATGACTTGACTACTATTGTACTCTTCAAGTTAATGTATAATTATTTGTTATTACATGTAATACATGTACATGGTGATTCATTTTACACATGTTTGTTCAAACATTTGTTCAATACAATACTGTTAACAATAAATTTTAAACTTATAAATAGAAAGTAAAAGCATCAGTAAACCCAGAAACTGTGTCGTTATATATTTAGTTGTTAGCTAATCCCATTAGGCCAAACTGAAAAGTTTTTTTTTTGCCCTTTACCGACCCTGAATTTTAGAAGAGTGTCGTTACATAGGAAAAATATTTTATTCCTGAAGTTGACCTTTACATAGCATGAAATTACACTTCCATCTTGATGCATTCAATATTCATTTTATGCATTCTGCTACCATACAACCAATTATTGTGTGTTTTAATCAATAATAACATGTACTCAGTGCCTTAACACACACTATGAGATTGAACACTGTGAGAGTCAGGCTTCAGACCTTATCATGTGCATTTATACATAAATGCATTTTGAACTTGAAGAAAGGATCATTAACAAAACGAACTAAGATTGTTACAAAAACAGTCAATTTTAAAGGCGTTTCCTAGAGTTGCCAGTGCACATTCAAATTGAGCAGAGATATAGTCTAGTCAAGTTATGACAAATTTTGGTCGAACCCAGGACAAAATGGTACAGAAATGAAATATGGCTCATTTGAAAGCTTAGACTTTCTACAATATCAGGATAAAAATAGGACAAAATCGGATCGGCCTTTTTTCCAGAAATTCGTTTTAAGTATAGGCCATCATTTATCAAATAATACGCCAATAGCATGTTAACTGATGCGATAACTTTGACAAATACACCAGATAAATTATAAATATCTATTAAATTTTACAAAACATGAATAATATCAGCCCTACATAATACAAAAATACAAAAAATAAAAGATGTTTAAGCATTAGTAGTGTTTGAAGTCAAAATTAGATGTTAAATTACCCCACCCACTTATGATAACATAGAAATTAGACTTATCTCGTGAAAGTGTGATCAAATTTTACAGATCTTTACAACATAATCCGTAAGAATGAGATCTCTTTCAGATTCCTGAAAAATTAGTTATCCTTTTTAAAGTCTGGTTGCCATGACAACTAAAAATAGTTTAAAAATCCTAAATTCCTCTCCAAAGCGAAAAGGCCTATAGCTTTGTTATTTGACGCCATGTCTAATATCCCTCAATCTAAATCCAACAATTTTACCCCAGAGTCAAAATTCGCTACGCTCCTGGTCTCCATCATGATATGGTCTAACTAAGGTATTTGATTTGCATCCATCATGCATGGTGGGTCTTTGTTTCGATGCGTTTAACGCTGTTTTCAACGATATTCAACGACGGCCAGTTCACCAAACCAGTTTTCCCAGACTGAATTCTAACAAGTACTTGCTTAATTACCATCATACATGGAGCTGACAATTTCTCCACATAAGGAAATCAACAAGTCCAGCACACTTAACTACTGGATCACAACCACGGCCCATTGATTCTATACCATGAAGTCCGAAAATTCACACTCCTTCAGTCCAGACTGACTGCATCCCTGATCATTCTCTATTATTTTATATTGAGTTTCCTATGAAAATCTGGCAAAGCTTTGTAAAATACGTACATGTATCAATTTAATGCACTTGTAGGCATTTCTAACCCGACACTAATAAAATGCCACCTACTATGATCATTTATTAGGCCACACCAATTTAATAACTTGTTCATCGGTTTTTTTTCTGACGAAATATTTTTTTTAATACTATTCACTTTTCCGATTTTAGCGAGCGAGCGAAAAAATCAACAAGTCCAGCACACTTAACTACTGGATCACAACCACGGCCCATTGATTCTATACCATGAAGTCCGAAAATTCACACTCCTTCAGTCCAGACTGACTGCATCCCTGATCATTCTCTATTATTTTATATTGAGTTTCCTATGAAAATCTGGCAAAGCTTTGTAAAATACGTACATGTATCAATTTAATGCACTTGTAGGCATTTCTAACCCGACACTAATAAAATGCCACCTACTATGATCATTTATTAGGCCACACCAATTTAATAACTTGTTCATCGGTTTTTTTTCTGACGAAATATTTTTTTTAATACTATTCACTTTTCCGATTTTAGCGAGCGAGCGAAATATTTTTGAAAAATATCATCTTTAATTCCTTCTTTCAAACAAGAAAGTGGGAATGCGAATGGGAAAGTCTGTGTTCATTTATTTCAATAACTGTTACCGTTTACCAGTAAAAACGCTTTTAATGTCCTTATTCAATTGTTTTCTGATGAAAATTGTTGAATCACCCGCAACGAAAGAAGTCAGAATTTTTATCAGCCGAGACAAATGTGGGTACCTTAAGACCAGCACTTATCTAGAGAAAACCATTGTGGGAATGAGCAAGCGATAATAGGAAGCAAAAATTAAAAAAAATAATGTTATTTTTCTAATTTTGATAATAATAATAGGAGCGACAAATCGGATGAACAAGTACTGTAATTAAATTGGTGTGGCCTTAACGTGTTTTGTTTAAACAACTGAACACTGTAGTCATACTTCATCATAATGTGGTCTCACTTGATAAACATACAGATATAAAACTTTACAAACCAAAAATATAACTGTAAAATCCCGATTCACAAAATGGCTTATGACGCAAAATTCTAATAATCTGTAAAGTCAGTTTATTTAGCGGAACATATTGTTCGTCCGAGTAATAATTAGTACATGTAGTTCATAATGTATGTCCTCAAATGGCTCTCACAACATGAATATCTAAGGCCGGTTCAATTGGACTCTCGTAAGAAGAGAATACGCCAGCTGAAAGAGCTTAGAACGCAATCACGGCCGAAATGTCTGCATACCAATAATCTTTGAATCGTATGGATTAACTATTGAACACGCTGACATTGTAAACAATGTATATATTAAAACTATCTTTTTTATTGCGAGTTGAAACAATAGGGTTTTTAAGAAAAGGCCATTTCAAACGGTATTGTTTGTTTGGTCATGCTGTATGGTCATGTGATTAATATCTCGTCCACCTCTTCTACCCATCGAGCGGAATAGATAGAAGAGCTTCTAAAATTAGAAGACGATTAATCGAACAGTTCGGAAGAGCTCTTTCTCTTCCGATAGCTCTTCCATTTGACCAATCGAACTGGCCTCCTCTCTCTCATCGACAGCGCATAGGGTCGGATTACCAATTTGGGAATATTCCCCCATTCCTGCACAAGGGCCTACTTCAGATCATGGAGATTGCCAGGGGCTGCTGGTCGACTCTAAATAGAAATTAACTCAACTGTGCAGTTGTACTTAAATTTGTTGTACGCTATTGTGAAAAGATTAATTTTGTTCTTGCTGTAAAAATATCATTATCCTAATTCATTTCTATTTACTTATAGGTGTCTTAACAGCTCTAATCTTAATTTCAGCTTATTTCATTTATAAACACATCGATGTAAAATTTGATATGTGTTATTTCATAGAAAGAAGAGTCTTAATTGGATGATTGGTCAGTAAAATTAACGAAACAACTTGTTCTGTTTGACCTCAGAGAATACTTGTAGATATATAATAATAATGCAATCGTATGAAGTGAACCATTTTTCAACTCACGTGAAAAAGTACTGCACTGACCGCGTAATAATCGCGTTTGAATGTATGTTTGTCATCGGCCGCAACAAATTATTGGTATTGTTGATCAACTGTTACTGTAATGTCAGATTTTGTTTTGGTATATCAGCTAAATATTTGTGTAGAAGGTCTCTTTAATTTTGCAATACAAGTATTACATGTCCACTTTCAGCCTAGAATATCATGACATTAATAGATGCAGAAAGACAATGTTTTCGGATAACAATGTCAATTTAAAAAAAATAACGAAAGTATAAATTTTAAAGTATATAAGAATATATTCGTCGGCTCAGGAAGTGTTTATCATAATTTTTCTTCAATACATAACATTTTATTTTCTTTACTATCCATGATATATTTAACTATTCTAAAAATTGAAATGTCATACATACTTGGACTCAGTTGGTCTTCCAAAATAGATAAGACATTCGCTCAGAAATCTGATTTTATCCTGGTTATAAGTTTGAGTAATATTCGGTGAAAATATTCAGGCTAAATCGAAAATTACAAAGCATCTGCAGCATGTTAGTCACCTGCATGCACGAAACAACCCTGAACAGTGATGGACCAATCATCAATTGTTTGCTAACATTGCTATGAAAACTAGAATAACTATTTTAATAGTAAGTTGATATATTTTGATTGTTTATTCTTTATTCATTCATCAGATGTCTAGTTTTGAAATTAGTTACCCACTTGCGCAACATGCGGATTGTTACGCTGTCATATGTTTGATAGATCCCAATCTCAGTGATTATCGAAAAGCCAGTCATTATCGTTACTTTCTCATTGGTTTACATTTTTGGAAGTTTGCTACATTTATTTCCATTTGTATTATCATAAAAGGTCATTTTTTCTGCAAGAAGTCACTCTTCATTGTTCACACATTTGATAAACATGAACAAAAATAGGAAGAAAACATATGTTCATTCTTTGTTTTTCTAGACAAATAAAAAGTCGGGAGTCCATGCTACAATATACATATTCACCCCATGTACGGTTTTGCCGCAAAAAGCGTGGTCTCATTCGATAGAAAGTGGGATACTAGTCCAAAGATTCCTCTTTTGAAACGTTCAGTACAAAAAAGCAGGTTCCAAAAGCCTTCGGTCGCGATCAACAATACATTAACGTAAGCCTGGTCAAGTATACATTAGGTTAGGACTCTTTATTGATAACCGACTATCAAAATCATGCATTAGTATAGGTAGATATTCAGCTATATAGAGTGATTACTTAGTATATCAACTCCTAAGAACATTAAGACGATAGTAGGCTGATTTATTTGACGTCAATTAATGAAAACGACGCACTAAAGTACGAGGCAATACGGATTTTATACGCAACTGTACCGGTTTTCGGATAGTGAAATTATCCGAAAATGAAAAGCTTATTTATTTTGTTAAAACTGGTCAGATTTTGGCCTATTTTATTTTTTATGTACGTTATCATATACATGATCGTTTTATTACAAAATAAATTCTGTACCATTTAATCCTACCCCATCTGCTAATTTGACTGGACTAATAATACTACATTTATGATAATTAGTATTTAACCATTTTATTATTGCCTAAAAATTCAGTTGTTTTCTTAATAAAGGGAGGTAATAATTTTACTAAATTTTTGTATATCTTAAAAAGTAGCATGGCTTGGTATGCATTTCTTTCTTTTATTTTAAACTACATATGCTAAACTATATGTTCTGGAAAAATAAAAAAAAATTCCGCGCTAGAAATTTTTTTATGAGCTAAAATGTTCAAATTTTTGGTAATTTTGCATGCTTCGGGCATGGTCGTTTGTATACAAATTTCATAATTTCTTGATTATTATCTTACATATGTCAGTTTCTTTATTCTGTAATAGTTAAGACATCTTTTCTACAAGGATATGAAAAAGAATTACTGAGTTTGTGATAATATTTAAGGTTTTATGTTGTTTAATGTTTGACATCTTTGCATTAATCCAAGATAGAAATATATGGTATTAAAAAACGCGTGTAATTCCAAAACGGGCATGGTGACCCATACTTTTAAACCCTGTTTTATGTTTGTAATATATTAAAGTACATCTCTAAAAAAAAAAAGAGAAAATTCTCCGCGTGAGAAGTTAATCTAGGATATGTCTTTAATATAGACTGTATAAGTGCTAAAAACAGAAGAAAATCATGACATTCATCATTTATCTATAGACTACTAAAATCTGAAAGAATCAGTTCATTAACACAGTTTTAACTGCTTGGTGTACATATTCAGACAAAATAGCCATTGTATAGAGTACATACCTCTCTTCAATCTCATTGCTTGGATGCAAATATGGCGTCAATAGGAACGGACGACACGGATATCCGCTGTCGCCTAATAACACTCCTTGCTCCATACCTGCATAAACAAAGACACACATGAAACATATTAACTGCTACTACCAAGGACTTATATACATACATATAAGTCCTTGCTACTATTACTAGTATCAATTTGTATGCAATCAAATGTCATATTTTGAAATTGTTCACTAATAATGCAAAGCAGTTGTTTCTCTCTCTTCATTGGGAAGAGGCATTATCATGAACATTGGTTTTGGAAAGAACTATCATTATAATGGCCAATTTAAGTATTTGGGAAATAAAATAGCAGGTGTAATTGTAGATTTTTTGCAAAAACTTTTCAAGTGGGAAGGGGCCATTAATAGGTAAATGTTATTGTAAATGTAGACCTGTGAAAAACCCATGCACTGTGAACCTAACTACAAATTAATAGCAACATTAACTTAATGACAGAATTCCGTCAGTGTATTGCTGAGAATATAAACCATGTTGTATGAAAAGGGCGGCATTAGCACTTTACTGTATGTTGATGATAATTGTGATATTCAAGTCAAATAATAATATTAATCTGTTTAATTTGGTGTTCATTGTGATCATTATCACATATGTAATCATACCAAACAATAAGCATACCTGCAACAACACTTCCAAAGCCATTGAATAATTATCACATTATTCATTATATTGCAGATGATCATCAAAATAAATTTAACAATCATTTATCTTTGTTAAATAAATTAAAGTAACAAAGTGTGATTAACAAGTATCAAAAAGAGTAAATGAATCTAGGATAAATGGAAATGTAAGTATCTTTATTTCAAGTGTGATTCATATTTAAGTATTAAGTTGTAGTTATAAAACAGTTTATCTTTTGTCGGAATTAATTATTTATTTATTTTTGTAATAACATGTCTTTAATGAATTTATACATAACTCCAATATCGGATAACAGATTAAAACTACAAAGTCATCCGAAATGCGAAGTAGTTGTATCAAACAAACAAAATATATATGTATTTATCACAATATATATTAATATTTATGTGGGCCTTTCAGGTATGGGCCTTTTCGGTATTTGGCCTTTCTGGAAGTGGGCCTTTTTGACCCTGATCCGTTAAAATTACTTATTATTCATAAGTACATTTTGTCAATTATAAATATCTATATCACTTACCATGATGATGGGTTTCCAGGTATCTACATAAACTAGATATTCTTAATACATGGGCGTCGTGGGCGCTACCTGGCCACGCAGCATTAATGCTGGTGAACTGTCCTGTTAAATAAGTTTAAGACACACTGTAATTTCGCTACACATTCAAATAACATGACAGCTGATCTGGTATAATACATTTTGTGGAACTATGAATATGTTGTACACATGATCGTTAATCCATGAAACATTTAAATACATCATGAACGGACAGTCTCCGTGATACAGTTGTTAAGATCGCTGACTTCAAATTACTGTAACCTCTCACTGATAGAGGGTCGTGGGGTCGAGCCCAGCTACAAACCATGTCTCTTTATGTTATAAAGTAGCCCGTTGTTTACGAAGGATGGCAGTCTAGTAATGGTTCTTCAAAGGGAGGATGCATAGATGTAACAGTCTCATTCATCATCAACGATAATATACATTTTACAACGTATAATGTCAGCAAATAACACTAGATCTAACTTCACAACATTCGATCATCGATGCAAAAACGACATTTTCACTTCCGGGTAGAAATTAAGGTGCGGTAGATGTACTACCGCTATTTCTATATATATAATATCGTTGTAGTCGCGAAAGAGGCACTTAATTTGTGTCAGATTAATAGAAAAAGCATCGTTAATGCTGCCTATACAAAAGAATCATTTTCATAGTCATCTGAATGGGAATTTTATGTCAAATAATTGTGAACACAACCAATTCTCGACTTTCCAGTAGCCCATAATCCTTTGCGACATGGTGACTTCCGGTTTACTTCCGTGTTTCACAACATTGGCTTTACAAGTTTACAAAACGATCACTGATAACGATAATTCTTAATGACATAACGAACCAACTACATCGTAGGTAAGTATAGTGGCTTGAAGGTATTAATTACAGTTCAAATATTTCGCTGTCATTTGTTTTAACAATATCAAGGACTTATTACGGTCTCCAAATTCTACATTCTTGAAAGTGGGTGGGGTAAATCAACGGTATTTAATTTTTCCCTGTCTATTATTAATTTTACTGACCAAAAATGAGAGGCTGTGCCTTCTAACAATGTTAAATGATGTAAAACTACATAGCTGGATGATTTATTTTAAAAAAATCATAACAGCTGGCACAATATTATATAGAAGTTGGCATTAAATGTAAAGGTATACATGTACTATAAGGTCCCACCTGAATTTTGTGGGTTTTGACTTCTGGTTTGTGCTCATTCCACAAACTGTTATTTTTTTGTCTCTTTGACAATAGTGTTAATTTTTGTAAAAAATAAGTGAAATGTTAAATATTAAACTATATTATTTTCAGAGGATGGACATTCCGGTTCCTTCTACTACCTGTTCACCAATAATTGTTGGTGGATCAGTCGGGGCTCATTGCTAGGCGATACAATGCACAAGGGCTCTGCACCGAGATGTGTGGAAGTTGTCATGTTATTGTTTTACCGAAGGATGAGAAGCAGAATAAAAGCTGGCTGGGCCAAATAAGACGGGACGTCATCTATACAGATATATGCTAATGGGAAAACCATTCCTTTTGAGCCAGAAATTCCTTCCCGGGTTAGCTCAGCACATTTGTTGAAGGTATAAATTTGCATAGCACTCTGATAAAATCATCAAAGAACATCAGTACAAAACAGCTTGAAATTGTTTCAGTTTAATTTTTAAATGTTAACTAGTAAAAAATGTTCCAAATGAATGATACAACATATTTTATTCATCAGTTTGTCTGACTTTCTTGCTTCTATTTTAATTATATGTGCAAGGTACGAAATTGTGCCACTAAAAGTGAAATAGTGATTGAAGTTACAGTGTCAACTTTAAATGTGTGTTTTGCCAATGACTATACTTGCATTCCAATAAAAGCAGTGTAAATTATCATTTTGACTGTGAATTTTACTCTATTGTATCTAGCATTGATCAAAGAAATGATTTTGTGATAGTGTTGTGTGATGGTTGCTGATATGCTATCATTATTTGACGTTTCATGAAATCAAAATATAGTACTATATCTATTACAGGGTATTTTTCAAAGTAATTTAGTAAATAATATTTTAATTCTACAACCAGTATTAGGTCAAATAAGTGCGAAAAGAAAACAGTTAATTTGGCCTTCAAAATATTGTGTTTGGTAATTCATATTATTTGTAAAGCTTCTTTCTGTTTATTTTTTCCAGGTGTACAGACTTCACCACAGTCCAATATGACTCATCTGAGTGATCAGTTCAAATAGAAAGTACAGTGATCACTACATTTCCCAAAATCATGGTTGAAGATTATGTTAAACTAGACACTTTCAATCCAGATTATAACTGCAGATGATTCTAGGTTGAGTGACTTGGAGAGGCTATTAAGGTCAAAGCATTTGAGACTGGAAAACATTAAGGATAGTTTGTGTTTTAGTTTTAAGGCAACCTACCAAATTGTGCTGTTTTGGCACTATGTGCAATCATGAAATCAAGAACAAAACCAACAGGTGTGAATTACTGGAGAGGAAAAGCAACCAGCACTTTAAATTAATCACCAACAATGTATTCCAGGCAATAACATTGTAGACGTAGTACAAACTTTTGATTCAAGTGTTGTTTTTTCAGTACTTGGATAAACATTCGGTGCTCAGAGTCAATTACTTGTGTGTAAGGTTGCATCGTAAATTTGTATTGATTTATATGTGTTTGTTAAATATTGTTCCGAGTCAAGTGAATTGATATTAGAAATAACTAACATCACATAGTTATTATATATGGCCTGGTGCACAAATTATGGTGCATTTCCTTAAATTTGACTGTAATGGCTCAGTTTTATATAAGTTGTGTAATATTAGCTTTTAAAGGTTGACGTTTTCTTTCAGTATGTATACCTGTTATATGTTTGCCTGTAATGAATTAGCATCTAGTTTTTTCACTTTTTTAAAATCAATGCAGTTGTTGGAGTTGGAAAGTAAAGTATTATGAGACTTCTAATTCAATAAGAAAAATTAAAGCGGATTGATCTGATACCCCATATATTTAACAGGGATTTATTGGAGCGATTTTATAGGCGAAATTCGGTCATATTCCCATTGGAAAATAGTATCTTTTTTTCCCAATTCACAGACAAAAATTTCCCAATCCCCCCCTCAGAATTTTTTTTATCAATTTTATAAGTTCACTAACATAACTATTGGTATTAAATAAGTAAAAATTGTTGCTATACATTCTTCCCCAATTTTGATTAAACACTGCAAAAACTACCAATCCCAAGGGTATGGGTCAAATTCCCAAAATACTGAAAAAAAACTGTATTAAGATACACCCACAAATAGTGGAGATATTTTGAAAATCTGAAATGTGGGTAGCTGTTATGGTCTTAAAATTACAACAACCCATATTCCCTATAGTAAGGATTTTTTTAAGCGTCGATAGAGGTATAACTCACTTCTGTGACAAAGTTCAAGTTTTTTACTTCAATATTCCATAAAATCTAATGTTTACAAAATGTGGTTTATACTTAAAAAATGCCTAAATTTAAAATACTGTGAAAAAATAACACCATCATATTTTCTGGGTAACTTACTGAAGATCTAGTCAAATCTATATTATAAATTTTTGATAAAAAATACAACAACAAAATTTCATCCCAGAGTTTGGCAGGCCTTTGAAGTTAAATCCAGTGGCCACATTAGATGTTAATCAGTGCAATTATCAAAGGTCTTAGGGAGTAAGTCCCAGAACAGTATGGGGTCCTTAGATATCATCAAAAACATGTGTCACCAAAAGTGTTATGGTCATACATTGTTTATTGCAGCTGACAAGTATGACACTTTTCAAGACTAATATATACCATCAGATAAGATCAAATAATGATAAATCAATTGTTCATTATGATAAAACAATGTGTTTGTAAAAATGAATTGCCAAATGCAACATGAAATTTACATGAAAGACAAAATAAAACAAGAAATTATTAATTTGTGTCCTCAATTATAAGCTTAATAGCAAAAGAATGATAATCTAAACTGCAAAATATCTTACTTAGAACATTTTTTTAGGTTAATTAATTAATGCTATAATTAAGTGATGAGTGAAAAGAAAGATAATTTAAACAGCAAAATAAATTAATAAGTTCATTAACTAGTGCTATAATTAAGTGATGAGTCGAACAGGTGTCAAATCAGTGTAATAAAAAAAAAAAAAATAGTTTATTATAACTTTATTCTTCTAAATGTTAATAAAGATGAAGATGTGTTCTTGTTAGCTACTGAAATAATGTAAGAACTGTAAACTAAGCATGATGTAAGTACAAAAAGGGGCAGTCAATGACTTAAACTCAATACAGGACCTGCCTATCAACTGTGTAATGTCCATCCCCTTAATGTAATATCTGTCCCCTTTCATTAAAAAAAAAAAAATGCTTTGAATATAAATTAAGAATGAAAAGAACTGTTTTTGTAAGTTTTATGTCTGCATATCTGAATTACAGCTTTTTAATGCTAATATGGCAATAATTATATCTTTAGATTTAACACAGGAACGAATGCTAGTTTTTTCCTATTTATGTGTTATTTTCACCTGCTTCATATTTCTGAATAAATGATTTTCCTCATGAAAAAGACAATGTATATTGAACTAGTATGTACTGAAATAGCAAATGGTATGAACTAAGGACAGTTGAAACTTTCTTTGTTTTCTGGTTACACATTTAAAAAGGTGTAATGCTCCTGTCAGTAATGTCTGTCCCCAATTTGTGTCTATGAACATCCAAGAAATAATAAAAACCAGAGTGAAAGTTATCTTTTCATTACTGGGTTGTGTTTCTAGATGGTCTAGACTTACTTAAAAAGTGGAAAAATACAGAAAATTCAGTACTTTATTTTTTGGTCCTAATGCTAACTCAAATGAACCATAATTTGTGCACCAGGCCATATATACGAGTTGATATATAATTATAATTAAATATATAATTTTTTATACCTATGTCATGTTATTATTTTAATATATATATATGTATATGTATATCAATATGACTGCAGTTGAAATGACAAGAAAATAAAGTGTATATTTATTGATTTAACTCTATTTAATAATCTTACTATTGAATTCTAATTTCATCCCCTACTTATGGGAGAGACATTCCGTAATGTGCAATCTGCCACACTATGTTTTCTACCAATTTATTGTGTTCTTTATGACCCTGAGTCTTCAAATTTCACTGGTTGTCTGGTGTTATGTAAATGATCACTATTGTTTTTAGGGTCATAGGTCACAGTGACTTGAAGAGCAGAAACTGGTTCCTTATTCAGTCTGTGAAATTAAGGTTTGAAATGAGGTTGTCTGAAACAGAACTTTTAGCTGCTTTTGCTATGATTTATTAATGAAAAGTTGGTTGTCCAAACCAAAATTTTGGTTCTCCAAATGTAAAATTGGTTGTCTCGGACAACTGCTAATTTTGCAGACTGCTTATTACTAACAGTCTAACATGTATGTCGGGCAATACCATTTAGTTTCATAGGGCGATCAGAAAAACACACTGCCATAATAAGGAACAGTGGAAATCATGATCTGCACGGGTTGCAAAGACATCAGTATTTGCCACCGAAAGGGGAAGAGTTAAATGAGGAACATTCAGTAACAAACTTGATGTAAAAGTAACATATTTATTAAATATAAATTCAACCTACAAGTTAATTGAGACATTGTTCCGAATCTATTGTATGAACATGAAGGAATCTTCTTGTGTACAATGATAGTATGTACAAACAGATTTACGAACTCAGTTCAGACAGAAATATCTGTCACTGAGGGTTAATGTTCTGATAACAACACTTCATTGGCAGTTTAATGTCTGCATCATTGTCTCTACATGCTTTCTTCAGTTGGTCTGCTTTAAGGCAAGCAACACTGTTATAATCTTTCAAAACGAGTAGATGTTCTCTTTCTGAAAGAAAATAAGCCTACATTATAAAATGGAAGTAACAACAATGACTACAAAGTAACTAACTTGCTTTCTACCAAAAGCACTCTGTTTAAAATATACAATGTGAGAAGCTCTGCCTGTTTAATTATATAATAGCTTCTTTTGATGCAAATATATTCATATCAATAACGCCCCTTACTGTACCTCTTACTAAAGGGAAGCAACCATGAGATAACTCTCATAAAGTAAACACTCACCTTTGTGGTCGCAGGTAGCTTGTACATTGATGGAGTGATACCGCTTTCTGTTCACATAAGACGCTTCTTGGTCTTTGGGAGGCGATAGTATGCGAATGTGGGTACCATCAATGCAGCCCACGACGCCCGGAAATCCGCGTATACGGTAAAACCCTTGTTGTACTGTCCGGCGTTCGTCGTCAGTCGTCGGAAACTTAATGTACGTGTCTCGTAGGTCAAACAAAATGTCAGTCACACGGGAAACCACACGGGACACGGGGCCAATATCTACCCCAAACGTGTCCCCGATCAACTGAAGAAAGCACCCAGATGCAAAAAATCTGAGTGCAATCAGAATCTGTTGTCGAACTGTCAGTGCACAGTTCCGTCTCGTCTCAGGTCGAAGTCGGTCACCAATCAGGCCTTCCAGTCTGTCCAGATTCTGTGATCCAAGTCTGTAGCGTCTGCGTAATTCTTCATCGTCGAGGTCGTCCGTCTGTCTGTGTACTCGTCGAAACTGTCTCGGTCTGCGAGCGTTAGGTACAACAAGGGCGGCCATTACGAAATTGGTTAACGTTCTGGTTAAATTTTAACCAGCTTCTTAGACGTTGGTTAAAATAACTGCAAATTTAACCAAAACTATGTTTGGTTAAATTTAACCAAATCTTTATACAATCGCTAACCAATAGTTTAACCAAGAATTTAACCTAACCTAGGATTTAACCCAGTGGTTAAAATTAACCAATCTTTATACAATTGGGTGCAGTTGTGCAAAGGAAATATGGGAAAAAGTGAGGGTATTAATAAAAAGCATTGAAGGATGACAAGTTTTGGCTACTGTTTATTTTAAATGTAGAGCAAAATTATTAAAGATAAGTACACAAGGCCCTTCTAGTCAATACATTTCATATGCATAATTTTCAGATTCATTTTTCAGGTTGTTTCTTGAATAGTCCCATTTTAGAATTTCTAAAAAAAAAGATTTCCATGCGGAACTCTTTAATCTTTAAACTGAACGACAAATGCAAATTTAGTGGCATTGCAGTATGAAGCGCCTTGGTTTCAATCCTTAGAAGGGATTATGTCTTGACCACTAGACCATCCTGGTACAATATGGTAGGTGTACGCAATAGCAAAATGCCACTAAGAATTGCATATATTGGTGATATGTTTTCAATGTGTACATATCACACAACTGTTCTGTCTGTATAACACCACTTGCCCCCCCCAAAAAAAAATAATAAAAAAGCCTACCTACCTACCCTATTTTTTTGACAAATGTTACCTGAACCACACATATTTTTGTTTTAGCCTAACGGAAGGTTTGTAGTTTAACTCAAGTTTACGCATGTTGTCTTCCTTCCCAGTTTCAGTCGCTTAACGATTCTGTTGATGCAATGTTATTATAATCTAAGTAAATAAATAAGATACTTGGACAGAGAATAAAAGAAAAACAACTACAAGCCACCATATTGGAATTTAATAGGCAATTTATAACTTGTAAAACTGTCTGTTCGATGCAAATACGTACACGGTTAAATCTGATAAATACGTTGTTCAATGACCCTCGCTATTGACCCTAAACATACAGAAATATCTAAGGCCCGATCACTTCCATACAAAAATAGATAATTCATTGTTAGGACTTTTGTTTTGGTATAAATCTACCCGTGAATCACAATCATTTATGTGTATTTTTTGTTTCAAACATTTCATCCACACCCAAACTTTTAAATCGTTATTGTGTGACAAGATAAACCCGTGGTAAAATAGAGCCATAGTTTAAATTTCTTTAGCGTTTCACAAAAAACAATAATAAGTTAATCATTCGACACACTTGATAGCTTAACAAAGACCATACTGAATGTGTATTTTGGTAGAGTTTCAAAATGATTCATTAGATTACTTAAGATAAGTATAAGAACACATAGGAAATGTAAAGAACAAACACATTTAAGCAATTATGATTGTCTAATTGCGAAATACCAAAATCAGATAAATATATCGTATTGACATCAAACGACCAACCAGCAAGATATCGTCTGACAAATACATACATGTAGTTCACAAATGAGATAAACATGACGTAAGGACCTTTGTGTGTACAGCTTTTAGATTATTTTCGGTCAGTGAATATAAGTATTATATTACCAGCATATTTTTTTGCATCAAGGTTGAAACAGCAGCGCTTTATAGACTGAATAAAATTGATGTCAGAAAATAGTTGTAGGAATCCTAGATTTGTATTTTTCTGGTTCTGGTCCTTTCCTTGCTCTATATCATTCTTAGTCTAACTATGTCTGCTTCTCTGAGAAACTTTGTACATCCTTACGGAGGATTGTGAGTACAATAATGGACTATTTGTATTTTCCAGGAACAATGGTAAGGTAAAGTAGTCCGCCTGAAATGACTACAATATGAACCTGAAAAACAAACAATATCTGTTTTAGTGTTGTTATTATTAAATTCCATGTATTATTATTATAAAAAGTGTATTACACGAGTGCTGCTATTTTATTGTGCGTTTGTTAATTGTGTGAACAGTGTTTAACAGGATTTTCACGAATGTCCACGACTTTAATTTTGCGTGACGCTTGAACATCTTGATTGGCCATGAACACCAGGTACCCAGCTAATGCCTTCTCTTCTTTACCGTTCGGTTATCTACCTCTCGAACATAATGGGGTAGTATTTTTTTGTGATTTACATGATCATTCAGGTTTGAGCGAGAAACCCCGTACTCAAGCGACACTTGTCTGACGGACATGTTTTTCCAGCGGACTGAAGTTACAGCTCTGTCGAAGGCATATTTTGTATAATTTACTTTGTAGAAGTATGCCATGTAGGTTTGTATAAGCCAGGCAGGACTAAAAGGAAATTATTTAGCTACATGCTATTATTTTTGCACATTTCTACACATCGTCTGTACAAAAAAAGTACAAAAATGATTTATTGCGAGGCTTCGTAAAGCTAAGGAAATAATAATTTGCTGATTAAAGTATCAACTAGAACAGTGTGGGTAGTTCAGAATATTATATAATCAAAAGTCAAACAAATCCATTGACTAAATTAATAAGTTCTGTCGTCTGCAAACGTCAGTAGAATATTTCTATTTCAATACTTAGCTAGGACCTCGCCGCATCTCAATTGACATGCATGCGCAGTGTAACATCATCCCTACTTTACTATGAATTAAAATTTTAGTAATTTTCTGCTGTTCATACTTACATTCGAGCTTCTTTAGCAATCGTTTGCGTCTATATTGATAATTTCAATGAAAATAGCGATCGCAAAGGCGTTTTTACCGTGTCCGAATATGTAGACACTGTCCTGATTTAAGCACTGAACAACCAGAGATACAATGATTTAAGATAAACAACATTCAACATAAATGCACTTTCAATAATGACGTCATAACTCGATACATGACGTCACTTACTTCGCTTGATATAATTTTGTTATTATGTTTGATGTAGATTCATGGCTATTGCTTCCAATAGGCCTGTGATTGATGTGTATTCTTTATTTTCGTATGCATCCATTATTTATTTGTGTAACTTTGAGGTTCAATATCCCTGTAACTTAGCTACAGAACGTTCCAAGTCGTACATTCCAGAGACTCATCAATATGTAGATACGTTGACTGTAAGACTTATATTTTAGGATAATAATTACATCTTCTTATTACTCTGACCTACTTTATAGCTTACGACAAACCTTCTAATATGGTAAAATTTACTAAACACACAAATCCGTATAAATGGCTATGCTCTTTAATACAAAATGCATATTATTAAGCATGCATGCCTTGATCAATACATTTAAAGCACAAACACGGAATACCAAAGTGTATGTATGACATTATTTTGTGTTTAAAATGTTCTTAAAATGAACCATAACTAACTGATGTAAAGGTAATTACAATTAAACATTGTAATCATCTGGACAATAGTAATGGATTTAAATTAATATAAAACCAAACTAGATAAAGGATGCTGACTTCAAGTCAATGTAACCTCTCGGTGATAAGGGGTCGTTGGTTCGAGCCCAGCTACCGACTACGTCTCTTCATGTGCGAAAGTAGACAGTTGCTTACGGAGGATGGGATTCTAGTGCTGGTTCTTCCAAGAAACGATGGTTATGTGAACTTACCGGCTCAGATGCCTCTGACTGTTAAAAAGGGGCATAAAATTCTATATTTTATATGAACATTTTACAAAAACGTGTCATAACTTTTCTAAAAATAATTCAGAAGTCGTCTTTTTACACTTGCGTATTACGCGATATGGGTGTACACATTGCAAGAAGATTGAATACGAAAACACTGGCCACACCTCTAATCCCTCCCTTTAACGCTTGCGCATCAATAATGAAGTAAGATCCGATCGCGCAATTGTTTAACCATTTATTCAATAAACCATATGGTAAAATAAAGTTAACCGGTCGACAAATTTGAAAAATACTGCTATGCCATTGGTCAAAATATAAATCCGAACATTGAATATAACTACACTGTCATTATTGCGACATCGACATTTTCTACTGCCAATATCATAAAGCGGACGGATTTGATATCGACGTTTAAACGACCAATCGGTAAGAACTGTTTGGTTTACATAAATGACGTGTTGATATCACGTGACCACGTCCCTAAAGAAACACGCAGACACAAATAAATTTTCGCCGTGAACGGTTGTGATCAGAAAAGCAAAGAATTATTTTTCAAATAAAGGTAACTTTTTACTTATTCCGTACTTTAGGTATATGTGTGTATTTCATGGATAAACTAGGTACACAAAATATTTTTTTGTTGTTATTTTTTTGTTAATAAATTTGACTTCTCATCAATTATTATAAATGCGACACTATACAGACAGTGGTTGGACGGCAGCGTCATAGACACGAAAACAATAAATGACTTAAATCTGTAGGTCTTCAATTTTTTTTTAACCAATTTACTTAATACTTTGCACAAATCTAAATGATACCATTCAACTTACAAGATTTATTATCACATTTTGTCCATATATTATAACTATATAGCTCAACCTAATTTGGCAAGATTGTTGATCACGATTGGCAGATTATATTTGTCAAATGCAATTAAATTGTCCGATTATACCACAACGAAATGAATACAGGCAATGTCTACTTGTATCGGTGTATTTACTCCGTAAATCGTCAAAGATATTCAAGTAGTATCTTCGGTTTCTTTAACGTGAGATTCCATATTAAATCAGGCTATTTGTTGTCATTTTCGAGGCAATTTAAGGCATTTCATGATTTCAAATAAATACGGTGTGAATTCACATTTCATTCATCTGATTCAATTATAATTCATAACATGTCATTTAGAATGAAATAGATTTATGTATTACCAGGGAACTTAAAATTAGATATAAATGTAAGTACAATACAGGTAGCATGGTGCATATTGCACACATTGGTACAATATTGCAATGTGAATATCTTCCTATCGCCATTTAAAAACGCATATTTCATATAACAGTAAAGATAAATTATTAGACGTTTTGTATTTGATATATCCTGTTTTAATGTATTGATCAAAATGTGCATAAAATAATTCTAAAGGTTAATGTAGCTTATTTGTTGAATTTTGTCTTATGTATTGAATATAACATGTTAACAATACTTGAAACATACCCCAGCCTCGTTCCGTTCTTTTGTTCGTATTGTACTAGTATAATTTGTCGCAAATGACTGCGCAGTAAAGCCCATAATGAGATGACGTAATGATGTCATGTCACCACGTCTACCTAGGGCGCTTTTGTTAAAATATTCGGTTTCATTTTAGGTTTTAGGTTTGGTTACATATTGGGCAGTAAACTAAAACTGATTTCGATTTAAACTGAGCGGCACACAAACGGGCAGTTTGAAGAAGCATTTTAATCCCCATGGCAACAGAAAAGAGCTTTACTATGTTTTTGATATATTAACAGGAACACAAGCTTTTAATGAAACATATTAAAACAGAATGAAGTTATTATCTCTTTTGTTATTCCCTGATTAGGATGTCATATTTGGAAATTTTGTTGATATATTGAATAGGCCGGGTAGATTTATATGGTTGAAATTTATCTCTTTACAGTAAAAAAAACGTTAGATTAAAAAAATGTCCATTGATAATTATAAGGTAGAAATCTGACCATAGCAAATCCGATCAGATAAGAAATCGTGCATTGAGAGTTTCAGTAATGGTCAACATGGTCGGCCATTTTCCCGCGCTCAACTGCACGTAACTTCGGACGCATCAAGCCGACTAAACCGCCTCTGGGGGTAGTTTGGAAGGTTTGACAATCCGGTTCGAGATTTTTTTAAACAAATGGCAAAACTTTTTCGTTTCAAACCAGATTTACTGAACAAACGTACAGTTTGACAAACCATTTGGAAACCAAACCTGATTTGTTGCAAACAAAAGCGCCCTCAACTATTGGATAGCAGTAAAACTGTAGTTACCCAGCCAGCATCACTATGTCGGCCCGACGGCGGCTAAAGAGCGGAATATCGACAATCATTTTGCCAACGTCAATCCAACATAGGACCGACGTAGGTGGATTTGATAAAAAGTGTGTATTACACTCGGTGATAACTTATTCAAGTTCTAACCTATTCTGTAGACATGAATATGTAAAATATAAATGATAAACACAATGAATCTGACTCTTTACATTCGTTCAAATCTCAATGTCTAGTATAGATGTCGGATTGATGTAGGGCCGATATATATGTAGACGACTGTATTTTGTCATTAATGAGTTAACTGTTTTTACATAATCAATGAGGCAAATGAAAGAAGTGTAGAAGCAAAACGTTAATTTTGCATTATAATGTAAGTATTCATTTACATTTTGAAATATATATTATCTTGGCTTATCTTAGATAACTTGCAACAAGATTTAAGTATCTAGGTCAACCGCCTGCATTAGTCATTTAGTGCTGACCGCCTTATTTGAATTTCTTGAACAAGTGTCAGCTGCAGGTCGGATAGATTTCATGAAAAAAAGTTTTCGTTGAAAGAAACATGTCAGTGAGTTTGGAAAATTACTTTAAAAGGCATACATCAACAACAGAGGGTGGATATTGACAGTAAAGTAATTATCTTGGGAACGTATTTTAGCTTGTTGCTTTATTGTCATATATTTTCGCGACTGTCTATAACAAAAGAAAATTGCTCATGTTACTGATTTCATATTTATGCAGAGTATCTACATTCAAGGAATTTTATGTTATTCATTTGATTTCATCGTTTTACCATTATGGTTTATTTACACCAAAGACCAATGACCGGTATGTACTCAGTCTAATTTAATTAAATTAAAAAATATTTGTAAATCTTTGTGTTAAATTACGGACATATTTTTAAACTTTAAAGAATAACACAATATAATACTAAACAACGTACTATTGTGATATAAATAGGCTTTTAGAGCGGTACAAGTAATTGCTACAGAACCAGCACACGTTAGAACACGCCTCCCCACATGAATGTAAACGCCCTTCATGTATTATTCAGTGTAACTTCAATGCGGCCTGTAACTAATACGGGAGAATTAATGCCGACCGTGCCTACACGCCACGAAGGCTAAACGGCAAGTGCGCGCTAGTGCAGTGAACTATGTAGTCTGGTTAATCCAGACTAACTTTTTTCAAATTTGAACCGATATATTACTTCATTAGATTTGGTAGGAACAAGTTTAAAAGTGAAACTTAAAGCAAAATAATTCTTGTATATACATGTACAGTGAAACTTATCTTGTTGTCACATATTTGTGAGATATACATTACAGTGGCAAATATAAAACCATATCAGTCACATTTGCATAGAAAAATCGTTCGCAATCTTCAAGTACTAATGTAAGATCTTATTTGAATACCTCGTCATAAAGAGAGACCTGTTACTTAAATATCATTCATGCATACTTTTTAATGAGTCTGGACAGGATTTTAAAAGTATCATTACAAAGTTGTCTTTCAAAACATATCGAAATTCTTTCCTCGGTTATACAACCACGCAATGAATTGAATTCAAGGATATACTATAAAAAGCTTGTCTTATATGACTCGTTTTGAAAGGTTGGCATATTCTCCTTTTTGTACAGATCGTCTGCACAAACAGTCAAGTGTAAACTGTAAAACGATATTGTTTATCTATCTTTGTTACAGGTATTATAATGAATATATCAAATTACCGCAATCTTTAGCTACAAACATTCTATACAGGATGATAACATCTGACATCTGACATGACAGTATTATCTAGCATTCCTTCCGATTGTTGATGTGTTTTAACAGGCAATGATTATCATGTGCAAATACAAATATATTCCTTAATATAATCAACTCCTGCCTTATATCATGTATTCATGGACATGTACCGATGAAAAGGAAGTGCGACTGTGCAAGATTGTTGCTATTGCTATTGCTCAGAGGATAAAGAGGTTGGATTTGTAACTAAGGGGAGATGCAGCTGTAACTAAGGGGAGATGTAGCTGTAACTAAGGGGAGTATAGCTGTAATCGTGAGGGTCTGATTCTTACTTCATGGTCCACCATGTTTCATCTTATAATGTATAGTCATATAAACCTTTGCAAATTAGTTTTGAAGCATCGTGTCTGTTTTTGTACTAAACAAATAATACTTAGATTGTTTAGTATACAATGTCGATTCTATAATAATTTCTTCCTCAACCAGCGCCGGCCTTACCGATATTTATAGCTTCCACATACGATCTATCCGCGACAGCGAATACATGTATCAGAATTGGGAAAAGCTTTAAAGATTTATTTAAATGATAACGATGATTTATAATGATGAGGAATACATATTCTGATAATGTTCTAATTATATAGTGGATGGAATAAAACTTACTTAAGGCAAATGCTCATGTAAAGCAAAAAGAATATCAAAGTTAATGTATAACTTTTTTCTAGTGCTTTTGTCTGGGACACCCTGTACATTAATAAAAACGGTAACGTTGGAAGGAAGACGTTACGAGTCATTCATTGTTGATGTTTTCTTGAGATAGAAAAGTAGCCTTACAAATAACTAAGATTACAGAGACGCAGCTGTTCATTACAAATATATTTTCAATCAAATCATAATAAAGACTAGTATCATGCCGTGTGGAGAAATTTGTAAGACCATGAATTATTCAATTCTAGCGTGATAATCTTGACAAACAATTAAAGTAAAACAAGTAAAACCCCGATTATTCGAATGTCGTTGGGACCGGAAAAATCATTCGGATGATCCATGGTTTCGAATAATCCATTTCAGTATGACTGTTTGGTAATATAAGACAGTTAAGGCGTTCCATACAAACTTGTTCTGATATCTGATCTGATTTCAACAATTTGTTTATGCACCAAAGCACATGAAACGAGACAGCAAATTCAAAATATATAATATCAAGGTCATTTCAAACCAAGAACAAGGGTATTACGTAAATATACGAGCCTTGTTTCGTACGAATTTTAGTTGGTTGATAAAGAGTTATCTTATTTTACAGTCTATTTTGTACGCGTACATCTAATTTTAACAGCGCTATTCAAGTTATATTTGTATTACTTCTAACAGTTCATCTGGGTAAATGAATGTTGTCATGGATCAGCTCAGCTGCCGTTAATTATATTAGTTGTTGTGTTTAATCACTTTCGGTATATTCCTTACCTTGACCAGTTTATTTTGTTTTGACCTGTTTACGGATCACCGAAGAAATATGTTTGTCTCAAATTCTAATTTTTGACTAGAAACTTTCTTAGTTGATTATTATATAATGCGATTTATTATGTTCTATTATATATTGTGCTTCTCTTCTATGGTTGCCAAGGTTGTATGTACTTATATAAGTTTCTTGATATTTCTTTCAACATCCGCAGTGATAAATTTTTTATACATTAATCTAAATATTTGTGTTATGACATAAGACACGTAAGAAAACCGAAACTAAATTAACATTTTGTCTAGCGCTGCAAAAGCGTGATGATGCAGCCGCTATTTATAGAATGTGCGCTCTGCTCTGCCGACAGACTTTTATTCAAACATAGTGATATCGATATAAGCAATTTTAGTTTATGTAAACTTTATTTACTGTATCTAGTAAAATAAAACATGTTATAGGGTTTATTGCATTACCAGATTGATATTTTGTATTTGCTTTTAGTGCATATGAATATAATTATAAAGATAAAACATATGCGATGTTTAAGTCAGTGTATCCTAGACGTCCTACATATATTTTACATTAAAACTAAATGATTGTTATTTGATACTCACGTGATACACTTTGTTGAGCTCGCATTCGATCGATAAATCTAGGGACGTATTTCGAGGTGACATTTGCAATTTGTTCTTCGGGGTGGAAAGAAGCTAAAAAGAAAATAATTATTTCATTTTAAATACGTGGTGTGTTTGTATATTCTGATATAAGAGCAAATACTTTAGTTACAATAAAGGTATGTACATTATTTTCTTTATTATTGTTTAACCATGTTAATAATTTACACGAATATTTCAGTAACAAGTGGGTGGGGTTTTAAAGGTCAATCATGAACATTTTAACATCAGGTTTATTTTTCCAGTTTTTTCGGAACTTGACCCATACCCTTGGGATTGGGAATTTCTGCGGTGTTTTGTTTAGAATTGGGAAAAAATGTGAGACTGATTTAAATGTACACGCACGATAACTGCCCATAATGGGAACTTTCAATCATTACATGACTATTACAGTGAAAGATCTCGTGTGTTCAGAGATTTTAGTTATTTTTGGAAGTTTCAATTCGGAATTTTTGTCCGTGAATTGGGAAAAAAATATACTATTTTCAATTGGGAATAAAATTTGCCCCAAAAAATCCCTGAACATGATTCATGACGTAAACATAATTTACATTATGAAATATTATGACTTGAATACCCGCTGTTACAAGTCTAAATTACTCTCTATGTGGTTCCATCACAATATTTCAGACTGAGTCACTTTCATGTAGATATGCTTATATAATTTTTGTAAGACTAGTTGATTCTTGTCAGTCAGTACATACATTATAATAGGATTAAAGCAGTTTCACATCGACTAAATACAAGTTTTATGTCTGGACAATATTTCTATGAGTCCTAGTCATACATTCTTTTGAGTTCTACGATTGGTTCATACAATGTGTTTCCACACCAAGCCATCTAAACCGACCTTGTGTATGAATGATCAAATGACACTATTTGTCAATTGTCCTGTTGAAATAATCTAAAACATGTTTACCTTTAAGGGTACCCTACTATTGACTGCTTCATAAGTAACGTGACAGTTAGGATGTGAACCAACTTGTCGCTGTAAATCAGTTAACAGATATTGTCCGCAGTTCTTCAGTATCTGACGAATTAATTTTCGCTATCATTTTTAACCAAATATTTACAGTTAGCTTTCTGCTTAGGGTCGTTCAACTAAGCATGTATGATAACTAGTGGTTCTACAATGCATGCAACATATATGAAGTTACGGGTAAAAACTTGTGCAAAACCAAATAATGTCAAGCACGGACCGAGGTAGGGCAGATTAAAGATAATTAGTTATCTAGGTGGTTGTACTGGTTAGATCGAAATAACAAAACCCAAAGTACTTGAGAGCAAAAGTACTAACTTTAAATTGTTTGTTTGTTTATATCGGGGTTTATGCTCCTTTAAACAGCCATATGGGGCGGACATTCACCTAATCATCGTTCCTTGGAAGAACCAGTACTAGAATCCCATCTTCCGTTAGCAACTGCCTACTTTCTCACATAAAGAGACATGGTCGGTAGCTGGGCTCGAACCCAAAAGCACGATCAGTGAGAGGTTACTGTCATTTGAAGTCAGCGACCTTAACCACTCGACCACGGAGGCGGGTCTCTAACTTTAAAGGTCACGTTTAATACGACACTAATCAATTTGAACCTACATTTTGTTTCGTCCTTAAAGTGCGATATGAATAAAAAATAAATTCATAATTCTGATTCTTAGTTTTGAAGAAAACGAACCTAAATAAAGTAACTTCAATACTTCTGTTTACTAATATAGTTTGTATGATAATCAGTCGTGCTTTAATATGCTTAACAACACTCATAGATAAGTATTGTTATGCTATGAAATTGAACCTAGAATGATCAATTACTTTATTGGTACGTGTGACAAGTTTAAAGAAACCCCATTATACTAAAATGTAACATTTAGACCTAAGTAAATTATCCTTCAGTTCAATGCGTACAAATAATTTAGAGTGTTTTGTGAGGGTCACAAAACAAAGTATTTTATTGATTATTTTGTGTTCCTAAAGCAAACTGACATATGGTCAAAGTTCAAAGATAGTGCTCAGCTATACAATCCTTGCCCTAAGCTGGATTAAAAGAACAGTGGTTCAAGTGATAAAAAGACTAAAGTGATGACCGTAAATAACTCATACACGCCCTTGTCATACTTTAGTCTGTTACATTTACCAGTGAACACATTGTATTAGAATCATGAATCGTTTTGATATCGCAATGAAGTGTATACAATTGTCGGCTTTTATCTCTAATTGTTAAATGGACACATGTTCTAATGTATGCCTCTGTTGTAATATAAGTGAGTAAAAAGGTACCTTGCTATCATAGTACTTGAATACATATATAATAAATATGGTTATAGATTTATAAAGGGAAGTGGTAAACTAAACTCTATACAAAATATGTCCTTTTTGTTCCCTTTCAATGACTTTGGGTAAGAACGGTAACTCCGAAGTGAGTTATTGAATTTACAGACAGGGAACCTGTCTGCCGGAAATGACGTTTTGTCATCTCGCGATATCCTTCTTGCAGCAGACGGCGTGAATATTCTTGGCAGTAAGATAATGTATCTGTGTATTTCCAGGTAATCTTGAGCATTCACATTAAATCTTCATAAAGAGCACATGTATATTTGAGTTTAATGTTTTGTTATGATAACGAAATTTGTGTTTTCGTCACAATTTGACCAAGACCGCAAGAATCAACTGAAATGTTTGTTCGTTCTTCAAATTCTTATCAAATTCTCATTAATTATGCTAGATTGTCAAAGAATCACTAGATAAAATAAATTAGGGAAGAACAATCAATGTATTTAACATTTATGCGTATAAAGTATTTATATGAACTAAGAAGGATTCGATTTCGTTGAGTTGCATCTACTGTCTTGCATGGTCTGGCTCAGTGACTCTAGGCTGTATATTTAAGTACATGCCTGAAGGGTATCTGATTTGGCGTCATCACGCCATTGAAGGTAGAATATAGTTAACTTAAAATTCGATTGTGTTAACTAATTAAGTATCATGTCGATCAATATCTAAAAATGAATACTCGCTGATGCAGATGACTTCATTTTGATGACGTCATAACTCGCGTGTCGAAGATGGTTTGTTTTGATGCTATTTTTATTTCATTTCATTGACATTTTAGGGTATTATATGAATGATACAGATGAAAATCATTTTTATTACCAGCGTAAGAACTTACAATTAAACATATTATTAAACGTATAATATAGTAATGACAGATAAAATTATCATTAAGACTTCGTCAACCGATCCAGAAGTGAGAGCGACACAAAATTCGCTCGTATGTATAATTATTGTCAAAAAAATATGATTGGAAAAATATATATTTTGATCATTAAATACTTAATAAAGTTACAATTAACTACATGTATATCAATGACTAGTTTAAGTCTTTTTTCTGTTTAAATCTATGTTATGGCCTTGTGACGCTTCATGTACAATGCGGCCCAGATTAGCGACATAAAAAACGTACACTTGTATATGAGATACAAACTATGATTATTATCAAACTTATGGAAGAATATATATTTTTTATATCGCTAAATACTTCAAAAACGTATAATTAAACATATCAATATATATTCATATATTTCATGAAATAAAGAGTGATGTTTTAATTCCAGGTAGTTGTGTTTAAAGTCACCTTTGATCTTTGTAACGTTATATCCTTTTGAATGTTCACAAGTTATTTTTTTCTATATAGTCGTAATGATAGGTTCTCTCAGATTGCAGCACAATTTCATCAGCTATAACTACAATAAGGTATCAAAGAAGTCTATCATTCAATGATATGAAAAAAGTAAAACCCTGCACATGTATACTTTTCACTAATCACTGGTAGAATTCCACTATTATGGACACTTCAGAAGAAACACAACTGTCTATAATAGAGAAGTGTTATTGTAGTCTGTAGAATGTCAGTATTTACTACATCTTCCTGTGTAACTGATGATAAATTATTACCTATGGTTTGTACAAATTTGTATAATATTTATTTTTGAAGCAAATATTTTGTTATTTAAAACAGTATGGATATCCTGCAGGTAAAATTTTACCTAAAAAGCTGTGGTAAGTTAAAAATGGAAAAGAACAGAAACATATTATATTTATTGTACATTTAAATTAAACAAGTATAAATGTCAAACTTAATAAATGTACATGTATTATACAGTCAAACAAAGGGTAAGTCCCATGTTCACATTCTAACCAGAATGCATTTACATCATATTAGTCAGTTCCCTCTCTGCAATCGGTTTTTTCTTGCGTTTACTAACAATTACAAAAGCATATCATATTGCTGGAACTTGTCATACCAAAGAGAAATAAATGTTAAGTATTTGTATTTACATCAAATTAATACTTGAAATAAATTCTTTGAAGTATGTTAAAAAGAGATATATGTAATGAAGAGCAGTGAGAAATTACTATCTCAACAAGAGAGCCAAAGTGGCCCTATATCGCTCAAATGACAATCATTGTTCACTGATTGAACATTGTTTTGAGCCTGTGACATATGGTCTGTTGTTATCAAGGTTTTCCTGTGATTTGACCTGGTGACCTAATGTCCAACCCCCAAAGATCGAATTGTACAACATATATCATAGACAAACATTTATGACCAGGTTTGTTGAAGAGTTTAAGTTTTCCTCAGACTTGACCTAGTGTCTCACCCCAGATGACCCATGTTCAAACATGTCCAACATATCATTAAGACAAACATACTGACAAGGTTTGGTGAAGATTCAATCAAAACTTTGACATAATACAGTGTACCCTAAACGACCCATGTTCAAGGTTTTTATACACTACCATTGAGACAAACATTTCGACAAGCTTTGGTGAAGTTTCACTCAAAACCATAACATCTATAGCGTTAAATTTTTTTCCGAGGCTAACATTTGACCTGGTGACCTAGTTCTTGAACCCAGATGACAAAATTGTGACATCTACACTGTAACCAACGTTTTCCGAAATATATGACTTAGTGACCTAGTTTTTCACCCGGATGACCTATATTCTAACTTGTCCTATATATCATTAAGACAAGATTTTGACAAGGTTTGGTGAAGATCCAATGAGAACAGACTTCTAGAGTGTTCATATGGTTTTCCCTGCAATTTGCCCCGGTGACCTAGATTTTTACACCTGCTGATGACCCATTATCGAACTTGTCCAAGATATCATTACAAACTTTCATGAAGATCCAATCAAAATAGTGGCTTCAAGAGTGTTTACAATATTTTCCTTGAAGTTGCCCTGGTGTTTGACCCCAAATAACCCATTATCAAAATTGTCCAAAATTTTGTCAATTGCAGGGCGTCAAGTATTCTATAAATTCCTATATTTCAGTCAAAATTCCTATATTTCCAAGAAATTCCTATATTTTCTAGGTAAGCAAGAAATGTATGATTCTGAGACAGAAACAAATTATGCATATTTCAAACACTTTTGGTCATTTGTTTGTAAATATGCAACATTTACTTCAAAATTAGCATTTCTTTCAGCATCATCAGCACCTGTGTTTAGTCATGATTAATGAAAGTGTTGTACATTGCTTATGCCTTTACTCAGAGGATTGTTCTGTATGTTGTGTGTTTTTGCACCATGTTCTATATTATTTGACACTGCATTGCTAGATCCACATAAACTTGAGTCATTAATCAGGTCCCAGGCTCAATATTTATTCTGTTGTTCAAATGTCTTGGTAAAAAATACATTTTCACAACTTAAGACTAACTTACAGTTCCTTGATATGATGCGGCACATGATAATGTCACATGTATGAAGAAAACATTGGAAATACTGACAATTATCAATTGTTTTAAACCCCCAACAGGGGTATATAAGGCAGGTAATGGCTGGTGGATGGTTTCCCTTGATTTTTAAACTGTTTACAGGTCAGGGAGAGATTTTTTCAAAAAACTGATATTAAATGATGTTTTTAATCACTGAAAAATATTCTGAATGAAGTAAAATGATTCTTTTATCAGTCCAGATAAGAAACTTCAAAATGTATGGAGATTTAGGTTCTTATATTTTCAAAACAATTTATAACAGAAATTCAAATTTGAATTAGAGGGAGGGGTTTATATGGTTTAACCCATCGTCTGCTTCAGCTATTTATGGATTCTGTACTCACTGTATGTCTATCACTGATAAAACTATGTAGAGAGAGAGAGTTCATTTGATAAAACAATGTAGAGAGAGAGTTCATTTGCATCCGATAGTCTGATCGGAAGTTGCGTCTTTAATTTGTTTGCAACATTAACTGTAATTGAGTACAGTAACATTATAAATTTTTTAACAAATATGTGTTTGAAATGATAGTTAATGTGTCTGAGTGATTACTTTATAATTACTTTTGAATCAAAAAAGGCAACAATAAGTACGAAGTGTAAATGTACGAAAAAACTTGTCTCGCAATATAAGCCCAGCAAAATCTTTGCATTTCATGATCTTTGTTTTTCATTTCTTACATTATTTTTTTACATATTTTATGTACATGTAGTTATATGATCATGATATATCACTGCAAACAACATGAACACAGCATCATGTACACAAGGAAAACAACTCTTCTTGATGGATCCAGATGGCTAGAACTCTGGAAAGTAGAACTTCTTTTGCCAGTCCTGTTGAGTTGGGCCAATGAGAGTCAATTGTATCATTGTTCCTTAATTTTTGTTTGATACAGAAAAATGTTGACAATAAGTATGACACCAGACTGTTTCCTAATGAACATTTAGTGTAGTGTACTTTCGTTTCTAAATACATGTAATTATTTTAAAGTTGCATTTGTGTTTTGCTTCAAAAGGTAGTTTACTATTCTTACTGTCTGTTGTTGTTGTTTTGCATATGAATGTATACAGAACAGGACTTAAATGTCTTAGTCATGTTGTGTGAGCACTGCCAACCATATATACCAGTCAGGCTTTTGTTTCTTGATCTGTTTAATTAAGTAATGAATATTGTATAATTCCATTTAATTTGTTTATAAAAGGAATGTGTGTTGTAAGTGGAGGAAGAGGATAAAAGGATACTAGTTCTTGTTTTTATTTGTCCTATATCTTCCTATATTTCTGCCCAAACAATCCTATATTTCAGAGGTTTGTCCTATATTTTTTGGACCAAATTTCACTTGACGCCCTGCAATTGATACAAACATTCTGACCCAGTTTTGTGAAATCAATAAAAAATGTTGCCTCTGAGCACTTGTGCCTGTGTGACTGTGTCCGCCTGACCCAGTATCAAGATTCCCTTTCAGATATAGGGGAAAATTCACAGTAAATTTCATCGGGTCAATAGCTGTCAGGAAAAATTGTGTGATATATTTGAAAATTTTGTGTTTGAATGATTTCCTGAACAAAGTACCATAGAATTTGTTATATACACTTTCATAATTATATTTCAGTCATTCACACAATACAAAAAATAATGAAAGATATCAAAATTCAAATGTCATTTTAATACACACACACAATACTTCAGTGGCCAGTGTACAGGTGACAGCAAATTATTACCTATGTATACATCTGAAACAAACATAGAAATGTTACATATGTTTAGTAATGCGTCAATCAAGAGATAACATTCATAACAGATAACAAATGTATTTTCGGCATTTCATGGTCACAGTTCTTTTCTCAGAATAGTTATAAAAGGATTTTGTCTACACAGACAGCTTCTATAACCTACTCTTTTACACAGAAACGGTTTAAAAAATATACAGATATGTCCCTGAGAATTTTGTCTATTATAAATTTAGTCCTAGTTAGTAGGATTGAAATAGATAAGAAATAAAATATGCATTACTATGTAAACTTCATTAACTGGTGTTATAATTATTTTCAGGACTAAATATGGGAGTTGAACTAGATGTATATAGGAGCAGGGTGGGAATGTTTGCTCCCTGTCATGGTTCTGGCTCATCTATTCCATTTTGTATCAACTTTAGTGTGTTGATAAAAATGATAGGAACAGTTGGTTTTGTAAGAATGTTGTTAATACTGGCTGGTATTGAACAAAATCCTGGCCCAGCAGGTAAGAGATTTCTCATGTTTTTTTCTGTCGATCACTGTACCTAAGTGCTTAAAGTAGTAGATGGGGTTAATAGATAATGTCTGACACTGTAGTGTGTGGTTGAATATATTAATTACTAACAATATCATGAATTGTTTATCTTTACTTCAATGTTGTAATAAAATAAAATAATTGAAGCAATGATTAAAATGGCATTAAACCCGATGAAATGAATAAGTTAATAAAAATAAAATGCTAATTAGTAATTAATGATTAAAGTTAGATAAATTCAGTGAAATTAGTTGAAATGTTTAGACTACCATGATTTAACAACAGTTTTTGTGAGTTGGTACTTTAGTACCTGTTGTTAATGAATGTATCACCAGATTAAATACATCATCACTTTAATATTGAATATATCTGACTAGTGCCTAATTCTGAAAACCTTCCAGTCAAAGCTTTTTTCAGTGTGTGTGTGAATGATAAAACTATGCAATTTGCATTTTTTGTTCCCTTTGTGGTTGTTTAACTATAGGATTATGGGGGAACCAATGTTTATATATAGAACAATGTGGTTGTTTAACTATAGGATTATGGGGGAACCAATGTTTTGAACAATGAATCATAATGACCAATTGGATTAAACATGCTCTGTAACTGAGCGCCTATGATTGTGTTCCCGTTAAGCACATTATTTAATTTGAACTCTGTTTCATTTCAGATAAGTTTGTCTTCAGGTATCAATATTTATTAGTACAGATTGGTACAGATATACTGAGGCAGGTATTGAATAGTATTGCTGGTAATGATGTGGTGAAATTTCTGACTGCTCACAATAATGACATTCAAAGTTTGATAACAAAGAAGGTTATTAATGCTGATCAGCAGAAGATACTGCAACCGGTTAACGGTAGCCCATGTCTATCCAATTTTGATATTTCATTATTGGCATGTCTTTTGAGGAACATATGTGGTTTAAAGTCATCAAAAGATCCTGTATGGAAAACAATTCCTGCACCATTAGATAACTCTTTAGAGGCTGATATCACTAGATTGAGGATGTGCAGAAATGATGTAAGCATTCTAATGTGATTTGTTTCAAATTGTAATATTTACATTATACAAAGAAGTATGTACACATTTGTCTATCATAAACAATATCCTGCTTGTGATCGTGTGTTGTCCGTCGTCCAAGCATGAGTGACAGTCCGTGCGTCAACAATTCGAGGGTTCAACGCAACAGTGTCGTAACTCATATTGAAATAAGAACAAGTTACGACAGTGTTGCGCTAAGCCCTCGAATTGCTTTAAACAACATCTTGTTCTTAACTAGTTGGCCAATTTCAACGAAACTTTACAGGAATGTTCCTTCAATGAAGCTCAACCAAAATTGTTCAAAAAATTTAATTTCATTAAAAACTCTGGTTGCCATGGCAACCAATAGTAAAAAACATTAAAAATATTGATGTCCAAAACGACAGGGCCTAGAGCTTAGATATTTGGTGTGTAGCATTGTCCAGTGGACCTCTACAAGTTTGATATAATTATTGCCCTTTGGTCATAATTGGCCACGCCCCCAGGGGTCACTTGTTGTACATAGGCTTATATAAGAAATTTTTTTAAATCTTCTTGTCCAAAACCTCAAGGTCTAGAGCTTAGATATTTTGTATGTAGCATGATTGTCTAGTGGTCCCCTACCAAGTTCCTAGAAATTATTGCCCTAGGATCAAAATTGGTTTACTCTATTTCATATAGGCTTATATAGGAATTTTTTTTAAATCTTCTTGTCCGAAACCGCATGGCTTAGGGCTTAGATATTTGAGTTGTAGCGTTGTCTAGTGGACCTGTAACAAGTTTGTTCAAATTATGGCCCTGAGGTCAACAATATTGGCCCCGGGCCGGGGGTTTACTCTATTCTTTAATATGCTTACATAGAAAAATTACAAAAAACTTCTTGTCAGAAATTACAAGGCCTTAAGCTTAGATATCTAACCCTTTGGCCCTGAGGTAGAAATTGGCCCCGCCCCTGGTCACTTGATTTTTCATTGGCTGATGATGCTTTTCCTCTTTTTCTGGTGAGCGATATAGGGCCATCTTGTTGACCTTATTATTGGATACATTTGGATAATGTGTGGCTACCTTGTGAGTACAAGATGATAAAAATTGGATATAAATATACAAATTGATGATGATGATAAAATAAACCTAATTAATTCTTTAGGATTTCATACTCATAATGTCTGAAGTTGTTACCTCAAAGTGGAGCAAACAAACAGCAAAAGATGCACAAATACAGTATCAGTATAATTTAATGAAGAAAAATGAGTCACTGTGCAATATCTTCAGAAATTTGTCTTTGTGTGCTGAATTCAACTACAGCAACAATTAACTCTTTTAACATTTTAAGTAGTACTTAATTAGTAGCTATGTCAGTGATTACAGTATAAATAATATAATAACTTGTTCTAAGTATTTATTTCTGTGAGTTCTAGCTGTTTCTTGTTTCTATTCATTTGACATATCGAGGTCTCAGCGCAACACTGTTGTAACTTGTTCTTATTTCAATATGAGTTACGACACTGTTGCATTGAACCCTCGATATCATATTTAAAGTGATTAATTAATTAATAATTAAACACTGTATTTCAGCTGATGCATAGTGATAATTTGCGTTTACCTGAGGTTGATTTAGATGCTAAATGGAAAGAACTTTGCACGGTAAATTTCTGTTACACTAGCCTCCTAATCATAAATGTAGAATTGTTGACATAGGTACATCCTCTTTATATAACAGAGTATTGTATGAAATTCTTCACGAAACAGTATTGTCCATGGTACAGGAGAAAGTCACTCTACAACTGAACCAACATATCTGAAACTAATTAACACAAAAGCAATGCTAGCAATGACAAATCTATCTAAGTTTGTAATTATGTAGTCAATAAGCAAGTGGGATTTAGTTGATTTGAGGGACAATAATACGTTATGATTGACAATTTTGGCAATGAACAAGTTTAACATGTCAACTATATGTTAGCTAGAAAATTGTTTATAGCTAGAATTTTGACAAAATAATTCAACTTTAAATTACATATGTTTTTGCAAATACATATGTTTTTTAAACGCACGAAGGGACGTATTATGTTATGACGCTGGCGTCCGTCTGTCTGTCCGTCTGTCCGTTAGCAATTTCATGTCCACTCTGTAACTCTTTAAGCCTGCGAAGGATTTTGAAGAAACTTAACTCAAATGTTCACCCCACCGAGACGACGTGCAGAGTGCATTTTTCGGAAGGCTTGCTCTAAGGTCACACGTGTCAAATATGACTTATTTTGTGTGACAGTGTCTGCTCTTTATCTCTTTAAGCATGTTTTTGTGCGCATGAAATTCCATGGTTAAATGAAAGAATGCATATTCATGCATGAAAAGTACCCCAAAATAATGTTTTACAGTATCAAATATACCTTCGAGCGTATATTGCTCTGCCTTGCAGTGCCTCTGTCTGGTTTAGCTTTCTTAGTCAATTCATCCTAAAAGAGGATTTTGCAATTCAATTTGAAAGTGTAGCTGAAATAGTTGAATGCTTTTTATGATGATATTGCAGTACTAAAGGGTCTCAAATATTTCAAATGATGTGTTAAAATATTTCAGTTAGTAAACTGTTTTAATTATGAGGACATAAATATGTTACAATACTTTGTTTTTTATTTGATACAAGCATTAATGTTCTTCTAGATTACATTATGATTTATCATACATGTGTATACCAGGCAGTATTCTCGTATTGTATTTGTAGATTCTGACTAGACTCAATGCCAAAGCTGGTATTGCTAATTTACCTTCATTAATCAATGATGCACAAAAAAAGGAGTTAGATGAAGTTATGAAGAAAAGTTTTGATGAATCAATTAAAGCCTGGGCAGAGCAGGATCGATTACTAGATCAAAGACTCACCAATGTTGAACATGAACTGACTGGTGTTAAGAGAAAATTGGATGATGTGGTGCAGTACACACAACAACCCAAGTGCCTGCACTTAGATGAAATTACAGGTATACATTTTTGCCATTTTGCTTTAAATAGGGTCTTTGAAATGATTGAATATATATGTGTAATGTGGTTGGTATGTTAGGTATTTACTACATGATATAACTCTATGAAGTAATTGACTATATTTATGTGTAATGTTGGTGGTATGTTAGGTATTTACTACATGATATAGCTCTGTGAAGTAATTGACTATATTTATGTGTAATGTGGATGGTATGCTAGGTATTTACTACATGATATAACTCTGTGAAGTAATTGACTATATTTATGTGTAATGTGGATGGTATGTTAGGTATTTACTACATGATATAGCTCTGTGAAGTAATTGACTATATTTATGTGTAATGTGGATGGTATGCTAGGTATTTACTACATGATATAGCTCTGTGAAGTAATTTACTATATTTATGTGTAATGTGGTTGGTATGTTAGGTATTTACTACATGATATAGCTCTGTGAAGTAATTGACTATATTTATGTGTAATGTGGATGGTATGTTAGGTATTTACTACTGATATAGCTCTGTGAAGTAATTGACTATATTTATGTGTAATGTGGTTGGTATGTTAGGTATTTACTACATGATATAGCTCTGTGAAGTAATTGACTATATTTATGTGTAATGTGGATGGTATGTTAGGTATTTACTACATGATATAACTCTGTGAAGTAATTGACTATATATATATGTGTGATGTTGGTGGTATGTTAGGTATTTACTACATGATATAGCTCTGTGAAGTAATTGACTATATTTATGTGTAATGTGGATGGTATGTTAGGTATTTACTACATGATATAACTCTGTGAAGTAATTGACTATATATATGTGTGATGTTGGTGGTATGTTAGGTATTTACTACATGATATAGCTCTGTGAAGTAATTGACTATATATATATGTGTGATGTTGGTGGTATGTTAGGTATTTACTACATGATATAACTCTGTGAAGTAATTGACTATACATTTGTATATATGTGTGTGATGTTGGTGGTATGTTAGGTATTTTCTACATGATATAACTCTGTGAAGTAATTGACTATATATATATGTGTGATGTTGGTGGTATGTTAGGTATTTACTACATGATATAGCTCTGTGAAGTAATTGACTATATTTATGTGTAATGTGGATGGTATGTTAGGTTTTTACTACATGATATAGCTCTGTGAAGTAATTGACTATATATATATGTGTGATGTTGGTGGTATGTTAGGTATTTACTACATGATATAGCTATGTGAAGTAATTGACTATATTTATGTGTAATGTGGATGGTATGTTAGGTATTTACTACATGATATAACTCTATGAAGTAATTGACTATATTTATGTGTAATGTGGATGGTATGCTAGGTATTTACTACATGATATAACTCTATGAAGTAATTGACTATATTTATGTGTAATGTGGGTGGTATGCTAGGTATTTACTACATGATATAGCTCTGTGAAGTAATTGACTATATTTATGTGTAATGTGGATGGTATGCTAGGTATTTACTACATGATATAGCTCTGTGAAGTAATTGACTATATATATGTGTGTGATGTTGGTGGTATGTTAGGTATTTTCTACATGATATAACTCTGTGAAGTAATTGACTATATATATATGTGTGATGTTGGTGGTATGTTAGGTATTTACTACATGATATAGCTCTGTGAAGTAATTGACTATATTTATTTGTAATGTGGATGGTATGTTAGGTATTTACTACATGATATAGCTCTGTGAAGTAATTGACTATATTCATGTGTAATGTGGATGGTATGCTAGGTATTTACTACATGATATAACTCTGTGAAGTAATTGACTATATTTATGTGTAATGTGGATGGTATGTTAGGTATTTACTACATGATATAGCTCTGTGAAGTAATTGACTATATTTATGTGTAATGTGGATGGTATGTTAGGTATTTACTACATGATATAGCTCTGTGAAGTAATTGACTATATTTATGTGTAATGTGGATGGTATGTTAGGTATTTACTACATGATATAGCTCTGTGAAGTAATTGACTATATTCATGTGTAATGTGGATGGTATGCTAGGTATTTACTACATGATATAACTCTGTGAAGTAATTGACTATATTTATGTGTAATGTGGATGGTATGTTAGGTATTTACTACATGATATAGCTCTGTGAAGTAATTGACTATATTTATGTGTAATGTGGATGGTATGTTAGGTATTTACTACATGATACAGCTCTGTGAAGTAATTGACTATATTTATGTGTAATATGGGTGATATGTTGGGTATTTACTACATGATACAGCTCTGTGAAGTAATTGACTATATTTATGTGTAATATGGGTGATATGTTGGGTATTTACTTCATGATACAGCTCTGTGAAGTAATTGACTATATCTATGTGTAATGTGGATGGTATGTTGGGTATTTTCTGCATGATATAGCTCTGTAAGGCAATTGATTATATTTATGTGTAATGGGGGTAGTGTGTTGGGTATTTACTGGTACATGATTTTGCTATGTAAAGCTTTACACAAATTATTTATTCATTTATTGCTCTGTAAACTATGTACCCAGTGATTATTTTCGCTATATTTACTGTCGTACATGGGCAGTTTCCCCTAGTAAAATTTCCTTAATTTACCCCTAAAATGGTCAAAATTTTCCCCTTACAAGATTACAAGAAATGTTTTCCACATGATCATGTAAAAAGAAGAAAAATACAACTAAATAATCACATATTCCATAGAAATAAATGTTATTATATATTCTCATTTTGAAATTTGTTGCACTAAATTTCCCCTTTTGGTGCATATGTATGGGTACTGTAGTAAGAAAAGTTTTGAAAAAAGTCACTGGTACCCGATGTGGTACTCTAACCTACAACCTCATACTTGCATGTGGGTTTATGATTGTATTGGTATAAATGATCTAATGGGGTGTTTCATGTAGAGTGATTTAAATTCAATAGTTCAATGAATTGAATTTTCAGCTCTCAGATATAAATGTAAATGACATAAGACTATTACATGGTGCAAATCTCTGAGAATTGTGTTTATCATACCATGCAGTTTATTCTACAATCATTTCGCCAGAATATAATTCAGTCTTCACGAAAAACTTTCTCAAGCACTGGACATTCAGTCCAGAGAAAATGCAAACTTTACTGGACCGGAAGAACTTTTACTAGACCGAAAAGTGTACATAATTTGGCTAAAAAAACATATATTTCGAGAGTAATTAACATACTTCATTTTTTTGTTTTGAAACGTGGTAAATTTATCACTGAAAAACTTACTTAGGATAGATCATATGTTTTAGTTCACTCTAACAATTTTATTGAAGTTAATTCCTCTAACATATCCTATTTTTAAAAAGTGGTAATTTCTAATAATAGTTATTCTATTTATATTATCCATCTTCTTAATATTCTAATTTCAGATATTCAGAAAGTGCTCATGAATTTCTACAATCACCATTTTAAGACCTTGCCAGTGTTGCCAGTGCTTGAAAACAAGGATGCAGCTTGTGAACTCCTATATGAATCTCCTACAATGCATAGCATTGTCGAAGGAAAGAAAGATGCTAAAGAAATTGAATGTTTTGGAAAAATATTTTACAAAGAGGATAAGGCCTATAATGAAATCTACATCACTGGTGATGCAGGTGTTGGCAAAACGTCTTTCTGTCGACATCTGTGTTTCTTGTGGTGTAATGTCAAGTGTGGCCAAAATATAGATAAAGAATACGAATACTTGTCTAAGTTTGACTGTGTGTTTTATATAAATCTACGTGATACTGAACATTATGATGTAGTAGATATGATAAAAGACTGTTATTTTAAGCACTATGACTTTAAAATTATTAACATCCTTAGTAAAAGTAAATGCCTCATTGTTCTTGATGGTCTGGATGAATGGAATCCAAAGAAAGATGGGAAGAAGACACACAAACTTCCTAAAAGAGAACACTATGAAAATTGCGTCTATCTCACCACATCAAGACCACATCGAATAGAATATGTTCGTCTGTCAAGTAAAGATGTTGATCATCAAATTGAAATTTCTGGAATTCATGGAAAATCATTAGATCGTTACATTGAAAAGATCCTAAATTATATGAATAAGTTACGTTCTGCAGAAAGAAAGTCATCTGATTTCATATCTGACATCGTGAAATGTGGTCTATCTGATGAAATATGCATCCCTATAATTGCATCTCAATTGGTCGTCTTATGGTATGAAAAGAAACTAGACGGCAGTTCCAGAACTCTTATATATGCCAACATCTTAGAGATGTTGTTCCAGAGAGCTGAACAGAGAGAAGTTGAGTTTCCACCATCTACAGCATCTACATTACAACTTCCTGATTCTCTGTCAGGGCTCACATATTTAAATGAAAATGTTAGTTTATTGTATAATGTTTGTCATCTTTCATTTTGCTCAATGTTCAAACAAAATGAAAATGCTACAAAGCTTGTTTTTAGTAGACAACAGTTACAATCTAAACCATATTGTTTTACAAGAGGAGAAATTGATTTTTTATGTAAAATTGGTCTCATGTCCACAAATGAAGTTGTTGAATGTATTTCTGCTGAAAAACTGAAGATCAGTTTCATTCATAAAAGTTACCTTGAATTTTTCGCAGCATTGTTTATATCATCATTTGACTCTAATAATTTATTCAGGGATGTAACTAAAACATGGAAATGTTTAAATGATTTTGTACAATATGAAAACTTTTTTGTCTTACTTGCTGGATTTTCTTTGAATAGCATTAAAACATTGTTAGAGAATATTTACTTAGCATTATCACAAGATTTAACTTCATGTAGGAAAAATGCTATATTTCACTATGATAGTAATTTTTACAGTAATCAACTCAAGTCATTACAGAAAATTGTTGTGAATTGTTTCAAGGAAGTCAGTACATCTAATGATAAAACTGTTGAATTAAGAATGGAAGATTTTCTTTTTGATAAATATTCCCAAAATATTGATATTTTGAAAAGACTTTTATTGCTAAATACAACAAATGTGAAATCTTTACATTGTGATAAAAGTGAATATTTTGATGAGTTTGATGAGATAAAAAATCTGCAGTGTATAAATATTGATGTGTCATCTGCTGATTATGTAAAGTTCACTCAGTGCATGTTACAAAATAAATCAACTCTGCACACTGTTTGTATTGATGGTGGTTTTCTAAGTAATTATAAACCATTGATACCAGAATTACTTGTGAGAAGTCTCCATCATCTGACATCATTGTCTCTGTCTCAGGTTAAAATACAACATAAAAGTTTACATGATCTGGTGAAATTTCTGTCTGACAATGTTCTCATTGAAAATATAAAATTGTCTTATGTGTCTTGTGTTAATCACCAGCTTGATGATAGTGACTGTACATTGACTCTAAATCTTTCACAACATACAAAACTCACTTCATTATGTCTGCAGCGTGTTAATATTTTATGTAAGAATGTAAACAATTCTAGTTTACAGTCCGTCACATTGTGGTCATTATCTGAGAGGATTGTTAGACTTTGTTATAGTGATTTATTTAACTGTTTGAATTATTCACAACTTGAACATCTTGATATCTATGGTTCCCATTATTACAAGTTAGATAACAAAACAATGAAAACATTGACGTCTACAGTGAAATCTCTTCCATGTCTCAAGTTACTAATACTGTGTCACATGAAGTTACCTGATGATGTTTTATTACAACTACATCCTCAGGTAACACAAGTGGAGATAGTGCTGAGGTGGGTCTCAATGAGTCGTCAATGTTTTCATTGTTTTGTTGAAAGTTGTGTAAATAATTCTGAGATAAAAGTTAAGTTACATTTCTGTCAGATTACATCAGTTGATGGAGAAACTCACAGTGTACTGTCATTGGAGGAGTCTGTGAAATACATGTCTGAACATCTTGAATCAATATCTACAATAAACATCACATATAAAGGTAGGGGAAGGTTAGACTTTGAAACAAGAAGTTGTCAGTAAATGTTTTTGTTGTGTTTTTGTAAACATTTCATGTAAAAAGTTGACTTTATAAGCGACTTTGATGAACGCGTCAACAAAATGATAGAATTTCACGCGAACAAAAATGATCATAACTTTTTTATTTCTCAACGGAAACATGTCATGTGACCATTTATTTTCTTAATTAGATCATTTCCTACAAGATGAGACACATTTTGATGTGAAATTGGGAAAAAAGCTGTTTTTTTGCATTTTCGGTGATTTTAATGATTTTTTTAACTTAATTTTTTTTTTCAAAAAAAAAGTTTTCAAAAAAATTTTTTTTTGTTATAAAATGTTTCATTTGGACTTTTGAAGATACATTATAACATTATGCAGATTTTTATGCTATTTAAATAAAAAAATAAAAGATTTTCCTGAAATGTAGGCCTACATTCTGGGCAGTTGTTTTGTCTACAGTGATATTATTTCTTCATTCTCTTTAGATTCAAATTGTTTCAACTTGTTATTTGTTGAGTTATTGACATTTACTATAATTGTTATGTATGAAATAAATCAAATTGAAATGTTTTTGACAAAATGTATTTATAAATAGACTTCTTAAGTTCTGGAACAATTACTTGAATTAGTTCGTTATTCTCTTGATATGTTTTATTGATTTCTAACAAATGTAGTAACAAATATTTTTTGTTTATTATTTTGAACTTATTTAATGCCTATATTGTACAATAAACATATGAACTTTACATTTTTCTTAGTTTTAACTTGATTATAAAACATAAGTAAACACACAACATAATATTTGTGGTGGTATACGTATGTAATTGTCAGAATTAGTTGATCACAGTTTCTCTATAAACGAGTCAACCAAAAAAAAACAAGATGTGGATGAACATAAGATCAAAGTAGATAAAGAATTATAAAAGAAATTTCACACCTACACCTACATGATACACATCTACATGACACACACCTACATGACAAAAACCTACATGATACACACACATACCTACATGATACACACCTACATGACACACACACACCTACATGATACACACACACACACCTACATGATACACACATACACCTACATGATACACACACACACCTACATGATAAAAACCTACATGACACACACCTACATGATACACACACACACCTACATGATACATACATACACCTACATGATACACACCTACATGATACACACCTAAACCTACATGATACACAAATACACCTACATGATACACACCTACATGATACACACATACACCTACTTGATATACACACACACCTACATGATACACACACACACCTACATAATACACACATACACCTACATGATACACACATACACCTACATGATACACACATACACCTACATGATACACACATACACCAAGATGATACACACACACACCTAAATGATACACACACACCGACATGATACACACACTTACACCTACATGATACACACACACACACACCTACATGATACACACATGCATGATACACACATACACCTACATGATACACACCTACATGATACACACATACACCTACATTATACACACACACACCTACATGATACACACATACACCTACATGATACACACCTACATGACACACACATACACCTACATGAAACACACCTAGATGATACACACATACACCTATATGATACATACCTACATGACACACACATACACCAAGCTGATACACACACACACACACCAACATGATACACACATACACCAACATGATACACACATACAACTTCATGATACACACATACACCCACATGATACACACCTATACCAAATCAACATGATACACACCTACACGCACATGATACACACCTACACACATATGATACACACCTACTCCTACATGATACACACCTACACTCACATGATACACACCTACACACATATGATACACACCTCCACGCACATGATACACACCTACACACATATGATACACACCTACTCCTACATGATACACACCTATACCAAATCAACATGATACACACCTACACGCACATGATACACACCTACACACATATGATACACACCTACTCCTACATGATACACACCTCCACGCACATTATACACACCTACACGCACATGATACACACCTACACGCACATTATACACACCTACACGCACATTATACACACCTACACTCACATGATACACACCTACACACACATGATTCAAACCTACACGCACATGATACACACCTACACTCACATTATACACACCTACACTCACATTATACACACCTACACTCACATGATACACACCTACAAGCACATTATACACACCTACAGGCACATTATACACACCTACACTCACATTATACACACCTTCACTCACATTATACACACCTACACGCACACCTACACTCACATTATACACAACTACACGCACATGATACACACCTACACTCACATTATACACACCTACACTCACATTATACACACCTACACGCACATGATACACACCTACACGCACATTATACACACCTACACGCACATTATACACACCTACACTCACATTATACACACCTACACTCATATGATACACACCTACACGCACATTATACACACCTACACGCACATGATACACACCTACACTCACATTATACTCACCTACACGCACATGATACACACCTACACACACATGATTCACACCTACACGCATAATTATGATACACACCTACACGCACATGATACACACCTACACGCACATTATACACACCTACACGCATAATTATGATACACACCTCCACACACATGATACACACCTCCACACACATGATACACACCTCCACACACATGACACACACCTCCACACACATGATACACACCTACACGCACATGATATGTCTCTTTAAACAATATTAACCAATCAGAAATCACATAACATTTATAATAGCTATGGCGGTGTACGATGAAGAAATTTCGATTCAAAAGTTTAAATCTCGATTTCCCGAATATTTGCGTCTTCTGTAAGAGTTTGTATAATATTATCTGTATTAATTTATTTTATTGTTCTCTTTAGGACATACCGGTCAATTTCACATATGATCGACTGACAATCTTGCATTAGTATGTGAACTTAGTCCATTCTAATGTAGCCACATTTTTTCCGACCAAACGAAATCGTGTCAAATTCTAGCGTTTCTTGTTCGATTTCTCGGTAACGGATTGGTCTAGGGACTCAGTTTTGGTCTTATTTTGTTAAAAGATATATAAAGGAAACCGCTGCAAACTTTGATTTGAAGAATTCGTCCGTATTGCTTCATAATTTTATGTTTTGTAAAGGTTGCTCATTCACCGAAACGAAAAGTTATACGCCTTCTTATAGTATATATACCTGTTGAATAAACAGGTGATGTGTTCATGTTATATACAGATGATGTGTACATGTTATATACAGATGATGTGTACATGTTATATACAGATGATGTGTACATGTTATATACAGATGATGTGTACATGTTATATACAGATGATGTGTACATGTTATATACAGATGATGTGTACATGTTATATACAGATGATGTGTACATGTTATGCACAGATGATGTGTACATGTTATACACAGGTGTTTTGTACATGTTATACACAGGTGTTTTGTACATGTTATACACTGATGATGTGTTCATGTTATATACAGATGATGTGTACATGTTATATACAGATGATGTGTACATGTTATACACAGGTGTTTTGTACATGTTATACACAGATGATGTGTACATGTTATACACAGATGATGTGTACATGTTATATACAGATGATGTGTACATGTTATACACAGATGATGTGTACATGTTATACACAGGTGTTTTGTACATGTTATACACAGATGATGTGTTCATGTTATACACAGGTGTTTTGTACATGTTATACACAGGTTTTTTGTACATGTTATAAACAGGTGTTTTGTACAAAACATTTTTAATGTTTATTCAGGCATCGATTTCATTATTTCAAAGGTAAAACTGAGTTGTAATCGTTGTTAGAGGGGTGCATGAATCCGTTAAACAATCATGTTTAATAAATTATAGAGATAATTCTATTTAAAACTCTCTTGAGAAAACCCTATAAGATTGTGCAAATACTGTGATTTTGCACTTTTTGTAAATTTATTATAGCATTTCGTTTTAGATTGAGCTTTACACACTTTAACAGTACTACAAGTAATGAGGATCGGTTTGCATTGAGGGAAGTAACTCTTGCATATACGCTAAATAGAAAGACAAGAAACTTTGAGTATCTGCCCATTATATATACATTTGTTTATTTGAGATTTACGCCCGTTATCGGCAGTCTGAGTCATATGAGGCAGACAGTTCACCTATCCATCGTTCCTGAGAAGAACCAATTCTAGACTTCTGTCTTCTGTAAGCAACTGCCTACTTTCTCACATAAAGAGACATGGTTGGTAGCGGGCCTCGAACCCACGACACTCTATCAGTGAGATGTTACAATGATTTCAGGTCAACGATCTAAACCACTCGATCACGGAGGATGCACACAAAGTCATACGGGTAAACTTGTGTCTCTTGTAAAATATTTGTTGAGTAAAATTATGTGGCAGTATTAATTGTGTATGTAAAGTGTACTATAAGCATATACATTAAAACCCTGAAAACCGGACTCCAAGAAAAACGGATTTTTTTTAATTCGCAATTAATCAAAAGTTCTCATAAAGCCGGAATTTTCAGAACACCGGACCATAAACTTGTATGAAAGATGAAGTCTTTTGTTATTCATTGAAAGTATAACAATATCATATGTATGCGTTACATATTACACACAGCGCATCATATATTACATAATATACAGAGTAAATCATATACTACATAATTTAAATAACACATACCGTCGCCGTAATTCTATAATTCATAAAGAAATTTAGTATTGGTGTACTTGTTTATAATGTCTTAAAAACTGTATATTCGAAACAATGGGAGTCATTGCATTTTCATTTGTAATAACATACGACATTTGTAATAACATACGACATTTGTAATAACATACGACATTTGAAATAACATACGACATTTGTGATAACATACGACATTTTTAATAACATACGACATTTGTAATAACATACGACATTTGTAATAACATACGACATTTCGGAACAAAATTGTCTCTTCCATGGAGGAGTAGAAATGAAATACAACATTTTGTAATTTAATAGCGCTTTAATTCTGAACTTATACAACCTTTTATAAGAATATGATTTAGTTTTCAAACACATAAATCGAGCGAAACAAAACATTGAAATTATTAAAGATGTTCGATATGACATATTTATGGAAATATTGAAACTTTACAAGCCCATGAGCTGATGATAAATCGCTCTATCAATACAACAAGTGATTATACAGCCAAAATGCGTTAAGTTGAGCAATTCTGGGATTTTTGTCTCATTATATTTACAAACAAAAATGTTATTTTGTCAATAAATTGAATTCTGGTATCTTTTTCATGCCATATTATCAACATATAATCGTGTATAGGTATATATTATGTATGTAAGCTAATTGTAGGACGATTGATTGGCAGATTAACAAGTTTCTCGTAATTTAAGTCACGGTAACGTAATTCACATTCACTACTAATTTATTGAATATGAAGTATCAATTATCATAAACTATGATATTAGTTGATATTTTCATAAACCTTACGCAATAGAGGTTTAAACAGAGTTGAGAGTTACATGTTTTAACGCGTTTTTCTGGTGTGTGATGCCTAGTAACGTAATTCACAGAACAAGATTGTTAGTGCGAAAATCTGTTTTAGCAAGAGTGTGGTACCTACTACTAACATGGTATGATAAATTACTTTTTGATTTCGTGATCTACATATGTCAGTGATGTATAAAATAATGTTCTACTGGTTTTAGTATCAAAAGCATAGTTAAGGCTAATAATCCTAGAGTAGACTGTTCCCTATTAAATCTCGGAACACGAACACCACCGAAAGTCAAATCCAACAGTGTCTTGATAAACTTCTAACTTGGTCGAATCAAATTTGTTTCAAATTTTCAAACAACACAAAACCAAATTTCTGCATTTCTGCATTATACGTCGTATGCATCCAGAACCAAACCTCAATCTGGACAACACACCAATTTAGGTTGTACCAGAATTTAAATTTCTAGGAGTACTAGTCATATTTGACTCAAAGCTTACATTTATTAATCATCATAAATACCGGAAGGCTCTGAACCTCTTAAAAGAAGTTGCCCACACTGATTGTGGAGCTGACAGAAAAGTACTTTTACGTGTATATACAGTTGAATCTCGTTATCTCAAATTTCTAGGGACCGTGGAAATTAGTTTGAGATAACCGAAATTTGAGATAAACAAATACTGTATAAAAATATATGTTTTAAAGTATTTGTCTACACGCACGTACAGTAGCCTTTATCTAAAATTACAATACATGTATGATTACGTTTCGCTTGAATAAAACATGTGCATACGTAGAGAAGAAACAAAATAATTATGTATCTATTCATAATAATTAATATTAACAATTAATGTCCCAACATAAAATACTTATTTACAAAATTTCTTGTAAGAATTTGAAAAAAAACGGAGCGTCTAGCTTTACATATTTTCGGATGTGTACGCATTCCGTACATAATGTAAGATGAATCCGTTCGTTGCGACGTCGATCACGATCACGATTATTTTTATCAAGCTAAGATCATTTTACAAAGATTTGAATCCAACACTGTCATAGGTGGCAAGTAATCGTATTTAATTTTCAAGTTAAACCTACGAGTATCCTAGTATTCGGATACTCACCGCAGCCGAAGTTATACGTGGTGCGTATTTTTTTACCTTACCTACCATAATTTTAGTTAAGTCAAATAACAGGTATGATTATCATGCTACACTACACGTGTGCTCTCTGTTTGTCACACGATTATAAATCTCCCGAAGCCTTTAAATTGTTCAATTAGCAAAATGTCATGATAGGTGTGAAAGCGTCCATTGTTCGCTGGTCTGCTCCAACTTTGAGATAAACAACTCAAACTACATGCTAATTAGAATCACGGGGACAAAACTTTAGTTTGACATAAACGAAATTTTGAGATAAGTGAATTGGAGGTAAGCGGATTAATTTCATATAGAGAAAGAGCAAAAAAATCGGGACCCAACGAAACAGTTTGACATAACCGAAATTTTGATATAAGCGAGTTTGACATAACGAGATTCAACTGTAAATCTCTTATTCGTTCAAAGTTGGACTATGTATTCATTGTATATGGATCAGCTAGGAAATCATATCTTTAATGCCTTGATTCAATACATAACCATGGTTTAAGACTAGTCCTTGGACCCTTTAAAAAATCCCCTGTAATTAGCCTATATGCTGCAGCAAACGAACAACCCCTTTATTTTAGACGGCAAAAACTAGCCGCTCAGTGTATTTTAAAAACTTATATCAAACTGGTTTAACCCTACACACCAAGTTGTTTTTAAATCTTTATTTAAAACTTTGTTGACACGGAAACCAAACGTAAATCCACCATTTGGTATCCGCACGTCTCAATTCCTTGAGGACTTCCTTGTGAATTGGAGATTCATTGCTGAATACGGAGTTCAAGGTATTCCGCCCTGAACACTTATATAGGCAGGAATTTGCTTCGACCTCACAGGTGACAAAAGGTCTGACACAGACAGAAGCACTATCCAAACCAAATACCATGATAACAAGAAGGAAGGCAATCAGAGACATCTGTCAGCAAGCAGAAGCAGCCTCATAATGGTTATGAGAGAAGAGAGAGAGCAGCGATGGGCAGCTTAACCAATTCTTGGCTAAGACTGATCACCTTGGTCGGCGCAATTCTGGAGGATGTCGTGGACCGCGCCGAAACCGAGGAAGGAGCTGTCCACCTGATGATAGGACTGGCGCAATGAACATCAAACATTGTATTTGGGTGACCTGAAAGAAACTTACCATTGACATCAACCCATTTATAGTGATCGCTCTACAGACGGTGATATTGTTGCAGATGAAGCAGTATCTGGTATAGTTTTTGAATGTCATCTTCCAGACAAGTCCTTTGGTTTTTCAGCTGAAATGAAGACCATCGATATTGCCCTCAATCTTGCCCGAAGAATCAGATCGTAATTATTTCATCAGACCCTGAATAAAATAAATTTCGAAAGTCCCCCTGTCTGTGATATCCTCGGACGAATCTCTTATCTATATGTATCCAAAGAATTTGTATTCTGCTGGATCTCTGGTCACATGGGTAATAAACGTAATGATAGGGCTGATACAAGTGCTAAGTCAGCTGTGACGTTTCCGATTTCAGAAGTCAAAATTTCATACGCTGATTTTAAATCTTCTGTTTTTACTTACATCCGATCTTCCTGGCAATCAGAATGGGATGCCAACATTGACAATAAACTTCGCTCTATCAAACCAACCCTCGGCGAATGGCATGCTCTTACGTACAGGTCCAATCGTCGAGAAGAGGTAATATTATCTAGATACAAAGTCGGTCATTCACGTACGTTTAACTCATTATTGGCTTTTCACCTCAGACATGTTCTTGTTCACTGCATCGACCTTCAGTCAACATTTCTTTTTATCGGTGGTCACATACATCAGAACAAAAACCCCGCAGTGTCCGAGAATTTGGGCAGTGTACGTAAGGGTTAGATCCTCTTGACTGCGGCATATGTACCATGATAGAGATTTCTATTCCCTAATAACAGTACGGGGTCGTGGGCAACTCCAACTAATGTTTTACTTCAAACTACGTTTTAACATTTTACAAACGTCTTTGTGTCTATTGAACATACGTGTGTCGTACTTACCATGGATTCATAAATTGATTTTGTGCATGTAAATATATAGTGCTTATTTATGTTTAGTTAGTCAATCATACGGACAAAGTAGTCCCTGAGGAAAATTGATATATGTACATGAACATTGTATTTGTTCAATTGTTTAATTCAATCTATTGTTTATAAAGCCGTTCTCCATATTTGAGGCAATAGTCGCTCGGTATACGACTTGAAACACGTTACAGTATTTGTCCAACTTGTATATGAAAGAAACGGATAATATAATGTCTGCTTGCTGACTGATCATGGGTAAATTGCTCGAGAAATTTAATTTAGTTTTTTCTAAGCTGACATACATATTTACATAGATAAGTATTGCTTATATCAGCACAGTATCTAATTATAAAATGTCGTAAAATGTTTGTTTCTATTTTTTTCTGAATTCATGTTTTATTCTTAAATGGCGTATATTGAAAAACAGCTTTATGATGCCATTACCATGGTACATTCATGTGCTTTGCGAATTGCATAGTTCAATACAATATAAAACAATAATGAATGAAGTTTGATATCAGATTTTGAAGATGATGATTAAGCGAAAGATATTCAACGCGAAAAATTATGAAATTATTGTGTGTCTTTTACTTGTGAAATTACTTTCAAGAACACACTTTAATCTATTTAATCGCGTCAAAAATGTGATCATAATGTTGTGAAGATAAGCATAGTTTTGTATTTTGTATTGTTTATCCATGATATTTACACATTTTGTCTTCCCAATCACCAAAGAAAATATACGACATTTTGGAAGGACAAAAAAAAGACCGATGAAAATACGACAAAATATCATATGCTTTTTCTGAACTATCTGACTGGTTACAGAAACGAGGGTCTTCGCAAAATACGTATCTAAGTTAGGTGCTTCGAAAAAGATGAAAAAAAATTTCGCCAAATTTATCACACGACATTTTAGAATTACGGCGACGATACGGTATACATATACAACACATCATGAATTACATATTAAACACACAGTACAATATATATATCATCTTATACCTGTCACAACATGAATAACATATCAAACACACAGGACAATATATATTACATATGACACACACGGTAGATCATGTATTATATATAACACACACAGTACATCATGATTTATGTAGAACACTCACAGTATATCATGTATTATTTAGAACACACAGTACGTCATGTATTATATATAACACACAGTACATCATGTATTATATATAACACACAGTACATCATGTATTATATATAACACACACAGTACATCATGTATTATATATAACACACAGTACATCATGTATTAAATATAACACACAGTACATCATGTATTATATATAACACACAGTACACCATGTATTATATATAACACACAGTACATCATGTATTATATATAACACACAGTACATCATGTATTATATATAACACACACAGTACATCATGTATTATGTAGAACACACACAGTATATCATGTATTATGTAGAACACACAGAGTGTATTATGTATTATGTAGAACACACAGTACATCATGTATTTTATATAACACACAGTATATCATGTATTATGTAGAACACACACAGTATATCATGTATTATGTAGAACACTCACAGTATATCATGTATTATGTAGAACACACACACTATAATATGTATTATGTAGAACACACAGTACATCATGTATTTTATATAACACACACAGTATAGCATGTATTATGTAGAACACACAGTATATCATGTATTATATATAACAAACACAGGACATAATGTTTTATGTAGAACACTCACAGTATATCATGTATTATGTAGAACACATAGCTTAAAGCACTCGTACAGCTATGAATCCTGCAGTTATAAGATGTCTTTTTTTGTATCATTGTTTGACGGGTTTTCAATACCAGAAGTATTTAAACACGCCCTATGTGGAACAAATATCAATAAATTCGGAACTTGCATAACATTTCTCACAGACTGATTTATTGATAGTTATTTAAAATTTATGTTAAATTTTATTTTCAAGATAATGAATAACTGACGTATAATCGAACTTAGTGATCAATGACAGTCAATACGTAAAATGGACCAGTTTTCGATGACATCAAAAATGAAGAGTAATTGAGACAGAGATGGTCCTAAAGTATAAGGTATAACACAGAATTATATGAAAACCTTGTTATGTGAATATTATCTATCCTACGCTGCTTAATCAATTACAATTAATATTTTACGATGCGTAAGTGTGCTAGCCAGAATGACAGAGCATTTTGACTTACAGTTATACAATCTGTCTTACTCTATTAGTGGTCCCTGACATGATGTGATAATACGTGATCATGATACCAAGCATTTAGTGATAACACATTTCATGGTACCCGACATGTCGTGATAACACATTTCATGGTACCCAGCATGAAGTAATAACACATTTCATGGTACCCAGCATGCAGTTTTTATGCAGTAAATTTTAGAACAAATTTTCTTAAACCAATTAAGATAATAATTAGTAGAATTATGTAATTTTAATATTTTTTCATTTTCGACATGTAATTTTGTGACTCTTGTTAAAGTCAATGCATCAAAAGCATTTTGTAGCCACAGGGTAAGAACTTATTATATGTGATTTTAATTGTTTAAGACATCCTTGTATTGAATTGCAGTAATTATGTCTTTTTATAAATAATATAATGTTTAGAATAGTAATTCAATGGTTTTATTGTTGTAAACAAACCGACCGTCGGCTTATCAGATATTTTTAACGTTAACTGTTTTTGATTTGCCAACTTGGTATGAACAATTTTGTAACGCGGTTCTTTTTTGGTTCAAACCAATTTTAGGGATTTGTTTAAAGATGTGTCCTTCCATGGTAAAGCCACTCTTGAAATTGACTTTACATGTGTTTAATTTATTATTCTCAAAATAAAGAAATATAAAGGACACATCTTCTTGACATTTTAGGTAAGAAACAAAACTTGTGCAGCAAAACGAAAGCGTGATTTTCCTGTAGCGTAAAATAGCGGGAAAATCACGGCACAAAACAGTGATTACACAGTTCATGGTACCCAGCATGAAGTAATTACACGTAGCACAGCACCTGACGAGACGGGTATTATATATCCTGAACAGCTTCCCTGGATTTCATATTGGCGTTGACCAGTACTAACAACAATTTATCCGTTATGTACTAACAAGCTACCCATATAATTCAGAGGTGAAGGACAATTTAACACAAAGACTGTAATATCTTCAGCCAAATTTGTCTCGGACAGTGTGAGCCTCGTCTGGGGTACAACACCTTAAAATTTTATTCGTGCAGTAGACCAACGCTCGCTCTAACCTATGAGCTAATTGGACAGGCTTAAATGGACTTATGTACGTATTTGAAGTCCACACTGGTAAAGACTAATTAGAAATATACGAAATAACTTAAAAATTAAGCGTAGATAAACATAAGTACTATTATTTAACCATTACATCAGATTCTATTGTAATTGATCATTTTAAAAAACAAATTAGATAGCTTCTATTATGAAAGTAATATTCTACTCAAACAATTTCTTAAACCATCATACATTTTCTAACACATCTCCAAAATTGATTATAAACAGGCTGGTTTGTATGGTGGCTGATTTATGCCTTGTCGTATTTTCGCTTTTTCGCCACAACAAAGCGAAAATGCGAAAAAGCGAAAATACGACATGGTCAACTTTCGCTTCGTATCTTTGCATTGTTGCATTTTTGCATTGTCGTGGCGAAAAAGCGAAAATACGACAGATGAAGGGCGACGATACGACACCAAAGATGTGTCGTGTTTTCGCCTAACATCTGTCGTATCTTTGCTTTTTCGTGGCGAAAATGTAACAATGCAAAAACACGACGAAGTCGTCATTGTTAAAAAGCAATTATTTGGCCATAAAACTGTGAAAAACTGAATTATAATAAGCGAATAAAATAATAAGCGTTTAAAATTTGGACTACAAAAGTCGTGTGCATTTTGCAATTGTTTAGTCTACCGCAATCATTTGTGTAAAAGTCGAACGTGCGTATCAGACGCAGGCCAAACATCTGTGACAGTCCAGGGAAAATATTTCAATGTATAAGACACATGTACATTTAAGCAAAGATATATGGCCAAAGAAATGAAGAGAAAATGAAAAACATAGGCGCCATTTTGTTTGTTTTGTGCTAAGTAATCCGGGAAAAGTACGGAACCGTATTGTATTTTAGATAAACTTTACGAAAGATTTATTTCCCTTGTGTGCAAAGCTTGTCTCCGGTTAACAATTAAATTCAGCTTGTTACGATTTTGACCGTTTTCAGCCGCGGAAAATTCAGTTCGAGCAGAAAAATAATAAAAACGTGCAGAAATCAATCTTCAGCGGGCGGGGTCATCCCAATATTCCGGACTTTTTTCTCATAAACAAAAAGATGCGATAGTTCGAAAAGTGCGATAGTTCGAAATTTTCGGACGTTCCCGTGGCATTTCGAACTATCGCAATTCAATAGTATTTAAAGGTACCACACAGCTGTCAATAATGGCCACACCACCTTTACCAGTTTTACGCTGGCTTTTGAAAATTAAATCATTGTAACATACAGCATGGTAGTTATAATCACTAGAGATACTATCAAAAAAGAACATATTATGAGAAAACAACCAATGTTCTGAGAGACCAGCAATACTTATATTACGTTTGTTCAAAATTCACACAGGTATGGTGCGCTTGACATAATTAGAATGTTGACACTTAGCTGCTTGTGACGATTTGTAGATTTTTGAACATTCCGATTGAGACGATTCCGTATAGCAATTCGTAGAGTTCGTTGGTACGGTATCACCTTGATGAACTACGTAAACGGAATCCGAAGTTACCAAATTTGACGTACTTGGAGAGTTTGTGACGTCTGTTTGTGTCGATTCTGGACTTATTATGCTATTTAGACTTGCTATGGTTACAATTTGTTCAGAGTCTAAAAAGGCTTCAAGGTGCCGTACACGATCATCTGTTTCCTCAAGCCGGCACATTAATGAGTTGCTGATACTGTAAGCATTGACAAATCTACATGTTGTACTGTAAACATCAACCAAGTATACCTTTATACGTGTGTATATGATACTGTAGGCATTGACAAATCTACATGTTGTATTGTAAACATCAACCAAGTATACCTTTATACGTGTGTATATGTTACTGTAAGCATTGACAAATCTACATGTTGTATTGTAAACATCAACCAAGTATACCTTTATACGTGTGTATATGTTACTGTAGGCATAGACAAATCTACATGTTGTACTGTAAACTACAACCATGTATACCTTTATACGTGTGTATATGATACTGTAAGCATTGACAAATCTACATGTTGTATTGTAAACATCAACCAAGTATACCTTTATACGTGTGTATATGTTACTGTAGGCATAGACAAATCTACATGTTGTACTGTAAACATCAACCAAGTATACCTTTATAGGTGTGTATATGATACTGTAAGCATTGGCAAATCTACATGTTGTATTGTAAACATCAACCAAGTATACCTTTATACGTGTGTATATGTTACTGTAGGCATTGACAAATCTACATGTTATATTGTAAACATCAACCAAGTATACCTTTATACGTGTGTATATGATACTGTAAGCATTGACAAATCTACATGTTGTACTGTAAACATCAACCAAGTATACCTTTATACGTGTGTATATGTTACTGTAGGCATAGACAAATCTACATGTTGTATTGTAAACATCAACCAAGTATACCTTTATACGTGTGTATATGATACTGTAAGCATTGACAAATCTACATGTTATATTGTAAACATCAACCAAGTATACCTTTATACGTGTGTATATGATACTGTAAGCATTGACAAATCTACATGTTATATTGTAAACATCAACCAAGTATACCTTTATACGTGTGTATATGATACTGTAAGCATTGACAAATCTACATGTTGTACTGTAAACATCAACCAAGTATACCTTTATACGTGTGTATATGATACTGTAAGCATTGACAAATCTACATGTTGTATTGTAAACATCAACCAAGTATACCTTTATGCGTGTGTATGTGATACTGTAAGCATTGACAAATCTACATGTTGTATTGTAAACATCAACCAAGTATACCTTTATACGTGTGTATGTGATACTGTAAGCATTGACAAATCTACATGTTGTATTGTAAACATCAACCAAGTATACCTTTATACGTGTGTATGTGATACTGTAAGCATAGACAAATCTACATGTTGTATTGTAAACATCAACCAAGTATATCTTTATACGTGTGTATGTGATACTGTAAGCATTGACAAATCTACATGTTGTATTGTAAACATCAACCAAGTATACCTTTATACGTGTGTATATGATACTGTAAGCATTGACAAATCTACATGTTGTACTGTAAACATCAACCAAGTATATCTTTATACGTGTGTATGTGATACTGTAAGCATTGACAAATCTACATGTTGTATTGTAAACATCAACCAAGTATATCTTTATACGTGTGTATGTGATACTGTAAGCATAGACAAATCTACATGTTGTATTGTAAACATCAACCAAGTATATCTTTATACGTGTGTATGTGATACTGTAAGCATTGACAAATCTACATGTTGTATTGTAAACATCAACCAAGTATACCTTTATACGTGTGTATATGATACTGTAAGCATTGACAAATCTACATGTTGTACTGTAAACATCAACCAAGTATACCTTTATACGTGTGTATATGATACTGTAAGCATTGACAAATCTACATGTTGTATTGTAAACATCAACCAAGTATATCTTTATACGTGTGTATATGATACTGTAAGCATTGACAAATCTACATGTTATATTGTAAACATCAACCAAGTATATCTTTATACGTGTGTATATGTTACTGTAGGCATAGACAAATCTACATGTTGTATTGTAAACATCAACCAAGTATATCTTTATACGTGCGTATATGATACTGTAAGCATTGACAAATCTACATGTTATATTGTAAACATCAACCAAGTATATCTTTATACGTGTGTATATGATACTGTAAGCATTGGCAAATCTACATGTTGTATTGTACACATCAACCAAGTATACCTTTATACGTGTGTATATGTTACTGTAGGCATAGACAAATCTACATGTTGTACTGTAAACATCAACCAAGTATACCTTTATAGGTGTGTATATGATACTGTAGGCATTGACAAATATAGCTTGAAATACTGCATATAACAAATGGAGTTTGTGGTGAGAACGGTAAATGAAAATATCTTGAATTGCCTTCAGTTGTAGTACTGCTGATATTGTTTTAATCTTTTGCAATATTATTCAACAATAGATAATTATTCATGACGAAATGTCTGATAAAAACAGATTTCAAACACAACGTAAGCGATGATTCAAATGTTCCACACGACACGATATTCAGTACCTTTCTTGTGAATACATTGAGTCTTGAGATAAATTTATCAACGGATGCACAGTCTGACTTACACCCACACGATTGTTTTTATGATTTGACATATCTAAGTAACCGTTTTATAGAATGTATCGTTCTTGCCATGTAATTGAAGGCTGTGTTTCATAACCTACAAATATACAAGGCATAAAAAGTTTTAAGCATATATTGTATAACAAATTAAATTTTGTTTATCTAAATGCTAATTTATATCAATGTGTATCATGTCGTTATCATGGTGATGTTTTACAAAAAGTATCATGTTCGGAACTATTTAAGGTGGAACCAAACGATTGAATTTACGTCGTTTTCGACGTCAAAACGGTCATTTTTACGGTATTTATAGTGTCTCTCTGGAAATACTTATCGCTGATTCAGTTTTTGGAAATAATTAATGAAATAAGATTTTAATAGCGGAAAATAAAATTACCTACACGTAGGTATAAATTTGATGTTCATGACTTAATTATAAGTGCAAATAAAACGATTTTAAATGTAAAGTTTAGTGTTTTTGTCTTCTCACTTTTAAACCTAAATTATTTTTATTAAAATTCTGCCTGAGGGATTTTTTTTATTTTTGTTTAGAATAAAGTTTGATGTGTCATCTACTGTTCTCGTAAATTTTAAGAAAATCTATCGAGCCGTTTTTATCTTATTAAAGCTTTAAATGATAGCATTACCTTATAAAGCGCTCATTCGCTTTCAAGAACGTTGTTTCAAACACACGGTTGATTTTGGTATCTAATGCATACTTACATCTATTTTATTTACTGTACACAATGATCTAAAAAGATTTTCTGGAATTAATGATACATTGTGTGTCAGTAACCCTTATCACATCGCAATTCTTTTCAGATAACAATAAACACATTACATTATTATTTTAGCGTGATTAATTTTGTGTACATATGCGTAAATAAAAAATATGACAAAATTGCAAAAATTGGCCGCTCTAGTGAACTAAAATGGAAGATAATTGTGATTATTAATTCCATTTTTTGGGTATAAAAACAAGGTTCCATGATTTACATAATAAGTAATTAATATTATATTATGATTCAGAAGTTTATTTAGATGTGTTGTTTTAATGATATGCATTCTATGTATGTTTATTTTTGGGGTAAATATTAATTATGACTCATAACAACAGATTTACGACCCCGTTGCGATTTATGATATACAGATATGTAGATACTTAATATAAACGAAGATGGTTGCTGTAGCATGTGACAAATACATACATGATTACAACAAACGAGTGCGTTGTTTCAGAATTGGTGTCATTAAGCCCGATTCTCACTGTCGCAGTGCTGGTCCCGGTGTAACGTTTTCAAGCTCCCCCTTTTTCATAGCACATGTATTAAACTCAGACCCCTTTTGGTAAAACTAGAGGTTCACAGAACCTCCCAAACACACACATAAGAGGCAAGCACTTAACATTGATATTCATATTTTAACATATGACTGTATTATGCAATGATATCAAAAACATAGATGAATAATAAAAAGTATCGCTACAATAAAAAAATAATCCTGAAAACCTCCTTTATTTTGCAAATGCAAAATCCAAGTCGTCTGTGATAGGGATCAAATTCACGTTATTGTTGCTAAATAACTGCATTTATGTATTTGTAAACTCCCTATTCGTGGCAAGCTCTCTCTCTCTCTCTCTCTCTCTCTCTCATTATGAATTTTCAAATTATTACCCGGGGTAATCTGGAAACGTTTTCAAAGCAACCCCGGGTGTAATCTGAAAACGTTTTTAAAGCGCCCCCGGGTAACCTGAAAACATTTTAGATTACCGGGTTGGGTATTTGAAAATGGAGGGGGTAATCTCAAAACGTTTTAAATGTACCCCTCCCGGTAACTTAAAAACGTTTTCAAATTCCCGGGGGTAATCTGAGGAGTACATTTAAAACGTTTTGAGATTACCCCCGGGAATTTGAAAACGTTTTTAAGTTACCGGGAGGTAGCTTGAAACGGGGGGAGCTTGAAAATGTCACACCGGGGCCTCTCTGTAACCGGTATATCGATCGACCTTAAATGTCAACCAATATGTAGTCCAATAATCCGGAACACTAATAGCCTTGTGTATATCATGCTACAGCCAGGTACAACACCAGACCTACCTCGGTTCTGTCCCGATAACTTTAAGGATTAAATAGGTTCTTAATATTTTCCCGGTAAGCCATGGTTGTATTATATACACCTGGAAATAAGTTAAGCACACCCCGGAAATTTAAAATTGGTTGTGATTGAAAGCACTGTCATGAGATGATGACTTAATTGAGCTAAGAAATAGTAATTTGATAAGTAGCGATAGCAATTTAGTAATCATAAACCAGTAAAATTATGAGTTTAGTTTATTCTTATCCAAATTATTGAAGCATAAGCAAATGTGTTGTTTTTTACCAAAAATGTAGGTGTTTATAAGTATGGTGTTGGAGCGTTTACAAAACATTTACTGGTGGATATTTTTGGTAAATGTTGACGATTACTTAACCTTAAATGACATTATGTAGCCAAATTTTTAATAACGTGTGTAACCGCCACGTGCCCGAATGACAGCCTCAACCCTTCTCATACTACCAGTAAGGCGTCTAATGCGATTTTGAGATGAATTTTGCCATTCTTGGTGCAGAGCTTGTTCCAGTTGTTGCAGGTTGACTATAGGTGGGTCCAAATTCTGTATTTTCCGGCCCAGGATCTCCCACGCGTGTTCCAGTGGGTTTAAATCAGGACTCATGGCAGGCCAGGGAATGGTGGTGATGGCATTCCGTTGCAAAAACTGTGTTACAGCATGGGCTCGGTGCGGTCTGGTATTATCGTCCATGTAAACAGGTCGGGAAGCCAATGGATGCTTATCAAAATGGTCCACGACGACTGGATGTAGGATGTCTCGTACATAAGTATCACCTGTCAGATTTCCTTGGACAGTTACAATGTCCAACTTACAGTCATGGGGCAAGCAACCCCATATCATAACTGATCCACCACCAAAGGGAACCGTAGGAAGAATGTTTCTTGGTGTGTAGGCTGTATTTCGTTGCCTCCACACTCGAATGCGCCCATCTATGACGTGCAGAAGGAACCTGCTTTCATCTGACCAATGGATCTTTCTCCATGATCTCAGGTTCCAACCACGCCTTGCCAAGCACCATGTCAGACGGTTCCTGCGATGAACAGGTGTCAACAAGGGACGTTTTATTACCCTTCTCGACTTTAAACCTGCAGATCTGAGCCGATTGCGCAGAGTACGTGACGACAATTGCCTGTGCGGCAACCAGTTTCGCTTTAGGTAGGTGCTTGTTGCAAACGGAAAACGTCTAACGAGACGTAAAAGATTTCGGTCCTCGCGTGCCGTTGTTACATATGGCCGTCCAGATCTTGGACGGTCCCTTACGTCATGCGTCTGCCGATACTTCTGAGCTAGTCTGCTAATGACAGAGTGATTATAGCCAAGCTGACGACCAACAGCACTGTAGGACATGCCAGCATTAATCATGCCTATTATCTGCCACCTATCGCCATCCGATAATCTTCTCCTAACCATTTTGTTGACAAGAGGTCAAAATAATGACAATATGTTAGAACAAAATCAAATTTTGTACATGTACTTTGTGTTAATTGAAAGTGTAGTTTAACAATTCACGAATATATTGTCGAAATGGCGAAGTACACGAGCTTTCCGTTCGCGCAACTCTATCGGAGATACACATGATTAGTACGGAAGGTCGTTCTTACCATTACTCAAATAAAATTTAAAACTTCAGTTGTGGTCATGTCAAATTCGAGGCAAAATGCCGGGTGTGCTTAACTTATTTCCAGGTGTATATATTAAACATTAAACAAATACGGGACTGATTGCCCGATAGCGCCAGAACAACAGGGTCCATCCAGGACTGCCATGGGTGACTACAGTGTCACCAGGGTTGTACTCCTGGTTTGACAGGGTTTCGCCAGGTCACTCATCCGGGACCAACCGAGAGTCAACCCGGAACAGAGAGAATAGCGAGTGTCAAACGACGTTTTTGAAGGCGAATGAGCGTTTTGTAGGGTAACGCTATATAGTGAAGATTTGATAAAATAAAAACGGCTCGATAGATTTTCTTATAATTCCCGAGAACAGTAGATGACACATAAAACCTTATTATAGACAAAAATAAAAAAAATCCCTCGGGCAGATTTTTAATAAATATAATTTAAGTTTGAAAGTGAGAAGAAAACTAACATTAAATTTTACATTTAAAATAGTTTTACTTGCACTTATAATTAAATCATGAACATCAAATTTATACCTACGTGTAGGTAATTTTATTCTCAGCTATTTAATTTTTATTTCATTAAATATCCACATAAATTGACAGAGCGATAGGTATTTCCAGATAGGCACTATACATACCGTAAAAATTACCTTAAGGTGGAACCAAGCGATTGAAATAACGTCGTTTTCGACGTCAAAACGGACGTTTTCACGGTATTTATAGTACCTCTATGAAAATACCTATCGCTCTTTTAATGTTATATAGATATTTCATGAAATAAAAATTCATAATGGAGAATAAAATTACCTACGAGCTGGTATAATTTTAATGTTCATAACTTAATTAGGAGTGCAAGTTAAACGATTTTAAATTTACTTTTAAGTGGTTTTTATTCTCACTTCCAAATTTAGATTATACTTCTTTTAAAATCTGCCCGAGGGATTCCTTTTTCTGGATTAAAGATTGTTGTGTCTTCTGTCGTTCTCATGAATTTAAAGAAAATCTATCGAGTCGTTTTTATTTCATCAAAGTTTTACCACATAGCATTACCCAATAAAACGTCAATTCGCTTCGAACATCGTCGTTTCGTCTTGTATAAATTAACGTTCGGTTGATTTCATACAATTAAGTGAATTTACGCATAGGTCATAATAGGAACAAACTTGGTAGAGGTCCACTGGATAATGCTACACATAAAATATCTTTATATACACCCCAAGCATTGTGGTTTCGGACAAGTAGATAATATAAGATTTTCCCATTTGTTGTCATGGCAAAACCTGAGTTTTGCATGGATTTTTTAACAAGTTTGGTATAGAGCTTCATGCCTTGAACGTCCGTGTAAAGTTTCATTGAAACTGGCCAACTACTTAAGACGGAGATGTTGTTTAAAGCAATTGTTGACGGACGACGGACATCAAGCTATCACAATAATTGGTAATAGCTCACAATGAGCTCTGGTGAGCTAAAAGACATACATAAAATACATATTTTTCAAACACACGTCATGTTTTGATATCGTGTATTTATTCTATTTCACTTACCAGTACTATTTACACAGTGATCTAAAAACGATTTGATGGAATTAATGACACATTTTGGTTAGTAACCCTGACCACGTTAATTTTCTTTTCATACAACAAAAACATGGCATGATCAATTCAACGTGCTAAATTTTTAAATACCTCATTGAAGGTACATTACAGTCGATCTTAGTTAGTGTCCCGCATTGAAGGTACATCCAAGCCGTTTTGAGATAGTTACCACACTGAAGGTACACCCAAGTCGTTTTCAGTTAGTTTCCCGCATTGAAGGTACATCCCAGCCGTTTTGAGATAGTTACCCGTGTTGAAGGTACATTACAGCCGTTCTTAGTTAGTTCCCCGCATTGAAGGTACATCCTAGCCGTTTTGAGTTAGTTTCCCGCATTGAAGCTACATCTCGGTCGTTGTGAGATAGTTCCCGCATTGAAGGTATACCCTAGCCGCAATGAGTTAGTTTCACGCATTGAAGGTACACCTTAGGCGTTTTGAGTTAGTTTCCGGCATTGAAGGTACATCCAGGCCGTTTTGAGTTAGTTCCCGCATTGAAGGTACATCCAGGCCGTTTTCAGTTAGTTTCCCGCATTGAAGGTACATCCAGGCCGTTTTCAGTTAGTTTCCCGCATTGAAGGTACATTACAGCCATTTATAGACGTTTGAAGTTAGTTTCCTGTATTGAAGGTAATTGTATATCCCAGCCGTTTTGAGATAGTTCCCGCATTGATGGTACATCCTAGCCGTTTTTATTTCCTTTCCTGCATTGAAGGTACATCACGGCCGTTTTTTGTTAGTTTCCCGTATTGAAGGTACATTACAGCCATTTTTAGATAGTTCCCGCATTGAAGTTACATCCCGGCGGTTTCCAGATAATTTCCTTATTGAAGGTACATTACAGCCGTTTTTATTTGTTTCCCGCGTTGAAGGTACACCCTAGCCGTTTTCAGTTAATTTCCCACATTGAATGTAATTCCCGGCCGTTTTGAGTTAGTTTCCCCAATGAAGCCAATGTGTACACTACGGTAGTGCTATGCACTGACCTGTGTTATTCTGCTCGGGGCATTAAGAGTATTTGCAGGAACTACTTACAAAATGGAAATTATAAACAATAACATAGCGTGACGTCACCGTACGGTATACATTGGAGCCAAGCGTACTTCAACATTGCGTTTCATTGAATAATGAGTGTTATTGACGAAAGCATAAGAATAGAAATGGTACTACGTATTCATTTTACATAACTAAACAAATTTGTTAATAGCATACAACCGATATGGTTGTTTTGACATTTTTAATCCTTCCGTGGAACTATACTTTTAGCGTATGTATAACTATCTAAATGTGGATAGTAATCAGTTTTATGTATAGAGGTTAGACAAACGTAGTGATGTCACGCTATGTATAGAACGCAATGAAGCTACAACCCGGACGTACTGAGTTTGTTTCCGCCATTGAAAATTGGCAAGAAATTATATGTTGCAATAGTGAAAAAACTTTTTTTTCGAACCAGTCCCAGTTGTGGTCCTGGGGTTAGTTTATTGCAGCTCGAGTTCAATTCCTTACGTGGGAGGGTCTGTCCTTCTATGAAACATGATAAAAATGCTGATTTTCTTTGCCAGCTCCTTGTATAAGGGCAAATAAGTACTGGTAAATCTAGGAAAAACCGGACACGTGACTTGATTGTCGTGTATAACTGAACAAGATGGGTGGACGGACAAAGCGTTACAACACGTGCTACTGATCACTCAAGGTCACATACAAGGTCAAAAGGTCAAATTCACTTAAAAATAACCTTATCACCACCAATTGTTTCCTATTATGCTAACAAATGACATAATAGATAACAATTATTCATGTTATAATGAAGCATTGTTATTGTCTTATATCATAACAAAATAAAACCATTCCTTTGTTACCATAGGAGCAATCAAAATGGCTTCCAAGATGGCCGCCATTTCAGTAAAATATAGAGAAAAATAAAAATATCCTGTAAAATAGTTACATGAGAGGGTACACATAAAACTACAGACAAATAATATCAACATAAGATGTCCTCATTTCATCGTGCATTTTAGGACTTCTAGAACGTCCACCTCAAGGTCACTGACTGGGCCAAAAGGTCAAATTTAGCTAAAGGTCACCTTATCACCGCTAGTTTGGTTCTGTTATGATAACCACTTAAATAATGGATAAGAATAGCTAAAATGCTCGAACGAATCATGGTTATTGTCTTTCATCATAATGAAATAATGTTATTAATTTGATACCACAGAAACCATCAAGATGGCTTCCAAGATGACCGCCATTTGTAAAACATTTAAGATCTAAGACGTATTTTATCATATGTCCATTTATTGAAAATAATTTCATCCATTAATCATATGTGGACGTCTTTATGATAAATATAAATAATAAGATATAATCTTATAATGTGGTTATATACAGGAGCAAAAGAAACTATCTGAACACAGTCACATGAGTCTAATATTCTGTTATAATGATATGCAATAATAAATGATTCAACATAAAAGAGTTCAATTTAAAATTTACTCTCATCCGTCAATGAATCAATTACAAAACTACTGATATTTGAAAAGCAATAAATTAAAAAACTGCTTAGTGCTCACATTCGCAAAAATCGACAATTTAAAAAATACTCACATTCATAAACAAGAGGGCCATGATGGCCCTATATCGCTCACCAGATTTTTTTCTTTTTCCCCCTATGTGAGCCTATGTAAAATCAACTGACCCTGGGAGGAGCCAATTTTTACACCAGGGCAACAATGTGAACATGTGAATTTGGTAGAGGTCCACTAGACAATGCTTCACACTAAATATCTAAACTCTAGGCCTAGTAGTTTTGGACAATAATATTTTTAAAAAAATCCGATATAAGCCTATATAAATCAAGTGGCCCCCGGGCCGTGCCAATTTTGGACCCCAGGGTCATAATTTGAACAAACTTGGTAGAGGTCCACTAGGCAATGCTACATATGAAATATCTAAGCTCTAGGCCTTGTGGTTTTGGACAATATTTTTTTTTTAAATTTTCCTATATAAGCCTATTTAAATCAAGTGACCCCGGGCCACGCCAATTTTGACCCCAGGACCATAAATTGAACAAACTTGGTAGAGATTCACTAGACAATGCTACATACAAAATATCTAAGCTCTGCATGGTTTCTGACAAGATAATTTTTAAAGTTTTTCCTATTGGTTGCCATTGCCGCAAGAATTTTTAATGAAATTTATTTTTGTTAACAACTTTGATAGAGCTTCATGCAAGGAACATCACTGTAAAGTTTCATTGAATTTGGCCAACTGCTTAAGTAGGAGATGTTGTTTAAAGCAATTGTTGACGCACTGACGGACGGACGACGGACAACACGCGATCGCAATAGCTCACATTGAGCACTTTGTTCTCTGGTGGGCTAATAAATTATTTTAAAAAACCTCATATTTGTTAAACAATCATTTAGAAAAAGGCTCACATCCTTAAATAAATCAATTAAAAAATATACTCATATTCATAAAGATAAACAATTACAAATAAACAATTAAATAAAAGATTTACACTTTACAAAGTCAAATATATGTATATTACATCCTGAATATAAACAATTCTTTTTCACAAATATGAGTAAATTTTGAATTTAAATTGATTTCTTTACGAGTACTTGTGAAAAAGAATCTACTCTACTCTTATTTGCTTGTTTGTAAAAATAAATTCCAAAAATGCTCATATATATTCAAGATGTAAGATGCATGAACATGTAAAGTTAAATCGATATTTTGTGAACACATAATTCCATAAAAAATCAAGTCAAAGAAGAAATGAGTGTCTCAAATTCTTGAGCAAGTACCAACTTAATAACTTAGTAACTACATGTATTGAAAAAATATACAGAGCTAATAAAGATATACTATAATCGATAAATAGTATGTAAACAAATACATGTACATACAAAGCAAACACATTTTACATTACAGAACAGAATAGAACAGAACTTTATATACAATAAATAATATGTAAAAAAATCTTAAATATATACAAAATGACCACATTCTTTTAAATAGAATAGAATAGAACATAACTTTATATACAATAAATAATACGAAAAAAATCTTAAATATATACAAAATGACAACATTCTTTTATACAGAATAGAACAGAACAGAAATTTCTATATAAAACATCATATAGCGAACTATTCTCATCAATTATAACCCCGCCCACAGCCACGCCTACTGCCAACAAATGAAACGAACGGGTCGAATTCTGCGAACTTTTTAATTTGGAGTTACATTATTGCTGTCAACATTGAACGGGAACCAGTTTATTTGTCCAGAGTTGTCGTTCGTTATCCCTCACATACCTCATTTTTCTTGTAAAACAAAGAGACAAAGAATGTTACGTTTTACATGAAAATCACTGAAATACATGTACTATATTTATTGATCCAGGGATTTATTATAAATGTACAGTCCCTGGTCAAGACATTTTGTTTGTTTTGTAGCGGTGTGGTATATTGTATTATAAATTGGCTTGGATATTCACCAGCCCGATTAGCTCATTTGGTAGAGCATCTGACTTGCAAGCAAGAGGTCGCGGGTTAGAGCCCCGCATCGGGTACATTACTTTCCTTCGCCTATTACAGTTTATATCGAATTTTACGCCTCTTGTCATATGAGGCGGACAGTTCACCTAACCATCGTTCCTGGGAAGAATCAGTACTAGACTCCCATCCTCCGTAAGCAATTGCCTACTTTCTCACATAAGGTAAAGACGCGATCCAACGAAACACAGAAGTTGAACGTAATCGTGAAAAATATGAGAACAAAATTAATGAACATTGAGATAAAAACAAAAGCATGCATTTGAGCATAGAATTTAAGGAGATTCGGCTAAATGTTATTGAACTACATTTCAGACGTTGACAGAGATATTTATGATGGATAACGAACAGCAACTCTGGATAGAGATCGGGCAAGGTACCATTTCAAGTTAAACTGGTCACCGTGCTCTAAATGAACAGAAATAGTCCACGGGAACACATTCAAGTATTGGATAGCAGTAAAAAATGTAGTTATCTCCCTTAGAAATAATTTGCTGGAACAAAATATCACGTGATTGACTTCAAAGAATTTTCACATTAACTCATTACGCGAGATATAAAGTACAGAATTAACGAAAAAAAATCCACAAAAAAGCCCAAATAATCAAAAAGTAATATCTATAAATATACATGGGTGGAATGTCTCAAAAGTTCCTCGAATTTTATTATGTACAATGTTCTTTCATGTTTACATAGATATGCGAAGAATGTGTCGAAACTTCCTCGAATTTTATTATGTACAATGTTCTTTCATGTTTACATAGATATGCGAAGAATGTGTCGAAACTTCCTCGAATTTTATTATGTACAATGTTCTTTCATGTTTACATAGATATGCGAAGAATGTGTCGAAACTTCCTCGAATTTTATTATGTACAATGTTCTTTCATGTTTACATAGATATGCGAAGAATGTGTCGAAACTTCCTCGAATTTTATTATGTACAATGTTCTTTCTTGTTCACATAAATTTGTGAGGATTGTCGCAAAAGTTCCTCGAATTTTATTATCATGAATGTTCTTTCTTGTTCACATGAATTTGTGAGGATTGTCCCAAAAGTTCGCCAACTTATTTTACAATTTTAAGGACACATCCATATTGTTTTGTTTGAAGCACGCTGTAATCTCCACAGCAAATACGTCTATGACGGTCCACACACAAAATGTACGAGAATAATATCATTTTGTAAATACTTTCGCGGGATTGGTACTACATGTATATGATATAACATGTGTCAAGATCTACTTATTTGTTAGAGCGGACTTGTTCACTTGTTCTCCAAAAAAGGCATGCCGCTAGGTTTTTGTAGCAAAGTTGGAATAAACGTCAAATGATTCCAGATAGTCTTTCACACACTGGTGACAGAATATGTATTGCTCCTGTTTATGAAAAAGAAAACACATGCAAAATATCAAAATAATCCTGACGCAGTAAAATTATACCACAGTCTTTAAGGTTGGACCAAGGTTCGTTCATAGAGGTACTATAAATACCGTAAAAACGTCAGTTTTTGACGTTGAAAATGACGTTATTTCAATCGTTTGGTTCCAAAATTGAAACATGTTCACTTTATTGACGCTTTTTCTCATCATTAATGAAACAACACCAGTGTATTTATGCTTACTACTTACACAGAAACTAGGACACTACTAGCTTAGCAAAACAACAGATGTCTAAAGTATTGTCAAAAAACAACAACACAAAAACAACAATAACAACAACAACAAAAGAATACAGAACAAATGTTGCTGATAGGTCTATCACCGTAGTTGGTTCAAAATGGTGAAACTCTCTTCTCAAAGACTTAAGATTAATCAGAGAGGAAAACTCCTACCAGTCTGAAGGAAATTAAAAATTATCTGTTCGAAATTAATTTTAATTAGGATTTGATTCAGAAGTGTTTTAATGAAGGTATAATTGTGTGCAGTGCAGCGGAATATGACAATAATGTTTGCTCTACTAGTATATAAATAGTAACTGAATTGATATTGATTTGAAAAAAAACATGCATGTCAATCTTTGATTGGCTAGGGGGCGTGGTCACGTGATTATGTATGGCCTCTGATTAGTAATCACCAGCCCTTGACCGCAGTCAGTGTGAATCCCATGGAGCACCAAGTAAATTTTCGGTCAGGGTCAGTGGTTCAAGGTGAAGGTCTTAGAACTGAGAGGTCACTAAATGACCCTGGTTGCTGTGGTGACTGAGGTCACCTTTCTGCTGTACCTGACATTTGTTATTACATGTATTACCATTACCAGGTAACTGTATCATGGATAGATAACATATTAATAAAAAAATAAATAAAAAAGTCAATATTTTTTACTATTCAGTTATGTATTATCTATTCATGATACAGTTACCTGTGACCATTATATGTTTGTTTTTTATCAATATATACAGTCTGGTTCACTGCTTTTGATGTAGTTAAACCTCTTCAAGGACTTATATATATATATACAATCATATGTATATAAGTCCTTGTCACAATACTATACTAGTTGTTGTTGTTGTGGTGACGTGAGGTCGACTTTCTGCTGTACCTGGTTGTTATGGTGACGTGAGGTCACCTTTCTGTTGTACCTGGTTGTTGTGGTGACGTGAGGTCACCTTTCTGCTGTACCTGGTTGTTGTGGTGACGTGAGGTCACCTTTCTGCAGTACATGACTTGGATTTCATCAAAGATAAAACATTTACAAGTGTATAAAGCTATAAGTGACAAGATAAACCAAAAAAATAAATTTCACTAAGTGAAAATTAAAATATATTGCTTTCATACTCATTAAATTTTGATCATTATTCACTAAAGTTTTAACAAAACTGTCTCTGTAATTGACAGATGACCTTTATTTAGAGGTCAGTTTGTTCTAAATAATCAATGATGGTTTTTCTAAGAAAAATCTGTATTCACAGGATGGCTTATATTCGGTGTTAGATTCAAATACAAGTTTGACTGTACACGTATATACAAAGTACACGTGTGTCCCAAAATTTCATGTAGTGTTGACTGTATCAATCGTAACTACTCGGGCATTTCCGTAACTGAGAAATACGCCCCGTACATCAATCGTAACTACTCGGGCATTTCCGTAACTGAGAAATACGCCTCGTACATCAATCGTAACTACTCGGGCATTTTCGTAACTGAGAAATACGCCTCGAACATCAATCGTAACTACTGGGGCATATCCGTAACTGAGAAATACGCCTCGTACGTATGTGTAGGGTTAAAAAGTATGGTTATGCGGTTTCCAGGCGTTATACTTTTCAGAACAAGGTACTCGTTTTCAAGAATCATTCTCAGAATTACAGACTTTCAAACGTGTTTATCGCTCGCGATTGATAAAATGATCATCCAGTTCCCATTGAAAGAAAAACAGGTTGTTTACATCGTTGGGTTCCCTTGATGAAAAGTAGCCCGTGAACAACAAAAACAAAATGACGGCCTGCCTTTTATGTCCGAGGCAGTTCCGATTGTTGACAATACAAACCTTGTTTGGTATAACCATGTGTCGCTTGGATTTTATCTGTCTGACCGTGTTTACTACACTGACTTCTTGATTACATTCAATCTTCTCTAATAAGGTGGCAACCACACAAAACAATCCAGACCGGGATCCAGCAGTCCTGAAATAATAATTTCAACAAATGAGACAGAGAACCAGCAGTCCTGAAATTATATAAATACAAAAAATGAGACCGGGATCCAGCAGTTCTGAAATTATTAATACTACAATCAAGACCGGGCACCAACAGTCCTGAAATCGTTACTCCAAGTACATTAGTGACAAAATTTAGTGACGTTAGCCGACATTGTTTTTAAGTGATTTAGTGGTTATAGCAACCTATCTCTCTATTGTCAGGTAATGTGTGGGGACAGGGAACCAATACGTACATGAGCTCTACTGTCAGGTAATGTGTGGAGACAGGGAACCAATACGTACATGAGCTTTACTGTCAGGTAATGTGTGGAGACAGGGAACCAATACGTACATGAGCTCTACTTTCAAGTAATGTGTGGAGACAGGGAACCAATACGTACATGATCTCTTCTGTCAGGTAATATGTGGAGACAGGGAACCAATACGTACATGAGCTCTACTGTCAGGTAATGTGTGGGGACAGGGAACCAATACGTACCTGAGCTCTACTGTCAGGTAATGTGTGGAGACAGGGAACCAATACGTACATGAGCTCTACTGTCAGGTAATGTGTGGAGACAGGGAACCAATACGTACATAAGCTCTACTGTCAGGTAATGTGTGGAGACAGGGAACCAATACGTACATGAGCTTTACTGTCAGGTAATGTGTGGAGACAGGAACCCAATACGTACATGATCTCTACTGTGAGGTAATGTGTACTACAATGTACTTACATACAGGGAACCAATATATGATCTCTACTGTCAGGTAATGTATGCTTCTAACAGACAGGCAACCAGTACATACATGATCTCTACTGTCAGGTAACGTGTACTACTTACATACATGTACCCAATACAAACATGATCTCTACTGTGAGGTAATATGTACTACTTACATACATGTACCCAATACAAACATGATCTCTACTGTCAGGTAATGTGTACTACTTACATACATGTACCCAATACAAACATGATCTCTACTGTGAGGTAATGTGTACTACTTACATACATGTACCCAATACAAACATGATCTCTACTGTGAGGTAATGTGTACTACTTACATACATGGACCCAATACATACATGATCTCTACTGTCAGGTAATGTGTACAACTTACATACATGGACCCAATACATACATGATCTCTACTGTGAGGTAATATGTACTACTTACATACATGTACCCAATACAAACATGATCTCTACTGTCAGGTAATGTGTACTACTTACATACATGGACCCAATGCATACATGATCTCTACTGTCAGGTAATATGTACTACTTACATACATGTACCCAATACAAACATGATTTCTACTGTCAGGTAATGTGTGCTACTTACATACATGGACCCAATACAAACATGATTTCTACTGTCACGTAATGTGTACTACTTACATACATGGACCCAATACATACATGATCTCTACTGTCACGCAATGTGTACTACTTACATACATGGACCCAATACATACATGATCTCTACTGTAAGGTAATGTGTGCTACTAACATACAGAGAACCAATACATACATGATCTCTACTGTCAGGTAATGTGTACTACTTACATACAAAGAACCAATACATACATGATCTCTACTGTCACGCAATGTGTACCACTTACATACATGGACCCAATACATACATGATCTCTACTGTAAGGTAATGTGTGCTACTAACATACAGAGAACCAATACATACATGATCTCTACTGTCAGGTAATGTGTGCTACTAACATACAGAGAACCAATACATACATGATCTCTACTGTAAGGTAATGTGTGCTACTAACATACAGAGAACCAATACATACATGATCTCTACTGTCAGGTAATGTGTACTACTTACATACAAAGAACCAATACAAACATGATCTCTACTGTCAGGTAATGTGTACTTCTTACATACATGGAACCAATACATACATGATCTCTACTGTCAGGTAATGTGTACTTATATACAGAGAACCAATACATACATGATCTCTACTGTCATGTAATGTGTGCTACTAACGTACAGGGAACCAATACTTACGTGCAATGTGCTAAAACTGGTCCATTTCTTCCAGACGTCTGTGTTAGTGTCTCTATATATTTAACAAAGTGTAGAAACTGCTCAGAACTTCCAGGAACATGCATATTTTGGTCCCATTGCGTATACTGCAGGTGTGTGACCTCTATTTGTTCCGAGCGCTTTTTCTATCGAAATGAAAGTAAAATTTAAATCTCTAATGTGGGGTTGAAAGACTTTTATAAAGATAAATGATGATTAAAGCTCTTCTTGAAAGACCGCGGCTGTTTGAATCAGCAGGTGAACTGGTCGCCGTATATATATATAACTGAAAATTGTTGAAAAAAAAACGTCATAAAATCCCGTGAAACAATTCGCTCTCAACTTGTTATGGTTTGAACATTTTGTTCGCTTATTGTTTTCTCGCAAATTTTAGCCTTCCAATGATGGAACAAAATGTAGTTTACGAAATATCACTAATAAAATGTAAAATATGTCAATAATAGTATCTACTGTCAAATTTTAAGATGATTAAAGGGAGACAACACAAATCTCCTAAATGAATTATATTCATACAAAATTAGAGTTGTCTCCCTTTATTCATGTGTACATTATTTATGTCTTTGATATGTCCTGTACAGCTATACTATTTTTACTAGTATATCATTGGACGGATGTTATAATTGTGTTTTTATATAATTTATTAATGATATAGTTTTACGACCGTTTATTTAGTAATACACAATAGTGATATACAAAGTCTTTAATTTTACTAATTTTTACTATATTTGAAAATACCCACCTGGATTTGAAAACTAATTTAATTAAAGCGTACTGAGAAAAAACAATTAGAGAAATCGAATGATTCAATATGATTTTTGATACACCTGCTTTATAATTAGACTAGTTTATGATCTTACTAGTTCAAATCAGAATGGGTTCCAAATACGACCGGTTTACAGAGGTACATTTATAATTGGTTTCAATTCGAAATTCTGCATGTTTTAAAATACAAGTACTTTAACCTGGTATTATAATTAAACTTGAAATATTTGTACTGAACATAATCTAGACAGAAGGATAGTTTTATGATATAGATATTTGGAGCAACGAAACGATTTCTTAGAAATAAAACAATTTATGTTCACTTAATGTATGATTATTCATGAAATAGAATCGTAAAAATTAAATAAATGGTCAATTTCTATTTCTTTTGCATTTTTCTGTATTAAATGTTGATAGCTGTGCTGATTATTGTAAAAAAATGGTACCTAATTTATACTCCTCCGTTAAGAGCTCATCTGTCTTAAGCAGTCAATTAAGTAATTTCCCCTGACTGGCTGCTTAAGAAAGGTTGGTATGTATTACAAATTTCGTGGTGATGATGGACAGGGTGTAGATCCTCAAATGTTTCTTGCAATCAATCTGTGAACTTGTTAAATTTTCCTTATTTGTTTAAGTGTCAATTAAAACCAAGGAAGTTTCGACGGCAGGCGGTATAGTGATTAAGATTCGTTTGTTAATTGAAAGTCAAGTTGGATCGGAAATATAACAATAGTCGGCCTAAGTGACTTGTTATCTTCACCACACACGTCATATAGCATGTATGTGATTTGATATCTTAATGATACTGACTTTAATTCAAACTTTTAATGATTTTGAACATAAGTCAGAGGTACCAAATCCTTATGAATTGTTTCAAACTATTAACTTTCAACCATACAGCATTTTGAAATATTGAACACGAGTCAATTATATGTAACTTTATATCATAAAGGGAGGTAATATTACTAACTAGTACTCTCTGTTTTCTGTGATTGTATAGCATTTTTAATTTCGTATGTAAAAAATCCAAAATTCAGAAAAAGCTTGTGGTGAATGATTTATAAATGATTCATTCTGCATATACAATGAAAAAAAACAGGAGTTTAATGGTTGATAATGAACGCTTGCATTAAGGTCTGTAATCCTTAAATTTGTGGGTTGGGTTATGTAAACTGATAAGCCTAATACTGCATGTGTGCTCTGTTTACAAACAGAGAGGCCAAACCTCCCGGGAAATACGAATTCAAATTGTCTGCTTGACAGCTTTAAAAGTTTGCCCAAAGAAACATTTAGAATTAATACTAATATATATAACTAAGATTTTTGGATGAAATGTTTTGACATGGAATAATTTACCTATGTGAGAATTTTAAAAGAGTACTTTTCTGTAGTTTATTAAAAATATCAAAAAGGGCTCTGATATATGAAGGATGCATAATTATTTTCAAAAATCAACCTCAACGCCATCTAGTGTTTATATAGTTCACTGATCCCCCTTTACGTCTATATTATTTACTTTTCTTAATGTTTCCATGGTAATTATAAAATCGAGAATTGAGCGGAACAGGTTTAAGTGCGCGTATACATGCATTAATATTCATAATTGATTAACTTGTCCACTATCACACCAGAGACAAAAGTTGAAAATTTTCAGTATAAACTTTAACTAGATAATAATTATCAAGCACTCGGATGTGTGTTATTTCCGTTGGTATAAATTACATGTATGGTAATTTTGTACACCCGGGAAATATGCATTCATCGAGGTTATACATGTACATCACCATGGTGATGGCACTATATCGTCATATCAGTATTTTAATGTCAACCATATAAGCACATAATAGAACAGAGTAGAACTAAATTACATATATCAACGCATTATACAACAAACAGGTCTCCATAGTTATTTATAATATCATAACCACACCCACAACCTCGCCCACAGCCACGCCCACAGTCACTGTGGTTTCATTCTCATGGTTTTTAATTGACTGCTATTCCGGGGTTTATTTGGTAATTAGCGTGGATGTTGTTCACAAGTGACCGCTAATTACAGGTGATCGTTAACTCGGAAATTTACTGTACTTTTTTTATTAAGAGCGATGTTACAATGTAAAAAGTTTTCTAGATCAAGGCATAAAATACAAATGCAGTAAATATATTCTGGAGAACTTACCGACTGCTGGTGTTTTATTGACATCTCTCTGTGAACAAACTGTTCATGTTTCTCTGTAGAGGACACATTTACAGTAAATGACCCGGTTTTCATAATGTCCGTGTTTGTTGGGTAATATACACCGATGCTCTAAAATGCAATCAATTTTAGAAAATTTTGAAACCTTTTTTTCTGAAAGCACACAATAGCCCCTAAATGACACTCTTGATACATACTCATACATATTAACCCATATTGTTTATATACACATTGTTTATTAACCCACATTGTTTATTTACACATTCTTTATATCACAGAATCGAACTCTTCAGCTTAATATTTTTATATCACTCAATGTAGGAGGAGAACGTAAAACTTAAATATTAAAAATGTTAACATTAAATACAACTTCATTGCTATTTCTATCAGGCCCTTTCAAAAGTGTCCGTCCGTCCGTCTGTTCGTACATACCAAAGGTAGGTTGTGGGGTTAGGGTTTGTACAAATCAACATTATGGGGTTAAATTTTCTCTTGTGGGGTTAATAAAATACTATTGTGGGGTTGAAAAATAGTAAAGGAATATAGAAGGAAAAAAACCCATGATGTAGCTTTCGTAAGAACGTCCGTCCGTCCGTTCGTTCGTTCGTTCGTTCTTCATTAATTAATTCATTGATTCATTCATTCCAAGGACTTACATTATCTGTGCTATTCTCAGCATCCATTGCTATGATCAGGCTACATTTTTCTTGGACAACCAGTGTCAGAAAGTCAGTCACAGTGCCTGGTAAAGGTGTCTGAGCAATGATGTAATGCTTCGAATGTTTGTAACTCTGTAAATATAATAAAATTTTCAATACTTGAAATTCTTAAGCCTAGAAAACAAGATTTGTTTAGGGTTACCTTGCTGGTCCCTATTTTTTAGCACCCAGTCTAAAATGTCTAACAGCAAGATCCAGAGAACCTGACAACTTGGTGACCTATACATATGAAACGATATGGATCTTTCATATGTCTTTGAAGGTTCTGCAGTTGTTCGGAACTAAAAAGTAGTCAAAAGTTGAATTTCTTTGTAGGATGAGATATTGGGCTGAGTTTTAGAAATGCGCTCTAGGTACTTTGATTTGTGTCACCGAAAGTAGTTCAGCATTTAGCTTATACAGCGCGTGAATTATGACGTCATCCTTCCTTGAAAGTTTATAACGTCCTCTTCGTAAAATATGCATATTTTGTTTATTGTTTATATTCGGAGCTCAAACTTTCAGGGCATGTATTTAACAAGTCAAGCTACATGACTCCATCTACAAAAAGCGTGTCATCGATTTTTAATCCGTTACGTCTCTATAGTTTTCAAACAATTAATTTGCACGTGCAGCACGTGGTAAGTATGAATATTCGAAATAAGTTTTGAGATTGAAAGAGCTTTAAACAACGTTACAGAAAACACAAAATAAGACGCGGTGATTTAGTTTATACTGTCCAGTTAGGATAATGTGATAGCGACGTTTCATTTTATGTGTACACAAAAGTTTACATCCATTGTCTGAACAGGTAAGATGGGTTTATAAGAAACAAATATAGTATTATAGTTTAGCAATGATATTGTATATGTCTGGTTGGCGCAGTTGGTAAAGCCTTTAGGATTGATCAGGAACTAAAATTTTTTCGCGAGTTCGAACCTCACCGGTTGTCTCTTTTTTCTTTTTCAACTTTTTGCAAATGAATTGTAGTTTCCTTATAATATTTAGTAGTAAATTGTAAAGAAAAAGAATGCATAATATATAATTGTCCTGTGTAACGCAAAGTGTGTAGTGCAAAAGTACATGAAGTATTAGTACCGCGCACAGGTATTTCGTGCCAACTTTAATATCTGAATGCCAACTAGCTAAATATGACTGAAAATAGGTGGACTTTTAATGGCGTACCAATCGTAATTACCAGAATTACAACGAAATGTCTAAGACTATTTTTCATCATGTTTATTACATGTAAAAAGATATTAAAAAAAGATATGCCAAACTATAAAAATGATGATAATAATATAAACACTGGCTAGATCTAGTATATTCCTTACAAAAAAAAAAGAAAAACGACGAAAAAATTGACGATTTAAAAAAAAAAGATATATAGCAATAGAAAATAATTTGCGAAAAAGTACCAAGTCGCGGTCTCACACAGTTCTTTTCACATCAATAGATTATCGTCAGACACCATCGTTACCAACTGCGCTACGCCGACAGTTGATGTATTGATTGGAATTTGTAAATCATATAGTCAGCCTATATGTCCAATGATAATTTGACAACGGTTTTACACCGTAAAAATGGACTCGACCACTGCGTCACTATACAATTATCCTAACTGAGCAGTACATATGTATGATTTTACAACTAAATTATTCTATTGATAAATAATAAACAAATAAATTAAATAAACATTACATTGATAAACAATATACATGTATAAAATTGAAAGCTACTTACATCAACAAACACGGCGTTTACGTAATCGGAAGTGTCACGTGTTATTCCAAGATAAAGTCGAGGTCTGTCCAAATCACCTGCGAGTGCAATTCGAAAGTATTTTCTTATAATTGTATACAATTGTTAGTAATTACAAATAAATGCAGTAGACACTCAATATAATGAACTTCATAACAACATAGAAAGTATAACAAAAAAAAGAAATATTAAAATATCGAATTAAGTTTTATTTTAATAACAATAACATTAAATGACAGGACTTTTTTTATATCGAAATATATATAATGCAACCTCTCCTACGCAACACATTTTGGGAGTAGAAAAACTATAATGTGGTTGAGAGGTTGTTGCTCTAGAGAGGGCCGCTCTCGTGAGGTTGAACTGTAATTATATACATGTACAAAATTTTATTATATGGAATTGAAAAGTCGATTTATCGATTACAGACCCTAACACAAGCATTCATGTTTAACCATTAAACTTTTGTTTATTTTCATTGAATATGTAAAATGAATCATTTATAAATCTTTTTCTGATTTTGTAATTTTGGAATTTGTAACCATAAAATTAAAAATGCTATAAAATCATAGAAAAGTTTTTTTGAACAATACATTGTGCCCACATCTACAATATTTACCTCCCTTGTTTTGAATTGGCGGCCATCTTGAAAGGCAAATTTGACAAGCATTCGTAGAAATTACTTATATTTTTGTTTTGACAATCCTAAATATAGGATACTCATATGTAACAACTATTTTCTTAAACCTGATATGCTTATGGTTTTCCAACTTTATGATTAAGTTAAGTTTTATAAATGGTTGTTTAGTACCTACTTTTCTGATTTTTTTCTATTAAACACATAAGAAATTTGCCTTTCAAGATGGCCGCCAAATAAGAACACGGGAGATAAATATTGTAGATTTGGAAACTATGTATAGTGAAAACTTGGGATAAGTTTACCGGGTATGTCTGCCCCTGGTCTGTTCTTCTCAGTTTGATCTTTGTTTCTCTTTATGGCAAGTGTTTCATCCTCAGATCTATTTTCTATTGTTGCTTGTAGTTCCTATAAGGGTTGAAGATGAAAATATATTTTCTGAAATGCCTGGTCGCGGCCGTGGTTAAGTGGTTAGTGTGTTAACTTGTTACCCGGCGGTCCGGGTTCAGATCCCAGTAGCTACATTTGTACAGGTCAAACCCTTCAATGAACATTTGATAAAAATATTGTTTTTCATCAATGTGTGGAGTTTGTCAGCTCTATGTGGAAGAGTAAGTTAGTACTGGCAAGGACTTAAATACATACATGTATGTATATAAGTCCTTGGTACTGGTTAAGATACAGTCCAGGAAAATTGGTTAGGTGATCTGGCCGCCGTATATAACTGAGATATTGTTAAAAAAAAACGGCGTTATACCCTCTGAAATCAAAATCAGACAAAAATAATTTATTGCATAAAACATATGAATTTTAATATACATGCATATTATACTGGCTTACCGTGAACTTCTTCCCAAGAACGGCGTTGCTATGTGACGTCATGTAGTTATGGAAACTAGTAGCTTCTATAGCTTTACTATCAAACGTCAGTGTATGAACGAGGGCGTTATGTAAATATCGATATTGATCCTGTAGAGAAAATAATTATTTGAAATTTGTGCAATCAACCCCCCTCTAACCTTCCACCCACTCTAATTTTCTATCCCTCTCCAACCTTCCACCCACTCTAACTTTCTATCCCTCTCCAACCTTCCACCCACTCTAATTTTCTATCCCTCTCCAACCTTCCACCCACTCTAATTTTCTATCCCTCTCCAACCTTCCACCCACTCTAATTTTCTATCCCTCTCCAACCTTCCACCCACTCTAATTTTCTATCCCTCTCCAACCTTCCACCCACTCTAATTCTCTATCCCCCTCACACTGCTGCCAACTCTAGTCTCTATCCACTCAAACCTTCCACTCCCTCTAATTCTCTATCCCCCTCAAACTTCCACCCACTCTAATTCTCTAACCACTCTAACCTTCCACCTACACTTATTCTCTTTCCACTCTAATCTTCCACTCCCTCTAATTCTCTATTCACTCTAATCTTCCACCCACTCTAATTCTCTATTCACTCTAATCTTCCACTCCCTCTAATTCTCTATCCATTCTAACCTTCCACCCACTCTAATTCTCTATCCACTATAATCTTCCACTCCCTCTAATTCTCTATCCACTCTAATCTTCCACTCCCTCTAATTCTCTATTCACTCTAATCTTCCACCCACTCTAATTCTCTATTCACTCTAATCTTCCACTCCCTCTAATTCTCTATCCACTCTAACCTTCCACCCACTCTAATTCTCTATCCATTCTAATCTTCCACTTCCTCTAATTCTCTATCCACTCTTACCTTCCACTCCCTCTAATTCTCTATCCATTCTAATCTTCCACTCCTTCTAATTCTCTATCCACTCTAATCTTCCACTCCCTCTAATTCTCTATCCACTCTAATCTTCCACTCCCTTTAATTCTCTATTCACTCTAATCTTCCACCCACTCTAATTCTCTATTCACTCTAATCTTCCACTCCCTCTAATTCTCTATCCACTCTAACCTTCCACCCACTCTAATTCTCTATCCATTCAAATCTTCCACTCCCTCTATTTCTCTCTCCACTCTTACCTTCCACTCCCTCTAATTCTCTATCCATTCTAATCTTCCACTCCTTCTAATTCTCTATCCACTCTAATTTTTCACTCCCTCTAATTCTCTATCCATTCTAATCTTCCACTCCCTCTAATTCTCTATCCACTATAAGGTATATGTTAATCGATCTATATTGCTTTCATCAGATTAACTAAGCTGATTATTCTACGATAAAATACTAGTACTGACTTATGTTTCGTATTTTCGGACATATTCATTTTCGAATATATAAAACTCAGCATTTATTCGCGACAATTATGATTTCGCGAGGTATTCGATTCGCAAATATTAGCGAAAATAAAACTAATGCGAATAAAACCAGTTCTACAGTAATTCAAAGTATTTAAGACCAGTTGCACGTGCATCATTCCTGGCAGTGTAACAGAAGTCATATTATATTAAGCTGTTTATAACGTTTAGTTTATTGTATGTAGACAACGTCTAAAGATTACTGAGTGTTATGTTTGTTGTTGACAACGTGCATACAGCTTGCGTGGAAGTAAAATGACAACCTACTTACAGACAACATAATTATACAATGTAAATGTTATTTGTTTTTATAAAATTTTAATAAGAGAAGTTCACAATGTCTTAATAACAATGATCTAAATGCGCACACAGTCGTGAGAAGATAAAGCATAACAATTGTAGACTTGATGGTGATATCAACCAATGTATAACAATTGTAGACTTGATGGTGATATCAACCAATGTATAACAATTGTAGACTTGATGGTGATATCAACCAATGTATAACAATTGTAGACTTGATGGTGATATCAACCAATGTATAACAATTGTAGACTTGATGGTGATATCAACCAATGTATAACAATTGTAGACTTGATGGTGATATCAACCAATGTATAACAATTGTAGACTTGATGGTGATATCAACCAATGTATAACAATTGTAGACTTGATGGTGATATCAACCAATGTATAACTATTGTAGACTTGATGGTGATATCAACCAATGTATAACAATTGTAGACTTGATGGTGATATCAACCAATGTATAACAATTGTAGACTTGATGGTGATATCAACCAATGTATAACAATTGTAGACTTGATGGTGATATCAACCAATCTATAACAATTGTAGACTTGATGGTGATATCAACCAATGTATAACAATTGTAGACTTGATGGTGATATCAACCAATGTATAACAATTGTAGACTTGATGGTGATATCAACCAATGTATAACAATTGTAGACTTGATGGTGATATCAACCAATGTATAACAATTGTAGACTTGATGGTGATATAAACCAATGTATAACAATTGTAGACTTGATGGTGATATCAACCAATGTATAACAATTGTAGACTTGATGGTGATATCAACCAATGTATAACAATTGTAGACTTGATGATGATATCAACCAATGTATAACAATTGTAGACTTGATGGTGATATCAACCAATGTATAACAATTGTAGACTTGATGATGATATCAACCAATGTATAACAATTGTAGACTTGATGGTGATATCAACCAATGTATAACAATTGTAGACTTGATGATGATATCAACCAATGTATAACAATTGTAGACTTGATGGTGATATCAACCAATGTATAACAATTGTAGACTTGATGGTGATATCAACCAATGTATAACTATTGTAGACTTGATGGTGATATCAACCAATGTATAACAATTGTAGACTTGATGGTGATATCAACCAATGTATAACTATTGTAGACTTGATGGTGATATCAACCAATGTATAACAATTGTAGACTTGATGGTGATATCAACCAATGTATAACAATTGTAGACTTGGTGATGATATCAACCAATGTATAACAATTGTAGACTTGATGATGATATCAACCAATGTATAACAATTGTAGACTTGATGGTGATATCAACCAATGTATAACAATTGTAGACTTGATGATGATATCAACCAATGTATAACAATTGTAGACTTGATAATTATGTGATTGTCGTTCCCAAGTAGGCACAACTAAGATAGGAATGGCAACTCTTAGAACTGATTGCTGACAAGAAATATATATGAACTCACGAGTTTCAATTTCATATTGCTGATAAATATCGATAATAAATCGAAACTAATTTAATATACATGTATTACAATTTATCCTGTTGTATGGATCTGAAACATGGCGAAGGTCGGTGGAGAAGAAAATGAGGACAGAAAACTGGAGCTGGGGGCCAAATATATACATGGGCAAGGGACCAGCAACATTGGAGAACTATAGTGACGGCCTCATGCGCAAACCAGCGCAAATAGGATTAAGTGAGTTATAGCGCGATAATAAATACAACAGAATACGGCAATAATGAAAACAAAGGGACCCGAATAATTACCCATTCGAATGGGGTCCATGAAAAAATGATTTTCTCTTGAACTTTTCTGGTGTAGTTCATAATGTATGAATAAATATTGGACAGGGGTAATATTTTAATATATTCAAAATGCATTCAGTGTTCAATACATTGAAATATACAATTCTCTGTTGGGGGGAATAACTGATCTTTATAACTGATACATTCGAGTTCACTATTGTCGTGTTTGGCCTTACAGTGCAACCTCTCCAAAGCAACACCCTGGAATGGCAAAATTATGTTGCTGTTGAGAGGTTGTTCCTGTTGAATCGTAGAGTAGATAAAATCATGCTGTTGTTGAAAAGAGGTTGTTACTAAAGAAAGGGCCACTCTGAAGAGGTTACATGGCACAAAAATAACAACAAAATGACACTGATTCCTAAAAGTAACTTTTCATTACTTTGGTTTTCTTGAGACACGCCCCTTTAAACAGGGGATGGTTTATCTCTAGACACGCCCCTTTAAACAGGGGATGGTTTATCTCTAGACACGTCCCTTTAAACAAGGGATGGTTTATCTCTAGACACACCCCTTTAAACAGTGGATGGTTTATCTCTAGACACGTCCCTTTAAACAGTGGATGGTTTATCTCTAGACACGTCCCTTTAAACAGCGGATGGTTTATCTATAGACACGTACCTTTAAACAGCGGATGGTTTATCTCTAGACACGCCCCTTTAAACAGTTGATGGTATATCTCTAGACTAGCCCTTTACAATCAAATCAATTCGACAATTGGCATTAAAAGCAAATAGTATATTCATTAATACGATTATTTGAATAAAATTGCAACCCACATTCAAATCAACACATACACGTAATATGAAAACTTTCCGCAATCGTACAGTGGAATAAATCATGCTGTTGCTGAAGGAAGGTTGTTGCTCAAGAGAGGGGCCGTTCAGGAGAGGTTGTACTGTAATTAGTACAAGGTTACACGTAAACTTACCCATGTCTGCACCATGTTCACACGCTGTTCTCTCATATTTCGGACACAAGCCAGTATGTCCACACTGCCCTCTGTTTGTCCTTCCAGTGTTAACATGTCTAATGCTATATATGTACCTGTTCTACCAATTCCGGCACTGTAAATTTAAAGACATGTCAGTAAAATTATTGATATCGGAATTCCCTGAAAATTTGACAATTAATAAGTTCTCTGGAAACCTGAATTCTCAGATGTCCAGAAAGGGGCCGATTTCAGGGGCATTACTGAAGATAATTTAGAGAAGTTTTAGAACCGAAACAGTGAATTTGTAGAGATTTATTTACAGGGAAAACATGGTTAATTTACAAACTTTGGCCACAATTTACAGGGCAAAATAGTTTATGTACAAACTTTGGTAATGTTTTACCGGACAAAATAGTTTATGTACAAACTTTGCTTATGTTTTACCGGACAAAATAGTTTATGTATAAACTTTGATCATAATTTTTACCTGCAATGTACAAGTATGGGTCCATCAAGGTTTGATTGCAGACTGTTCACTTTCTGTCGGAATTCAACAAGACTTGTGACGTCATCCGGTGTCCCTTTATCTGGCCAGGCCGTGTAATGAATCTGTTGTATCATTCGTTTTTCACTTTTCTGCAAAAACGTTATTATAGTAAAACCCCTGGAAAAGCGTATTCCCCGGAAACCGGAATTCTCAGAAAACCGAACTTTTGGTTCAGTCCAGAAGAGGTCCAATTTGCAAGGATTTTATTGTACATGTTTAAGGGAGATTTGAGAGAGAGTAAATGTTTAGAAATGTATTTACAGGGAAAACATATTATGCTTATACGGTACAACCTCTACAAAGCAATACCCTTTTGGAGTAGCCAAAATATGCTGCTTGTTTAGAGGTTGTTGTTCTAGAGAGGTTTAATAAATAGTTAAATCGAGCAATGTGGAAAAATTATACTGTTGTTGAAGGGAAGGTGTTGCGTAAGAGAGGGCCGCTCAGGAAAGGTTGCATTGTACAACTGTTTCTCAATTTGAATTGATGTATATGTACAGTAAAACATCTCCAGAGCGGCTCTCTGTAGAGCAAAAACCTCTCTATAACATACCTTAAAAATTTCCCTAAGCTGATATTTACTATAGATTTAACCTCTATAGAGCAACAACCTCTTAAACAACGGCCAATATTTGCAACTCCCACAAGGTGTTGATCTATAGAGGTTGTACTGTATGTATTATTTAATTAACATTAATAAAGATATATTAATTGTATATAAACATGTTTTTTAATAAACATAAAATTTACTGTTAATACATACCGAGGGTTCAACGCAACAGTGTCGTAACCAATATTGAAATAAGAACAAGTTACGACTGTGTTGCGCTGAGCCCTCGATACGAATACTTATATTAATGTTATTTACATGTTTATTCTGAATATATGTTTCATAATGCAAATATGCCGTTTTTGGAAATGAACTAATCAAAATTATCCTTTTATGCACTTAACAAGATATTTATAACAACAACAGACAAAAAAAATCATCAACCACGATTCGACAAACATCATTTAAGGTTAGATTTCTGTTGTTTTTTCTTTACATAATTTCAGAGATTTTTCCAAATCTTTTAGATACAAGTTGGTTTACCTTTGTAAGTTGGAACGATCTGACGGCGTATTCAGCATATACAAGCTCGCTTTGACATGTTACAATAATTCCATCAAATGTGTCACTGAAATCTTTATCTGGCCAATATTGATCGCACTTGTTGGACTGTAAATAAAAATAAGGAATTGATTTCTGGAAAATGTCAGAAACAAAAAAGCCCCAGACTTAACCAAAGCCCAGGAGCTCTTAACCCACCTTCTAGGGATGATCGGTGGTCGAGTGGTAATGCACTGGGCTACTGAACGTAAGGTCGTGGGTTCGATTCTTGGCTCCGCCTTTCTACTTTCACAGGGACGCTTTTGCAGAACCAACTACACTCAAACCAAGTTATAAACCGTCATTATTATATTATTGGATATAAATTTATTGTTGAAAGTAAATCGCAAAAACTAGTTTTATTTCTGTAATGATATTGAAAGTTTATTAAATGCTTGTAATCGTTAATTAGACATTTTCTTTCAAACAAAGGATAATCGAAATTCATAATCGAAACTTGGAGGACCGCGCCTGCCTCAAAGGAACGCCAGGCTCCAACATTTCCACTGCTCTGCCTCTTTCTTCTACAGACATGCGGGTCATGTTTAAGTTTTTATGTTAGCGTATAGAAAACCGAAGCGATTGAAATATGTAGACTAAATTTTCATCGAATGCACGGGATTCACGAGCGATATAATCGATAACGAAGTATACGTTTCGCATGGGTGAATGTGCTAGAGAATATGCAATCAAATAGCATAAAATTACAGGTAATTGAATGAAATCATTGTATGCAAAATTTCAGAAATCTCGGCCGCTTAATTTCCGAGAAATGTCAGTTTACGAACTGGCGGTTTATAAGTTGGTTTGAGTGTATACAGAATCCTAACTATAGAGACAAGTACGATGTCGATAAAATCACAGGTAAAAGGACGAGACATGTATCAATGCTTTACACCAGACACGATAAAGAACTAGGACAAACTATTCGAAGAATTTCTTAGGAACTTCTCTCCCTCTTTCTTGGGTGGCTTTGAAATGACCAAAGCTGTCGAATGGGCCGTTTTACAACTAACATATAAATAAATAAATCCACCTTCTACGATACACATGCAACATTTAGAAAGATAAAAAGTACACATAATTTTTAAGCCTTTTGGTTGGCAATATACACTCAGCATTCCTGGTTTCTAGTTGCCAATAATTAATAAATAGTAAATTAGTTAAAAATAAAAAAAAGGTAACATTTTTCACACACATATTTAGACAGGTATCTTATATCTTTGTGTAATAAGATGTCATTGATCACTGACAGTATGGAAGGGAATACAAAAATAGGCATGTTGCACGTGCAAATCGTGTTTCCCAGACCGGAAGCGTCCGAAGGATAGATTACGAGTAACTGTTGTTTTTTTTAAAGATAGAGACGAGCGCAGCGAGCCGTGAAATTTCATAGACAATGGTTATGAAAGATCTATCTGACTTAGACAACGGGTAATCTAGTATATTTACATTCACTCTTAATTTTCTGTAGGAAAAAATGAGCGTTTATTTTACGCACGTAATCGGCCTTCTGAGACCACCTCCGAGGGCGGAGCATCTAAACCGACATCTGATTGGTAGACGCTGTCTGTGATAGCGGGAAGTTATATTCTAACCGTACTGCTAGTCAGTCTAAATTTTGTAACACTACATTCAGAACGCGTTTCAAGTGCGTCAACACTGATACTTTCCACACGTTTTGTTGACTAATAACACGAGAAATTAGCGTTTTCACACAGTATAAAATGATTTATTTCAGAAAACAAAGGAGAACATGTAAATATAAAGATTAAATCTTTTTTTTCGGGTGTTTATGCATAAAAGCCCGAAAGATAAGAAACAATCCTTATGTATATATAGATATACATGTACAACATAATGTTTTTACAACGGCTAACTGTGATCTACGTGTTTTAGCAAACACCTTTTTCGGTGCTGTGATTGGTCAGCTGGAGTCAAGTGTGTTCTAATTGTATATATACCTAAAGACCTATATTATAAATATATTTAGTATATATATATGTATAGTATAGGTCTTAATTGATAGACCCTTTCAAAAACATGATCTATCGGCCCTTAACAACTCTGCTTATGCTCCATCCAATAGTATAAACATTGGTTAAATCTAACCAATGGTTCAATTTGAGGTTTGGTTAAAAAGATAACTCAAAATTATTTCAACTCAAATTTTAACCCAACGTCAAATTTAATCAAGTGGTTAAATGAACCAATATTTATACAATTGGGCGCAGGAGATCAAAAACGCGCACCTGCTACTTCCGGGAGATCAAAAATGCGCACCTGTTACTTACGGGAGATCAAAAACGTGCACCTGTCACTTCCGGGGAGCACCGCTCTTCACAGATACATCCTTTTTTATCACTTTACGATGATCATTTACGTTGTTATAAGATGAAAGAGATTGTTAGTTTTTTGGTTAATCAATCCACGATGTGTAAATTTTAATTGACAGATTAGTTTAAGTGATAATTTTAATCCCATACAGCTGGGTCAACGAAGAAAGTGTATTTTTTTTAAAAACAACATATCATTGCTTACCCCGGCTTCCCAAAGTCTCGTCAACATTACAATCTTGCCAACTTTTTCTTGCCAAATCATTTTCCAAAATGGTGATATATCCTTCATGTATTTTATAGCTGGTCCTAAAATAAATATTTAGTTATCTGGTATTTTTTCCTGTAACTTCAATGGTTATTTCTGGTTACATGTTTATTAAAATAAGATAGATAGGTAGGTCGGGGCTTTTATAAGGCTTTTAGAGCATGTGTAAAGGAAACAATGGTGAGTAATTGTATTTTCTGTTCCTCAGGCCTAACCAAAAAGTATTGGGTCGCGGTGGAAATTAGGGTACGTGACTTGCATTGTATTTGCATGAATGACAAAGTGTTTACAGTTATATAATTGATTTGTTTTCATTAATTGTTGTAATATTAAAGTTCATAAATGATCAAGATAACAATGAATTAAGCGGAAGGTTAAAAAATGTCAAAACAACCATATCGGTTGTATGTTATTAACAAAATGTGTTTGGTTATGTAAAATTAATACGTTATACCATTTCTATTAGTGTGCTTTTGCCAATAACACTAATCATTCATTGAAACGCAATGTTGAAGTACGCTTGGCTCCAATGTGTACCATACGGTGACGTCACGTTATGTTAAATAGTCTATAACTTCCATTTTGTATGTAGTTTCCTGCAAATACCCATAATGCCCCGAGCAGTAGAACACAGGTCAGTGCGTTGCGTTACCATAGTGTACACATTGATTTAATTGTACATTGCATTATCTATAATAGGGCAATCTGAATATATCTATTTAAACAACATACCCATGGATGCAATGTAGGCGTGGTTCTTCCGATAGCCCTGAAAAATTGATAATAAGAAATGTCAGCTACATTAAAATCTTTAAGTTTGAAATAAAAAAGTCAAATTGTTAATAAAAGTACCAGATATCTTTTAGCAATCTTTCATAAATATCGGATGAGGCGGAGAGACCAATGACTTATACACACACATGTGTGAATAAGTTCCAGAAGGGACATATATTGTCGATTTTTACTCAGAGAAATCTCTGGACAAAAGAAATAAAAACTAGACTGACATCCATAATACTCTAGGAACACCATAAAACAACATACAAGAAAGATAACACGCATTTATCATTTTTTTTGTACAAATGATCGTAAAATATCAAAAAGACCCACGTTTTTTTCAATCACTTGTCATCTTGTATCAAAGTCTGAGTTATGAAATAATACTTTTGTATGTAGTATAAAACTTGACTTACATCTATATAATTGGCATTCATATACCCAGCATTCTCTCCTTTTAGAACAACCAGAGTGTCATCGTCTAAACAAAAATTCACAATTATTATTTCAATTATTATTTCAATTATTATTTCAATTATTATTTCAATTATTATTTCATTATATCATTTTTTACAAACGTATTAATATATCGGTTTAACGTCGTTATTCAACATATTTTCAGTTCTATATAATTCGGCCGATTCACGTAACATTTTCCTGGACTGTATTCTATCCAGTACTAACTTAACCTTCCACAGGGAACCAACGACGTCAGGGAACCAACGACTTCAGGGAACCAACGACGTCAGGGAACCAAAGACTTCAGGGAACCAACGACGTCAGGGAACCAACGACTTCAGGGAACCAACAACGTCAGGGAACCAACGACTTCAGGGAACCAACGACGTCAGGGAACCAACGACTTCAGGAAACCAACGACGTCAGGGAACCAACGACGTCAGGGAACCAACGACTTCTTTACATATGGAGGGAAATCAATATTGTTATCAAATTTTCACCTGCGATAGGGACCGCGAAACGAATTATTCAATTAATAGATAAAAATTCACTGAAATATAAATAAACAAACATCTTTGGAACCATAACATTCGAACAGTACATTGAGATGATCAAATAGCAATGATGGTTTGAAAAATAGATGTCAATGACTGAGGCCCATATACTGTGGAATCATTAATTTTCGTTGAGGATTTAGTTTCGTGGATTTCGTGGGTCAGCTCATCCACGAAATCAAATCCCCACGAAATTAAATTTAGAGATAAGGCCTTTTTTTTCAAAAAATCAAAATCCACAAATTTATGTCCCCGCGAAATAGCCATTTTAGTAAAAACCACGAAAATTGAGCCCAACGAAAATAAATGATTATACAGTATACAGCGAAACACCTGAAAACCAGACACATTTTTCTCTTTTGTCGAAATTTCTCAGATACTGGACTTCTAAATCTTGTCCGGAAAAGGTCCGGTTTTCTGTTTTTTTTATTGTAGTTGTTTAACTGTTCCTAAGAAGTCTTTATTGTCACGCAGCAAGGCATGCTAAGGATGAATACAGCTAAATCAAATTTGTGATATTTTATCAAGGCGTAATTAATTATTTCTTCCCGCTTACATGCTCATCAAAAATAGGACAGGTAGGTAGGTATGTTAGAAAAATCTTTTCTTATTCTTGAAACCGTGCGGAAATGTATAAAAGTAAGTCTGTGGATACATGTACCGTTCCTTGGGCCTGGTAGAAAGTCTATGGTCACTGGGAAAAAATAAGATATGTTGGAGAGCCAGAAACTAACATTTTTACACCTAACTCGCAGTACTGGAACAAAATCGAGGAACGCCGATTGCGTTAAGTGTCTGCTAGTACTAGTGCTAGTAGCAGTGGCAAACCCGACAAAAATAAGAAAAAATGTTATTTCCTTATAAATACATGTACCTATAAATATACAATACATGACAATACGTCACTTACTATTGAAGTGACTAAAATATGGATTATTAGATGTGAGGACATGACATTTGTAGGTTTTATAGGGGTAAATATGTGTATACAACCTGCATAATTGTATATAATCATGTGTAAATATGTACATAGAACATACATACATGGGTAAATTCCCTGATATCTGTTCTTCGATGCATTATTGCCAGACTTGGAAATGTTGTAAGATTTGATCAGTCCCACAGGTAAACTCTGAAAAGAAATAAATAAATGATTATAGCGAAGCACAGTAAAACATGGTGATTGTGAAATCATTTACAGCGAAAAAAGGTGTAAAAATTCCTGGTTTCCGGTAACCAATCCCATTCTAATTTTTTGTTCTGTCAACCCTAGAATTTTATAGGCCACGGACGGCAAATTATTTACTGGGCTGAATTTTTATTTCTTACGAATTTATCTCCAAAGAAATAATAAATTTGAAGAAATGATCTGCCGGTCTTTTAAATATTATTTTTGCTTTATTTTTAGGGAAAAAATAAACGCGATTACCTGGAATTCATGGACGAAATCATCTTTTGTTTTATCTGAAACAAACTGTTGTAATTTTTCCAGTGCAATTCTTCTCTTCAACACAGCAGCGACATTGTAATAAGTTTCATTTTCATCAGTGACTGGTTTCTAAAAATATAGTCTAATATATATTGACTGGTACCTAAAAATATAGTCTAATATATATTGACTGGTACCTAAAAATATAGTCTAATATGTATTGACTGGTACCTGAAAATATAGTCTAGTATATATTGACTGGTACCTAAAACTATAGTCTAATATATATTGACTGGTACCTAAAAAATATAGTCTAATATGTATTGACTTGTTCCTAAAAATATAGTCAAATATGTATTGACTGGTTCCTAAAAATATAGTCAAATATGTATTGACTGGTTTCTAAAAATATAGTCTAATATATATTGACTGGTACCTAAAAATATAGTCTAATATGTATATTGACTGGTACCTAAAAATATAGTCTAATATATATATTGACTGATACCTAAAAATATAGTCTAATATATATTGACTGGTACCTAAAAATATAGTCTAATATGTATCAAATTGACTGGTTCCTAAAGATATAGTCTAATACGTATTGACTGCTTCCTTAATATATAGTCTAATATATATTGACTGGTTCCTTAAAATATAGTCCAATATATATTCAGCGTCACTAGAAACTTACCACCCTACACACCCCTATATATTTCAAATTTTAACATCCTGTGTAAACTGCTTTATACAATAGTTTATATGACTTGGGTACCAAACTATGCTTATCATTTTAACAACACTTCACCGAGTGCAATATAAAAAAATCAAATCAATATGTATTTTTATTAAGGAAATATAGACAAATGTATGGGTGGTAAGTTTCTAGTGACGCCGAGTATATATATACTGGTTCCTGAATATTAGGGCTGTCCCGATATGGCCGTGTACCGGTACGTACCGGTACAGTGCTGAACGATATGCGTATCGTATCGGATGGTCGCGTATCGGCCGTATCGCATTTTATTTACTTTTACATTAAAAACTCCTAGAATGTTCAACAACTGAACTAGATTTACGAATTTACTCTCATTTAATCGTCGACAATGCTTACTCAACTAATATCTGGGGTTCTACATATTTATAGACATTAACAGCTATTTGTAGACATTATAGCAGCATGACGTAAAGCTTGACCACAAATTCGATTCGAATATTCAGATTTTGGCGAGTAGATATTGACTTAGAAATTATATTATTACGTTTTTATTTATTTTGAAGTATTTTTATATCGTGTCGTAGATATCGCATATCGTTAGTACCGTATCGCAATACGTATCGTATCGGCTGAGATCTGTATCGGGACAGCCCTACTGAATATATAGACTAATATGTATTGACTGGTGTATGCAGTAATAAGTATACACGTTTGGTTAAAAATTCCGCAAGTTAGTGTTCGATATGATGAGAAGTCTTTATATTGGAGTGGTTGCTTAGTGAAGAGGTCGTTTAGTGACGTGCTCGCTAATTGACGAGCTCGCTAATTGACGTGGTCGCTAATTGACGTGGTCGCTAAGTCACGTGGTCGCTAGTTGACGAGGTCGTTTAGTGACGTGGTCGCTAATTGACGTAGTCGCTAAGTGACGTGGTCGCTTATTGACGAGCTTGCTAATTAGACGTGGTTGCTAAGTGACGTGGTCGTTTAGTGACATAGTCGCTAAGTGACGTGGTTGCTGATTGACGTGATCGCTAAGTCACGAGGTCGCTAGTTGATGAAGTCGTTTAGTGACATGATCGCTAATTCACGTGGTCGCTAATTGACGTGGTCGCCAAGTGACGCGGTCGCTAAGTGACGTGGTCTTTTAATGACGTGGTCGCTAATTGACCTGGTCGCTTAGGGACATGGTCGTATAGTGACGTGGTTGCTGATTGACGTGGTCGCTATGTGACGTGGTAGTTTAGTGACGTGGTCGCTAATTGACGTTGTCGCTAGGTGACGTGGTTGCTAATTGACGTGGTCGTTAAGTCACGTGGTCGCTATTTGACGAGGCCGTTTAGTGACGTGGTCGCTAATAGACATGGTTGTTAATTGACGTGGTCGCTAATTGTCATGGCCGCTTAGTGACGCGGTCGTTTAGTGATGTGCTCCCTAATTGACGTGGTCGCTAAGTGACGTAGTCGCTAATTGACGTGGTCGTTATGTGACATGGTTGCTAATAGACATGGTCGCTTAGTGACGTGGCCGTTTAGTGACGTTTAGTGAGATGGTCGTTTAGTGGGGTGGTCGCTTATTGAAGTGTTCCATGATTGAGATAGTACTAAAGAATTAAACATAATGTTTATACATTATTATTCACTTATAATGGAAAAATTTTATGAGAAATAGGAAATACCTCCTCTCTGTAATTTTCATTGTCACTTAATTGTCAAGTGTCCGCGTATCGGATAAGTACTCAAATCATTTCAGATGAAAGCAGGCACTTGACAAGTATATTAATGTTCCTTATACCAAATCAAACATGTCTCACTATCCAGGAAAATTCTAAACACACATAGATTGTATACAATGTACTATACATGGTCGCTTTAGCCACTTCAGTTTGATTGTTGGGATTTAGACAATTATTAAAACACTTGCAATCTGAAGTGTTTGCGTAAGTGTTCAACAATTTAAGTGTCACGTATTTGCCAGAGTGTTCATTACAAACGTTTACATATATTAATGTATTAACTAGTTACAGCTACGTACTTTGGAAACTGTTAGCATGGTGAAGGCATTAAACCAGAAGAATTTGTGACGTCACAAATGACAAATCATGACGAAACAGACGACTAATCATGGATTTCGGTTTTTGAAAGGAAATGCCTTATCTCTGCATTTAAAGTCGTGGGGATTAGATTTTGTGAATGAGCCGATCCACGAAATACACGAAAATAAACTCCCAAAAAAAATTAATGATTCAACAGCATACTGTTTCTTTTCCTTGTTAGGTGCATTCTCTCATTTAATTTATCCTCATTGTTTTCATGTTTAACGCTTGAGTCACTTCACGTACACTCTAGTGTTTTCCTTGTCTTTGGTACTTTGGAATGATTAGCAGACAAAAGATGATCAAGGATTTATATCCCAAACATTTTTATCAATTCTAATCGGATACATATTAATCTTTCTAAATAATCCCCTTTCTGTCTGTAAACTTCCTGGTCTAGGATCTTGACAGTGTATATCATACTTTCCTTCTTTTGATACAGAATGAGTATAAAATGACTACATGTATTCAAAAAGAAAATGCCTACATACATGTATTTTTTGTTTTAAAATAAAAAAAATGGAAATCTTACATTTTCGTCTAAAAGTTCTTCCTCCAGAAAGGAAACAGAAACTGTTTCCTTATCCAAATTCACGGATACTGCTGTACGTGGTTTGTCCGCTGATGGTTCACGTGATTTATTGCGCGCAGGTTTCTTGGGAGAAGCGACGGAATCATTGGCATACACAGCGTCAGATGTAGTCACATTGGATGTAGATGATACCTGATACTGGGGATTAGACAACGCTGTTGTTGTTGTTGTTGTGTCTGAAGTCGCCTGAGGCTCAGTCTTCTTCAATTTGTTTGGTAGGGCGTACACGGGACCTAAACATAAATAAGAAATATGACAATGTATAAAAAAATATTAATACAATACAACCTCTGCAGCGCGACCCTCTCTTGAGCAACAACCTCCCTACAGCTACAGCATATATTCTCCCACTGTACGATGTAACTATTAACTTAACCTCTATAATGCAACAACATCTCAACAGCAACATAATTCTGCTTCTACCAAAGAGTGTTGCTTTAGAGAGGCTGCACTGTACTTAAATAAGTCCTTCCAATCATATTACATACAAAACAAGGTCAATGACACGCGGAGCATTGCATTAATTACACGCTTTTGCACTGCCTTCTTTCTGTTGCACTGGTATTTTTTTACAATTGACTAACTTATGAAAAGGAATACAACCTAGATAAAGCGCAGATGTTTTTTCTCTCTCGGAATTGCTAGTCCAAGAGTGGCTCAATGACAAAGGCATCCTGCTGGTGGCACAGTATTCTTTAGAATTCTTCATCTACAGTCACACCTCTACAAAGCAACACTCTTTAGGAGTAGCAAACTTATGTTGTTGTTTAGAGGATGTTGCTCTAGCGAGGATAAATTAATTGTTAAATCATGCTGTTGTTGAAGGGAGGTTGTTGCTCAAAACAGGGCTGCTCTGGAGAGTATGTACTGTATTACTATTTCATTATAAATGTATATAAGAAAAAAGGATTCCTATTTAAAAAACGCATGTTGCACCTACTGAAATACTACCCTCCTTAATCCCCACCCAACACCCAAACACCCAACACACAGGACCATACAAAGGTCAAAGGACAAATCTCACAGTCTCCCTGTAGGGATATGTCGGAACTGTCTGTTAAACCTATATGATTTAGTCTTCTACGTAAATGTTCTTGATGATCCCTTTATTATTCGTTCAACAACAAGGAAGTTAATATTTCAATTTTCCGACAGTCGCACTTGACTTTCTTAATTGTTTTTAAGTGGTTGACACTTTTGGTAAAACTAGATTTTATGAATAATGCATGTATTGTGATTTTCAATATTTACTCAATTTAGTGAAGTAAAAACTTTGTCAGACAATTGTATCAAGACGTATTCATTTAGTGGTCATATATATATTAGATATGTATGAGTCATGCTACTTTAACTTGTACCTCAGTCTCTCCAAAGTAAGTGAAACCCAGCGGTCAGATTACCAAATCTAAAGTGTCACAAGAGATCAGACTAACAAAATCAGTGTCACCTAGCCGTCAGACTAACAAAATCAGTGTCACCTAGCCGTCAGACTAACAAAATCAGTGTCACCTAGCCGTCAGACTAACAAAATTAGTGTCACCTAGCAGTCAGTCTAACAAAGTCAGTGTCACCTAGTAGTCAGATTAACAAAATCAGTGTCACCTAGTAGTCAGATTAACAAAATCAGTGTCACCTAGCAGTCAGACTAACAAAGTCAGTGTCACCTAGTAGTCAGATTAACAAAATCAGTGTCACCTAGTAGTCAGATTAACAAAATCAGTGTCACATAGTAGTCAGATCAACAAAATCAGTGTCACCTGGCAGGTCAGATTAACAAAAACCAGTGTTACGTAGCAGTCATATTAACAAAATCAGTGTCACCTGGCAGGTCAGATTAACAAAAATCAGTGTCACCTAGCAGTCAGATTAACAAAATCAGTGTCACCTTTTGCGCGGACTCTTTTGAGTGGTTCCCTTGAAATTGATGGACCAGAAAAATGGAGTATTAAAGTTTGTTTGGAAATGAAATACGTAACAGTTTATTTGAAGATAATAAGCCTTTGTCCTAGGAATCTGCATCATATAATAATGACATACATTTGTATATACGTGTTAATACATAACTCACGATACAAAAATTACTTTGATTTAACATTAGACAAGTATCTTTGTACTGTGTATAATGCATTTAAATTTTAACAATATGACTTTTTTTGTATATACATTTATAACATATAAACGTTCGTACAAATGTAAAATAGAAATGTAAGTACGTGAGTACACAGCACGATATGTATCAAATATATATTGCTTAGTTATGTTCCGGGTGGTCATGTTTTTTTCAATCAGTAAACTAATGCAATGTACAACGTTTTATAGAATAAACAGACATGTATTTATTATTTGATGGATAAAACAAAAGTAGAACAATAAAAAGGGTTAAAAAGAGAGAAGACGTGTAGGTATACCTATTTTACACACACATAATGATAAGTGAGTGGAGAAAAGTTAGTTAATGTAGTATAAACTGTCTCTTCTTTCAAAACTTTTTAGTACGTAAGTCGATTCATTTTTTACAGTATTTTTTTTCAATGGAGTGATCAATTCAATACATTGTTCCCAAAAAGTATTGTTTATTTTTTTTTCGTGAGTCAAAGTATAAAAGACATTCTAACACAAAATATCTTACAATTGTCATCATCATCAGCGTCAGCAGCACGTGCCTCTTGCTCATCCGGGTCCCTTTGTCTAACTGCATCATTTTGTTTCCGTCTGTAAAAAATGTATAGACAAGTATAAACAACAGCAATTTAAGATCGGGCCCAGGACAAAAATCTTTCATTACATTTGTATTTTAGGACTAATATACAGACTCTTGTTTAGAAAAAATACCCCACCCATCACGGTCGCTCTTACCACTATCAATACATATAGATTACTAGTAACAGCGACGTGGTGGGTGGGGTATTTTTTTCTAAACAAGTGTCTGGACTAATATGAACTACATGAATTGTTCTACGATAAACAGGGTTGGCTGTTACCATTTTTTTACCATCGTATTGTTACTTAATAATTATAATGGCCACGATAGACTAACTAAAATAATACACCAGAGAATAAAATGTGGCTAAAGCCTTTTTTGGTGTACAAAAGGTGACCACGTACCGAATATTTGAAGTAAGAGACAAATTCTATCAGCTTACAATATATTGGCAGTACATTTGTATTTATAATGTTGTGAACCATTAACTTACTATTTTTAAGTGCTCTCGACCAAAATCATGCTCAACAAAACTGCTTATAACTTAAATATTACTTATTACACGAATAATAAAATTGATTGTTGTGGTCTTTTAATGAAGTCATAGGTACAGAAATTAGTCTACAGTACTAGTAACACATCTTTTATTATAAAGGTTCTGGGTCGACATTTGATGAGAGCCAATTCAGAAAAAAAACAGACAATCTTATCTTATACTACTCCAGACAAATAGTTATTCATACTTCATGAACTATCCATGAATGGTTCAAGAAAAAAATCACGTTTTCATGAATTCCATTCGAAGGTAAACTAGTACATTGCACCATCTCATACTACGAAGCAATCGTAACTACTCGGGCATTTCCGTAACTGAGAAATACGCCTCGTACACCAATCGTAGCTACTCGGGCATTTCCGTAACTGAGAAGTACGCCTCGTAAATCAATCTTAACTACTCGGGCATTTCCGTAACTGAGAAATACGCCTCGTACATCAATCGTGATTACTCGGGCATTTCCATAACTGAGAAATACGCCTCGTTCATCAATCGTAACTACTCGGGTATTTCCGTAACTGAGATATACGCCTCGTACTTAAGTATAGGGTTTTAAATTTTGGTTATTCGGTATCCGGTAACTACTTCATCAATACTAGGTACTCATTTTCGTAGAATTTCAGACTTGCAAACGTGCTTATCGTTCGCAATTGATAAAATGGTCATCATAATCCCATGGAAAGAGAAACAGGTTGTTGACATCGTTGGGTTAGCCATGGCGGAAAGTAGCCCGTGAACTAGACTACAACAATATGGCGGGCATGTCGAACTTTTAGAACATAACTCGAATTTAACTATAATTTTGTCTATGAAAACCTGACATATTTACCTTTTTACAAAGATACTGGCTGCTACTATGATGCATATCAAAACAACAGCAGCAGCGGCAATAATTCCTCCAGTAACTGGTGTAATCTCTCCACCACCTTGTGACAAAGCTACAGAAAACAACAACAGCAACAAATTACGTCATGTTTTATAGATTCCTATTTCTTAGACTAATGATAACAAAATGATGTGTACGTTTGTATTCCTCAACGTCATGTCATCGCGTAAAAGCAAGCCGCGTATTGGGCAGTGTCTATGTTTGTCTTTATACAGTAACATTATTCTTTCATATGTAACTCATGTAAACAAAAAACGTACATTCATTTGTTTATCAACTATACATAATTACACTGAAATATGTAGTGCAATGTTCTTGGTAACGGAGCTTGTCCAAAAATTTAATGACTTCATATTGTATTTAAGGTTTGGTTGTGAATGAGCGAATTTGACGAATTTTCTTCGTTTATTGACTCAGACTCACGAACAACTTTATCGAGTGATTATTTTGCATTCTAAATGTCATGAAGTATTGTAACCAGTTGTGAAGAACGTTAATTAACATAGAAAAATAGAATTTATGATAATGTGCGTTTGTTTCATTGATTTTACACCCCTTTTCAACATTCAGAGTCATTTGAGGCAGACAGTTCACTTAACCATCATTCCTGGGAAGAACCAGAACTAGACCCCTATCCTACTGCCTACTTTCTCACATAAAAATACATGGTCGATAGCTGGGCTCAAACCTACGACCCTCCGTCAGTGGGAGGTTACAGTAATTTTAAGTCAGCGACGTTAACCACTCGACCAAACTATGGTTAACTAATCGGTATTGTTGTTAATATGTGAAAGTTCATTAAACTGGACAATAATTCTCATAAAAAAACTTGTCAATTAACATCCTGTTTCAGAAAAAAACCCAGAAAAATGCAGGAGCTATATAAAATGACTATATGAAGCGGTTAAGAGAACATCGCACACCAAAATCATGCATAAAGAATCTCAAAATCTTAAGTAGCAAAAAGTCTATATAACTGAATATACAATTTTTGGTAGAAATGACGCGCTGAATATTAATACCGATTGCAAATGATTTACATGCATATACTTGTACAAATGTACCAAATAATTAAATTTTCACATGTAGTCAAACAATTCACCTGTAATTACCTTATATTCGTTGTATATCATATGATTTATTGTGATGATAACACCTAGTCATTAAAACCAATGGTTAATATTTAAAACACATTTTTTTGGAATTCACCAAGAGCTCTCCAAAAATGGGAATTCTCAGAAAAACGGACTTTTCACCGAACCCGCTCTGGAGAGTGTTTTGTGATGGCATTTGTATATAACAAGAGAGATGTTGGTTTTAAGGTTTATTCAATAAGACTGTCTAACATAGCAATATCTAAGTGGTCAGTTACAGTGGGCGGTGCTTATCAGTTGTGGCATTACAGGTACTAAGCACTGATTGATTAGCATGCATAGGATAATGAAACAGAGAGTTTACACTGTATAAACATGAAAAAGGTATTTCATACTAACACATTATAATGAATGAATTAGAATTATCTGATACATCAAGAAATTCAGATATTGACCAATTAGAATAGTTTTAGTAATATCGAATCTATATCAGTTTAGTTATATCGTATCTACATCAGTAGAGTAATTTGAATTCATAACTGAATCTTAAACAGTAAGAGTTATGTCAGTCTTCGAATTAGTGGGTTGTCCCCTGCCCGAAAAGATTTTTTTCCTTCTTTATGTCTTTTAGGGGACAACCTAGTATTAGAAGCTTCCCTTCATAAAGTATATATAGTCGGGCAACTGACACAAAAAATGTATATGTTGTATATATCTATAAATGTGTAGTAAGTTTTTGTGCATGCTGGCATGTTTATGATAAAACTTATCATTTGAATTTTCTTTCTTATTGCCATTGAAGGTTTCGCTTAATCTTAGCCACTGACAAAATGTATTTTCCGAAACATGCTTAATTAACGAGAATACATGCTATGATATCAATAAACTCATGGGAGCGGAAATCAACCTAAACAAGAGGACGTGAAGTGGACTGAGATAATAAACTCACCTCGTGTACAATCATTGCCTTCATATCCACCACTGCATCCATTCAGACAAGATCCACTAAACTGTTCACACGTCATATTGATACAATTTGTGCTACATTGTGTCTCACACACCTCTCCATAGTAACCATTTATACATCCATCTATACACGTTCCATTGGTATCATAGCAACGACGTTTATTTGAAGAAGGTAAGCAAGTTGGACTGCACTCATCAACACATGTGTCACCATAGTGATTGTCAATACATCCTTCTAAACAATATGCTGTCTGCCAGTCACAGTGCTGGTTTGTACAATTTTTACTACAAGAATGTTGACAATGTGTACCGTAAAGTGTCATAGATCTACATCCATCAATACATGCACCTTCTTGTATAGAACATTTTAGAACATTATTTGTAGTTTTACAAGACTGTGGACATGGTTTAGAACAATCTGACAAGTATCTTCCATGTCCGCATACAATACAACTCTTGTTGTGCTGATCACATTCTAAACATTTATAATCACATTTTTGACCACATTTATCTCCCCATAATCTCTCCTTACAACCTAATGTACATGAGCCAGTTACGGGATCACACGTTCTATTTTTGCAGTTACCAGAACATTTAGAACAATAGTTTGTTTCAGCAGGGAAGAAACCTGCCATACATTTTGTGCATTCACTAAAACCTCCACGTTCATGATTTGTACATTTTTCACAATGTTTAACTTGTAAACTACATGAACAACAATGACTATCTTGTACAAAATATTTAGAACTTTTGCACGATGTACAATCGTCAGTTTTACAGTTTACTTTTGTACATTCACAGTTTTGGTTAACGTTATCAAACCCCTCTTTGCAGGATGTACATGTTCCGGAATCATCACATTGACATTTATCAGGACACGTGCACTGCTCTCCTGAAAAACCATCAATACATCCAAATGTACAATCTCCTGATTTATCATCACACGTGAAATTTAGACAATTCTGTGGACACTGGTTGTTACAATGGTAATATGAGCTATGGGTTTTATAGCCATATCTGTATGGAGCACAAGCTGTACATCTATTGCTATAATAATGTTGACATGATAGACACTTCGTATCACAATCATATGTACACCAGTTTCCAGTCTTACCATCAGCACAACTTTCCTCACAGTAACCATCAATCTTCCGGCAGGAAGTTCCTGGTTTACATTTTGTACATAATTTCTCGCAGTTATCTCCCCATCGACCAACAACACATTCTGTACATCTTGTACGTGTACATACTGCACACATTTCTGTACATTGTTTACATTGATTATTGTACAGGTATGAACCTTTGTTACATAACAGACAAACACTTGTATTTCTATGACATTGTGCACAGAATTCCGGACATTGTTCTTCACAACTGTCTCCATACAATCCATCTACACACTCCAGACATCGTCCTTTTATATCGCAGTCTTTATCTTTACACTTATCAGAACATTCTTGTAGACATTGATTATTACCGTAAAAACCTTTGATACAAAATACACAATTTTCTTTTGAAGTACAGCTCTCACAGTCTTGGGGACATTTAACACAAGAACTTTTTTCTACGTAGTAACCTATTTGACTACAGCTGCTACATTTGTTATCACTACTACACGTGGCACATTCTGTGGGGCATTTATAACATTGTCCAGACATCAGACGATATCCTGAGTGACATGTGATACAAGTATCTGTTCCTAAGCAGTAACCACATCTTTCTTGGCATTGTATACATTGTCCATTGTTCATAATATAACCAGAACTACATGATGTACATTTGTCGTTAGCACTGCACGAAGAGCATCCTAAAGGACATCTTTGACATTGTCCTCCAGAGATATAGTATCCTGTGTCACATGCCGTACATTGTGAGGCTGATTTACATGCAATACATTGATTCGTGCAATTGTAACACGTGTTTCCATGGAGATAGTATCCTCTGTTACAAGATGTGCAGTTTGTTGCTGACGACTGACACGTGACGCATGATTTAGTGCACGGATAACAATTGGTACCAAAGAGATAATACCCCGTGCCACAGGCTGTACACTTTGTTGCTGACTCCTCACACGTGACGCATGATTTAGTGCACGGATAACAATTGGTACCAAAAAGATAATACCCCGTGTCACAGGCTGTACATTTTGTTGCTGAATTACATGATGTGCACGGAGTTCTACACGGAAGACAGGCTGTACCATCGTAATAATGTCCCTGAGTACATTCCTTGCATGTATCCGAACAGATGTAACATTGGTCATCATTTCGTAGATAATATCCTTCATTACAGGCATCACATGAATATTGAGCAGAACAAGTTTTACAATTATTTAGAGTACAATTAAAGCAATAGTTAGAAGCATGGTAATACCCTTCATTACAGGACGTACAACTGTTCGACAGCGTACAAGATTTACATCCTACAGAACACTTTTCACATTTTTTGTGAAACCAATATTCACCTTCCGAGCATCTCTGACATGTGCTATATTCCACTGAAATGAGAACAGAAGTAAAATATGATAAATGATAATAATGATGATAAATAAGAATAACAATTAATCTTATATTCACAATGGTAACACTATCTACAAAGTATAAAGCGTATAGATAAAATGTGACACACGGCTTGTAATTTTACTAAGCTAATAACCATCCTAAATGAAAGAACAAATAAACACAGCATTTTCAACTGCAACAAGGAATCGTTAAATTTTGTTAATTAATCAAGTGTTAATATACAAAAACATTTGAAATATTTAAAAACAATATTATAGACGTATCAAAATGTTATTAAATCTGTACATTTTACGTTTTTATCAAATGTTCAAACTAACACTAACCTCTAGTTATTATAACAATAACCACAATCATACGAAGTGTTTCGTAATTCATTCTGGACCTACAAATAAATGATATAATTTTAAAAAGTCAATATTCCAATTTATCATATTCCTAGCATATGAGCACATTTTCCATTCCATAATTATTATTCCATGCGACTGTCCTTTAACGGCCCTTAAAATAGACCATGCCTAACACATTCTGCATTAAAATTACTGTGTTTTATCATATTATATGACTAAAGACCAGAATTAACGTATCTACCAAGGTGTGTAGACTTTAGGTCGTGTCATTCGAACTATTCTATAACAACAAATTTTAGCATTCAAATTCAATTTTAATTATTGAATATATTGTGAAAATACTAATGTACAGTAAAACCTGTCCTTCTGACCACCTTTTACAAGCGACCTCATGTCTTATGCGACCGCTCTCAATTCCTTCCGAGAGTTTTAAACGTGAGTTTAACTTAGTTATGCGACCACCTGTCAAAAGCTGATAACGACCTTTATTTTCTGTCTTTATCATATTTGCTAAGCGACCGCTGTGTGGTGTGGTGTCCTAAATGTGTGATTGTTTGTATCACCTGAACAAAAAGAATTTCGGCAAACCGGAAAATTTTAAGTTCAGAGGAACGAATGACTGTGATAATTAACCTTTAATTCAGGAGCAAACTCAGAAATCCGTTCTTCTAAACTGTGATTTCTTTATCAGAACAGTATCTTAACTTTTAAAATCACATGTTTTATGTTTTGTAGATAAATTTTAAATCAATAATGTTCAATGAATTTTGATATTTTATATACAAAGTACTGTTTTTAAAATGCTAAGCTACTGTTACATTTGTCTCTGTATAAAATGTTATAACTGCCTAATTATAGGTACATGGCTTCGTTTTATTTCATAATATGTAACTCCAATACTCAGTTAAGAGACCACCTGTCTTCAGAAGCCATACTTTCGTTTTCCCTTGAATGGTCGCTTAAGGCAGGTTTTATTGTACAAGTATGTATGTTATTGCTAAATGAGTTTATCAACGTTTATGAAAGTTTCGATTTTACTAATCTCCCTTGTCATTTTGAAAGAGATTCACAGTTTCATTGTTCTCAAAAATGGCTATCAATGGTAGGATACTACGTCATCTGGCACCTGTTAAAAAGGTCCAATCTCACTTGTCAAAATTATCACTTGTAATATTGTATGGATGCATCTTAATATGATCTTATGATTAACATTTTGCTGCAAAGGTCACACTCATACTGAAGTGAATTAGACATTAATAGCATATCTTTCATTAGTGATCATGTCTCATTGATGAAATGTTATACGAGAACTAATCAAATTCAATCAATCAATGCTGTTTGTGTCGGAAAATGAATTTTCGTTCCAGTACGTGTATAGTGTTGGATCCGGATGGATAGGGTAGGTCACAGTGATCTCGCCCGCGCCCTTCTGATTGGCCCATGAAAAAACAATGTGAAATTTCATGTAACAATCTCGCTTCTTTTTTTCTGGCCAATTTACGCTGTATTAGGCATTGATATTTCGTCTCATAAAGCCTGGAAAATGAGGCGAGGTTTAAGTTTCAAATTGGTGCATCTTTTTTGCAATAAATCTAAATCGGTGAAGTATTTGTTGAAGAAAAAAGAAGGGAGGTTCGACGTTGCATCGGTGCATCTTTATTCGCAGGGGACTGCTTGATGTTATTACCTTGACACCATGTAGGATTTTTTTTAAAAATGACGCGAGATTATAAATTAGAACTTCGCGTTCTGTTTACGTGTAAAAGAGCCACGACTAATTATTCCTATACTACGGAATCCGCATAGGGCCACAGCGATCCCGGCACTCACTTTTTTTGCGAAATTTCGCATCTTTCTTTTCTGACTAATTTACTCGGTAAATGATTGCTATTCCGTCTCTTAAAACCTAAAAAAAACGACCGAAATTTCATTCTCCAGTCAGCGTATAATTTTTGGGGGCCTAGGAATAATTAAATTCAAAGTGCAAATTTTATTGGCATGAACAGCAATGATAAATTGCCTTCGATCATTTACAGTATATTTTGATTTAATGGCAAAGACATATTACATAGTTAAACAAGAATAATACAATTTGATTAAACAATAAATAGAAAAACAAATTTAATGTATACAGAAAAACAGTGATCATTTGAATAAGATTTGAACAGAATAAATGCGCATATGAAAAGAAACAGTATCAGATTTCTAGGGTATCTTTTCTTTGATTCATAGTACGGTCAATATATTTTGCTACTTTTGATTTGATTTTTTGATAACAATAATGTGGACAATTTAATAATAATAGGCCAGAAAAATGTCCTAAAAATATTTTCTAATATTACTATATAGTGAACAACATTATAAAAAGTGATATTCCGATTCAACAACATTCATAAGGCATAATCTACATGTCCTACTTTCCCTGTTGATTCCACCCCATCGCCCTGTTTCTATTTCTAATTGATAGGAACTCAGTCTAAAAGAACTAAAACATCTCGACGAAAATTTTGGGCTTATCAACACGAAATCGCACTGCACTATTATGAACTTAAAATATGTAGTTGCTTGACGCACAACTTTAATTTTTCAAATATGTTAAAGCGAAAATTAGCATTTTTTCGTTTACGTTTTCGTATCCAGGGAGGACCTTTTTAACAGGTGCGAGATGACGTAGTATCCTACCATTGGCTATGGTAAAATGAAATCAGTTTTTCTGAGAACATTGATTTATATCTGGTTTCTATCCTGGTCAATCTAATCACAATTATCAATTATAATGGTATAGTCAGGTCACTATCGTTATTTGTTGCTTGTCATATTATATACACTCTACTCTGTTACACAAATAAACGCCTCTAGTCAAATGCTAAACTGTAATGTTGTAGTAGTGATGGGAGCTTGGAGTGGTTTTGAAAGATGTTGGGAATATATACTGGACATTGAAAACGATCATATCAGTTTTGATTTACGATCTCAGAAGTTAAAATCTATTTTTTATAACAATATTTACAAGTTACGATCATTCTTGTGTCTTTACTCGAACCCGCATTATAATTATATTCTTTCTTCACATTTAATACCAAAAATTGTTATTTGGACACAGAAAACGTAAACTTGTAAAAATGATCACGCTCAGTCCATTAAGGAATGTATAGTGGGATAAATAAAACGTACTTATCGGCAAGATAGTGCAAATTTTGATACAAGCTTCAAACTTGGTATGATGATGTCTACATGTGTCCTAGAAATTTAAGACCGTGTGCCAACGTGTACCTGGTCAGGAACTCTGTGGTCACGCTCGGATTCGAACCCACTGTCTTCAGGCTATATGACGGTGAATCAGAGTGAAAATACATTGTCAGCCATCGTTTATGCATATGATATCATTTTTATCGTAAGAATGGGGTTTATAACTGAACTGTTGTATACTAAAAATCTTTTGACAGTTATTTAGGTCAATGGAATTTATTGGTTAATGGAGAGGCTAAATTCTAAATGTTGAGTTCATTTTAACCCGTTATATGTAATCATGATGATACCCCTGAACACCTCTAAACAATGTTCATTGTAGAAATTAGGTTCAAAGTCTGTTTTAAAGTTTCAAGTTCATCAAGTACTTAAACATCCGTTTGTAATACAAGTCACAATCCCTACACCAGTACTACGTGTATATACGGAATATATCTCAGACAGTTCTGTACTTCAAAGTCTCTCGATTGAAGACTTTTCTGACATACGTAATACGATGATAAGTTCTCAGTTTTGGAACCAGGTTCTTGCACTCCAGATAATGATGTTTATAATATTTGTAAAGGTAAAGGGTAGGTATATAGTCTGAAATTATATACATATTCAACCGACTTTAACAAGTTACCCCCCTCCTCCGATCACTGGGTTATAGGTCGTCCGTTAACATTTGTCCAATTATATAGAGAAGCAAATTTTGTACTTTACATAAAAGTTCTACACAAACTTGTTCCCTTTATTTTTGCATTAGTTTCATTTACTTGATATGGTTTTAATAGTTGATCATACTTTTATCTTTCAATAAAAACACAAAGAGTATTTATTTAATGGAAAGTCAAAGCATGACGTCTGGGGAGTGAAATCTTTAGTAGCAATGAAAGCAAACTGTGGTCTTTTTTTACGTCGTTTTATATCTTGCCATACTCGTCTGCGCGATTTGAACGATTTTTATGCACGAAGATCAAACTTAGCCTTCTTCATTTTTAAACAATCGGTCATCGTGATTCAAGGTACTTGAACTTTGGCACACACCCTAAATCGTTTATACACATCATTGACAATTTGCACTATTTTTATGTTATTTACCCCGCTATTAAAGGTAATTTGTACGTCTGAAACATAAGTACCAATAATGAGTAATGTCGGCCCGGTAGCAAACAATAAGAAAATGAAAATAGATTCTCTGGAAATATCAATTTAAAAGATATAGAGAATACATGGTTGGTGCCGAGATGGAGAAGGTTTATCCGGTGAGGCTTAGAAAACTAAAATGGACACCAACCATGTATTCGACTTATTCAGTTTCTTCAACAAAATATCCGTTCCTGCAACAAAATATGTCTCAAAACTCTATTTACTTGGATTTAAAACACACGTTATCTTTGACAGCCTCATAACCGCTCAGCAACATGAAGCGACAATGAAATAGTCCCATACAATCGTCATGATGTTTGGATTAAAAAAAACACAATAAAATACATTGAGAATTTAAACATCAACATTGTCTCATTTTATAAATAAAAAATCACAATAATTTACAAGGAGCGGACTTCAGCGCGTAATAATACATAGTGACGAAAATAAAGCATACCACGTGACCGACTGACAAAATGTAGCCAAGTTTATCCTGTTACTGCTTTACAAGGTCTTAAAATGATTTCGGAGCCGGATAAATTCTATTCGTTTACACGGATTTCATATCCAAATATCACTTATCTCAACAAATAGCGAATTAAAGTACAGTATGACTAAATCAGTTCACCGTCTCTTTATTGCGTCACCATAAGATTATTCCACAATAACATAAATACGTATATGTAATTATGATTAACTGCTCTATCAATTATCAAACAAATACATATCATGACATGTTGGCAAACACAAAATCAAATATGGAGTTTATGCACGATTACATTTTAACCTTATTTTGCATACAACAGTATTCGATATTTGCTTACATTACTATTAATGTTAGTAGCGAAATCATGTTTCCGTAAATAGTGTGCAACCTCTGTAAAAAATGTTTGAATTGTATTCATTCAAGTTTATGAACATTTTCAATATCTTCTGCATTACTATAAGTTCACCGACAAGCGCAATGTAAATTTCACTGAAGTTTCCCTTATTGTTTAGAATATGCATAATTTGTCAACAAGTCTATACTGGTCCCAAAATTGTAAAACTCCAGAAATATCCCTGACATCAAATTCCAATTTTTTAATCAATTACATGTATTTAGAATGATAATATCAAATATTGAAATACAAATAATGTAGAATAAACAATTTTACTTCATGATAAACTATACTGCTAAAACGTATAATATTTGAACTCGCAGACCAAGTTTTACAACCTCGGAGACTGACCTTACCTTTTTTCTTTGATATCCAAGCAATGAAATAAAAACAAATATCTTAAATGTTTTCAACACATTCACAGCCTTAAACTATTCGATGTTGTGCAGTAAGTGACTGTGAGTGGTCGACTACAAACAATTTATAATATAGTATAATGGAGAATAAGGAAGTTTTAAATATTACTGAAGCTGATTGAGTAACAAAATGAGGAAAACTTTAGAAACATACTTCTTACATGTCATTAATTTAATCATGTTTCTTTAAGTACCAAAACTTCATCTACCAATGTTCAAGGAAATTCAACAAATATCAAGTGGCTTTCAGAACCGGACCAAATGCATGACGAACTTTTAAACACATTCCCGGCTTATATATATTACATGCTTAAAGTATATTTTGTTTAATATTTAATGGCCCGTTCGACAGCTATGGTCATTTCAAATCCCCCTCGGAGAGAAGATGGGGATAAAATACTGCAAAACTAAAACATTTATATCTCTAACATTATCGTATAGTTTTTCCTGGTTCTTTATCATGCCCGGTGTAGAGCACCGATACACGCCTCAACCCTTTTCCTGTATTTTCTGGGAATAGCACTGGGCTCGATAGTTGGGATGGGGACATTGAAAAGCGTCCCTTAAATATGGAAAGGTGGAACCGGGCTTTGAACCTACAACCTTTAGTGCTCCAGCGCGCTATCACCTATCTACCCTTGGTTGCATGGTTAATACAATACTGATAAAACTGGTTCTATGACGAGAATAACAACAAGTAGACAAATGTTAAATAATTAAGGTTTAATAATGTTATGATCTTCACAAAGTATGATGTTATGAAGTATGATGGTTGATCTAAAAAGATGAATTGTATTTCCCATGCAAAGCTTTGGAAAGTTATATTGCATTAACATCGCCTACTGATTCATTAATAGAAAATAATGTTTACTCGATGGATTTAATTCTCTATAGATCGTGATTATGAATCTTGAAATATACAAATTCACATACAAATAGTTATTATTGTTTAATTTTATATGACGGGAGACAACTGTTAAATTCTAAATAATTTAAGACGACATTATTTTGAAGAGTTACTTGCCCTATTGAAAAGTCGGTTTATTTTGAATCACAAGGATAGAAATAAAGGGAAAATGTTTCTAAGTTAACATATTTGTTAGCTTTTTGTGTCCTGGATTTAATCAACGTGTTCATGACTACGCGTCTCATTAAAGCTATACAAAGTGCTTTATCCACGCTCATTAGGTGCAGGAGATGGCCCTGTCGGATAAACTTATCTACATGTATCTCCAGTCAGTGCATCACGTGATTAAAATATTCGCACGCCAAGATACGCTTTCTCACCCACCGGATAAACCTTCTCCATTTCCGGCACCAACCATGTATTCTCTATTAAATTTCATTTTATTCAACACATGCGGCCCACTGAGTGGTTTCTTATAATGTCTTCAAACTGACTTGTCGTAGCCTCTAGACGGACGATTACAGTCGAATTATAGTTTGAAATAGACGTGAATGATTTATAGATTTATACAGGTTTCTCATCGGAAGTAGACGAATATAGCCAATTTATTACCGTCAACAGACGAATATAGCCGATTTATTACCGTCAACAGACGAATATAGCCGTTTTATTACCGACAACAGACGAATATAGCCGATTTATTACCGTCAACAGACGAATATAGCCGATTTATTACCGACAACAGACGAATAAAGTCGATTTATTACCGACAACAGACGAATATAGCCGATTTATAACCGACAACAGACGAATATAGCCGATTTATTCATCATATATCCATAGTAAAGTATTAACAAATCATCATATATCCATAGTAAATTATTAACAAATCATCATATATCCATAGTAAATTATTGACAAATCATCATATATCCATAGTAAAGTATTAACAAATCATCATATATCCATAGTAAAGTATTAACAAATCATCATATATCCATAGTAAAGTATTAACAAATCATCATATATCCATAGTAAATTATTAACAAATCATCATATATCCATAGTAAATTATTAACAAATCATCATATATCCATAGTAAATTATTAACAAATCATCATATATCCATAGTAAATTATTGACAAATCATCATATATCCATAGTAAATTATTAACAAATCATCATATCCATAGTAAATTATTAACAAATCATCATATATCCATAGTAAATTATTGACAAATCATCATATATCCATAGTAAATTATTAACAAATCATCATATATCCATAGTAAAGTATTAACAAATCATCATATATCCATAGTAAAGTATTAACAAATCATCATATATCCATAGTAAAGTATTAACAAATCATCATATATCCATAGTAAATTATTAACAAATCATCATATATCCATAGTAAATTATTGACAAATCATCATATATCCATAGTAAATTATTAACAAATCATCATATCCATAGTAAATTATTGACAAATCATCATATATCCATAGTAAATTATTGACAAATCATCATATATCCATAGTAAATTATTAACAAATCATCATATCCATAGTAAAGTATTAACAAATCATCATATATCCATAGTAAAGTATTAACAAATCATCATATATCCATAGTAAATTATTGACAAATCATCATATATCCATAGTAAATTATTAACAAATCATCATATATCCATAGTAAAGTATTGACAAATCATCATATATCCATAGTAAAGTATTAACAAATCATCATATATCCATAGTAAAGTATTAACAAATCATCATATATCCATAGTAAAGTATTAACAAATCATCATATATCCATAGTAAAGTATTAACAAATCATCATATATCCATAGTAAATTATTGACAAATCATCATATATCCATAGTAAAGTATTAACAAATCATCATATATCCATAGTAAATTATTGACAAATCATCATATATCCATAGTAAATTATTGACAAATCATCATATATCCATAGTAAATTATTAACAAATCATCATATATCCAAAGTAAATTATTGACAAATCATCATATATCCATAGTAAAGTATTAACAAATCATCATATATCCATAGTAAAGTATTAACAAATCATCATATATCCATAGTAAATTATTAACAAATCATCATATATCCATAGTAAATTATTGACAAATCATCATATATCCATAGTAAAGTATTAACAAATCATCATATATCCAAAGTAAAGTATTAACAAATCATCATATATCCATTATAAAGTATTAACAAATCATCATATATCCATTATAAAGTATTAACAAATCATCATATATCCATAGTAAATTATTAACAAATCATCATATATCCATAGTAAAGTATTAACAAATCATCATATATCCATTATAAAGTATTAACAAATCATCATATATCCATAGTAAAGTATTAACAAATCATCATATATCCATAGTAAATTATTAACAAATCATCATATATCCATAGTAAAGTATTAACAAATCATCATATATCCATAGTAAATTATTAACAAATCATCATATATCCATAGTAAAGTATTAACAAATCATCATATATCCATAGTAAATTATTAACAAATCATCATATATCCATAGTAAAGTATTAACAAATCATCATATATCCATAGTAAATTATTAACAAATCATCATATATCCATAGTAAAGTATTAACAAATCATCATATATCCATAGTAAAGTATTAACAAATCATCATATATCCATTATAAAGTATTAACAAATCATCATATATCCATAGTAAATTATTAACAAATCATCATATATCCATAGTAAAGTATTAACAAATCATCATATATCCATAGTAAAGTATTAACAAATCATCATATATCCATAGTAAATTATTAACAAATCATCATATATCCATAGTAAAGTATTAACAAATCATCATATATCCATAGTAAAGTATTAACAAATCATCATATATCCATAGTAAAGTATTAACAAATCATCATATATCCATTATAAAGTATTAACAAATCATCATATATCCATTATAAAGTATTAACAAATCATCATATATCCATAGTAAAGTATTAACAAATCATCATATATCCATAGTAAAGTATTAACAAATCATCATATATCCATTATAAAGTATTAACAAATCATCATATATCCATTATAAAGTATTAACAAATCATCATATATCCATAGTAAAGTATTAACAAATCATCATATATCCATAGTAAAGTATTGACAAATCATCATATATCCATAGTAAATTATTAACAAATCATCATATATCCATAGTAAAGTATTAACAAATCATCATATATCCATAGTAAAGTATTAACAAATCATCATATATCCATAGTAAAGTATTAACAAATCATCATATATCCATAGTAAAGTATTAACAAATCATCATATATCCATTATAAAGTATTAACAAATCATCATATATCCATAGTAAAGTATTAACAAATCATCATATATCCATAGTAAATTATTAACAAATCATCATATATCCATAGTAAAGTATTAACAAATCATCATATATCCATAGTAAATTATTAACAAATCATCATATATCCATAGTAAAGTATTAACAAATCATCATATATCCATAGTAAATTATTAACAAATCATCATATATCCATAGTAAAGTATTAACAAATCATCATATATCCATAGTAAATTATTAACAAATCATCATATATCCATAGTAAAGTATTAACAAATCATCATATATCCATAGTAAAGTATTAACAAATCATCATATATCCATTATAAAGTATTAACAAATCATCATATATCCATAGTAAATTATTAACAAATCATCATATATCCATAGTAAAGTATTAACAAATCATCATATATCCATAGTAAAGTATTAACAAATCATCATATATCCATAGTAAATTATTAACAAATCATCATATATCCATAGTAAAGTATTAACAAATCATCATATATCCATAGTAAAGTATTAACAAATCATCATATATCCATAGTAAAGTATTAACAAATCATCATATATCCATTATAAAGTATTAACAAATCATCATATATCCATTATAAAGTATTAACAAATCATCATATATCCATAGTAAAGTATTAACAAATCATCATATATCCATAGTAAAGTATTAACAAATCATCATATATCCATTATAAAGTATTAACAAATCATCATATATCCATTATAAAGTATTAACAAATCATCATATATCCATAGTAAAGTATTAACAAATCATCATATATCCATAGTAAAGTATTGACAAATCATCATATATCCATAGTAAATTATTAACAAATCATCATATATCCATAGTAAAGTATTAACAAATCATCATATATCCATAGTAAAGTATTAACAAATCATCATATATCCATAGTAAAGTATTAACAAATCATCATATATCCATAGTAAAGTATTAACAAATCATCATATATCCATTATAAAGTATTAACAAATCATCATATATCCATAGTAAATTATTAACAAATCATCATATATCCATTATAAAGTATTAACAAATCATCATATATCCATAGTAAAGTATTAACAAATCATCATATATCCATTATAAAGTATTAACAAATCATCATATATCCATTATAAAGTATTAACAAATCATCATATATCCATAGTAAAGTATTAACAAATCATCATATATCCATTATAAAGTATTAACAAATCATCATATATCCATAGTAAAGTATTAACAAATCATCATATATCCATTATAAAGTATTAACAAATCATCATATATCCATTATAAAGTATTAACAAATCATCATATATCCATTATAAAGTATTAACAAATCATCATATATCCATAGTAAAGTATTAACAAATCATCATATATCCATTATAAAGTATTAACAAATCATCATATATCCATAGTAAAGTATTAACAAATCATCATATATCCATTATAAAGTATTAACAAATCATCATATATCCATTATAAAGTATTAACAAATCATCATATATCCATAGTAAAGTATTAACAAATCATCATATATCCATTATAAAGTATTAACAAATCATCATATATCCATAGTAAAGTATTAACAAATCATCATATATCCATTATAAAGTATTAACAAATCATCATATATCCATAGTAAAGTATTAACAAATCATCATATATCCATTATAAAGTATTAACAAATCATCATATATCCATTATAAAGTATTAACAAATCATCATATATCCATTATAAAGTATTAACAAATCATCATATATCCATAGTAAAGTATTAACAAATCATCATATATCCATTATAAAGTATTAACAAATCATCATATATCCATAGTAAAGTATTAACAAATCATCATATATCCATTATAAAGTATTAACAAATCATCATATATCCATAGTAAATTATTAACAAATCATCATATATCCATTATAAAGTATTAACAAATCATCATATATCCATAGTAAAGTATTAACAAATCATCATATATCCATTATAAAGTATTAACAAATCATCATATATCCATTATAAAGTATTAACAAATCATCATATATCCATAGTAAAGTATTAACAAATCATCATATATCCATTATAAAGTATTAACAAATCATCATATATCCATAGTAAAGTATTAACAAATCATCATATATCCATTATAAAGTATTAACAAATCATCATATATCCATTATAAAGTATTAACAAATCATCATATATCCATTATAAAGTATTAACAAATCATCATATATCCATAGTAAAGTATTAACAAATCATCATATATCCATTATAAAGTATTAACAAATCATCATATATCCATTATAAAGTATTAACAAATCATCATATATCCATTATAAAGTATTAACAAATCATCATATATCCATAGTAAAGTATTAACAAATCATCATATATCCATAGTAAAGTATTAACAAATCATCATATATCCATAGTAAAGTATTAACAAATCATCATATATCCATAGTAAAGTATTAACAAATCATCATATATCCATAGTAAAGTATTAACAAATCATCATATATCCATAGTAAAGTATTAACAAATCATCATATATCCATAGTAAAGTATTAACAAATCATCATATATCCATAGTAAAGTATTAACAAATCATCATATATCCATTATAAAGTATTAACAAATCATCATATATCCATTATAAAGTATTAACAAATCATCATATATCCATAGTAAAGTATTACTCCCGTGAACCAGAGTCATGGTGTATTGGATATGGTGACATTACTTACATGCCATTACATCACGTACTTCTTTAAATTATTGTCAATAATACTTTATTGGTTGTAATATGTTTGTTCTTGTTACATGCATGCAGTTATATGTTGTTAAGAACCTTTTGGTAGTTCAAAAGAGAAAAATGCATTAAATTTTCTTCTCTGATGTGTTCTCCAACAATCTATTTCAATTCCCTATTCAGGTTTATATGATATGCATTCATTTTGAATTCAATGAGACCACATTATTGTTTATATCATAACTGTTGTATCTATGTGCAGGCAGTATACATCATTTCCACCTTATACTATCATACAATTACTCAACAACTACAGTAAGTGAGGAAAATGCCAAATGTCCATCTGAGGTAATTACGTTATTTTCACGGGACAATTTTGGTTTTAAAAAATGATGGCCTAAATTACGCAATTTAAATGTCCTACTGCAAATACAGTCCTTCAGATTAACACACCTTAAGCTTTATCCAAAATGATGTGCTACACTAAAGACAGTCCTTCAGAATCACATACTTTAAGCTTTACCCAAAATGATGTCTTACAACAACTGAAATGCGCCGCAAAAGGCCATAGATTGGTTAACATTAGGGAGGATAATATAAAAAAAGATTTAATTACCAACACAGTGACAACAATATATTACCTACATAGTGACTGTAAAATACTAACATAGTATCAATATGTTACTAAAACAGCAGCTATAAGGAATAAATGTTACTGAAAATGGACGAGTCATAAAATCATGAAACTTAGATACATACATCATACATTTCATAGATTTAATCCTGTTTGTTTAAGAAGGAAGGCTTCATCGAGAATTCAACTGTAAATGCATTTGATACTTTTGTTACCTGGTAAAAAATACTGATAGAACAGGTATTTGAAACATTTGAAAAATAATTATCAAGTTCGAAAAGGAAGACTTGACATTCTAATATATATAGTGCTATGTAACACAAAAACTGGCCTAATACAGTATTGTAAGTAATATTATATAGTGCTATGTAACACAAAAACTGGCCTAATACAGTATTGTAAGTAAAATTATATAGTGCTATGTAACACAAAAACTGGCCTAATACAGTATTGTAAGTAATATATATAGTGCTATGTAACACAAAAACTGGCCTAATACAGTATTGTAAGTAATATTATATAGTGCTATGTAACACAAACACTGGCCTAATACAGTATTGTAAGTAATATTATATAGTGCTATGTAACACAAAAACTGGCCTAATACAGTATTGTAAGTAATATTATATAGTGCTATGTAACACAAAAACTGGCCTAATACAGTATTGTAAGTAATATATATAGTGCTATGTAACACAAAAACTGGCCTAATACAGTATTGTAAGTAATATATATAGTGCTATGTAACACAAAAACTGGCCTAATACAGTATTGTAAGTAATGTTATATAGTGCTATGTAACACAAAAACTGGCCTAATACAGTATTGTAAGTAATATATATAGTGCTATGTAACACAAAAACTGGCCTAATACAGTATTGTAAGTGATATATATAGTGCTATGTAACACAAAAACTGGCCTAATACAGTATTGTAAGTAATATATATAGTGCTATGTAACACAAAAACTGGCCTAATACAGTATTGTAAGTAATATATATAGTGCTATGTAACACAAAAACTGGCCTAATACAGTACTGTAAGTAATATATATAGTGCTATGTAACACAAAAACTGGCCTAATACAGTATTGTAAGTAATATATATAGTGCTATGTAACACAAAAACTGGCCTAAAACAGTATTGTAAGTAATATTATATAGTGCTATGTAACACAAAAACTGGCCTAATACAGTATTGTAAGTAATATTATATAGTGCTATGTAACACAAAAACTGGCCTAATACAGTATTGTAAGTAATATTATATAGTGCTATGTAACACAAAAACTGGCCTAATACAGTACTGTAAGTAATATTATATAGTGCTATGTAACACAAAAACTGGCCTAATACAGTATTGTAAGTAATATATATAGTGCTATGTAACACAAAAACTGGCCTAAAACAGTATTGTAAGTAATATTATATAGTGCTATGTAACACAAAAACTGGCCTAATACAGTATTGTAAGTAATATTTGTAGTGATATGTGTCACCAAAAACTGGCCTGTCGTTTACTAAGCTGGAATACATTGTCTTCATGTTAAAACTATGTATGTTGAAATCCATCTTCGCAAAATAATCATGTCACCGTGGACATTTAAATACAAATAAGGGTACAGTGAAATATATGACTTACTTGTTGAAAATAATACTATCATAAGAAGGGAGATACTTGTTTAATTATAATCTGTTTTAGTTTCCATTATTTTGAAGAGTTAATTGCCTTGATTACTTGATCGCTTATACTGTTTGGATAAAAATAATTAAATGTTTTATATTTTGTTAAATTAAACTGGAACATGGTGTGGTGTTTGTATGACTATAAATGAAAGAGTCCTGTAGCCTACCTGTATTGATCGATCTGTAGGGCTATCGCCGTGGTGAGGTCAAGGTGATGAAAATATTCTATATTCTTTATTTTTAGGTCTAATTCGACAGGATATATTGTTTCTGTAGTACCTTTCGGTCGCGGGTTCGAGCCCAGCTACCGTTCATGGTTCTTTATTTGAGAAAGTAGTCAGTTACGAAGGATTGGAGTCTAGTAATGGTTCATCTCAGGAACGAGATTTAGGTGAACTGTCCGCCTCATATGACTCTGACTGTCGAAGGGGGGGGGGGGGGGGGGGTAAACTGAAACAAACAAACAAACGCAATTTAAAGGTTTCTGTGAAATGTACGACGAATATAAATTTATTGCATTGTGATTTACTGCAACTTCTCATTGTTTCTGTTCAGCTTCTTGATATTTCACAATATCTGCTACATGAATATAACCTAGTAAGATCCCATCTATGTACATATTGGATAATTCATTACATGTTATAGTATACATTGTACAGAGCAGTGAATACGTACGAGCTTACTTTATTAATGATTTGATAATGACATAAAATAGACTAAAGCATTATGTCTGAAGAGTACTATGCTGTGTAATACTGTACAGAATCCAGCTACATACATAATATATATATATAATTATTATATTGATGTACGTACTAACCTGCATTTAGAATTCACTGCTGAACATCAGTATATCCATTGTTGACATTGATTATTTTAAAAACAAATAAGCTTCTATTCTGAATGTAATATTCTACCCAAACAATTTGTTAAACCATCATACATTTTCTAACTTCTACACATCTCCAAAATTGATTTTAAACTGAATGGTTTGCACTATTTAAATGTGAACATCACCAACTACTTTCTTTCGTGTAACATTACCTCTGAGAACAAATGCTGGTCTATTCATCAATGATACGGTTGCCTTGCACTGGTTAGGTCTATTTTTATTATTTCTTTTTCATATATTTTTCGATCAGCTGACTGTATTTACCATATTTTGAAAACTCTTTTCGTCTTACTGCAATTTAAAAGTAGATGTATAATTGGATTGTCTCCCCTTAGCTTACCAATTCAATGTAAAGCAGACGATATATCAATGTACAGCAGACAATCAATGGGGCTAGTTTTTACTACTAATCCGCTTTTGAGTTATTGAAATAAATTTGACCTGTAATTACCGACAAGGGATTAAACAGTAGCTGTTCTGATGACAACAATTTTCTCAATTTTGATAAGAAATAACAAATATTTAGGTCGTCACTTTTTGCATTCAGTTAACAGTTATAAATGAAACATCACGTGACCTTGAGAATAAGAAATAAGCAAAAGAACCATCAAAGTGTTACTGCCTAGAGAAAAATGACAAAACTATTTTTGGGGCGGAGTCGGTGAGGTTTTGGCGTTAACAGTAAGGGGTACATTAGTACATATGAATATGTACATATATACTTGATTTTTCTTCTTACTCTTCTTTATTCTCCAAATTTAATGAACTTACTTTCATGTTTACTTCTATGTGCGTTAGGAAGAAAATGCTGTAACATCGACGGAGTATGTGCAATCGGTTGGTTCACACGTTAAATAGCAATTCAGGGATTTTATAATGATAAGAAAGCAGAACAATATTGATCGTGTAGTTTCAACAGTGTAAATAACATCAAATAACGCAATTTATGTTTCACATTTCAACGCTGTTTTCCCTTTACATTTATTTGTTATTTCGGACGACTGTTTGATACATGATAAGTGAGTTATGCAATGACTGACAGTGTGCGCACGTACATGTATACTATATAAGTTAAATGGATACAATCCAAGTACTCACTAAACTAGTTCACATAACATTTTACAATGCTAGGTCAACATAAACGAGAACCAGATTAGGCATAGAATGTTATCCTTAAACATGAATGAATACGTCCCGATTGTTCAATTAAAAAATATAAAGTACAACCTCTCCAGAGCAGCCCTCTGTAGAGCAACAACCTCTCCATTACAACACCTTAAAACTTTTCCTAAGCTGATATTTACTATAACTTTAACCTCTGTAGAGCAACAACCTCCCGCAGGGTGTTGCTCTACAGAGGTTGTACTGTATCTTTATTGTCATTTGTCGAACTTCAATCAAAAATACGTCATCAGTCGAACTTTTGACATTTAGACGTCATAAGTCGATCTTTTGTCAGCAAGGCGTCATCAGTCGAAGTCAATCTATCATAAGACGTCATCAGCCAATTATCACCAATCAATAGGTCATCAGCCGAGTTTCATTCATTAAGTCCATCAGCCAAACTCCATCAATCAAGACGTATTCAGCAACGCTCTACCCTTTAAGACGTCACCAGCCGAGTTTCATCCATTAAGACGTCATTAGCTAAACTCCTTCCATCATGACGTCATCATCCAAGCTCTACCCTTTAAGACGTCATCAGCTGAGTATCATCCATTAAGACGTCATCAGCCAAGCTCATCCATTAAGGCGTCATCAGTCAAGCTCCACCCTTTCAGAAGTCATCAGCCAAGCTCATCCATCATGGCGTCATCAGTCAAGCTCCAACCATCATTAGGTTGTCCTAGCTCTACCCAACAAGACGTCATCAGCCAAGCTCACACATTAACACGTCATTAGCTGAACTTTAAATATCAACAGATTGTTTGCGTTTATAGCTACTTTGACATCAGGTGAAAGGATATGTTTATCAAATCATAGGCATTCAGTCTTTATTTGACATCTTTCTTGTTTATATAAGTTAGTAAATTTCATATTTCGTTACATGCATAGTCCATTTTAGAAACAGACTCCGTATGCATTCTACATAAGCCATTATTGTGGTGAAAATATGATAACTCATGTCCTTAAAACATGCTACATATACTTCTGTGATATTCTTGTCATATTTCATTTATCAACACTGCCATGTACGTGATGTTTAAAATTAGAACCTGACATTTAATGCGATATATTCCGTTTGCTTCTCTGTGCCATATTACCAATATCAAGGACCCCAATGAAAATAAGAGTCGTCTGTTTTTTGTTTGTAATCCATGATATTAGTGAGTATTTTATTCTTATTTCAAATGACTGATATTTTGTACTTTAAATTATTGCGCTATATTGTATATGTACGTATGTATTGGTAACTACATGTATTAATGTTAACCATATGTTGTATATAGCTATGTATTAATGTATGTTGTGAAGCATTATAAAAGTATTGTGTTACCTATGTGGATATAATCAAATCTAACTATTCTTCAAAGGGAAGAACTCCTTACAGACCTTAGAAAAATGAAATGTGATAAAATGTGACTTTAAGAAGCTGGTTTTATTCATATGCTAATTTATTTCCTAGATTATTATTATGAAAATATATAAATGTAATATTAAATTAAATGGGAGGGACCATACATGTAAAGTATAGATCCTGCTTAATTAAAGTACATTAATACTACCGGGTACTTGGTTAAAGCCATTGTTGTCAATAAATGCAGCATTTATATTTACTGTTTTACTTGCTCGTGGTTTTGATATTTAACATTGAAAGAATTAAAATTTTCAGTCACCGATATTAAATTATATAAATCTTGAATGTAGCCCTTCACAAGGCTTTTATTTTCAAAGATGATTCGAATGATAGAATGCTAATGATAGAATCAGTGGTTAATACTTCCTTAATAGTAATGATCAGGACCGTTCCGGATGTGTTTGATTTGATTCACTTTTATTAATTGGTGACATAATTTATTTTAATGCGTTTGAAGTTCAAAGCTACCATATAACAGGTTTATCATTTATTTATTTATGACACAATCAATGTTCATGAGTACAACTCAACCAAGCATTTTTGTTTTAGTATAACACTACTCGCATACTAATGAATAATGAAAAATAATTAAATATGTTTTCCTTCAACAGTTCATTCCCATTATAGTTCATGCAATCCGTGAATAAGTAAAATAATTGAATTAATACATAACCCGGTTCCTGCAACGTAACCAATATTACACAGACTGATATCGAAACATACCATGCTATAAGCCTGTGTTTTATAGTAAAATCGAACAGGCCACAACTCTTTTGTCGTATAGTCTTATCAATTGCTCCTATGTTTCCCACGACCCTGTTTTGTGTCAAGTGTCTACATCCGATATTTTTGTTCAACATGTGATTAAACCTCTTCAGAAAGCAAGATAACAAAGTATCGTTCTATCAAATGTCTTATTTATCTGTCAAAGTTTTTATTTTGGATCATTTGCAAATCATGTCGATACAGGACACGCATAGTTTGGAATGAAGTGTCAAATCTTTTGTGTATGTTTAAGTTGTATAATTCGACTGACAAGTGTCATTTTTCTTTGTTTACCGATTAGCAGTCGCGTGTGTAATTAGTACAGGCGTGCAAAACTCTTTGTGTGCTGCAGTAAACATTGTCTTGAATAATTGGGTAGCATCAATAAAGAGCGTAAATACGCAGGTTTAATACGATGGTCACATCTTTTGATCTATTGTTAAAAAGACAAGTATTAAAACACAGTCATTCAATGAAATAGAACAAATTTTATTTTAAATTGCATTGCGCACGTATCAGCTGAACATTTAATTACCATTTTCAGTTCAAATACAAAATTTACCATTGGATCTCTGGAAATGAACATAAAAAGTGTCTTTATTAACTTATGTTGAAATACATTTTTTTATTTTTTTTTATCATTGTTTGTCTGCTTTCGCTGTGTACACATCTTCCAATCACGACACTTCATTTAAATAATGTTTGAATCACCTTCTAAACGTAGTAAGATGGATTTGTTACACATAGTTAAGTATATTTTTAGCTAGGTTGAATACTGTTATAAAATATAACAATTCATAAGTACAGTATGGATAAATTTCGGGCTTACTCAAAAGTTCTCTGAAAACCGGAATTCTCAGAAAACCGAACTCTTAACCAAGATCGGACTTTATTGTTACTTTATACATATATAATGCCATAAGCCTGTATTTTATGGTGAAATCAAACTAGCCAACGTTTTATAGTACCTAGCTGTACAAATAATTCAAGTTGATGAACTTATCAACACACAGTAATAACGATTATGTAATAAGCTTGCAACAAATGCTTGTAGATATATTATAGCATACAGATTGTGCTATCTTTGACCATAAACTATACGACTCGCATTTATCTATAAGCCTGTATTTTATGGTAAAATCAAACTAGCCAAATTATTAGTATCTAGCTGTACAATTAATACAAGTTGATGATCTTATCAACACACAGTAATAACGATTATGTAATAAGCTTGCAACGAATGCTTTTAGATATATTAAAGCATACATATTGTGCTATCTTTGACCATAAACTATACGACTCGCATTTATCTATTGGACTTTTTGGTGTTCTAAATGCCTCTAAGTTAATTGTTGAATTATTTTCCACAGAACATACACCCTCGCGGTATAACTAAAACCTTGACTTTTCATCCACTGATGAATGTAATCTTTTAAAGACTTTCGCGGCAGTTTATTTTCAATGGTCATAATTTACCTTTACACCGGCTAAAATATCGATTTTTTAGACAATAAATAATGGACGTGACGTCATGTAACATTTGACGTTATATTTAGTGGCGGTAAATGTATATAAAGCATGTATTAATGGGTAAGGTGCACGTACGTAGTTAATTGTGTTTTGTACAATTTTGTGTTATTGCTTTTTAGATCTTTTTGTTTAAATTGTTGAAATACTCTACTAATTTTCTGTTTTTAAGATTGTTCCAACTCTGGAGTTTATAAAAAGTGATAATGTATAGACATACATGAATATTATTGTTTATCATAATTGCCCCCCCCCCACTGATAAGAGTGAGGATAATTACAAAATTAATAGGGTGATCTATGAATTTTTCTAATTTTGAATGGAGACTATCGACTTATAAAGTTTTATCAAATTCTATTATGTATAAATGTAGAAAAAAATAAAAATGTATCACACTAAATGGTAATAATGTGGGAAAAATCCCGCCCGGGATTTATCAAAAGAATAAAAAAAGAATAAGTTATCCACGTTTAACTAAAAATGACCTGTTTTTTTAATGCATTCATTATTTTCAACATAAATCATGTACATTTTCTAATTTCAAATCTTCAGTTTCATTTTTTTACAAGAAAATTTGAAGGATATGAATTTATAAAAAAGTGAATTCCTATGACTTAAAATAACATGAAAACGAATATGGTGACCTATCTTTTTTTGAGCATGTAATATTGGAATGCACTAAGTTTGAACAAAATCTATCATGTGGAAAAAATCGTGAAACTGTAGCGAACGTCCTTAACATGTAATCATTTCTCAGCCATTTCAATGCTGTTGTTTTACTGGGTTTTTTTTATTATTTGTTTAAAAATGTCTGGAATATTTTCTTTTATTATGTAATCATTAGTGAAACATTAAATAATTTGTGAAGTGTATAATCTTGTAAAATGTATTAATAAAACATAAATAATTTGTGAAATATTTTACTGGATCAATTGCTAATTTAACTGAAGTTCGGTCGCGGAAGGATATCAGTCCGGAAATTGACCTTTCGACAGGTTCTAATAATCCTTATCTGCCAATCAAATCACTGCATTACCACACATCTTCAGCATCTGATCCGTCCGCTATTATCAAGTCAGTAGGCGGACATTATTTACAGAAAAAGTTGACTCAGAGAAATTATTGCAGAATATTTCAGTACACAGTTTAACTATCTTGTAGTTGAATGGCATGTATTGATGTATGTTCTTGTTTCTCTTATATATATATATGAATATTTGTTAAGTGTATGCATACCCCAAGTATTAATCAGAAATACATGTTTCTTCAGAATTTTACCAATGGGTACTAAGTTCGATCTGATTCAACTGACTTACACGACTTTTCCAGATACATTGATAAATATGTGCCATGTTGTATTTATCCTGAATGGTAGAAATTCCAAAAAAAAATACACTGTCTACGACACGAACATCCCAGGAAAGTTTTATGTTCGACGTCATATCAATGTGGTGATATGAGCAGTGAATAAAAAGAACCTCGGAGAATTTTACTTCAAACAGATCCTACTGTGAGTTAATATGTATGTTAGCTAAAGTCTTCTGTTTAGCGCTTCGTTTCTAAGCGCCCTTATCTCCGAATCTATACATTTTCTTTACAAACAATTGTTTTTTTCTCTGATTCCCTAAAGCAGATTACCTTTTACTTTAAAGTGTACGTCTGTCACAATACATCTTAATATCTGTCTTGTCTTATCATGATCATGTGCCATATTCAATATAAACTCAATTACTCTTCCTTATAGACGTAAGTATGAAATAACATACTATATTAGGTCATAAGATAACAAATTTAATTAAACTATCTCCTAAACAGCCAATAAAACGTAAAAGATGTGTTCCATTCTTAAAGGGACACTATAGTGTGCCTTGATAAGTAAAGCGCAGTTTAATTTATTTCAATTTCAAAAAACTTCAACTGAAGAACAAATCGTCTGGTTGATTATATTGTCGAATTGTGATGTTCTTTTTTATTTACCTTTAGTGCATATTATAATTTTTTATAAAAGACATGTGCAGCGTTTTATCGAGCACAATGTCGACTCAGTGAATTAACCGTATTGATATGGACAGCATTAAAACATGATGCAATTATTCAAATTGAATATAAGATCCAGTAAACTGAAAAAGCTATTTGGTTGGTTACATTGACACATTAAGAATGTTCTTATTCTTATGCAGCGTTTAATCAGTACGTCCTGTGATATTTTATATTCGTACAATGTCATCCTTTTTATCTTATAGTCACGTGGTACTATCTGTTGATCCCGCGTACGATCAATAAATCTAGGGACGTATTTTAATGTGACTTTCACAAACTGTTCCTCAATGTAGAATGATATAAGACCATGTGTTTTAGATACAACAAAGGTATGTATTATTTTTATTTTTGTTTAACAATGTATATAGCTTACCCGTACATTACGGTAACACGTGGATGGGGTTTTGAAGGTCAAGATTGTACATAACAGACGTAGGAAGCGATGTCATCCACATGATATTCTCACATCAATAAAACGTCAATAGTAAAGTGTGGTTGGGCGCATCACGTGAGTTTGTCCAACAGAAATGCCTAGATGACCAGAACGATTTGTTAGAATGCACTTCTTGTTTAATAAATCAATAACATTGTAATTATACAAAGACATGTAATACATGTACTTCCAAAACTGATTAAGAAAAGAACATCGTCAAAATCAAATGTTCGCTATTTTCATGCACCAACCTTTTATTACAAACAAATTGGACTCCAGAATTCCTGAAAACAAATAAATTTCGGAGAAGCGGAAATCAGCACCATTTGACCAAGGGTAAAAACGTTCTGATCAAACAACGATAAATTTCCCAGACTGAATTGTGAATAGAACCAGTATAGTTTACATTCGTAGACGAACTGTGTTGTAAATTTATTTATAGACCCCACAATAAATCAGATTGTTAATGTTGAAATTTATAAGAAATATAATAACAATTTATATAATCAAGCAGAATAAACCTGACTTTTATTTGCAATATATTTAGTTTCCAGTATATCAGCATAATGTACATTTAAGAACAAACTAGATGTGCAAAAACAAGTAAACACTATTGGGAGATACAGGTAAACAATATTAGTAGATTAAGATAAACAAGAGGTGAGATTCAACCGAGTCGATTCGACAACATGACCCCATTGTCACTTGTCATACATATTGTCGAGCACAATGTCGACTCAGTGAATTAACCGCATTGGTATGGACAGCATTAAAACATGAAACAATTTTAATTTATTCCAGCTGAATATCATATCCAGTAAACTGAATAATCAATATGGTTGATTACATTGACACATTCTTAATATGTTCTTATTTACTTCACTGTTGTGCGAATGAATTTATAACAGTGATATGAGCAGCGTTTATCTATACGTCCAAGTGTTTTGCACGTTGATAAGCTTGTTATCTAATTTTTTTGGAGGTCATATTCGATCATTAAAGTCCCCTTAACTTTTGAAAAATATGAACAAAATCAAATGCTATTATTACCTCGAGATAATAATGACCGAAGAAACGAGCCCTTTTTGCTTTTAAAAACACTCATTTCGCTGTGAGTTTTGCTTTTCAAAACTATAAAAATATAGAGCGCATGACGTCACTTTACGTCCTCTGATATAGGACAAACAGAAACTATTAACTGATAAAGTTATAAGCTTATGGGACTTTAAGTCTAGGGACTTACTTTAAGGTGACGTAATATTTAGTTATTCAACCAAATCACAAGAAAATAAACTTTTTTTTAGACCGGTACATGCAATGTAATACGAATAAGATAAGCATGGAGTAAGTCGCAGCTTTGGCTTAAAGTTGACGGGAATTTAAAAGCAAAATCTAAGTTGTTTTATAAAACATGTGATTCCATATTTTTTTTATAAAACCTACCGAAATAGGGTGAATGTAGTGGTAAATGGCTGTGTTTAACATGACACGTAAATTTGTTACAAATATAGGTTTTCAATAATCGTTTTTAAATTCACTTATGCAAATTCATTCATGATAAATAAAGCTAAATTAAAAGAGAATCAATACAATAGTCCGCATTTTATATAACCCTAATCTATATGTGAGTAAAACGCGACGTTTTTGCTGAACTGCAATCGTTAGAGATTATTCAGATACACGATTATTTCAAACATCGGTCACTCAGATTGCCTCTTCGCAATAAGAGACAGCTGTCATGAACACTGAACTTTGTATTAACCGTTTTGTTCTAAAGTAAAAAGCTCTTCATTAATTTTTAACAAGTCGGAGTGCGTAAACAAATAGAGAAAAATGAGTCAATAATGCAGAAATCACAAATGTACCTAACATATTAAAATGACAAGGTAAAACATTTTATTAATGATATGAAGCTAAATATGGTGTTATGTATTAATGCAAAAATTGAAACAATAATTATTGGTTGAGGTCAGAAGAATGACTATTTTTGTGTATGCTTTTTAAAGGATTATAAATATTAATCTCGTGACTCAAATGAGTAGTCACGACAACATGACCTTATTATCATTAGTCATTATATGGACAATAATAAAACATAAAGCAATCTTAATTTATTCCAATTAATTATCATATACAGTAAAATTAATAAGCAATCTGATTGAATACATTGTCAAATTTAGAATGCTCTTAATTACTTCACTTTCGTGCAAATAAACTCATAACAGTAACATGAGCAGGGTTTATCAGTGCGTCCTAGTCATGCTTATTATCTAATAATCACGTGATATAATTTGGTTGATGTCATATTCGATCAATTGAACATGAAACCAGTTAAATAAGCATAGAGTAAGTCTCAGCTCTGACGGAAATCGTTTCCCCACATGTTTATGGTTGTGTCTAGGGTGGGTGCTCTCTTTAAGATGGTAGTATTTTCAAACCCCGGTTATTCAGATTGCCGCGTAGTAATAAGGGACAGCTGTCACGAACACTGAACTTTGTATCAATCAATGCAGAAATCACAAATATACTTAACATCTAAAACAAGTATAATATGGTAAAAACCAAAGATACGTTATTAAAGCAATGATGACACAGTGTGTATCTTCAAGTGCGTGATCACCTTATGATATAATTGATACATGGAAGGGTAATACCATGATGTAGGAAATAAAAGAATGACTACTTGTTAAGCCATTGTTGAAACTTACCGTATTATATTGTTGAGATTGTATGAATCGTTTATCAGGGAAACGTGACAACAAATAATGTACTCAAGATAAAATAGTTCCAGGGTATTTTATAATTGTCTACATACGTCTACTGATACGATTTTTGTAAGTCGGTTATGTATTTGCTTATTTGACAGCTCATTATATTAACGCTTGAACGTCTGGAAAAAACATCGAAGTGAAATGCGTATAACAATTTTATTGAGTAAATGACGATCTATTTTAAATACAATAATCTAAGTACACCACATTTGATAGTTCGATTGTGTAACATTGTTACGATAGCTAAATCGGTAACGTGATTGGTCTAATAAGGTTTCATAAAACAGTATAATAAAAATAGCAAGTTTTAAATACTGAGTCTCTGAATAGTTGTTTACCATAAATGTTAGACATACAACATTAATCATACATGGAACTACATAAATACATTCGCAAAGTTATAACCCCTCAATTTTTGGGGGAATTTGTTATGTTACATTACAACCTCTGTAGAGCAAAATGAACAGACGACAGAAAGCAAATGGAAAATATATCAATGTTGCTGTTTGAAAGTCGGCTTTGGATGTACGCGAATGTCACCGTGATTCTTTGCGATCAAAATTTCGTTCTGATAACATCATTAATCGCGGAGACTCTGCATTTAAAATCGAAAATAAAACCGCCCCTACGGGTGATAAAACGCTGATTTCAATCGCGGGGGGGGGGGCAATTTGTGGACGAATCACATGAACCGTAAAGTACATAAATATTCATTTCGATATAGACCAGTTAGAAATATAATGCAGTTTTAATTTATTTCAATTTTATTAAATAAAGATCTCTTCAATGATACGAATAGTCGGGGTTTATTACATTGTCAGATTGGGGTGTTCTTTTTTTATTGACTTTTAGTGCTTATGAATGTATAAATGTAAATAACATAGCGTTGTATCTGTACGTCCTAGTTAATTTTATATTTGTACAATGCCATGCTTCTTATACTCACATTTCTTTAGCTCGCATTCGATCAATAAATCTAGGGACGTATTTAAAGGTAAATTTCGGAAACTGTTCTCAAACGTAGAAAGCTAAAGAGAAGCTTTCAGAAAATAATAACCAGTGTTCCCACAGACTTTTCTATTTGTACCCCCACTGTCAAAATTTGGGGGTACAAGATAAATGCTAAGGATGGACAACTTTCACTGTCTTTGGCGCTAAGCCGTCCATATTCGTAAGTACAAGATATACAAATGTAGTGTAATCTGTATCTTTGTTATTCATTGACTGATTTTAAACATATATTGTAGGTTGTGCAACTCAGTAGTCGAATATAAGTTATTTTGGTTTGAGATAACCTTTAGCAAAATATTTTGCAATTTTCAGATTGAAAAGCATTGTATGTCCTATATACGCTGAGGAAATAAGTAAATTAGACATATCGTACGAGGGATGCGCGATATGAGATGTGTAATGTACTATAACACCAGAACAATATGCACAATTTCACCAATATTGATACGCCTGGGTAGCTCTATTCAAAACCTTTACAATGTTACAGTACAACGTATCCAAAGCAACACCCTTTGGGAGTAGCACAATTATGTTGTTGTTGAGAGGGTGTTCTCTAGAGAGGTTACATTAATATTTACAACGTTCAGTGGGGAAAATATAACTGTCGTTGTAGGGAGGGTGTTACTCAAGAGAGGTCCGCTCTTGAGAGGTTATTTTGTATATGCATGAATATCAAGTTCAAGAGAATTTTCAAAATCGTCATTTCCAGAAAGCCATTCGTTGACCAGTGTTGAAATAATGGTTGGAAAGCGTGTTGAGAATTTTAAGGAAATTAGAGCTTCATAGATAACTCGGTCATCCATTGAGTTTTACTGAGTTGGGGGAAGTTTATGGTCCCTAAATGTATCTTTTGTGACATTCGTGGAAAAAGTTTTGTTACTGGCACGGAGTCATTTAAAAATTCTGTTAAATCAAGTTTCCCGAGGCCTGCAATAGGTTTAACTAATGTCTCCGAAGTCAGGGAGTGATTAAAGGGGATATTAAAAGTTGATAAAGCTGTTGACATTTCACTATCCATTGGCAGTTGGTCAAAAAGGGCACACGTACAAATACCGAAACAGTTGCCCAAAAAGTTTCCATATTTCATTATAGACAGTTTTCAAACATTGATACTGGTGATGAAACTAAACAATATATGGCTTATCAAACACAATAAACGGCCTGTAGCTGTCAAAAGGGCAAACCATCTATTCCATATTCTTCTCATGTGACAGTATAGCCAAACAAGTTTCTGTGCCTTAGGGCATGTGTCGTGATGTTGTACTTACAAAGCTCAAGATATAGTATCAATAACGTCGTCCTGTGACTGGATTTCAACATGTTTACCTACTGCATGAAAATGCTCCAGCACATCCATCTGACAATGTTTGTCTGTTTATCTGAGGTACACACAAATCAGATTATCTGGGAATCAGCGATCCGTGACGCATTTCAGAAATGTATTCAAAGACTGAAGTTATGTATATGTATTTCCATCGTCGGATACCCACGGTCGTTGCCTCCGCTTGCTACGTACATCTCCCGTGGGATTTTTTCTTTACCGATTCGCCGTTTTCATAGAATAGAACAGAATATACATTAAACAATAGAAACGACGCTTACATTTTCGATACTCTCCGGCGTGGAGACGCAAATTAAAATCTAAAAGCTGCCAAAACGTTTAAAGTTGGGACACACTACAACGAAAGCAAGGTTCTCGGAAAGCACGTGCAGATTAGAAGGAAAGTCGGGACCCACGCTTATTTTCGTCACTATCGTCAATCGAAAAGATGGCAAGTTCACTACCTTGGAGTATTTCATACACACAATAAGGGAAAAGATAAGGGAAAGATTTTTCTTTCGACAGATTTGCATTGTTTGATGGGTGAAATTGCAAAAGAAAGTCTGTAAACGTATAAAAATCACGGAATAGAGTGCCTGCGCTCACGAGAAAATGTTCGTTCTGTTTGTTTACAATTAAAAGTAAAGTTTTACGTGAAACGAAAATAGTTTTAGTACGAGCGATCTGATTGGCTGTTAGGCGCATTACAAGATTGTACTGCAATCAGAATACGATTTTAGTTATTTATGAAAACGGCGAATCGGTAAAGAAAAATCGCACGGGAGATGTACATATATCAAATCATCACAATGACTGTGTATACATATATTAAATCATGACTCTGACTGTTTTACTTATATTAAGGACGTTCGCTACAGGTTCATGATTTTTTTCCGCATAATAGATTTTGTTCAAACTTGTATATCAGAAGAACATGATATTACATGCACAAAAATGAAATAAAAATGATAGGTCGCCATGTTCGTTTTCATTTTATTTTAACTTATAATAAGTAAACCGTATGCATTCACTATTTTTATAAATTTATATATTTATCAAACTTTCTTGTAAAAAATGCTTGAAATTGGAAAATATGCATGATATATGTTGGAAATATTGCATATCTTAAAAAAATCAGATCATTTTCAGTTAAAAATGGATGACTTACTTATTTTATTTTACTTTTTATAAATTTCGGGTCGGCTCTTTCCTACTTTTTTGCCAGTAATTGTGATTCATTTTTCATTTTTTCTACATTTCTGCATAATAGAAATTGTTTAAACTTTATAATTAGATAGTCATATATATTCGACATTCAAAATAAGAAAAATATTCATAGGTCACCATATTAGTTTTGGAATCCTGACCTGACTCTTATCGTGGGGGGGGGGGGCAATTGTGATAAACGATAATAATTATTCAATTACAAATGTATGTCTGTTGTCTTCCTTGCCTAAACTATTACGATTTTTCATATTAGAAGTTTGTTATATATCATAATTCTATAGGAAATATTAGTATTTTACATCCGTATATTACTGCATTTCGTACAGACGCATTAATTAATTTGTACATAAATACACGTCTTATATAAATTTTCCGCCATTTAACGTAACGTCAATTGTATCACGTCACGTCCGTCCGTTGGTTATAACTTTTAAGTATTCAACAAAACATTTGACATTTCTATACGTGTTGTTGTTGATACAAATGTTTTTTGAAAATCAGCATAACAGTGTTTACGACGTTTATTTTCGACCGAAATAGTTTGCAGTTAATTTGCGATGTCGTGAAAATCGCTATTTTAGCCGGTGTATAGGTAAATTATGACCAGTGAAATTAAACTGCCGCGAACGTCTTTAAATTATAACACTATATTAGATTATAACAGTGTCTATCTATACTTATATTAAATCATGACAATAAATGTCTATATTTATATTAAAATGTAAAACTGGGGCCGTATTTATAAGCTTCTTAACGTAGGATTTTCTTAAATTTTGACTAAAATACCTGAAATCTGTTCGTTTTGCTCTTAGATTTGAGAAGTATCTTAAGTCTTATATGTAAATGATCCTAGTTTTATTTTTAACTTAAACATCGACTTATTTTAAGATAGCCAAAATGTATCATAAATGTTTTAAGAAATGTCTTACAGTAAGCTTTTACTAGCTAATGTTAGAGAGGGACTATATTCTATATTGCACTTTACTAATAAGTCCTTATATTTATTGTTTATCTCCAATGTTTCGAAGAAATCAATCTTGTTAGGACTGATTCTACTGCAGTTATTCATATCCAAGTTTCAAATTTAAATATTTACTTTTGAATTCTAATAATAAATACCATTTAAATTTGTAAATAACATACATCATTCCATCTTATTTATTACTTTTGTTTCTTTTACAACAAGTACTTTGACTTACATTTTGGCTTGGATAAATGGCGCACACTACAGGGATCCTTTCAAGGCAATGAATATGCATGGTTAGATGTTAACATACACTATATCAATACATGCATACCATCTAATTATGTACACACTCACATGCTAAATTTCATCAATATATTTTTTTTGACTTTTCTGTTACCATATCAGCCACAATTTTTAGCACGGAGAAAAAAACAACCAGAGATTTTCTAGTTAAATATAAAATCCGGGTGCATGCCCTCGGATCTCTCTAGAGTGACCCTGTGGCTGGACTTTCTAGAGTGCCCTGCTTAGATTTGTTTCTGGCTATACATGTATATACGACTCATTCCTGTAATTATAACACTGTCATTATCAGCGACATCATTACTCAGTAATATGATAGAAAATGCGTGAACTTTAACACATATGTTGCTGCATGATAAAGGGAATATAAAGTGCTGTATTAGTTATTTATTTATTTATCTTATATTCTTACAGATGTGCGGGCGCGAGCATGATAGGAATCATTTCTGTTCTATTTTTTAGAAGGAGAACCCCGGAATTCCGTAGCAACGATATCTTCAAATACCAAACGCGTCCATAAATATCACTTATCTTAAGATGAGATTTATTTCCTAGCTTACCTAATTTTGACCGAGTTAAAAAAATAATTAAGATGCTTTATAAATATGGGCACTGGCTGTCTATGCCTATATTAAAGCATGGCAATGACCGTCTATCTGACATCACATCAAAACAATATATCATGTATATAATTGAAGTCCTTTAGGCGACATCTCCATCACATATACTAAGGTTCTTACTCTTGATTGGAAAAACCATCGGATAATTATTTTTATGTTGGCTGACACTAACCGAATCAAATAATAATATCCCAATTAACATGTGACGTATTCACGTTGTTAGTTTAAATGTGTATACTTATACACATTTCTATTGACATGTCGTATAATATACTATAAACAAAATAATATGTAAATATAGACAAATAATCCACGAAAGCCTGGATTTGTTTTATTTTAAACAATTATATTTTATTTGACTTTGCTATAATTTGTCGTCAAAATAAAGCAAATCATGTATCTAAGAACACACGTTTTTACCACTGTTGAAAAATATGCCTTATATGTTTCTACGTTTGGAGATGCATTTAAAAACCCTGAAAAACTGGACTCCTAGAAATTGAGAAATCGGAATTCTCTGAAAATCGGACGATTTTTCAAATGCCATTATTTTCGGAATTAATCGAAAGTTCTCTGAAAACCAGAATTCTCAGAAAATCGAACTTTTTGTCCAGTCAGGAAGGGGTCCGGTTTTCAGTGGTTTTACTGTATATGGAATAAGCTAAATGTGCGGATTTGAAAGAAATATTGAAACACTGCATTTAATGTTCAAACCTAACTTACACGCATTGGTTCATTCTGCTGTTACGAGAGAGCATATTCAAAATATGATAGAAGGCTTAAGGAAACTTTACTTGAATATACCTGAGGTAAAATGATTCGTCTGGGAAAACTTTGAAATGTAATATCTTTATAACGTCTGTATTTACTGCGTTTTTTGTGTTGTTCATGATAAAGGCAAGTATTTAGGTATACAGGAAATATCATATAACGCTGTGTATAACTACGAACTTACCCGGAGAGGAAAAAATACAGACACAATTTTACCCTATGTTAACCATATTTTTTATTCCATATATTCCTGTGAGATAGTTCAATGTTGATTTAAATTTATCGCTCACGATATATATTCCTACCATATTCTTTATTGGTGATTTATATTTATCTTTTCCTATATATTCCTACCTGATTCTTTATTGTTGATTTATATCTATCTCCTCCCTATATATTCCTACTTGATATGTTCAGTCAGTTATATGCTGCTTATCTACATTTCTCTGTGGAAGATGTACACTGTATGAACAAGTCACTTCATAAAAGTTTCTAATGCAATCTTTGAACGTGATTTATCATTTTATTATTTTTATATCATCATCACGCTGAAAATTGTCCATAACGGCTGTTTGGTTCAAGGAAAACCTCACAAGAAAATAGGTCTCCATTTAATAGTGCGAATATACAGATGGATCTGGTATATTTCTTTAATTAAGTGTGTTGGATCTAAATATATTTCAAATCATTGTATTGTAACCACATGGAAAGAGTCATGTATCAAATAAATACATGTTGGTAAAATACATGACATATTCAAATGCGTAGCATTAAATCCGCGGTTAGCCAAGGAAATTGCACGCCTAAGCGTTCCTGTTTTGCATATCCAGTTTCCGTAGAAATAGTTCTATGTTCGGTTTTCGTTCGATCGTTCGGTGATATCTGCTCATGTTTGCATTCGGAATAATCTAACATCGATGTATGTGTTTTGTGCCTTTTTGACATTATCTTGATATTACAGGGCGATTTTTTGTCTAATCGTATTGATTCACACTTTACATGAAATGGCGAAGTAAACATCAATTTAATGTCGGGTAACATGTGGAGGTCGAATGTTTAAACTGCGGACTTACAAATAATGATAATTCGAGTCGCTAAATATTGTAATAGGAGGAGGAAAATAATGTACCCGATGCGGGGCTCGAAGCCGCGACTTCCTGCTTGCAGGTCAGATGCTCTAACAACTGAGCTAATCGGGCTGATGGATATCCCAGCCAATTTATAATATAACATACCACACCGCTACAATATCGGGCTGACTCTCTGCCCTATAGGCCCTGATTTCTTAATTATATAGCTTTGTGTCAGGGTATTTTTTATCTGAGTGAACATGATTGAGTTCGATGCCGTGATATACTTTTGTGTTAAAAATCAGTAGTATTGAAGTTGATATTTACTGTTCACTTCTTTGTGTATTACAAAAGGTTCTTAATGCAATATCCTTAATCTAATGTGCTGTTAACCTTTCGAATTGTTTATTTATTTTGTAGATGCTAAGAGACAAATATTTAAGCGTATGTCCTTCAGGTTCAGACACATATATGCATTATATATAAATGTTAAGTTGGTCCGTTAGTGTTAATGTTACAAATATGTGCATTGGTACGAACCACGTGAATACATTTCTCATTTTTGATTCGTATGGAAAAAAAATCACGCTCTGACTGTACTTCAAGTACTTTTAATTATTATTGATGTGATAGATGGAATGACTTAGGAAGTTATAGATTATGTATATATGATACTTACCAAATTTGGTACCAAGTTTGGCTAATTTGTTGACACAAGTTCATTCGTTGAATAACAACATCATACGTTTTAATAATACAAATAATGAAAACAACTCAAATACCTAGTAAGCATAAATGATGGTAACTGCAATTTATATAAAAGTAATGTCATATAATGCAATTTATCTAAATTTCTCATTATCTATACAATGGTAATGTCATATGATGCATTTTGCCTAAACTTCTCAAAACAATAATGTCATATAATGCATTTTTATCTAAACGTCTCATAATTAAGTAAATAATATAATTATGATGTCTTTTCCTTTTTATAAAATTGTTATATTACGATTTTACACAAAAATGTACTGCGCAAGAAATCAATAGCCGGGGTATAACATATTTTATTAGATTCAGCTTTATCTAGCTTTACAGTACCTACATTAACATAGTTTACATTTAATCATAACAAGGAAAACTTTAGAGGTTTCGAGTTTCAAGTTTATTACGTAATCATAGTTTATAAATATCAGCTGTTAGAATATGGGCTAACTGTACCCTAGGTCCCCCCCTAGCGGGATTTTATGACACATATATCATTGTAAAGCTTAATATATCCCCCATCGAATGTCACTTGTTGGATGAAATATAGGTGCTGATTAAGCCTACAGTATGCGATTGATTATCTCCCCCTGATTTCGAAATATCATGTTTTTATGTTTTTGTATACAAGAGATTATGGAGTCCAAAATTACCAAGTTCTCAACCCACATTGCTTAAGATTATTATATTTTATATCAATATACATATTTGAAAAGGAACAGATAACTCTGAACTAAATATAGCAAGAATTATGACCCTTTTAACTGCAAAAAGAATAAAAACTTAGCCATTATATAGATACAACAAAATATTTTTTCAGTTATTCATGTATATGGGGAAACAATTTGCGGAAAGCACTGGATATACTTATTTAGATAATATCTAAAACAAATGGGCCAATATTGCCCTAGATCGCTAACCTGAGAACAAAGACACTTTAATTAATGACCAGGTAATATAGTTTTCATCTCATATAAGTGACCATAACTCTGCAAGTACCAATTAAAGTTCGCCCATAATTAACCTCATCAAAGACCTTTAGGTCATACACATTCACTGTAAATATGATTAGGATTGGTGAAGAAATGAAGGCGCTAGATATAAACAAGCTAAATGTAGCAAATTTTCTAAGGGCACATAACTCTTGAACTTCTTCTCCGATTTCGCCCATAATCGAACATGGACGAGACATTGAGGCCATATACATTGTGAACAAGTTTGATTACGGTTGGTTAAGAGTTGTGGATGCTAGAGTGTAAACAAACTACTTGTGGCCGGACGCCGGACATTCATCGATCCTAAAAGCTCACCTGATCAATCAGGTGGGCTAACAAAAAAAACAATTTCTTAACATATTTATGATTTTTGGTTACTTTGAATATACATGTTATAATAATGCATCCATAAACTATTTCAAATTACTGAACATATGCTTTGTTATTTGTCGGATGATTCTAGGCTTCGATTTAAAGAACACTATAGCTTGACCTTTTGCCGGAAATAGAAATGTCTTCTGCAAAATATTAACAAAAGTAGGGACAACGATGGACCTCCATACCTCACATTTGAAGTGATTCTCCTAGAAATAATCAATAGTTCAGGAAATTAGAGAATTTCAAAATAACTCAGATTCTGTCATATAATGACAGTTCTGGTCACATATCTGGACTGACAGATATTCAGTCGGACAAAGTCACTCCTGATGCCCCATGAACCATGACAATATTCACTGTACTAGTTGATGCAGGATAATAAATGACCATCATGACAATATTCACTGTACTAGTTGGTGCAGGATAATAAATGACCATCATGACAATATTCACTGTACTAGTTGGTGCAGGATAATAAATGACCATCATGACAATATTCACTGTACTAGTTGGTGCAGGATAATAAATGACCATCATGACAATATTCACTGTACTAGTTGGTGCAGGATAATAAATGACCATCATGACAATATTCACTGTACTAGTTGGTGCAGGATAATAAATGACCATCATGACAATATTCACTGTACTAGTTGGTGCAGGATAATAAATGACCATCATGACAATATTCACTGTACTAGTTGGTGCAGGATAATAAATGACCATCATGACAATATTCACTGTACTAGTTGGTGCAGGATAATAAATGACCATCATGACAATATTCACTGTACTAGTTGGTGCAGGATAATAAATGACCATCATGACAATATTCACTGTACTAGTTGGTGCAGGATAATAAATGATCACCATGACAATATTCACTGCACTAGTTGGTGCAGGATAATAAATGACCATCATGACAATATTCACTGAACTAGTTGGTGCAGGATAATAAATGACCATCATGACAATATTCACTGTACTAGTTGGTGCACGATAATAAATGACCATCATGACAATATTCACTGTACTAGTTGGTGCAGGATAATAAATGATCACCATGACAATATTCACTGCACTAGTTGGTGCAGGATAATAAATGATCACCATGACAATATTCACTGTACTAGTTGGTGCAGGATAATAAATGATCACCATGACAATATTCACTGTACTAGTTGGTGCAGGATAATAAATGATCACCATGACAATATTCACTGCACTAGTTGGTGCAGGATAATAAATGACCATCATGACAATATTCACTGTACTAGTTGGTGCAGGATAATAAATGACCATCATGACAATATTCACTGTACTAGTTGGTGCAGGATAATAAATGACCATCATGACAATATTCACTGCACTAGTTGGTGCAAGATAATAAATGACCATCATCACAATATTCACTGTACTAGTTGGTGCAAGATAATAAATGACCATCATGACAATATTCACTGCACTAGTTGGTGCAAGATAATAAATGACCATCATGACAATATTCACTGTACTAGTTGGTGCAGGATAATAAATGATCATCATGACAATATTCACTGCACTAGTTGGTGCAAGATAATAAATGACCATCATGACAATATTCACTGCACTAGTTGGTGCAGGATAATAAATGATCACCATGACAATATTCACTGCACTAGTTGGTGCAAGATAATAAATGACCATCATGACAATATTCACTGCACTAGTTGGTGCAAGATAATAAATGACCATCATGACAATATTCACTGCACTAGTTGGTGCAAGATAATAAATGACCATCATGACAATATTCACTGCACTAGTTGGTGCAAGATAATAAATGACCATCATGACAATATTCACTGAACTAGTTGGTGCAAGATAATAAATGACCATCATCACAATATTCACTGTACTAGTTGGTGCAAGATAATAAATGACCATCATCACAATATTCACTGTACTAGTTGGTGCAAGATAATAAATGACCATCATGACAATATTCACTGTACTAGTTGGTGCAGGATAATAAATGACCATCATGACAATATTCACTGCACTAGTTGGTGCAGGATAATAAATGACCATCATGACAATATTCACTGTACTAGTTGGTGCAGGATAATAAATGACCATCATGACAATATTCACTGTACTAGTTGGTGCAGGATAATAAATGACCATCATCACAATATTCACTGTACTAGTTGGTGCAAGATAATAAATGACCATCATGACAATATTCACTGCACTAGTTGGTGCAAGATAATAAATGACCATCATCACAATATTCACTGCACTAGTTGGTGCAAGATAATAAATGACCATCATGACAATATTCACTGCACTAGTTGGTTCAAGATAATAAATGACCATCATGACAATATTCACTGCACTAGTTGGTGCAAGATAATAAATGACCATCATCACAATATTCACTGTACTAGTTGGTGCAAGATAATAAATGACCATCATGACAATATTCACTGTACTAGTTGGTGCAAGATAATAAATGACCATCATGACAATATTCACTGTACTAGTTGGTGCAGGATAATAAATGACCATCATGACAATATTCACTGTACTAGTTGGTGCAAGATAATAAATGACCATCATGACAATATTCACTGTACTAGTTGGTGCAGGATAATAAATGACCGTCATGACAATATTCACTGTACTAGTTGGTGCAGGATAATAAATGACCACCATGACAATATTCACTGTACTAGTTGGTGCAGGATAATAAATGATCACCATGACAATATTCACTGTACTAGTTGGTGCAAGATAATAAATGACCATCATCACAATATTCACTGCACTAGTTGGTGCAAGATAATAAATGACCATCATGACAATATTCACTGCACTAGTTGGTTCAAGATAATAAATGACCATCATCACAATATTCACAGCACTAGTTGGTGCAAGATAATAAATGACCATCATGACAATATTCACTGTACTAGTTGGTGCAAGATAATAAATGACCATCATCACAATATTCACTGTACTAGTTGGTGCAAGATAATAAATGACCATCATGACAATATTCACAGCACTAGTTGGTGCAAGATAATAAATGACCATCATGACAATATTCACTGTACTAGTTGGTGCAAGATAATAAATGACCATCATCACAATATTCACTGTACTAGTTGGTGCAGGATAATAAATGATCACCATGACAATATTCACTGCACTAGTTGGTGCAAGATAATAAATGATCATCATGACAATATTCACTGCACTAGTTGGTGCAGGATAATAAATGACCATCATCACAATATTCACTGTACTAGTTGGTGCAGGATAATAAATGACCATCATGACAATATTCACTGCACTAGTTGGTGCAGGATAATAAATGATCATCATGACAATATTCACTGCACTAGTTGGTGCAAGATAATAAATGACCATCATGACAATATTCACTGCACTAGTTGGTGCAGGATAATAAATGACCATCATGACAATATTCACTGTACTAGTTGATGCAGGATAATAAATGACCATCATGACAATATTCACTGTACTAGTTGGTGCAAGATAATAAATGACCATCATCACAATATTCACTGAACTAGTTGGTGCAAGATAATAAATGACCATCATCACAATATTCACTGTACTAGTTGGTGCAAGATAATAAATGACCATCATGACAATATTCACTGCACTAGTTGGTGCAAGATAATAAATGACCATCATGACAATATTCACTGCACTAGTTGGTGCAAGATAATAAATGACCATCATGACAATATTCACTGAACTAGTTGGTGCAAGATAATAAATGACCATCATCACAATATTCACTGTACTAGTTGGTGCAAGATAATAAATGACCATCATCACAATATTCACTGTACTAGTTGGTGCAAGATAATAAATGACCATCATCACAATATTCACTGCACTAGTTGGTGCAAGATAATAAATGACCATCATGACAATATTCACTGTACTAGTTGGTGCAAGATAATAAATGACCATCATGACAATATTCACTGTACTAGTCGGTGCAAGATAATAAATGACCATCATGACAATATTCACTGTACTAGTTGGTGCAAGATAATAAATGACCATCATGACAATATTCACTGCACTAGTTGGTTCAAGATAATAAATGACCATCATGACAATATTCACTGCACTAGTTGGTGCAAGATAATAAATGACCATCATCACAATATTCACTGTACTAGTTGGTGCAAGATAATAAATGACCATCATCACAATATTCACTGTACTAGTTGGTGCAGGATAATAAATGACCATCATGACAATATTCACTGTACTAGTTGGTGCAGGATAATAAATGACCATCATGACAATATTCACTGCACTAGTTGGTGCAAGATAATAAATGACCATCATCACAATATTCACTGTACTAGTTGGTGCAGGATAATAAATGACCATCATGACAATATTCACAGCACTAGTTGGTGCAAGATAATAAATGACCATCATCACAATATTCACTGTACTAGTTGGTGCAAGATAATAAATGACCATCATCACAATATTCACTGTACTAGTTGGTGCAGGATAATAAATGACCATCATGACAATATTCACTGCACTAGTTGGTGCAAGATAATAAATGACCATCATCACAATATTCACTGTACTAGTTGGTGCAAGATAATAAATGACCATCATGACAATATTCACTGCACTAGTTGGTGCAAGATAATAAATGACCATCATGACAATATTCACTGCACTAGTTGGTGCAAGATAATAAATGACCATCATCACAATATTCACTGTACTAGTTGGTTCAAGATAATAAATGACCATCATGACAATATTCACTGTACTAGTTGGTGCAGGATAATAAATGACCATCATGACAATATTCACTGCACTAGTTGGTGCAAGATAATAAATGACCATCATGACAATATTCACTGTACTAGTTGGTGCAGGATAATAAATGACCATCATGACAATATTCACTGTACTAGTTGGTGCAAGATAATAAATGACCATCATCACAATATTCACTGCACTAGTTGGTGCAAGATAATAAATGACCATCATGACAATATTCACTGTACTAGTTGGTGCAAGATAATAAATGACCATCATGACAATATTCACTGCACTAGTTGGTGCAAGATAATAAATGACCATCATGACAATATTCACTGCACTAGTTGGTGCAAGATAATAAATGACCATCATCACAATATTCACTGTACTAGTTGGTTCAGGATAATAAATGACCATCATGACAATATTCACTGTACTAGTTGGTGCAGGATAATAAATGACCATCATGACAATATTCACTGCACTAGTTGGTGCAAGATAATAAATGACCATCATGACAATATTCACTGTACTAGTTGGTGCAAGATAATAAATGACCATCATGACAATATTCACTGCACTAGTTGGTGCAAGATAATAAATGACCATCATGACAATATTCACTGCACTAGTTGGTGCAAGATAATAAATGACCATCATCACAATATTCACTGTACTAGTTGGTTCAAGATAATAAATGACCATCATGACAATATTCACTGCACTAGTTGGTGCAAGATAATAAATGACCATCATGACAATATTCACTGCACTAGTTGGTGCAAGATAATAAATGACCATCATCACAATATTCACTGTACTAGTTGGTGCAAGATAATAAATGACCATCATGACAATATTCACTGCACTAGTTGGTGCACGATAATAAATGACCATCATGACAATATTCACTGCACTAGTTGGTTCAAGATAATAAATGACCATCATGACAATATTCACTGCACTAGTTGGTGCAAGATAATAAATGACCATCATCACAATATTCACTGTACTAGTTGGTGCAAGATAATAAATGACCATCATGACAATATTCACTGCACTAGTTGGTGCAAGATAATAAATGACCATCATGACAATATTCACTGTACTAGTTGGTGCAGGATAATAAATGACCATCATGACAATATTCACTGTACTAGTTGGTGCAAGATAATAAATGACCATCATGACAATATTCACTGCACTAGTTGGTGCAAGATAATAAATGATCACCATGACAATATTCACTGCACTAGTTGGTGCAAGATAATAAATGATCACCATGACAATATTCACTGCACTAGTTGGTGCAAGATAATAAATGACCATCATGACAATATTCACAGCACTAGTCGGTGCAAGATAATAAATGACCATCATGACAATATTCACTGCACTAGTTGGTGCAAGATAATAAATGACCATCATGACAATATTCACTGCACTAGTTGGTGCAAGATAATAAATGACCATCATGACAATATTCACTGCACTAGTTGGTGCAAGATAATAAATGACCATCATGACAATATTCACTGCACTAGTTGGTGCAAGATAATAAATGACCATCATGACAATATTCACTGCACTAGTTGGTGCAAGATAATAAATGACCATCATGACAATATTCACTGAACTAGTTGATGCAAGATAATAAATGACCATCATGACAATATTCATAAATTTAATAAATCTACTAAGGCAATATTCGCTTAGTTATATTGGTGATCATGAAGCCATTTATCAGTGTGTCATTGACGGTCAAGCGATAGGTAACGATTTTTCACACGTCACAATGGCCAGTTACAAATATCATTAAATTTTGTTTTCTTTCAGTTCTGTCAATTTTCAACATTGTTTCAGTTTTAAGTAGGTAGTTCACATAACCAACAGTAAAATACAGCACATTTACATGTAATTAAATGTAAACCAACATCTCTGAGTGATCATTTCATTAAAATCCCACAATGATGTTAACATGTATTAATACTAAACACGAAAATGAGAACTGCATTATTTAAAGCAGAGATGGACAAACAGCAAGGAAATTTGTAGTCTACCTGATGGTTATGCAGGGATTGGCTTAGAGGGAGACTAGGGTGAAATAGTCTCTGGGACCATTATTCATGTGTGTACAATGGTCCCAGCTAACATTTTGCCCATTGTGTCTCATTGCGGAAGCCCTAAAAACCTTTTCAGCTGTTCAAAGTAAAAGTTGTCGTTTATAAACAAGGAAATGGATAAACATTGCATGTACAATGTACGTATTTTTTAAAAGACAATGGCAAAAATCATGAAAAAATGGCTTAAACCTTGATAAATACACCACGACCTGTTTCTATTCTTAAACGATGAGAAGAAAGCCTAAATCTTGTCATAGCTACTGTACACGTTGAAATTTTGCGGTGGTTTAATGTTCGCTATTTTGGCAGTTGATAGGTTACAGCCAATTTAAAACCGCGCCAATAATTCACACCGCAGATATATAACTCCGCCAATAATAGTAAACAACTAACAAATAATTTATCAGTGGTTTGAAATATGCAAATATTTGCAAATAAGTTATATTTTTGTATATACAATTGTATAATTCTTAGTGAGTAAAAATCTAGTCGACCTAACTCTCCGTATATAAAATACACACATTTTTGTGTGCTACTTTTTACTCATAATAAAGATTTACAAAACAAAGTGTGAAGTTTTTCAATTGCTACTCGAACAATTCACAAGAGTGCCTTATTGTTATGTCATGAAATCTATACAAACATTTGTAAAGACAGATTTTTTAGCCTGGCCAGCTAAAGTTTTATGCGTTTCTACAAAAAAAAAACTCCAGATGAAAACACTATTCCAAGATACGTAAATTTGTTAACTATTTCCTATTCACAACCTTGGTAGAAAACGTTAAGGTATGTTGGCCAACTCTCTCCTTTTCTGAATATATTAATTATCTTCGTTAACAGCAAGTTTCCAACGATTACAGTATACATCCAATATGTTAAGATTACTTTGTAGTTAGCAAATATCATGATGTCATTGGCATACATCAATAAAAACATTTATAAAACCTAAATCAATGCCTTTTGCTCCGTTTAAAAGTTGGTCATCCAGATCATTAATGTGCATGGAAAAAAATAGAAAAGGCGACAAGCTTTCCCCCAGTCTTACTCCAAGATGCCTTCTTATATTTCGCCGATCTCATTTTTAATTTTTACTCCGGTTGTAATTTGATTATATATGGACTAAATGACCTTACATAACTTCCCTCTTTGCCCTGATATATAAAGTGTATACAACATATTTTGGCAAACCAAATAATCGAAAGCTTTAGAATAATCGATAAAAGCGCATTAGTATTGATTATATGATTAAAGTTAATTTAATTAATCCATGTAGTATAAATATGTTGTCATTCGTACCCATTCCCGCCCTAAAACCTGCTTGTGGTTCTACGAGAGTATATGATAGTGCTATTTAGAATGAGACATTAACGTGCTATTGTTTGCTTTTGCGCATATCTATGTTGTTGACTGTGAGTCTTAATTACAAACTTATGTACTATAAGACTATTGATAAAGAACTTATAGCATTGTGACAAATATAATAATACTGTTCAGTTTATCATGATCCTATTGGTATTTTCGCTGTCCCTTGATGATATATATAATATCCCATTTTCGGCGGGGGGAAACTACTTAGATAAATTACCACGTATACTTAGACAATATTTAAATAAACTTAGACTTTCCCTATTACCACGTTGTGTTACAACCGGTGGAGAAAGAATAGAAAGGATATTGTTTATGTTGCAACACACAATACTAAGAAGATCTTTTTTATTTTATTTGTATCTGCCACTGTTTTATTGAACTACGAAGAAAATATATTTCTAATTCCTTAGTCACTAGGCTCTCCATGTTACAATTCATCCAACTTCTTCAAAGTAAAAAAACATAAAATTACGTAAAATCTCTCTGTATATTAAAGGTGCATTAGAGCAAAGAACAGCCATTCTATCTAACTAATAATGTTTACATCTTTGTCTTCTATCTATTTACTATGTAATGTTTCGATTTCTTATATCTTTCTAACGTCTATTAACCATGTTATCAATTTATGTAACTATGTTTGTAATTATGTAAATAACTATGTATTGAGAATAAATTCTGTTCTCTTTATAATGATTCATCTTGCAAAGCAGAGCCATATAAACTCCCGTAAGGTAGGTTCAAAGTATAATATGTCTCTCTTCTGGTTGTTTAAAACGATTTGTTACCATGGTCGTTTAGATTATCTTATAGTTTCTTGTCCTTACGAGCTGCGGCTTTATATTCTAACATTGATCCTGCGGATAAACTAGACATTTTTTGCTTATTGATCATATTGAGCAACAACAATAACATCAATCAAGGTTGACGAATATCTTGAACACGTTTGAATATTTTAATTATGTATACAATTATTCAAAACGATCTCTTTATCATGTTGTCAAATGTTAGCGCTTTCGTGCATTTTATTAGTTATAGTGTGAACTATCTTGTTTATCCCATAAGACATTGTCGATACTTAAACCGGGTATGCAAAAATGTTTTAAAACATCATATTAACAATCAAAATGTCAAGACAGGAACATCCACTGAATAATGAAACCCGAGGTAAAGATACAAAAAAACTTGTACTATCTTCGTCATTTTAAATTCATACAGCATTATGGGAATGGATCATTTATGTCTGCAACGAGACAATAAATGCAAACAAGATAAAACTAGTTCAAGGGTATTTTATAAATAAACATGTCTCGAGTTTCATTGGTTGGCAATTTGCTAGTTAGTAATGCAGTGCACCATCGTAACGCATAGTCGTAGCCAAGTCTAATTTGTTAACCGATCTTATTTCTGACGATCTATCTTTTGATACAAGTATTCAGGTACACTGGTTTTATCAGCTAACCGCTTTGTATAACTGAATGTACAATCAAAGCATTGGAGGTACTGACGGGGAGGCTTTGTACCGCATTGTTGACAAAATAGTTTTTGGACATATCAATGTAATCATTTTAATTTTTGAAGACTGTTCGTCATTTTAGTTTTTGTTAAGATTGTTCATAACCTCCATATTTTAGGACTTGCCAACATTTGATGACAGTTCATAACCCCAAGTTATTTCGAATTGTTTTAGGTATAAAATGTTTATAATTTTTGTAGTTTAATAGAAGTTGTATCGGTCAGCTACAAGAATAGATTTATGCCATCATATACAAGGGAATTTGTTCGCTACACGAAAGATGACCAACTGGAAATTTATTTGAGTATTTACATGTAATTAAAGCAAAAAAAAAGAAACAAATGAAAATCTACATACACTACAGTTATTTTAGATATTTGTAATTGTCGATTTAGGTTCTGCTGCACAATTTAGCCATAGTAAGGTTTATAAAGTGCTACAAAGGCTTATAGATTGTAGTGTATCAATGTAGTGCTGTGGTGCCATAAATTCTGCTCATGCGTAAATCTATACATACTCTTTCAAATAAAAAACACATTGAAGTTGGGCTCATCCAAAATATGATGCCCAGTTATAAAATAATCAGTATCAATCGTCCACACTATCCGGCAAATCAAGTATGACTACTGTGGTACTGAGGGTATGTTTGTTGTCAATAAACCAGTTTACCTTGCTAGCTTACAGTTCCGAACAGTTTTTTTAGGACTGTAACCAGTTTAGAGGTAAACGAAGGTTTTAAGATATCCAAACATTTTAAGTTTATTTCATAAAACCGTGCACTAAATGTTAATAAAGCACAGTGACAATACTTCTGATTTTTTAGTTTGAATACATCTTAGTTATAACGATTTGCCTTTTCCATTTTCAATTTCATTAGGGGGGGGGGGGGGTTCTATCGAAGGGTGAACTTGAAGCATGTTTTGTTCATTTATCAATATAATGATATGTTCTGCACTAGCACAGACTGTGCTGATTTTTTCCGAATTTTTTCAATTGTGGTGATACTTAAGAATGGACATTTATGCTTATTTTATAAATAAATTGAATTGAATCGCTCGATAATGCTTGCCGATATAAAAGGAAAAGTGTACAAATGTTCGGACATACCAAACCGATTAAACTGTTATTTTGGGTTGATTGGATTAGGACACCGGTTCCTGTTTCGCTTTCGAAAAGAAAAAACATTAACCAGTTTTTGGGTTCATGGAACTTCTATAAAACAAATGCAAGGTTTGACAACCAGTTTGAAACCGAACTAGGTTTATAAGTATTGAATGCGCCCTGAGTAAAGTGTGTAGAGCGATACCTATAGAGAGACTTAAACTTACATCGGCGTGTGACGAATAGCGATGCAATAAAAAAATAGTCCGACGACGATAAAAAGTAACCTGCAATAAATAATCAGCGTTATTTCGTTGTCTTTATTGAATAATCGTGACAAAACGAAATTGTTTTGTCTTCATAAGAACTGTAATATAGTGATAAAGCTAAACATCTATTCAATACCAACTTGAAATGCATTAGTTTCATGCAATGTCAGTCCTTTTCCTGATTAATCTTACCTGTCCCTAACATATAATCAATTATTCCTATGATTTTAATCTTGAGTACTTATCAACAGAGTGAATGCTTTTGCAACCTTTAGGCAGCCAATCAAATTAATAGTTTAAAGGAAGCATTTGCATTTTTATACATAACTTGGCAGTCTGATTTGGTCAGGGTTTATACAAAGATACAAACTTTTAGAAGTTAAATAACATATGATAGATTTTATTTGAAAATAGACATATTGTCCAACATTTTACATATTACAAAACACAATAAAATTAACCTTTTCTGTGATATACATGTAGTTATATAAAACACGAATGCATGAGTTTTTACAAATAAATGTACATATACGAGTAATTGTGCTGTTGTATTATGTCTTTAAACAAAGATTGAATTCTAATTATGCTTCCTATCGTTATCATTTCAAACTGATGTAAGAATAAGTTCTATGTCGTAATAGCACACAATATCATGTTAAATATAATAAAGAGACTGACAACAACAATAATAATAATAACCTTTGAAAACAAAACTCTGAAAAAAAGAGAAGGAAATGTGTTCGACAGTTAATAGGGAGAAAGAGTTATCTTTTGTAAATATATTTGGATAGATTTAATATGATTCTGCGGTTTTCAAAAGACATAAGGTCAGTGAATTTTAAAATATCAGTTATTTTCCAGTAATATCGTTTGATATGTTTTTTTTCTAATATCATAATATAGAGGACATTCTAATATTAAGTGGAATTCGTCTCCAAGGGTGTTACATTATCTTTCTGATCTTGGTGTTAACTGGTTTTGTCCATCTGCCTAACTCAATTTCTAATCTATGACTTATTCTGCATAAAGCAGTTTAGAGGTTAAAGTAATTCCTTACTAAGCATTCAATTCAATTGAAGATATGAACAAATACACAATGAATTTACCATTTCTCCCTAATAAATAACAGTGTGGGATGCACGTGACCTTGTGACGTCACAATGCTATCTTACCGAGCGCGTTCCTTTCATTCGAACTCGGAAAACATCACGTAAGTGTTTTATTTTTTCGTTTTCTGTTAAAACCACATTTCACGTCAAGTCATTGCAGATCTATTGAATTAATATGAGAATCAGTCACATAATACAAAGACCATATCCACTCCAATAAAACTAGAGCTGGAAGTAGTAAAATGATGTTCAACAAATTGACACGAAAGGAGTAGGCCTATCTTCAATTAATATGATAACTGTTTTATACACTTCTGAAGTCAATCATCATATTGCATAATGATATCATGTATACATCAACAAAATGCATTCAGATATAGCCATTTAATACACATTATAAGTTAAAAGAATTGAAAGGATATTCAAGACAATAAAATGCACAGCAATGTTGATGAAATAATATTAACATTTAGTCAGTATCATACGACATAATTATTTATTTGAAGGAATAATCAATAAAGTAATATCTCAATGATGATTTATATTTCTTAAACATCAGAAAAATGGAAATGGTTAGTTTTAAGGATGAAGCACAATTTAACAAAGACTTGTATCACAATGAAATATACAGTGCTCAGTTCATATAGCAACACAACTACAAGCAATGTCAAAGCATTATTAAACTTTTAAAAGACATAGCAGGTAAATATTTGAGACAATGATAACATCTACGCAGCAATGAAACTTAAACGATATTTATCCGGATCAAGTATCATACAACAGTCAAAGGCAACATAATGAAATATGTATTATACGATAATACATAAACAAACACTACACAATATACATGCACATGTGTTATCATTGTATTGTCATCTATAAAATTTAGCAATGAAATTAACACACATTACACATCAAATCCCATCTCCAATGAAGGTAGCATATTGCTCTCGTTCCGTCTAGCCCAACCGCACTCCAAGCGCACCTTTCATGACAGCATTAAAGTAAACAATGACATAACTCTGGACCGGAGGCAGCTCTTCATGCAAGGAGTTGCAACAGTTATGTGGTTTTAACAGACAACGAAACATAAAACAGGTGATGTTTTCCCAGTTCGAATGACAGAAAACGCGCTAGTTAAGATACCATTACGACGTCGCTATGTCACGTGGATTCCCCAAAATAATAATCACAGTTTTGTTTAGACATTAATTTTGAAGTTCCTGTAAATTTGCAAAAATAAAAATCATTCCTGTAGTATAATTAAACGTATATTACATGCATACATGACACATTAGATTGTATAAATATCATTACATGCAGTAGTCTACACTTAGTATAATCTAGTGACAACGTAGTTTGCTAAACACGACGTTTTATGAAACAAACTGATATAATTGTACAAGCTAGGGTGTATGCACTTCATACTTTTCCTCATCTCTATTTTAACGTAGTTTAGTCCGAGCAGTATATCTATGTATTAAACAGGTTTTCAACTTACGAGAATTTATAATGTATAAGCAAAGATATTAAGCTGTACTTATAATATAAATTTCCTCAAGCTTCCACGCTTTTGATTGAAAATAAATGATTAATAATATATGTATACAAAAATAACAAACATACAAAATCTGATTTTATATCTTTTACATTTCGCACAATTATACATAACTTAAAAGTGTTCAACTACCAAAATAATATGACAATTCAATCAATATATAATTCTGAGTTACGCTGCAACTTAAGATAATGTCATATAAACTCTAAGCGTTGGTTCGCTAGCTACAATTTATATTTTATGTACTACCACTACGGAAACTTCATACAGAATGATCGGAAACTAAGACGATTGAGTTTGCTAACCCGGCATCCCCATCTGGGCGAACTTTCTATAACCTTAACATCACAGCTTTAAAAAATAGCCCTTTTTATTAAGATATGTTTTTTTTCAAATATAACTTCCTCAGGTTTGTTTCTGCCGCGGCGGTATTTTGCAAATACAGCCTGCACATTTACGCGCTTTAGAAAAACAAAAACATTATTAAAATGTAGCATTTAGTAATTTATTTAAAAATTGTAAGTCTTGTGTTTCAGACTCATAATTACATACATATACAATAACCAGACTGTATTAAGTGTAAATTATGTCAGACTCATAATTACATACATATACAATAACCAGACTGTATTAAGTGTAAATTATGTCAGACTCATAATTACATACATATACAATAACCAGACTGTATTAAGTGTAAATTATGTCAGACTCATAATTACATACATATACAATAACCAGACTGTATTAAGTGTAAATTATGTCAGACTCATAATTACATACATATACAATAACCAGACTGTATTAAGTGTAAATTATGTCAGACTCATAATTACATACATATACAATAACCAGACTGTATTAAGTGTAAATTATATCAGACTCATAATTACATACATATACAATAACCAGACTGTATTAAGTGTAAATTATGTCAGACTCATAATTACATACATATACAATAACCAGACTGTATTAAGTGTAAATTATGTCAGACTCATAATTACATACATAAACAAAAATCAGACTATATTTGGCGTGATTTATAGTCATACATATAATCATATGTTATGTTGGATATATTAGTCTTATGTTCAACATGTAATTCCTAGTTCTTCTAACTTGATCTCTGTCGAATCTGTAGAATAATAACGATATTTTCAAATGGATTAAATCCGACTTTATATTATATAGGAATAGTAGTCGAAACCCGGATTTATATATCCAGCACGTCCATAGTTTTGTAGTCACCCGAGGTAAACAATAAATGTTGTTGTTAATTACGAGAACGACACAATGAAAATTCCCAAGAAGTATGCAACAAATAGCTCATTACGTACACAGGAACATAAATAGCGTATTTATTAGTGGATCATGAATATAATGCAAAATTAATATACAGCCAAACCTGTGAAGCGGCAACCTCCGAATGAAGACCACCCTGTAAATAATGGTCATTCTTATAAAACCGACATGGATTATTTCGAACACAATAACCTCCGAATATAGGCCACCTGTCAATAAAGATCATACATTGAATTCCACAAGGGTGGCTTTGTTCATAGGTTTAATTGTTGTTCAAATTGTTTGTTATTACATACATTAGTATATAAATACAAAACAATGTACTGATCAATTAAGAAAAATGCGAATTTAAATTTCTATAATATCGAACTAGTTCAACGTTTTCGAAATACAAAATATATGTTTAACTTATACTCACACTTTTCAATGATAAAATGTGAACATCGGCAACTATGGTGATGCTTAAAAGTTCCTTCTCTTATATATTTGTAAATAACAGCCACGATAATTAACACTTTGCAAAAAAACAGTTATGAAACTCCTTGTACCGTTGTTGAAAGAAGTTTGTTGCTCAAAGGAGGGGTGCTCTGGAGAGGTTGTACTATACACTCATCGTATTTATCTGCCGATTTATATTACAAGTGCGTATTCCCAAAAGGTAACTAATGAACAAACACACGAATATAATCATATTGTTCGTATGTTCGTTACACCCGGTCACTTAACGTCCATACAAAAATATGTTTTCCCCATAGCATTCTACATTCTCGTCTTCTATTTATGAAGAAAAGTAATGGTTTGTTCATGGTGAGTTGAACATGCAAATAATAAGTATACATATCATAAAATGACAGCATAAGTCTTGCATTTAATGTAGCAATTCTTTTAGAATGATTAATTTATTACCTACCCAAATAGCTGTCTAAAATGCATATCTCAAACAAATATCCGTAGACCTCACCTTAAAGCTACCATGTTTTCTGTTACACACATTCATTACTATTTGTTAAATTAGTTTTTGAACCATGTTGAAGTGTATGTTTATTAAGTTCAGTTTCCATTGGTGCTTTCAGTACTTTGTTAATATTTCGCAGATATCAATGATACAATGGTGGAAGTTTCTCCAGGTGAACATTTTATCTATACTTTATCTGTACGAACCTAAGTTTCTATACTTCAATCGAGGTGTATGTACCATTACCAACGGATATCCGAACTATTAATACAGTGGCACTGATCGATATGAATTCGTATAATATCAATAATAATATGTATTATTATACCTCACCCCAATTTCCAATGTAAAGTCGCATATACCCGAGTGGGTATTAATTTTTAATAACACATGGTAATAATGTCACCGGGTTAGCTCAGGGTAGCTGTTTTATGTAACTATTTTCATGATGTTGTTCTATAGTTTTGTATAGTTTTGAACCATTAACAAGACTTACTACTGAAAATACAATATCAAAGATATTTATATATATATTGCAGAACAATAAACGTATTTACTGTCCGAAGGACTATATGGCAAAGTGCCGCACGAGTATATGAGCGGGAAAAGCAGGTAAAACAAGAGAATATAATTAAATGTAATATACAGAACGAAAATGGCGAAGGTTTACACAATGAATGTTACACAATATTTATTAATTAAGTTCAACATGTACGAGGGCTGTCCTGGAAGTTCGCGGAATTTTTCGATAACATGACTATTTACAGGACAAAGAAAGTAACAACTACTATGAATAGAAACACAACATAATTTTATTTATAGTTCAATCCTCGTTATAAACAGCAGTATCCATAGCAACAACCAGGCATGCGAAAATTGGGGATATTTTTTAAAGTTTGTAATCATATTATGTCCAGTTTCGTGGTTTCTGTTTAAGCAAAAAATCCGCCAAACAACACAACGATAGTCCGTTATAGTGACGTTATTTCTATCAAATTTAACGTCTGTCGGTACACTTGTTTTTTTTCAACGTCAAAAACTGTAGAGCGCTTCTTAAAACAATGACGTCAACGGGCGACGTTGAATTACGGAGTGCTATAAAGTGTTGTGTCAGACTTGTAAAATCACCGGCGGAGACATTAAAAATGATTACATCGTCTAGTACATTACTACCATGTAGCAAGACGATTGTTTATAAGTGGCATGGACGATATAGAAACGGAAGATTAATGATGACGAAAAAGCGGATGAACCATCAGTAGTAATGGTGCATGTGAAAGACTTGATAGACACGGGTAGACGAATGACAGTTAGAGTAATAGCAGTAATACTTGGTATTTCGCGTAATGTTGTTAATCAAATATTAACAACCAACCTAGGAATGTCACAAGTTAGCGCATGTTGGGCCCCTCGCTTGCTTAAGGAAGAAAAGAGTTGAATGCTCTACGACGTTATGCTATGGAGGGAGAAGAAATTGCTACAAGCCCTAAGAAAAAAGCGCACAGACTTAGACCCTGATCGAGCCATACTGCATCAAGATAATGCACCGGTACACAGAGCGAGATCGACACTACTTGAAATTGATCAGCCAGGGTTTGAACTGTTAGCTCATCCACCATACAGTTCTCACCTGGCGCCAATGGATTTTGCTGTTTTCCTGAGGTCAAGAAAATGTTGCGCGGACAACACTTTGAGTCAGATATGCGCACAGAAAGTTGTAGCGGGATTTAATAACAAATGGTATAATGATATTTTCATGAAGATTACTCATAGGCACCGTAAATGTATAGCAGCACGTTGAGATTGCATCGAGAAGGTGAATCGCTCTCTTAACTTTGTTAACGTTTGAAGTGCTTTGACGTCGTATGTTATTGATAGTTACTGTACGTTTGTGATATTTCACTTAATAAAAGCTACAACATTCCAGGACAGCCCTCGTATATAAGCTAATGAACTTATATATAAAGAAGTCTTAGGATAATAAATGTAACATAAATAACGACAACTGACCTGAAAATACATTATCAAAGATATTTATATTATATATATTGCTGAACCATAAACGTCTTTACTGTCCGAAGGACTATATAGCAAAGTGCAGCACGAGTATATGAGCGGGGAAATGCACGTGATTATAGGCTAGATGTCATTAATTTAGTATAGGGTGTAAGGGTGGTATAACACATATAAAAAATAAAGTTATGGGATATTCTATATTTATACAGATATATTTAAACCGTTTCCATTACAAGTACATTTTTATATAAGTTATATTTTAACTTTATTTTGTCTATTTATTAACCTATTTGTAATGTATATTATCTGTTTGTTATTTCTGTGTAGATTTGATACCTATGACAATAACACATGCGCGTACAGTTCCAACAGATCTTTAGTCATTAAATCATTTTCTATGTATTTGATGAGTTAATTGTTCTTGATAAAATCAGTTCTAGATTGTAGATTCAACCTGAAAACAATTTTAATTAATTCCAAAATTTCTTTTATCACTTTAAGCTTCTGAAACAAGTGTGTGAGTACATGAAGTCATAACTCAAAGTAAATAGGACAGCGTTCCGATTACAGGAAATGACTATCTAGGGGTTTGTCAAGGTCCCTAAGCCAGACTTGAATGGTTTGATGATAAGTAAAGATTCAAAGAGCACAAAAGAGCCCTCGAAAAAGTCATGCTGCCTCGGTCAACTTTATTTTTCTCGCGCTGACAATTTTTAATAACTTTCAGGTCAGGAAAGAAACCACTCGATAGTAAACTAACAAATCGTCTCATGAAAAGTAATGACATGTAATCTCACACATATGAATACATGTAAGTATTGAACAAGGGCGGGGGAGGGTAATGCATGAAATATTCTATGGGTAAAAGTGTTCTAATACAAATACCAAAGAAAACATTAATAAGCTTTCACTGTCGCTTGCAAGATAATCAGTTGAAATGCAACGCCTGGACAATTACCTTATCTGTCCCACCACTATGGAATACTGCTGAAAATTTATGTAAGCACAAACCATGGTAAGTAAAAACTACTTAAAAATTGCAGTTAACAATAATAAACAATGGACTGATTCTTAAAGGTTTTACGTTGGAATATTTGAGTAGAAAGAACTTTTTAAAAAGTCATTGTATACGTTATTTTGAATTCGAAGTATATGGATTTCACTTGGAGAACCGAAAAATACCCATTTTAAAACACCTTTTTTCATTACTGAATAGGTATTTCCTAACTAGGGTGCGCACCCTAGATAGAACTATTTTAAGACCCCTGCCACAAATTAAACCTCGCTTTCAAAACTAGGTAAATGCACAAAACTACATGTTATGGTGGTGTTGAATAAACATAAATAAGGCAAATATATTTTAATACTTAAGGTGGGTCGCGGGTTTCCTTCCGAAAAGTGTTCAGTTTCTAGAAGTCAACGCACAAGAAAATCTTTTTGCAGGAACATCCTTCAAAGTATTGTATAAAGCAAACATGATGTATTCAAATGATATTTCCATTGAAACCTCTCAAATAATGGCCACCTAGTGGAGCGATATATGTTGTATATGTTGTTTTTTCGCGTTATTTCGTGTACTGCTCCGATAATTTTGTATATTAAGCTATGAAATCTACTGTGCACAATGCTGAATCATTTACAAATCCGAAAAAAGTTAATATAACTTAAAAGGTTTTGAAACCCGTGACCCACCTTAACTAAAACCTCGTATTGATAAAGAAGATTAATAAAACACGTTTTTCTTACTGTGCCATGTTTCGTTGTTTACATAATTAGAAACACAAGCCAAAATAGGAAGTACACATTTCTAAAAATAGAGGATACCCTTTCGATTTCAACAACAACGAGTAATAAAGGTTTCCTTACATAATTAATAGCAATCTTTACCGAAATACTTCGGCATTTGCTAGATATTGTCCAAATCAACTTTTCCGTCAGTTCTTTTCTTTACATGCATAATTTGAGAAAGGAAAGCAACTGACCCCTTTAAAATCCAGATGGTCAAAGATAAATTTAGAAAAATAGGGCCGGTATATTTATTTTATGCCTGGGCATTTTTAAACATATATTGTGATGACATATTGGTCAGTTACGATTATAGACTTCAGCTATTTTCATAATGACGTCATATATTGATGGCGCCGCGAACGACTTATATACAGGGGAGTAGAATCTAAGAGTCATGTAAAATTGCAGTTGTTGTCGTTTGGGGCACTTCGAATGTCAGAATGCAAATAATTTTTGTGGTTAGAATTGAAATATTGAATTTTATCAAATGATTAAATATGGACAGTTGTAGCGGATAATCGGAACACTATAGTGATTTACATCGTTTACAGCCAAATTTCCGCCCCTGCTTTATCATTTGATAAAATATGGCCACATATTTATATTAGTTTCTAATCGAAACACTGTCATATCACCTGGCAACCCTTGTCATGATACTACAGTGCAATATGTTAAACAAGTATAGTGATAAACACTGTATGAATTACAATTTTCTATGTAAATGTGAAGCTGGGCCCTAAAACAACCTTTAGCCTATATTTAATTTACTATATTACTAAGGTATTATTTATGTGAAGTATTATTTTGGTGAAAGTATTCTTTAGGTGAAAGTATTATTTGGATGGAGGTATTATTTAGGTGAAAGTATTATTTGGGTATAGGTATTATTTAGGTGAAAGTATTATTTGGGTATAGGTATTATTTAGGTAAAAGTATTATTTGGATGGAGGTATTATTCTCGTGAGGTATTATTTTGGTGAAGTTATTATTTAGATGAAGGTATTATTTAAGTGAAAGTATTATTTGGATGGAGGTATTATTTAGGTGAAGGTATTATTTATGTGAAGGTATTATTTAGATGAAGGTATTATTTAGGTGAAGGTATTATTTGGGTGAAGGTATTATTTTGATGAAGGTATTATTTAGGTGAAAGTATTATTTGGATTGAGGTATTATTTAGGTGAAGGTATTATTTATGTGAAGGTATTATTTAGATGAAGTTATTATTTAGGTAAAAGTATTATTTGGATGGAGGTATTATTTAGGTGAAGGTATTAGTTGGGTGAAGGTATTATTTAGATGAAGTTATTATTTAGGTGAAAGTATTATTTGGATGGAGGTATTATTTTCGTGAGGTATTATTTTGGTGATTTTCCTATATTATTGTACATATGCTCGTCATGAAAATGAACATTGTATTATTTCACTTACTTCATAAAGTATTGTAAATTATACACGATATTCGTATGCCAATGTAAATCACTAAACAGTAAAAGTAAACAGTAAATTATAACAAGTAAGTAACTAATTCTGTATGTTTAGATCATGTTCATTTGTTAAGTAAAATACCTGTGAAAATGTAGTATAAAGTATAAAGTACCAAAGTTTGCGATACTAAATCAATGATAATAAAATATGTTTGTAAAGGAATTAGTCGTATCTTTTGCAGAAAGGCTCTGTAGATATAAGGGAAGTTTAATAAAAATGATATACATTGAACTATAGAAAAGATGTATAGAAAACAATAATAAGTTAATAGTTTTAGAAAATTGTCTTTGTGACACACCAAATTACATTTTTTTCGTTTTGAAGATTTTTTTATGATAATACTGAGCTGTGCATGTGGCATTTATTTAACGTAGTGTTTATTACAATCTTTTTTATTGAAAAGTGTGTATTTAATTCATAACTGTTCTAACTAGAATAAATACTATGGAACAAAACTGAAAACTTTGTGTTCAGGTATTAATATCAAGATTGACAATCGTTCAGTAACAGCAAACCTGGACACAACTAACAATTATCAAATAGGCGAACACACCACAACGCCGTGGCCACTACAATCACACTATTTGTTTTAAACTTGCGTCCCTCGGGGATGATTGTGACGTTGGGCCCGTAAAATATATAACCAAGAGTCTCACACCTCCCTACATGATATTTTGAATTTGTCCGGTGACAAATGATTAATTATTCAATTATTTTGGATGTCAAACTCAGATTTTAAAATTTCATTAACCTATATTTCGCTATTATCAATGCTATTATTTGGCTAAACTTTATGTAGCATTATCAGCGCGTACATGTACATATGCTTGCGAAATAAGAGGTCGACATATCTACAAATTGCTAAATCGTTCAACTTGAATATGTTGGGTAAAATAGTTATCCTTATGCATACTTTTTTACAAATTTGAACCGATATATTACTACATTAGATTTAGTAGGAACAATTTAAAAGTGAAACTTACAACACAATAATTCTTGTATATACATGTAGAGTGAAACTTATCTTGTTCTCATTTATTTGTGAGATATACAATGAAACCATATCAGTTAAATTTGCATAGAAAAATCGTTCGGAATATTCAAGTATTAATACAAAACCATATTTAAATACATCGTCATAAATAGAGTCCTGTTACTTAAACATCGTTCGTGCATACTTGGGAATGGACCTGGACAGCAATTTAAAAGTACAACATATCGAAATTCTTTCCTGGGTTATACACCCACATAATGAAATGAATTCAAGGATATACTATAAAATACTTGTCTCATATAACTTGTTTTGAAAGGTTGGTGTATTTCTCCTTTATGTACATATCGTCTGCATAAACAGTCAAGTGTAAGATGTAAAACGATATTGTTTATCTATCTTTGTTACAGGTATTGAGATGTATCAAATATATCAAATTACCGCCATCTTTAGTTACAAACATTCTATACAGGATGATAACATCTGACATCTGAAATGACAGTATTATCTAGCATTCCTTCCGATTGTTGATGTGTTTTAACAGGCAATGATTATCATGTGCAAATACAAATATAATCCTTAACATAGTCAACTCCTGCCTTATATCATGTATTCATGGACATGTACCGATGAAAAGGGGCTTATCAACAAGAAATCGCACTGATTTTTTCAAATGTGTATATTTAAAAGCGAAAAATAACATTTAACCTGTTTTGTTTACGTTTTCGTGTCCAGGTAGGACCGTTTTAACAGGTGCGAGATGACGTAGTATCCTACCATTGATAGAACCCAGTCAGTCCGTTACGATGCAAACACAATCAATTATTTCTCAATAAATATGTTCTGATGTTTTATATTTATACAAAAGTACGCAATTTCGTGTGCTTAGATTTTGCACATAAAGTGAGATACCTGTTTCAATAACAGGACAGAGCTTGTTTTGCAAAGCCTTTTGTAATGTTATATGCATTCAATCAAAAACTAGTTCAAGGCTATCTGATAAATAAACATGTCTTCTTTGCAACGAGTTTTGCTGTGCTGCATAATGTTTATGAGTAATCGCCCGGCTAAACTACCAAGTGTGATATGTATAACGATTATATTAACTTCCTGATTTTATGATCCGATATTTTATGTTTTTTGGTCTATATAACCGCTGTGTATGACAACAAAATATTCTACCTGGGAAATTTAATACTGATATGGCTTTATTACCTGCTATTATTCTTTGTGATGGTTGGGGTGTCTTTATCAGTCCCTAATTATACCATATTATGATCATAACGAATCTTCCTGTCCCGTATCTGTGTTTTATTTCCCAGTGGAAGTTAATTCTAAGTTTTCTTTTGCAACATTGTTCAACCAGTAACATTATTAGAATTGTATCGGCAAGGCGCTGTAACGATTCGATATATTTTTGTCTCATTAAAGTACGCAATAAACCAATACCCGTGTAGGGATGGTTTTAACTGTTGTATCTTTAATTTGGATGCAAGTAATTATTTATACAACTTGGATTCTACTGTATTTCACCTATATTATCCCGTCCTGGCCTGATATTAACATTTACCACGTGAGCTACTTAGATTAATGCATTATGTATGGTTTACAATTGATTTTATTGCGCATCACTTATAACAAGGTCGGCAATACATTTAGAATACGTTTAGACAGTTTGTTTCTGCACAAAATCATACAAAACATCTCTACATTGTTTCGTTGTTTTGTTCAGATTGATAGCGATATCTTCTTTTTGATAGCTATACAATATTAACCTGCTGGAGTGTGAACTCGCTATATTACCTTCGCCATTCTTCTAATGCAAGTTTAAAACATGTTTACAACTGATATTCAACTTAAAAATGTCGTTGTTGGATTATCCACACGTTACACAGGAGGCACAAACAAGAAAATCATGAAGTAAACATATCATAACCTGACGCTCAATCTCCATATTCAGTTCAGCTATGCAAACTTGTTCTGATATCTGATCTGATTTCAACAATTTGTTTATCCACCATATCTCATGAAACGAGACAGCAAATTCAAAATATATAATATCAAGGTCATTTCAAACCAAGAACAAGGGTATTACGTAAATATACGTGCCTTGTCTCGTACGAATTTTAGTTGGTTGATAAAGAGTTATCTTATTTTACAGTCTATTTTGTACGCGTACATCTAATTTTAACAGCGCTATTCAAGTTATATTTGTATTACTTCTAACAGTTCATCTCGGTAAATGAATACTGTCATGGATCAGCTCAGCTGCCGTTAATTCTGTTAGTTGTTGTGTTTAATCACTTTCGGTATATTCCTTACTTGATCAGTTTATTTTCTTTTGCCCTGTTTAATTTAGTTTTATTTTGCGACATCAAGTAATTGGTTATCTAGGATACTTAATAAACGTCGTAGCTCCGGTTACAATTTCACTTATTCAACATAACAAAGAAAAAATATTAATCAAACATTTAAAATACGTATGAACTTATCATTTTTTTTGATTTCCGGTTAGTTGGCAGCCTAAATGAAATACTTAAAATATTAATGTCGAAATCAAAATATTTTTGACAGAACTCCATTTTTTTCTTTTTCAAAAGATTAAATATTCAGAATTGAGTTGACGTTCATGCAAAATTTGTTACTACTGCTAGAAAAGGTGAGTATATATAAGTATACAAGATGAGTAGACACATGTAAATAAGAAGAGTAGATAGAGGTAAATAAGGTGAGTAGATAGAGGTGAATAAGGTGAATAGATAGAGGTAAGCTAGGTGAGTAGATACAGGTAAACACGGTGTAGATAGATGTAAATAAGTTGAGTAGACACATGTAAATATGGTGAGTAGATAGAGGTAAATAAGGTGAGTAGATACAGGTAAATAAGGTGAGTAGATACAGGTAAGCTAGGTGAGAAATACAGGTCAGCAAGATGAGTAGATACAGGCGATCACGATGTAGTATAATTCTGTTGTAAAAAGCGATGTCTTACGGATTACCGAAGAAATATGTTTGTCTCAAATTCTAGTTTTTGACTAGAAACCTTCTTAGTTGATTATTATATAATGCGATTTATTATGTTCTATTATATATTGTGCTTCTCTTCTATGGTTGCCAAGATTGTATGTACTTATATAAATTTCTTGATATTTCTTTCAACATCCGCAGTAATACATTTTTTATACATTGATTTAAATATTTGTGTTCTGACAAAAGACACGTAAGAAAACCGAAACTAAATTAACGTTTTGTCTAGCGCTGCAAAAGCGTGATGATGCAGCCGCTATTTATAGAATGTGCGCTCTGCTTTGCCGACAGACTTTTATTCAGACATAGTGATATCGATATAAGCAATTTTAGTTTATGTAAACTTTATTTACTATATCTAGTAAAATAAAACATGTTATAGGGTTGATTACAATACCAGATTGATAGTTTGTATTTGCTTTTAGTGCATATGAATATAATTATAAAGATAAAACATATGCGATGTTTAAGTCAGTGTATCCTAGACGTCCTACATATATTTTACATTAAAACTAAATGATTGTTATTTGATACTCACGTGATACACTTTGTTGAGCTCGCATTCGATCGATAAATCTAGGGACGTATTTCGAGGTGACATTTGCAATTTGTTCTTCGGGGTGGAAAGAAGCTAAAAAGAAAATAATTATTTCATTTTAAATACGTGGTGTGTTTGTATATTCTGATATAAGAGCAAATACTTTAGTTACAATAAAGGTATGTACATTATTTTCTTTATTATTGTTTAACCATGTTAATAATTTACACGAATATTTCAGTAACAAGTGGGTGGGGTTTTAAAGGTCAATCATGAACATTTTAACATCAGGTTTATTTTTCCAGTTTTTTCGGAACTTGACCCATACCCTTGGGATTGGGAATTTCTGCGGTGTTTTGTTTAGAATTGGGAAAAAATGTGAGACTGATTTAAATGTACACGCACGATAACTGCCCATAATGGGAACTTTCAATCATTACATGACTATTACAGTGAAAGATCTCGTGTGTTCAGAGATTTTAGTTATTTTTGGAAGTTTCAATTCGGAATTTTTGTCCGTGAATTGGGAAAAAAATATACTATTTTCAATTGGGAATAAAATTTGCCCCAAAAAATCCCTGAACATGATTCATGACGTAAACATAATTTACATTATGAAATATTATGACTTGAATACCCGCTGTTACAAGTCTAAATTACTCTCTATGTGGTTCCATCACAATATTTCAGACTGAGTCACTTTCATGTAGATATGCTTATATAATTTTTGTAAGACTAGTTGATTCTTGTCAGTCAGTACATACATTATAATAGGATTAAAGCAGTTTCACATCGACTAAATACAAGTTTTATGTCTGGACAATATTTCTATGAGTCCTAGTCATACATTCTTTTGAGTTCTACGATTGGTTCATACAATGTGTTTCCACACCAAGCCATCTAAACCGACCTTGTGTATGAATGATCAAATGACACTATTTGTCAATTGTCCTGTTGAAATAATCTAAAACATGTTTACCTTTAAGGGTACCCTACTATTGACTGCTTCATAAGTAACGTGACAGTTAGGATGTGAACCAACTTGTCGCTGTAAATCAGTTAACAGATATTGTCCGCAGTTCTTCAGTATCTGACGAATTAATTTTCGCTATCATTTTTAACCAAATATTTACAGTTAGCTTTCTGCTTAGGGTCGTTCAACTAAGCATGTATGATAACTAGTGGTTCTACAATGCATGCAACATATATGAAGTTACGGGTAAAAACTTGTGCAAAACCAAATAATGTCAAGCACGGACCGAGGTAGGGCAGATTAAAGATAATTAGTTATCTAGGTGGTTGTACTGGTTAGATCGAAATAACAAAACCCAAAGTACTTGAGAGCAAAAGTACTAACTTTAAATTGTTTGTTTGTTTATATCGGGGTTTATGCTCCTTTAAACAGCCATATGGGGCGGACATTCACCTAATCATCGTTCCTTGGAAGAACCAGTACTAGAATCCCATCTTCCGTTAGCAACTGCCTACTTTCTCACATAAAGAGACATGGTCGGTAGCTGGGCTCGAACCCAAAAGCACGATCAGTGAGAGGTTACTGTCATTTGAAGTCAGCGACCTTAACCACTCGACCACGGAGGCGGGTCTCTAACTTTAAAGGTCACGTTTAATACGACACTAATCAATTTGAACCTACATTTTGTTTCGTCCTTAAAGTGCGATATGAATAAAAAATAAATTCATAATTCTGATTCTTAGTTTTGAAGAAAACGAACCTAAATAAAGTAACTTCAATACTTCTGTTTACTAATATAGTTTGTATGATAATCAGTCGTGCTTTAATATGCTTAACAACACTCATAGATAAGTATTGTTATGCTATGAAATTGAACCTAGAATGATCAATTACTTTATTGGTACGTGTGACAAGTTTAAAGAAACCCCATTATACTAAAATGTAACATTTAGACCTAAGTAAATTATCCTTCAGTTCAATGCGTACAAATAATTTAGAGTGTTTTGTTAGGGTCACAAAACAAAGTATTTTATTGATTATTTTGTGTTCCTAAAGCAAACTGACATATGGTCAAAGTTCAAAGATAGTGCTCAGCTATACAATCCTTGCCCTAAGCTGGATTAAAAGAACAGTGGTTCAAGTGATAAAAAGACTAAAGTGATGACCGTAAATAACTCATACACGCCCTTGTCATACTTTAGTCTGTTACATTTACCAGTGAACACATTGTATTAGAATCATGAATCGTTTTGATATCGCAATGAAGTGTATACAATTGTCGGCTTTTATCTCTAATTGTTAAATGGACACATGTTCTAATGTATGCCTCTGTTGTAATATAAGTGAGTAAAAAGGTACCTTGCTATCATAGTACTTGAATACATATATAATAAATATGGTTATAGATTTATAAAGGGAAGTGGTAAACTAAACTCTATACAAAATATGTCCTTTTTGTTCCCTTTCAATGACTTTGGGTAAGAACGGTAACTCCGAAGTGAGTTATTGAATTTACAGACAGGGAACCTGTCTGCCGGAAATGACGTTTTGTCATCTCGCGATATCCTTCTTGCAGCAGACGGCGTGAATATTCTTGGCAGTACGATAATGTATCTGTGTATTTCCAGGTAATCTTGAGCATTCACATTAAATCTTCATAAAGAGCACATGTATATTTGAGTTTAATGTTTTGTTATGATAACGAAATTTGTGTTTTCGTCACAATTTGACCAAGACCGCAAGAATCAACTGAAATGTTTGTTCGTTCTTCAAATTCTTATCAAATTCTCATTAATTATGCTAGATTGTCAAAGAATCACTAGATAAAATAAATTAGGGAAGAACAATCAATGTATTTAACATTTATGCGTATAAAGTATTTATATGAACTAAGAAGGATTCGATTTCGTTGAGTTGCATCTACTGTCTTGCATGGTCTGGCTCAGTGACTCTAGGCTGTATATTTAAGTACATGCCTGAAGGGTATCTGATTTGGCGTCATCACGCCATTGAAGGTAGAATATAGTTAACTTAAAATTCGATTGTGTTAACTAATTAAGTATCATGTCGATCAATATCTAAAAATGAATACTCGCTGATGCAGATGACTTCATTTTGATGACGTCATAACTCGCGTGTCGAAGATGGTTTGTTTTGATGCTATTTTTATTTCATTTCATTGACATTTTAGGGTATTATATGAATGATACAGATGAAAATCATTTTTATTACCAGCGTAAGAACTTACAATTAAACATATTATTAAACGTATAATATAGTAATGACAGATAAAATTATCATTAAGACTTCGTCAACCGATCCAGAAGTGAGAGCGACACAAAATTCGCTCGTATGTATAATTATTGTCAAAAAAATATGATTGGAAAAATATATATTTTGATCATTAAATACTTAATAAAGTTACAATTAACTACATGTATATCAATGACTAGTTTAAGTCTTTTTTCTGTTTAAATCTATGTTATGGCCTTGTGACGCTTCATGTACAATGCGGCCCAGATTAGCGACATAAAAAACGTACACTTGTATATGAGATACAAACTATGATTATTATCAAACTTATGGAAGAATATATATTTTTTATATCGCTAAATACTTCAAAAACGTATAATTAAACATATCAATATATATTCATATATTTCATGAAATAAAGAGTGATGTTTTAATTCCAGGTAGTTGTGTTTAAAGTCACCTTTGATCTTTGTAACGTTATATCCTTTTGAATGTTCACAAGTTATTTTTTTCTATATAGTCGTAATGATAGGTTCTCTCAGATTGCAGCACAATTTCATCAGCTATAACTACAATAAGGTATCAAAGAAGTCTATCATTCAATGATATGAAAAAAGTAAAACCCTGCACATGTATACTTTTCACTAATCACTGGTAGAATTCCACTATTATGGACACTTCAGAAGAAACACAACTGTCTATAATAGAGAAGTGTTATTGTAGTCTGTAGAATGTCAGTATTTACTACATCTTCCTGTGTAACTGATGATAAATTATTACCTATGGTTTGTACAAATTTGTATAATATTTATTTTTGAAGCAAATATTTTGTTATTTAAAACAGTATGGATATCCTGCAGGTAAAATTTTACCTAAAAAGCTGTGGTAAGTTAAAAATGGAAAAGAACAGAAACATATTATATTTATTGTACATTTAAATTAAACAAGTATAAATGTCAAACTTAATAAATGTACATGTATTATACAGTCAAACAAAGGGTAAGTCCCATGTTCACATTCTAACCAGAATGCATTTACATCATATTAGTCAGTTCCCTCTCTGCAATCGGTTTTTTCTTGCGTTTACTAACAATTACAAAAGCATATCATATTGCTGGAACTTGTCATACCAAAGAGAAATAAATGTTAAGTATTTGTATTTACATCAAATTAATACTTGAAATAAATTCTTTGAAGTATGTTAAAAAGAGATATATGTAATGAAGAGCAGTGAGAAATTACTATCTCAACAAGAGAGCCAAAGTGGCCCTATATCGCTCAAATGACAATCATTGTTCACTGATTGAACATTGTTTTGAGCCTGTGACATATGGTCTGTTGTTATCAAGGTTTTCCTGTGATTTGACCTGGTGACCTAATGTCCAACCCCCGAAGATCGAATTGTACAACATATATCATAGACAAACATTTATGACCAGGTTTGTTGAAGAGTTTAAGTTTTCCTCAGACTTGACCTAGTGTCTCACCCCAGATGACCCATGTTCAAACATGTCCAACATATCATTAAGACAAACATACTGACAAGGTTTGGTGAAGATTCAATCAAAACTTTGACATAATACAGTGTACCCTAAACGACCCATGTTCAAGGTTTTTATACACTACCATTGAGACAAACATTTCGACAAGCTTTGGTGAAGTTTCACTCAAAATCATAACATCTATAGCGTTAAATTTTTTTCCGAGGCTAACATTTGACCTGGTGACCTAGTTCTTGAACCCAGATGACAAAATTGTGACATCTACACTGTAACCAACGTTTTCCGAAATATATGACTTAGTGACCTAGTTTTTCACCCGGATGACCTATATTCTAACTTGTCCTATATATCATTAAGACAAGATTTTGACAAGGTTTGGTGAAGATCCAATGAGAACAGACTTCTAGAGTGTTCATATGGTTTTCCCTGCAATTTGCCCCGGTGACCTAGATTTTTACACCTGCTGATGACCCATTATCGAACTTGTCCAAGATATCATTACAAACTTTCATGAAGATCCAATCAAAATAGTGGCTTCAAGAGTGTTTACAATATTTTCCTTGAAGTTGCCCTGGTGTTTGACCCCAAATAACCCATTATCAAAATTGTCCAAAATTTTGTCAATTGCAGGGCGTCAAGTATTCTATAAATTCCTATATTTTAGTCAAAATTCCTATATTTCCAAGAAATTCCTATATTTTCTAGGTAAGCAAGAAATGTATGATTCTGAGACAGAAACAAATTATGCATATTTCAAACACTTTTGGTCATTTGTTTGTAAATATGCAACATTTACTTCAAAATTAGCATTTCTTTCAGCATCATCAGCACCTGTGTTTAGTCATGATTAATGAAAGTGTTGTACATTGCTTATGCCTTTACTCAGAGGATTGTTCTGTATGTTGTGTGTTTTTGCACCATGTTCTATATTATTTGACACTGCATTGCTAGATCCACATAAACTTGAGTCATTAATCAGGTCCCAGGCTCAATATTTATTCTGTTGTTCAAATGTCTTGGTAAAAAATACATTTTCACAACTTAAGACTAACTTACAGTTCCTTTATATGATGCGGCACATGATAATGTCACATGTATGAAGAAAACATTGGAAATACTGACAATTATCAATTGTTTTAAACCCCCAACAGGGGTATATAAGGCAGGTAATGGCTGGTGGATGGTTTCCCTTGATTTTTAAACTGTTTACAGGTCAGGGAGAGATTTTTTAAAAAAACTGATATTAAATGATGTTTTTAATCACTGAAAAATATTCTGAATGAAGTAAAATGATTCTTTTATCAGTCCAGATAAGAAACTTCAAAATGTATGGAGATTTAGGTTCTTATATTTTCAAAACAATTTATAACAGAAATTCAAATTTGAATTAGAGGGAGGGGTTTATATGGTTTAACCCATCGTCTGCTTCAGCTATTTATGGATTCTGTACTCACTGTATGTCTATCACTGATAAAACTATGTAGAGAGAGAGAGTTCATTTGATAAAACAATGTAGAGAGAGAGTTCATTTGCATCCGATAGTCTGATCGGAAGTTGCGTCTTTAATTTGTTTGCAACATTAACTGTAATTGAGTACAGTAACATTATAAATTTTTTAACAAATATGTGTTTGAAATGATAGTTAATGTGTCTGAGTGATTACTTTATAATTACTTTTGAATCAAAAAAGGCAACAATAAGTTCGAAGTGTAAATGTACGAAAAAACTTGTCTCGCAATATAAGCCCAGCAAAATCTTTGCATTTCATGATCTTTGTTTTTCATTTCTTACATTATTTTTTTACATATTTTATGTACATGTAGTTATATGATCATGATATATCACTGCAAACAACATGAACACAGCATCATGTACACAAGGAAAACAACTCTTTTTGATGGATCCAGATGGCTAGAACTCTGGAAAGTAGAACTTCTTTTGCCAGTCCTGTTGAGTTGGGCCAATGAGAGTCAATTGTATCATTGTTCCTTAATTTTTGTTTGATACAGAAAAATGTTGACAATAAGTATGACACCAGACTGTTTCCTAATGAACATTTAGTGTAGTGTACTTTCGTTTCTAAATACATGTAATTATTTTAAAGTTGCATTTGTGTTTTGCTTCAAAAGGTAGTTTACTATTCATACTGTCTGTTGTTGTTGTTTTGCATATGAATGTATACAGAACAGGACTTAAATGTCTTAGTCATGTTGTGTGAGCACTGCCAACCATATATACCAGTCAGGCTTTTGTTTCTTGATCTGTTTAATTAAGTAATGAATATTGTATAATTCCATTTAATTTGTTTATAAAAGGGATGTGTGATGTAAGTGGAGGAGGATGATAAAAGGATACTAGTTCTTGTTTTTATTTGTCATATATTTTCCTATATTTCTGTCCAAACAATCCTATATTTCAGAGGTTTGTCCTATATTTTTTGGACCAAATTTCACTTGATGCCTGCAATTGATACAATCATTCTGACCCAGTTTTGTGAAATCAATAAAAAATGTTGCCTCTGAGCACTTGTGCCTGTGTGACTGTGTCCGCCAGACCCAGTATCAAGATACCCTTTCATATATAGGGGAAAAATCACAGTAAATTACATCGGGTCAATAGCTGTCAGGGAAAATTGTGTGATATATTTGAAAATTTTATGTTTGAATGATTTTCTGAACAAAGTACCATAGAACTTGTTATATACACACTTTCATAATTATATTTCAGTCATTCACACAATACAAAAATTAATCAAAATTCAAACATATTTGATAAATGTCATTTTAATACACACAATACTTCAGTGGCCAGTGCACAGGTGACAGCAAATTATTACCTATATTTACATCTGAAACAAACATAGAGATGTTACATATGTTTAGAATCAGGAGATAACATTCATAACAAATGTATTTTCGGCATTTGATGGTCACGGGTCTTTTCTCAGTATAGTTATAAAAGGATTTTGTCTACACAGACAGATTCCATATCCTACTCTTTTACACAGAAACGGTTTAAAAAAACATACAGATATGTCCCTGAGAATTTTGACTATTATAAATTTAGTCCTAGTTAGTAGGATTGAAATAGATAAGAAATAAAGTATGCATTACTATGTAAACTTCATTAACTAGTGTTATAATTACTTTCAGGACTAAATATGGGAGTTGAACTAGATGTATATAGGAGCAGGGTGGGAATGTTTGCTCCCTGTCATGGTTCTGGTTCATCTATTCCATTTTGTATCAACTTTAGTGTGTTGATAAAAATGATAGGAACAGTTGGTTTTGTAAGAATGCTGTTAATACTGGCTGGTATTGAACAAAATCCTGGCCCAGCAGGTAAGAGATTTCTCATGTGTTATTTTCTGTCGATCACTGTACCTAAGTGCTTAAAGTAGTAGATGGGGTTAATAGATAATGTCTGACACTGTAGTGTGTGGTTGAATATATTACTAACAATATCATGAATTGTTTATCTTTACATCAATGTTGTAATAAAATAAAATAATTGAAGTAATGATTAAAATGGCATTAAACCCGATGAAATGAATAAGTTAATATAATAAAATGCTAATTAGTAATTAATGATTAAAGTTAGATAAATTCAGTGAAATTATTTGAAATGTTTAGACTACCATGATTTAACAACAGTTTTTGTGAGTTGGTACTTTAGTACCTGTTGTTAATGAAAGTATCACCAGATTAAATACATCATCACTTTAATATTGAATATATCTGACTAGTACCTAATTCTGAAAACCTTCCAGTCAAAGCTTTTTTCAGTGTGTGTGTGAATGATAAAATTATGCAATTTGCATTTTTTGTTCCCTTTGTTGTTGTTTAACTATACCCATAATAGGATTATGGGGGAACCAATGTTTTGAACAATGAATCATAATGAGCAATTGGATTAAACATGCTCTGTAACTCAGCGCCTATGATTGTGTTCCAGTTAAGCACATTATTTAATTTGAACTCTGTTTCATTTCAGATAAGTTTGTCTTCAGGTATCAATATTTATTAGTACAGATTGGTACAGATGTACTGAGGCAGCTATTGAATAGTATTGTGGGTAATGATGTGGTGAAATTCCTGACTGCTCACAATAATGACATTCAAAGTTTGATAACAAAGAAGGTTATAAATGCTGATCAGCAGAAGATACTACAACCGGTTAACGGTAGCCCATGCCTATCCAATTTTGATATTTCATTATTGGCATGTCTTTTGAGGAACATATGTGGTTTAAAGTCATCAAAAGATCCTGTATGGAAAACAATTCCTGCACCATTAGATAACTCTTTAGAGGCTGATATCACTAGATTGAGGATGTGCAGAAATGATGTAAGCATTCTAATGTGATTTGTTTTAAATTGTAATATTTACATTATACAAAGAAGTATGTACACATTTGTATATCATAAACAATATCCTGCTTTATAGCTCACCAGAGCACAAAGTGCTCATGGTGAGCTATTGTGATCGTGTGTTGTCCGTCGTCCAAGCATGAGGGACAGTCCGTGCATCAACAATTGCTTTAAACAACATCTCGTTCTTAACCAGTTGGCCAATTTAACGAAACTTTACAGGAATGTTCCTTCAATGAAGCTCAACCAAAGTTGTTCAAAAAATTTAATTTCATTAAAAACTCTGGTTGCCATGGCAACCAATAGTAAAAAACATTAAAAATATTATTGTCCAAAACGACAGGGCCTAGAGCTTAGATATTTGGTGTGTAGCATTGTATAGTGGACCTCTACAAGTTTGATATAATTATTGCCCTTTGGTCATAATTGGCCCCGACCCCAGGGGTCACTTGATTTACATAGGCTTATATAAGAAATTTTTTAAAATCTTCTTGTCCAAAACCTCAAGGTCTAGAGCTTAGATATTTTGTATGTAGCATGATTGTCTAGTGGTCCCCTACCAAGTTCCTAGAAATTATTGCCCTAGGATCAAAATTGGTTTACTCAATTTCATATAGGCTTATATAGGAAAATTTTTAAAATCTTCTTGTCCGAAACCGCATGGCTTAGAGCTTAGATATTTGAGTTGTAGCGCTGTCTAGTGGACTTCTAACAAGTTTGTTCAAATTATGGCCCTGAGGTCAATATTGGCCCCGGGCCGGGGGTTTACTCTATTCTTTAATATGCTTACATAGAAAAATTACAAAAAAACGTCTTGTCAGAAAATACAAGGCCTTAAGCTTAGATATCTAACCCTTTGGCCCTGAGGTAGAAATTGGCCCCGCCCCTGGTCACTTGATTTTTCATTGGCTGATGATGCTTTTCCTCTTTTTCTGGTGAGCGATATAGGGCCATCTTGTTGACCTTATTATTGGATACACTTGGATAATGTGTGGCTACCTTGTGAGTACAAGATCATGAAAATTAGATATAAATATATAAATTGATGATGATGATAAAATAAACCTAATTAATTCTTTAGGATTTCATACTCATAAGGTCTGAAGTTGTTACCTCAAAGTGGAGCAAACAAACAGCAAAAGATGTACAAATACAGTATCAGTATAATTTAATGAAGAGAAATGAGTCACTGTGCAATATCTTCAGAAATTTGTCTTTGTGTGCTGAATTCAACTACAGCAACAATTAACTCTTTTAACATTTTAAGTAGTACTTAATTAGTAGCTATGTCAGTGATTACAGTATAAATAATACAATAACTTGTTCTAAGTATTTATTTCTGTGAGTTCTAGCTGTTTCTTGTTTCTATTCATTTGACATATCATATTTAAAGTGATTAATTAATTAATAATTAAACACTGTATTTCAGCTGATGCATAGTGATAATTTGCGTTTACCTGAGGTTGATTTAGCTGCTAAATGGAAAGAACTTTGCGCGGTAAATTTCTGTTACACTAGCCTCCTAGTCATAAATATAGAATTGTTGACATAGGTACACCCTCTTTATATAACAGAGTATGGTATGAAATTCTTCCCGAAACAGTATTGTCCATGGTACAGGAGACAGACACTCTACAACTGAATCAACATATCTGAAACTAATTAACACAAAAGCAATGCTAGCAATGACAAATCTATCTAAGTTTGTAATTATGTAGTCAATAAGCAAGTGGGATTTAGTTGATTTGAGGGACAATAATACGTTATGATTGACAATTTTGGCAATGAACAAGTTTAACATGTCAACTATATGTTAGCTAGAAAATTGTTTATAGCTAGAATTTTGACAAAATAATTCAACTTTAAATTACATATGTTTTTGCAAATACATATGTTTTTTAAACGCACGAAGGGACGTATTATGTTATGACGCTGGCGTCCGTCTGTCTGTCCGTCTGTCCGTTAGCAATTTCATGTCCACTCTGTAACTCTTTAAGCCTGCGAAGGATTTTGAAGAAACTTAACTCAAATGTTCACCCCACCGAGACGACGTGCAGAGTGCATTTTTCGGAAGGCTTGCTCTAAGGTCACACGTGTCAAATATGACTTATTTTGTGTGACAGTGTCTGCTCTTTATCTCTTTAAGCATGTTTTTGTGCGCATGAAATTCCATGGTTAAATGAAAGAATGCATATTCATGCATGAAAAGTACCCCAAAATAATGTTTTACAGTATCAAATATACCTTCGAGCGTATATTGCTCTGCCTTGCAGTGCCTCTGTCTAGTTTAGCTTTCTTAGTCAATTCATCCTAAAAGAGGATTTTGCAATTCAATTTGAAAGTGTAGCTGAAATAGTTGAATGCTTTTTATGATGATATTGCAGTACTAAAGGGTCTCAAATATTTCAAATGATGTGTTAAAATATTTCAGTCAGTAAACTGTTTTAATTATGAGGACATAAATATGTTACAATACTTTGTGTTTTTTATTTGATACAAGCATTAATGTTCTTCTAGATTACATTATGTTTTATCATACATGTGTATACCAGTATTCTCGTATTGTATTTGTAGATTCTGACTAGACTCAATGCCAAAGCTGGTATTGCTAATTTACCTTCATTAATCAATGATGCACAAAAAAAGGAGTTAGATGAAGTTATGAAGAAAAGTTTTGATGAATCAATTGAAGCCTGGGCAGAGCAGGATCGATTACTAGATCAAAGACTCACCAATGTTGAACATGAACTGACTGGTGTTAAGAGAAAATTGGATGATGTGGTGCAGTACACACAACAACCCAAGTGCCTGCACTTAGATGAAATTACAGGTATACATTTTTGCCATTTTGCTTTAAATAGGGTCTTTGAAATGATTGAATATATATGTGTAATGTGGATGGTAATCTGGTATGTTGGGTATTTACTACATGATATAGCTCTGTGAAGTAATTGACTATATATATATGTGTGATGTTGGTGGTATGTTGGGTATTTACTACATGATATAGCTCTGTGAAGTAATTGACTATATATATATGTGTGATGTTGGTGGTATGTTGGGTATTTACTACATGATATAGCTCTGTGAAGTAATTGACTATATATATATGTGTGATGTTGGTGGTATGTTAGGTATTTACTACATGATATAGCTCTGTGAAGTAATTGACTATATATATATGTGTGATGTTGGTGGTATGTTGGGTATTTTCTACATGATATAGCTCTGTGAAGTAATTGACTATATATATATGTGTGATGTTGGTGGTATGTTGGGTATTTACTACATGATATAGCTCTGTGAAGTAATTGACTATATATATATGTGTGATGTTGGTGGTATGTTAGGTATTTACTACATGATACAGCTCTGTGAAGTAATTGACTATATTTATGTGTAATATGGGTGGTATGTTAGGTATTTACTACATGATATAGCTCTGTGAAGTAATTGACTATATTTATGTGTAATGTGGGTGGTATGCTAGGTATTTACTACATGATATAGCTCTGTGAAGTAATTGACTATATTTATGTGTAATGTGGATGGTATGCTAGGTATTTACTACATGATATAACTCTGTGAAGTAATTGACTATATATATGTGTGTGATGTTGGTGGTATGTTAGGTATTTTCTACATGATATAACTCTGTGAAGTAATTGACTATATATATATGTGTGATGTTGGTGGTATGTTAGGTATTTACTACATGATATAGCTCTGTGAAGTAATTGACTATATTTATGTGTAATGTGGATGGTATGTTAGGTATTTACTACATGATATAGCTCTGTGAAGTAATTGACTATATTCATGTGTAATGTGGATGGTATGCTAGGTATTTACTACATGATATAACTCTGTGAAGTAATTGACTATATTTATGTGTAATGTGGATGGTATGTTAGGTATTTACTACATGATATAGCTCTGTGAAGTAATTGACTATATTTATGTGTAATGTGGATGGTATGTTAGGTATTTACTACATGATACAGCTCTGTGAAGTAATTGACTATATTTATGTGTAATATGGGTGATATGTTGGGTATTTACTACATGATACAGCTCTGTGAAGTAATTGACTATATTTATGTGTAATATGGGTGATATGTTGGGTATTTACTTCATGATACAGCTCTGTGAAGTAATTGACTATATCTATGTGTAATGTGGATGGTATGTTGGGTATTTTCTGCATGATATAGCTCTGTAAGGCAATTGATTATATTTATGTGTAATGGGGGTAGTGTGTTGGGTATTTACTGGTACATGATTTTGCTATGTAAAGCTTTACACAAATTATTTATTCATTTATTGCTCTGTAAACTATGTACCCAGTGATTATTTTCGCTATATTTACTGTCGTACATGGGCAGTTTCCCCTAGTAAAATTTCCTTAATTTACCCCTAAAATGGTCAAAATTTTCCCCTTACAAGATTACAAGAAATGTTTTCCACATGATCATGTAAAAAGAAGAAAAATACAACTAAATAATCACATATTCCATAGAAATAAATGTTATTATATATTCTCATTTTGAAATTTGTTGCACTAAATTTCCCCTTTTGGTGCATATGTATGGGTACTGTAGTAAGAAAAGTTTTGAAAAAAGTCACTGGTACCCGATGTGGTACTCTAACCTGCAACCTCATACTTGCATGTGGGTTTATGATTGTATTGGTATAAATGATCTAATGGGGTGTTTCATGTAGAGTGATTTAAATTCAATAGTTCAATGAATTGAATTTTCAGCTCTCAGATATAAATGTAAATGACATAAGACTATTACATGGTGCAAATCTCTGAGAATTGTGTTTATCATACCATGCAGTTTATTCTACAATCATTTCGCCAGAATATAATTCAGTCTTCACGAAAAACTTTCTCAAGCACTGGACATTCAGTCCAGAGAAAATGCAAACTTTACTGGACCGGAAGAACTTTTACTAGACCGAAAAGTGTACATAATTTGGCTAAAAAAACATATATTTCGAGAGTAATTAACATACTTCATTTTTTTGTTTTGAAACGTGGTAAATTTATCACTGAAAAACTTACTTAGGATAGATCATATGTTTTAGTTCACTCTAACAATTTTATTGAAGTTAATTCCTCTAACATATCCTATTTTTAAAAAGTGGTAATTTCTAATAATAGTTATTCTATTTATATTATCCATCTTCTTAATATTCTAATTTCAGATATTCAGAAAGTGCTCATGAATTTCTACAAGCACCATTTTAAGACCTTGCCAGTGTTGCCAGTGCTTGAAAACAAGGATGCAGCTTGTGAACTCCTATATGAATCTCCTACAATGCATAGCATTGTCGAAGGAAAGAAAGATGCTAAAGAAATTGAATGTTTTGGAAAAATATTTTACAAAGAGGATAAGGCCTATAATGAAATCTACATCACTGGTGATGCAGGTGTTGGCAAAACGTCTTTCTGTCGACATCTGTGTTTCTTGTGGTGTAATGTCAAGTGTGGCCAAAATATAGATAAAGAATACGAATACTTGTCTAAGTTTGACTGTGTGTTTTATATAAATCTACGTGATACTGAACATTATGATGTAGTAGATATGATAAAAGACTGTTATTTTAAGCACTATGACTTTAAAATTATTAATATCCTTAGTAAAAGTAAATGCCTCATTGTTCTTGATGGTCTGGATGAATGGAATCCAAAGAAAGATGGGAAGAAGACACACAAACTTCCTAAAAGAGAGCACTATGAAAATTGCGTCTATCTCACCACATCCAGACCACATCGAATAGAATATGTTCGTCTGTCAAGTAAAGATGTTGATCATCAAATTGAAATTTCTGGAATTCATGGAGAATCATTAGGCCGTTACATTGAAAAGATCCTAAATTATATGAATAAGTTACGTTTAGCAGAAAGAAAGCCATCTGATTTCATATCTGACATCGTGAAATGTGGTCTATCTGATGAAATATGCATCCCTATAATTGCATCTCAACTGGTGGTCTTATGGTATGAAAAGAAACTAGACGGCATGACCAGAACTCTTATATATGCCAACATCTTAGAGATGTTGTTTCAGAGAGCTGAACAGAGAGAAGTTGAGTTTCCACCATCTACAACATCTACATTACAACTTCCTGATTCTCTGTCAGGGCTCACATATTTAAATGAAAATGTTAGTTTATTGTATAATGTTTGTCATCTTTCATTTTGCTCAATGTTCAAACAAAATGAAAATGCTACAAAGCTTGTTTTTAGTAGACAACAGTTACAATCTAAACCATATTGTTTTACAAGAGGAGAAATTGATTTTTTATGTAAAATTGGTCTCATGTCCACAAATGAAGTTGTTGAATGTATTTCTGCTGAAAAACTGAAGATCAGTTTCATTCATAAAAGTTACCTTGAATTTTTCGCAGCATTGTTTATATCATCATTTGACTCTAATAATTTATTCAGGGATGTAACTAAAACATGGAAATGTTTAAATGATTTTGTACAATATGAAAACTTTTTTCTCTTACTTGCTGGATTTTCTTTGAATAGCATTAAAACATTGTTAGAGAATATTTACTTAGCATTATCAGATGATTTAACTTCATGCAGGAAAAATGTTTTATTTCACTATAGCAGATATTCTTACAGTAATCAACTCAAGTCATTACAGAAAATTGTTGTGAATTGTTTCAAGGAAGTCAGTACATCTAATGATAAAACTGTTGAATTAAGAATGGAAGATTTTCTTTTTGATAAATATTCCCAAAATATTGATATTTTGAAAAGACTTTTATTGCTAAATACAACAAATGTGAAATCTTTACATTGTGATAAAAGTGAATATTTTGATGAATTTGATGAGATAAAAAATCTGCAATGTATAAATATTGTTGAAGTGTCATCTGCTGATTATGTAAAGTTCACTCAGTGCATGTTACAAAATAAATCAACTCTGCACACTGTTTGTATTGAAGGTGGTTATATATTGATACCAGAATTACCTGTGAGAAGTCTCCATCATCTGACATCATTGTCTCTGTATCATGTTAAAATACAACATAACAGTTTACATTATCTGGTGAACTTTCTGTCTGACAATGTTCTCATTGAAAATATAAAATTGTCTGTTGTGTCTTGTGTTAATCACCAGGATGATGATAGTGACTGTACATTGACTCTAAATCTTCCACAACATACAAAACTCACTTCATTATGTCTGCAGTTAGTTAATATTTTATGTAACAATGTAAATAATTCTAGTTTACAGTCCGTCACATTGTCTACATTCTCTGAGAGGATTGTTAGACTTTGTTATAGTGATTTATTTAAATGTTTGAATTATTCACAACTTGAACATCTTGATATCTATAGTTCCTATTATTACATGTTAGATAACAAAACACTGAAAACATTGACGTCTGCAGTGAAATCTCTTCCATGTCTCAAGTCACTAAGACTGGTGTACATGAAGTTAACTGATGATGTTTTATTACAACTACATCCTCAGGTAACACAAGTGAAGATAGAGCTGTATGATGTCACAATGAGTCGTCAATGGTTTCATTGTTTTGTTGAAAGTTGTGTAAATAATTCTGAGATAAAAGTTAAGTTAGATTGCTGTCATATTACATCAGTTGATGGAGAAACTCACAGTGTACTGTCAAAGGAGGAGTCTGTGAAATACATGTCTGAACATCTTGAATCAATATCTACAATAAACATCACACATAAAGATGATACATGGTTACACTTTGAAACAAGTAGTTGTCAGTAAATGTTTTTGTTGTGTTTTTGTAAACATTTCATGTAAAAAGTTGGCTTTATAAGCGACTTTGATGAACGCGTCAACAAAATGATAGAATTTCACGCGAACAAAAATGATCATAACTTTTTTATTTCTCAACGGAAACATGTCATGTGACCATTTATTTTCTTAATTAGATCATTTCCTACAAGATGAGACACATTTTGATGTGAAATTGGGAAAAAAGCTGTTTTTTTGCATTTTCGGTGATTTTAATGATTTTTTAACTTAATTTTTTTTTTCAAAAAAAAGTTTTCAAAAAAAATTTTTTTTGTTATAAAATGTTTCATTTGGACTTTTGAAGATACATTATAACATTATGCAGATTTTTATGCTATTTAAATAAAAAAATAAAAGATTTTCCTGAAATGTAGGCCTACATTCTGGGCAGTTGTTTTGTCTACAGTGATATTATTTCTTCATTCTCTTTAGATTCAAATTGTTTCAACTTGTTATTTGTTGAGTTATTGACATTTACTATAATTGTTATGTATGAAATAAATCAAATTGAAATGTTTTTGACAAAATGTATTTATAAATAGACTTCTTAAGTTCTGGAACAATTACTTGAATTAGTTCGTTATTCTCTTGATATGTTTTATTGATTTCTAACAAATGTAGTAACAAATATTTTTTGTTTATTATTTTGAACTTATTTAATGCCTATATTGTACAATAAACATATGAACTTTACATTTTTCTTAGTTTTAACTTGATTATAAAACATAAGTAAACACACAACATAATATTTGTGGTGGTATACGTATGTAATTGTCAGAATTAGTTGATCACAGTTTCTCTATAAACGAGTCAACCAAAAAAAAACAAGATGTGGATGAACATAAGATCAAAGTAGATAAAGAATTATAAAAGAAATTTCACACCTACACCTACATGATACACATCTACATGACACACACCTACATGACAAAAACCTACATGATACACACACATACCTACATGATACACACCTACATGACACACACACACCTACATGATACACACACACACACCTACATGATACACACATACACCTACATGATACACACACACACCTACATGATAAAAACCTACATGACACACACCTACATGATACACACACACACCTACATGATACATGCATACACCTACATGATACACACCTACATGATACACACCTAAACCTACATGATACACAAATACACCTACATGATACACACCTACATGATACACACATACACCTACTTGATATACACACACACCTACATGATACACACACACACCTACATAATACACACATACACCTACATGATACACACATACACCTACATGATACACACATACACCTACATGATACACACATACACCAAGATGATACACACACACACCTAAATGATACACACACACCGACATGATACACACACTTACACCTACATGATACACACACACACACACCTACATGATACACACATGCATGATACACACATACACCTACATGATACACACCTACATGATACACACATACACCTACATTATACACACACACACCTACATGATACACACATACACCTACATGATACACACCTACATGACACACACATACACCTACATGAAACACACCTAGATGATACACACATACACCTATATGATACATACCTACATGACACACACATACACCAAGCTGATACACACACACACACACCAACATGATACACACATACACCAACATGATACACACATACAACTTCATGATACACACATACACCCACATGATACACACCTATACCAAATCAACATGATACACACCTACACGCACATGATACACACCTACACACATATGATACACACCTACTCCTACATGATACACACCTACACTCACATGATACACACCTACACACATATGATACACACCTCCACGCACATGATACACACCTACACACATATGATACACACCTACTCCTACATGATACACACCTATACCAAATCAACATGATACACACCTACACGCACATGATACACACCTACACACATATGATACACACCTACTCCTACATGATACACACCTCCACGCACATTATACACACCTACACGCACATGATACACACCTACACGCACATTATACACACCTACACGCACATTATACACACCTACACTCACATGATACACACCTACACACACATGATTCAAACCTACACGCACATGATACACACCTACACTCACATTATACACACCTACACTCACATTATACACACCTACACTCACATGATACACACCTACAAGCACATTATACACACCTACAGGCACATTATACACACCTACACTCACATTATACACACCTTCACTCACATTATACACACCTACACGCACACCTACACTCACATTATACACAACTACACGCACATGATACACACCTACACTCACATTATACACACCTACACTCACATTATACACACCTACACGCACATGATACACACCTACACGCACATTATACACACCTACACGCACATTATACACACCTACACTCACATTATACACACCTACACTCATATGATACACACCTACACGCACATTATACACACCTACACGCACATGATACACACCTACACTCACATTATACTCACCTACACGCACATGATACACACCTACACACACATGATTCACACCTACACGCATAATTATGATACACACCTACACGCACATGATACACACCTACACGCACATTATACACACCTACACGCATAATTATGATACACACCTCCACACACATGATACACACCTCCACACACATGATACACACCTCCACACACATGACACACACCTCCACACACATGATACACACCTACACGCACATGATATGTCTCTTTAAACAATATTAACCAATCAGAAATCACATAACATTTATAATAGCTATGGCGGTGTACGATGAAGAAATTTCGATTCAAAAGTTTAAATCTCGATTTCCCGAATATTTGCGTCTTCTGTAAGAGTTTGTATAATATTATCTGTATTAATTTATTTTATTGTTCTCTTTAGGACATACCGGTCAATTTCACATATGATCGACTGACAATCTTGCATTAGTATGTGAACTTAGTCCATTCTAATGTAGCCACATTTTTTCCGACCAAACGAAATCGTGTCAAATTCTAGCGTTTCTTGTTCGATTTCTCGGTAACGGATTGGTCTAGGGACTCAGTTTTGGTCTTATTTTGTTAAAAGATATATAAAGGAAACCGCTGCAAACTTTGATTTGAAGAATTCGTCCGTATTGCTTCATAATTTTATGTTTTGTAAAGGTTGCTCATTCACCGAAACGAAAAGTTATACGCCTTCTTATAGTATATATACCTGTTGAATAAACAGGTGATGTGTTCATGTTATATACAGATGATGTGTACATGTTATATACAGATGATGTGTACATGTTATATACAGATGATGTGTACATGTTATATACAGATGATGTGTACATGTTATATACAGATGATGTGTACATGTTATATACAGATGATGTGTACATGTTATATACAGACGATGTGTACATGTTATGCACAGATGATGTGTACATGTTATACACAGGTGTTTTGTACATGTTATACACAGGTGTTTTGTACATGTTATACACTGATGATGTGTTCATGTTATATACAGATGATGTGTACATGTTATATACAGATGATGTGTACATGTTATACACAGGTGTTTTGTACATGTTATACACAGATGATGTGTACATGTTATACACAGATGATGTGTACATGTTATATACAGATGATGTGTACATGTTATACACAGATGATGTGTACATGTTATACACAGGTGTTTTGTACATGTTATACACAGATGATGTGTTCATGTTATACACAGGTGTTTTGTACATGTTATACACAGGTGTTTTGTACATGTTATAAACAGGTGTTTTGTACAAAACATTTTTAATGTTTATTCAGGCATCGATTTCATTATTTCAAAGGTAAAACTGAGTTGTAATCGTTGTTAGAGGGGTGCATGAATCCGTTAAACAATCATGTTTAATAAATTATAGAGATAATTCTATTTAAAACTCTCTTGAGAAAACCCTATAAGATTGTGCAAATACTGTGATTTTGCACTTTTTGTAAATTTATTATAGCATTTCGTTTTAGATTGAGCTTTACACACTTTAACAGTACTACAAGTAATGAGGATCGGTTTGCATTGAGGGAAGTAACTCTTGCATATACGCTAAATAGAAAGACAAGAAACTTTGAGTATCTGCCCATTATATATACATTTGTTTATTTGAGATTTACGCCCGTTATCGGCAGTCTGAGTCATATGAGGCAGACAGTTCACCTATCCATCGTTCCTGAGAAGAACCAATTCTAGACTTCTGTCTTCTGTAAGCAACTGCCTACTTTCTCACATAAAGAGACATGGTTGGTAGCGGGCCTCGAACCCACGACACTCTATCAGTGAGATGTTACAATGATTTCAGGTCAACGATCTAAACCACTCGATCACGGAGGATGCACACAAAGTCATACGGGTAAACTTGTGTCTCTTGTAAAATATTTGTTGAGTAAAATTATGTGGCAGTATTAATTGTGTATGTAAAGTGTACTATAAGCATATACATTAAAACCCTGAAAACCGGACTCCAAGAAAAACGGATTTTTTTTAATTCGCAATTAATCAAAAGTTCTCATAAAGCCGGAATTTTCAGAACACCGGACCATAAACTTGTATGAAAGATGAAGTCTTTTGTTATTCATTGAAAGTATAACAATATCATATGTATGCGTTACATATTACACACAGCGCATCATATATTACATAATATACAGAGTAAATCATATACTACATAATTTAAATAACACATACCGTCGCCGTAATTCTATAATTCATAAAGAAATTTAGTATTGGTGTACTTGTTTATAATGTCTTAAAAACTGTATATTCGAAACAATGGGAGTCATTGCATTTTCATTTGTAATAACATACGACATTTGTAATAACATACGACATTTGTAATAACATACGACATTTGAAATAACATACGACATTTGTGATAACATACGACATTTTTAATAACATACGACATTTGTAATAACATACGACATTTGTAATAACATACGACATTTCGGAACAAAATTGTCTCTTCCATGGAGGAGTAGAAATGAAATACAACATTTTGTAATTTAATAGCGCTTTAATTCTGAACTTATACAACCTTTTATAAGAATATGATTTAGTTTTCAAACACATAAATCGAGCGAAACAAAACATTGAAATTATTAAAGATGTTCGATATGACATATTTATGGAAATATTGAAACTTTACAAGCCCATGAGCTGATGATAAATCGCTCTATCAATACAACAAGTGATTATACAGCCAAAATGCGTTAAGTTGAGCAATTCTGGGATTTTTGTCTCATTATATTTACAAACAAAAATGTTATTTTGTCAATAAATTGAATTCTGGTATCTTTTTCATGCCATATTATCAACATATAATCGTGTATAGGTATATATTATGTATGTAAGCTAATTGTAGGACGATTGATTGGCAGATTAACAAGTTTCTCGTAATTTAAGTCACGGTAACGTAATTCACATTCACTACTAATTTATTGAATATGAAGTATCAATTATCATAAACTATGATATTAGTTGATATTTTCATAAACCTTACGCAATAGAGGTTTAAACAGAGTTGAGAGTTACATGTTTTAACGCGTTTTTCTGGTGTGTGATGCCTAGTAACGTAATTCACAGAACAAGATTGTTAGTGCGAAAATCTGTTTTAGCAAGAGTGTGGTACCTACTACTAACATGGTATGATAAATTACTTTTTGATTTCGTGATCTACATATGTCAGTGATGTATAAAATAATGTTCTACTGGTTTTAGTATCAAAAGCATAGTTAAGGCTAATAATCCTAGAGTAGACTGTTCCCTATTAAATCTCGGAACACGAACACCACCGAAAGTCAAATCCAACAGTGTCTTGATAAACTTCTAACTTGGTCGAATCAAATTTGTTTCAAATTTTCAAACAACACAAAACCAAATTTCTGCATTTCTGCATTATACGTCGTATGCATCCAGAACCAAACCTCAATCTGGACAACACACCAATTTAGGTTGTACCAGAATTTAAATTTCTAGGAGTACTAGTCATATTTGACTCAAAGCTTACATTTATTAATCATCATAAATACCGGAAGGCTCTGAACCTCTTAAAAGAAGTTGCCCACACTGATTGTGGAGCTGACAGAAAAGTACTTTTACGTGTATATACAGTTGAATCTCGTTATCTCAAATTTCTAGGGACCGTGGAAATTAGTTTGAGATAACCGAAATTTGAGATAAACAAATACTGTATAAAAATATATGTTTTAAAGTATTTGTCTACACGCACGTACAGTAGCCTTTATCTAAAATTACAATACATGTATGATTACGTTTCGCTTGAATAAAACATGTGCATACGTAGAGAAGAAACAAAATAATTATGTATCTATTCATAATAATTAATATTAACAATTAATGTCCCAACATAAAATACTTATTTACAAAATTTCTTGTAAGAATTTGAAAAAAAACGGAGCGTCTAGCTTTACATATTTTCGGATGTGTACGCATTCCGTACATAATGTAAGATGAATCCGTTCGTTGCGACGTCGATCACGATCACGATTATTTTTATCAAGCTAAGATCATTTTACAAAGATTTGAATCCAACACTGTCATAGGTGGCAAGTAATCGTATTTAATTTTCAAGTTAAACCTACGAGTATCCTAGTATTCGGATACTCACCGCAGCCGAAGTTATACGTGGTGCGTATTTTTTTACCTTACCTACCATAATTTTAGTTAAGTCAAATAACAGGTATGATTATCATGCTACACTACACGTGTGCTCTCTGTTTGTCACACGATTATAAATCTCCCGAAGCCTTTAAATTGTTCAATTAGCAAAATGTCATGATAGGTGTGAAAGCGTCCATTGTTCGCTGGTCTGCTCCAACTTTGAGATAAACAACTCAAACTACATGCTAATTAGAATCACGGGGACAAAACTTTAGTTTGACATAAACGAAATTTTGAGATAAGTGAATTGGAGGTAAGCGGATTAATTTCATATAGAGAAAGAGCAAAAAAATCGGGACCCAACGAAACAGTTTGACATAACCGAAATTTTGATATAAGCGAGTTTGACATAACGAGATTCAACTGTAAATCTCTTATTCGTTCAAAGTTGGACTATGTATTCATTGTATATGGATCAGCTAGGAAATCATATCTTTAATGCCTTGATTCAATACATAACCATGGTTTAAGACTAGTCCTTGGACCCTTTAAAAAATCCCCTGTAATTAGCCTATATGCTGCAGCAAACGAACAACCCCTTTATTTTAGACGGCAAAAACTAGCCGCTCAGTGTATTTTAAAAACTTATATCAAACTGGTTTAACCCTACACACCAAGTTGTTTTTAAATCTTTATTTAAAACTTTGTTGACACGGAAACCAAACGTAAATCCACCATTTGGTATCCGCACGTCTCAATTCCTTGAGGACTTCCTTGTGAATTGGAGATTCATTGCTGAATACGGAGTTCAAGGTATTCCGCCCTGAACACTTATATAGGCAGGAATTTGCTTCGACCTCACAGGTGACAAAAGGTCTGACACAGACAGAAGCACTATCCAAACCAAATACCATGATAACAAGAAGGAAGGCAATCAGAGACATCTGTCAGCAAGCAGAAGCAGCCTCATAATGGTTATGAGAGAAGAGAGAGAGCAGCGATGGGCAGCTTAACCAATTCTTGGCTAAGACTGATCACCTTGGTCGGCGCAATTCTGGAGGATGTCGTGGACCGCGCCGAAACCGAGGAAGGAGCTGTCCACCTGATGATAGGACTGGCGCAATGAACATCAAACATTGTATTTGGGTGACCTGAAAGAAACTTACCATTGACATCAACCCATTTATAGTGATCGCTCTACAGACGGTGATATTGTTGCAGATGAAGCAGTATCTGGTATAGTTTTTGAATGTCATCTTCCAGACAAGTCCTTTGGTTTTTCAGCTGAAATGAAGACCATCGATATTGCCCTCAATCTTGCCCGAAGAATCAGATCGTAATTATTTCATCAGACCCTGAATAAAATAAATTTCGAAAGTCCCCCTGTCTGTGATATCCTCGGACGAATCTCTTATCTATATGTATCCAAAGAATTTGTATTCTGCTGGATCTCTGGTCACATGGGTAATAAACGTAATGATAGGGCTGATACAAGTGCTAAGTCAGCTGTGACGTTTCCGATTTCAGAAGTCAAAATTTCATACGCTGATTTTAAATCTTCTGTTTTTACTTACATCCGATCTTCCTGGCAATCAGAATGGGATGCCAACATTGACAATAAACTTCGCTCTATCAAACCAACCCTCGGCGAATGGCATGCTCTTACGTACAGGTCCAATCGTCGAGAAGAGGTAATATTATCTAGATACAAAGTCGGTCATTCACGTACGTTTAACTCATTATTGGCTTTTCACCTCAGACATGTTCTTGTTCACTGCATCGACCTTCAGTCAACATTTCTTTTTATCGGTGGTCACATACATCAGAACAAAACCCCCGCAGTGTCCGAGAATTTGGGCAGTGTACGTAAGGGTTAGATCCTCTTGACTGCGGCATATGTACCATGATAGAGATTTCTATTCCCTAATAACAGTACGGGGTCGTGGGCAACTCCAACTAATGTTTTACTTCAAACTACGTTTTAACATTTTACAAACGTCTTTGTGTCTATTGAACATACGTGTGTCGTACTTACCATGGATTCATAAATTGATTTTGTGCATGTAAATATATAGTGCTTATTTATGTTTAGTTAGTCAATCATACGGACAAAGTAGTCCCTGAGGAAAATTGATATATGTACATGAACATTGTATTTGTTCAATTGTTTAATTCAATCTATTGTTTATAAAGCCGTTCTCCATATTTGAGGCAATAGTCGCTCGGTATACGACTTGAAACACGTTACAGTATTTGTCCAACTTGTATATGAAAGAAACGGATAATATAATGTCTGCTTGCTGACTGATCATGGGTAAATTGCTCGAGAAATTTAATTTAGTTTTTTCTAAGCTGACATACATATTTACATAGATAAGTATTGCTTATATCAGCACAGTATCTAATTATAAAATGTCGTAAAATGTTTGTTTCTATTTTTTTCTGAATTCATGTTTTATTCTTAAATGGCGTATATTGAAAAACAGCTTTATGATGCCATTACCATGGTACATTCATGTGCTTTGCGAATTGCATAGTTCAATACAATATAAAACAATAATGAATGAAGTTTGATATCAGATTTTGAAGATGATGATTAAGCGAAAGATATTCAACGCGAAAAATTATGAAATTATTGTGTGTCTTTTACTTGTGAAATTACTTTCAAGAACACACTTTAATCTATTTAATCGCGTCAAAAATGTGATCATAATGTTGTGAAGATAAGCATAGTTTTGTATTTTGTATTGTTTATCCATGATATTTACACATTTTGTCTTCCCAATCACCAAAGAAAATATACGACATTTTGGAAGGACAAAAAAAAGACCGATGAAAATACGACAAAATATCATATGCTTTTTCTGAACTATCTGACTGGTTACAGAAACGAGGGTCTTCGCAAAATACGTATCTAAGTTAGGTGCTTCGAAAAAGATGAAAAAAAATTTCGCCAAATTTATCACACGACATTTTAGAATTACGGCGACGATACGGTATACATATACAACACATCATGAATTACATATTAAACACACAGTACAATATATATATCATCTTATACCTGTCACAACATGAATAACATATCAAACACACAGGACAATATATATTACATATGACACACACGGTAGATCATGTATTATATATAACACACACAGTACATCATGATTTATGTAGAACACTCACAGTATATCATGTATTATTTAGAACACACAGTACGTCATGTATTATATATAACACACAGTACATCATGTATTATATATAACACACAGTACATCATGTATTATATATAACACACACAGTACATCATGTATTATATATAACACACAGTACATCATGTATTAAATATAACACACAGTACATCATGTATTATATATAACACACAGTACATCATGTATTATATATAACACACAGTACATCATGTATTATATATAACACACAGTACATCATGTATTATATATAACACACACAGTACATCATGTATTATGTAGAACACACACAGTATATCATGTATTATGTAGAACACACAGAGTGTATTATGTATTATGTAGAACACACAGTACATCATGTATTTTATATAACACACAGTATATCATGTATTATGTAGAACACACACAGTATATCATGTATTATGTAGAACACTCACAGTATATCATGTATTATGTAGAACACACACACTATAATATGTATTATGTAGAACACACAGTACATCATGTATTTTATATAACACACACAGTATAGCATGTATTATGTAGAACACACAGTATATCATGTATTATATATAACAAACACAGGACATAATGTTTTATGTAGAACACTCACAGTATATCATGTATTATGTAGAACACATAGCTTAAAGCACTCGTACAGCTATGAATCCTGCAGTTATAAGATGTCTTTTTTTGTATCATTGTTTGACGGGTTTTCAATACCAGAAGTATTTAAACACGCCCTATGTGGAACAAATATCAATAAATTCGGAACTTGCATAACATTTCTCACAGACTGATTTATTGATAGTTATTTAAAATTTATGTTAAATTTTATTTTCAAGATAATGAATAACTGACGTATAATCGAACTTAGTGATCAATGACAGTCAATACGTAAAATGGACCAGTTTTCGATGACATCAAAAATGAAGAGTAATTGAGACAGAGATGGTCCTAAAGTATAAGGTATAACACAGAATTATATGAAAACCTTGTTATGTGAATATTATCTATCCTACGCTGCTTAATCAATTACAATTAATATTTTACGATGCGTAAGTGTGCTAGCCAGAATGACAGAGCATTTTGACTTACAGTTATACAATCTGTCTTACTCTATTAGTGGTCCCTGACATGATGTGATAATACGTGATCATGATACCAAGCATTTAGTGATAACACATTTCATGGTACCCGACATGTCGTGATAACACATTTCATGGTACCCAGCATGAAGTAATAACACATTTCATGGTACCCAGCATGCAGTTTTTATGCAGTAAATTTTAGAACAAATTTTCTTAAACCAATTAAGATAATAATTAGTAGAATTATGTAATTTTAATATTTTTTCATTTTCGACATGTAATTTTGTGACTCTTGTTAAAGTCAATGCATCAAAAGCATTTTGTAGCCACAGGGTAAGAACTTATTATATGTGATTTTAATTGTTTAAGACATCCTTGTATTGAATTGCAGTAATTATGTCTTTTTATAAATAATATAATGTTTAGAATAGTAATTCAATGGTTTTATTGTTGTAAACAAACCGACCGTCGGCTTATCAGATATTTTTAACGTTAACTGTTTTTGATTTGCCAACTTGGTATGAACAATTTTGTAACGCGGTTCTTTTTTGGTTCAAACCAATTTTAGGGATTTGTTTAAAGATGTGTCCTTCCATGGTAAAGCCACTCTTGAAATTGACTTTACATGTGTTTAATTTATTATTCTCAAAATAAAGAAATATAAAGGACACATCTTCTTGACATTTTAGGTAAGAAACAAAACTTGTGCAGCAAAACGAAAGCGTGATTTTCCTGTAGCGTAAAATAGCGGGAAAATCACGGCACAAAACAGTGATTACACAGTTCATGGTACCCAGCATGAAGTAATTACACGTAGCACAGCACCTGACGAGACGGGTATTATATATCCTGAACAGCTTCCCTGGATTTCATATTGGCGTTGACCAGTACTAACAACAATTTATCCGTTATGTACTAACAAGCTACCCATATAATTCAGAGGTGAAGGACAATTTAACACAAAGACTGTAATATCTTCAGCCAAATTTGTCTCGGACAGTGTGAGCCTCGTCTGGGGTACAACACCTTAAAATTTTATTCGTGCAGTAGACCAACGCTCGCTCTAACCTATGAGCTAATTGGACAGGCTTAAATGGACTTATGTACGTATTTGAAGTCCACACTGGTAAAGACTAATTAGAAATATACGAAATAACTTAAAAATTAAGCGTAGATAAACATAAGTACTATTATTTAACCATTACATCAGATTCTATTGTAATTGATCATTTTAAAAAACAAATTAGATAGCTTCTATTATGAAAGTAATATTCTACTCAAACAATTTCTTAAACCATCATACATTTTCTAACACATCTCCAAAATTGATTATAAACAGGCTGGTTTGTATGGTGGCTGATTTATGCCTTGTCGTATTTTCGCTTTTTCGCCACAACAAAGCGAAAATGCGAAAAAGCGAAAATACGACATGGTCAACTTTCGCTTCGTATCTTTGCATTGTTGCATTTTTGCATTGTCGTGGCGAAAAAGCGAAAATACGACAGATGAAGGGCGACGATACGACACCAAAGATGTGTCGTGTTTTCGCCTAACATCTGTCGTATCTTTGCTTTTTCGTGGCGAAAATGTAACAATGCAAAAACACGACGAAGTCGTCATTGTTAAAAAGCAATTATTTGGCCATAAAACTGTGAAAAACTGAATTATAATAAGCGAATAAAATAATAAGCGTTTAAAATTTGGACTACAAAAGTCGTGTGCATTTTGCAATTGTTTAGTCTACCGCAATCATTTGTGTAAAAGTCGAACGTGCGTATCAGACGCAGGCCAAACATCTGTGACAGTCCAGGGAAAATATTTCAATGTATAAGACACATGTACATTTAAGCAAAGATATATGGCCAAAGAAATGAAGAGAAAATGAAAAACATAGGCGCCATTTTGTTTGTTTTGTGCTAAGTAATCCGGGAAAAGTACGGAACCGTATTGTATTTTAGATAAACTTTACGAAAGATTTATTTCCCTTGTGTGCAAAGCTTGTCTCCGGTTAACAATTAAATTCAGCTTGTTTCGATTTTGACCGTTTTCAGCCGCGGAAAATTCAGTTCGAGCAGAAAAATAATAAAAACGTGCAGAAATCAATCTTCAGCGGGCGGGGTCATCCCAATATTCCGGACTTTTTTCTCATAAACAAAAAGATGCGATAGTTCGAAAAGTGCGATAGTTCGAAATTTTCGGACGTTCCCGTGGCATTTCGAATTATCGCAATTCAATAGTATTTAAAGGTACCACACAGCTGTCAATAATGGCCACACCACCTTTACCAGTTTTACGCTGGCTTTTGAAAATTAAATCATTGTAACATACAGCATGGTAGTTATAATCACTAGAGATACTATCAAAAAAGAACATATTATGAGAAAACAACCAATGTTCTGAGAGACCAGCAATACTTATATTACGTTTGTTCAAAATTCACACAGGTAAGGTGCGCTTGACATAATTAGAATGTTGACACTTAGCTGCTTGTGACGATTTGTAGATTTTTGAACATTCCGATTGAGACGATTCCGTATAGCAATTCGTAGAGTTCGTTGGTACGGTATCACCTTGATGAACTACGTAAACGGAATCCGAAGTTACCAAATTTGACGTACTTGGAGAGTTTGTGACGTCTGTTTGTGTCGATTCTGGACTTATTATGCTATTTAGACTTGCTATGGTTACAATTTGTTCAGAGTCTAAAAAGGCTTCAAGGTGCCGTACACGATCATCTGTTTCCTCAAGCCGGCACATTAATGAGTTGCTGATACTGTAAGCATTGACAAATCTACATGTTGTACTCTAAACATCAACCAAGTATACCTTTATACGTGTGTATATGATACTGTAAGCATTGGCAAATCTACATGTTATATTGTAAACATCAACCAAGTATACCTTTATGCGTGTGTATATGATACTGTAGGCATAGACAAATCTACATGTTGTATTGTAAACATCAACCAAGTATACCTTTATAAGTGTGTATATGATACTGTAGGTATTGACAAATATAGCTTGAAATACTGCATATAACAAATGGAGTTTGTGGTGAGAACGGTAAATGAAAATATCTTGAATTGCCTTCAGTTGTAGTACTGCTGATATTGTTTTAATCTTTTGCAATATTATTCAACAATAGATAATTATTCATGACGAAATGTCTGATAAAAACAGATTCCAAACACAACGTAAGCGATGATTCAAATGTTCCACACGACACGATATTCAGTACCTTTCTTGTGAATACATTGAGTCTTGAGATAAATTTATCAACGGATGCACAGTCTGACTTACACCCACACGATTGTTTTTATGATTTGACATATCTAAGTAACCGTTTTATAGAATGTATCGTTCTTGCCATGTAATTGAAGGCTGTGTTTCATAACCTACAAATATACAAGGCATAAACAGTTTTTAGCATATATTGTATAACAAATTATATTTTGTTATCTAAATGCTTATTTATATCAATGTGTATCATGTCGTTATCATGATGGTGTTTGTAGCAACGTTAAATGTCGCATCGACGCTAAATGTCGCATTTGACGTTATATGTCGCAAGGCTGACGCTAAATGTCGCAACCAACGCTAAATATCGTAAAACATCCTGACGCTATATGTCGCATCAGTAACGCCAAAAGTCGCAACAAATAGTACTGACGCTATTTGTCGCAACATCAACGCCAAATGTCGCACTCCTTTATCAATCTCTATAATGTTGAGCTATCGTTACCGCTACGCTCCCAAATGACTGTTCATTCGTTCATGTTAATGTATAGTATATCCCCCCAAGTTAATCACATTTGCTCGTTATGATTGGGGATCTTATTTTCTATCTTGGCATTTATTATATATCGCCGTTGCCTGTGTGTGCATGTGTGTGTGTGTTGACAGAACGGGGTGTGATGGCCAAGAGGTAGAGTAACGAGGAGTGATTGCCCGGTGGTAGACTATTCACTTTTAGAAAGGAAGGTGTATGGTTCGAATCCTACCAGTTTATTGACGGACATCTATGCTCAAAGTTTAAAGGAACGCCGATACATGTATATCTATATACAAAAGGTCATACCTATTGCAGGATCTCGTAAAACAAACTGGCTTAGCTATTATGTATACTCTTATTCTTATTCCAAGCTTAAAGGACTTACGTCCAACACATACATCGACTTACTTTTCACTCAGTTTGAAGAATTGCCATATTAAGGAACTGTTTTCACTTGTCTTAAAGACACTTTTATTAAACGGTAGAGAGTTAAGGTTTTCGAAGTGTTAAGGATCGTATTTTAAATAATGTCATTCTTTTTTATATCCATTAAGACATTTACGGGTGAATTTTAAAAAAAATTTACAGTCTGTTAAAAGAGTTATAACCATTTTTGTTCCTCTACCCCTAACGTAAAGTTGTACCTCAAAATCAAATGAAGTCACCTTTATGAAAATTGGCCTATCTCTCTAACAGATGAAACAATAAATGAAAGAATGTGTATAAGTCTAAGGGTAACCAATATTTAGTCAATTCAAATTGTTAATACGAGGTTTGGAAATACTATGTTGTAGAAAAAGTGAAAAATGTAACTCAGCCCCTTTAAGATTTAGTCAAGATTTTAGCCTTTTACCAAAAAGTAACAAATTGATAAATATCATTAAAATAAACACTAAAGCAGGGCAGCAGCTGAAATTTTCTCAAAATTAGCTACTATGTGTGTATTATATCTACACTAAATTTTAAAAAGTCTCACCGTCCAGTTTTGAAAAAAAATGTGTCAGAAATCCATAGTTACTTGATTTTCGTTAATTAACCATGTATAAATTCCAACGAACTAGACAAAAAAATTTGGAATAAATATTTTCTTCAATATTACTATAAAAATTCATGTTCTTAATACGAAACGTTACCTAAAAACGAAAAAAAAGAAAAAGTATGGTCCCAGTGGGGTTTGGACCCATGACCCTCAGGAATATGTCAATATGTCAGTAAAGTTCATGAAATCGAGTACTCTTCAAAATCGAGGTTTCGAATTAGAGATTGAAATCCTTAAGACAGAGAAAGTCAGCAATGAACAACAAGTGAAAAGCGAATCATTTTATTTCTACTAAACCTCAGAAATTATAGTTACATGTACGTAACGATATGTTTCTACATAAATATAAGGTAAAAATAGTCAAGATAAGTTCAATGTCGTATACTTTGTCACACACAAAAAGAGTACAAATCACTAAAGCCTTTTTTATTGGCCAAATAATGCTAGAAATGTGAACATTTTCTGACCATAGGGTTACTGTAAGCTGCATTGTGCAACAACAGTAAGACTGGAAAGGTATATGTTTCTTGTTCTTTTTTAATGTTTTTACGGAAGAATAAATGCACCATCGCATAACGATTTTACGGAAGCCTCAAAGGGACATCAATTGGAGAAAATATGTACGGAAGCCTCAAAGGGACACCAGATGTGAGAAAATATTTACACATGTCGACAAAATTAAAGCGATAAACCTTAATCTGTTAGGTGTTCTCGCCTTAAATTTCTCGAATTGATGTAAAAATATATAGCATTTTACCTTATTTTTTATGTATAGACAGAAGTTTTGCGTATTTCGCGAATTACTTTGTCGAGTACATTTTCGTTAACTTTTTATTGAAAAAACTTAAAGTGCAATACTTAGAAAATGTTGCAATTGACGTCTAAGTATACTCGTAGTCATGATTTCTTTTTTAACTTCGCAACGTAAACATTTCGCAAAGACAAAAGCACAATTCGCATTTCGTATATTTTATGACGACTTATCAGTTTGTAAGTGGCATCTCGAAATAATGAATGCCCGAAACTGTAACATACATACGGATCAGTGGACATGGAACACTGCATTAGAAAGGTAAGCGCTCCGATTTGTTTTTAATTTGCTTGTTATATATTATAATTATTTGTTTCATTGGTGTTAACGCTGTTTTTCAACGATATTTCAGTTTCATACGACGGTTGGTTTACCAAACAGTTTTTTGTCAGACTGTAGCTAACCACTACTAACTTGTCCATACTTAATGAGCAGACAAAGTATTCTCCTACGGAGAAACTGATAAGATTGACTTTGTCACAATTTTCGTAGTAAATTATAACCTGCCACAATCAGGATTCAAAGTTTGGAAACAGACCTTGGACATTTCGTATTGACTTCCGTTTTTGCCGATTTTGACATATTTAACAGCATATTTTATGTTTGATTTTTACCGGGAGAAGCTTATCAAATACAGACAAACATATTTTGGGGGTATATCGTTCTTTAAGAAAGATATGTTTTTAATCAGCTTGATATTCTATTGACAACGTTGTGCACGGGGTCAACATTTCTACGCGATGAGTTACAGTAATATTATATTCGCTTGTAAAGCTGAACGTGTCTTTATTTATGAATATATAAGTTGTTCAAGGAAGTAAAATTTACCAAGTATAATTTTATTGTGGCACAGATTGAGAACATGTGCATGCTCACCGGAACTCGAACCCTGGATCATCGGGAATGCCATTCCGCAGTTCTATGTTCATTATGAACCAAATGAGATGGAAATATTGAGATATTTTATGTTAACATATAACCATGGGTATTCTTTGACATAAAAGGATTCCATGATGTGGCAGTTATCCATGCCCGAATGTAAGTCAAAGTACTTGTTATAAAAGGAACAGAAGTAACCAGTAAAATGGAATTACGAATGGCATTTACAAATCTAAATGATAATTAGTTTATAAATGTATTACATTAAACATTGCTATTGGTATGTAAAAAATCATTTCTTCAATATTTCAGGTTCAGTTCAGGCTGTCAAATAAGGAATGTCCAGTATGTAAGGACATATTCAAAGATTCTGTCATATTCCCGTGCGGACACCCCTTGTGTTAGTGTTATCCATGTGGCCTTCAACTTCAATTGAACAATCATGCCTTTCCATTCTGCAGAGGACAAATACGAAATATTTGTTATGTTAATGACCACTAAGTGTGAGTTATAGAATACCCACAAGTAGAAGTGATTATCATTACTGTATGTCATGATATCCTTTGGTGAAGATATTTTTAGATATTTTAGCTCACATGTCGAAAAATGACAGGGTGAGCTTTTTTTATCAGACTTTGTCCGGCGTGGTCAAATTTTACCTTGTGAACACACTAGGGGCCACATATTTAGCTCAATCTTTGCAAAACTGGGTCAGAATGTTAATATTGACAAACCTCGGACGAGTACGATATTGGACCATTTGGGGTCAAAAACTAGGTCACCAGGGTCAAATAAGGGAAAACATTGTGAACACTCTAGAAATCACTGTTTTGATTGGATCTTCATGAAACTTTGTCAGAATATTTGCCTCAATGATAGGTGGGTCAAGGTTGAACATGGGTCAGTGGTCAAAATCTTGGTGAAATCTCAGTAAAAACCTTGTAAAAGCTCTAAATGTCATGGTTTTAATTGGATCTTGGTCAAAACTTGGTCACAAGATCAAATCTTAGGAAAACCTTATTGACACTTTAGATGTCAAATTTTGATTGTATCTTCACCAAACCTTGTCAGAATGTTTATCCTAATAATATGTATCACAAAATCCAAAATGGGTCATGTGGGGTCAATGTTTTAATGAGTGATCAGTGATTGTCATGTGAGCGATATAGGGCCATCTTGGCGCTCTTGTTGTTCTCACTTTTTTATACTTGTTGAGCGTTTAGCTGGAATTAGTGTTAATGTTTTAGAATGAGTCCATTGTCTGGGGTTGATTTCTTATTTTCTTATATCATGGGCAATATTCATTAGCCTGTTGAAATGATATGTGATATGAACATTAATGATAATTTGATGTGGTGTTTTAGTCAAAATATCTAACTAATAATGATGTAGAGGACATATAGTAATATTGTCTGTCCTAAGTTATGTAACTTATTGCATTGTCTATTGTTTCGATACTGATAAAGTTGTAGATTTTAATGTTTTGTCTATTGTTTCGATACTGATAAAGTTGTAGATTTTAATGTTTTGTCTATTGTTTTGATACTGATAAAGTTGTAGATTTTAATGTTTGTCTATTGTTTTGATACTGATAAAGTTGTAGATTTTACTATTTTGTAAATTATTTTAATACTGATACAGTTGTTAACTTGTTACCTTGAACCACTTCCATTGTATCCATATCACCTATATAGCTTTGCTTTGACCTTTTAACTCCATATGAATGGCCTATTTCTTATCATTGTAATGTTATAATCGCATTCCATGGCAGATAACTCAAAAACGAGCACCGCGACCCCCATTTTTCTTTCGCTTAAATTGTTCCTATTATCACATGCTTTGATCATGCAAAGTTTTAAAAAAAATCTGTCTGTACGCGTTTTCATGTTGCCTATATGTATGTGTGAAAACTATTAAGGATTTCTATCTCTAATGCATAACCTCCATTTTGAAGAGTACTCAATTTCAGGAATTTTACTTATGTATTGACATATTCCTGAGGGGTATGAGTTCAAACCCCTACTGTGACCATACTTTTTATTTTAGTTTGTAAGTAATGTTTTGTATTTAGAACATAAATTTATTCAGTAATATGGAGGGGAAAAATATTCCAAAATATTTCGTTCAGTTTATAGTAATTTATACATGGTTAATTAATGAAAATCAAGTACCTTTTAAAAACCGATGGTTAAAACGTTTTATAATTTTGTGAAGTCATTCTACACAAACAGTAGTTAATTTTGAGAAAATTTCAGGCGTTGCCCTGCTTAGTTTTTATTTTAATGATATTTATCAATTTGTTACTTGTTGGTAAAAAGGCAAAATCTTAACTTAATTTTAAAGGGTCAGGGTTACATTTTAAAACATTTCTGCAACATAGTAGTTCATCATTATATTAACAATTTTGATTGACTAAACATTGGTTCCCCATAGACTTATACACATTCTTGCATTTTTTGTATCATCTGTAAGACAGGTAGTTCAATTTTCATAAAGATGTCTTCATTTGATTTCAAGGTACTATTTTATGTTAGGGGTAGAGGTAGTAACTCTCTTAACTGGCAGTAAAAGTTTTAAAAGATTTTTCTGTAAATGTTTTAATATATATACAAAAGAATGACAATATTTGAAATACAATCTTCAACACTTCATATTAGACTTCAAAATCCATAAATAGATTATACCATTTTCTCTAATATCGATGGTATTTTCATGGTAGGCTACATCTTAATGTTTTGTATAGCTAACACCAATCTTACTAATCTTTGATTGATGTTTTTATCACATGATTTTGGGTGCAGTTATGGGACTGTGTTATTTTTCCTATGTAAATTATGTATGGAGCTATATTATATTTATTTCAAACTTTGCTTCTACTTTTACATATTGATCTCATTTAGTTACAAAGACTACTGTCAAGCATGCCATTAGTTAGGTATGCGTTTTTTAAAAAGCATCTTTCTGTTTGTCTTAAAGAGCTGTACATGCTCTTTTTTGCTCTCCTATCCAGAATATTAACATAACTATTAACAGGAATATTGCAATATTGAAACATTCTTGACAGTCTGATTTTTTGTGTGGTTTATGACAGTTTTTCATTCATGTGAGACTTTCTATTTATAGTTCTCTACAACACTTGAAAATAAAGACATTATATCGAAACATACAAAAATAAAAATAATTTAAAACAGATTGTGTTGACAGTTTTATATTTGTTATTCTAGAATGATGTAATGCAATGTATGATTATGTTTATATTCATTATAAACATGAATGATATGATTTTTGTAGGGTCTAAGGTTGCCTGCTGGGACACCCATGACCCACTCAAGTACTTACAAAAAGTCTAATTACGTATCTAAGATCCTACATGATCATATATAATAGGAACAAATGTCTAGCATTTGGTGCACTGTCCTGGTAGAAAATGACTACCGGGTTATACATGTACAGCAGATTGTAGAGGGTTGTTTGCATCACGGTTACAGTTTACAAAAATGTAGGCGAATCACAGTCTGAGTAAGAGAGTTGATAATGTACGTATTTATCCTTTAGTCTTTGGTATCTTAAGGATTACGGACAATAATATTAACAGCGCCGTCAATAGATATGTATCTGATCCTTATAACTTGTGACAAAGAAAATTGATGAAATATTACCTTTCAACCATACAATAGTTTAAACTGTTAGACCCGGGTCAGTTTTATTTGACTTAAGGGAGATAATATTACAAACTAGCACTTTGCCTTTTCATTGATCATATAAAAGCATTTTTAATTTCATGTTTACATATAACACAAATCAGAAAAAGCTCGTGGTGAATGATTTATAAAAGATTCATTATCTAATTTCAATTAAAATAAACAATAGTTTAATGGTTACATGTTTGTATTAGGGTCTGTAATGCTTCAATTCTTTTAAAAGGGAGGGGAGATGCATGTTGCATTAATCATGACAAAATAACAATAAATAACTGACAATAAACTAAATTTAAGTACAGCTTAAAATGTGAATGAACTATATTAAGATAATATGGTATGTAAGTATCGTCTTTCAATGAAAGCATGGTGAATAAAATTGGCTAGGTTTCTAATTTCAGATACATTTTCAATGGTAATTAATTGTGTAAATTTGAACAAAGTTGGATTTCGCCAATAATAAGGTTTAATTAATTTTTTAATGAAACTCTTTATAAATTGGACATTGGATGACAAAATGGTATTCGTCCTCTAACGAATTGCATGCAATGCACGGGCGTTCACTAAATGGTTACGGTTTTTTTTCCATCGTCTAGTTTCGACATACAGCCGATGCGAAGACATTCTTAATTGTGACATAGATATTCTATACTTTTTAATGTTGATAATCTCGAGATATTTATTGTGAGCAAAGTTAGTAAATGTTTTAAAGAACAAAGTCCTTGGTGAGTTTTCTAATCATGAATTGAACCTGTGCCAGAAAATATTTGTCATTGACTACGCCCTGGTTCGCCCAAACATCGTGGAAGCCAAGTTTAGATAAGAGGAGCTTTACATGTGAGGCCCAATTTACCGTGTGCGGATTGGATTCAGTATTAGTTTTAAGTAATAAATAACATTGTGCAATATATCTCGTGCATAGCATATTTTTAACCAATATTTAATTATCTTGTATATTCTCGAAGCTTTCATATCATACCTGCCTAGTATGAAACATACTAAATAAATATATATAAGCTTTCGCCTTGTCGAACACCAATATTACATGAAAACGCTTCGTTAAACTCTTGTTGAAATACCGTACATGGATTATATAACCTTAACAATATTACATTGAACGCCATATTTAATTTACTTGTACCATAAAATGTCTCGAACAATACAACCAAAAGCTTTGGTGTATGTATATAAATCTTAGGCATTACTAAATGGAATTAATGGAGTTAAGTATGAGGCTGTTCTGGATCAAAAGTCATAATTAAGTTGCTGAAAATAAGGCACAACATCTCATATTTTGAAGGCACATTGATCCCAACCCACCGCTATCACACCAATAATACGAAATGGTGGATGACGCATGCGGTCGCCATGTATTTCTATGCTAGTTCCTGTTGACTCTGTCTGTTAACAGCCTTTGGTGCACTACAACATGGAACGGGAACCAATCTAACTCATCAGTTAAGGTCAAATTTGTTGAAACTATCAGGTTTCAGTTTAGGTTTGGTTACACGCTGGACAGTAAACTAAAACTGGTTTCGATTTAAACAGAGTGGCGAACAAACGGACAGTTTGAAGAAGTATTTCAATCTCCATGGCGACAGAAAAGAGCTTGACTATGTTCTTAATATATTAACAGGAGCGCACTTTTAAAAAGAAAAATAATAAAAAAGAACGAATTTATTATCTCTTTTGTTATTCCCTGATTATGATGTCATATTTGGAAATTTGGTTCATTTATTAAATAGGCTGGGTATATGATTGAATTTGCTCTCTACACAGTACTAAACCAGAACATGGTACTCAAATAAACATAGTCTACACATGCCAAACTAAAATCCGCTGTGAGATGTTTTGCAGACAGTTGTGAAACCTGCAAACTAATGTCATTAAGGGGGGGGGGGGTCCATTGATAATTATAATGTAAAAATCTGACCATAGCTTATCTGATCAGATAAGAAATTGTGTATTGAGAGTTTCAGTAATGGTCAACATATTGGGTCGGCCATTTTCCCGCGCTAAACTGCATGTAATATTGGACGCATCCAACCGACCAGTCTATGAGGTAGTTTGGAGGGTTTGACAATCCGGTTCGAGATTTTTTAATCAAATGACAAAATTTGTTCGTTTCAAACCAGTATTACTGAACAAACGGACAGTTTGACAAACCAGTTGGAAACAAAACCTAGATTGTTGCAAACAAAGGCGCCCTTAAAAATGAAGTTGCGCATGGTAGGAGAGGTCGTTTTATTACCATTCTTTTCAGGAAGATGATTAGACACATGCTGTTAACTTATCTGTTAATATCAATATGTTATCAAATTGAACAATGCGGTATTTTGCCAAATCAGTTATTTTTTTGTTGCAAAATCTGAAACAATATAACAGACTGGTCCCGAAAATAAGGGTAAACATAGAGTAGCTAAGGTACTTAAAATGTAGGTGATGTATTAATTTATTCGGTTCAAAGTTCTGTTTATTTACCTATAATTATTTCCATTTGCCAAATAAAGATATATTTATAAGGGAGAAATACACGTACATAAGTATATTATTGTCTTACCTGATACAGATTTTGGCAATAATATTCTTTTGGTAATTATTAACATTTTTGTGTTGCATTAGAGATGTAACACCTTAAGAGCCAGCGTATAGGCCTGTTCAGAAAGTAGATTATACCCCTTGGAGAAATCAGTTGCATTCGGAATACTAGTATTCTCGAGAAAAACTAAGCTATCATTGATGATCCGATATTGAAATTGACTATTATGTTGAAAATAAATGATATCGACCAACTGTTCAAAAAATGATATTATACTTATATTGGTTGTTGATTGAATTCAAAAGTATCTTACGATTTTTTGTTAATTGTGTTTATATAGAACATTTTACTGCGAAAGCAAATCTAATAAGTTATATATTGTTTTGTTGTAAGTTCCGTAAAGTTCCTATAAACACTTATTAAGCTTCGTAATATTCCTTGAATGCATCTATTTCAGACCCTCATTCGGAATGCATTGTGTTCTGAAACAAAGGCCTTTATTCAACGGGTAACCTTTTATTATAATGAGAAAATACGAATGATACAATATTAGTACATAATTATTGACAATAGTAATCATTTAAACTGTATAACTTCAATAAACGTGCGTATGTACAAGGTAATCGGATAAATGAGTTACTTATACATCATCTTGGTAATTCGTATCTGAGCGATGCTGTGACTGTAACAAACTTACTAATCAATAGTAATAGTGAGGTGTATTCATGACCAGTACTTACAACAATGGTTCTCTAATGTTACAGAATTATCAAGGTATTGGAGTTACAGAATTCTAAAATCGGTTTCATTTCTGCAAAGTAGTTAAGTTGTATAAAATATTTAAAAAAGTGATACATAACGAATTGATATAGGGAGATTTCAGTGTTATGCTCATCGAAAGATCGCTACTTAGATATTCTTAGAGATTTGAGAATTTGAAATAAATGTACCGTGTATGTCGAAGAAACGGACTATCATATTTTACTTGCATGTCCAATCCATAGAAACTTTCGAAAGCAATATCTTACGATTTACTATTCTTTTTGGCCGACTAGCTGTTAACAAATATAAACCATTATATATACATGTAATATTATCAACAAAGAATCCGCTTCTAAAATGCAATATGTTTTTATTATAACAACTCATAAATGAAAATAATGTTATTCAAATATCTTTGACTCAAAATGATATATTTGTTATAGATTTTGATTTTTTTTCTTACTGTATCCCCTGTTTAATCTGATATACGTTTTTTGATATACTGAAGAAGTTTTATCCATATTTCTCAATTTACTGAAGAGCTCCATGTGGATATGGGATCCTTCACAGAATACAAAATTCCAGATGACACTCACTAGACCCTTAAATCTACTGAGTTTCGCTTCGACCTTACCAGTGACAAAAATCAGAAACAGACAGTCATACTTTCCAAATCGATTACTAGTAGGCTACCACGAACTAAAAGCAACTTATGATACACATCAACCCATAAATCTAAAACTGGTGATAGTGTTGCAGGTACAGCAGTATCCGGAAATGAAATGAAAATTGCCGTCTTCCAGACAAGTCCCTTTTTTCAGCTGAAATAAAGGTCATCGATCTAGTTCATTAATTAAACCGTAATCATTTAATAATAACGTCTGTCTCATTTTCTACCTTACACAGTAAGTGTAGTTGTGTGTGTAATACGACTTTGAAAAGTTCTTGTGTTTGTGTCATCCTCGAGCGAGTACTTAGAACTGGTTAAGGCCTAAATGAAGTCCAGGAAAGCTGGTAAGGATAACTGCACGCCACGATATGACTAAAATAATGAAACAAACAAACAAACAAACAAACAAACAAACAAACAAACAAACAAACAAACAAAATAAACTGATGAATGTGTTCCGTGCAATGCATCACCTTTTATCAAACATATTGTTATTGACTGCATTGTCCTTCATCCAACCTGTATTAGACAGTTCTATGCTAAACACATGAACTCAGTATTAGAAACTGCCAAACCTGTATTGATCAAGCATTTGTTAAATACAGGAAATGGGTTTATACAATAAATTTGGGTGATAACGAGATTCTCAGTCTTTTTTATAAAGTTATTACAAGTTATTTTTTTTATCAATTTACATTTTGTATATCATTTATTCTTCATTCGTATTATATGCATGTACGTATATGATCATCTATAACTTCATTAAATAAATGTGTTATTAAATGTCGCTGAACTAAGTTACTAGAATGGACCATTATGTAATATTTTTAACGCTAATATGATTGTGCAAATGTTAAATATCTTATATTATTCACATTATTTCATATACACCATCACATGAGTTGTATTGTACTGAACAAAAGTGTTTAACTACATAATTATTATTTTTTAGCTTTTGAACACTTGTATTCACTGTATAAATGTCGTCCGTCGCGTTGAAGTATCATGCATGACATATCAAATTGATTGTCGTGTGCACCAAATGTCGTATACAGTGAATTGTATTATAAACCATGCTATACCTCGTGTACATTTTCGTAACGATGAGTCTGTATAATGTAAGAAAATTGTTTTTATATATTGATATTTTGGTACCATGTCATGAAGAAAAATTAGCATGCATAAACTTATATACTTCTAAGTATATTTCATACATTGATGATATGGTTTCATATTGTTCCATGTTAACTTATATATTGATTGTTTGTTTCCATGTAAGAACTCGTTCCATATATTGAATATTTTGGTACCAGAATTACTTCGATACTGCCACTTTGGTTCCAAAGTATTATGTACCAACGGCTGTACGTATGATTATGTTCTAAACAAACTACAAACAACATTAATTCCCCTCACCAACAAACTATTATTTATATCATTCAAACAACTATTTACAAACAAACATCTTAACATTTGGCATAATTGGCACAAATTATGAATAGCATATGTGTTTCATTCTTGGCTAAATTGAAACTGGATAAAGTACAGGAAAAATTGATTCATTAATATCTAGTGCAAAAAGTTCTCTGCTTATATCCGACCATAATATATAAAAAAAACTCAAATGAAAAAACTCATATATATAACTTAATGTTATAAACAATAATATTAATCTATTATGCAAGGAAACTTTTTGGATGCATAAGTTACAAACGCTTCACCCGAACGGTTTAAATAAAAAACCTTGTTTACAGTATAAAAAACATGTTAAATATTTAGTTAGGTACTATCACGTTTTTTATATATCATAATTCTATAGGAAATATTTGTATTTTATATCCGTATAGTAACGTTATTATAATTACATGTTTTATTATAATTCCTCAAGTCAAGTATTTCACATATTTTGACAGAATAACAATAAAGTCCATACAAATAAATTTCAAACATGTATAATTTTTTATAATTAGTAAAATTTCTTCACACCATCACGGAGGACTATATTATAAATAAGTTCACCATAAGCTTGATCTATCAAACTGTTCATCTTGTGTTACAACCATTTAAATTAACATTTATAACAAAGTCATTCATTTCCTCCTTGTATCAGATAATAAGTCACTTATTAACTGATGAAAATTATGTACTAAACATAACACAAACAGGTTCAAATGACCTATCTGAGACTAAGACCTTGCAAAGCTGTCTTAAAATTACAGTGCAACCTCTCCAGAGCAGCCCTCTTCAGCAACAACCTCCCTTCAACAACATGATTTTCCCACAGTACAATTTTGCTACTTATTTAACCTCTATAGAGCAACAACCTCTCAACAACAACATAAATTTGCTTCTTTCAAAGGATGTTGCTTTGGAGAGGTTGCACTGTATTTGCACAGAACATGAGTATTAAATAAAAAGCTCGCAAACTGAACTCACATGAAACAAAACATATGGCTTCACCATTCTTCAGTCAATCTATCACTTCGTATACTTATTGTTACGTATATACAACAAAGAGTGCCAATTTTATTAAACTGTCAAAGCTGAATACAAAAAATGTACAGTAATAACATGAATGCTGAATGCGATTAGTTTTACCTTTGCACCACAGTCAATATTTTTCGTTTATTTTACTGTTATGGAATACAACAAGTATAACGAAAATGATCCTATAACTTATGAAAGTAACTGAACCTCACTGTAACTAAACATAAATGCAAGCATTGACTGTGAAATAATGCAGCTTTGACAATTAAATAAAATCGCACAATATCAAGTATTTCAAACTTTCATAGAAAAAATAAAAATATTCTGACATACATTACAACATTTAACATTAATTTACATGTAAAAGCGCAAAATAGCAAAATCACATTAAAATCAAGACAAATGAGTCACATGATGTGTTGGTGCTTTTTAACGTAACCATGACAACGCTAACAATACAAGTTTATCACACACATTACTACAGATGAATTTTTGTAACTATTTTATTACTCGTATATAATATTCCGCCCTTTAACGTAACGTCAAATTTTACATGACGTCAGGTCCGTTGTTTATTATTATGTATTATATTATGAAGAAGGCGCAATGCCGAAACGTAAAAATACAACTTTAGACACGTGTTCTTGTTGTTTAAACAGTATTGTCATAATATCAAACAAATATTTATGATGTTTTATCTACTAAAACAAATCATTTAATGTTTTTCTCCAATCTAAATATAGGGTTTGACCATACAATAAAAAGTGAAGGGCTTTTGTCCTACATTCACCTAACTATGTAATTTTAAGACCCTTACACGAGTTTAACGCACACAGTATAACGTAACACATGAAGAATGATCAGAAACAATATATGCATAATTTCGATTTCAGAAAGATGCACATCAGTGAGTACACTATAAAATAATTCAATCATTAAACAAGATGGTCATTTTATTGTAATCGGTTAGAAATATTGTTCAGAATTGTTGTATAGATAAACTTTGCTTCTTCTGCTGTTCTCAATTCTTGAAAAAAGTCCGCATTTAATCCAGTTATCATTTCACTTAACTGCAACATATCGTCGGAGCAACCATGTACATAAGGGTTCTCTGTGTACAACTGTATGAGTGTTTCCAGATCTTCATCTGAGCATTTGATTTCAAAAGAACAATCTGCACCACCAAACAGCTTAGGTTGGTAAAACATCATGTTGGGTTTGCCCGACACACATTCGGCATTCCTTTGCGAGTGAATTGTGTGTATATTCCAAGACTTCTTGAAACTATCAAGATGGTTTTGAATGAGAGGCATAAAAGTCTTAAACATTCAATATGCAGCTGGTCAGTGTTATTAAATATGTTTTGATCAATCATATCTTTAAAGAGGTTTCTCCAGTAAGAAGTGAAGTTCCTCTTCAAAAAACTCCAAAGCATTTCTATTCTTTGATTTCCTGTCGATCTCCCCACAGAAAAAGAATTATATCCTGATATGTTGTCAGTATGGAACATTCTTAAGCGATTTGAAGGTTCCCTAAAGAACAATTTTCAGTTCCTGCATCCACCCTTACCAGTCTAGGCATACGACCAAGTTTTCTTATATACTGCATGAAGTAAAATGCCACAAAACGTGGGGATTTGTTTGATGATGCAGCCTTCAACCAAACGATTTTTCTGGAAAAAACATCAATAGCTCCGTGTAAAGAAATTCCAAATGGCTTAAACTTATTAAAGTTTGGTCCGTTATTTACATAAACTCTACGTCTTAATCTTCTAGCGATTCTATTGTTTACCCCATCAGGATCTAAGGCTCTGAGTGCAAGTCTTACTGTCCTTTGATGAGCCCTTACTCCGTACCTTAAAAATAGCATTCGCCATACGGCTCTATAGCCTAATTCTGTATATCCACCTCGATGTAGCTGTAAAATCGCTCGAGCGATATCTTCTTGTCTGCTTTCATCTCGTCTCCGCAGATTAAGACGTTGCAACACTCGTTTTATTGTCCTTTGATTAATTACAATATGATGTACGAACAAAAACAGTCCAGCTATTTCGGGTGTAGTATATCCAAGGTTAAAATAGTGTTGCACATTTTCCTCTAACGACCAATCTTCATTTGGAAGCATTGAGTAGGAGCACTTGGAAGTAACTAACACTAGGAGTTAAAACTGAAACAAAATGAAATAACACATCTGTTAAATATATGTTGTATTTAAACTACAAGAACAGTCCAACACATTTCTAAAACCTTGGGAAAATGATTGAATTTATGATTCTAGGAAAGATTTCAGTTGGACTGATATGTCAAAATACAAAATATATATGATCGAAATGAAAAGTATTATTATGTGTTTATACCGGAAAAGGTAATGATCAAATATTTGTTTTGAACTAGAACATTTATTTATAAACACTAACACAAAGTTACACTGTCAGTCCTTAAAAACTGGAGATGTTCGCTCAATACGATCATATATGGACCAAGATAAAAAATAAAAGGACATTGCAAAGATTCGAGGGCAAATAATCCTCGAGACAGAAAAGCCAAACATTTGCTTAGCACTACTGCTTTTTTTATTTTGAAGTTAAACATGAATGAGGTTTAAGAGTAGAGTCTTTAGAGTCTCTGAAAGCAGTTCGTTCCACAACTTATAATAATATACGCAATACACTTAAGAAAACCGATCGACCGACAACCTGATCGATATAATTACTTATATACCATCTCAAGCTACAAATGGTGTGTATTCCAATGTAGAAATAATATTTTAAAATGAAGATAATTCTAATAATGGTTTTCTTACCAGTAAAATACGACCTTCATCCATTCTTGAAAATCTGTGACACTGTCCTATCACCCTATAAAATGTTTGTGGCAGTCGTATGTACGTACTATGTTATAGTTTCGGGCATTCATTATTTCGAGATGCTACTTACAAACTGATAAGTCGTCATAAAATATACGAAATGCGATTTGTGCATTTGTCTTTGCGAAATGTTTACGTTGCGAAGTTAAAAAAGAAATCATGACTACGAGTATACTTAGACGTCAATTGCAATATTTTCTAAGTATTGCACTTTAAGTTTTTCAATAAAAAGTTAACGAAAATGTACTCGACAAAATAATTCGCAAAATACGCAAAACTTCTGTCTTTACATAAAAAATAAGGTGAAATGCTATATATTTTTACATCAATTCGAGAAATTTAAGTCGAGAACACCAAAAAGATTAAGGTTTATCGTTTTAATTTTGTCGACAGGTGTAAATATTTTCTCACATCTGGTGTCCCTTTGAGGCTTCGGTACGTAATCATGCTATCTTTTTTAACTTCGCAAATTAAACATCACGCAAAGAAAAACACCTTATTAATATTCTTAAACGTCTACAACAAATTGACCATCTTGTTTAATCATTGAATATTCTTATAGTGTCATCATTGATTTACATCTTTCTTAAATTAAGATTCTACATACAAATGCATATTGTTTCTGTTCATTTTTCATGTGTAATACTGAGTGCGTTAAAATGTGGTTAATTACTCGTGTAAGCATCTTTTAATTACATAGTAAGGTCAACTGACGTAGGACAAAAGCCCCTTCCCTTTTTATTGTATGGTCAAATGGTCTCAAACCCCATATTTAGAATGGAGAAAAAAAACCTAAATCATTTGTTTTAGTAGACAAAATATCATAAATACTTGATTGCTATTATGGTCAGGTATGAACACAGAACAGAATACAATTACATAATTCCTGCCTTATTGTTTAAGCTTTTAGTATTCCATTGGGCTGTTTGCATTAACCATCAGCTATGTGCAAGATATTAGCACAAATGAATTTAGTCATATAATACAGAAAAGTATAAAAAAAGTAGACTCGCGATAGGACAAGCCGTGCCAAAATAGTGTGTTTTAAAGATACGAGATTCTTTCTTCGTTAATGTACAATTAATTGTAAATGAAAAAGATAAGAAATAATGTTAAAGAAAGTGTAAATGTCATTATTTACAAAATGCCTTGTTTAATTTTTCATGCACGTATTGTTTTGTCCTCGTAACTGTATAAAACTCTATACATATACTCCATATAAATATTTTATTATTTTGTTTCTCTTTGATGTTCCTATACCAGCTGATTCAACCCGATATGTATCACGTGCTATTTATTATCCATTCACTTTTTATTTTTTTCTAACATTTACCACTACAGTGTAACCTTTCTAAAGCAACACCCATTGGTAGTAGCAAGATTATGTTGTTGTTCTGAGGTTCTTGCTCAAGAGAGGTTAAAATAATTGCTAAATCGTGCAGTGGGAAAAAATCACGCTGTTGTTGAAGGGAGGTTGTTGCTTATAGGAGGGCCGCTCTGGAGAGGTTGTACTGTATTAATAAATTACAACTTTTTACTTTTAAATGCGACTGCTAGGCCGAAATATTTTCAAAATTCTCGCATACAACACTGCGTGCATGCAATGGTCAATAAACTTTTTCGGTTTATGATATACATGTACGTTATTCTCTTATTATTTATTTGTTATCTGGGTGTTTGGTAATGCCTTTGCGGACTTAAAACACCATCATCAAAGGAGGAAATGATCACGCAGCATTTTGTATCTTAAAGGAGATGAGTACAATAACTCTGTGTAGTCAATTTGAATAAATGTATTTCATGAAAACAATTTAAAACCAGCGTTCTACGTTCTATGATGTCTGTCGCGGTGTACAACTGGGTCTGTATTCATAAAGGTCCTTTAATTTAACTTATAAAGGAATTTCCTTAAGTTGTATAAATTTCCTTAGGTAAGGAAATTGCTATTCGTAAAACTCCTGAGGAATATCCTTAACTTTTCGTCAAATGTGAATTGTTATATTTACTCTACCGAGTATTCATAAAATTTGCAAATAAGGAAGATGACACATTGATAGATAGATAGATAGATAGATAGATAGATAGATAGATAGATAGATAGATGGACGGACGGACGGACGGACGGACGGACGGACGGACGTTCTCATGAGACGTATGTTGTGGGGTGTACCCTTTGATGTTTTCGGTGTTTTTAACCCCACAAGTCACACCCCACAAGTTGAAATTATCCCCACAAGTCCAGTTTGTACGTATCTGAACCCCACAAGACCTAAATGTACTAACCCTAACCCAAACCCTAACCCCACAACCACCCTCGCATGCGTGCGGACAGACAGACAGACAGACAGGCATCAAGACGAAAGGCAATGCCTGCAGGATGGTCTTCTGGCTACAGGGAATGCCTGCATGATGTCTTCTGGCTGCAGGGAATGCCTGCCGTGTATAACTGTTACATACACGGGCTGATATACTATATCTTAAGTACATAAACAGGCCTGTATATTAAAACTAAGAGGGGAGAGATCATAATTCCTTAAATAGACATTATAAATAAAGAAAAAAATATAATAATAATAATTTCTAATAACAAGTTAAAATTTAAATCATGGTTATTTTACATTTAATATTTACCTTATTTCATATTCGATACACAATATGATGTTTAAGAGTGTTTGGCAACAGATATATTAAACTTAAACAATTAGTGTATATATATCTAAGTTATTAAAGTAGAACTTTTGGTAAGGGAGGTAATCTAGCACTTTTTACGTGTGCATGTTTTATGGTAGTCTCCCCTAAAAAAGAACTTTGAAGTGAATTGTGTTTTATCAAAAATGCAGAATTGTCTCCATTGAATTTACTTAACTGTTATAAAAATTATAAAATAGAATTATTGGTTGACTTGTGTGTACAAAGCCAACAGGTACGGCCTAAAATCCGAAATCTTACGTAATCAATGCATATTTCGCGCATAATTTGAAAAATAGAAAAGAAATAAGGGAACGGGATAAATTCTTAAATTATTTCGAAATTCAATACTTGCCTTTAAAAATATATATGTTGATAAAGTTGTATTTTTAAAATCAAATTTACGGTCGATGTTGGAGAAATATTTTGTTCACTTAGGTAGATTTTTAAAACTTGATTTCGCTTCAAATTAAGTTGCCGTATCACTTACATCGTTCACTTGTACAATATCATTAATCACCGAACACAGTATTTCACAAAGTTTTTAGTTTAACATAATTTTATAATCTATTTATATGATTATGCTAAGAGACATAAACAACTTCAGCCTATGACTGTGTGACTATTACTTTTCCCATTTTTATTTTTATTTTTTAGCAAGTAAAACTCCTTACCTACTGATATCATGTGCATAAATTTTTCTGAAAATTCATTATTTAAACTATAGATACCAAGTTTTTCAAATATCAATTTTGAATGATAGTCTAATTACACCCTCGTTAATACTAACTTATTATGCCATCTTTTTAAGAAATATCTAGACTACTGGTACCATTTTTCCCCACATTGTTTTAAAAGTTTTAAAACTGATTAATGCAAACAATATTGTCCAGTATATCATAGTGTCTGTCCTCTCTGTGTTAATCTCAATTGTAAAACATGCTTTGATATAATCAAGATAAGTCGCCAATTAAGAAGTTGTTATGCAATATTACATAACACAGTCGTGTCACTTCCTGGACCCTTATAAGGGAGAAATATTTTATGGATCATATCACTTAAAGACATTGAACCAGGAATGCTAGGCATGTGACTAAGACCCAGCAGTCCTGTATATTCCACAGTAGGGAGTCCAATAAAACTGACAGGGTCATTGATAGACTAGCTTCTAATTACATAATCAGTCACTTAAATTTATGGCTAATATATAGTTACTGTGTAGATACTTAAATTGATTCAATGTTTAATTAAAAATATAAATTATAACTTCTTTTAAAGTATGTTTATATTAAATGAAAAATATTAAGAATAAGACAGCTCATTTAATATGATTAAAGAAATTAATTACTCAAATAAATGCTCAACGCTTCAAACACATTAGCAAATATATGTATCTCGCACCAATTAGTTAGGTCTGGTTGATTTTGATAAATTAAATGTCTATTTTGTAAAATTAATACAAACGTATCCTAACACCTTTTATACCTGTTTAATATTTCTAACCAATATATTGTCTCAATTTATATTGTATAAACCGAGGGAAAACATAGTCAGATTATAATAGTTATCTATATTCTCAACCCATTGTGCCTGATACCAAGTTTACAATACGCAACATAGATCATAATCTTAATCACTTCTAATTCAGTTCTGTGTTGGAAAAGAAATTCAAATCAAGTTAAAACGTCATTAGACATACTGATATACATTTTACATACAAGATAAAATTTTATATTAATAGTATAAAAGAAGAATATTATGTTTAAAGGAAAATGATTTATATATCATACTGATCTTGAATATACTGAACTGTTCTAAAAATTATAAAAATTATGCTGTCATATTTAAGTTGAAAAAGCTAGCAACACTTGTTGAGAAAAATTGAAGAGGTGCATACATTTGTAAAGTATTCAAGAATGCATAGTGTTTGATTCTTGAAACTCAAAAAGTTATGTAGAGTGGAAATACCGCAGAGGTTACTTTTCCCAATTCAGGGTGCTTTGATAGTATATAAAGTTGACCTGTATATTTTTCAAAATGTGTTTTGTTCACAGTGTCTTTAAGTGACATGTCATGTTTATAAAAGGCAATTCCATTCCAGGGTCCATGGCGGATCTCTGTGGGCCTCCTTCCAACTATGTTGATAACTGTCTTGAGTCAATGTCTAAAAGGGTAGGCATTGCATATCTTGACATACTCATTAGTAGTATTGAGTCTGAATAGGGTATACATTTCATATAGGGCTACAGGTTCATACGAATATATATATATATTCAAATTTCAGTTATTCAATTTGTGTTGAATTCAGTTAGTAACTACTGCAGTATATAGTTCTATATAGATTAAATGCATTTATTTTTTGTATGTACAAAATGGTTTGTTGTTTATGAAAAAATCTATATTGTTTATTATCATAATTAATATTTAAAAATACTTAATACTGCATGAATAGTATTAATAATTAACAGGGGCAATTACCTACCTGGACCACAGTCAATAGATGTGCACAGGTGTAAAAATGTGTCAAAAAAGTTATAATTATGTAACAAAAAAGATAAGAAACAGAAAAGAAATATACATCAGTAAAAAAATAAAATACTTATATAATTATGCTATGTCAGAGACAATACATATAATAATGAATTATAGCTACATGGTTATGTAACATAACCAAATAACTTGACTTTTGCATTTCTAATATTTGCAAATGAACATACTTTATATATTTAAAGAAGTTGAGAAGATAATTGCAGCTACTTAAAATAAGTGATAGTTTATTGTAGTTATAATGTGTGATTGTAATTACTCAATTGCTTTCAAATACATTTAATTTTATAATTTTCTGATATATACATTTCATAATGCAGCGTAAAATAAGTTAATTAAGTTCTACATTGTTTTGGTGTTAGTCTTTTTAAGAGAATTATATACTTTCAATTTTTTGTTAAAAAGACATTTTTTTTTATTTTCAATACTTGGGTAATGTTGATTTCTAACAAACAAATATATTTAAGACTTAAGATATATTTTGTGCCTACCAGCTAAATGCTCCCTTGATGTACTTTATTGATTTTTAAAGACCATAATTTATGACACAATGAGATCATAATTTGTTGTACTTTATTGTCCTTATCATGGCCATATACAAGTAACAACAGGGGGTTGCATTATGATAACATTTGAATGCTTGGCCTATGGAATGTCTTTCATATTAATTCTCCTGTAGAGTCTGATTGACAATGCCTCAGGCCAGCCATACTTCCTGTGCATTCCACTGCAAACTTTGGATAATTTAACAGGAGACTTAAGTGGGTCAATTAGAAGGGATACTAAATATTTGTCAAAAAAAAAAGTTTATAATGATAATAATAGTAGATTTGTAATAATGTTGTAATAATAATGTAATGATAGTATGGAACTGTTCTGAATGAATAATCCTTTTTATTGTTGTTGTTAATATTTTGAATATTGTTATTTCAAAAGTTGTAGTTAATCACCATCATAGTCATCATCATCAGCAGTAGCATCATCAATTATCACCATATTCAGACCACATTATATTATCATTATATTTACTTGGACTCAACACCTATCACAATAACAGAGATATTTATATATATACTATAATACATATATGTCAAGAAAACAACAATTTTATTCCAAAAGAAGTAATTAACCAAATAACAAGAATGTTTTTCCTGTAATATGTAAAAATATAACTATGTAAAAAATAAAAAATACATTCTAGGCTATTTTAATGAAAGTTTGTATGTGTGTCTATTTTCAAACTATTTTAAGTAAAATATAAAGAAGAACTATTTTCAGTGGGAGATTTTTAATCTTTTGTATACATATTTATCTTAATTAAATTCTAACTGTATACAATCATGTACATTGATATAGTTCTTCTATTATGATATTACAATTTTATAAATAAATAGCATAGCTATGCTATGTTTTGTATAGCTATTTTGTGTAATATCTTATTCAATTCTATCTTAAATTAAGTGGCCTCTTAGTAAAGTACTATTTTTAACAAAGTGGGAATTTAAAGCTATTCTGACTATTAATTCAGTACTCTTGTATGAGTGGGCCAGAGTTCACTCCCTTTGCCAGTCCGGACTATAGTGTGCTAATAATATTATGTAAAAGAGTAAGGCTTAAATTAAAATTAAGTTTGTTTGCCCTTTACCGACCGACCCAAAAAAAACATGCCGACTCAAAAAAATTTATTGCAAAATCTGGGAGAACTTTATTTTTATACTTGGGAAAATATACATGTACTCAGTGCTTTCGATAAACATTTAAAGTAGGTATCATTTGGAAATTGAAGTAATGAAGGGAAACAATAATGTGTGTTAAGGCACTGAGTACATGTTATGGATGATTAAAGCACACAATAAATGGTTGTATGGTAGCAGAATACATAAAATGAATATAGAATGCATCAAGATAGAAGTGTAATTTCAGAAATAAAATATTTTTCCTCCCTACCAACCTGCCTGACAGGGTAGACATTGCCTATCGTGACAGACAATGCTGACTTGAGTCTATGTATGACAGGTTACACATTGCCTATTGTGACAGACAATGCTGTCTTGAGTCTATGTATGACAGGGTAGGCATTGCCTATTGTGACAGACAATGCTGTCTTGAGTCTATGTATGACAGGGTAGGCATTGCCTATTGTGACAGACAATGCTGTCTTGAGTCTATGTATGACAGGGTAGGCATTGCCTATTGTGACAGACAATGCTGTCTTGAGTCTATGTATGACAGGGTAGGCATTGCCTATTGTGACAGACAATGCTGACTTGAGTCTATGTATGACAGGGTAGGCATTGCCTATCATGACAGACAATGCTGTCTTGAGTCATTGTTCGACATGATAGGCATTGAACATTCTGACAGACTATGCTGTCATGAGTCAATGTATGACAGGGTAGGCATTGAATATCAGGACAGACAATGCTGTCTTGAGTCAATGTTTGACAGGGTAGGCATTGAATATCAGGACAGACAATGCTGTCTTGAGTCAATGTATGACAGGGTAGGCATTGCCTATCATAATTGTAAAAAACATATTTTTTATAATGTGGAGAGGAGAAATGCAATATACATGATGCACATGAAATTTCACTTAATTGAACAAAAATATACCTTCCTATTATTAATTTTGAAGAAAAATCAGCCATAAAATTTAATAGCAACAAATATATAACATAAATACATATACAATATTTCAACTGAAAATTGATGGGGGTTGGCTTTTGTCTATGCCATCACTTCTGAGCAAGGGAGGCGTAGGCGGTGGCTTTTGTCTGTACCTCGACAGACAGTCTTAACAGGAATAATAACTTTGAAGACAACTGATTTACCAGTCTTGTAAATATTAAGTATCAAACTTAGTCTCGCTTAAACAAACATATTCGGTGGCAACTCACTGATGCCGAGTATATGAATAATATATGATAAATGCTAAAATGCAGGCAAAAAAGTTGCCATATTAATCTCATATTTAGAGCCTTAGAAATATTCTTGATGTATTGGATCCCAACAAATAGAATGTAAAAATAAATACATACACCCTGGCTGTCCATTATTAAAATAAATAAGCACTAAATTTATACACCTCAAATAATGTGTGAAATACAATTCTAATTAAATTAGGCCTATATCTATTTATCAAAAATATAAACAATTTCAAGGTAATCCCATATACGTCTTCATTACTATGCCACATTAATGTAATAAAATAAACATTTAATCAAGATCATAATATATTTATAAACTTAAAAAATGCAGTATTATAAGTGATGTGCATTTTTCCCCAAATTAATGTTATCCATTTACTAGTAATATGTTTTATAAGAAGAAATTTGTTCATTTCATAAAAAGATCATATTACGATAAAAAGCCTCCAGTTAATTGCTCTATTTTTATTATTTCTTAAAGAAAATAAAAGAAACAATTCAAGATGTAGAATTATTTCCCACATTTACTATCTCATTCAAAGGCTCAAGGGAAACAACTCAATCTGAATTGAGACTAAATCTCCATTTTTACCCACTTTAACACATTTTTACAACTTTAAAGCCAGAAGCTATTTTCTTGATAAAACACAAAAAAGAATATGGTTAAGATGTGGAATACAAAATCCTGTGAGGCTGCATGCAGTGATTCTGGTATTGATTACTAGCCAAAATATTCATCTTAAATTTGTAATCTAAATCTAATAATTATCATCCCGGAATCTCTAGTGGTAATGGTATCCTGGCTTTCCTCTGTGGTATGGCTGTCCAAGAGAGAATAGAGACATTCTCCGGAGAGTCAGGCCTGGTTTGAATATCATTGAATATGAACAAATAAATGATTGGTTAATGCATGTGTTGTTAGATATGTACAGTCAGGATAATCACTGGAGTGTCAGTGACAAATAACACCGGCCCCCTTTATGATTAAAATATTCAAATACTGAATTTTAATAATTTTCATAAATCTAAATTTTATATGAGGGGACTTTTCATCTAGCTACATGATATACATAGATGCCAACATCTCCGTAGGTGCCCGGTTCACAACAATTTTCAAATAATTGTTTTTCTACAGTTACAGTGCCATACAAATATTTATGAACTCAATAAGCATAAATTCTCTCTCTTTTTTTAATAAGACAAGTAAATAAGTGAATTCTCTATAAAACTATGTTCTAATATGATAATATGGCCTATTTACCAATAATAAGGTCATCAACTTATCATAATCTCATTTGCCAGTTCTGTCTTTTTTTATTCCGGCCTATTTACCAGTACTATCTTTTCATTGTAAACCCAGAAAAGCCAGTTGGGATAATAGCCAATTGGTAATTCTTTATCTCATTCTTTCATATTGTTAATACTTCAATAAACAAAATAATATACTTCTATATGGTTTTATTTGTTATTTAGAGTGCAATTCAGCTGTTATTAAACATAATAGCTATTTGTTATTTTTTATTAATGCGATTAGATAATTTTGCATGACAGTCAGACTTAATTTTGTTGTCTAAGTGCAGTAACAGATTAACTATAATATTATATAGGGAGTTAGACCATTACTGCACTGAAGTGACAATGTAGTGGCCCTAAAAAGTACCAGTTATAATGGTGTTTAATGTTGATAAGATTAAAATTTGATTTTTAACTTATTTTAACCGTTTTGACCATCATTTAAAAACTTTAACATTTACAGTGGCTTAAAAAAAGATATTCACAATATTCAAGACAGCATTGTCTGCCACGTTAGGCAATGCCTACCAAGTCAGACAATAGCTCAAGAGAGCATAGTCTGTCAGGATGTGCAATGCCTACCATGTCAGACAATGACTCAAGACAGCATTGTCTGTCACAATAGGCAATGCCTACCCTGTCAGACGATGACTCAAGTCAGTATTGTCTGTCACGATAGGCAATACTGAACCTGTCAGACTTTGACTCAAGACTGCATTGTCTGTCACGATAGGCAATGCTTACCCTGTCAGACATTGACTGAAGACAGCATTGTCTGTCATGATAGGCAATGCCTACCCTGTCAGACAATGGCTCAAGACAGCATTGTCTGTCACAATAGGCAATGCCTACCTTTTCAGACATTGACTAAAGACAGCATTGTCTGTCATGATCGGCAATGCTTACCCTGTCTGACATTGACTCAAGACAGCATTGTCTGTCACAATAGGCAACGCCAACTCTGTCAGACGATGATTCAAGACATCATTGTCTGTCACGATAGACAATGCCTACCCTATCAGAAATTGACTGAAGACAGCATTGTCTGTCATGATAGGCAATGCCTACCCTGTCAGACGATGGCTCAAGACAGCATTGTCTGTCACAATAGGCAATGCCTACCTTGTCAGACATTGACTAAAGACAGCATTGTCTGTCAAGATCGGCAATGCTTACCCAGTCAAACATTGACTCAAGACAGCATTGTCTGTCACGATAGGCAATGCTTACCCTGTCAGACATTGACTGAAGACAGCATTGTCTGTCATGATAGGCAATGCCTACCCTGTCAGACGATGGCTCAAGACAGCATTGTCTGTCACAATAGGCAATGCCTACCTTGTCAGACATTGACTAAAGACAGCATTGTCTGTCATGATAGGCAATGCCTACCCTGTCAGACGATGGCTCAAGACAGCATTGTCTGTCACAATAGGCAATGCCTACCTTGTCAGACATTGACTAAAGACAGCATTGTCTGTCAAGATCGGCAATGCTTACCCAGTCAAACATTGACTCAAGACAGCATTGTCTGTCATGATAGGCAATGCCTACCCAGTCAGACAATGACTCAAGACAGCATTTTCTGTGAGGACGTTCAATGCCTACCCAGTCAGACAATGACTCAAGACAGCATTGTCTGTCATGATAGGCAATGCCTACCCAGTCAGACAATGACTCAAGACAGCATTGTCTGTGAGGATGTGCAATGCCTACCCTGTCAGACAATGACTCAAGACGGCATTGTCTGTCACAAAAGGCAATGCCTACCCTGTCAGACAATGACTCAAGACGGCATTGTCTGTCAAGATGTGCAATGCCTACCCTGTCAGACATAGACTCAGGACATCATAATCTGTTATGATATTCAATAATGCCCATGTCGGACAATAAACTCGAAATAAAGACGAAGTAACCTTCATTCACAACAAGTTTTTCGCTATAACTTGTGTAGTGGGACTATTGGACGGATCTCAGGGATTTTCAGGGAGACAAGGAATTTGGGGTTTAAAAACAATAATGGTCTGGAAAAATAAATAGTTTCATAATTATGTTTGTTAATAACTTTGTGTGTAACAGATCGTAGGTAGATAGATTGGTTGGTTTGATGTAAGATGGGTAACTGTACGTAGGTGGTCGTAGCAGGGTAGGTATGTAGCAGTAAGAAGATCAGTACCTGTAGGTAGGTAAAAAGGGTTGGGTAGTTAAAGTTAATTAGGTAGGTAGGTAGCCAAAAGAAGCGGTAGGCAGCTATAGATAGATTTTGAAGTAGCTCTTTAAAAAGTAGTTAGGTAACTGTAAGAAGTAGTTGGTAGCCATAGGTAGGTTGCCGCCACTGTAAGGTACCTAGCTGTAGGAAGCTACAGGAAGCTGTTAGTAGCTGTATTTAGATAACCATAGGTAGGTAGCTTTAGGCAGGTAACCGTAGGTAGATAGGTAGTCATACTAGACAGCAGTAGGTTGGAAGCACAAGGTAGGCATACATAGATATGCTGTATAGCGGTAGTAAGGTAACTGAATGAACTTATGATGTCATATGTAGCCATATATAGGTAGCCAAAGGTAGGTAGGTAGGTAGCTGTAGCCATAGTTAGGGAAGTAGCCATAGGTAGCTGTAGGTAGATAACCGTTGGTAGGTACCTTGCCGTAGGAAGCTGGTAGGTAGGTAACCGAAAGGCAACTAGAGGTAGGTTACCGTAAGTAGTAGGTATTCAAAGGTGGGTAGCGATATGTTGATAACCGTTGGGAGGCAGTATAGGTAGCCATAGTTAGGTAACTGTTGGAAGGTGTGTAGCAGTAGGTAGCTGTTGATATGTAGCCATGGGTAGGTAGCTGTAGGAAGCGGTAGGAAGCCATTGGTAGGTTACCATAGGTAGGTAACCCTATCAAAGTAGTTGTAGGTAGTAAACTATTTGTAGGTCGCTTTAGGTAGGTAACCATAGGAAGTCGTTGGTATGTTGCTGTAGGTAACCATACTAGGTAACAGTATGCTGTGTAGTGGTAGGAAGGTATATAGTAGTAGGTAGGCAGCCAAAGGTATGTTGCCGTAGGTAGTCATAGGTAGGCAGCCATAGTTAGGTAGCCGTAGGTAGGCTGTAGTGTGGTAACTGTAATAAGGTATGTAGCAGTAGCTAGGAATCTGTAGGTATGCAGCCGTAGGTAATTAGCCATAGGTAGAAACTACTAGAAAGGTTACTGTAGGAAGTGGTAGGTAGGCTGCCGTAGGGAGGTAGCCATTATCAAGGTAGCCGTAGGTAGTGACCTAGTTGTAGGAAGCTGTAGGTAGCTGTAGGTAGGTAACCCAAGGTAGGTAGCTTTAGATTGATAATAATAAGAAGTCGTAGGTAGGTTGCCGAAGATAGCCATGCCAGGTAGCGATAATGTGGAAGCTGTAGCTGTGTATCGGTAGTAAGGCGACTGTAAGTAAATGTGAGTGTTATATGCGAAATACTAACCCCATACTTGTAAAGGGCCGATCTTTTCTTCCATTTGAGATTATAATCGGTTATGTTTTGCGTCTCAATATGTCAAATATCATTCAATTTACATACATTTGGTCTTACAATGTTGGTATAATTATTGCCTAAATGATGAAGTACGATATATTATCATCGGACATGAAATGAGAGTGTTATATCAGAGATACTAACCCCATACTGGTAAAGGGCAGATCTTTTCTTGCATTTGAAATTATAATCGGTCATGTTTTGCTTCTCAATATGTCAAATATCATTCAATTTATATAAATTTGGTCTTAAATTGTTGGTATGGTTATTGCCTAAATGATGAAGCATGATATATTATCATCAGACATGAAATGTGAGGGTTATATCAGAGATATTAACCCCCTACTGGTAAAGGGCCGATATTTTCTTGCATTTGAGATTATAATTGGTCATGTTTTGCATCTCAATATGTCAAATATCATTCAATCTAAATAAAATTGGTTTTAAAATGTTGGCATGTTTATTGCGTAAATGATGTCATATGATAAATTATTATCAGAAATGAAATGCGAGTGTTATATCAGAAATACTAACCCCCAACCGGAAAAGTGCAGATTTTATCTCGCGTTTCTGAAATTATAGGGCCATGTTTTGCTTCTCATTTAGTCAAATATCATTCAATTTATATAAATTTGGTCTTAAAATGTTGGTATGGTGATTGCCTCAATGATGATGTATGATATATTATCATCGGATATGAAATGCGAGTGTGATATCAGAAATACTGACCCACTACCGGAATGGTGCTGTTTTTATCTCGCGTTTGTGAAATTATAGGGCCATTTTTTTCTTCTCATTTAGTCAAATATCATTCAATCTAAATAGAGTTGGTCTTAAAATGTTGGTATGATTATTGCTTATATGATGTCATATGATAAATTATTATCAGAAATGAAATGTGAGTGTTATATCAGAAATACTAACCCACAACCTGAAAACTGCAGATTTTATCTCGACTTTCTGAAATTATGCGGCCATGTTTTGCTTCTCATTTAGTAAAAAGTCATTCAATTTAAATAAATTTGGTTTTAAAATGTTAGTATCATTATTGCCTAAATGATGAAGCATGATATATTATCATCAGACATGAAATACGAGGGTTATATCAGAAATACTAACCCCCAACCGGAAAAGTGCAGATTTTATCTCGCGTTTCTGAAATTATAGGGCCATGTTTTGCTTCTCATTTAGTCAAATATCATTCAATCTAAATAAAATTGGTCTTAAAATGTTGGTATGATTATTGCCAAAATGATAAAGTATGAAAAATAATTATCAGAAATGAAATGCGAGTGTTATATTAGAAATACTACCCCCCTACTGGTAAAGGGCAGATTTTTTCTTGTATTTTAGATTATAGTCGGTCATGTTTTGCTTCGCAATATGTCAAATATCATTCAATTAATATACATTTGGTCTAAGAATGTTGGTATGATTATTGCCTATGTGATGGAGTATGATAAATTATTATACGACATGAAATGTGAGGGTTATATCAGAGATACTAACCCCCTACCGGAAAAGTGCAGATTTTATCTCGCGTTCCTGAAATTATACGGCCATGTTTTGCTTCTCATTTAGTCAAATATCATTCAATTAATATAGATTTGGTCTTAAAATGTTGGTATGATAATTGCCAAAATGATAAAGTATGATAAATATTTATCAGACATGAAATGTGAGTGTTCTATCAGAAATACTACCCCCCTACTGGTAAAGGGCCGATTTTTTCTTCTATTTGAGATTATAATCGTTCATGTTCTGCTTCTCAATATGTCAAATATCATTCAATTAATATAAATTTGGTCTTAAAAAGTTGGTATGGCTATTGCCTAAATGACGAAGAATGACAAATAATTATCAGACATGAAATGCGAGTGTTATATCAGGAATACTAACCCCCTACTGGTAAAGGGCAGATCTTTTCTTGCATTTGAAATTATAATCGGTCATGTTTTGCTTCTCAATATGTCAAATATCATTCAATTTATATAAATTTGGTCTTAAAATGTTGGTATGGTTATTGCCTAAATGATGAAGCATGATATATTATCATCAGACATGAAATGTGAGGGTTATATCAGAGATATTAACCCCCTACTGGTAAAGGGCCGATATTTTCTTGCATTTGAGATTATAATTGGTCATGTTTTGCATCTCAATATGTCAAATATCATTCAATCTAAATAAAATTGGTTTTAAAATGTTGGCATGTTTATTGCGTAAATGATGTCATATGATAAATTATTATCAGAAATGAAATGCGAGTGTTATATCAGAAATACTAACCCCCAACCGGAAAAGTGCAGATTTTATCTCGCGTTTCTGAAATTATAGGGCCATGTTTTGCTTCTCATTTAGTCAAATATCATTCAATTTATATAAATTTGGTCTTAAAATGTTGGTATGGTGATTGCCTAAATGATGATGTATGATATATTATCATCGGATATGAAATGCGAGTGTGATATCAGAAATACTGACCCACTACCGGAATGGTGCTGTTTATATCTCGCGTTTGTGAAATTATAGGGCCATTTTTTTCTTCTCATTTAGTCAAATATCATTCAATCTAAATAGAGTTGGTCTTAAAATGTTGGTATGATTATTGCTTATATGATGTCATATGATAAATTATTATCAGAAATGAAATGTGAGTGTTATATCAGAAATACTAACCCACAACCTGAAAACTGCAGATTTTATCTCGACTTTCTGAAATTATGCGGCCATGTTTTGCTTCTCATTTAGTAAAAAGTCATTCAATTTAAATAAATTTGGTTTTAAAATGTTAGTATCATTATTGCCTAAATGATGAAGCATGATATATTATCATCAGACATGAAATACGAGGGTTATATCAGAAATACTAACCCCCAACCGGAAAAGTGCAGATTTTATCTCGCGTTTCTGAAATTATAGGGCCATGTTTTGCTTCTCATTTAGTCAAATATCATTCAATCTAAATAAAATTGGTCTTAAAATGTTGGTATGATTATTGCCAAAATGATAAAGTATGAAAAATAATTATCAGAAATGAAATGCGAGTGTTATATTAGAAATACTACCCCCCTACTGGTAAAGGGCAGATTTTTTCTTGTATTTTAGATTATAATCGGTCATGTTTTGCTTCGCAATATGTCAAATATCATTCAATTAATATACATTTGGTCTAAGAATGTTGGTATGATTATTGCCTAAGTGATGGAGTATGATAAATTATTATACGACATGAAATGTGAGGTTTATATCAGAGATACTAACGCCCTACCGGAAAAGTGCAGATTTTATCTCGCGTTCCTGAAATTATACGGCCATGTTTTGCTTCTCATTTAGTCAAATATCATTCAATTAATATACATTTGGTCTTAAAATGTTGGTATGATAATTGCCAAAATGATAAAGTATGATAAATATTTATCAGACATGAAATGTGAGTGTTCTATCAGAAATACTACCCCCCTACTGGTAAAGGGCCGATTTTTTCTTCTATTTGAGATTATAATCGTTCATGTTCTGCTTCTCAATATGTCAAATATCATTCAATTAATATAAATTTGGTCTTAAAAAGTTGGTATGGCTATTGCCTAAATGACGAAGAATGACAAATAATTATCAGACATGAAATGCGAGTGTTATATCAGGAATACTAACCCCCTACTGGTAAAGGGCAGATCTTTTCTTGCATTTGAAATTATAATCTGTCATGTTTTGCTTCTCAATATGTCAAATATCATTCAATTTATATAAATTTGGTCTTAAAATGTTGGTATGGTTATTGCCTAAATGATGAAGCATGATATATTATCATCAGACATGAAATGTGAGGGTTATATCAGAGATATTAACCCCCTACTGGTAAAGGGCCGATAATTTCTTGCATTTGAGATTATAATTGGTCATGTTTTGCATCTCAATATGTCAAATATCATTCAATCTAAATAAAATTGGTTTTAAAATGTTGGCATGTTTATTGCGTAAATGATGTCATATGATAAATTATTATCAGAAATGAAATGCGAGTGTTATATCAGAAATACTAACCCCCAACCGGAAAAGTGCAGATTTTATCTCGCGTTTCTGAAATTATAGGGCCATGTTTTGCTTCTCATTTAGTCAAATATCATTCAATTTATATAAATTTGGTCTTAAAATGTTGGTATGGTGATTGCCTAAATGATGATGTATGATATATTATCATCGGATATGAAATGCGAGTGTGATATCAGAAATACTGACCCACTACCGGAATGGTGCTGTTTTTATCTCGCGTTTGTGAAATTATAGGGCCATTTTTTTCTTCTCATTTAGTCAAATATCATTCAATCTAAATAGAGTTGGTCTTAAAATGTTGGTATGATTATTGCTTATATGATGTCATATGATAAATTATTATCAGAAATGAAATGTGAGTGTTATATCAGAAATACTAACCCACAACCTGAAAACTGCAGATTTTATCTCGACTTTCTGAAATTATGCGGCCATGTTTTGCTTCTCATTTAGTAAAAAGTCATTCAATTTAAATAAATTTGGTTTTAAAATGTTAGTATCATTATTGCCTAAATGATGAAGCATGATATATTATCATCAGACATGAAATACGAGGGTTATATCAGAAATACTAACCCCCAACCGGAAAAGTGCAGATTTTATCTCGCGTTTCTGAAATTATAGGGCCATGTTTTGCTTCTCATTTAGTCAAATATCATTCAATCTAAATAAAATTGGTCTTAAAATGTTGGTATGATTATTGCCAAAATGATAAAGTATGAAAAATAATTATCAGAAATGAAATGCGAGTGTTATATTAGAAATACTACCCCCCTACTGGTAAAGGGCAGATTTTTTCTTGTATTTTAGATTATAGTCGGTCATGTTTTGCTTCGCAATATGTCAAATATCATTCAATTAATATACATTTGGTCTAAGAATGTTGGTATGATTATTGCCTATGTGATGGAGTATGATAAATTATTATACGACATGAAATGTGAGGGTTATATCAGAGATACTAACCCCCTACCGGAAAAGTGCAGATTTTATCTCGCGTTCCTGAAATTATACGGCCATGTTTTGCTTCTCATTTAGTCAAATATCATTCAATTAATATACATTTGGTCTTAAAATGTTGGTATGATAACTGCCAAAATGATAAAGTATGATAAATATTTATCAGACATGAAATGTGAGTGTTCTATCAGAAATACTACCCCCCTACTGGTAAAGGGCCGATTTTTTCTTCTATTTGAGATTATAATCGTTCATGTTCTGCTTCTCAATATGTCAAATATCATTCAATTAATATAAATTTGGTCTTAAAAAGTTGGTATGGCTATTGCCTAAATGACGAAGAATGACAAATAATTATCAGACATGAAATGCGAGTGTTATATCAGGAATACTAACCCCCTACTGGTAAAGGGCAGATCTTTTCTTGCATTTGAAATTATAATCGGTCATGTTTTGCTTCTCAATATGTCAAATATCATTCAATTTATATAAATTTGGTCTTAAAATGTTGGTATGGTTATTGCCTAAATGATGAAGCATGATATATTATCATCAGACATGAAATGTGAGGGTTATATCAGAGATATTAACCCCCTACTGGTAAAGGGCCGATATTTTCTTGCATTTGAGATTATAATTGGTCATGTTTTGCATCTCAATATGTCAAATATCATTCAATCTAAATAAAATTGGTTTTAAAATGTTGGCATGTTTATTGCGTAAATGATGTCATATGATAAATTATTATCAGAAATGAAATGCGAGTGTTATATCAGAAATACTAACCCCCAACCGGAAAAGTGCAGATTTTATCTCGCGTTTCTGAAATTATAGGGCCATGTTTTGCTTCTCATTTAGTCAAATATCATTCAATTTATATAAATTTGGTCTTAAAATGTTGGTATGGTGATTGCCTAAATGATGATGTATGATATATTATCATCGGATATGAAATGCGAGTGTGATATCAGAAATACTGACCCACTACCGGAATGGTGCTGTTTTTATCTCGCGTTTGTGAAATTATAGGGCCATTTTTTTCTTCTCATTTAGTCAAATATCATTCAATCTAAATAGAGTTGGTCTTAAAATGTTGGTATGATTATTGCTTATATGATGTCATATGATAAATTATTATCAGAAATGAAATGTGAGTGTTATATCAGAAATACTAACCCACAACCTGAAAACTGCAGATTTTATCTCGACTTTCTGAAATTATGCGGCCATGTTTTGCTTCTCATTTAGTAAAAAGTCATTCAATTTAAATAAATTTGGTTTTAAAATGTTAGTATCATTATTGCCTAAATGATGAAGCATGATATATTATCATCAGGCATGAAATACGAGGGTTATATCAGAAATACTAACCCCCAACCGGAAAAGTGCAGATTTTATCTCGCGTTTCTGAAATTATAGGGCCATGTTTTGCTTCTCATTTAGTCAAATATCATTCAATCTAAATAAAATTGGTCTTAAAATGTTGGTATGATTATTGCCAAAATGATAAAGTATGAAAAATAATTATCAGAAATGAAATGCGAGTGTTATATTAGAAATACTACCCCCCTACTGGTAAAGGGCAGATTTTTTCTTGTATTTTAGATTATAATCGGTCATGTTTTGCTTCGCAATATGTCAAATATCATTCAATTAATATACATTTGGTCTAAGAATGTTGGTATGATTATTGCCTAAGTGATGGAGTATGATAAATTATTATACGACATGAAATGTGAGGTTTATATCAGAGATACTAACGCCCTACCGGAAAAGTGCAGATTTTATCTCGCGTTCCTGAAATTATACGGCCATGTTTTGCTTCTCATTTAGTCAAATATCATTCAATTAATATAGATTTGGTCTTAAAATGTTGGTATGATAATTGCCAAAATGATAAAGTATGATAAATATTTATCAGACATGAAATGTGAGTGTTCTATCAGAAATACTACCCCCCTACTGGTAAAGGGCCGATTTTTTCTTCTATTTGAGATTATAATCGTTCATGTTCTGCTTCTCAATATGTCAAATATCATTCAATTAATATAAATTTGGTCTTAAAAAGTTGGTATGGCTATTGCCTAAATGACGAAGAATGACAAATAATTATCAGACATGAAATGCGAGTGTTATATCAGGAATACTAACCCCCTACTGGTAAAGGGCAGATCTTTTCTTGCATTTGAAATTATAATCTGTCATGTTTTGCTTCTCAATATGTCAAATATCATTCAATTTATATAAATTTGGTCTTAAAATGTTGGTATGGTTATTGCCGAAATGATGAAGCATGATATATTATCATCAGACATGAAATGTGAGGGTTATATCAGAGATATTAAACCCCTACTGGTAAAGGGCCGATAATTTCTTGCATTTGAGATTATAATTGGTCATGTTTTGCATCTCAATATGTCAAATATCATTCAATCTAAATAAAATTGGTTTTAAAATGTTGGCATGTTTATTGCGTAAATGATGTCATATGATAAATTATTATCAGAAATGAAATGCGAGTGTTATATCAGAAATACTAACCCCCAACCGGAAAAGTGCAGATTTTATCTCGCGTTTCTGAAATTATAGGGCCATGTTTTGCTTCTCATTTAGTCAAATATCATTCAATTTATATAAATTTGGTCTTAAAATGTTGGTATGGTGATTGCCTAAATGATGATGTATGATATATTATCATCGGATATGAAATGCGAGTGTGATATCAGAAATACTGACCCACTACCGGAATGGTGCTGTTTTTATCTCGCGTTTGTGAAATTATAGGGCCATTTTTTTCTTCTCATTTAGTCAAATATCATTCAATCTAAATAGAGTTGGTCTTAAAATGTTGGTATGATTATTGCTTATATGATGTCATATGATAAATTATTATCAGAAATGAAATGTGAGTGTTATATCAGAAATACTAACCCACAACCTGAAAACTGCAGATTTTATCTCGACTTTCTGAAATTATGCGGCCATGTTTTGCTTCTCATTTAGTAAAAAGTCATTCAATTTAAATAAATTTGGTTTTAAAATGTTAGTATCATTATTGCCTAAATGATGAAGCATGATATATTATCATCAGACATGAAATACGAGGGTTATATCAGAAATACTAACCCCCAACCGGAAAAGTGCAGATTTTATCTCGCGTTTCTGAAATTATAGGGCCATGTTTTGCTTCTCATTTAGTCAAATATCATTCAATCTAAATAAAATTGGTCTTAAAATGTTGGTATGATTATTGCCAAAATGATAAAGTATGAAAAATAATTATCAGAAATGAAATGCGAGTGTTATATTAGAAATACTACCCCCCTACTGGTAAAGGGCAGATTTTTTCTTGTATTTTAGATTATAGTCGGTCATGTTTTGCTTCGCAATATGTCAAATATCATTCAATTAATATACATTTGGTCTAAGAATGTTGGTATGATTATTGCCTATGTGATGGAGTATGATAAATTATTATACGACATGAAATGTGAGGGTTATATCAGAGATACTAACCCCCTACCGGAAAAGTGCAGATTTTATCTCGCGTTCCTGAAATTATACGGCCATGTTTTGCTTCTCATTTAGTCAAATATCATTCAATTAATATAGATTTGGTCTTAAAATGTTGGTATGATAATTGCCAAAATGATAAAGTATGATAAATATTTATCAGACATGAAATGTGAGTGTTCTATCAGAAATACTACCCCCCTACTGGTAAAGGGCCGATTTTTTCTTCTATTTGAGATTATAATCGTTCATGTTCTGCTTCTCAATATGTCAAATATCATTCAATTAATATAAATTTGGTCTTAAAAAGTTGGTATGGCTATTGCCTAAATGACGAAGAATGACAAATAATTATCAGACATGAAATGCGAGTGTTATATCAGGAATACTAACCCCCTACTGGTAAAGGGCAGATCTTTTCTTGCATTTGAAATTATAATCGGTCATGTTTTGCTTCTCAATATGTCAAATATCATTCAATTTATATAAATTTGGTCTTAAAATGTTGGTATGGTTATTGCCTAAATGATGAAGCATGATATATTATCATCAGACATGAAATGTGAGGGTTATATCAGAGATATTAACCCCCTACTGGTAAAGGGCCGATATTTTCTTGCATTTGAGATTATAATTGGTCATGTTTTGCATCTCAATATGTCAAATATCATTCAATCTAAATAAAATTGGTTTTAAAATGTTGGCATGTTTATTGCGTAAATGATGTCATATGATAAATTATTATCAGAAATGAAATGCGAGTGTTATATCAGAAATACTAACCCCCAACCGGAAAAGTGCAGATTTTATCTCGCGTTTCTGAAATTATAGGGCCATGTTTTGCTTCTCATTTAGTCAAATATCATTCAATTTATATAAATTTGGTCTTAAAATGTTGGTATGGTGATTGCCTAAATGATGATGTATGATATATTATCATCGGATATGAAATGCGAGTGTGATATCAGAAATACTGACCCACTACCGGAATGGTGCTGTTTTTATCTCGCGTTTGTGAAATTATAGGGCCATTTTTTTCTTCTCATTTAGTCAAATATCATTCAATCTAAATAGAGTTGGTCTTAAAATGTTGGTATGATTATTGCTTATATGATGTCATATGATAAATTATTATCAGAAATGAAATGTGAGTGTTATATCAGAAATACTAACCCACAACCTGAAAACTGCAGATTTTATCTCGACTTTCTGAAATTATGCGGCCATGTTTTGCTTCTCATTTAGTAAAAAGTCATTCAATTTAAATAAATTTGGTTTTAAAATGTTAGTATCATTATTGCCTAAATGATGAAGCATGATATATTATCATCAGACATGAAATACGAGGGTTATATCAGAAATACTAACCCCCAACCGGAAAAGTGCAGATTTTATCTCGCGTTTCTGAAATTATAGGGCCATGTTTTGCTTCTCATTTAGTCAAATATCATTCAATCTAAATAAAATTGGTCTTAAAATGTTGGTATGATTATTGCCAAAATGATAAAGTATGAAAAATAATTATCAGAAATGAAATGCGAGTGTTATATTAGAAATACTACCCCCCTACTGGTAAAGGGCAGATTTTTTCTTGTATTTTAGATTATAATCGGTCATGTTTTGCTTCGCAATATGTCAAATATCATTCAATTAATATACATTTGGTCTAAGAATGTTGGTATGATTATTGCCTAAGTGATGGAGTATGATAAATTATTATACGACATGAAATGTGAGGTTTATATCAGAGATACTAACGCCCTACCGGAAAAGTGCAGATTTTATCTCGCGTTCCTGAAATTATACGGCCATGTTTTGCTTCTCATTTAGTCAAATATCATTCAATTAATATACATTTGGTCTTAAAATGTTGGTATGATAATTGCCAAAATGATAAAGTATGATAAATATTTATCAGACATGAAATGTGAGTGTTCTATCAGAAATACTACCCCCCTACTGGTAAAGGGCCGATTTTTTCTTCTATTTGAGATTATAATCGTTCATGTTCTGCTTCTCAATATGTCAAATATCATTCAATTAATATAAATTTGGTCTTAAAAAGTTGGTATGGCTATTGCCTAAATGACGAAGAATGACAAATAATTATCAGACATGAAATGCGAGTGTTATATCAGGAATACTAACCCCCTACTGGTAAAGGGCAGATCTTTTCTTGCATTTGAAATTATAATCTGTCATGTTTTGCTTCTCAATATGTCAAATATCATTCAATTTATATAAATTTGGTCTTAAAATGTTGGTATGGTTATTGCCTAAATGATGAAGCATGATATATTATCATCAGACATGAAATGTGAGGGTTATATCAGAGATATTAACCCCCTACTGGTAAAGGGCCGATAATTTCTTGCATTTGAGATTATAATTGGTCATGTTTTGCATCTCAATATGTCAAATATCATTCAATCTAAATAAAATTGGTTTTAAAATGTTGGCATGTTTATTGCGTAAATGATGTCATATGATAAATTATTATCAGAAATGAAATGCGAGTGTTATATCAGAAATACTAACCCCCAACCGGAAAAGTGCAGATTTTATCTCGCGTTTCTGAAATTATAGGGCCATGTTTTGCTTCTCATTTAGTCAAATATCATTCAATTTATATAAATTTGGTCTTAAAATGTTGGTATGGTGATTGCCTAAATGATGATGTATGATATATTATCATCGGATATGAAATGCGAGTGTGATATCAGAAATACTGACCCACTACCGGAATGGTGCTGTTTTTATCTCGCGTTTGTGAAATTATAGGGCCATTTTTTTCTTCTCATTTAGTCAAATATCATTCAATCTAAATAGAGTTGGTCTTAAAATGTTGGTATGATTATTGCTTATATGATGTCATATGATAAATTATTATCAGAAATGAAATGTGAGTGTTATATCAGAAATACTAACCCACAACCTGAAAACTGCAGATTTTATCTCGACTTTCTGAAATTATGCGGCCATGTTTTGCTTCTCATTTAGTAAAAAGTCATTCAATTTAAATAAATTTGGTTTTAAAATGTTAGTATCATTATTGCCTAAATGATGAAGCATGATATATTATCATCAGACATGAAATACGAGGGTTATATCAGAAATACTAACCCCCAACCGGAAAAGTGCAGATTTTATCTCGCGTTTCTGAAATTATAGGGCCATGTTTTGCTTCTCATTTAGTCAAATATCATTCAATCTAAATAAAATTGGTCTTAAAATGTTGGTATGATTATTGCCAAAATGATAAAGTATGAAAAATAATTATCAGAAATGAAATGCGAGTGTTATATTAGAAATACTACCCCCCTACTGGTAAAGGGCAGATTTTTTCTTGTATTTTAGATTATAGTCGGTCATGTTTTGCTTCGCAATATGTCAAATATCATTCAATTAATATACATTTGGTCTAAGAATGTTGGTATGATTATTGCCTATGTGATGGAGTATGATAAATTATTATACGACATGAAATGTGAGGGTTATATCAGAGATACTAACCCCCTACCGGAAAAGTGCAGATTTTATCTCGCGTTCCTGAAATTATACGGCCATGTTTTGCTTCTCATTTAGTCAAATATCATTCAATTAATATAGATTTGGTCTTAAAATGTTGGTATGATAATTGCCAAAATGATAAAGTATGATAAATATTTATCAGACATGAAATGTGAGTGTTCTATCAGAAATACTACCCCCCTACTGGTAAAGGGCCGATTTTTTCTTCTATTTGAGATTATAATCGTTCATGTTCTGCTTCTCAATATGTCAAATATCATTCAATTAATATAAATTTGGTCTTAAAAAGTTGGTATGGCTATTGCCTAAATGACGAAGAATGACAAATAATTATCAGACATGAAATGCGAGTGTTATATCAGGAATACTAACCCCCTACTGGTAAAGGGCAGATCTTTTCTTGCATTTGAAATTATAATCGGTCATGTTTTGCTTCTCAATATGTCAAATATCATTCAATTTATATAAATTTGGTCTTAAAATGTTGGTATGGTTATTGCCTAAATGATGAAGCATGATATATTATCATCAGACATGAAATGTGAGGGTTATATCAGAGATATTAACCCCCTACTGGTAAAGGGCCGATATTTTCTTGCATTTGAGATTATAATTGGTCATGTTTTGCATCTCAATATGTCAAATATCATTCAATCTAAATAAAATTGGTTTTAAAATGTTGGCATGTTTATTGCGTAAATGATGTCATATGATAAATTATTATCAGAAATGAAATGCGAGTGTTATATCAGAAATACTAACCCCCAACCGGAAAAGTGCAGATTTTATCTCGCGTTTCTGAAATTATAGGGCCATGTTTTGCTTCTCATTTAGTCAAATATCATTCAATTTATATAAATTTGGTCTTAAAATGTTGGTATGGTGATTGCCTAAATGATGATGTATGATATATTATCATCGGATATGAAATGCGAGTGTGATATCAGAAATACTGACCCACTACCGGAATGGTGCTGTTTTTATCTCGCGTTTGTGAAATTATAGGGCCATTTTTTTCTTCTCATTTAGTCAAATATCATTCAATCTAAATAGAGTTGGTCTTAAAATGTTGGTATGATTATTGCTTATATGATGTCATATGATAAATTATTATCAGAAATGAAATGTGAGTGTTATATCAGAAATACTAACCCACAACCTGAAAACTGCAGATTTTATCTCGACTTTCTGAAATTATGCGGCCATGTTTTGCTTCTCATTTAGTAAAAAGTCATTCAATTTAAATAAATTTGGTTTTAAAATGTTAGTATCATTATTGCCTAAATGATGAAGCATGATATATTATCATCAGACATGAAATACGAGGGTTATATCAGAAATACTAACCCCCAACCGGAAAAGTGCAGATTTTATCTCGCGTTTCTGAAATTATAGGGCCATGTTTTGCTTCTCATTTAGTCAAATATCATTCAATCTAAATAAAATTGGTCTTAAAATGTTGGTATGATTATTGCCAAAATGATAAAGTATGAAAAATAATTATCAGAAATGAAATGCGAGTGTTATATTAGAAATACTACCCCCCTACTGGTAAAGGGCAGATTTTTTCTTGTATTTTAGATTATAATCGGTCATGTTTTGCTTCGCAATATGTCAAATATCATTCAATTAATATACATTTGGTCTAAGAATGTTGGTATGATTATTGCCTAAGTGATGGAGTATGATAAATTATTATACGACATGAAATGTGAGGTTTATATCAGAGATACTAACGCCCTACCGGAAAAGTGCAGATTTTATCTCGCGTTCCTGAAATTATACGGCCATGTTTTGCTTCTCATTTAGTCAAATATCATTCAATTAATATACATTTGGTCTTAAAATGTTGGTATGATAATTGCCAAAATGATAAAGTATGATAAATATTTATCAGACATGAAATGTGAGTGTTCTATCAGAAATACTACCCCCCTACTGGTAAAGGGCCGATTTTTTCTTCTATTTGAGATTATAATCGTTCATGTTCTGCTTCTCAATATGTCAAATATCATTCAATTAATATAAATTTGGTCTTAAAAAGTTGGTATGGCTATTGCCTAAATGACGAAGAATGACAAATAATTATCAGACATGAAATGCGAGTGTTATATCAGGAATACTAACCCCCTACTGGTAAAGGGCAGATCTTTTCTTGCATTTGAAATTATAATCTGTCATGTTTTGCTTCTCAATATGTCAAATATCATTCAATTTATATAAATTTGGTCTTAAAATGTTGGTATGGTTATTGCCTAAATGATGAAGCATGATATATTATCATCAGACATGAAATGTGAGGGTTATATCAGAGATATTAACCCCCTACTGGTAAAGGGCCGATAATTTCTTGCATTTGAGATTATAATTGGTCATGTTTTGCATCTCAATATGTCAAATATCATTCAATCTAAATAAAATTGGTTTTAAAATGTTGGCATGTTTATTGCGTAAATGATGTCATATGATAAATTATTATCAGAAATGAAATGCGAGTGTTATATCAGAAATACTAACCCCCAACCGGAAAAGTGCAGATTTTATCTCGCGTTTCTGAAATTATAGGGCCATGTTTTGCTTCTCATTTAGTCAAATATCATTCAATTTATATAAATTTGGTCTTAAAATGTTGGTATGGTGATTGCCTAAATGATGATGTATGATATATTATCATCGGATATGAAATGCGAGTGTGATATCAGAAATACTGACCCACTACCGGAATGGTGCTGTTTTTATCTCGCGTTTGTGAAATTATAGGGCCATTTTTTTCTTCTCATTTAGTCAAATATCATTCAATCTAAATAGAGTTGGTCTTAAAATGTTGGTATGATTATTGCTTATATGATGTCATATGATAAATTATTATCAGAAATGAAATGTGAGTGTTATATCAGAAATACTAACCCACAACCTGAAAACTGCAGATTTTATCTCGACTTTCTGAAATTATGCGGCCATGTTTTGCTTCTCATTTAGTAAAAAGTCATTCAATTTAAATAAATTTGGTTTTAAAATGTTAGTATCATTATTGCCTAAATGATGAAGCATGATATATTATCATCAGACATGAAATACGAGGGTTATATCAGAAATACTAACCCCCAACCGGAAAAGTGCAGATTTTATCTCGCGTTTCTGAAATTATAGGGCCATGTTTTGCTTCTCATTTAGTCAAATATCATTCAATCTAAATAAAATTGGTCTTAAAATGTTGGTATGATTATTGCCAAAATGATAAAGTATGAAAAATAATTATCAGAAATGAAATGCGAGTGTTATATTAGAAATACTACCCCCCTACTGGTAAAGGGCAGATTTTTTCTTGTATTTTAGATTATAATCGGTCATGTTTTGCTTCGCAATATGTCAAATATCATTCAATTAATATACATTTGGTCTAAGAATGTTGGTATGATTATTGCCTATGTGATGGAGTATGATAAATTATTATACGACATGAAATGTGAGGTTTATATCAGAGATACTAACGCCCTACCGGAAAAGTGCAGATTTTATCTCGCGTTCCTGAAATTATACGGCCATGTTTTGCTTCTCATTTAGTCAAATATCATTCAATTAATATACATTTGGTCTTAAAATGTTGGTATGATAATTGCCAAAATGATAAAGTATGATAAATATTTATCAGACATGAAATGTGAGTGTTCTATCAGAAATACTACCCCCCTACTGGTAAAGGGCCGATTTTTTCTTCTATTTGAGATTATAATCGTTCATGTTCTGCTTCTCAATATGTCAAATATCATTCAATTAATATAAATTTGGTCTTAAAAAGTTGGTATGGCTATTGCCTAAATGACGAAGAATGACAAATAATTATCAGACATGAAATGCGAGTGTTATATCAGAAATACTAACCCCCAACCGGAAAAGTGCAGATTTTATCTCGCGTTTCTGAAATTATAGGGCCATGTTTTGCTTCTCATTTAGTCAAATATCATTCAATTTATATAAATTTGGTCTTAAAATGTTGGTATGGTGATTGCCTAAATGATGATGTATGATATATTATCATCAGATATGAAATGCGAGTGTGATATCAGAAATACTGACCCACTACCGGAATGGTGCTGTTTTTATCTCGCGTTTGTGAAATTATAGGGCCATTTTTTTCTTCTCATTTAGTCAAATATCATTCAATCTAAATAGAGTTGGTCTTAAAATGTTGGTATGATTATTGCTTATATGATGTCATATGATAAATTATTATCAGAAATGAAATGTGAGTGTTATATCAGAAATACTAACCCACAACCTGAAAACTGCAGATTTTATCTCGACTTTCTGAAATTATGCGGCCATGTTTTGCTTCTCATTTAGTAAAAAGTCATTCAATTTAAATAAATTTGGTTTTAAAATGTTAGTATCATTATTGCCTAAATGATGAAGCATGATATATTATCATCAGACATGAAATACGAGGGTTATATCAGAAATACTAACCCCCAACCGGAAAAGTGCAGATTTTATCTCGCGTTTCTGAAATTATAGGGCCATGTTTTGCTTCTCATTTAGTCAAATATCATTCAATCTAAATAAAATTGGTCTTAAAATGTTGGTATGATTATTGCCAAAATGATAAAGTATGAAAAATAATTATCAGAAATGAAATGCGAGTGTTATATTAGAAATACTACCCCCCTACTGGTAAAGGGCAGATTTTTTCTTGTATTTTAGATTATAATCGGTCATGTTTTGCTTCGCAATATGTCAAATATCATTCAATTAATATACATTTGGTCTAAGAATGTTGGTATGATTATTGCCAAAGTGATGGAGTATGATAAATTATTATACGACATGAAATGTGAGGTTTATATCAGAGATACTAACCCCCTACCGGAAAAGTGCAGATTTTATCTCGCGTTCCTGAAATTATACGGCCATGTTTTGCTTCTCATTTAGTCAAATATCATTCAATTAATATACATTTGGTCTTAAAATGTTGGTATGATAATTGCCAAAATGATAAAGTATGATAAATATTTATCAGACATGAAATGTGAGTGTTCTATCAGAAATACTACCCCCCTACTGGTAAAGGGCCGATTTTTTCTTCTATTTGAGATTATAATCGTTCATGTTCTGCTTCTCAATATGTCAAATATCATTCAATTAATATAAATTTGGTCTTAAAAAGTTGGTATGGCTATTGCCTAAATGACGAAGAATGACAAATAATTATCAGACATGAAATGCGAGTGTTATATCAGGAATACTAACCCCCTACTGGTAAAGGGCAGATCTTTTCTTGCATTTGAAATTATAATCGGTCATGTTTTGCTTCTCAATATGTCAAATATCATTCAATTTATATAAATTTGGTCTTAAAATGTTGGTATGGTTATTGCCTAAATGATGAAGCATGATATATTATCATCAGACATGAAATGTGAGGGTTATATCAGAGATATTAACCCCCTACTGGTAAAGGGCCGATATTTTCTTGCATTTGAGATTATAATTGGTCATGTTTTGCATCTCAATATGTCAAATATCATTCAATCTAAATAAAATTGGTTTTAAAATGTTGGCATGTTTATTGCGTAAATGATGTCATATGATAAATTATTATCAGAAATGAAATGCGAGTGTTATATCAGAAATACTAACCCCCAACCGGAAAAGTGCAGATTTTATCTCGCGTTTCTGAAATTATAGGGCCATGTTTTGCTTCTCATTTAGTCAAATATCATTCAATTTATATAAATTTGGTCTTAAAATGTTGGTATGGTGATTGCCTAAATGATGATGTATGATATATTATCATCGGATATGAAATGCGAGTGTGATATCAGAAATACTGACCCACTACCGGAATGGTGCTGTTTTTATCTCGCGTTTGTGAAATTATAGGGCCATTTTTTTCTTCTCATTTAGTCAAATATCATTCAATCTAAATAGAGTTGGTCTTAAAATGTTGGTATGATTATTGCTTATATGATGTCATATGATAAATTATTATCAGAAATGAAATGTGAGTGTTATATCAGAAATACTAACCCACAACCTGAAAACTGCAGATTTTATCTCGACTTTCTGAAATTATGCGGCCATGTTTTGCTTCTCATTTAGTAAAAAGTCATTCAATTTAAATAAATTTGGTTTTAAAATGTTAGTATCATTATTGCCTAAATGATGAAGCATGATATATTATCATCAGACATGAAATACGAGGGTTATATCAGAAATACTAACCCCCAACCGGAAAAGTGCAGATTTTATCTCGCGTTTCTGAAATTATAGGGCCATGTTTTGCTTCTCATTTAGTCAAATATCATTCAATCTAAATAAAATTGGTCTTAAAATGTTGGTATGATTATTGCCAAAATGATAAAGTATGAAAAATAATTATCAGAAATGAAATGCGAGTGTTATATTAGAAATACTACCCCCCTACTGGTAAAGGGCAGATTTTTTCTTGTATTTTAGATTATAATCGGTCATGTTTTGCTTCGCAATATGTCAAATATCATTCAATTAATATACATTTGGTCTAAGAATGTTGGTATGATTATTGCCTAAGTGATGGAGTATGATAAATTATTATACGACATGAAATGTGAGGTTTATATCAGAGATACTAACCCCCTACCGGAAAAGTGCAGATTTTATCTCGCGTTCCTGAAATTATACGGCCATGTTTTGCTTCTCATTTAGTCAAATATCATTCAATTAATATACATTTGGTCTTAAAATGTTGGTATGATAATTGCCAAAATGATAAAGTATGATAAATATTTATCAGACATGAAATGTGAGTGTTCTATCAGAAATACTACCCCCCTACTGGTAAAGGGCCGATTTTTTCTTCTATTTGAGATTATAATCGTTCATGTTCTGCTTCTCAATATGTCAAATATCATTCAATTAATATAAATTTGGTCTTAAAAAGTTGGTATGGCTATTGCCTAAATGACGAAGAATGACAAATAATTATCAGACATGAAATGCGAGTGTTATATCAGGAATACTAACCCCCTACTGGTAAAGGGCAGATCTTTTCTTGCATTTGAAATTATAATCGGTCATGTTTTGCTTCTCAATATGTCAAATATCATTCAATTTATATAAATTTGGTCTTAAAATGTTGGTATGGTTATTGCCTAAATGATGAAGCATGATATATTATCATCAGACATGAAATGTGAGGGTTATATCAGAGATATTAACCCCCTACTGGTAAAGGGCCGATATTTTCTTGCATTTGAGATTATAATTGGTCATGTTTTGCATCTCAATATGTCAAATATCATTCAATCTAAATAAAATTGGTTTTAAAATGTTGGCATGTTTATTGCGTAAATGATGTCATATGATAAATTATTATCAGAAATGAAATGCGAGTGTTATATCAGAAATACTAACCCCCAACCGGAAAAGTGCAGATTTTATCTCGCGTTTCTGAAATTATAGGGCCATGTTTTGCTTCTCATTTAGTCAAATATCATTCAATTTATATAAATTTGGTCTTAAAATGTTGGTATGGTGATTGCCTAAATGATGATGTATGATATATTATCATCGGATATGAAATGCGAGTGTGATATCAGAAATACTGACCCACTACCGGAATGGTGCTGCTTTTATCTCGCGTTTGTGAAATTATAGGGCCATTTTTTTCTTCTCATTTAGCCAAATATCATTCAATCTAAATAGAGTTGGTCTTAAAATGTTGGTATGATTATTGCTTATATGATGTCATATGATAAATTATTATCAGAAATGAAATGTGAGTGTTATATCAGAAATACTAACCCACAACCTGAAAACTGCAGATTTTATCTCGACTTTCTGAAATTATGCGGCCATGTTTTGCTTCTCATTTAGTAAAAAGTCATTCAATTTAAATAAATTTGGTTTTAAAATGTTAGTATCATTATTGCCTAAATGATGAAGCATGATATATTATCATCAGACATGAAATACGAGGGTTATATCAGAAATACTAACCCCCAACCGGAAAAGTGCAGATTTTATCTCGCGTTTCTGAAATTATAGGGCCATGTTTTGCTTCTCATTTAGTCAAATATCATTCAATCTAAATAAAATTGGTCTTAAAATGTTGGTATGATTATTGCCAAAATGATAAAGTATGAAAAATAATTATCAGAAATGAAATGCGAGTGTTATATTAGAAATACTACCCCCCTACTGGTAAAGGGCAGATTTTTTCTTGTATTTTAGATTATAATCGGTCATGTTTTGCTTTGCAATATGTCAAATATCATTCAATTAATATACATTTGGTCTAAGAATGTTGGTATGATTATTGCCTAAGTGATGGAGTATGATAAATTATTATACGACATGAAATGTGAGGTTTATATCAGAGATACTAACCCCCTACCGGAAAAGTGCAGATTTTATCTCGCGTTCCTGAAATTATACGGCCATGTTTTGCTTCTCATTTAGTCAAATATCATTCAATTAATATACATTTGGTCTTAAAATGTTGGTATGATAATTGCCAAAATGATAAAGTATGATAAATATTTATCAGACATGAAATGTGAGTGTTCTATCAGAAATACTACCCCCCTACTGGTAAAGGGCCGATTTTTTCTTCTATTTGAGATTATAATCGTTCATGTTCTGCTTCTCAATATGTCAAATATCATTCAATTAATATAAATTTGGTCTTAAAAAGTTGGTATGGCTATTGCCTAAATGACGAAGAATGACAAATAATTATCAGACATGAAATGCGAGTGTTATATCAGGAATACTAACCCCCTACTGGTAAAGGGCAGATCTTTTCTTGCATTTGAAATTATAATCGGTCATGTTTTGCTTCTCAATATGTCAAATATCATTCAATTTATATAAATTTGGTCTTAAAATGTTGGTATGGTTATTGCCTAAATGATGAAGCATGATATATTATCATCAGACATGAAATGTGAGGGTTATATCAGAGATATTAACCCCCTACTGGTAAAGGGCCGATATTTTCTTGCATTTGAGATTATAATTGGTCATGTTTTGCATCTCAATATGTCAAATATCATTCAATCTAAATAAAATTGGTTTTAAAATGTTGGCATGTTTATTGCGTAAATGATGTCATATGATAAATTATTATCAGAAATGAAATGCGAGTGTTATATCAGAAATACTAACCCCCAACCGGAAAAGTGCAGATTTTATCTCGCGTTTCTGAAATTATAGGGCCATGTTTTGCTTCTCATTTAGTCAAATATCATTCAATTTATATAAATTTGGTCTTAAAATGTTGGTATGGTGATTGCCTAAATGATGATGTATGATATATTATCATCGGATATGAAATGCGAGTGTGATATCAGAAATACTGACCCACTACCGGAATGGTGCTGTTTTTATCTCGCGTTTGTGAAATTATAGGGCCATTTTTTTCTTCTCATTTAGTCAAATATCATTCAATCTAAATAGAGTTGGTCTTAAAATGTTGGTATGATTATTGCTTATATGATGTCATATGATAAATTATTATCAGAAATGAAATGTGAGTGTTATATCAGAAATACTAACCCACAACCTGAAAACTGCAGATTTTATCTCGACTTTCTGAAATTATGCGGCCATGTTTTGCTTCTCATTTAGTAAAAAGTCATTCAATTTAAATAAATTTGGTTTTAAAATGTTAGTATCATTATTGCCTAAATGATGAAGCATGATATATTATCATCAGACATGAAATACGAGGGTTATATCAGAAATACTAACCCCCAACCGGAAAAGTGCAGATTTTATCTCGCGTTTCTGAAATTATAGGGCCATGTTTTGCTTCTCATTTAGTCAAATATCATTCAATCTAAATAAAATTGGTCTTAAAATGTTGGTATGATTATTGCCAAAATGATAAAGTATGAAAAATAATTATCAGAAATGAAATGCGAGTGTTATATTAGAAATACTACCCCCCTACTGGTAAAGGGCAGATTTTTTCTTGTATTTTAGATTATAATCGGTCATGTTTTGCTTCGCAATATGTCAAATATCATTCAATTAATATACATTTGGTCTAAGAATGTTGGTATGATTATTGCCTAAGTGATGGAGTATGATAAATTATTATACGACATGAAATGTGAGGTTTATATCAGAGATACTAACGCCCTACCGGAAAAGTGCAGATTTTATCTCGCGTTCCTGAAATTATACGGCCATGTTTTGCTTCTCATTTAGTCAAATATCATTCAATTAATATACATTTGGTCTTAAAATGTTGGTATGATAATTGCCAAAATGATAAAGTATGATAAATATTTATCAGACATGAAATGTGAGTGTTCTATCAGAAATACTACCCCCCTACTGGTAAAGGGCCGATTTTTTCTTCTATTTGAGATTATAATCGTTCATGTTCTGCTTCTCAATATGTCAAATATCATTCAATTAATATAAATTTGGTCTTAAAAAGTTGGTATGGCTATTGCCTAAATGACGAAGAATGACAAATAATTATCAGACATGAAATGCGAGTGTTATATCAGGAATACTAACCCCCTACTGGTAAAGGGCAGATCTTTTCTTGCATTTGAAATTATAATCGGTCATGTTTTGCTTCTCAATATGTCAAATATCATTCAATTTATATAAATTTGGTCTTAAAATGTTGGTATGGTTATTGCCTAAATGATGAAGCATGATATATTATCATCAGACATGAAATGTGAGGGTTATATCAGAGATATTAACCCCCTACTGGTAAAGGGCCGATATTTTCTTGCATTTGAGATTATAATTGGTCATGTTTTGCATCTCAATATGTCAAATATCATTCAATCTAAATAAAATTGGTTTTAAAATGTTGGCATGTTTATTGCGTAAATGATGTCATATGATAAATTATTATCAGAAATGAAATGCGAGTGTTATATCAGAAATACTAACCCCCAACCGGAAAAGTGCAGATTTTATCTCGCGTTTCTGAAATTATAGGGCCATGTTTTGCTTCTCATTTAGTCAAATATCATTCAATTTATATAAATTTGGTCTTAAAATGTTGGTATGGTGATTGCCTAAATGATGATGTATGATATATTATCATCGGATATGAAATGCGAGTGTGATATCAGAAATACTGACCCACTACCGGAATGGTGCTGTTTTTATCTCGCGTTTGTGAAATTATAGGGCCATTTTTTTCTTCTCATTTAGTCAAATATCATTCAATCTAAATAGAGTTGGTCTTAAAATGTTGGTATGATTATTGCTTATATGATGTCATATGATAAATTATTATCAGAAATGAAATGTGAGTGTTATATCAGAAATACTAACCCACAACCTGAAAACTGCAGATTTTATCTCGACTTTCTGAAATTATGCGGCCATGTTTTGCTTCTCATTTAGTAAAAAGTCATTCAATTTAAATAAATTTGGTTTTAAAATGTTAGTATCATTATTGCCTAAATGATGAAGCATGATATATTATCATCAGACATGAAATACGAGGGTTATATCAGAAATACTAACCCCCAACCGGAAAAGTGCAGATTTTATCTCGCGTTTCTGAAATTATAGGGCCATGTTTTGCTTCTCATTTAGTCAAATATCATTCAATCTAAATAAAATTGGTCTTAAAATGTTGGTATGATTATTGCCAAAATGATAAAGTATGAAAAATAATTATCAGAAATGAAATGCGAGTGTTATATTAGAAATACTACCCCCCTACTGGTAAAGGGCAGATTTTTTCTTGTATTTTAGATTATAATCGGTCATGTTTTGCTTCGCAATATGTCAAATATCATTCAATTAATATACATTTGGTCTAAGAATGTTGGTATGATTATTGCCTAAGTGATGGAGTATGATAAATTATTATACGACATGAAATGTGAGGTTTATATCAGAGATACTAACGCCCTACCGGAAAAGTGCAGATTTTATCTCGCGTTCCTGAAATTATACGGCCATGTTTTGCTTCTCATTTAGTCAAATATCATTCAATTAATATACATTTGGTCTTAAAATGTTGGTATGATAATTGCCAAAATGATAAAGTATGATAAATATTTATCAGACATGAAATGTGAGTGTTCTATCAGAAATACTACCCCCCTACTGGTAAAGGGCCGATTTTTTCTTCTATTTGAGATTATAATCGTTCATGTTCTGCTTCTCAATATGTCAAATATCATTCAATTAATATAAATTTGGTCTTAAAAAGTTGGTATGGCTATTGCCTAAATGACGAAGAATGACAAATAATTATCAGACATGAAATGCGAGTGTTATATCAGGAATACTAACCCCCTACTGGTAAAGGGCAGATCTTTTCTTGCATTTGAAATTATAATCGGTCATGTTTTGCTTCTCAATATGTCAAATATCATTCAATTTATATAAATTTGGTCTTAAAATGTTGGTATGGTTATTGCCTAAATGATGAAGCATGATATATTATCATCAGACATGAAATGTGAGGGTTATATCAGAGATATTAACCCCCTACTGGTAAAGGGCCGATATTTTCTTGCATTTGAGATTATAATTGGTCATGTTTTGCATCTCAATATGTCAAATATCATTCAATCTAAATAAAATTGGTTTTAAAATGTTGGCATGTTTATTGCGTAAATGATGTCATATGATAAATTATTATCAGAAATGAAATGCGAGTGTTATATCAGAAATACTAACCCCCAACCGGAAAAGTGCAGATTTTATCTCGCGTTTCTGAAATTATAGGGCCATGTTTTGCTTCTCATTTAGTCAAATATCATTCAATTTATATAAATTTGGTCTTAAAATGTTGGTATGGTGATTGCCTAAATGATGATGTATGATATATTATCATCGGATATGAAATGCGAGTGTGATATCAGAAATACTGACCCACTACCGGAATGGTGCTGCTTTTATCTCGCGTTTGTGAAATTATAGGGCCATTTTTTTCTTCTCATTTAGCCAAATATCATTCAATCTAAATAGAGTTGGTCTTAAAATGTTGGTATGATTATTGCTTATATGATGTCATATGATAAATTATTATCAGAAATGAAATGTGAGTGTTATATCAGAAATACTAACCCACAACCTGAAAACTGCAGATTTTATCTCGACTTTCTGAAATTATGCGGCCATGTTTTGCTTCTCATTTAGTAAAAAGTCATTCAATTTAAATAAATTTGGTTTTAAAATGTTAGTATCATTATTGCCTAAATGATGAAGCATGATATATTATCATCAGACATGAAATACGAGGGTTATATCAGAAATACTAACCCCCAACCGGAAAAGTGCAGATTTTATCTCGCGTTTCTGAAATTATAGGGCCATGTTTTGCTTCTCATTTAGTCAAATATCATTCAATCTAAATAAAATTGGTCTTAAAATGTTGGTATGATTATTGCCAAAATGATAAAGTATGAAAAATAATTATCAGAAATGAAATGCGAGTGTTATATTAGAAATACTACCCCCCTACTGGTAAAGGGCAGATTTTTTCTTGTATTTTAGATTATAATCGGTCATGTTTTGCTTTGCAATATGTCAAATATCATTCAATTAATATACATTTGGTCTAAGAATGTTGGTATGATTATTGCCTAAGTGATGGAGTATGATAAATTATTATACGACATGAAATGTGAGGTTTATATCAGAGATACTAACCCCCTACCGGAAAAGTGCAGATTTTATCTCGCGTTCCTGAAATTATACGGCCATGTTTTGCTTCTCATTTAGTCAAATATCATTCAATTAATATACATTTGGTCTTAAAATGTTGGTATGATAATTGCCAAAATGATAAAGTATGATAAATATTTATCAGACATGAAATGTGAGTGTTCTATCAGAAATACTACCCCCCTACTGGTAAAGGGCCGATTTTTTCTTCTATTTGAGATTATAATCGTTCATGTTCTGCTTCTCAATATGTCAAATATCATTCAATTAATATAAATTTGGTCTTAAAAAGTTGGTATGGCTATTGCCTAAATGACGAAGAATGACAAATAATTATCAGACATGAAATGCGAGTGTTATATCAGGAATACTAACCCCCTACTGGTAAAGGGCAGATCTTTTCTTGCATTTGAAATTATAATCGGTCATGTTTTGCTTCTCAATATGTCAAATATCATTCAATTTATATAAATTTGGTCTTAAAATGTTGGTATGGTTATTGCCTAAATGATGAAGCATGATATATTATCATCAGACATGAAATGTGAGGGTTATATCAGAGATATTAACCCCCTACTGGTAAAGGGCCGATATTTTCTTGCATTTGAGATTATAATTGGTCATGTTTTGCATCTCAATATGTCAAATATCATTCAATCTAAATAAAATTGGTTTTAAAATGTTGGCATGTTTATTGCGTAAATGATGTCATATGATAAATTATTATCAGAAATGAAATGCGAGTGTTATATCAGAAATACTAACCCCCAACCGGAAAAGTGCAGATTTTATCTCGCGTTTCTGAAATTATAGGGCCATGTTTTGCTTCTCATTTAGTCAAATATCATTCAATTTATATAAATTTGGTCTTAAAATGTTGGTATGGTGATTGCCTAAATGATGATGTATGATATATTATCATCGGATATGAAATGCGAGTGTGATATCAGAAATACTGACCCACTACCGGAATGGTGCTGTTTTTATCTCGCGTTTGTGAAATTATAGGGCCATTTTTTTCTTCTCATTTAGTCAAATATCATTCAATCTAAATAGAGTTGGTCTTAAAATGTTGGTATGATTATTGCTTATATGATGTCATATGATAAATTATTATCAGAAATGAAATGTGAGTGTTATATCAGAAATACTAACCCACAACCTGAAAACTGCAGATTTTATCTCGACTTTCTGAAATTATGCGGCCATGTTTTGCTTCTCATTTAGTAAAAAGTCATTCAATTTAAATAAATTTGGTTTTAAAATGTTAGTATCATTATTGCCTAAATGATGAAGCATGATATATTATCATCAGACATGAAATACGAGGGTTATATCAGAAATACTAACCCCCAACCGGAAAAGTGCAGATTTTATCTCGCGTTTCTGAAATTATAGGGCCATGTTTTGCTTCTCATTTAGTCAAATATCATTCAATCTAAATAAAATTGGTCTTAAAATGTTGGTATGATTATTGCCAAAATGATAAAGTATGAAAAATAATTATCAGAAATGAAATGCGAGTGTTATATTAGAAATACTACCCCCCTACTGGTAAAGGGCAGATTTTTTCTTGTATTTTAGATTATAATCGGTCATGTTTTGCTTCGCAATATGTCAAATATCATTCAATTAATATACATTTGGTCTAAGAATGTTGGTATGATTATTGCCTAAGTGATGGAGTATGATAAATTATTATACGACATGAAATGTAAGGTTTATATCAGAGATACTAACCCCCTACCGGAAAAGTGCAGATTTTATCTCGCGTTCCTGAAATTATACGGCCATGTTTTGCTTCTCATTTAGTCAAATATCATTCAATTAATATACATTTGGTCTTAAAATGTTGGTATGATAATTGCCAAAATGATAAAGTATGATAAATATTTATCAGACATGAAATGTGAGTGTTCTATCAGAAATACTACCCCCCTACTGGTAAAGGGCCGATTTTTTCTTCTATTTGAGATTATAATCGTTCATGTTCTGCTTCTCAATATGTCAAATATCATTCAATTAATATAAATTTGGTCTTAAAAAGTTGGTATGGCTATTGCCTAAATGACGAAGAATGACAAATAATTATCAGACATGAAATGCGAGTGTTATATCAGGAATACTAACCCCCTACTGGTAAAGGGCAGATCTTTTCTTGCATTTGAAATTATAATCGGTCATGTTTTGCTTCTCAATATGTCAAATATCATTCAATTTATATAAATTTGGTCTTAAAATGTTGGTATGGTTATTGCCTAAATGATGAAGCATGATATATTATCATCAGACATGAAATGTGAGGGTTATATCAGAGATATTAACCCCCTACTGGTAAAGGGCCGATATTTTCTTGCATTTGAGATTATAATTGGTCATGTTTTGCATCTCAATATGTCAAATATCATTCAATCTAAATAAAATTGGTTTTAAAATGTTGGCATGTTTATTGCGTAAATGATGTCATATGATAAATTATTATCAGAAATGAAATGCGAGTGTTATATCAGAAATACTAACCCCCAACCGGAAAAGTGCAGATTTTATCTCGCGTTTCTGAAATTATAGGGCCATGTTTTGCTTCTCATTTAGTCAAATATCATTCAATTTATATAAATTTGGTCTTAAAATGTTGGTATGGTGATTGCCTAAATGATGATGTATGATATATTATCATCGGATATGAAATGCGAGTGTTATATCAGAAATACTGACCCACTACCGGAATGGTGCTGTTTTTATCTCGCGTTTGTGAAATTATAGGGCCATTTTTTTCTTCTCATTTAGTCAAATATCATTCAATCTAAATAGAGTTGGTCTTAAAATGTTGGTATGATTATTGCTTATATGATGTCATATGATAAATTATTATCAGAAATGAAATGTGAGTGTTATATCAGAAATACTAACACACAACCTGAAAACTGCAGATTTTATCTCGACTTTCTGAAATTATGCGGCCATGTTTTGCTTCTCATTTAGTAAAAAGTCATTCAATTTAAATAAATTTGGTTTTAAAATGTTAGTATCATTATTGCCTAAATGATGAAGCATGATATATTATCATCAGACATGAAATACGAGGGTTATATCAGAAATACTAACCCCCAACCGGAAAGTTCAGATTTTATCTCGCGTTTCTGAAATTATTTGGCCATGTTTTGCTTCTCATTTAGTCAAATATCATTCAATCTAAATAAAATTGGTCTTAAAATGTTGGTATGATTATTGCCAAAATGATAAAGTATGAAAAATAATTATCAGAAATGAAATGCGAGTGTTATATTAGAAATACTACCCCCCTACTGGTAAAGGGCAGATTTTTTCTTGTATTTTAGATTATAATCGGTCATGTTTTGCTTCGCAATATGTCAAATATCATTCAATTAATATACATTTGGTCTTAGAATGTTGGTATGATTATTGCCTAAGTGATGGAGTATGATAAATTATTATACGACATGAAATGTGAGGGCTATATCAGAGATACTAACCCCCTACCGGAAAAGTGCAGATTTTATCTCGCGTTCCTGAAATTATACGGCCATGCTTTGCTTCTCATTTAGTCAAATATCATTCAATTAATATACATTTGGTCTTAAAATGTTGGTATGATAATTGCCAAAATGATAAAGTATGATAAATATTTATTAGACATGAAATGTGAGTGTTCTATCAGAAATACTACCCCCCTACTGGTAAAGGGCCGATTTTTTCTTCTATTTGAGATTATAATCGTTCATGTTCTGCTTCTCAATATTTCAAATATCATTCAATTAATATAATTTTGGTCTTAAAATGTTGGTATGGTTATTGCCTAAATGACGAAGAATGACAAATAATTATCAGACATGAAATGCGAGTGTTATATCAGGAATACTAACCCCCTACCGGAAAGGTGCTGTTTTTATCTCGCGTTTCGGAAATTATACGGCCATGTTTTGCTTCTCAATTAGTCAAATATCATTCAATCTAAATAAAGTTGGTCTTAAAATGTTGGTAAGATTATTGCTTAAATGATGTCATATGATAAATAATTAGCAGAAATGAAATGCCAGTGTTATATCAGAAATATTAACCCCCAACCTGAAAACTGCAGATTTTATCTCGAGGTTCTGAAATTATGTGGCCATGTTTTGCTTCTCATTTAGTCAAATATCATTCGATTTAAATAAATTCGGTCTTAAAATGTTGGTATGATTATTGCCTAAATGATAAAGTATGTTAAATAATTATCAGAAATGAAATGCGAGTGTTATATCAGAATTGCTGACCTCGTACCGGTTAAGGGCTGCTTCTTTTCTTGCATTTGAGATTATTATCGGTCATTTTTTGCTTCTCAATATGTCAAATATCATTCAATTTATGTAAATATGGTTTTAAAATGTTGGTATGATTATTGCTTAAATGATGTCATTTGATAAATTATTATCAGAAATGAAATGTGAGTGTTATATAAGAGATACTAACCCCCTACCGGAAAAGTGCAGATTTTATCTCGCGTTCCTGAAATTATTCGGCCATGTTTTGCTTCTCATTTAGTCAAATATCATTCAATTTAAATAAATTTGTTTTTAAAATGTTTGTATGATTATTGCCCAAGTGATGAAGTATGATAAATCATCATCATACATGAAATACGAGGGTTATATCAGAAATACTAACCCCCTACCGGAAAAGTGCTGTTTTTATCTCGCGTTTCTGAAATTATAGGGCCATGTTTTGCTTCTCATTTAGTCAAATATCATTCAATTTAAATAAATTTGTTTTTAAAATGTTGGTATGATTATTGCCCAAGTGATGAAGTATGATAAATAATTATCAAACATGAAATGCGAGTGTTATACCAGAAATACTAACCCCCTACTGGTAAAGAGTCGATTTTTTCTTGTATTTGAGATTATGATCGGTATTGTTTTGCTTCTCAATATGTCAAATATCATTCAATTTATATAAATTTGGTCTTAAATTGTTGGTATGGTTATTGCCTAAATGATGAAGAATGATATATTATCATCGGACATGAAATGCGAGTGTTATATCAGAATTGCTGACCTCGTACCGGTTAAGGGCTGCTTCTTTTCTTGCATTTGAGATTATTATCGGTCATTTTTTGCTTCTCAATATGTCAAATATCATTCAATTTATGTAAATATGGTTTTAAAATGTTGGTATGATTATTGCTTAAATGATGTCATATGATAAATTATTATCAGAAATGAAATGTGAGTGTTATATAAGAGATACTAACCCCCTACCGGAAAAGTGCAGATTTTATCTCGCGTTCCTGAAATTATTCGGCCATGTTTTGCTTCTCATTTAGTCAAATATCATTCAATTTAAATAAATTTGTTTTTAAAATGTTGGTATGATTATTGCCCAAGTGATGAAGTATGATAAATAATCATCATACATGAAATACGAGTGTAATATCAGTAATACTAACCCCCTACCGGAAAAGTGCTGTTTTTATCTCGTGTTTCTGAAATTATAGGGCCATGTTTTGCTTCTCAATATGTCAAATATCATTCAATTTATATAAATTTGGTCTTAAAATGTTGGTATGATTATTGCCGAAATGATAAAGTATGATAAATAATTATCAGTCATGAAGTGCGAGTGTTATGTCAGGAATACTACCCCCCTACTGGTAAAGGGTCGATTTTTTCTTGTATTTGAGATTATAATCGGTCATGTTTTGCTTCTCAATATGTCAAATATCATTCAATTTATATAAATTTGATCTTAAAATGTTGGTATGGTTATTGTCTAAATGATGAAGAATGATATTCTATCATCGGACATGAAATGAGAGTGTTATATCAGAAATACTATCCCCCTACCGGAAAGTGCTGTTTTTATCTCGTGTTTCTGAAATAATAAGGCCATGTTTTGCTTCTCAATATGTCAAATATCATTCAATTTATATAAATTTGGTCTTAAAATGTTGGTATGGTTATTGTCTAAATGATGAAGAATGATATACTATCATCGGACATGAAATGAGAGTGTTATATCAGAAATACTATCCCCCTACCGGAAAAGTGCTGTTTTTATCTCGCGTTTCTGAAATTATAGGGCCATGTTTTACTTCTCAACATATGTCAAATATCATTCAATTTATATAAATTTGGTCTTAAAATATTGGTATTGTTATTGCCTAAATGATGAAGTAAGATATATTATTATCGGACATGAAATGCGAGTGTTATATCAGAAATACTAACCCCCCTACTGGTAAAGGGTCGATTTTTTCTTCCATTTGAGATTATAATCGGTCATGTTTTGCTTCTCAACATATGTCAAATATCATTCAATTCATATAAATTTGGTCTTAAATGTTGGTATGGTTATTGCCTAAATGATTATGTAAGATATATTATCATCAGACATAAAATGCGAGTGTTGTATCAGAAATACTAACCCCCCTATTGGTAAAGGGCCGATATTCTCTTCCATTTGAGATTATAATCGGTCATGTTTTGCTTCTCAACATATGTCAAATATCATTCAATTCATATAAATTTGGTCTTAAATGTTGGTATGGTTATTGCCTAAATGATTATGTAAGATATATTATCATCAGACATAAAATGCGAGTGTTGTATCAGAAATACTAACCCCCCTATTGGTAAAGGGCCGATATTCTCTTCCATTTGAGATTATAATCGGTCATGTTTTGCTTCTCAACATATGTCAAATATCATTCAATTCATATAAATTTGGTCTTAAAATGTTGGTATGGTTATTGCCTAAATGATGATGTAAGATATATTATCATCAGACATAAAATGCGAGTGTTGTATCAGAAATACTAACCCCCCTATTGGTAAAGGGCCGATATTCTCTTCCATTTGAGATTATAATCGGTCATGTTTTGCTTCTCAACATATGTCAAATATCATTCAATTCATATAAATTTGGTCTTAAAATGTTCGTATGGTTATTGGCTAAATGATGATGTAAGATATATTATCATCAGACATGAAATGCGAGTGTTGTATCAGAAATACTAACCCCCCTACTGGTAAGGGGCCGATATTCTCTTCCATTTGAGATTATAATCGGTCATGTTTTGCTTCTCAATATGTCAAATATCATTCAATTTATATAAATTTGGTCTTAAAATGTTGGTATGATTATTGCCGAAATGATAAAGTATGATAAATAATTATCAGTCATGAAGTGCGAGTGTTATGTCAGGAATACTACCCCCCTACTGGTAAAGGGTGGATTTTTTCTTGTATTTGAGATTATAATCGGTCATGTTTTGCTTCTCAATATGTCAAATATCATTCAATTTATATAAATTTGATCTTAAAATGTTGGTATCGTTATTGCCTAAATGATGAAGAATGATATATTATCATCGGACACGAAATGCGAGTGTTATATCAGAAAAACTATCCCCCTACCGGAAAAGTGCTGTTTTTATCTCCCGTTTCTGAAATTATAGGGCCATGTTTTGCTTCTCAATATGTCAAATATCATTCAATTGATATAAATTTGGTCTTAAAATGTTGGTATGGTTATTGCCTAAATGATGAAGTATGATATATTATCATCGGACATGAAATGAGAGTGTTATATCAGAGATACTAACCCCCTACTGGTAAAGGGCCGATATTCTCTTGCATTTGAGGTTATGATTATCGGTCATGTTTTGCTTCTCAATATGTCAAATATCATTCAATTTATATAAATTTGGTCTTAAAATGTTGGTATGATTATTGCCAAAATGATAAGGTATGATAAATAATTATCAGACATGAAATGCGAGTGTTATATCAGAAATGCTAACCCCCTACTGGTGAAGGGCCGATATTCTCTTGCATTTGAGATTATAATCGGTCATGTTTTGCATCTCAATATGTCAAATGTCATTCAATCTAAATAAAATTGGTTTAAAATGTTGGTATGAGTATTGCCTTAATGATGACCAGTGATAAATTTTTATCAGACATGAAATGAGAGTGTTATATGTGAAAAAGTAATCCCCTACTGGCAAATCGCCGATTTTTTCTTGCGTTTGAGATTATTTTCGGTCATGTTTTGCTTCTCAATATGCCAAATATCATTTGATTTTGAAAGAATAGATCTTAAAATGTTGGTATGAATATTCCCTAAACAGTGACAAATGATATATTAATATGTGACATTAAATGCGCGTGCCACGTCGGAAATACTAACCTCTACCACTAAAGGTTAGATTTCATTTCGCGTTTCTGAAATTTGACGGCCATGTTTTGCTTCTCATTTAGTCAAACATCTTTCAATTTCAATGAAACTGGCCTTAAAATATTTGTATGATTGTTACCTAAACAATGATGCATGATACATTGTTTTCTAACATTAAATGCGTGCACTATATCTGATATTCATCCCTCGCAATTTTTGTGACTGTTTTCCTGTCTTGAGTTGTCTGTCAAACATGTACCATTCACTTTTATAAAGTGTTGAAATTGAACCATGAAGTGACTTAAAACGATTAAAGTCTTGATGCTTAAAGTGTAGAACTTGTTATATTCATTTAAAATTAACGTATTTTTGAAAAGATGACATAAAACGTTTTGTCTGTTTAGTCTGTCAGTCTGTCATTGTATGTCAGGAAATTTGAAAAAGGTTGTTAGTGCATATTTACTTAATTCTTTGATCGAACTGATCCAAATTACAATGAATTAAACTTAGAATGAAACTCTTAATTTGTGAGAAGTTTTGCAACACAGAGATGACCAGAAGCAGAGATATTGTAGTACAACAAATTATGTCATGCAGGCATTGCCTTTCTTTGTCTGTCTAATCTGAAGTCCGTCTGTCAATCAGACAAAAAATGTAAAAGGTCATATATTTAAATATTGTGTCGGCATTAACAAAAAACTTGGTATAATTATTCGTTATAAGTCTGTTTATCTATATACAAGTGGAAATTTAAATAAAGAAGGCAGTTTTCACTAGAAAAAATAAAAAGAAAAAATGACGTCTGGCAGGCAATGCCTTGCATTAGTGACATTTGCCCAGGGAAAATAAAAATCAAGACAAATTTTTTTTCAATTTTAAAACCTTAAAATTGTCCAAATCAAATAAAAAACACAAAAATTCCCAGAAATAAATATGTATTTTTCGCGTCTTGAGGATTGATGATTTTGTCTTGAGGCAGACAGACAGACAGACAGATATTTTATTCAATTCCAAAACACTTTAAATGCCACAAGGACATACATAGCACAATGCAAACAGTATGACACAACACAATGATTATAAGATTCCACCATGAGCTTCTATGTAGGATAAGGATATCTCACCCGAGGGGTCAGATTTTAACCAGGGACGAGGCTTGCCGAGTTCCCTGGTTAAAATTCCGACCCCGAGGGTGAGACATCCTTATCCTACATAGACTGTCTCATGATGGATTTTTTTTCTCCCACTCATTTTGAGAAAATACAAAACCCTCATGACAACATCAACAAAATTGGTAAAAATCTACTTTTTTACGTTATCGTTTATCACATCCAAAAGTTGCAAAGCTGAAGAGATCGGTATTTTAAAGTACATACTAAAAGTATGTACCAAACAATTTCCCTGCGTACAGCCTTCTCCAGTGTGGTTGAATTAATTTACAGTTTAAAAATGTGAAGGTCGCATTTCGTCATCATGAGTGCATGAATACACAAAGTGTAAACAAATATTGAATAAACGACAATGTAAACAATATACATTTATTGTGTAACTATTTATGTCATGAGACACATCCAATAAAACAGTATTTAAATTAATAAAACAACATGTGTTTTGAATATTGAACAGTTAACTGCAACAGTAAGGAACTATTTGATAACGCGACAGTCTTCTTCACTATGACTGCGTAACAAGTCACAAAAGTTTAACGGGCGTGCGACTTTCACTCAGAATCAGAGTCGCTTGACACAATTATTCTTCGTCGTTTTGGATTTGGTTGACTGTAGTTATTGAAGTTAATGTTAAATGTGCAGTTCTTCATCATACTGCCGGCGAACATGCCTTCAACGACACTTTGTGTTTTCTTTTTCTTTTGCAGACTGATTATGAACTCATGTTTGGACTCTCGGTCTAGATGGAGAACGACCTTGTTTACGATGTAAATCAACCTGATTCATTTGATCAATAGAGCTTGTGGAGGGTGGATACCTAATACCGAAAACTATCTTACATGAGTAAAAGTGGGAGAATACAAGAATCCACTAATGCGTGTTTACTATGCAGACGTAGTAGTAGTAAAAGTAGTCCTGTCAAGGTCGGAATGAATTCACGTGCGGTGGTCGCTCATGTAAGAAAGATGTTGCTAATGTAAGATAGGATTTTCTTATATGAGCTGAAAACCTATCTTACATGAGTAAAAGTGGGAGACAATATAAGTAATGTATGATATTATATCAAATAAATGATTACATTTGACAATATTATGGAGAAGATCAGAATATAACGTAGACTGATCATAATTATTCTTTTTTTAAGTATAGAACATTATATTGTAATTCCATTCAACTCAATTATTGAACTTACAGTTTTGACTATACATTCATTAGTTAAATCATACATGTCTTTAGAGTACAATATTTCTTAAAAAGTGAAACTTAATAATATATATATATTTGCATAAATATAGACATTGTAAACAATTTTATGATATCATTTCTAATTTCAAACGCATTATAAATGTAAGAGGCTATATTTTTAATGACTTTTTCATCTTCAGTATTGATCAATTCAATAGATTTTACCATGTTAGGTATAGTAATGTACAAAAAAACAGCAATGGCTATTTATTTGAAAAAGGAGTGACATTAAAAAACTGGCGTTCTTTCAATTCTTGTTATGCATATATTGATATCATTTTGGTATAGCTCTTTACGTTAGACATTTAAGGTGTTAGGATCCTAACTCCCATTTTTTTCTCAAAATGGGGCGGACAGATTTTGGATATGTTTATATAATTTTCATAGATTAAAAAATAAACAATGACATTCCTTTGGGTTATTTTCCCTTTAAATTTGAAATGAATTATGTGAGAGTTACCCATTTTTAAAAGATATAAGAAAAATTTCAATGAAAACTCATGGTAAAAAGATGCAGTAACACAGCATCAATATAATTTGATAAAGAAAAATATAGATGACCATGCACTATCAAAAGAAATTAATGTTTTTCAAGAAGTGCAACAACTCTAACAAAAAATTAAAAAAGGGTCGTAAAATGGATTGAAGTTTCTGAGATAACTACCAAAGCAATAATGATAATTTGGAAATTCAGTTTTTGTAATATTAACATTTTGTGCAGCATTGGACAGATACATCAGAAAGGTACAGTGTTCGGATCCTAATATCTTAAGTATTGTTGTTAGTTAAGCCTAGAAGTAATGATATCCATGAAATATGCAAGGTATATCCAATTTATATCTGTTGAACATATGAACATTTTTTACTATAAAACTATTCAAACCTTGTAATAATGGACTCTGAATTTTAAGGAAATGTTTAAATAAGTTTTTCTTTGCTATTACATGAACGCGGTCGTACAGATTAAGAAAAACGTCTTTCTCATCCAGGACTGAATATCTATATTTTCCTTATAGTGACAATTTAGATACACTTTGATAAACAGCTTATTCATTTTGTGAAGTCTCAAATTACACGTAAACAACTGACAGTAAACCAAAACATTGCTTTATCACGCGATTTCTAGGGATGCATGACGTGTCTGTAATTTGAACTTGCGTTTCGACATTCCAATAATAGCTTTTAGCAAGTGTATTAGTTTCCGCCTTGCAGTATTTTTTATGTATTTGTCAATAGTTTAGGTTTGCATGTTTATTACAATTAACTTGCAAAAGCGATCAAGTGGCTGAAAATCGCCCATTTTAGAAATGATGTAACATATACTCCTATCAAAATATAGCGATCCTCTTACGGTTAAAATTGGCTTGCACGAATGCTAATTGTTGTTTGTTTATGACAACCGAAGTTGCAATTTATTTTCACTATTATTATTATTTGACACCTTCGACATGTGAAAAGTGTGTGTCAGTGAAAGGCGACAAATAATGTTCATTTAACGTCATTGTATGTTCCAAACTCAATTACATTGACTAAATTCAAACCCATTTACTCCACGACAGAATATACCGAATTCATTAAAGGCTAATCGACCGTGAAATGACATAACCCACAACTTATACTTTAATGTAATAATGTTCGTATATATTTCGTATATACAGAAGAACTATGATGTTAAGACCACCATATGGACAAAAACTACGGTCTTGATTCTGAATATAGACAAGAAGAGGATTAATAGAACGAAATTTGATGACGCATTAACTCATGATACCATCATACTGTTCGACAATTACAAACAAACATAACTAACCTTATCAACAAATGTGTTAAATTCTGTACCCGAACTGAAAATATATGTGCACATGGATATAATCAATATAATATTATTTACAATATCAATAAACATGAAATAAATTCATACTAGCAAGGTTTGAGAGAATTCTTCTTTGTCTTAAAAACTTGTATGGTACGTTATTTTTTAAGGAGATAATCGACCTACATAAGGGAAAAATTAAGTTGAGGAGATTCAGCAATAGCACTTAAGAAATTTCCTCATATCTAAGGGAAAATCATAACCTTTAATAGGGTAGAAGAAGTGTAGGCTATGAGAACAGTCGGTAGAACTGCGAAATGGCATTTCGAGGATCAAGGGTTTGAGCTCTTGAAAATCTGTTACACTGTGCTATCACCCAATAAAATGTTTTTGACAGTCATGTGTATTGTTACAGTTTCGGGCATTTATTATTTCAAGCCACCCCGAGTGACTGCGTGGTACGGTTTTACCATCAAATTTTTCCACAACAAGCAACATCTTTACACGTGCATACTCGAACAACCCAAAGCTAGCTAACTGCATTTCGATATTTTAACACAAAGGCCTGTATTCTTCATCATTTTGGAAAAACTTACGTTGTTGATATACAATATGGGTGCTCACAACGAGGAACGTAAGTTCCTCTCAACTTTTTTGCCGAAGGATAAATTACACTCGTTGTGAGTTAAACGTGCGTGATATCGTAAGTGCGCGAATCTATATCATTAGTGGGATAGTTCAAATCGTTCGTTCGCGAATGTGAGAGTGCACAGCGTTAGTGTGCTAATCCATATCATTAGTGGGAGAGTCCATGTCGTTTGTGTGAAAGTTCTTATTATTAGTGTGCAAGTCCATCACTCAATCAATACACCGGCGACAGCGGTATATAATAAATGCCAAGATAAAAATAAAGTCCCCGATCCATACGAGCAAATGTGATTTACTTGGGGGGGGGGGGGGGGGGTAGAGGTAAACATCAACATGAACGAATGAACAGTCATTTGGGAGCGTAGCGGGAACGATAACTCAACATTATAGAGATTGATAAAGGAGTGCGACATTTAGCGTTGATGTTGCGACAAATAGCGTCAGTACTATTTGTTGCGACTTTTGGCGTTATAGATGCGACTTATAGCGTCAGGAGGTTTTACGACATTTAGCGTTGGTTGTGACATTTAGCGTCAGCCTTGCGACATATAACGTCAAATGCGATATTTAGCGTCGGTGCGACATATAACGTTGCTACAGTGTTTTACAAAACGTATCATGTTCGGAACTATTTAAGGTGGAACCAAACGATTGAAATAACGTCGTTTTCGACGTCAAAACGGACGTTTTAACGGTATTTATAGTACCTCTATGAAAATACATATCACTGTATTAATGTTATATAGATATCTCATGAAATAAAAATTCATAATGGAGAATAAAATTACCTATGAGCTGGTATAATCTTAATGTTCATAACTTAATTATGAGTGCAAGTTAAACGATTTTAGATTTACTTTTAAGTGTTTTTTATTCTCACTCACTTTAGATTATAATTCTTTTAAAATCTGCCCGAGGGATTTTCTTTATTTTTCTGGATTAAAGATGGTTGTGTCTTCTGTCGTTCTCATGAATTTAAAGGAAATATATCGAGCCGTTTTTATTTTATCGAAGTTTTACCACATAGCATTACCCAATAAAACGTCAATTCGCTGCGAACAACGTCGTTTCGTCTTGTATAAATTAACTTTCTGTTGATTTCATACAATTAAGTGAATTTACGCATAGGTCATAATAAGAATAAACTTGGTAGAGGTCCACTGGATAATGCTACACATTAAATATCTTTATATACACCCCAAGCATTGTGGTATCGGACAAGTAGATAATATAAGATTTTTCCATTTGTTGTCATGGCAAAACCTGAGTTTTGCATGGATTTTTTAACAAGTTTGGTATAGAGCTTCATGCCTTGAACGTCCGTGTAAAGTTTCATTGAAACTGGCCAACTACTTAAGAAGGAGGTGTTGTTTAAAGCAATTGTTGACGGACGCACATACGGACGACGGACATCAAGCTATCACAATAATTGTTAATAGCTCACAATGAGCTCTGGTGAGCTAAAAGACATACATAGAATACATATTTTTCAAACACACGTCATGTTTTGATATCATGTATTTATTCTATTTCACTTACCAGTACTATTTACACAGTGATCTAAAACTATTTGATGGAATTAATGACACATTTTGGTTAGTAACCCTGACCACGTTGACTTTCTTTTCATACAACAAAAACATGGCATGATCAATTCAACGTGCTGAATTTTGTGGAAAATTGCAAACTTAATCACTTAATGGAACTAAATTGGAAGATATGATTATAATTGGCCTTTTTTATAAAAAGAAGATTCTTTGACTGACAAAAATATTTTATGTTATGAGTGAGATGTGTAGTTATATGTAAAGTTTTAATATAATTATGTTAGCTCTTATATGTTCTACGTATAGTAAATATTATGATTTCCTAAAAAGTTATGACCCCACAATGAATATAATTATTGTAATAGCTCATTTATGATGTACAGTAGATTCTTAATGTTAAAATGAAGACCAAAATAACCCAGAAAAAAATAAAGAAAATCCTTCAGCAGATTTTACGTAATTTCATTCTCTATTATGAATGAAATATCTATATAACATTAAAAGAGCGATAGGTATTTTCATAGAGGTACTATAAATACCGTAAAAACGTCCGTTATTCCAATCGTTGGTTCCACCTAAAGTCCGAAACATTGCAACAATCCTGACTTAAACAATTTCAAACATATATAAGTGGTGTGTTCAATGCGGATATCAGATGTTTCTGTTGTACGATGGTTAAGCTGTATCAACTATCATATTTCATTCTTTCAAAAGAAATCCATCAAAACAATACAGTTCAGTGCGAATCTATATTTTCTAATTGCATTTAAACATTTCAAGGACGTTATTGACCTGTTCATCGTGTTGTATCGTGCATTTACGTGTGTATCATATTTCATGAGAATAGTCATGGCCTTAATTATGTAATAAATGCTTGATATATTAAATTTCTTAATTTCTTAACAATTATGCTTCCACTTATATTGCTTCTACATAAATTTTGAAAGATACGGAATTCACTGATGATCAATTATAAATGAAAATTAATCGAACTGGTCTTAATTTGTCGACAATCGATCATGGTTTATAAAAATCGATTATTGCTACACCCACTTCTACAGAGAACATATGATGTTTTAATATTACTGGCATTAACTGTCAACGTTTTTAGTGTCTTATTTTTCCCTAAGTTGCACAGCCGATTTAGGACAGAAGAACAGGACAGTGGATATACATACTCCTGTATTGAAGATACATCCGGCCTATTACAGTTAGTTCTCGAACTGAAGGTTCACACCGGCCGTATTGAGTTAGATTCCCGCATTGAAAGTACATTCTAGCCGTTTTTAGTTAGTTTCCCGCAATGAAGGTACACCTTAGCTGTTTCCAGTTAGTTTCCCGCATTTAACGTAGGCTACATCTCAGCCATTTTGAGATAGTTCCCGCATTGAAGGTACATTCCGGCCGTTTTCAGTTAGTTTCCCGCATTTAACGTAGGCTACATCCCAGCCATTTTGAGATAGTTCCCGCATTGAAGGTACATTCCGGCCGTTTTCAGTTAGTTTCCCGCATTTAACGTAGGCTACATCCCAGCCATTTTGAGATAGTTCCCGCATTGAAGGTACATTCCGGCCGTTTTCAGTTAGTTTCCCGCAATGAAGGTACACCGTAGCTGTTTCCAGTTAGTTTTCCGCATTGAAGGTACATCCCGGCCGTTTTCAGTTAGTTTCCCGCAATGAAGGTACACACAAGCCGTTTTCAGTTAGTTTCCCGCATTGAAGGTACATCCCGGCCGTTTTCAGTTAGTTTCCCGCATTGAAGGTACATCCCGGCCGTTTTCAGTTAGTTTCCCGCATTGAAGGTACATCCCGGTCGTTTTCAGTTAGTTTTCCGCATTGAAGGTACATCACGGCTGTTTTCAATTAATTTCCCGCATTGAAGGTACATCCCGGACGTTTTGAGATAGTTCCCGCATTGAAGGTACACCCAAGCCGTTCTTAGTTAGTTTCCCGCACTGAAGGTACATCCTAGCCGTTTTCAGTTAGTTTTCCGCATTGAAGGTACATCCCGGCCGTTTTCAGTTAGTTTCCCGCATTGAAGGTACATCCCGGCCGTTTTCAGTTAGTTTCCCGCATTGAAGGTACATCCCGGCTGTTTTCAGTTAGTTTTCCGCATTGAAGGTACATCACGGCTGTTTTCAGTTAATTTCCCGCATTGAAGGTACATCCCGGACGTTTTGAGATAGTTCCCGCATTGAAGGTACACCCACGCCGTTCTTAGTTTCCGGTACTGAAGGACCCCCTAGCCGTTTTGAGTTAGCTCAACGGCTGGCTGTACCATCAATGTCGGGATCTAACAAAACACAATGTATATCATCAATACGTTAACATAACATAACAGTTCTTAGATACCCTCCCTGTAGTTTTATTTTTGAGTTAAAATGGGAAATATCAATTATATGTCCATTAATTAATTGTATATTTGGCACTGTTACTAACCACCCGTGCAGTGAATGCAGCCTAAAGAACGAACGAACTTGCATAATAAAAAATATTTTCAACGGACATATTTTTAAACTTCAAAGAATAACACAATATAATACTAAACAACATACTATTGTGATATAAATAGGCTTTTAGAGCGGTACAAGTAATTGCTACAGAACCAGCACACGTTAGAACACGCCTCCCCACATGAATGTAAACGCCCTTCATGTATTATTCAGTGAAACTTCAATGCGGCCTGTAACTAATACGGGAGAATTAATGCCGACCATGCCTACACGCCACGAAGGCTAAACGGCAAGTGCGCGCTAGTGCAGTGAACTATGGTATAGGTCATATATAAAAATGACATATGACCGGACCTTTCCGGACTGGAAGAATATTGATGACGATGATAATGATCGTTAATATACAAGTGGCCATAAATATAAATACCAATAATAACATGACAAATGACCCTGTGACATTATTATTTTTCTTTGATTTGGTTGGATGTAGATAATATTGAGTAAAAATGCGTCATCAATCGAACACTCCTGTTTGTGAGCATCATCTGGTATTACCCAGCGACTGATACTTGACTAAAAGGCACTATTGCTGAATTATAACTACACATGTAAATGGACACTAGTGTTGTTTAGGAGAAGCTGGTGGGTCATTTCAAGAGGAGAGGCAATATTTTAGATAGGGGAAATTATACTGTTGGTGTGTAAAACACAATATTTGTACAGTTTGGACACCAATAACCATGGAAATATTCAATAAAAGCATCTATACCTATAGTCAATGTGTTAAACATGCGGAAACAATAGATTCCGATCAATTATTTGCTCCGCTATGCAGTTATCACTGACTCTTATCTTATTGATGATTTAGTATTTTACTGGGGAATTTGGGATAAAGTTAGGGAACATGTATACTTTTTAAGAGGGGAATGAGGAATTTCTACCCGAATCGGCATAAAAGTTATGTAAGTATATCTGAAACATGTATATCTGTACATATCCTATCTGATCCATATTTATCTAAATTAGTGAACACATACTCGTCATGAAAATGACCATTGTATTATTTCACTTACTTCATAAAGTATTATAAATTATATATGATATTCGTATGTAAATCAATAAAAAGTTAACAGTATATTATAACAAGTAATTAACTTATTCTGTATGTTTAGACCATGTTCATTTGTTAAGTAAAATACCTGTGAAAATGTAGTTTTAAAAGAAGTATAAAGTACCAATGTTTGCTGATACTAAATCAATGATAATAAAATATGTTTGTATGGGAATTAGTCGTATCTTCTGCAGAAAGGCCCTATAGATATAAGGATAGTTTAGTTAGAATGATATACATAGAACTATGGGAAAGATGTATAGAAAACAATTATAAGTTAATAGTTTTAGAAAATTGTCTTTGTGACACACCAAATTACATTTTGTCTTTTTGAAGTTTTTTATGATAATACTTGAGCTGTGCATTTATCTAACTTAGTGTTTATAACATTTTTTTTATTTAAACGTGTACTTTGTGTATTAGATTCTAAACTGTTCGAACTTAACTAAATAGTATTGAAGAAAGTTAAAACTTTGTGTTCAGGTATTAGTATCAAGATTGACAATCATTCAGTAACAGCAGAACTGGGCACAACTAACACTTCCCAAATAGGCGAACACACTAAACCACCGTGGCCACTACAATCATATTATATGTTTTAAATTTGCGTCCCTCAGGGATGATTGTGACGTTGGCCCCGTAAAATATATAGCCAAGAGTCTGACACCTCCCTACATGATATTTTGTATTTGTCCGGTGACAAATTATTAATGAGTCAGTTATTTTGGATGTCAAACTCAAATTTTAAAATTTCAATATTCTTCGCTATTATCAATGCAGTTATTTGGTTCAACTTTATGTAGCGTTATCAGCTCGTACATGTACATGTGCTTGCGAAATTAGATTAAACGACAGATCTGCGAAATGCACAGTCGTTCAACTTGCATCTGAAGGGTAAAATATTTATCCTTATGCATACTTTTTTTACAAATTTGAACCGATATATTACTTCATTAGATTTGGTAGGAACAAGTTTAAAAGTGAAACTTAAAGCAAAATAATTCTTGTATATACATGTACAGTGAAACTTATCTTGTTGTCACATATTTGTGAGATATACATGACAGTGGCAAATATAAAACCATATCAGTCACATTTGCATAGAAAAATCGTTCGCAATCTTCAAGTACTAATGTAAGATCTTATTTGAATACATCGTCATAAAGAGAGACCTGTTACTTAAATATCATTCGTTCATACTTGTTAATGAATCTGGACAGCATTTTAAAAGTATCATTACAAAGTTGTCTTTCAAAACATATCGAAATTCTTTCCTCGGTTATACAACCGCACAATGAAATGAATTCAAGGATATACTATAAAAAGCTTGTCTCATATGACTCGTTTTGAAAGGTTGGCATATTTCTCCTTTTTGTACAGATCGTATGCACAAACAGTCAAGTGTAAGCTGTAAAACGATATTGTTTATCTATCTTTGTTACAGGTATTATGATGTATATATCAAATTACCGCAATCTTTAGTTACAAACATTCTATACAGGATGATAACATCTGACATGACAGTATTATCTAGCATTCCTTCCGATTGTTGATGTGTTTTAACAGGCAATGATTATCATGTGCAAATACAAATATAATCCTTAACATAGTCAACTCCTGCCTTATATCATGTATTCATGGACATGTACCGATGAAAAGGGGCTTATCAACAAGAAATCGCACTGATTTTTTCAAATGTGTATATTTAAAAGCGAAAAATAACATTTAACCTGTTTTGTTTACGTTTTCGTGTCCAGGTAGGACCGTTTTAACAGGTGCGAGATGACGTAGTATCCTACCATTGATAGAACCCAGTCAGTCCGTTACGATGCAAACACAATCAATTATTTCTCAATAAATATGTTCTGATGTTTTATATTTATACAAAAGTACGCAATTTCGTGTGCTTAGATTTTGCACATAAAGTGAGATACCTGTTTCAATAACAGGACAGAGCTTGTTTTGCAAAGCCTTTTGTAATGTTATATGCATTCAATCAAAAACTAGTTCAAGGCTATCTGATAAATAAACATGTCTTCTTTGCAACGAGTTTTGCTGTGCTGCATAATGTTTATGAGTAATCGCCCGGCTAAACTACCAAGTGTGATATGTATAACGATTATATTAACTTCCTGATTTTATGATCCGATATTTTATGTTTTTTGGTCTATATAACCGCTGTGTATGACAACAAAATATTCTACCTGGGAAATTTAATACTGATATGGCTTTATTACCTGCTATTATTCTTTGTGATGGTTGGGGTGTCTTTATCAGTCCCTAATTATACCATATTATGATCATAACGAATCTTCCTGTCCCGTATCTGTGTTTTATTTCCCAGTGGAAGTTAATTCTAAGTTTTCTTTTGCAACATTGTTCAACCAGTAACATTATTAGAATTGTATCGGCAAGGCGCTGTAACGATTCGATATATTTTTGTCTCATTAAAGTACGCAATAAACCAATACCCGTGTAGGGATGGTTTTAACTGTTGTATCTTTAATTTGGATGCAAGTAATTGTTTATACAACTTGGATTGTACTGTTTTTCACCTATATTATCCCGTCCTGGCCTGATATTAACATTTACCTTGTGAGCTAACTGGATTAATGCGTTATGTATGGTTTACAATTGATTTTATTGCGCATCACTTATAACAAGGTCGGCAATACATTTATAATACGTTTAGACATTTTGTTTCTGCACAAAATCATACAAAACATCTCTACATTGTTTCGTTGTTTTGTTCAGATTGATAGCGATATCTTCTTTTTGATAGCTATACAATATTAACCTGCTGGAGTGTGAACTCGCTATATTACCTTCGCCATTCTTCTAATGCAAGTTTAAAACTTGTTTACAACTGATATTCAACTTAAAAATGTCGTTGTTGGATTATCCACACGTTACACAGGAGGCACAAACAAGAAAATCATGAAGTAAACATATCATAACCTGACGCTCAATCTCCATATTCAGTTCAGCTATGCAAACTTGTTCTGATATCTGATCTGATTTCAACAATTTGTTTATCCACCATATCTCATGAAACGAGACAGCAAATTCAAAATATATAATATCAAGGTCATTTCAAACCAAGAACAAGGGTATTACGTAAATATACGTGCCTTGTCTCGTACGAATTTTAGTTGGTTGATAAAGAGTTATCTTATTTTACAGTCTATTTTGTACGCGTACATCTAATTTTAACAGCGCTATTCAAGTTATATTTGTATTACTTCTAACAGTTCATCTCGGTAAATGAATACTGTCATGGATCAGCTCAGCTGCCGTTAATTCTGTTAGTTGTTGTGTTTAATCACTTTCGGTATATTCCTTACTTGATCAGTTTATTTTCTTTTGCCCTGTTTAATTTAGTTTTATTTTGCGACATCAAGTAATTGGTTATCTAGGATACTCAATAAACGTCGTAGCTCCGGTTACAATTTCACTTATTCAACATAACAAAGAAAAAATATTAATCAAACATTTAAAATACGTATGAACTTATCATTTTTTTTATTTCCGGTTAGTTGGCAGCCTAAATGAAATACTTAAAATATTAAAGTCGAAATCAAAATATTTTTGACAGAACTCCATTTTTTTCTTTTTCAAAAGATTAAATATTTAGAATTGAGTTGACGTTCATGCAAAATTTGTTACTACTGCTAGAAAAGGTGAGTATATATAAGTATACAAGATGAGTAGATACAGGTAAACAAGATGAGTAGACACATATGGAGGTAAAACAATGAGTAGATATAGGTAAACAATGTGAGAAGGTGCAGGAAAACAAGATGGGTAGGTACAGGTAAACTAGGTGAGTAGATACAGGTAAACAAGGTGTAGATAGAGGTAAATAAGGTGAGTAGATAGAGGTAAGCTAGGTGAGTAGATACAGGTAAACAAGGTGTAGATAGAGGTAAATAAGTTGAGAAGACACATGTAAATAAGGTGAGTAGATAGAGGTAAGCTAGGTGAGTAGATACAGGTAAACAAGGTGTAGATAGAGGTAAATAAGTTGAGTAGACACATGTAAATAAGAAGAGTAGATAGAGGTAACTAAGGTGAGTAGATAGAGGTGAATAAGGTGAATAGATAGAGGTAAGCTAGGTGAGTAGATACAGGTAAACACGGTGTAGATAGATGTAAATAAGTTGAGTAGACACATGTAAATAAGGTGAGTAGATAGAGGTAAATAAGGTGAGTAGATACAGGTAAATAAGGTGAGTAGATACAGGTAAGCTAGGTGAGAAATACAGGTCAGCAAGATGAGTAGATACAGGCGATCACGATGTAGTATAATTCTGTTGTAAAAAGCGATGTCTTACGGATTACCGAAGAAATATGTTTGTCTCAAATTCTAGTTTTTGACTAGAAACTTTCTTAGTTGATTATTATATAATGCGATTTATTATGTTCTATTATATATTGTGCTTCTCTTCTATGGTTGCCAAGATTGTATGTACTTATATAAATTTCTTGATATTTCTTTCAACATCCGCAGTAATACATTTTTTATACATTAATCTAAATATTTGTGTTATGACATAAGACACGTAAGAAAACCGAAACTAAATTAACGTTTTGTCTAGCGCTGCAAAAGCGTGATGATGCAGCCGCTATTTATAGAATGTGCGCTCTGCTTTGCCGACAGACTTTTATTCAGACATAGTGATATCGATATAAGCAATTTTAGTTTATGTAAACTTTATTTACTATATCTAGTAAAATAAAACATGTTATAGGGTTGATTACAATACCAGATTGATAGTTTGTATTTGCTTTTAGTGCATATGAATATAATTATAAAGATAAAACATATGCGATGTTTAAGTCAGTGTATCCTAGACGTCCTACATATATTTTACATTAAAGCTAAATGATTGTTATTTGATACTCACGTGATACACTTTGTTGAGCTCGCATTTGATCGATAAATCTAGGGACGTATTTCGAGGTGACATTTGCAATTTGTTCTTCGGGGTGGAAAGAAGCTAAAAAGAAAATAATTATTTCATTTTAAATACGTGGTGTGTTTGTATATTCTGATATAAGAGCAAATACTTTAGTTACAATAAAGGTACGTACATCATTTTCTTTGTTATTGTTTAACCATGTTAATAATGTACACGAACATGTCAGTAACAAATGGGTGGGGTTTTAAAGGTCAAACATGAAAATTGTAATATCAAGGTTTTTTTTGTATTTTGGGAACATATGACCTATACAGTACACTTGGGGTTGGGAATTTCTGTGGAGTTTTGTTAAATGTTGGGAAAATAGGTGTGACTCCAATTTTGCAATATTTAAATGTACACACATGATCACTGCCCATAATGGGAACTTTTAATCATTACATGCCTATTACAGTGAAAGGACTCATGTTTTCAGAGATTTTAGTTATTTTTGGTTTAGTTATTATAAGTTTCAATTCGGAATTTTTGTCCGTGAATTGCGAAAAAAGATAATATTTCTAATTGGGAATATGACTATAAAATTAGCCCAAAAAATCACTGAACATGATTCATGAATCATTTAATAGAGTCGTACAATTATTTTGATCAGCACAACGATATATAATTATGCATGCTTTAGAACAAATAACTTTGTCGAAATCATCTGTTCGAAATTTGCATGCGCCTACCATTTGTTACTCCGGAATTAAGATCTTTATCTGATAGCACTATTCTGGTACATTATATTTGTATTACAACAAACATATTATCTTTTATACAATTAACACTGCCTTGTCGTCATTACTTGTTTAATCGCTTTCTGTAAATGTCTGACCTTGACCAGAACCGGCCTGAAATTATCATTTACCCATTTTAAAGGAAAGTTCTCTCATTTGATAGGCGTCGATATTTTAAAATATCATGACATAATTATTGGATTGGTGTCGGTACATAACATAAATATTAGATAGGTGTCGATATATAAAAATATTACAACATGAATATTCACTAAATACTCAAACCTGAGCAAAGATACACTTTTTAGTCTGGAAACCACTCTAATTCTCTCTATCATTATATCCACTCGATATTATAGGTTTAAATATAGGGATGACTACTGAGTCCAGTTTTGACTATTTTAATACTTTTGCTATTGCTGAAACTAACGCCTACCGACGTACGATAAATTGTCAGAAATAGTGCTCAGACAGTAATGCAATCCTGGCCCTAACTTGGATTAAAAGAACAGCTTCAAGTAATAAAAAGACCAAAGTGATGACCGTAAATAACTTACACGTCCTTGTCGTTCTCTGGCCTGTTGTAACATACACCTGTTAACATACTATATTACAGTAATGATTCATTTTGTATATCGCAATGAAATGTATACAATTGTCGCATTGCGTTGGTAAATAAATAGTTGAGACTATTTCATCTCTGATAGTTACATCGACAGGTACGTTGATATCATAGTATATGTATACATGTATAGAAGTTGCACCAGTTCGCAGCAAAAAGATAGCGTTGCCCAAAAAGAGAATCGAAGTCGATGGAAGAAGTGAACTGTGTTAAGTTCCGAATTAGATTAGGAAATGTTTTCTTAATATACTTGGAGAAATAGGTATCTTCTTGGCGAGGACAATATCAATCGCAAGGACAGGATTTATATTATATATTATTTGCAAAGGACCGTTATGCGATGCCATACATGTATACATGTATTAAATATGCAAGTTGGTCTTGGTTTCTGCTAAGTATGTTTCAGCTCCTGGGACTTCGTTATGCATCATACTGGTTATATAACATTCGTCGAGGTCCACACAAGAAACATACTTGTGAAGTTGTGTCAAAATTCGCACTCTTGTTGGGGGGGGGGGGGGGGGTTGCACTAGATATAAAATGAATAGAAGTAACATACAAATTTTAAAATCTTATTGACAAAACATCAAAAGGATACGACCATGGTTTAAAGTAAAGAATAAGCAAGAACTGTCACTGTAAATTGATATATATGCCTACGAAGTTTCACTTAAATTTCCCCCAGACATTTTAAAGTCCCATTAAATTTTTGCTATAAAAAATATATGCTTTTGCTTTTGTAAACTTGAAATATATAGAGCGCGTGACGTCACTTTACGCTGTGTGCGTAATATGACTGCGGGAAAACACAGCTGTTCTATAAATAGTATTTTTTCAATGATATTGAAAAAAATACGATAGTGGTTTTGGAAACATGTTTTCTTGCTATAAAGTATGCACGAGAGGAAAACACACCGGATTCCTCTGTTATAGAACAAACAGAAACTATTACGACCGACACATTTATATGCTTATGGGACTTTAAAGATGAAGACTGTGTGTTGACTTTATATCAAATATCAAGGGCCACAACTTCGTTAAAACACTCAACAGTAAGACCTGTGATATATGTGCAACTCCCCTTGGTAAAGATCATTCCTATAAATTTTCATACGAATCCCATCAGTAGTATAGCAGGGGCCGTATTTATAAAGCTTCTTAACTTAAGATTTTCTTAAATTTTGACTTAAATGCCTGAAATCTGTTCATTTTGCTCTTAAATTTGATAAATATCTTAAGTGTTATTTATAAATGATCTTAGCTTTATTTTTAACTTAAATATCGACTTATTTTAAGATAGCTAAAAAGGTATCTTAAATGTTTTAAGAAATTTCTTAAAGCATGCACATTTTGTTTACCAAATCACCAACAGGACAAAAACAAATACTATTAACTAAAGTTACAGAGGGAACTAGATTCTATATTGCATTTTATTGATAAGTCCTTATATTTGTTATTTATCACCCAATGTTTCGAAGAAATCTATCCTGTTAGGACCGATTCTACTGCAGTTATTCATATAATATCCAAGTTTCAAATTTCAATATTTACCAATGAATTCTAATTATGATTCTCGTTTAAATTTATAAATACCATACGTAATTCCATCTTATTTATTACTTTCGTTTCTTTTATAATTACATTTGGGCTTGAATAACTGGTGCACCCTATAGGGATCCTTTCAAGGCAAAGAATATCCATGGTTAAATGTTAACAAACACTATATCAATATTTCCATCTAATTATGTACAGTCTTGCATACCAAATTTCATCAACATATTTTGACTTTTCTGTTACCAAAGCAACCATAATTTAGACCAAGGAGAAAAATAACAACCAGAGATTTTCTAGGTAAATAAAAATTTCGGGTGCATGCCCCCGGATCTCCATAGAGGGACCCTGGGGCTGGACCTCCCTAGAGTGCCCCGACTTAAATTTGTTTCTGGCTACGCCACTGTGTACACATGTATATACGACTCATTGGCGTACTTATAACACTGTCATTATCAGCGACATCATTAGAAAATTAGGAAATTTGTGACATTTAACACACATAATGCATGATAAAGGGAATATAACTTGCTGAATTTATTATTGATATATTTATCTTATATTCTTACAGATGTGCGGGCGCGAGCGTGATAGAAATCATTTCGGTCCTATTTTTAGAAAGGAAAACCCCAGAATTCCGTAGCAACGACATCTTAAAACATCTTTTAAATTAAGAATTTTCTTTACTGAAATATTTCTTAAGTGCGTTCATAAATATCACTTATCTTAAGATAAGATTTTTTCCTAGCTTAGCTAATTTAAACAGAGTTTAAGAAAATAATTAAGATGCTTTATAAATACGGGCCCAGAACTTTACTAAAATGACTTTGTCCTCTGTGTGCAGTGTTTATTGCTCCGCTTTTCTTACGTTGAAAAAGTTTATATTTTTGAAGGGTTTAGGAAAGATAAAATTACATTGATGGATATACATACCTCGATAAAATCAGGTGTTACTTCATAACGCGTAGATAAGTTGAGTAATTTGGTCGATGATATAACAGAGCGAACAAGGGCATGTACGAAAGAAATATTTTTTAAACGAAAAAAATACGTGCAGCTACTAGTATTAAGGATTACGGACTGTAATGGGCATCTCCAGCAAAGTTCACTGTCCCATTTTTAGTTGTTTCATTTAATTTTTAGTGCCACACCCCCTCTTTGCATTTTTGCCCAAATTTAAAAAGAAATCATGGCATAATAAATCTTTGGATATAAAATTAATTTTTTGTAGAAATAATCTATTTTTTTCATTTTGGACCCATACATTTAACAAAGATACTTAGCAACAAATGATCATTGTTTTTAACAATTTTTATCTAAAATAATTGCATGCGCATAAAACAGATTCCCTTTTTCACAGATATATTATATACAGTAATGATACTTAGTATTTAAACATTTTATTATTGCATAAAAATTCAGTTGTTTTTATAATAAAGGGAGGTAATAATTTTACTTACTTTTTGTATATCTTAAAAAGTAGCATGGCTTGGTATGCATTTCTTTCTTTTATTTTAAACTAAATACACTAAATTATATGTTCTGGAAAAATAAAAACTTTTTCGCGCTAGAATTTTTTTTATGAGCTAAAATGTTCAAATTTTTGGTAATTTTGCATGCTTCGGGCATGGTCGTTTGTATACAATTTTCATAATTTCTTGACTATTATCTTACATATGTCAGTTGTTTTTATTCTGTAGTAGTTGAGACTTCTTTTCTACAAGGATATGAAAAAGAATTACAGAGTTTGTGATAATATTTAAGGTTTTATGTTGTTTAATGTCTGACATCTTTGCATCAATCCAAGATAGAAATATATGGTATTTAAAAACGCATGTAATTCCAAAACGGGCATGGTGACCCAAACTTTTAAACCCTGTTTTATGTTTATAATATATTAAAGTACATCTCTGGAAAAAAGAGAAAATCCTCCGCGTGAAAAGTTACTCTAGGATATGTCTTTAAAATGTAAAAAACTTTCACCGTCTAGATTTTCGGCTATAACAGTTTGAATTTAGTACATGTGGAATTTTGTTAGGCCAGATTTTCTATATTGCTTTAAAATATTTTGTAGGTACATTTGTTTTCTTTTTTTAGCACAACCATACTTTCACCTTGATATCTTGATTAGCTGAATAATTGAGAGAAAAAAAATGCTAAAGAAATATCGTTTCGATCGGGTTTGAACCCAAGACCTTTCGTTTCTCAATCGAGCATTTTACCACTGAACCACATACGTCCTTACATTATTTTGGTTCGTATTTTGTTAGATGTATAAATCGGTGTGTGAGAGTTTGCTGCCAATATGGCCAAATAATTATAAATTCAGAAATTCCGTTAGAGTTTGAAATCTTTAAATGTAAAAACAGTACATGATGTTTAGCAATAGCATTAAATTCATAACACGAGATGGCATTACGTGTCTATAATTCAGTGATTTCACGGCTACATTTTATCACTTTGTTACACAAATATATTCACCATCACCACAACTGATCATTAATTACTGCCTCACCAGTGACTTTCAGTAACATGACCTCAAACCTCAGCGCAACGCAATGAATATGTTAATATATTTATAAAGCGAAGTAGTAAACTAAACTCAAATACAAAATATGTCCTTTTGTTTCCTTTCAATTACTTTGGGTAAGAACGGTAACTCTGCAGAGAGTTATTGTATTTACACACAGGGAACCTGTCTGCCGGAAATGACGTTTTATCATCTCGCGCTATCCTTCATGCAGCAGACGGCGTGAATATTCTTGGCAGTAGGATATATATCTGTGTATTTCAAGGTAATCTTGTGCATTCACATTAAATCTTCATAAGGAGCACATAGATATTTGTGTTTGATGAATTGTTCTGCTAACAAAGGTTGTGTTTTCGTCATAATTTGACCAAGACCACGAGAATTAACTGAACGTTTTTTTCGTTCTTTAATTTCAAATTCTTATGATATTCTCATTAATTATAATGTTTTAAAGAATCACTAGATAAAATAAAGTAAGGAGAACAAACAATGTATATAACATTTATGCGTATAAGTATTTATAAGACCTAAGAAAGATTCGATCTCGTTGAGGTGATAATTAAAGCAAACATCTGTCTTCAATGGTATACTCAGGGACTCTAGGCTGTATTATTGAGTACAAGTGTATATCATATGGCGTCATTACGCCATTTAATGTAGAATATAGTTAATTTAAATTCGATTGTTAAAAGTATCCTTTCGATCAACACCAAAATACAAATACCCGCTGATGCAGATGACGTCATTTTGATGACGTCATAACTCGCGTGACGAAGATGGTTTGTTTTGATGTTATTATTTTCTATTTCACTTCGCGGTAAGATGAATGATACCTGTGGATAATCAAAGCGCTGATAGCGCTGGAAGAACAGGGTTTGATCCTGAAGTTAGACAGTTGTATTTTCAGCAACAGAGTGCCACACACACAGCCACGACCGTGGTCCATTGGTAGATCTATATTATTTATCATTGAAAATAATAGTAATTTATTTACATGTTTTAGGCAGTTAGTTTATTATTGATATTGTTTTTATCAATTTTCATGAAAACTGCATACAATTATGATTTGGACTTTTCATGTAGATTTGTTTTTTATTTCATTAAAATACATTTTTTTAACACATCTATACAGTGCGTGATTACGCGTGTACGCGTCTTATCTGGAGCACTGTAGACTATACTTTCTCTTTGATATCTCAGCTAATTATTTGAAAAAAAAAATGTTCATAGATCTATAATTTTTTAATTTATTAAATAAAAAAAATTATGCTACTACCGAGTATCGAACCTGGGACCTCTCACTCCGTAAGCGAGCATCCTTACCACTGGACCACCAATCTGCATGCTATGAAAAAGTTCGTTTTTAATATGCATACAAACCGGCTGTCAATAGTTCAGCTGCGCAGTAATCTCATCATGATCGACTTTTGTTTTAACGTATTTCATTTGATTCCACTCATTAAGCAACATATACTACATTATAATCTTTACACCAAAGTCGTTTTATATGTTTTGAGTCTGGTTAAATCAAACACAGTGTTACACTTTTCTGATATAACTACTGTAGAACGCTTTAATTTCGCGAGGTCAAAATTTCGGGTATTTTGTTAAAAATCAGCAGTTTTCTTTATTCGCGTATTTTGAATTCGCGACGTCGTCAGGCAGGATTAAAGTGCGATCAAAAACACGCTGTCGTTGCTTTGATACTTGTGTATTACACCTGATCTGTTAGACATTTAAGTTGTGATTCAATGTTTTATATCTAATAAATTATAATAACAATAGATTGATAATAGTTATGGATTGATGTGGAAGTTATGTTTTACATAAGGCATTACGATTCAATATTCCACGCTTTCGTCCGATTTCGCTTCTCAGCTGCCATGATCGCACAGTTTAAACGCCGTACCATGTTCGTGCCGGTCCGGGAAAATAAGTCTCAGCGATTTGTAAAAATCGGAGGTGTGGCAATCTTCACCTTTAGCAGTCATTTTGCCAAAGAGAATTTGAATCGTCAAATAATGAATCGTAATGCCTTAGGTATCCATCAACTGAATGATTCGTTGGCGGTGAGTGATAACAAATTTGATTTTCTTTCGATTTACACCAGAGTGGGTATGAAATCATGAAGGAATAAAGAAATTTATTCTGTAACCAGAGACGTATAATACAAGAGATAGGCAACTACGCGAAATCTCCCAATATCTCGTATGTCAATCGCGATATTTAGCGTGATCGCTCAGTTCGGTATATAGTACGTCTACACGGTACGAGTCCGGATAGTGTTGTCGATTATACAGTATATATAAATAATGGCAATTCGGAAAGGGCATGCGAGTGACATTATCGAAAACAAAAAGACTTATAATAATATTTAATATTATAGAGACGCTGATCCATAGCTGTCAGAATTTAGGGTCTTCAATATATCTATGCTGTTTTCGACTATACAATATGACCGATTTTTTATTGATGCTTGTGTACAATGTGGATTATTCTGTTTAGCGACATAAAATAATTTCCTTAAAACATGAAATTTATAGACCTCATTCATTGTTCATCAGTCAACACCTCTCACTTATTTTTGAAGGTGTGAAGTTGGTATATTGTCCTTATATAAACACGACATGCAGTTGCCAATTATATTTTTTCTCTGTCTTTGTAATTTATTTTCTGAGTAACACTAGTAATTACATCACGTCTTCCTCAGACTTTCTCTCATGGCATGACGAATGTCTAGATTTAAGATTACTTTTGGTGAATATACCGATTATGGAAACAATTAATCTGTTTCCAACAAACAACAGTTGGAAACTGACAATGTCACCAAAAAACATGTATGTCTGAATCATCTTAAAGATAACAGATCTATGGATTTTCTTATTTTTTGTGGAATTTTGTTACTAATGCTGCATATAGATGTTCGGCGAGTTGCTTATCTATTAATATGTCATCGTATAATATTATTAATATCAACATGAACCATATTGAAAAAAAAATGATTTTACCCCCGGTAGTTTTTTTTTCAATGTCATACATTTTGTTATTTTGTCAGGCCTTTGAAGTTAACATCAAGTGGCTATCTTGTGTGAAAATTTGTTTTGTTTACCATATTAGGGATTATGCAATCAAGGGAATTACTGGTCCCAGAACAGTATGGGTCCATAGATATCATCAGAAACATGTGTCACCAAAAGTTTTATGGTCATGCATTGTTTATTACAGCTGACATGCGTGACACTTCAAGACTAATATATGTGTACAATCAGATAACATTCAAGAATGAAAAATCAATTATTTAAAAACAACAATGTGTTTGCGAAAAAGAAATACCCAATAAATCACGAAGTTTACTTGAAAAACTACAGGTGTCAAATAAATCAGTAGAATAATATATATATATATTTAACTTTCAAGGGCTGAAATTAAATATTTCAAAGAATATACATTAAAACAGACAAAATATATTGATATATTTCTATACTGTGTGTGCGTGGTGTGTGTGTGTGTGTGTGTTTTATGACATATTTCTTTTCCCTGACGGAAGTTTCAAGCTTGTCAGACATGTTTTTACCTTTTCGCAAAGTCTCACTGTCTGAAAAAAAATATGATTATCGCAGTCTAAAATACTGGAATTAGAGAAATCAAGCTAACACCAGCCTAACAGTTCTCAAATTTTAGCAGCTACAGGTTTCTAGACATATGTTGTTATTTGGCATTGAATTTCACTTTCATTCTTTAAAGGGTAATTAACCATTTTAAATTTGAATTCCGAGACAAATATCCTCATTTGAGAGTGTTGAAACTTCGGGCAACCATCAATCACACATTATCACAGTCTAAAATACTGAAATTAAAGAAATCAAACGATAAGTTCTCAAGTTTTAGCGACTACAGTTTTGATGTTATGACCCGGCCTAGAATTTAACTGAAACTTTCATTCTTTAAAGGGTAGTCAATTTATATTTTAATTCTGAGGCAAATATCCTCATTTGAGAGTGTTGAAACTTCGGGCAACCATCAATCACACATTATCACAGTCTAAAATAATGGAATTATAGAAATAAAGCTAATAATTCTCAAGTTTTAGCGAGTACAGTTTTGATGTTATGAATCGGCCAGGAATTTCACTGAAACTTTCAGTCTTTAAAGCGTAACCATTTTAAATTTGAATTCTGAGGTAATTATCCTCATTTGAGAGGGTTGAAACTTCCGGCAACCATCAACCACATATCAACAAAGTCAAAATAACTTGAATCATAGAAATCAAACTAATAGTTCTGAGGTTTTAGCGAGTACAGTTTTGATATATTTGCTAGGACTAGAATTTCACTCGAATAATCAGACTTTAAGGGTGACATCAGTTTAAACATAGATTAAGATATTATCGAATCTGAGAGCATTGAAACTTCGGGCAACCATCAATCATGTATCAACAAAGTCAAAAAAAATTGAAGTTTTGAAATCCAGCAATTAGTTTTCGAGTTTTAGCGAGTACAGTTTTGATATTATGACTCGGTCAGGAATTTCACTGAAACTTTCAGTCTTTAAAGCGTAACCATTTTGATTTGAATTCTGAGGTAATTATCCTCATTTGAGAGGGTTGAAACTTCCGGCAACCATCAACCACATATCAACAAAGTCAAAATAACTTGAATCATAGAAATCAAACTAATAGTTCTGAGGTTTTAGCGAGTACAGTTTTGATGTATTTGCTAGGACTAGAATTTCACTCGAATAATCAGACTTTAAGGGTGACATCAGTTTAACCATAAATTAAGATATATAATCTAATCTGAGAGCATTGAAACTTCGGGCAACCATCAATCATGTATCAACAAAGTCAAAATAACTTTAATTATTTAAATCCAGCAATTAGTTCTCGAGTTTTAGCGAGTACAGTTTTGATGTTCTGGCCTTCCCCACCCACCGCAAGTTACAACGCAAATCCACTCAGTACAGTACTTGTTTATTTCAATGAACTCGTCGAGTATGTAGATAATATATATATACACACACACCCTTAAATGATCTAATAATAATTTTCTAAATTTTATGCATTCAGCTAGTGTTCGATATTAGTGAAGTGAAGTTGTAATTAAGCAACCGTATCTCAATGATACAAAATGGCGGACGACGGTTGCGGTTGTTGATCGCGTGAGAAATCCCGCGGCGCATACGAGATTTCCCGGTATTTCCTTATCTCAAAGAACGAGTTGCCTATCTCTTGTATTATACGTCTCTGCTGTAACTAATGAAAACAAACTTAGGTCACATCGATAGCGAGTAGTTCTTTTTGTAGGTTGAAGGGCTTGTTGCTCCAGTTCAGAGCAATATATGGATATATATATATGAGTGGATGGTGGTTAAATAGAAATTATTTCTGCGTCGAATAAGACCAGGCTTTTAAGAATCGGTTCAGAATTGTTACAACAGGACCTTGATGAACATGACCGGTGTGATTTCTGAGCCCAGGAGTTCTATACCTTTACTCTATAATATATATATGGTGAAAAAAAATAATTTTTTTTTGGAAACTTTATTTTGCTGTCAAAATTATCACTTTCACTGTTACTTACAATAACTTGAAATGCATCAAAGGGAACCGCATGAAACTTGACATTTTGGTAAACTAAAAGCGCGATGAGTGGAAGAGTACTAATAAGAAACTATAACTATAATGGATTTCGACTAAATTATCCCCCTTTCTGAAATAGAAAAATTGTCACTTTTACTAGTACAAAAGGGAAGATAATGAAACCTGAAATCTAAGTAGAATGTGATGAGTGGAAATGCTGTGAGCAAGAATATATCTTTCATTTTTATAAATTATCCTCAATTGTCACTTTTAGTGTTTACTTTTTATAATTACTTTAAAAGTACAAAAGGGAACTGCAAGAAACTTCATATTAAACCAACTGACAAATTTAAAGATACCCGGCAGGGGATGTCAATTCAAAGAATTTGCTTGTTAATACTTCAGTTAAATAGTTACTGTTGTTTTAAAAATACTGATTCAAGTGCTTACAAATTGCTCATCCTTTCAATTGTATTGTATACAATTTTAGCTTTTAAGTTTATTTTGCTTGAAAAGGGCTGTGAAACTGAATGAATACAACTTCGGCAGTGAACCTTGTTTGTTGAAAGTTTGTAATATAATTGATATATGTTTTGACATGTTTATACATACATTAAGACCAAGTCATCACTTAATTGTTTTGTGATGAATAGTTTATTAGTTCATCAGGTAATAGAAATTGGTGTTAAATTAGAAAGGGTACACATTAGAGATATCTAAATTCATTTATCTACTTTGTCAACATTGTAGCTTATGTAATTAATAAATTGAAGTATACTCTTTAAACTTTGCATTTCATATGTCGTTTCAATACACAAAAACACTAATTCAGTGCATATCCTTTTGGGATACGTAACATTAATCTCATTGTGAACATTACTTGATATGAAGTCATTCATGAAACAAAGTCTGATGGTTCGCAGTTATTTGAGCTTAACTATTCTTCATCATATCAAATTGGATTCTTTTTTTAAAAATGCTTACAATATCACTTTCTATGTGTTTGCTGGGTAAAAGAATTAGCTGGACATGTTAACAGTAGTTTGAATGGTTCAAACCAACAGACTGAGCCTAGGGTCACACTGAAAGAAAAACAACAAAACTGTGTATCTCTAGTCAATAATATGTCATTCGGTTTTAAAGCAAAACTTTAACACACAATTTTCATAGTACCCAATGGAAAAATTCAGGTAAACAAGTTGTAACCTTATAACAAAAATTTCTTCATACTTTGAACATTGCCTTTAACATTTAATTTAGCCTTTTTATAATTCATGTTTTCTTTTCCAGGTGAAACAATGGGCATTGATGCAAACACGCACAGGTGTAGGGTGGGATTGTTTGTGTGTAGGGCTGGTGTACTGAAGTTGGCATTATACCTCAATTTCAGCATATTAGCTAAAGTAATAGGAGCAGTGGGCTTTATCAGGATACTGTTGCTTATTGCTGGAATTGAACAGAATCCTGGCCCAACAGGTTGGTCATAAGAGTTGTTGATTTTATAATATTTCTTAATTACAATAATTTTATAATTCAAACATGTAGTTATAATGTACACAACTTTTACATCTACAAGTGTGAGTTAGTTTGATAATAAAGATTTTAATCCCAATGCATGCAAATAACCAAGTATCTCATAATCTGAATACATGTAGTATGTAAAGGTGATAATTAGTATTAATTTGCTAGTTTTTTTTCAGTATTCTCAGACCATTGAATTACTATTTTCAGATCTGTTCATATACCGGTACCAGTACCTTTTAATAGAGGTTGGTACAAAGGTCCTCAGACAAGTATTTGATAATAAGGTCGGGAATGATATCAATAACTACTTGAGCAAGAATTCAAAACTGGAAAAACAACTCAAGTTTATTGTACATAAGGGCATAATAAATGATGATCAGAAGAAGGTACTGCCTCCAGCTGACAAAACCCCGAATTCAGCCAACTTTGATATTACCCTGTTGTCTTGCCTGCTGAGGAATATTTGTGGACTTCGTAACCAGACAGATGCTGTATGGAAAACTCCTGTCCCTCCAGGAGATTTATCATTAGAAGCAGACATCACAAGGTTAAGGGATTGCAGAAATAATGTATGTGCAAGTACGGGTTTATTTTTTTTCTAACCATATGAATAATAATGATGTGTGTTTATAGGATATGGTTATTTTGTCTCCATTCATGTCTCTGCATCAGATTGAGTATCTATCAAATAATAACTCCAAATCCTTACATATATTTACTTGAAACTTTTAAACATGCAGAAGGGAATGAAAATAAGTGTGATGACAGGAATCATACAATTGAACTACCTCATCTATATTTCGAGTTACTTACTGCCCTTTGTTTTTATTCCATAGTATTGTTTAGATAATTATAATACACTTTGTCCACAGTATAACTCATTCTACATATTTTCTTGAAATTTAATTATTGTTACTAGATTAATTTCTGTGTCCTTGATAGGTGGTGTTTCTTTAATTGTGGCATTTTGAAATACATTCTTAAATTATAATGTCAATATAAATTTAATAAGTATGAAATTATGATTTCATTGATCATGTAAAATGAAACTGAGTAATATCATTTCATTGTCTTGGATAAGTTAATGTAATTAATGTTTTGATTACTTATAAATGAAGATGTGTTAGGACTGTTGAATCTTTTTCCTTAACCTGTTTATTTGTATTTCAGTTGTTTCACACCAAAACAGTATTTATAAATGAAACAGAATTCAACACTAGATGGACTGAACTATGTGTGGTAAATATTCTCCTTTGTGTAATATATTCTTCTAAACCTTTTTTAGGTGTTTTGGTAATGTACATAAATTATAAATTTGATTATTCTAAAAGCTATGGGATACACACAACTACAGGGTGACCACGGACTCTGGAAAACAGGGAAAAACATGAAATTAAATTCCCTGCAGGGAAAAGTCAGGGAATTTGAAAATTTGGAGAAAATCAGGGAATAATCAGGGAATTTCCAAAAAATACTTGGGGAATTATTTGCTAATGATGGTTTCTGTTCTCATGATTAAGTGAACAACTTTTCTTTATTGACATCTTTGTATGTTTTATACTTCTAAGTTGTAATAGTCATTGTTTCGATATTAAATGTAAGCACCAAGTTAGCATATACAGAAGAGGACCTTAAATGAAAGCTGAGCATTTTTTTTAACCATTACCCCAGAGCTCAAACTTCAAATTTTGATACAAGGCAGATAAAATGTTGCTGAATTCAACTTCCTTATATAAGTTTATGTTTGTTTAATCAAAAGAATTTCATTATGGCAACTGATACTTATTGAGATTTTATGATGATTTTTACTAATTTCATATATTGTACTTTCCAAGAGTTAACTATGGTACTTGAAAGAACATATAGTACACTTGGAAAAAAGTCATGCAGCACCTCAAATTTTCTGTATTGGTAATATTTTAGCACTTTATTTTATGAAATTGAAATGAAGGTCAGCAGTTACGAAAATAACAAAAGGGAATTCAGAAATCTGAGAATTTAATTGTTATATTTGAAAGGTAAAATAAAGCAAAATCATATGCTGATAACTTTTTGTTGTGTGACACCAATACTTCAAGTTTACAGTCATAACTCCATCATCCTGTCACAACAAATATCATTAGTATCAATAATAAAGCACAGTGTCAATATCTGATGTACCCTCCATCATCTGGAATATAACATCCTGAATTCCTGAATTCTTATCATTGACTGTGTGAGATGCTGAATTTGGCGATAAAAACAATCTGTTCCATTCCTGGTGGAAAGCTTGTTCTAGTTTGGCAATATTTTGAACATATTTTTAGTAGCATATATATCTTTTTAAACTATGATATCCCAAGCATGTTCTATGTGATTGAGATGAGGGCTCCATGCTGGCTATGCTTGATGTAGATATTAATAAGTAACCTATAATGGAAATGGATTGAGCATAGTGGCACTTTGTCTTCCATGAACACTGGCCTTACATTCACAGCATAGGCCTAGTTATCAAAATGTCATACAACAATATTTGGGGAAGTCCCATAATTGATTTAACATACAAAGAATGAAGAATGATTTTAAGTCATTGAACTTCAATAACAGTGAATTGGAAGTTGGTGTCTGACGTGTGGGGTACACGTCTTTCATGTGATGCTTGGTTTACAAGTATAAATAAAAATGGTTTAATAAGAGTAAAATGTAACGGATGTTGCAATACATTTTTCCATGTGCATACTAGTATTCAATGTGAATGATCAGTTGAATAGGCAGGTTCCAAAGTGCTTCTAAACTTGATAAGAACCATATTTTTCTACCTAATTATGTCAGAATGCAGCGTTTTGTTTTAATAACATGTAACTTTAACTAAAAAGTGCAAGTACATCTATGCCATCAAGTTTTCTTTTGTATTGTATCTTCCGTTATGTATATGACTGATTTGACATTTATAATGGTTAACTACATTGTTAATTATAGCCTACATTTGGTATATAACATCTTTGATCAATGGCTGAAATTGAATAAATTGCCTGTGGAATTGATTAGCAAAGTTAAACTTAAATGCTTATTCTATCAAATGTATTATGATTATAACAAAAGTTGAAAAGGTATGGCTATAAGGGGTGATTGGAGATGATACATATACTGTATTGTGTTAGCTATACTGATTCAAAAAGTGATCAGGGAAAAAAACCTCTGGTCAGGAAAAAATTCAGGGAAAGATCAGGGAATTTCACTTTCGGATTTCTGTGGCCACCCTGTCTGAATTTATATCCTTTAATGAAATGTATGTCATGTTTAGATTATGGACCTTTGACCATTGAATGCATAGTCACGAGGTCCACAAACCGTACATAATAAACTGTTTTCTCTCTAAGTTATCATTAAATTATTATTTTATAAATTATTGTGTTAACCATCTAATTCAGATTCTAAATAGACTTAATGGAATTGCTGGAATAACAGATTTAGCATCACTTATCACTAAAGCTCAAGATATGCCAATTGATGACAAATTGAAGGAAGAATTTGGTGACTTAGTAAAGTCATGGAGAGATATGGACAAATTGTTTGACCATGGAATTGGAGAACTCACGACGGAAGTGATCTATGTGAGGCGTGGAGTTGAACAAATGCAAACACATCTGACTGGAATAACTGCTGAAATTGGAGAAATTAAAAACATGCAGAGTCAACAGCATAAGCATGATGGCGATCTGTCAGGTACTGCAGTATTATTGATTGTTTTTTCGTATGGCATTATTATATAATTTGGTAATTTTCTAAAAAATAATGCATGGAATGTATCTTCTTTAACATTATTCACCCATGTATGTAATGATCAGAGGCAGCATTTAAGTTAGCCAATGCCCAGCGTCCAAACTTGGAGGTTGTTAGCCCTGTTTGTCTGAATGTTTGGCTCATTGATGTCTTGCACAAGTTTGAATATGAGACATCATAAGACCGGACCTTATGACAGGAAAACCTTGACAGCACTCAACATACAACATTTTTTTATCAAGCCTTGATGAAAATTGTTCAAAAAGTCTGTCTTGATGACTTCTAAGTCAGTCTTATGCTCTCCTAGTTAAACACAATGACTGATATGAAAAAAGTTGCAATGATATGAAAGAATGCAGTTTTTACTCAGGATATCATTCTGAAAGTAAAAAATGATTCCCTGAAAATGCGACGTACAATCCTTTCCATTACTATTGCTTGCTAGGTATGCCTTGTTCCATATATATCGGTTGAATCTGCATTAATTTGAGACTTTGCCATGTCTCCATGAACAATTATTAATGCGAATAATTCTATAGTAAATACAGTAGCAATATATATTTGAAAATGTGTCTATTCAACTGGATGCACTGTACCTACATTGAAACAGATATAAACTTACTAGTGTGACTGTCTTGAATCTACCGGCCTTATTTCTGCTGTCAGTGTTCAGATATTTATTTATTACCCTCACTACAATGGTAATCCCAGTGCGAGCATTCACTAAATGTAACTATAGTCTTTGTATGGGATTTAACCTTTTGTTATTGAATAAACAATAAATTAACATTTCAAAACAGTGATTTAATAGCTATGAACTGAATATTTGCACAAATCTGTATTAAAATTTGAACTATTATAATATATAGATCAAAGACTCACTAATGTTGAACATGAAATGACTGGTGTAAAGAGAAAATTGGATGATATGGAGCAGAACACACAGCAACACAAGTACAAGCACTTAGATGAAATTACAGGTATACATTTTTGCTATTTTGCTTTAAATAGGCTCTTTGAAATGAATGTCTATATATGTGTAATGTGGATAGTATGTTGGGTATTTACTATATGATATAGCTGTGTGAAGCTGTAGCTTAAGGTATCGGGCTTGGATGTCAGGTCAAATCAAGTTTCACTAATTTATAGAATAAAAACTAAACCATAATTATATACTAAAATAAACCCACTGTATTAAGTGCATTGCAAGTGATTTGAAACAAATATTACATTTGATTGGTCTTCAATTAACCAACATCGCACGTAATTTACAAATTTTTGAACAACGATAACTACTCTGTATATAGGAATATATTACAACAAATAACCTTAAAATGACTATAAATGTATAATCGAACCGTGCCTCAGATTTTTTATAACGTCTTCCGTTCGTTAGATACTTGACTTTAAAGAAATTCCATACCCAGAACCCCGCTGTTCATTATGTAATACACCATAGATAAAAAATGAAAACAAGTATCAAAATTCTGAGGCACGGTTCATATTGATCAGAGTTCTCAATATGCGCAAATAATTAGGTCCATGGCTCAAATATCACTACTCGCTGCAAGTGTCTGCTAGAAATAGAACCATTTAGTATTACTAACTCCCCTCAGTAGTTAATTTCCCTGATCGTTTAAGTAGCAAAGTATGGCGTAACTGATGCGTCTGAATTATTGTTTAAGTGTCAAAATAAGCAACAGAAAGGCTGCAGTATTCGAGTGTATCACTGCCAACATCAGTCAGATTCTACCCATTAATGATACCTAGTATTTAAACATTTCATTATTGCATAAAAAATCAGTAGTTTTCATAGTAAAGGGAGGTAATAAGTTTACTACATTTTTGTATATCTCAAAAAGTAGCACAACGTGGTATGCATTTCTTTCTTTTATTTTAAACTATATATGCTAAACTATAATATGTACCGAAAAAATAAAAACTTTCCGCCCTAAAACATTTTTTATGAGCTAAAATGTTCAAATTTTGTTGTAATTTTGCGTGCTTCGTGCATGGTCGTTTGTATACAAATTTCATACTTTCTTGGTTTACTCTGTTGTAGTTAATACTCTGTTGTAGTTAAGACATCTTTGCTGCATATATATGGAACAGATTTGTTGAGTTTTGAATAATATTTAAGATTTTGTGTTGTTTAATGTTTGACATCTTTGCATCAAATCAAGATAGAAATATATTCCGAGGAGTGGTATTAAAAAACGCCTGTAATTCAAAAACGGGCATGGTGACCCATACTTTTAAACCCTGTTTTGTGTTTATAATATATTAAAGTACATCCCTGAAAAAATGAGAAAATTCTCTGCGTGAAGAGTTACTCAAGGATGTCTTTAAATTGCATGAAGCAAAGCTCTATAAATTGATTTAATGCAGAAATGAAAAGATGCCTTGATAATGACATTGATAATATTTGTTATCACAAATTATCTTATTTTTGATCAGTGGTCTATGTTACCCTTACTAGACAAAATATACAACATAATAGTATATTATTAGATACATGTATTTAGGAATGTCTTGACCACTTTTAATATACTGGTAGGAACTCTTAGATAATGAAAGTGTCACATATATTATTACTGAGCATGCTGCCAGAATATATATTAGATTTTTGAAACCAAAGATCATGGGCATAAAGCTCATTCTACAACTATTTCTACAAAATACACATAACAATAACAATGATAAATAACATAATTGTTTTTGTTCAGTCTACCAATCATTTTGAAGATAATTTCTCAAGTACATATCATATTTATAAAAAGGAATTTTCTAATATCATATAATTTTATTCATATTTTCCAACATTTGCAATTTTCTAATTTCAGATATTCAGACAGTGCTCACAGATTTCTACCAGCGACATTTTAAGACCTTGCCAGTGTTGCCGGTGCTTGAAAAAAAAGATGCAGATCTTATACTCCTATATGAATCTCCTACAATGAATTGCATCGATGAAAGGAAGAAGGATGCTGGAGAAATTGAATGTTTTGAAGAAATATTTTACAAAGAGGATAAGGTCTACAATGAAATCTACATCACTGGAGATGCAGGTGTTGGCAAAACATCTTTCTGTCGACATCTGTGTTTCTTGTGGTGTAATGTCAAGTGTGGCCAAATGATTGATAAAGAATACAAATATGTGTCTAAGTTTGATTGTGTGTTTTATATAAATCTACGTGATACTGAACATTATCATGCTGTAGATATGATCAAAGAATGTTATTTTGATCACCATGACCCTATCACTATACGAAATATTTTAAGACAATATAATTGCCTCATTATTTTTGACGGCCTTGATGAGTGGAATCCGAAGAAAGTTGGGAAAAAGACACATGAACTGCCAAAAAGAGAGCACTGTAAAAATTGCATCTATCTCACCACGTCCAGACCATATCGAATAGAACTTGCAGGTCTGTCGAGTAAAGATGTTGATCACCAAATTGAAATTTCTGGTATTCATGGAGAATCATTAGACTGTTACATTGAAAAGATCCTAAATTATATGAATAAGTTACGTTCTGCAGAAAGAAAGTCATCTGATTTCATATCTGACATTGTGAAATGTGGTCTATCTGATGAAATATGCATCCCTATAATTGCATCTCAATTGGTGGTCTTATGGTATGAAAAGAAACTAGACGGCATGACCAGAACTCTTATATATGCCAACATCTTAGAGATGTTGTTTCAGAGAGCTGAACAGAGAGAAGTTGAGTTTCCACCATCTACAGCATCTACATTACAACTTCCTGATTCTCTGTCAGGGCTCACATATTTAAATGAAAATGTTAACTTATTGTATAATGTTTGTCATCTTTCATTTTGCTCAATGTTCAAACAAAATGAAAATGCTACAAAGCTTGTATTTAGTAGACAACAGTTACAATCTAAACCATATTGTTTTACAAGTAAAGAAATTGATTTTTTATGTAAAATTGGTCTCATGTCCACAAATGAAGTTCTTGAATGTTTTTCTGTCAAAAATTTGAAGATCAGTTTCATTCATAAAAGTTACCTTGAATTTTTCGCAGCATTGTTTATATCATCATTTGACTCTAATAATTTATTCAGGGATGTAACTAAAACATGGAAATGTTTAAATGATTTTGTACAATATGAAAACTTTTTTGTCTTACTTGCTGGATTTTCTTTGAATAGCATTAAAACATTGTTAGAGAATATTTACTTAGCATTATCACAAGATTTAACTTCATGTAGGAAAAATGCTATATTTCACTATAATATTAATACTCTTTACAGTAATTCTTACAGTAAGCAACTCAAGTCATTACAGAATATTGTTGTTAATTGTTTCCAGGAAGTCAGTAGATCTAATGATAAAACTGTTGAATTAAGAATGGAAGATTTTCTTTTTGATAAATATTCCCAAAATATTGATATTTTGAAAAGACTTTTATTGCTAAATACAACAAATGTGAAATCTTTACATTGTGATAGAAGTGAATATTTTGATGAGTTTGATGAGATAAAAAATCTGCAGTGTATAAATATTGTTAAAGTGTCATCTGCTGATTTTGTAAAGTTCACTCAGTGCATGCTACAGAATAAATCAACTCTGCACACTGTTTGTATTGATGGTGATATTCTAAGTAAAGATAAACCATTGATACCAGAATTACTTGTGAGAAGTCTCCATCATCTGACATCATTGTCTCTGTCTGAGGTTAAAATACAACATAACAGTTTACATTATCTGGTGAACTTTCTGTCTGACAATGTTCTCATTGAAAATATAAAATTGTCTGTTGTGTCTTGTGTTAATCACCAGGATGATGATAGTGACTGTACATTGACTCTAAATCTTCCACAACATACAAAACTCACTTCATTATGTCTGCAGTTAGTTAATATTTTATGTAACAATGTAAATAATTCTAGTTTACAGTCCGTCACATTGTCTACATTCTCTGAGAGGATTGTTAGACTTTGTTATAGTGATTTATTTAAATGTTTGAATTATTCACAACTTGAACATCTTGATATCTATAGTTCCTATGGTTACATGTTAGATAACAAAACACTGAAAACATTGGCGTCTACAGTGAAATCTCTTCCATGTCTCAAGTCACTAAGACTGGTGTACATGAAGTTAACTGATGATGTTTTATTACAACTACATCCTCAGGTAACACAAGTGAAGATAAAGCTGTATGATGTCACAATGAGTCGTCAATGGTTTCATTGTTTTGTTGAAAGTTGTGTAAATAATTCTGAGATAAAAGTTAAGTTAGATTGCTGTCATATTACATCAGTTGATGGAGAAACTCACAGTGTACTGTCAAAGGAGGAGTCTGTGAAATACATGTCTGAACATCTTGAATCAATATCTACAATAAACATCACACATAAAGATGATATATGGTTACACTTTGAAACAAGTAGTTGTCAGTAAATGTTTTTGTTGTGTTTTTGTAAACATTTCATGTAAAAAGTTGGCTTTATAAGCGACTTTGATGAACGCGTCAACAAAATGATAGAATTTCACGCGAACAAAAATGATCATAACTTTTTTATTTCTCAACGGAAACATGTCATGTGACCATTTATTTTCTTAATTAGATCATTTCCTACAAGATGAGACACATTTTGATGTGAAATTGGGAAAAAAGCTGTTTTTTTGCATTTTCGGTGATTTTAATGATTTTTTAACTTAATTTTTTTTTTCAAAAAAAAGTTTTCAAAAAAAATTTTTTTTGTTATAAAATGTTTCATTTGGACTTTTGAAGATACATTATAACATTATGCAGATTTTTATGCTATTTAAATAAAAAAATAAAAGATTTTCCTGAAATGTAGGCCTACATTCTGGGCAGTTGTTTTGTCTACAGTGATATTATTTCTTCATTCTCTTTAGATTCAAATTGTTTCAACTTGTTATTTGTTGAGTTATTGACATTTACTATAATTGTTATGTATGAAATAAATCAAATTGAAATGTTTTTGACAAAATGTATTTATAAATAGACTTCTTAAGTTCTGGAACAATTACTTGAATTAGTTCGTTATTCTCTTGATATGTTTTATTGATTTCTAACAAATGTAGTAACAAATATTTTTTGTTTATTATTTTGAACTTATTTAATGCCTATATTGTACAATAAACATATGAACTTTACATTTTTCTTAGTTTTAACTTGATTATAAAACATAAGTAAACACACAACATAATATTTGTGGTGGTATACGTATGTAATTGTCAGAATTAGTTGATCACAGTTTCTCTATAAACGAGTCAACCAAAAAAAAACAAGATGTGGATGAACATAAGATCAAAGTAGATAAAGAATTATAAAAGAAATTTCACACCTACACCTACATGATACACATCTACATGACACACACCTACATGACAAAAACCTACATGATACACACACATACCTACATGATACACACCTACATGACACACACACACCTACATGATACACACACACACACCTACATGATACACACATACACCTACATGATACACACACACACCTACATGATAAAAACCTACATGACACACACCTACATGATACACACACACACCTACATGATACATACATACACCTACATGATACACACCTACATGATACACACCTAAACCTACATGATACACAAATACACCTACATGATACACACCTACATGATACACACATACACCTACTTGATATACACACACACCTACATGATACACACACACACCTACATAATACACACATACACCTACATGATACACACATACACCTACATGATACACACATACACCTACATGATACACACATACACCAAGATGATACACACACACACCTAAATGATACACACACACCGACATGATACACACACTTACACCTACATGATACACACACACACACACCTACATGATACACACATGCATGATACACACATACACCTACATGATACACACCTACATGATACACACATACACCTACATTATACACACACACACCTACATGATACACACATACACCTACATGATACACACCTACATGACACACACATACACCTACATGAAACACACCTAGATGATACACACATACACCTATATGATACATACCTACATGACACACACATACACCAAGCTGATACACACACACACACACCAACATGATACACACATACACCAACATGATACACACATACAACTTCATGATACACACATACACCCACATGATACACACCTATACCAAATCAACATGATACACACCTACACGCACATGATACACACCTACACACATATGATACACACCTACTCCTACATGATACACACCTACACTCACATGATACACACCTACACACATATGATACACACCTCCACGCACATGATACACACCTACACACATATGATACACACCTACTCCTACATGATACACACCTATACCAAATCAACATGATACACACCTACACGCACATGATACACACCTACACACATATGATACACACCTACTCCTACATGATACACACCTCCACGCACATTATACACACCTACACGCACATGATACACACCTACACGCACATTATACACACCTACACGCACATTATACACACCTACACTCACATGATACACACCTACACACACATGATTCAAACCTACACGCACATGATACACACCTACACTCACATTATACACACCTACACTCACATTATACACACCTACACTCACATGATACACACCTACAAGCACATTATACACACCTACAGGCACATTATACACACCTACACTCACATTATACACACCTTCACTCACATTATACACACCTACACGCACACCTACACTCACATTATACACAACTACACGCACATGATACACACCTACACTCACATTATACACACCTACACTCACATTATACACACCTACACGCACATGATACACACCTACACGCACATTATACACACCTACACGCACATTATACACACCTACACTCACATTATACACACCTACACTCATATGATACACACCTACACGCACATTATACACACCTACACGCACATGATACACACCTACACTCACATTATACTCACCTACACGCACATGATACACACCTACACACACATGATTCACACCTACACGCATAATTATGATACACACCTACACGCACATGATACACACCTACACGCACATTATACACACCTACACGCATAATTATGATACACACCTCCACACACATGATACACACCTCCACACACATGATACACACCTCCACACACATGACACACACCTCCACACACATGATACACACCTACACGCACATGATATGTCTCTTTAAACAATATTAACCAATCAGAAATCACATAACATTTATAATAGCTATGGCGGTGTACGATGAAGAAATTTCGATTCAAAAGTTTAAATCTCGATTTCCCGAATATTTGCGTCTTCTGTAAGAGTTTGTATAATATTATCTGTATTAATTTATTTTATTGTTCTCTTTAGGACATACCGGTCAATTTCACATATGATCGACTGACAATCTTGCATTAGTATGTGAACTTAGTCCATTCTAATGTAGCCACATTTTTTCCGACCAAACGAAATCGTGTCAAATTCTAGCGTTTCTTGTTCGATTTCTCGGTAACGGATTGGTCTAGGGACTCAGTTTTGGTCTTATTTTGTTAAAAGATATATAAAGGAAACCGCTGCAAACTTTGATTTGAAGAATTCGTCCGTATTGCTTCATAATTTTATGTTTTGTAAAGGTTGCTCATTCACCGAAACGAAAAGTTATACGCCTTCTTATAGTATATATACCTGTTGAATAAACAGGTGATGTGTTCATGTTATATACAGATGATGTGTACATGTTATATACAGATGATGTGTACATGTTATATACAGATGATGTGTACATGTTATATACAGATGATGTGTACATGTTATATACAGATGATGTGTACATGTTATATACAGATGATGTGTACATGTTATATACAGATGATGTGTACATGTTATGCACAGATGATGTGTACATGTTATACACAGGTGTTTTGTACATGTTATACACAGGTGTTTTGTACATGTTATACACTGATGATGTGTTCATGTTATATACAGATGATGTGTACATGTTATATACAGATGATGTGTACATGTTATACACAGGTGTTTTGTACATGTTATACACAGATGATGTGTACATGTTATACACAGATGATGTGTACATGTTATATACAGATGATGTGTACATGTTATACACAGATGATGTGTACATGTTATACACAGGTGTTTTGTACATGTTATACACAGATGATGTGTTCATGTTATACACAGGTGTTTTGTACATGTTATACACAGGTGTTTTGTACATGTTATAAACAGGTGTTTTGTACAAAACATTTTTAATGTTTATTCAGGCATCGATTTCATTATTTCAAAGGTAAAACTGAGTTGTAATCGTTGTTAGAGGGGTGCATGAATCCGTTAAACAATCATGTTTAATAAATTATAGAGATAATTCTATTTAAAACTCTCTTGAGAAAACCCTATAAGATTGTGCAAATACTGTGATTTTGCACTTTTTGTAAATTTATTATAGCATTTCGTTTTAGATTGAGCTTTACACACTTTAACAGTACTACAAGTAATGAGGATCGGTTTGCATTGAGGGAAGTAACTCTTGCATATACGCTAAATAGAAAGACAAGAAACTTTGAGTATCTGCCCATTATATATACATTTGTTTATTTGAGATTTACGCCCGTTATCGGCAGTCTGAGTCATATGAGGCAGACAGTTCACCTATCCATCGTTCCTGAGAAGAACCAATTCTAGACTTCTGTCTTCTGTAAGCAACTGCCTACTTTCTCACATAAAGAGACATGGTTGGTAGCGGGCCTCGAACCCACGACACTCTATCAGTGAGATGTTACAATGATTTCAGGTCAACGATCTAAACCACTCGATCACGGAGGATGCACACAAAGTCATACGGGTAAACTTGTGTCTCTTGTAAAATATTTGTTGAGTAAAATTATGTGGCAGTATTAATTGTGTATGTAAAGTGTACTATAAGCATATACATTAAAACCCTGAAAACCGGACTCCAAGAAAAACGGATTTTTTTTAATTCGCAATTAATCAAAAGTTCTCATAAAGCCGGAATTTTCAGAACACCGGACCATAAACTTGTATGAAAGATGAAGTCTTTTGTTATTCATTGAAAGTATAACAATATCATATGTATGCGTTACATATTACACACAGCGCATCATATATTACATAATATACAGAGTAAATCATATACTACATAATTTAAATAACACATACCGTCGCCGTAATTCTATAATTCATAAAGAAATTTAGTATTGGTGTACTTGTTTATAATGTCTTAAAAACTGTATATTCGAAACAATGGGAGTCATTGCATTTTCATTTGTAATAACATACGACATTTGTAATAACATACGACATTTGTAATAACATACGACATTTGAAATAACATACGACATTTGTGATAACATACGACATTTTTAATAACATACGACATTTGTAATAACATACGACATTTGTAATAACATACGACATTTCGGAACAAAATTGTCTCTTCCATGGAGGAGTAGAAATGAAATACAACATTTTGTAATTTAATAGCGCTTTAATTCTGAACTTATACAACCTTTTATAAGAATATGATTTAGTTTTCAAACACATAAATCGAGCGAAACAAAACATTGAAATTATTAAAGATGTTCGATATGACATATTTATGGAAATATTGAAACTTTACAAGCCCATGAGCTGATGATAAATCGCTCTATCAATACAACAAGTGATTATACAGCCAAAATGCGTTAAGTTGAGCAATTCTGGGATTTTTGTCTCATTATATTTACAAACAAAAATGTTATTTTGTCAATAAATTGAATTCTGGTATCTTTTTCATGCCATATTATCAACATATAATCGTGTATAGGTATATATTATGTATGTAAGCTAATTGTAGGACGATTGATTGGCAGATTAACAAGTTTCTCGTAATTTAAGTCACGGTAACGTAATTCACATTCACTACTAATTTATTGAATATGAAGTATCAATTATCATAAACTATGATATTAGTTGATATTTTCATAAACCTTACGCAATAGAGGTTTAAACAGAGTTGAGAGTTACATGTTTTAACGCGTTTTTCTGGTGTGTGATGCCTAGTAACGTAATTCACAGAACAAGATTGTTAGTGCGAAAATCTGTTTTAGCAAGAGTGTGGTACCTACTACTAACATGGTATGATAAATTACTTTTTGATTTCGTGATCTACATATGTCAGTGATGTATAAAATAATGTTCTACTGGTTTTAGTATCAAAAGCATAGTTAAGGCTAATAATCCTAGAGTAGACTGTTCCCTATTAAATCTCGGAACACGAACACCACCGAAAGTCAAATCCAACAGTGTCTTGATAAACTTCTAACTTGGTCGAATCAAATTTGTTTCAAATTTTCAAACAACACAAAACCAAATTTCTGCATTTCTGCATTATACGTCGTATGCATCCAGAACCAAACCTCAATCTGGACAACACACCAATTTAGGTTGTACCAGAATTTAAATTTCTAGGAGTACTAGTCATATTTGACTCAAAGCTTACATTTATTAATCATCATAAATACCGGAAGGCTCTGAACCTCTTAAAAGAAGTTGCCCACACTGATTGTGGAGCTGACAGAAAAGTACTTTTACGTGTATATACAGTTGAATCTCGTTATCTCAAATTTCTAGGGACCGTGGAAATTAGTTTGAGATAACCGAAATTTGAGATAAACAAATACTGTATAAAAATATATGTTTTAAAGTATTTGTCTACACGCACGTACAGTAGCCTTTATCTAAAATTACAATACATGTATGATTACGTTTCGCTTGAATAAAACATGTGCATACGTAGAGAAGAAACAAAATAATTATGTATCTATTCATAATAATTAATATTAACAATTAATGTCCCAACATAAAATACTTATTTACAAAATTTCTTGTAAGAATTTGAAAAAAAACGGAGCGTCTAGCTTTACATATTTTCGGATGTGTACGCATTCCGTACATAATGTAAGATGAATCCGTTCGTTGCGACGTCGATCACGATCACGATTATTTTTATCAAGCTAAGATCATTTTACAAAGATTTGAATCCAACACTGTCATAGGTGGCAAGTAATCGTATTTAATTTTCAAGTTAAACCTACGAGTATCCTAGTATTCGGATACTCACCGCAGCCGAAGTTATACGTGGTGCGTATTTTTTTACCTTACCTACCATAATTTTAGTTAAGTCAAATAACAGGTATGATTATCATGCTACACTACACGTGTGCTCTCTGTTTGTCACACGATTATAAATCTCCCGAAGCCTTTAAATTGTTCAATTAGCAAAATGTCATGATAGGTGTGAAAGCGTCCATTGTTCGCTGGTCTGCTCCAACTTTGAGATAAACAACTCAAACTACATGCTAATTAGAATCACGGGGACAAAACTTTAGTTTGACATAAACGAAATTTTGAGATAAGTGAATTGGAGGTAAGCGGATTAATTTCATATAGAGAAAGAGCAAAAAAATCGGGACCCAACGAAACAGTTTGACATAACCGAAATTTTGATATAAGCGAGTTTGACATAACGAGATTCAACTGTAAATCTCTTATTCGTTCAAAGTTGGACTATGTATTCATTGTATATGGATCAGCTAGGAAATCATATCTTTAATGCCTTGATTCAATACATAACCATGGTTTAAGACTAGTCCTTGGACCCTTTAAAAAATCCCCTGTAATTAGCCTATATGCTGCAGCAAACGAACAACCCCTTTATTTTAGACGGCAAAAACTAGCCGCTCAGTGTATTTTAAAAACTTATATCAAACTGGTTTAACCCTACACACCAAGTTGTTTTTAAATCTTTATTTAAAACTTTGTTGACACGGAAACCAAACGTAAATCCACCATTTGGTATCCGCACGTCTCAATTCCTTGAGGACTTCCTTGTGAATTGGAGATTCATTGCTGAATACGGAGTTCAAGGTATTCCGCCCTGAACACTTATATAGGCAGGAATTTGCTTCGACCTCACAGGTGACAAAAGGTCTGACACAGACAGAAGCACTATCCAAACCAAATACCATGATAACAAGAAGGAAGGCAATCAGAGACATCTGTCAGCAAGCAGAAGCAGCCTCATAATGGTTATGAGAGAAGAGAGAGAGCAGCGATGGGCAGCTTAACCAATTCTTGGCTAAGACTGATCACCTTGGTCGGCGCAATTCTGGAGGATGTCGTGGACCGCGCCGAAACCGAGGAAGGAGCTGTCCACCTGATGATAGGACTGGCGCAATGAACATCAAACATTGTATTTGGGTGACCTGAAAGAAACTTACCATTGACATCAACCCATTTATAGTGATCGCTCTACAGACGGTGATATTGTTGCAGATGAAGCAGTATCTGGTATAGTTTTTGAATGTCATCTTCCAGACAAGTCCTTTGGTTTTTCAGCTGAAATGAAGACCATCGATATTGCCCTCAATCTTGCCCGAAGAATCAGATCGTAATTATTTCATCAGACCCTGAATAAAATAAATTTCGAAAGTCCCCCTGTCTGTGATATCCTCGGACGAATCTCTTATCTATATGTATCCAAAGAATTTGTATTCTGCTGGATCTCTGGTCACATGGGTAATAAACGTAATGATAGGGCTGATACAAGTGCTAAGTCAGCTGTGACGTTTCCGATTTCAGAAGTCAAAATTTCATACGCTGATTTTAAATCTTCTGTTTTTACTTACATCCGATCTTCCTGGCAATCAGAATGGGATGCCAACATTGACAATAAACTTCGCTCTATCAAACCAACCCTCGGCGAATGGCATGCTCTTACGTACAGGTCCAATCGTCGAGAAGAGGTAATATTATCTAGATACAAAGTCGGTCATTCACGTACGTTTAACTCATTATTGGCTTTTCACCTCAGACATGTTCTTGTTCACTGCATCGACCTTCAGTCAACATTTCTTTTTATCGGTGGTCACATACATCAGAACAAAAACCCCGCAGTGTCCGAGAATTTGGGCAGTGTACGTAAGGGTTAGATCCTCTTGACTGCGGCATATGTACCATGATAGAGATTTCTATTCCCTAATAACAGTACGGGGTCGTGGGCAACTCCAACTAATGTTTTACTTCAAACTACGTTTTAACATTTTACAAACGTCTTTGTGTCTATTGAACATACGTGTGTCGTACTTACCATGGATTCATAAATTGATTTTGTGCATGTAAATATATAGTGCTTATTTATGTTTAGTTAGTCAATCATACGGACAAAGTAGTCCCTGAGGAAAATTGATATATGTACATGAACATTGTATTTGTTCAATTGTTTAATTCAATCTATTGTTTATAAAGCCGTTCTCCATATTTGAGGCAATAGTCGCTCGGTATACGACTTGAAACACGTTACAGTATTTGTCCAACTTGTATATGAAAGAAACGGATAATATAATGTCTGCTTGCTGACTGATCATGGGTAAATTGCTCGAGAAATTTAATTTAGTTTTTTCTAAGCTGACATACATATTTACATAGATAAGTATTGCTTATATCAGCACAGTATCTAATTATAAAATGTCGTAAAATGTTTGTTTCTATTTTTTTCTGAATTCATGTTTTATTCTTAAATGGCGTATATTGAAAAACAGCTTTATGATGCCATTACCATGGTACATTCATGTGCTTTGCGAATTGCATAGTTCAATACAATATAAAACAATAATGAATGAAGTTTGATATCAGATTTTGAAGATGATGATTAAGCGAAAGATATTCAACGCGAAAAATTATGAAATTATTGTGTGTCTTTTACTTGTGAAATTACTTTCAAGAACACACTTTAATCTATTTAATCGCGTCAAAAATGTGATCATAATGTTGTGAAGATAAGCATAGTTTTGTATTTTGTATTGTTTATCCATGATATTTACACATTTTGTCTTCCCAATCACCAAAGAAAATATACGACATTTTGGAAGGACAAAAAAAAGACCGATGAAAATACGACAAAATATCATATGCTTTTTCTGAACTATCTGACTGGTTACAGAAACGAGGGTCTTCGCAAAATACGTATCTAAGTTAGGTGCTTCGAAAAAGATGAAAAAAAATTTCGCCAAATTTATCACACGACATTTTAGAATTACGGCGACGATACGGTATACATATACAACACATCATGAATTACATATTAAACACACAGTACAATATATATATCATCTTATACCTGTCACAACATGAATAACATATCAAACACACAGGACAATATATATTACATATGACACACACGGTAGATCATGTATTATATATAACACACACAGTACATCATGATTTATGTAGAACACTCACAGTATATCATGTATTATTTAGAACACACAGTACGTCATGTATTATATATAACACACAGTACATCATGTATTATATATAACACACAGTACATCATGTATTATATATAACACACACAGTACATCATGTATTATATATAACACACAGTACATCATGTATTAAATATAACACACAGTACATCATGTATTATATATAACACACAGTACATCATGTATTATATATAACACACAGTACATCATGTATTATATATAACACACAGTACATCATGTATTATATATAACACACACAGTACATCATGTATTATGTAGAACACACACAGTATATCATGTATTATGTAGAACACACAGAGTGTATTATGTATTATGTAGAACACACAGTACATCATGTATTTTATATAACACACAGTATATCATGTATTATGTAGAACACACACAGTATATCATGTATTATGTAGAACACTCACAGTATATCATGTATTATGTAGAACACACACACTATAATATGTATTATGTAGAACACACAGTACATCATGTATTTTATATAACACACACAGTATAGCATGTATTATGTAGAACACACAGTATATCATGTATTATATATAACAAACACAGGACATAATGTTTTATGTAGAACACTCACAGTATATCATGTATTATGTAGAACACATAGCTTAAAGCACTCGTACAGCTATGAATCCTGCAGTTATAAGATGTCTTTTTTTGTATCATTGTTTGACGGGTTTTCAATACCAGAAGTATTTAAACACGCCCTATGTGGAACAAATATCAATAAATTCGGAACTTGCATAACATTTCTCACAGACTGATTTATTGATAGTTATTTAAAATTTATGTTAAATTTTATTTTCAAGATAATGAATAACTGACGTATAATCGAACTTAGTGATCAATGACAGTCAATACGTAAAATGGACCAGTTTTCGATGACATCAAAAATGAAGAGTAATTGAGACAGAGATGGTCCTAAAGTATAAGGTATAACACAGAATTATATGAAAACCTTGTTATGTGAATATTATCTATCCTACGCTGCTTAATCAATTACAATTAATATTTTACGATGCGTAAGTGTGCTAGCCAGAATGACAGAGCATTTTGACTTACAGTTATACAATCTGTCTTACTCTATTAGTGGTCCCTGACATGATGTGATAATACGTGATCATGATACCAAGCATTTAGTGATAACACATTTCATGGTACCCGACATGTCGTGATAACACATTTCATGGTACCCAGCATGAAGTAATAACACATTTCATGGTACCCAGCATGCAGTTTTTATGCAGTAAATTTTAGAACAAATTTTCTTAAACCAATTAAGATAATAATTAGTAGAATTATGTAATTTTAATATTTTTTCATTTTCGACATGTAATTTTGTGACTCTTGTTAAAGTCAATGCATCAAAAGCATTTTGTAGCCACAGGGTAAGAACTTATTATATGTGATTTTAATTGTTTAAGACATCCTTGTATTGAATTGCAGTAATTATGTCTTTTTATAAATAATATAATGTTTAGAATAGTAATTAAATGGTTTTATTGTTGTAAACAAACCGACCGTCGGCTTATCAGATATTTTTAACGTTAACTGTTTTTGATTTGCCAACTTGGTATGAACAATTTTGTAACGCGGTTCTTTTTTGGTTCAAACCAATTTTAGGGATTTGTTTAAAGATGTGTCCTTCCATGGTAAAGCCACTCTTGAAATTGACTTTACATGTGTTTAATTTATTATTCTCAAAATAAAGAAATATAAAGGACACATCTTCTTGACATTTTAGGTAAGAAACAAAACTTGTGCAGCAAAACGAAAGCGTGATTTTCCTGTAGCGTAAAATAGCGGGAAAATCACGGCACAAAACAGTGATTACACAGTTCATGGTACCCAGCATGAAGTAATTACACGTAGCACAGCACCTGACGAGACGGGTATTATATATCCTGAACAGCTTCCCTGGATTTCATATTGGCGTTGACCAGTACTAACAACAATTTATCCGTTATGTACTAACAAGCTACCCATATAATTCAGAGGTGAAGGACAATTTAACACAAAGACTGTAATATCTTCAGCCAAATTTGTCTCGGACAGTGTGAGCCTCGTCTGGGGTACAACACCTTAAAATTTTATTCGTGCAGTAGACCAACGCTCGCTCTAACCTATGAGCTAATTGGACAGGCTTAAATGGACTTATGTACGTATTTGAAGTCCACACTGGTAAAGACTAATTAGAAATATACGAAATAACTTAAAAATTAAGCGTAGATAAACATAAGTACTATTATTTAACCATTACATCAGATTCTATTGTAATTGATCATTTTAAAAAACAAATTAGATAGCTTCTATTATGAAAGTAATATTCTACTCAAACAATTTCTTAAACCATCATACATTTTCTAACACATCTCCAAAATTGATTATAAACAGGCTGGTTTGTATGGTGGCTGATTTATGCCTTGTCGTATTTTCGCTTTTTCGCCACAACAAAGCGAAAATGCGAAAAAGCGAAAATACGACATGGTCAACTTTCGCTTCGTATCTTTGCATTGTTGCATTTTTGCATTGTCGTGGCGAAAAAGCGAAAATACGACAGATGAAGGGCGACGATACGACACCAAAGATGTGTCGTGTTTTCGCCTAACATCTGTCGTATCTTTGCTTTTTCGTGGCGAAAATGTAACAATGCAAAAACACGACGAAGTCGTCATTGTTAAAAAGCAATTATTTGGCCATAAAACTGTGAAAAACTGAATTATAATAAGCGAATAAAATAATAAGCGTTTAAAATTTGGACTACAAAAGTCGTGTGCATTTTGCAATTGTTTAGTCTACCGCAATCATTTGTGTAAAAGTCGAACGTGCGTATCAGACGCAGGCCAAACATCTGTGACAGTCCAGGGAAAATATTTCAATGTATAAGACACATGTACATTTAAGCAAAGATATATGGCCAAAGAAATGAAGAGAAAATGAAAAACATAGGCGCCATTTTGTTTGTTTTGTGCTAAGTAATCCGGGAAAAGTACGGAACCGTATTGTATTTTAGATAAACTTTACGAAAGATTTATTTCCCTTGTGTGCAAAGCTTGTCTCCGGTTAACAATTAAATTCAGCTTGTTTCGATTTTGACCGTTTTCAGCCGCGGAAAATTCAGTTCGAGCAGAAAAATAATAAAAACGTGCAGAAATCAATCTTCAGCGGGCGGGGTCATCCCAATATTCCGGACTTTTTTCTCATAAACAAAAAGATGCGATAGTTCGAAAAGTGCGATAGTTCGAAATTTTCGGACGTTCCCGTGGCATTTCGAACTATCGCAATTCAATAGTATTTAAAGGTACCACACAGCTGTCAATAATGGCCACACCACCTTTACCAGTTTTACGCTGGCTTTTGAAAATTAAATCATTGTAACATACAGCATGGTAGTTATAATCACTAGAGATACTATCAAAAAAGAACATATTATGAGAAAACAACCAATGTTCTGAGAGACCAGCAATACTTATATTACGTTTGTTCAAAATTCACACAGGTATGGTGCGCTTGACAAAAATTAGAATGTTGACACTTAGCTGCTTGTGACGATTTGTAGATTTTTGAACATTCCGATTGAGACGATTCCGTATAGCAATTCGTAGAGTTCGTTGGTACGGTATCACCTTGATGAACTACGTAAACGGAATCCGAAGTTACCAAATTTGACGTACTTGGAGAGTTTGTGACGTCTGTTTGTGTCGATTCTGGACTTATTATGCTATTTAGACTTGCTATGGTTACAATTTGTTCAGAGTCTAAAAAGGCTTCAAGGTGCCGTACACGATCATCTGTTTCCTCAAGCCGGCACATTAATGAGTTGCTGATACTGTAAGCATTGACAAATCTACATGTTGTACTGTAAACATCAACCAAGTATATCTTTATACGTGTGTATGTGATACTGTAAGCATTGACAAATCTACACGTTGTACTGTAAACATCAACCAAGTATATCTTTATACGTGTGTATATGATACTGTAAGCATTGACAAATCTACATGTTGTACTGTAAACATCAACCAAGTATATCTTTATACGTGTGTATGTGATACTGTAAGCATTGACAAATCTACATGTTGTACTGTAAACATCAACCAAGTATATCTTTATACGTGTGTATATGATACTGTAAGCATTGACAAATCTACATGTTGTACTGTAAACATCAACCAAGTATATCTTTATACGTGTGTATATGATACTGTAAGCATTGACAAATCTACATGTTGTACTGTAAACATCAACCAAGTATATCTTTATACGTGTGTATATGATACTGTAAGCATTGACAAATCTACATGTTATATTGTAAACATCAACCAAGTATATCTTTATACGTGTGTATATGATACTGTAAGCATTGACAAGTCTACATGTTATATTGTAAACATCAACCAAGTATATCTTTATACGTGTGTATGTGTTACTGTAAGCATTGACAAATCTACATGTTGTACTGTAAACATCAACCAAGTATATCTTTATACGTGTGTATATGATACTGTAAGCATTGATAAATCTACATGTTATATTGTAAACATCAACCAAGTATATCTTTATACGTGTGTATGTGTTACTGTAAGCATTGACAAATCTACATGTTGTACTGTAAACATCAACCAAGTATATCTTTATACGTGTGTATATGATACTGTAAGCATTGACAAATCTACATGTTGTACTGTAAACATCAACCAAGTATATCTTTATACGTGTGTATATGATACTGTAAGCATTGACAAATCTACACGTTGTACTGTAAACATCAACCAAGTATATCTTTATACGTGTGTATGTGATACTGTAAGCATTGACAAATCTACATGTTGTATTGTAAACATCAACCAAGTATACCTTTATACGTGTGTATATGATACTGTAAGCATTGGCAAATCTACATGTTATATGGTAAACATCAACCAAGTATACCTTTATACGTGTGTATATGATACTGTAAGCATTGACAAATCTACATGTTGTACTGTAAACATCAACCAAGTATATCTTTATACGTGTGTATGTGATACTGTAAGCATTGACAAATCTACATGTTGTACTGTAAACATCAACCAAGTATATCTTTATACGTGTGTATATGATACTGTAAGCATTGACAAATCTACACGTTGTACTGTAAACATCAACCAAGTATATCTTTATACGTGTGTATGTGATACTGTAAGCATTGACAAATCTACATGTTGTATTGTAAACATCAACCAAGTATACCTTTATACGTGTGTATGTGATACTGTAAGCATTGACAAATCTACATGTTGTACTGTAAACATCAACCAAGTATATCTTTATACGTGTGTATATGATACTGTAAGCATTGACAAATCTACATGTTGTACTGTAAACATCAACCAAGTATATCTTTATACGTGTGTATATGATACTGTAAGCATTGACAAATCTACATGTTATATTGTAAACATCAACCAAGTATATCTTTATACGTGTGTATGTGATACTGTAAGCATTGACAAATCTACATGTTGTACTGTAAACATCAACCAAGTATATCTTTATACGTGTGTATGTGATACTGTAAGCATTGACAAATCTACATGTTATATTGTAAACATCAACCAAGTATATCTTTATACGTGTGTATATGATACTGTAAGCATTGACAAATCTACATGTTGTACTGTAAACATCAACCAAGTATACCTTTATACGTGTGTATATGATACTGTAGGCATTGACAAATATAGCTTGAAATACTGCATATAACAAATGGAGTTTGTGGTGAGAACGGTAAATGAAAATATCTTGAATTGCCTTCAGTTGTAGTACTGCTGATATTGTTTTAATCTTTTGCAATATTATTCAACAATAGATAATTATTCATGACGAAATGTCTGATAAAAACAGATTTCAAACACAACGTAAGCGATGATTCAAATGTTCCACACGACACGATATTCAGTACCTTTCTTGTGAATACATTGAGTCTTGAGATAAATTTATCAACGGATGCACAGTCTGACTTACACCCACACGATTGTTTTTATGATTTGACATATCTAAGTAACCGTTTTATAGAATGTATCGTTCTTGCCATGTAATTGAAGGCTGTGTTTCATAACCTACAAATATACAAGGCATAAAAAGTTTTAAGCATATATTGTATAACAAATTAAATTTTGTTTATCTAAATGCTAATTTATATCAATGTGTATCATGTCGTTATCATGGTGATGTTTTACAAAAAGTATCATGTTCGGAACTATTTAAGGTGGAACCAAACGATTGAATTTACGTCGTTTTCGACGTCAAAACGGTCATTTTTACGGTATTTATAGTGTCTCTCTGGAAATACTTATCGCTGATTCAGTTTTTGGAAATAATTAATGAAATAAGATTTTAATAGCGGAAAATAAAATTACCTACACGTAGGTATAAATTTGATGTTCATGACTTAATTATAAGTGCAAATAAAACGATTTTAAATGTAAAGTTTAGTGTTTTTGTCTTCTCACTTTTAAACCTAAATTATTTTTATTAAAATTCTGCCTGAGGGATTTTTTTTATTTTTGTTTAGAATAAAGTTTGATGTGTCATCTACTGTTCTCGTAAATTTTAAGAAAATCTATCGAGCCGTTTTTATCTTATTAAAGCTTTAAATGATAGCATTACCTTATAAAGCGCTCATTCGCTTTCAAGAACGTTGTTTCAAACACACGGTTGATTTTGGTATCTAATGCATACTTACATCTATTTTATTTACTGTACACAATGATCTAAAAAGATTTTCTGGAATTAATGATACATTGTGTGTCAGTAACCCTTATCACATCGCAATTCTTTTCAGATAACAATAAACACATTACATTATTATTTTAGCGTGATTAATTTTGTGTACATATGCGTAAATAAAAAATATGACAAAATTGCAAAAATTGGCCGCTCTAGTGAACTAAAATGGAAGATAATTGTGATTATTAATTCCATTTTTTGGGTATAAAAACAAGGTTCCATGATTTACATAATAAGTAATTAATATTATATTATGATTCAGAAGTTTATTTAGATGTGTTGTTTTAATGATATGCATTCTATGTATGTTTATTTTTGGGGTAAATATTAATTATGACTCATAACAACAGATTTACGACCCCGTTGCGATTTATGATATACAGATATGTAGATACTTAATATAAGCGAAGATGGTTGCTGTAGCATGTGACAAATACATACATGATTACAACAAACGAGTGCGTTGTTTCAGAATTGGTGTCATTAAGCCCGATTCTCACTGTCGCAGTGCTGGTCCCGGTGTAACGTTTTCAAGCTCCCCCTTTTTCATAGCACATGTATTAAACTCAGACCCCTTTTGGTAAAACTAGAGGTTCACAGAACCTCCCAAACACACACATAAGAGGCAAGCACTTAACATTGATATTCATATTTTAACATATGACTGTATTATGCAATGATATCAAAAACATAGATGAATAATAAAAAGTATCGCTACAATAAAAAAATAATCCTGAAAACCTCCTTTATTTTGCAAATGCAAAATCCAAGTCGTCTGTGATAGGGATCAAATTCACGTTATTGTTGCTAAATAACTGCATTTATGTATTTGTAAACTCCCTATTCGTGGCAAGCTCTCCCTCCCTCTCTCTCTCTCTCTCTCTCTCTCTCTCATTATGAATTTTCAAATTATTACCCGGGGTAATCTGAAAACGTTTTCAAAGCAACCCCGGGTGTAATCTGAAAACGTTTTTAAAGCGCCCCCGGGTAACCTGAAAACTTTTTAGATTACCGGGTTGGGTATTTGAAAATGGAGGGGGTAATCTCAAAACGTTTTAAATGTACCCCTCCCGGTAACTTAAAAACGTTTTCAAATTCCCGGGGGTAATCTGAGGAGTACATTTAAAACGTTTTGAGATTACCCCCGGGAATTTGAAAACGTTTTTAAGTTACCGGGAGGTAGCTTGAAACGGGGGGAGCTTGAAAATGTCACACCGGGGCCTCTCTGTAACCGGTATATCGATCGACCTTAAATGTCAACCAATATGTAGTCCAATAATCCGGAACACTAATAGCCTTGTGTATATCATGCTACAGCCAGGTACAACACCAGACCTACCTCGGTTCTGTCCCGATAACTTTAAGGATTAAATAGGTTCTTAATATTTTCCCGGTAAGCCATGGTTGTATTATATACACCTGGAAATAAGTTAAGCACACCCCGGAAATTTAAAATTGGTTGTGATTGAAAGCACTGTCATGAGATGATGACTTAATTGAGCTAAGAAATAGTAATTTGATAAGTAGCGATAGCAATTTAGTAATCATAAACCAGTAAAATTATGAGTTTAGTTTATTCTTATCCAAATTATTGAAGCATAAGCAAATGTGTTGTTTTTTACCAAAAATGTAGGTGTTTATAAGTATGGTGTTGGAGCGTTTACAAAACATTTACTGGTGGATATTTTTGGTAAATGTTGACGATTACTTAACCTTAAATGACATTATGTAGCCAAATTTTTAATAACGTGTGTAACCGCCACGTGCCCGAATGACAGCCTCAACCCTTCTCATACTACCAGTAAGGCGTCTAATGCGATTTTGAGATGAATTTTGCCATTCTTGGTGCAGAGCTTGTTCCAGTTGTTGCAGGTTGACTATAGGTGGGTCCAAATTCTGTATTTTCCGGCCCAGGATCTCCCACGCGTGTTCCAGTGGATTTAAATCAGGACTCATGGCAGGCCAGGGAATGGTGGTGATGGCATTCCGTTGCAAAAACTGTGTTACAGCATGGGCTCGGTGCGGTCTGGTATTATCGTCCATGTAAACAGGTCGGGAAGCCAATGGATGCTTATCAAAATGGTCCACGACGACTGGATGTAGGATGTCTCGTACATAAGTATCACCTGACAGTTACAATGTCCAACTTACAGTCATGGGGCAAGCAACCCCATATCATAACTGATCCACCACCAAAGGGAACCGTAGGAAGAATGTTTCTTGGTGTGTAGGCTGTATTTCGTTGCCTCCACACTCGAATGCGCCCGTCTATGACGTGCAGAAGGAACCTGCTTTCATCTGACCAATGGATCTTTCTCCATGATCTCAGGTTCCAACCACGCCTTGCCAAGCACCATGTCAGACGGTTCCTGCGATGAACAGGTGTCAACAAGGGACGTTTTATTACCCTTCTCGACTTTAAACCTGCAGATCTGAGCCGATTGCGCAGAGTACGTGACGACAATTGCCTGTGCGGCAACCAGTTTCGCTTTAGATAGGTGCTTGTTGCAAACGGAAAACGTCTAACGAGACGTAAAAGATTTCGGTCCTCGCGTGCCGTTGTTACATATGGCCGTCCAGATCTTGGACGGTCCCTTACGTCATGCGTCTGCCGATACTTCTGAGCTAGTCTGCTAATGACAGAGTGATTATAGCCAAGCTGACGACCAACAGCACTGTAGGACATGCCAGCATTAATCATGCCTATTATCTGCCACCTATCGCCATCCGATAATCTTCTCCTAACCATTTTGTTGACAAGAGGTCAAAATAATGACAATATGTTAGAACAAAATCAAATTTTGTACATGTACTTTGTGTTAATTGAAAGTGTAGTTTAACAATTCACGAATATATTGTCGAAATGGCGAAGTACACGAGCTTTCCGTTCGCGCAACTCTATCGGAGATACACATGATTAGTACGGAAGGTCGTTCTTACAATTACTCAAATAAAATTTAAAACTTCAGTTGTGGTCATGTCAAATTCGAGGCAAAATGCCGGGTGTGCTTAACTTATTTCCAGGTGTATATATTAAACATTAAACAAATACGGGACTGATTGCCCGATAGCGCCAGAACAACAGGGTCCATCCAGGACTGCCATGGGTGACTACAGTGTCACCAGGGTTGTACTCCTGGTTTGACAGGGTTTCGCCAGGTCACTCATCCGGGACCAACCGAGAGTCAACCCGGAACAGAGAGAATAGCGAGTGTCAAACGACGTTTTTGAAGGCGAATGAGCGTTTTGTAGGGTAACGCTATATAGTGAAGATTTGATAAAATAAAAACGGCTCGATAGATTTTCTTATAATTCCCGAGAACAGTAGATGACACATAAAACCTTATTATAGACAAAAATAAAAAAAATCCCTCGGGCAGATTTTTAATAAATATAATTTAAGTTTGAAAGTGAGAAGAAAACTAACATTAAATTTTACATTTAAAATAGTTTTACTTGCACTTATAATTAAATCATGAACATCAAATTTATACCAACGTGTAGGTAATTTTATTCTCAGCTATTTAATTTTTATTTCATTAAATATCCACATAAATTGACAGAGCGATAGGTATTTCCAGATAGGCACTATACATACCGTAAAAATTACCTTAAGGTGGAACCAGGCGATTGAAATAACGTCGTTTTCGACGTCAAAACGGACGTTTTCACGGTATTTATAGTACCTCTATGAAAATACCTATCGCTCTTTTAATGTTATATAGATATTTCATGAAATAAAAATTCATAATGGAGAATAAAATTACCTACGAGCTGGTATAATTTTAATGTTCATAAGCTAATTAGGAGTGCAAGTTAAACGATTTTAAATTTACTTTTAAGTGGTTTTTATTCTCACTTCCAAATTTTGATTATAATTCTTTTAAAATCTGCCCGAGGGATTTTCTTTATTTTTCTGGATTAAAGATTGTTGTGTCTTCTGTCGTTCTCATGAATTTAAAGAAAATCTATCGAGCCGTTTTTATTTTATCAAAGTTTTACCACATAGCATTACCCAATAAAACGTCCATTCGCTTCGAACAACGTCGTTTCGTCTTGTATAAATTAACGTTCTGTTGATTTCATACAATTTAGTGAATTTACGCATAGGTCATAATAGGAATAAACTTGGTAGAGGTCCACTGGATAATGCTACACATTAAATATCTTTATATACACCCCAAGCATTGTGGTTTCGGACAAGAAGATAATATAAGATTTTCCCATTTGTTGTCATGGCAAAACCTGAGTTTTGCATGGATTTTTTAACAAGTTTGGTATATAGCTTCATGCCTTGAACATCCGTGTAAAGTTTCATTGAAACTGGCCAACTACTTAAGACGGAGATGTTGTTTAAAGCAATTGTTGACTGACGCACATACGGACGACAGACATCAAGCTATCACAATAATTGTTAATAGCTCACAATGAGCTCTGGTGAGCTAAAAGACATACATAGAATACATATTTTTCAAACACACGTCATGTTTTGATATCGTGTATTTATTCTATTTCACTTACCAGTACTATTTACACAGTGATCTAAAAACGATTTGATGGAATTAATGACACATTTTGGTTAGTAACCCTGACCACGTTAATTTTCTTTTCATACAACAAAAACATGGCATGATCAATTCAACGTGCTAAATTTTTAAATACCTCATTGAAGGTACATTACAGTCGATCTTAGTTAGTGTCCCGCATTGAAGGTACATCCAAGCCGTTTTGAGATAGTTACCACACTGAAGGTACACCCAAGTCGTTTTCAGTTAGTTTCCCGCATGAAGGTACATCCCAGCCGTTTTGAGATAGTTACCCGTGTTGAAGGTACATTACAGCCGTTCTTAGTTAGTTCCCCGCATTGAAGGTACATCCTAGCCGTTTTGAGTTAGTTTCCCGCATTGAAGCTACATCTCGGTCGTTGTGAGATAGTTCCCGCATTGAAGGTATACCCTAGCCGCAATGAGTTAGTTTCACGCATTGAAGGTACACCTTAGGCGTTTTGAGTTAGTTTCCGGCATTGAAGATACATCCAGGCCGTTTTGAGTTAGTTCCCGCATTGAAGGTACATCCAGGCCGTTTTCAGTTAGTTTCCCGCATTGAAGGTACATCCAGGCCGTTTTCAGTTAGTTTCCCGCATTGAAGGTACACCTCGGCCGTTTGGAGATAGTTCCCACATTGAAGGTATACACAAGCCGTTCTTAGTTAGTTTCCCGCATTGAAGGTACATCCTAGACGTTTGAAGTTAGTTTCCTGTATTGAAGGTAATTGTATATCCCAGCCGTTTTGAGATAGTTCCCGCATTGATGGTACATCCTAGCCGTTTTTATTTCCTTTCCTGCATTGAAGGTACATCACGGCCGTTTTTTGTTAGTTTCCCGTATTGAAGGTACATTACAGCCATTTTTAGATAGTTCCCGCATTGAAGTTACATCCCGGCGGTTTCCAGATAATTTCCTTATTGAAGGTACATTACAGCCGTTTTTATTTGTTTCCCGCGTTGAAGGTACACCCTAGCCGTTTTCAGTTAATTTCCCACATTGAATGTAATTCCCGGCCGTTTTGAGTTAGTTTCCCCAATGAAGCCAATGTGTACACTACGGTAGTGCTATGCACTGACCTGTGTTATTCTGCTCGGGGCATTAAGAGTATTTGCAGGAACTACTTACAAAATGGAAATTATAAACAATAACATAGCGTGACGTCACCGTACGGTATACATTGGAGCCAAGCGTACTTCAACATTGCGTTTCATTGAATAATGAGTGTTATTGACGAAAGCATAAGAATAGAAATGGTACTACGTATTCATTTTACATAACTAAACAAATTTGTTAATAGCATACAACCGATATGGTTGTTTTGACATTTTTAATCCTTCCGTGGAACTATACTTTTAGCGTATGTATAACTATCTAAATGTGGATAGTAATCAGTTTTATGTATAGAGGTTAGACAAACGTAGTGATGTCACGCTATGTATAGAACGCAATGAAGCTACAACCCGGACCCGCCATTGAAAATTGGCAAGAAATTATATGTTGCAATAGTGAAAAAACTTTTTTTTCGAACCAGTCCCAGTTGTGGTCCTGGGGTTAGTTTATTGCAGCTCGAGTTCAATTCCTTACGTGGGAGGGTCTGTCCTTCTATGAAACATGATAAAAATGCTGATTTTCTTTGCCAGCTCCTTGTATAAGGGCAAATAAGTACTGGTAAATCTAGGAAAAACCGGACACGTGACTTGATTGTCGTGTATAACTGAACAAGATCTTCATGTTACAAAGTTTCTTACCCCTGCCCAATCTGGATTTATTCCTGGAGACTCTACAGTTAATCAACTTGTTTACATATATGACACACTTTGTAAAGCACTTGACGATGGTCTCGAAGTTCGTGTCGTCTTCTTTGATATAAGTAAGGCCTTCGATAAAGTATGGCATAAAGGCCTGATATCTAAAATGTACAATGCGGGAATCTCAGGATCTCTTCTAACTTGGTTCATGAATTATCTTGCAAACAGGCGACAACGAGTTGTATTACCTGGTGTAAAGTCTCATTGGTGCAATGTATCAGCTGGTGTTCCCCAGGGGTCGATTCTTGGTCCACTTCTTTTTCTTATATTTATTAACGACATTGTCAGTGAAATTAGATCTCGTATTAATCTTTTCGCCGATGACACAAGTCTGTATGTCATAGTCGAGCAACCTGATGTAGCTGCCAACCTTCTTCAGTCAGATATCCAAACTATTTCAAACTGGGCTGAGAAGTGGCTGGTCACCTTTAATCCTTCAAAATCGGAGTCTCTCTTGGTATCAAGAAAACGCAATCGCCGTCCCCATCCACCCTTGCAGATGTTTCAGCAATGCATACCTGGGGTTGTAGAGCACAGACATCTTGGTGTCATTCTGTCCAATGATTGTAATTGGCACTCTCATCTTAAGTACGTAACCGACAAAGCATGGAAACGAGTTGGCATCATGCGAAAACTTAAGTTTTCCATCGACCGCAAATCCCTTGAAATTATATACACATCCTTTATAAGACCTATTCTAGAATATTCTGATGTTGTCTGGAGCAATTGTACCAAATACGAACTTGACCAACTTGATAAAATCCAGAACGAATGCGCTCGCATAGCATCGGGTGCAACTAAACTTATTTCATTGGAGGAACTATACAGAGAAATTAGTTGGGAAACACTTTCTGAAAGAAGATACAAACATAGACTGTCTCTATTTTACAAAATGCACAGTAACCAGACACCCGAATACCTCTCTTCTCTAATACCTCGTCCTACTAATTCGAATTACAACCTAAGAAACTCTGGTGACATCCACCTAGTACCAGCTAGAACTATGCTTTATTTTAATTCTTTCCTACCTTCAGTTGTTCGTGACTGGAATCGTATTCCGTCTAGTATCCGCTGCTCATCGACACTTAGAACATTTAAAACATATCTCGATGTAAGTAAAAAACGAACTCCAATGTATTATTATGTAGGATCTAGAAAACTCCAAGTGTTGCATACACGCCTCCGCACAAAGTGCAGTGCTCTTAATTACCACTTGTTTCTGAAAAACATCTGCCCCTCACCGTTGTGTCGATGTGGTCAGATTGAGTCAAATTATCACTACTTCTTCGAGTGTAACTGTTATGGCACATGGCGTAATAAAATGCTCAATAACCTCCGAAATTATAACATTAGCCTGGACCTCCTTTTATTTGGTGACCCAGCCCTTTCAGATCAGGAAAATAACACCATTTTCAATCATGTCCAGAACTTCATATCTGACACTAAGAGATTTATCTGAGCTTAGTAATATCAACTCACGTAGTAACCTATATCTTATCTATGAGCCCTGCGCCCCCCCCCTTCTCTCTCCCTCTCATTGTCCTCCCCCCTCTCTCTCTCTCTCTCTCTCTCCCTTTATATGCATGCATATTTCTCTTTTGCACATACTCATATACATTTTTGAACTCTCACTCATCATATTGTTTGTTTGTATGTTTGCCATGTTTATTCCTGTGTTAATGTCTTCATCACATTAGAGCAAGCATTAATGTAAACTTATTACCATCCGCCTAAGGAGAAGAATTCTATAAGACTTTGTCTTTCGTTCTAATCCTTTCCTTATATAATATATATATGTTTTGTTTTATCATGTACCTGTGAATGACTTGGAATAAATATGTTTAAACTAAGATGGGTGGACGGACAAAGCGTTACAACACGTGCTACTGATCACTCAAGGTCACATACAAGGTCAAAAGGTCAAATTCACTAAAAAATAACCTTATCACCACCAATTGTTTCCTATTATGCTAACAAATGACATAATAGATAACAATTATTCATGTTATAATGAAGCATTGTTATTGTCTTATATCATAACAAAATAAAACCATTCCTTTGTTACCATAGGAGCAATCAAAATGGCTTCCAAGATGGCCGCCATTTCAGTAAAATATAGAGAAAAATAAAAATATCCTGTAAAATAGTTACATGAGAGGGTACACATAAAACTACAGACAAATAATATCAACATAAGATGTCCTCATTTCATCGTGCATTTTAGGACTTCTAGAACGTCCACCTCAAGGTCACTGACTGGGCCAAAAGGTCAAATTTAGCTAAAGGTCACCTTATCACCGCTAGTTTGGTTCTGTTATGATAACCACTTAAATAATGGATAAGAATTGCTAAAATGCTCAAACGAATCATGGTTATTGTCTTTCATCATAATGAAATAATGTTATTAATTTGATACCACAGAAACCATCAAGATGGCTTCCAAGATGACCGCCATTTGTAAAACATTTAAGATCTAAGACGTATTTTATCATATGTCCATTTATTGAAAATAATTTCATCCATTAATCATATGTGGACGTCTTTATGATAAATATAAATAATAAGATATAATCTTATAATGTGGTTATATACAGGAGCAAAAGAAACTATCTGAACACAGTCACATGAGTCTAATATTCTGTTATAATGATATGCAATAATAAATGATTCAACATAAAAGAGTTCAATTTAAAATTTACTCTCATCCGTCAATGAATCAATTACAAAACTACTGATATTTGAAAAGCAATAAATTAAAAAACTGCTTAGTACTCACATTCGCAAAAATCGACAATTTAAAAAATACTCACAGTCATAAACAAGAGGGCCATGATGGCCCTATATCGCTCACCAGATTTTTTTCTTTTTCCCCCTATGTGAGCCTATGTAAAATCAACTGACCCTGGGAGGAGCCAATTTTTACACCAGGGCAACAATGTGAACATGTGAATTTGGTAGAGGTCCACTAGACAATGCTACACACTAAATATCTAAACTCTAGGCCTAGTAGTTTTGGACAATAATATTTTTTAAAAAATCCGATATAAGCCTATATAAATCAAGTGGCCCCCGGGCCGTGCCAATTTTGGACCCCAGGGTCATAATTTGAACAAACTTGGTAGAGGTCCACTAGGCAATGCTACATATGAAATATCTAAGCTCTAGGCCTTGTGGTTTTGGACAATATTTTTTTTAAAAATTTTCCTATATAAGCCTATTTAAATCAAGTGACCCCGGGCCACGCCAATTTTGACCCCAGGACCATAAATTGAACAAACTTGGTAGAGATTCACTAGACAATGCTACATACAAAATATCTAAGCTCTGCATGGTTTCTGACAAGATAATTTTTAAAGTTTTTCCTATTGGTTGCCATTGCCGCAAGAATTTTTAATGAAATTTATTTTTGTTAACAACTTTGATAGAGCTTCATGCAAGGAACATCACTGTAAAGTTTCATTGAATTTGGCCAACTGCTTAAGTAGGAGATGTTGTTTAAAGCAATTGTTGACGCACTGACGGACGGACGACGGACAACACGCGATCACAATAGCTCACATTGAGCACTTTGTTCTCTGGTGGGCTAATAAATTATTTTAAAAAACCTCATATTTGTTAAACAATCATTTAGAAAAAGGCTCACATCCTTAAATAAATCAATTAAAAAATATACTCATATTCATAAAGATAAACAATTACAAATAAACAATTAAATAAAAGATTTACACTTTACAAAGTCAAATATATGTATATTACATCCTGAATATCTTTTTAATTTGGAGTTACATTATTGCTGTCAACATAGAACGGGAACCAGTTTATTTGTCCAGAGTTGTCGTTCGTTATCCCTCACATACCTCATTTTTCTTGTAAAACAAAGAGACAAAGAATGTTACGTTTTACATGAAAATCACTGAAATACATGTACTATATTTATTGATCCAGGGATTTATTATAAATGTACAGTCCCTGGTCAAGACATTTTGTTTGTTTTGTAGCGGTGTGGTATATTGTATTATAAATTGGCTTGGATATTCACCAGCCCGATTAGCTCATTTGGTAGAGCATCTGACTTGCAAGCAAGAGGTCGCGGGTTAGAGCCCCGCATCGGGTACATTACTTTCCTTCGCCTATTACAGTTTATATCGAATTTTACGCCTCTTGTCATATGAGGCGGACAGTTCACCTAACCATCGTTCCTGGGAAGAATCAGTACTAGACTCCCATCCTCCGTAAGCAATTGCCTACTTTCTCACATAAGGTAAAGACGCGATCCAACGAAACACAGAAGTTGAACGTAATCGTGAAAAATATGAGAACAAAATTAATGAACATTGAGATAAAAACAAAAGCATGCATTTGAGCATAGAATTTAAGGAGATTCGGCTAAATGTTATTGAACTACATTTCAGACGTTGACAGAGATATTTATGATGGATAACGAACAGCAACTCTGGATAGAGATCGGGCAAGGTACCATTTCAAGTTAAACTGGTCACCGTGCTCTAAATGAACAGAAATAGTCCACGGGAACACATTCAAGTATTGGATAGCAGTAAAAAATGTAGTTATCTCCCTTAGAAATAATTTGCTGGAACAAAATATCACGTGATTGACTTCAAAGAATTTTCACATTAACTCATTACGCGAGATATAAAGTACAGAATTAACGAAAAAAAATCCACAAAAAAGCCCAAATAATCAAAAAGTAATATCTATAAATATACATGGGTGGAATGTCTCAAAAGTTCCTCGAATTTTATTATGTACAATGTTCTTTCATGTTTACATAGATATGCGAAGAATGTGTCGAAACTTCCTCGAATTTTATTATGTACAATGTTCTTTCATGTTTACATAGATATGCGAAGAATGTGTCGAAACTTCCTCGAATTTTATTATGTACAATGTTCTTTCTTGTTCACATAAATTTGTGAGGATTGTCGCAAAAGTTCCTCGAATTTTATTATCATGAATGTTCTTTCTTGTTCACATGAATTTGTGAGGATTGTCCCAAAAGTTCGCCAACTTATTTTACAATTTTAAGGACACATCCATATTGTTTTGTTTGAAGCACGCTGTAATCTCCACAGCAAATACGTCTATGACGGTCCACACACAAAATGTACGAGAATAATATCATTTTGTAAATACTTTCGCGGGATTGGTACTACATGTATATGATATAACATGTGTCAAGATCTACTTATTTGTTAGAGCGGACTTGTTCACTTGTTCTCCAAAAAAGGCATGCCGCTAGGTTTTTGTAGCAAAGTTGGAATAAACGTCAAATGATTCCAGATAGTCTTTCACACACTGGTGACAGAATATGTATTGCTCCTGTTTATGAAAAAGAAAACACATGTAAAATATCAAAATAATCCTGACGCAGTAAAATTATACCACAGTCTTTAAGGTTGGACCAAGGTTCGTTCATAGAGGTACTATAAATACCGTAAAAACGTCAGTTTTTGACGTTGAAAATGACGTTATTTCAATCGTTTGGTTCCAAAATTGAAACATGTTCACTTTATTGACGCTTTTTCTCATCATTAATGAAACAACACCAGTGTATTTATGCTTACTACTTACACAGAAACTAGGACACTACTAGCTTAGCAAAACAACAGATGTCTAAAGTATTGTCAAAAAACAACAACAACAAAAGAATACAGAACAAATGTTGCTGATAGGTCTATCACCGTAGTTGGTTCAAAATGGTGAAACTCTCTTCTCAAAGACTTAAGATTAATCAGAGAGGAAAACTCCTACCAGTCTGAAGGAAATTAAAAATTATCTGTTCGAAATTAATTTTAATTAGGATTTGATTCAGAAGTGTTTTAATGAAGGTATAATTGTGTGCAGTGCAGCGGAATATGACAATAATGTTTGCTCTACTAGTATATAAATAGTAACTGAATTGATATTGATTTGAAAAAAAACATGCATGTCAATCTTTGATTGGCTAGGGGGCGTGGTCACGTGATTATGTATGGCCTCTGATTAGTAATCACCAGCCCTTGACCGCAGTCAGTGTGAATCCCATGGAGCACCAAGTAAATTTTCGGTCAGGGTCAGTGGTTCAAGGTGAAGGTCTTAGAACTGAGAGGTCACTAAATGACCCTGGTTGCTGTGGTGACTGAGGTCACCTTTCTGCTGTACCTGACATTTGTTATTACATGTATTACCATTACCAGGTAACTGTATCATGGATAGATAACATATTAATAAAAAAATAAATAAAAAAGTCAATATTTTTTACTATTCAGTTATGTATTATCTATTCATGATACAGTTACCTGTGACCATTATATGTTTGTTTTTTATCAATATATACAGTCTGGTTCACTGCTTTTGATGTAGTTAAACCTCTTCAAGGACTTATATATATACATACAATCATATGTATATAAGTCCTTGTCACAATACTATACTAGTTGTTGTTGTTGTGGTGACGTGAGGTCGACTTTCTGCTGTACCTGGTTGTTATGGTGACGTGAGGTCACCTTTCTGTTGTACCTGGTTGTTGTGGTGACGTGAGGTCACCTTTCTGCTGTACCTGGTTGTTGTGGTGACGTGAGGTCACCTTTCTGCAGTACATGACTTGGATTTCATCAAAGATAAAACATTTACAAGTGTATAAAGCTATAAGTGACAAGATAAACCAAAAAAATAAATTTCACTAAGTGAAAATTAAAATATATTGCTTTCATACTCATTAAATTTTGATCATTATTCACTAAAGTTTTAACAAAACTGTCTCTGTAATTGACAGATGACCTTTATTTAGAGGTCAGTTTGTTCTAAATAATCAATGATGGTTTTTCTAAGAAAAATCTGTATTCACAGGATGGCTTATATTCGGTGTTAGATTCAAATACAAGTTTGACTGTACACGTATATACAAAGTACACGTGTGTCCCAAAATTTCATGTAGTGTTGACTGTATCAATCGTAACTACTCGGGCATTTCCGTAACTGAGAAATACGCCCCGTACATCAATCGTAACTACTCGGGCATTTCCGTAACTGAGAAATACGCCTCGTACATCAATCGTAACTACTCGGGCATTTTCGTAACTGAGAAATACGCCTCGAACATCAATCGTAACTACTGGGGCATATCCGTAACTGAGAAATACGCCTCGTACGTATGTGTAGGGTTAAAAAGTATGGTTATGCGGTTTCCAGGCGTTATACTTTTCAGAACAAGGTACTCGTTTTCAAGAATCATTCTCAGAATTACAGACTTTCAAACGTGTTTATCGCTCGCGATTGATAAAATGATCATCCAGTTCCCATTGAAAGAAAAACAGGTTGTTTACATCGTTGGGTTCCCTTGATGAAAAGTAGCCCGTGAACAACAAAAACAAAATGACGGCCTGCCTTTTATGTCCGAGGCAGTTCCGATTGTTGACAATACAAACCTTGTTTGGTATAACCATGTGTCGCTTGGATTTTATCTGTCTGACCGTGTTTACTACACTGACTTCTTGATTACATTCAATCTTCTCTAATAAGGTGGCAACCACACAAAACAATCCAGACCGGGATCCAGCAGTCCTGAAATAATAATTTCAACAAATGAGACAGAGAACCAGCAGTCCTGAAATTATATAAATACAAAAAAATGAGACCGGGATCCGGCAGTCCTGAAATTATATAAATACAAAAAAATGAGACCGGGATCCAGCAGTTCTGAAATTATTAATACTACAATCAAGACCGGGCACCAACAGTCCTGAAATCGTTACTCCAAGTACATTAGTGACAAAATTTAGTGACGTTAGCCGACATTATTTTTAAGTGATTTGGTGGTTATAGCAACCTATCTCTCTATTGTCAGGTAATGTGTGGGGACAGGGAACCAATACGTACATGAGCTCTACTGTCAGGTAATGTGTGGAGACAGGGAACCAATACGTACATGAGCTTTACTGTCAGGTAATGTGTGGAGACAGGGAACAAATACGTACATGAGCTTTACTGTCAGGTAATGTGTGGAGACAGGGAACCAATACGTACATGAGCTCTACTTTCAAGTAATGTGTGGAGACAGGGAACCAATACGTACATGATCTCTTCTGTCAGGTAATATGTGGAGACAGGGAACCAATACGTACATGAGCTCTACTGTCAGGTAATGTGTGGGGACAGGGAACCAATACGTACATGAGCTCTACTGTCAGGTAATGTGTGGAGACAGGGAACCAATACGTACATGAGCTCTACTGTCAGGTAATGTGTGGAGACAGGGAACCAATACGTACATGAGCTCTACTGTCAGGTAATGTGTGGAGACAGGGAACCAATACGTACATGAGCTTTACTGTCAGGTAATGTGCGGAGACAGGGAACCAATACGTACATGATCTCTACTGTGAGGTAATGTGTACTACAATGTACTTACATACAGGGAACCAATATATGATCTCTACTGTCAGGTAATGTATGCTTCTAACAGACAGGCAACCAGTACATACATGATCTCTACTGTCAGGTAACGTGTACTACTTACATACATGTACCCAATACAAACATGATCTCTACTGTGAGGTAATATGTACTACTTACATACATGTACCCAATACAAACATGATCTCTACTGTGAGGTAATGTGTACTACTTACATACATGGACCCAATACATACATGATCTCTACTGTGAGGTAATGTGTACTACTTACATACATGGAACCAATACAAACATGATCTCTACTGTGAGGTAATGTGTACTACTTACATACATGGACCCAATACATACATGATCTCTACTGTCAGGTAATGTGTACAACTTACATACATGTACCCAATACAAACATGATCTCTACTGTCAGGTAATGTGTACTACTTACATACATGGACCCAATGCATACATGATCTGTACTGTCAGGTAATATGTACTACTTACATACATGTACCCAATACAAACATGATCTCTACTGTCAGGTAATGTGTGCTACTTACATATATGGACCCAATACATACATGATTTCTACTGTCACGTAATGTGTACTACTTACATACATGGACCCAATACATACATGATCTCTACTGTCACGCAATGTGTACTACTTACATACATGGACCCAATACATACATGATCTGTACTGTAAGGTAATGTGTGCTACTAACATACAGAGAACCAATACATACATGATCTCTACTGTCAGGTAATGTGTACTACTTACATACAAAGAACCAATACAAACATGATCTCTACTGTCAGGTAATGTGTACTTCTTACATACATGGAACCAATACATACATGATCTCTACTGTCAGGTAATGTGTACTTATATACAGAGAACCAATACATACATGATCTCTACTGTCATGTAATGTGTGCTACTAACGTACAGGGAACCAATACTTACGTGCAATGTGCTAAAACTGGTCCATTTCTTCCAGACGTCTGTGTTAGTGTCTCTATATATTTAACAAAGTGTAGAAACTGCTCAGAACTTCCAGGAACATGCATATTTTGGTCCCATTGCGTGAACTGCAGGTGTGTGACCTCTATTTGTTCCGAGCGCTTTTTCTATCGAAATGAAAGTAAAATTTAAATCTCTAATGTGGGGTTGAAAGACTTTTATAAAGATAAATGATGATTAACGCTCTTCTTGAAAGACCGCGGCTGTTTGAATCAGCAGGTGAACTGGTCGCCGTATATATATATAACTGAAAATTGTTGAAAAAAAACGTCATAAAATCCCGTGAAACAATTCGCTCTCAACTTGTTATGGTTTGAACATTTTGTTCGCTTATTGTTTTCTCGCAAATTTTAGCCTCCCAATGATGGAACAAAATGTAGTTTACGAAATATCACTAATAAAATGTAAAATATGTCAATAATAGTATCTACTGTCAAATTTTAAGATGATTAAAGGGAGACAACACAAATCTCCTAAATGAATTATATTCATACAAAATTAGAGTTGTCTCCCTTTATTCATGTGTACATTATTTATGTCTTTGATATGTCCTGTACAGCTATACTATTTTTACTAGTATATCATTGGACGGATGTTATAATTGTGTTTTTATATAATTTATTAATGATATAGTTTTACGACCGTTTATTTAGTAATACACAATAGTGATATACAAAGTCTTTAATTTTACTAATTTTTACTATATTTGAAAATACCCACCTGGATTTGAAAACTAATTTAATTAAAGCGTACTGAGAAAAAACAATTAGAGAAATCGAATGATTCAATATGATTTTTGATACACATGCTTTATAATTAGACTAGTTTATGATCTTACTAGTTCAAATCAGAATGGGTTCCAAATACGACCGGTTTACAGAGGTACATTTATAATTGGTTTCAATTCGAAATTCTGCATGTTTTAAAATACAAGTACTTTAACCTGGTATTATAATTAAACTTGAAATATTTGTATTGAACATAATCTAGACAGAAGGATAGTTTTATGATATAGATATTTGGAGCAACGAAACGATTTCTTAGAAATAAAACAATTTATGTTCACTTAATGTATGATTATTCATGAAATAGAATCGTAAAAATAAAATAAATGGTCAATTTCTATTTCTTTTGCATTTTTCTGTATTAAATGTTGATAGCTGTGCTGATTATTGTAAAAAAATGGTACCTAATTTATACTCCTCCGTTAAGAGCTCACCTGTCTTAAGCAGTCAATTAAGTAATTTCCCCTGACTGGCTGCTTAAGAAAGGTTGGTATGTATTACAAATTTCGTGGTGATAATGGACAGGGTGTAGATCCTCAAATGTTTCTTGCAATCAATCTGTGAACTTGTTAAATTTTCCTTATTTGTTTAAGTGTCAATTAAAACCAAGGAAGTTTCGACGGCAGGCGGTATAGTGATTAAGATTCGTTTGTTAATTGAAAGTCAAGTTGGATCGGAAATATCATAACAATAGTCGGCCTAAGTGACTTGTTATCTTCACCACACACGTCATATAGCATGTATGTGATTTGATATCTTAATGATACTGACTTTAATTCAAACTTTTAATGATTTTGTACATAAGTCAGAGGTACCAAATCCTTATGAATTGTTTCAAACTATTAACTTTCAACCATACAGCATTTTGAAATATTGAACACGAGTCAATTATATGTAACTTTATATCATAAAGGGAGGTAATATTACTAACTAGTACTCTCTGTTTTCTGTGATTGTATAGCATTTTTAATTTCGTATGTAAAAAATCCAAAATTCAGAAAAAGCTTGTGGTGAATGATTTATAAATGATTCATTCTGCATATACAATGAAAAAAAACAGGAGTTTAATGGTTGATAATGAACGCTTGCATTAAGGTCTGTAATCCTTAAATTTGTGGGTTGGGTTATGTAAACTGATAAGCCTAATACTGCATGTGTGCTCTGTTTACAAACAGAGAGGCCAAACCTCCCGGGAAATACGAATTCAAATTGTCTGCTTGACAGCTTTAAAAGTTTGCCCAAAGAAACATTTAGAATTAATACTAATATATATAACTAAGATTTTTGGATGAAATGTTTTGACATGGAATAATTTACCTATGTGAGAATTTTAAAAGAGTACTTTTCTGTAGTTTATTAAAAATATCAAAAAGGGCTCTGATATATGAAGGATGCATAATTATTTTCAAAAATCAACCTCAACGCCATCTAGTGTTTATATAGTTCACTGATCCCCCTTTACGTCTATATTATTTACTTTTCTTAATGTTTCCATGGTAATTATAAAATCGAGAATTGAGCGGAACAGGTTTAAGTGCGCGTATACATGCATTAATATTCATAATTGATTAACTTGTCCACTATCACACCAGAGACAAAAGTTGAAAATTTTCAGTATAAACTTTAACTAGATAATAATTATCAAGCACTCGGATGTGTGTTATTTCCGTTGGTATAAATTACATGTATGGTAATTTTGTACACCCGGGAAATATGCATTCATCGAGGTTATACATGTACATCACCATGGTGATGGCACTATATCGTCATATCAGTATTTTAATGTCAACCATATAAGCACATAATAGAACAGAGTAGAACTAAATTACATATATCAACGCATTATACAACAAACAGGTCTCCATAGTTATTTATAATATCATAACCACACCCACAACCTCGCCCACAGCCACGCCCACAGTCACTGTGGTTTCATTCTCATGGTTTTTAATTGACTGCTATTCCGGGGTTTATTTGGTAATTAGCGTGGATGTTGTTCACAAGTGACCGCTAATTACAGGTGATCGTTAACTCGGAAATTTACTGTACTTTTTTTATTAAGAGCGATGTTACAATGTAAAAAGTTTTCTAGATCAAGGCATAAAATACAAATGCAGTAAATATATTCTGGAGAACTTACCGACTGCTGGTGTTTTATTGACATCTCTCTGTGAACAAACTGTTCATGTTTCTCTGTAGAGGACACATTTACAGTAAATGACCCGGTTTTCATAATGTCCGTGTTTGTTGGGTAATATACACCGATGCTCTAAAATGCAATCAATTTTAGAAAATTTTGAAACCTTTTTTTCTGAAAGCACACAATAGCCCCTAAATGACACTCTTGATACATACTCATACATATTAACCCATATTGTTTATATACACATTGTTTATTAACCCACATTGTTTATTTACACATTCTTTATATCACAGAATCGAACTCTTCAGCTTAATATTTTTATATCACTCAATGTAGGAGGAGAACGTAAAACTTAAATATTAAAAATGTTAACATTAAATACAACTTCATTGCTATTTCTATCAGGCCCTTTCAAAAGTGTCCGTCCGTCCGTCTGTTCGTACATACCAAAGGTAGGTTGTGGGGTTAGGGTTTGTACAAATCAACATTATGGGGTTAAATTTTCTCTTGTGGGGTTAATAAAATACTATTGTGGGGTTGAAAAATAGTAAAGGAATATAGAAGGAAAAAAACCCATGATGTAGCTTTCGTAAGAACGTCCGTCCGTCCGTTCGTTCGTTCGTTCGTTCTTCATTAATTAATTCATTGATTCATTCATTCCAAGGACTTACATTATCTGTGCTATTCTCAGCATCCATTGCTATGATCAGGCTACATTTTTCTTGGACAACCAGTGTCAGAAAGTCAGTCACAGTGCCTGGTAAAGGTGTCTGAGCAATGATGTAATGCTTCGAATGTTTGTAACTCTGTAAATATAATAAAATTTTCAATACTTGAAATTCTTAAGCCTAGAAAACAAGATTTGTTTAGGGTTACCTTGCTGGTCCCTATTTTTTAGCACCCAGTCTAAAATGTCTAACAGCAAGATCCAGAGAACCTGACAACTTGGTGACCTATACATATGAAACGATATGGATCTTTCATATGTCTTTGAAGGTTCTGCAGTTGTTCGGAACTAAAAAGTAGTCAAAAGTTGAATTTCTTTGTAGGATGAGATATTGGGCTGAGTTTTAGAAATGCGCTCTAAGTACTTTGATTTGTGTCACCGAAAGTAGTTCAGCATTTAGCTTATACAGCGCGTGAATTATGACGTCATCCTTCCTTGAAAGTTTATAACGTCCTCTTCGTAAAATATGCATATTTTGTTTATTGTTTATATTCGGAGCTCAAACTTTCAGGGCATGTATTTAACAAGTCAAGCTACATGACTCCATCTACAAAAAGCGTGTCATCGATTTTTAATCCGTTACGTCTCTATAGTTTTCAAACAATTAATTTGCACGTGCAGCACGTGGTAAGTATGAATATTCGAAATAAGTTTTGAGATTGAAAGAGCTTTAAACAACGTTACAGAAAACACAAAATAAGACGCGGTGATTTAGTTTATACTGTCCAGTTAGGATAATGTGATAGCGACGTTTCATTTTATGTGTACACAAAAGTTTACATCCATTGTCTGAACAGGTAAGATGGGTTTATAAGAAACAAATATAGTATTATAGTTTAGCAATGATATTGTATATGTCTGGTTGGCGCAGTTGGTAAAGCCTTTAGGATTGATCAGGAACTAAAATTTTTTCGCGAGTTCGAGCCTCACCGGTTGTCTCTTTTTTCTTTTTCAACTTTTTGCAAATGAATTGTAGTTTCCTTATAATATTTAGTAGTAAATTGTAAAGAAAAAGAATGCATAATATATAATTGTCCTGTGTAACGCAAAGTGTGTAGTGCAAAAGTACATGAAGTATTAGTACCGCGCACAGGTATTTCGTGCCAACTTTAATATCTGAATGCCAACTAGCTAAATATGACTGAAAATAGGTGGACTTTTAATGGCGTACCAATCGTAATTACCAGAATTACAACGAAATGTCTAAGACTATTTTTCATCATGTTTATTACATGTAAAAAGATATTAAAAAAAGATATGCCAAACTATAAAAATGATGATAATAATATAAACACTGGCTAGATCTAGTATATTCCTTACAAAAAAAAAAGAAAAACGACGAAAAAATTGACGATTTAAAAAAAAAAGATATATAGCAATAGAAAATAATTTGCGAAAAAGTACCAAGTCGCGGTCTCACACAGTTCTTTTCACATCAATAGATTATCGTCAGACACCATCGTTACCAACTGCGCTACGCCGACAGTTGATGTATTGATTGGAATTTGTAAATCATATAGTCAGCCTATATGTCCAATGATAATTTGACAACGGTTTTACACCGTAAAAATGGACTCGACCACTGCGTCACTATACAATTATCCTAACTGAGCAGTACATATGTATGATTTTACAACTAAATTATTCTATTGATAAATAATAAACAAATAAATTAAATAAACATTACATTGATAAACAATATACATGTATAAAATTGAAAGCTACTTACATCAACAAACACGGCGTTTACGTAATCGGAAGTGTCACGTGTTATTCCAAGATAAAGTCGAGGTCTGTCCAAATCACCTGCGAGTGCAATTCGAAAGTATTTTCTTATAATTGTATACAATTGTTAGTAATTACAAATAAATGCAGTAGACACTCAATATAATGAACTTCATAACAACATAGAAAGTATAACAAAAAAAAGAAATATTAAAATATCGAATTAAGTTTTATTTTAATAACAATAACATTAAATGACAGGACTTTTTTTATATCGAAATATATATAATGCAACCTCTCCTACGCAACACATTTTGGGAGTAGAAAAACTATAATGTGGTTGAGAGGTTGTTGCTCTAGAGAGGGCCGCTCTCGTGAGGTTGAACTGTAATTATATACATGTACAAAATTTTATTATATGGAATTGAAAAGTCGATTTATCGATTACAGACCCTAACACAAGCATTCATGTTTAACCATTAAACTTTTGTTTATTTTCATTGAATATGTAAAATGAATCATTTATAAATCTTTTTCTGATTTTGTAATTTTGGAATTTGTAACCATAAAATTAAAAATGCTATAAAATCATAGAAAAGTTTTTTTGAACAATACATTGTGCCCACATCTACAATATTTACCTCCCTTGTTTTGAATTGGCGGCCATCTTGAAAGGCAAATTTGACAAGCATTCGTAGAAATTACTTATATTTTTGTTTTGACAATCCTAAATATAGGATACTCATATGTAACAACTATTTTCTTAAACCTGATATGCTTATGGTTTTCCAACTTTATGATTAAGTTAAGTTTTATAAATGGTTGTTTAGTACCTACTTTTCTGATTTTTTTCTATTAAACACATAAGAAATTTGCCTTTCAAGATGGCCGCCAAATAAGAACACGGGAGATAAATATTGTAGATTTGGAAACTATGTATAGTGAAAACTTGGGATAAGTTTACCGGGTATGTCTGCCCCTGGTCTGTTCTTCTCAGTTTGATCTTTGTTTCTCTTTATGGCAAGTGTTTCATCCTCAGATCTATTTTCTATTGTTGCTTGTAGTTCCTATAAGGGTTGAAGATGAAAATATATTTTCTGAAATGCCTGGTCGCGGCCGTGGTTAAGTGGTTAGTGTGTTAACTTGTTACCCGGCGGTCCGGGTTCAGATCCCAGTAGCTACATTTGTACAGGTCAAACCCTTCAATGAACATTTGATAAAAATATTGTTTTTCATCAATGTGTGGAGTTTGTCAGCTCTATGTGGAAGAGTAAGTTAGTACTGGCAAGGACTTAAATACATACATGTATGTATATAAGTCCTTGGTACTGGTTAAGATACAGTCCAGGAAAATTGGTTAGGTGATCTGGCCGCCGTATATAACTGAGATATTGTTAAAAAAAAACGGCGTTATACCCTCTGAAATCAAAATCAGACAAAAATAATTTATTGCATAAAACATATGAATTTTAATATACATGCATATTATACTGGCTTACCGTGAACTTCTTCCCAAGAACGGCGTTGCTATGTGACGTCATGTAGTTATGGAAACTAGTAGCTTCTATAGCTTTACTATCAAACGTCAGTGTATGAACGAGGGCGTTATGTAAATATCGATATTGATCCTGTAGAGAAAATAATTATTTGAAATTTGTGCAATCAACCCCCCTCTAACCTTCCACCCACTCTAATTTTCTATCCCTCTCCAACCTTCCACCCACTCTAACTTTCTATCCCTCTCCAACCTTCCACCCACTCTAATTTTCTATCCCTCTCCAACCTTCCACCCACTCTAATTTTCTATCCCTCTCCAACCTTCCACCCACTCTAATTTTCTATCCCTCTCCAACCTTCCACCCACTCTAATTTTCTATCCCTCTCCAACCTTCCACCCACTCTAATTCTCTATCCCCCTCACACTGCTGCCAACTCTAGTCTCTATCCACTCAAACCTTCCACTCCCTCTAATTCTCTATCCCCCTCAAACTTCCACCCACTCTAATTCTCTAACCACTCTAACCTTCCACCTACACTTATTCTCTTTCCACTCTAATCTTCCACTCCCTCTAATTCTCTATTCACTCTAATCTTCCACCCACTCTAATTCTCTATTCACTCTAATCTTCCACTCCCTCTAATTCTCTATCCATTCTAACCTTCCACCCACTCTAATTCTCTATCCACTATAATCTTCCACTCCCTCTAATTCTCTATCCACTCTAATCTTCCACTCCCTCTAATTCTCTATTCACTCTAATCTTCCACCCACTCTAATTCTCTATTCACTCTAATCTTCCACTCCCTCTAATTCTCTATCCACTCTAACCTTCCACCCACTCTAATTCTCTATCCATTCTAATCTTCCACTTCCTCTAATTCTCTATCCACTCTTACCTTCCACTCCCTCTAATTCTCTATCCATTCTAATCTTCCACTCCTTCTAATTCTCTATCCACTCTAATCTTCCACTCCCTCTAATTCTCTATCCACTCTAATCTTCCACTCCCTTTAATTCTCTATTCACTCTAATCTTCCACCCACTCTAATTCTCTATTCACTCTAATCTTCCACTCCCTCTAATTCTCTATCCACTCTAACCTTCCACCCACTCTAATTCTCTATCCATTCAAATCTTCCACTCCCTCTATTTCTCTCTCCACTCTTACCTTCCACTCCCTCTAATTCTCTATCCATTCTAATCTTCCACTCCTTCTAATTCTCTATCCACTCTAATTTTTCACTCCCTCTAATTCTCTATCCATTCTAATCTTCCACTCCCTCTAATTCTCTATCCACTATAAGGTATATGTTAATCGATCTATATTGCTTTCATCAGATTAACTAAGCTGATTATTCTACGATAAAATACTAGTACTGACTTATGTTTCGTATTTTCGGACATATTCATTTTCGAATATATAAAACTCAGCATTTATTCGCGACAATTATGATTTCGCGAGGTATTCGATTCGCAAATATTAGCGAAAATAAAACTAATGCGAATAAAACCAGTTCTACAGTAATTCAAAGTATTTAAGACCAGTTGCACGTGCATCATTCCTGGCAGTGTAACAGAAGTCATATTATATTAAGCTGTTTATAACGTTTAGTTTATTGTATGTAGACAACGTCTAAAGATTACTGAGTGTTATGTTTGTTGTTGACAACGTGCATACAGCTTGCGTGGAAGTAAAATGACAACCTACTTACAGACAACATAATTATACAATGTAAATGTTATTTGTTTTTATAAAATTTTAATAAGAGAAGTTCACAATGTCTTAATAACAATGATCTAAATGCGCACACAGTCGTGAGAAGATAAAGCATAACAATTGTAGACTTGATGGTGATATCAACCAATGTATAACAATTGTAGACTTGATGGTGATATCAACCAATGTATAACAATTGTAGACTTGATGGTGATATCAACCAATGTATAACAATTGTAGACTTGATGGTGATATCAACCAATGTATAACAATTGTAGACTTGATGGTGATATCAACCAATGTATAACAATTGTAGACTTGATGGTGATATCAACCAATGTATAACAATTGTAGACTTGATGGTGATATCAACCAATGTATAACAATTGTAGACTTGATGGTGATATCAACCAATGTATAACAATTGTAGACTTGATGGTGATATCAACCAATGTATAACAATTGTAGACTTGATGGTGATATCAACCAATGTATAACAATTGTAGACTTGATGGTGATATAAACCAATGTATAACAATTGTAGACTTGATGGTGATATCAACCAATGTATAACAATTGTAGACTTGATGGTGATATCAACCAATGTATAACAATTGTAGACTTGATGGTGATATCAACCAATGTATAACAATTGTAGACTTGATGATGATATCAACCAATGTATAACAATTGTAGACTTGATGGTGATATCAACCAATGTATAACAATTGTAGACTTGATGATGATATCAACCAATCTATAACAATTGTAGACTTGATGGTGATATCAACCAATGTATAACAATTGTAGACTTGATGGTGATATCAACCAATGTATAACAATTGTAGACTTGATGGTGATATCAACCAATGTATAACAATTGTAGACTTGATGGTGATATCAACCAATGTATAACAATTGTAGACTTGATGGTGATATAAACCAATGTATAACAATTGTAGACTTGATGGTGATATCAACCAATGTATAACAATTGTAGACTTGATGGTGATATCAACCAATGTATAACAATTGTAGACTTGATGATGATATCAACCAATGTATAACAATTGTAGACTTGATGGTGATATCAACCAATGTATAACAATTGTAGACTTGATGATGATATCAACCAATGTATAACAATTGTAGACTTGATGGTGATATCAACCAATGTATAACAATTGTAGACTTGATGATGATATCAACCAATCTATAACAATTGTAGACTTGATGGTGATATCAACCAATGTATAACAATTGTAGACTTGATGGTGATATCAACCAATGTATAACAATTGTAGACTTGATGATGATATCAACCAATGTATAACAATTGTAGACTTGATGATGATATCAACCAATGTATAACAATTGTAGACTTGATGGTGATATCAACCAATGTATTACAATTGTAGACTTGATGATGATATCAACCAATGTATAACAATTGTAGACTTGATGGTGATATCAACCAATGTATAACAATTGTAGACTTGATGGTGATATCAACCAATGTATAACAATTGTAGACTTGATGATGATATCAACCAATGTATAACAATTGTAGACTTGATAATTATGTGATTGTCGTTCCCAAGTAGGCACAACTAAGATAGGAATGGCAACTCTTAGAACTGATTGCTGACAAGAAATATATATGAACTCACGAGTTTCAATTTCATATTGCTGATAAATATCGATAATAAATCGAAACTAATTTAATATACATGTATTACAATTTATCCTGTTGTATGGATCTGAAACATGGCGAAGGTCGGTGGAGAAGAAAATGAGGACAGAAAACTGGAGCTGGGGGCCAAATATATACATGGGCAAGGGACCAGCAACATTGGAGAACTATAGTGACGGCCTCATGCGCAAACCAGCGCAAATAGGATTAAGTGAGTTATAGCGCGATAATAAATACGACAGAATACGGCAATAATGAAAACAAAGGGACCCGAATAATTACCCATTCGAATGGGGTCCATGAAAAAATGATTTTCTCTTGAACTTTTCTGGTGTAGTTCATAATGTATGAATAAATATTGGACAGGGATAATATTTTAATATATTCAAAATGCGTTCAGTGTTCAATACATTGAAATATACAATTCTCTGTTGGGGGGAATAACTGATCTTTATAACTGATACATTCGAGTTCACTATTGTCGTGTTTGGCCTTACAGTGCAACCTCTCCAAAGCAACACCCTGGAATGGCAAAATTATGTTGCTGTTGAGAGGTTGTTCCTGTTGAATCGTAGAGTAGATAAAATCATGCTGTTGTTGAAAAGAGGTTGTTACTAAAGAAAGGGCCACTCTGAAGAGATTACATGGCACATAAATAACAACAAAATGACACTGATTCCTAAAAGTAACTTTTCATTACTTTGGTTTTCTTGAGACACGCCCCTTTAAACAGGGGATGGTTTATCTCTAGACACGCCCCTTTAAACAGGGGATGGTTTATCTCTAGACACGTCCCTTTAAACAAGGGATGGTTTATCTCTAGACACACCCCTTTAAACAGTGGATGGTTTATCTCTAGACACGTCCCTTTAAACAGTGGATGGTTTATCTCTAGACACGTCCCTTTAAACAGCGGATGGTTTATCTATAGACACGTACCTTTAAACAGCGGATGGTTTATCTCTAGACACGCCCCTTTAAACAGTAGATGGTTTATCTCTAGACTAGCCCTTTACAATCAAATCAATTCGACAATTGGCATTAAAAGCCAATAGTATATTTATTAATACCAGTATTTGAATAAAATTGCAACCCACATTCAAATCAACACATACACGTAATATGAAAACTTTCCGCAATCGTACAGTGGAATAAATCATGCTGTTGCTGAAAAAAGGTTGTTGCTCAAGAGAGGGGCCGTTCAGGAGAGGTTGTACTGTAATTAGTACAAGGTTACACGTAAACTTACCCATGTCTGCACCATGTTCACACGCTGTTCTCTCATATTTCGGACACAAGCCAGTATGTCCACACTGTCCTCTGTTTGTCCTTCCAGTGTTAACATGTCTAATGCTATATATGTACCTGTTCTACCAATTCCGGCACTGTAAATTTAAAGACATGTCAGTAAAATTATTAATATCGGAATTGCCTGAAAATTTGACAATTAATAAGTTCTCTGGAAACCTGAATTCTCAGATGTCCAGAAAGGGGCCGATTTCAGGGGCATTACTGAAGATAATTTAGAGAAGTTTTAGAACCGAAACAGTGAATTTGTAGAGATTTATTTACAGGGAAAACATGGTTTATTTACAAACTTTGGCCACAATTTACAGGGCAAAATAGTTTATGTACAAACTTTGGTAATGTTTTACCGGACAAAATAGTTTATGTTCAAACTTTGGTTATGTTTTACCGGACAAAATAGTTTATGTATAAACTTTGATCATAATTTTTACCTGCAATGTACAAGTATGGGTCCATCAAGGTTTGATTGCAGACTGTTCACTTTCTGTCGGAATTCAACAAGACTTGTGACGTCATCCGGTGTCCCTTTATCTGGCCAGGCCGTGTAATGAATCTGTTGTATCATTCGTTTTTCACTTTTCTGCAAAAACGTTATTATAGTAAAACCCCTGGAAAAGCGTATTCCCTGGAAACCGGAATTCTCAGAAAACCGAACTTTTTGTTCAGTCCAGAAGAGGTCCAATTTGCATGGATTTTATTGTACATGTTTAAGGGAGATTTGAGAGAGAGAGTAAATGTTTAGAAATGTATTTACAGGGAAAACATATAATGCTTATACGGTACAACCTCTCAAAAGCAATACCCTTTGGGAGTAGCCAAAATATGCTGCTTGTTTATAGGTTGTTGCTCTAGAGAGGTTACATTAATAGTTAAATCGAGCAATGTGGAAAAATTATACTGTTGTTGAAGGGAAGTTGTTGCGTAAGAGAGGGCCGCTCAGGAAAGGTTGCATTGTACAACTGTTTCTCAATTTGAATTGATGTATATGTACAGTAAAACATCTCCAGAGCGGCTCTCTGTAGAGCAAAAACCTCTCTATAACATACCTTAAAAATTTCCCTAAGCTGATATTTACTATAGATTTAACCTCTATAGAGCAACAACCTCTTAAACACGGCCAATATTTGCAACTCCCACAAGGTGTTGATCTATAGAGGTTGTACTGTATGTATTATTTAATTAACATCAATACAGGTATATTAATTGTATATAAACATGTTTTTTAATAAACATAAAATTTACTGTTAATACATACCGAGGGTTCAACGCAACAGTGTCGTAACCCATATTGAAATAAGAACAAGTTACGACTGTGTTGCGCTGAGCCCTCGATACGAATACTTATATTAATGTTATTTACATGTTTATTCTGAATATATGTTTCTTAATGCAAATATGCCGTTTTTGGAAATGAACTAATCAAAATTATCCTTTTATGCACTTAACAAGATATTTCTTTATAACAACAACAGACAAAAAATCATCAACCACGATTCAACAAACATCATTTAAGGTTAGATTTCTGTTGTTTTTTCTTTACATAATTTCAGAGATTTTTCCAAATCTTTTAGATACAAGTTGGTTTACCTTTGTAAGTTGGAACGATCTGACGGCGTATTCAGCATATACAAGCTCGCTTTGACATGTTACAATAATTCCATCAAATGTGTCACTGAAATCTTTATCTGGCCAATATTGATCGCACTTGTTGGACTGTAAATAAAAATAAGGAATTGATTTCTGGAAAATGTCAGAAACAAAAAAGCCCCAGACTTAACCAAAACCCAGGAGCTCTTAACCCACCTTCTAGGGATGATCGGTGGTCGAGTGGTAATGCACTGGGCTACTGAACGTAAGGTCGTGGGTTCGATTCTTGGCTCCGCCTTTCTACTTTCACAGGGACGCTTTTGCAGAACCAACTACACTCAAACCAAGTTATAAACCGTCATTATTATATTATTGGATATAAATTTATTGTTGAAAGTAAATCGCAAAAACTAGTTTTATTTCTGTAATGATATTGAAAGTTTATTAAATGCTTGTAATCGTTAATTAGACATTTTCTTTCAAACAAAGGATAATCGAAATTCATAATCGAAACTTGGAGGACCGCGCCTGCCTCAAAGGAACGCCAGGCTCCAACATTTCCACTGCTCTGCCTCTTTCTTCTACAGACATGCGGGTCATGTTTAAGTTTTCATGTTAGCGTATAGAAAACCGAAGCGATTGAAATATGTAGACTAAATTTTCATCGAATGCACGGGATTCACGAGCGATATAATCGATAACGAAGTATACGTTTCGCATGGGTGAATGTGCTAGAGAATATGCAATCAAATAGCATAAAATTACAGGTAATTGAATGAAATCATAGTATGCAAAATTTCAGAAATCTCGGCCGCTTAATTTCCGAGAAATGTCAGTTTACGAACTGGCGGTTTATAAGTTGGTTTGAGTGTATACAGAATCCTAACTATAGAGACAAGTACGATGTCGATAAAATCACAGGTAAAAGGACGAGACATGTATCAATGCTTTACACCAGACACGATAAAGAACTAGGACAAACTATTCGAAGAAGTTCTTAGGAACTTCTCTCCCTCTTTCTTGGGTGGCTTTGAAATCACCATACCTGTCGAATGGGCCGTTTTACAACTAACATATAAATAAATAAATCCACCTTCTACGATACACATCCAACATTTAGAAAGATAAAAAGTACACATAATTTTTAAGCCTTTTTGTTGGCAATATACACTCAGCATTCCTGGTTTCTAGTTGCCAATAATTAATAAATAGTAAATTAGTTAAAAATAAAAAAATGTTAACATTTTTCACACACATATTTAGACAGGTATCTTATATCTTTGTGTAATAAGATGTCATTGATCACTGACAGTTTGGAAGGGAATACAAAAATAGGCATGTTGCACGTGCAAATCGTGTTTCCCAGACTGGAAGCGTCTGAAGGATAGATTACGAGTAACTTTTGTTTTTATTAAAATTAGAGGCGAGTGTAGCGAAATTTCATAGACAATGGTTATGAGAGATCTATCTGACTTAGACAAAGGGTAATCTAGTGTATTTACATTCACTCTTAATTTTCTGTAGGAAAAAATGAGCGTTTATTTTACGCACGTAATCGGCCTTCTGAGACCTCCTCCGAGGGCGGAGCATCTAAACCGACATCTGATTGGTAGACGCTGTCTGTGATAGCGGGAAGTTATATTCTAACCGTACTGCTAGTCAGTCTAAATTTTGTAACACTATATTCAGAACGCGTTTCAAGTGCGTCAACACTGATACTTTCCACACGTTTTGTTGACTAATAACACGAGAAATTAGCGTTTTCACACAGTATAAAATGATTTATTTCAGAAAACAAAGGAGAACATGTAAATATAAAGATTAAATCTTTTTTTTCGGGTGTTTATGCATAAAAGCCCGAAAGATAAGAAACAATCCTTATGTATATATAGATATACATGTACAACATAATGTTTTTACAACGGCTAACTGTGATCTACGTGTTTTAGCAAACACCTTTTTCGGTGCTGTGATTGGTCAGCTGGAGTCAAGTGTGTTCTAATTGTATATATACCTAAAGACCTATATTATAAATATATTTAGTATATATATATGTATAGTATAGGTCTTAATTGATAGACCCTTTCAAAAACATGATCTATCGGCCCTTAACAACTCTGCTTATGCTCCATCCAATAGTATAAACATTGGTTAAATCTAACCAATGGTTCAATTTGAGGTTTGGTTAAAAATTTTAACCCAACGTCAAATTTAATCAAGTGGTTAAATGAACCAATATTTATACAATTGGGCGCAGGAGATCAAAAACGCGCACCTGCTACTTCCGGGAGATCAAAAATGCGCACCTGTTACTTACGGGAGATCAAAAACGTGCACCTGTCACTTCCGGGGAGCACCGCTCTTCACAGATACATCCTTTTTTATCACTTTACGATGATCATTTACGTTGTTATAAGATAAAAGAGATTGTTAGTTTTTTGGTTAATCAATCCACGATGTGTAACTTTTAATTGACAGATTAGTTTAAGTGATAATTTTAATCCCATACAGCTGGGTCAACGAAGAAAGTGTATTTTTTTTAAAAAACAACATATCATTGCTTACCCCGGCTTCCCAAAGTCTCGTCAACATTACAATCTTGCCAACTTTTTCTTGCCAAATCATTTTCCAAAATGGTGATATATCCTTCATGTATTTTATAGCTGGTCCTAAAATAAATATTTAGTTATCTGGTATTTTTTCCTGTAACTTCAATGGTTATTTCTGGTTACATGTTTATTAAAATAAGATAGATAGGTAGGTCGGGGCTTTTATTAGGCTTTTAGAGCATGTGTAAAGGAAACAATGGTGAGTAATTGTATTTTCTGTTCCTCAGGCCTAACCAAAAAGTATTGGGTCGCGGTGGAAAATTAGGGTACGTGACTTGCATTGTATTTGCATGAATGACAAAGTGTTTACAGTTATATAATTGATTTGTTTTCATTAATTGTTGTAATATTAAAGTTCATAAATGATCAAGATAACAATGAATTAAGCGGAAGGTTAAAAAATGTCAAAACAACCATATCGGTTGTATGTTATAAACAAAATGTGTTTGGTTATGTAAAATGAATACGTTATACCATTTCTATTAGTGTGCTTTTGCCAATAACACTAATCATTCATTGAAACGCAATGTTGAAGTACGCTTGGCTCCAATGTGTACCATACGGTGACGTCACGTTATGTTAAATAGTCTATAACTTCCATTTTGTATATAGTTCCCTGCAAATACCCATAATGCCCCGAGCAGTAGAACACAGGTCAGTGCGTTGCGTTACCATAGTGTACACATTGATTTAATTGTACATTGCATTATCTATAATAGGGCAATCTGAATATATCTATTTAAACAACATACCCATGGATGCAATGTAGGCGTGGTTCTTCCGATAGCCCTGAAAAATTGATAATAAAAAATGTCAGCTACAATAAAATCTTTAAGTTTGAAATAAAAAAGTCAAATTGTTAATAAAAGTACCAGATATCTTTTAGCAATCTTTCATAAATATCGGATGAGGCGGAGAGACCAATGACTTATACACACACATGTGTGAATAAGTTCCAGAAGGGACATATATTGTCGATTTTTACTCAGAGAAATCTCTGGACAAAAGAAATAAAAACTAGACTGACATCCATGATACTCTAGGAACACCATAAGACAACAAACAAGAAAGATAACACGCATTTATCTTTTTTTTCATGTTACGGGTGGTAACCACGCCCCTTCGTATCAAAACCAAGCCTCTGCATAAATGTAACCACGCCTGTTCTTTCAGTAACCACGTCCATTTTATTTGTCAGATTGTAGGTAAGTTATTACAAAACCATCGTTTTTACAAAAACTATTCGTTTGGCGTATGGTCTTTTGTGTAACTCAGTATACGATGGAACCACACTGTAATGTCAACATTCTAAAAGAATATGCTATTTGTACAAGTGATAGTAGAATATCAAAAAGACCCAAGTTTCTTTTTTCAATCACTTTTCATCAGGTATCACAGTCTGAGTTATGAAACGTATACAATAATTAATACTTGTGTATGTACATGTAGTATAAAACTTGACTTACATCTATATAATTGGCATTCATATACCCAGCATTCTCCCCTTTTAGAACAACCAGAGTGTCATCGTCTAAACAAAAATTCACAATTATTATTTCAATTATTATTTCAATTATTATTTCAATTATTATTTCAATTATTATTTCATTATATCATTTTTTACAAACGTATTAATATATCGGTTTAACGTCGTTATTCAACATATTTTCAGTTCTATATAATTCGGCCGATTCACGTAACATTTTCCTGGACTGTATTCTATCCAGTACTAACTTAACCTTCCACAGGGAACCAACGACGTCAGGGAACCAACGACTTCAGGGAACCAACGACGTCAGGGAACCAAAGACTTCAGGGAACCAACGACGTCAGGGAACCAACGACTTCAGGGAACCAACAACGTCAGGGAACCAACGACTTCAGGGAACCAACGACGTCAGGGAACCAACGACTTCAGGAAACCAACGACGTCAGGGAACCAACGACGTCAGGGAACCAACGACTTCTTTACATATGGAGGGAAATCAATATTGTTATCAAATTTTCACCTGCGATAGGGACCGCGAAACGAATTATTCAATTAATAGATAAAAATTCACTGAAATATAAATAAACAAACATCTTTGGAACCATAACATTCGAACAGTACATTGAGATGATCAAATAGCAATGATGGTTTGAAAAATAGATGTCAATGACTGAGGCCCATATACTGTGGAATCATTAATTTTCGTTGAGGATTTAGTTTCGTGGATTTCGTGGGTCAGCTCATCCACGAAATCAAATCCCCACGAAATTAAATTTAGAGATAAGGCCTTTTTTTTCAAAAAATCAAAATCCACAAATTTATGTCCCCGCGAAATAGCCATTTTAGTAAAAACCACGAAAATTGAGCCCAACGAAAATAAATGATTATACAGTATACAGCGAAACACCTGAAAACCAGACACATTTTTCTCTTTTGTCGAAATTTCTCAGATACTGGACTTCTAAATCTTGTCCGGAAAAGGTCCGGTTTTCTGTTTTTTTTATTGTAGTTGTTTAACTGTTCCTAAGAAGTCTTTATTGTCACGCAGCAAGGCATGCTAAGGATGAATACAGCTAAATCAAATTTGTGATATTTTATCAAGGCGTAATTAATTATTTCTTCCCGCTTACATGCTCATCAAAAATAGGACAGGTAGGTAGGTATGTTAGAAAAATCTTTTCTTATTCTTGAAACCGTGCGGAAATGTATAAAAGTAAGTCTGTGGATACATGTACCGTTCCTTGGGCCTGGTAGAAAGTCTATGGTCACTGGGAAAAAATAAGATATGTTGGAGAGCCAGAAACTAACATTTTTACACCTAACTCGCAGTACTGGAACAAAATCGAGGAACGCCGATTGCGTTAAGTGTCTGCTAGTACTAGTGCTAGTAGCAGTGGCAAACCCGACAAAAATAAGAAAAAATGTTATTTCCTTATAAATACATGTACCTATAAATATACAATACATGACAATACGTCACTTACTATTGAAGTGACTAAAATATGGATTATTAGATGTGAGGACATGACATTTGTAGGTTTTATAGGGGTAAATATGTGTATACAACCTGCATAATTGTATATAATCATGTGTAAATATGTACATAGAACATACATACATGGGTAAATTCCCTGATATCTGTTCTTCGATGCATTATTGCCAGACTTGGAAATGTTGTAAGATTTGATCAGTCCCACAGGTAAACTCTGAAAAGAAATAAATAAATGATTATAGCGAAGCACAGTAAAACATGGTGATTGTGAAATCATTTACAGCGAAAAAAGGTGTAAAAATTCCTGGTTTCCGGTAACCAATCCCATTCTAATTTTTTGTTCTGTCAACCCTAGAATTTTATAGGCCACGGACGGCAAATTATTTACTGGGCTGAATTTTTATTTCTTACGAATTTATCTCCAAAGAAATAATAAATTTGAAGAAATGATCTGCCGGTCTTTTAAATATTATTTTTGCTTTATTTTTAGGGAAAAAATAAACGCGATTACCTGGAATTCATGGACGAAATCATCTTTTGTTTTATCTGAAACAAACTGTTGTAATTTTTCCAGTGCAATTCTTCTCTTCAACACAGCAGCGACATTGTAATAAGTTTCATTTTCATCAGTGACTGGTTTCTAAAAATATAGTCTAATATATATTGACTGGTACCTAAAAATATAGTCTAATATATATTGACTGGTACCTAAAAATATAGTCTAATATGTATTGACTGGTACCTGAAAATATAGTCTAGTATATATTGACTGGTACCTAAAACTATAGTCTAATATATATTGACTGGTACCTAAAAAATATAGTCTAATATGTATTGACTTGTTCCTAAAAATATAGTCAAATATGTATTGACTGGTTCCTAAAAATATAGTCAAATATGTATTGACTGGTTTCTAAAAATATAGTCTAATATATATTGACTGGTACCTAAAAATATAGTCTAATATGTATATTGACTGGTACCTAAAAATATAGTCTAATATATATATTGACTGATACCTAAAAATATAGTCTAATATATATTGACTGGTACCTAAAAATATAGTCTAATATGTATCAAATTGACTGGTTCCTAAAGATATAGTCTAATACGTATTGACTGCTTCCTTAATATATAGTCTAATATATATTGACTGGTTCCTTAAAATATAGTCCAATATATATTCAGCGTCACTAGAAACTTACCACCCTACACACCCCTATATATTTCAAATTTTAACATCCTGTGTAAACTGCTTTATACAATAGTTTATATGACTTGGGTACCAAACTATGCTTATCATTTTAACAACACTTCACCGAGTGCAATATAAAAAAATCAAATCAATATGTATTTTTATTAAGGAAATATAGACAAATGTATGGGTGGTAAGTTTCTAGTGACGCCGAGTATATATATACTGGTTCCTGAATATTAGGGCTGTCCCGATATGGCCGTGTACCGGTACGTACCGGTACAGTGCTGAACGATATGCGTATCGTATCGGATGGTCGCGTATCGGCCGTATCGCATTTTATTTACTTTTACATTAAAAACTCCTAGAATGTTCAACAACTGAACTAGATTTACGAATTTACTCTCATTTAATCGTCGACAATGCTTACTCAACTAATATCTGGGGTTCTACATATTTATAGACATTAACAGCTATTTGTAGACATTATAGCAGCATGACGTAAAGCTTGACCACAAATTCGATTCGAATATTCAGATTTTGGCGAGTAGATATTGACTTAGAAATTATATTATTACGTTTTTATTTATTTTGAAGTATTTTTATATCGTGTCGTAGATATCGCATATCGTTAGTACCGTATCGCAATACGTATCGTATCGGCTGAGATCTGTATCGGGACAGCCCTACTGAATATATAGACTAATATGTATTGACTGGTGTATGCAGTAATAAGTATACACGTTTGGTTAAAAATTCCGCAAGTTAGTGTTCGATATGATGAGAAGTCTTTATATTGGAGTGGTTGCTTAGTGAAGAGGTCGTTTAGTGACGTGCTCGCTAATTGACGAGCTCGCTAATTGACGTGGTCGCTAATTGACGTGGTCGCTAAGTCACGTGGTCGCTAGTTGACGAGGTCGTTTAGTGACGTGGTCGCTAATTGACGTAGTCGCTAAGTGACGTGGTCGCTTATTGACGAGCTTGCTAATTAGACGTGGTTGCTAAGTGACGTGGTCGTTTAGTGACATAGTCGCTAAGTGACGTGGTTGCTGATTGACGTGATCGCTAAGTCACGAGGTCGCTAGTTGATGAAGTCGTTTAGTGACATGATCGCTAATTCACGTGGTCGCTAATTGACGTGGTCGCCAAGTGACGCGGTCGCTAAGTGACGTGGTCTTTTAATGACGTGGTCGCTAATTGACCTGGTCGCTTAGGGACATGGTCGTATAGTGACGTGGTTGCTGATTGACGTGGTCGCTATGTGACGTGGTAGTTTAGTGACGTGGTCGCTAATTGACGTTGTCGCTAGGTGACGTGGTTGCTAATTGACGTGGTCGTTAAGTCACGTGGTCGCTATTTGACGAGGCCGTTTAGTGACGTGGTCGCTAATAGACATGGTTGTTAATTGACGTGGTCGCTAATTGTCATGGCCGCTTAGTGACGCGGTCGTTTAGTGATGTGCTCCCTAATTGACGTGGTCGCTAAGTGACGTAGTCGCTAATTGACGTGGTCGTTATGTGACATGGTTGCTAATAGACATGGTCGCTTAGTGACGTGGCCGTTTAGTGACGTTTAGTGAGATGGTCGTTTAGTGGGGTGGTCGCTTATTGAAGTGTTCCATGATTGAGATAGTACTAAAGAATTAAACATAATGTTTATACATTATTATTCACTTATAATGGAAAAATTTTATGAGAAATAGGAAATACCTCCTCTCTGTAATTTTCATTGTCACTTAATTGTCAAGTGTCCGCGTATCGGATAAGTACTCAAATCATTTCAGATGAAAGCAGGCACTTGACAAGTATATTAATGTTCCTTATACCAAATCAAACATGTCTCACTATCCAGGAAAATTCTAAACACACATAGATTGTATACAATGTACTATACATGGTCGCTTTAGCCACTTCAGTTTGATTGTTGTGATTTAGACAATTATTAAAACACTTGAAATCTGAAGTGTTTGCGTAAGTGTTCAACAATTTAAGTGTCACGTATTTGCCAGAGTGTTCATTACAAACGTTTACATATATTAATGTATTAACTAGTTACAGCTACGTACTTGGTGGAAACTGTTAGCATGGTGAAGGCATTAAACCAGAAGAATTTGTGACGTCAAAAATGACAAATCATGACGTCACAGATAACAAATCATGACGAAACAGACGACTAATCATGGATTTCGGTTTTTGAAAGGAAATGCCTTATCTCTGCATTTAAATTCGTGGGGATTAGATTTTGTGGATGAGCCGATCCACGAAATACACGAAAATAAACTCCCAACGAAAATTATTGATTCAACAGCATACTGTTTCTTTTCCTTGTTAGGTGCATTCTCTCATTTAATTTATCCTCATTGTTTTCATGTTTAACGCTTGAGTCACTTCACGTGCACTCTAGTGTTTTCCTTGTCTTTGGTACTTTGGAATGATTAGCAGACAAAAGATGATCAAGGATTTATATCCCAAACATTTTTATCAATTCTAATCGGATACATATTAATCTTTCTAAATAATCCCCTTTCTGTCTGTAAACTTCCTAGTCCAGGATCTTGACAGTGTATATCATACTTTCCTTCTTTTGATACAGAATGAGTATAAAATGACTACATGTATTCAAAAAGAAAATGCCTACATACATGTATTTTTTGTTTTAAAATAAAAAAAATGGAAATCTTACGTTTTCGTCTAATAGTTCTTCTTCCAGAAAGGAAACAGACACTGTTTCCTTATCCAAATTCACGGATACTGCTGTACGTGGTTTGTCCGCTGATGGTTCACGTGATTTATTGCGCGCAGGTTTCTTGGGAGAAGCGACGGAATCATTGGCATACACAGCGTCAGATGTAATCACATTGGATGTAGATGATACCTGATACTGGGGATTAGACAACGCTGTTGTTGTTGTTGTTGTTGTGTCTGAAGTCGCCTGAGGCTCAGACTTCTTCAATTTGTTTGGTAGGGCGTACACGGGACCTAAACATAAACATAAATTAGAAATATGACAATGTATAAAAACATATTAATACAATACAACCTCAGCAGAGTGGCCCTCTCTTGAGCAACAACAACATCCCTTTAACTTAACCTCTATAAAGCAACACCATCTCAACAGCAACACAATTTTGTTTCTCCCAAAGGGTGTTGCTTTAGAGAGGTTGCACTGTACTTAAATAAGTCCTACCTGTCATAGTCTATACTATTGTAATGGTATTTTTTTACAATTGACTAACTGATGTGACTTTTATGAAAAGGAACACAACCTAGATAAAGCACATATGTTTTTTCTCTCTCGGAATTGTGAGTACAAGAGTGGCTCAATGACAAAGGCAACCTAATGGTGACATAGTATTTGTTTAGACATCTGCACCTACAGTGAAAACTCTCCAAAGCAACACTCTTTATGTGTAGCAAACTTCTATTGTTGTTTAGAGGATGTTGCTCTAGCAAGGATAAATTAATTGTTAAATCATGCTGTTGTTGAAGGGAGGTTGTTGCTCAAAACAGGGCTGCTCTGGAGAGTATGTACTGTATTACTATTTCATTATAAATGTATATAAGAAAAAAGGATTCCTATTTAAAAAACGCATACAAAACAACCCTACTGAAATACTACCCTCCTTAATCCCCACCCAACACCCAAACACCCAACACACAGGACCATACAAAGGTCAAAGGACAAATCTCACAGTCTCCCTGTAGGGATATGTCGGAACTGTATATTAAACCTATATGATTTAGTCTTCTACGTAAATGTTCTTGATGATCCCTTTATTATTCGTTCAACAACAAGGAAGTTAATATTTCAATTTTCCGACAGACTTTCTTAATTGTTTTTAAGGGTGATCACTCGTGAGATCGAAAAAAAATCATTGTAACAAGGATGTTTCGATTCTTATTTACTTTTGAAGTTTAACATGTTGTCATTCAGTATTTAGTGAGAAAAGTACATGTCCATGATTTAACTTTTTCGTAAAATAACTTTTCGTGATATACCCAAAATTGGAAATTTTCCTAATAATGGGTTTGAGAAAGGGGTGTGGGTAGATAAATAACCAACTATTTCAGTAAATATTAACCAAATCACTTAAAAGATGTACTGGTTGTATCACAACCTGAATGTAGAAGAAACGTAAAGCATTAAATGTCCACTTTATGCCAATGTTTTTACTGTGTACTATTTCAAACACTGTATTATTTACCAAATTAAGATCTATAAAATGGCTAAAAAATAGGGGTTATGAATAAAGTTTATACATTTTGTACATATTGAAGGATTAACAGGGATTTTGAATGACATTGATTATGCTGAAGTAGGTTAAACACCAATTAAAATATGACATGAACAGTACATGTCCATGTTTATATAAGAAAGTTATCATGTGAAATGTTAGGTCTCTTAGCTTTTCTTTTCAGCAAAAAACTGGATATTCTTATTTTATGACCTCTTTCAAGGCAAAACCGATGCATGTTGCATGAATAACCGCATATGCATAATCAGAAACAATATTTGATGGACTTGTATGAATTTTGGACGAAACATTTTCAACGGATATGTGTTTATAATGCTAAACTTGATGAAAACTTACCCCACCCACCGTTTTACAACAGTAACTAATTTAATATAAATATTAAAAAGAAATAAACAATGTTTTTGCAATTTTTAAGAGCTTTGATGAAACAATATATTTGCAAACCAGGCTATATAAATGTATTCATACACAATTTAACAACCTTTAACTGATAAATACTGAACGGCATATTGTTGTTGTATATATACAGACGAACTAAATTGACTGCCGTAATCTGGTCTGATGTCGTAAAAACAGTAAAAATTTGCGATGAGGAAATTGCCACTTTGAAATTATTTATGCATTTAAATTACATTGTTTACTGCTTTAGATGATAAAAAATACAATAATTTCAACTTGAATTTTACGACATTTAGCTCACAAGTGATCACCCTTAATTAAGTGGTTGACTCTTTTGGTAAAGCTAGATTTTATGAATAATGCATTTATTGTAATTTTCAATATTTACTCAATTTAGTGAAGTAAAAACTTTGTCAGACAATTGTATCAAGACGTATTCAGATAGTGGTCATATATATAATATTAGATATGTATCAGTCATGCTTCTTTAACTGGTACCTCAGTCTCTCCAAATTAAGTGAAACCCAGCGGTCAGATTACCAAATTTAAAGTGTCACCAGAGATCAGATTAACAAAATCAGTGTCACCTAGCAGTCAGAATAACAAAATCAGTGTCTCAAAGCATTCAGATTAACAAAATCAGTGTCACCTAGCAGTCAGATTAACAAAATCAGTGTCACCTGGCAGGTCAGATTAACAATAATCAGTGTCACCTAGCAGTCAGATTAACAAAATCAGTGTAACATTTTGCGCGGTCTCTTTTGAGTGGTTCCCTTGAAATTGATGGACCAGAAAAATGGAGTATTATAGTTTGTTTGGAAATGAAATACGTAACAGTTTATTTGAAGATAATAAGCCTTTGTCCTAGGAATCTGCATCATATAATAATGACATACATTTGTATATACGTGTTAATACATAACACACAATACAAAAATTACTTTGATTTAACATTGAAAAACAAGTATCTTCATACTGTGTATAATGCATTTAAATTTTGACAATAGTATATACAAATGTACACATTCGTACAAGAATAAGATATAAATGTAAAATAGAAATGTAAGTACGTGAGTACACAGTATGACATGTATAAAATACATTTTGCTTACTTATGTATCATGTTTTTTTAATCAGTAAACTTATGCAATGTACAACGTTTAATAGAACAAACAGATATGTTATTATTATTTGATGGATAAAACAAAAGTAGTACAATAAAAAGGGTTGAAAAAGACAGAAGGGTGTATGTATACCTATTTTACACACACAAAATGATAAGTGAGTGGAGAGAGAAGACGTGTAGGTACCTATTTTACACACACATAATGATAAGTGAGTGGAGAGAGAAGACGTGTAGGTACCTATTTTACACACACATAATGATAAGTGAGTGGAGAGAGAAGACGTGTAGGTACCTATTTTACACACACATAATGATAAGTGAGTGGAGAGAGAAGACGTGTAGGTACCTATTTTACACACACATAATGATAAGTGAGTGGAGAGAGAAGACGTGTAGGTACCTATTTTACACACACATAATGATAAGTGAGTGGAGAGAGAAGACGTGTAGGTACCTATTTTACACACACATAATGATAAGTGAGTGGAGAGAGAAGACGTGTAGGTACCTATTTTACACACACATAATGATAAGTGAGTGGAGAGAGAAGACGTGTAGGTACCTATTTTACACACACAAAATGATAAGTGAGTGGAGAGAGAAGACGTGTAGGTACCTATTTTACACACACATAATGATAAGTGAGTGGAGAGAGAAGACGTGTAGGTACCTATTTTACACACACATAATGATAAGTGAGTGGAGAGAGAAGACGTGTAGGTACCTATTTTACACACACATAATGATAAGTGAGTGGAGAGAGAAGACGTGTAGGTACCTATTTTACACACACAAAATGATAAGTGAGTGGAGAGAGAAGACGTGTAGGTACCTATTTTACACACACATAATGATAAGTGAGTGGAGAGAGAAGACGTGTAGGTACCTATTTTACACACACATAATGATAAGTGAGTGGAGAGAGAAGACGTGTAGGTACCTATTTTACACACACATAATGATAAGTGAGTGGAGGGAGAAGACGTGTAGGTACCTATTTTACACACACAAAATGATAAGTGAGTGGAGAGAGAAGACGTGTAGGTACCTATTTTACACACACATAATGATAAGTGAGTGGAGAGAGAAGACGTGTAGGTACCTATTTTACACACACAAAATGATAAGTGAGTGGAGAGAGAAGACGTGTAGGTACCTATTTTACACACACATAATGATAAGTGAGTGGAGAGAGAAGACGTGTAGGTACCTATTTTACACACACATAATGATAAGTGAGTGGAGAGAGAAGACGTGTAGGTACCTATTTTACACACACAAAATGATAAGTGAGTGGAGGGAGAAGACGAGTAGGTACCTATTTTACACACACATAATGATAAGTGAGTGGAGAGAGAAGACGTGTAGGTACCTATTTTACACACACATAATGATAAGTGAGTGGAGAGAGAAGACGTGTAGGTACCTATTTTACACACACATAATGATAAGTGAGTGGAGAGAGAAGACGTGTAGGTACCTATTTTACACACACATAATGATAAGTGAGTGGAGAGAGAAGACGTGTAGGTACCTATTTTACACACACATAATGATAAGTGAGTGGAGAGAGAAGACGTGTAGGTACCTATTTTACACACACATAATGATAAGTGAGTGGAGAGAGAAGACGTGTGGGTACCTATTTTACACACACATAATGATAAGTGAGTGGAGGGAGAAGACGTGTAGGTACCTATTTTACACGCACAAAATGATAAGTGAGTGGAGAGAGAAGACGTGTAGGTACCTATTTTACACACACAAAATGATAAGTGAGTGGAGAGAGAAGACGTGTAGGTACCTATTTTACACACACATAATGATAAGTGAGTGGAGAGAGAAGACGTGTAGGTACCTATTTTACACACACATAATGATAAGTGAGTGGAGAGAGAAGACGTGTAGGTACCTATTTTACACACACATAATGATAAGTGAGTGGAGAGAGAAGACGTGTAGGTACCTATTTTACACACACAAAATGATAAGTGAGTGGAGAGAGAAGACGTGTAGGTACCTATTTTACACACACAAAATGATAAGTGAGTGGAGAGAGAAGACGTGTAGGTACCTATTTTACACACACATAATGATAAGTGAGTGGAGAGAGAAGACGTGTAGGTACCTATTTTACACACACATAATGATAAGTGAGTGGAGGGAGAAGACGTGTAGGTACCTATTTTACACACACATAATGATAAGTGAGTGGAGAGAGAAGACGTGTAGGTACCTATTTTACACACACATAATGATAAGTGAGTGGAGGGAGAAGACGTGTAGGTACCTATTTTACACACACATAATGATAAGTGAGTGGAGAGAGAAGACGTGTAGGTACCTATTTTACACACACATAATGATAAGTGAGTGGAGAGAGAAGACGTGTAGGTACCTATTTTACACACACATAATGATAAGTGAGTGGAGAGAGAAGACGTGTAGGTACCTATTTTACACACACATAATGATAAGTGAGTGGAGAGAGAAGACGTGTGGGTACCTATTTTACACACACATAATGATAAGTGAGTGGAGAGAGAAGACGTGTAGGTACCTATTTTACACACACATAATGATAAGTGAGTGGAGAGAGAAGACGTGTAGGTACCTATTTTACACACACATAATGATAAGTGAGTGGAGAGAGAAGACGTGTAGGTACCTATTTTACACACACATAATGATAAGTGAGTGGAGAAAAGTTAGTTAATGTAGTATAAACTGTGTCTTCTTTCAAAACTTTTTAGTACGTAAGTCGATTAATTTTTTTACAGTATTTTTTTTTCAATGGAGTGATCAATTCAATACATTTTGGGATACATTTTCCCCAAAAAGTATTGTTAAATAATTTTTTTCGTGAGTCATAGTATAATAGACATTCTAACACAAAATATCTTACAATTGTCATCATCATCAGCGTCAGCAGCACGTGCTACGTTGTTATAGGATACCGCCTCTTGCTCATCCGGGTCCCTTTGTCTAACTGCATCATTTTGTTTCCGTCTGTAAAAAATGTATAGACAAGTATAAACAACAGCAATTTAAGATCGGGCCCAGGACAAAAATATTTTATTACATTTGTATTTTAGGACTAATATACAGACACTGGTTTAGAAAAAATACCCCACCCATCACGGTCGCTCTTACCACTATCAATACATATAGATTACTAGTAACAGCGACGTGGTGGGTGGGGTATTTTTTTCTAAACAAGTGTCTGGAATAATATTCTACATAACTACATGAATTGTTCTACGATAAACAGGGTTGGCTGTTACCATTTTTTTACCATCGTATTGTAACTTAATAATTATAATGGCCACGATAGACTTACTAAAATAATACACCAGTGAATAAAATGTTGCTAAAGCCTTTTTTGGTGTACAAAAGGTGACCACGTACCGAATATTTGAAGTAAGAGACAAATTCTATCAGCTTACAATATATTGGCAGTACATTTGTATTTATAATGTTGTGAACCATTAACTTACTATTTTTAAGTGCTCTCGACCAAAATCATGCTCAACAAAACTGCTTATAACTTAAATATTACTTATTACACGAATAATAAAATTGATTGTTGTGGTCTTTTAATGAAGTCATAGGTACAGAAATTAGTCTACAGTACTAGTAACACATCTTTTATTATAAAGGTTCTGGGTCGACATTTGATGAGAGCCAATTCAGAAAAAAAACAGACAATCTTATCTTATACTACTCCAGACAAATAGTTATTCATACTTCATGAACTATCCATGAATGGTTCAAGAAAAAAATCACGTTTTCATGAATTCCATTCGAAGGTAAACTAGTACATTGCACCATCTCATACTACGAAGCAATCGTAACTACTCGGGCATTTCCGTAACTGAGAAATACGCCTCGTACACCAATCGTAGCTACTCGGGCATTTCCGTAACTGAGAAGTACGCCTCGTAAATCAATCTTAACTACTCGGGCATTTCCGTAACTGAGAAATACGCCTCGTACATCAATCGTAACTACTCGGGTATTTCCGTAACTGAGATATACGCCTCGTACTTAAGTATAGGGTTTTAAATTTTGGTTATTCGGTATCCGGTAACTACTTCATCAATACTAGGTACTCATTTTCGTAGACTTTCAGACTTGCAAACGTGCTTATCGTTCGCAATTGATAAAATGGTCATTATAATCCCATGGAAAGAGAAACAGGTTGTTGACATCGTTGGGTTAGCCATGGCGGAAAGTAGCCCGTGAACTAGACTACAACAATATGGCGGGCATGTCGAACTTTTAGAACATAACTCGAATTTAATTCTAATTTTGTCTATGAAAACCTGACATATTTACCTTTTTACAAAGATACTGGCTGCTACTATGATGCATATCAAAACAACAGCAGCAGCGGCAATAATTCCTCCAGTAACTGGTGTAATCTCTCCACCACCTTGTGACAAAGCTACAGAAAAAAAACAAGTTACGTAACATTTTATAGATTCCTAGTTCTTAAACTGGTGAAGTATTGGGCAGTGCCCTATGTTTGTCTTTATAAAGTAACATTATTCTTTTCATATATAACTCATGTACACAAATAGCATACATTGTTTATCAACTATACATAATTACACTGAAATATGTAGTGCAATGTTCTTGGTAACGGAGCTTGTCCAAAAATTTAATGACTTCATATTGTATTTAAGGTTTGGTTGTGAATGAGCGAATTTGACGAATTTTCTTCGTTTATTGACTCAGACTCACGAACAACTTTATCGAGTGATTATTTTGCATTATAAATGTCATGAAGTATTGTAACCAGTTGTGAAGAACGTTAATTAATATAGAAAAATAGAATTTATGATAATGTGCGTTTGTTTCATTGATTTTACACCCCTTTTCAACATTCAGAGTCATTTGAGGCAGACAGTTCTATATCAGTTTAGTTATATCGTATCTACATCAGTAGAGTAATTTGAATTCATAACTGAATCTTAAACAGTAAGAGTTATGTCAGTCTTCGAATTAGTGAGTTGCCCCCTGCCCGAAAATATTTTTTTCCTTCTTTATGTCTTTTAGGGGACAACCTAGTATTAGAAGGTTCCCTTCATAAAGTATAAATTGTCGGGCAACTGACACAACAAATTAATATGTTGTATAGATCTATAAATGTGTAGTAAGTTTTTGTGCATGCTGGTATGTTTATGATAAAACTTATCTTTTGAATTTTCTTTCTTATTGCCATTGAAGGTTTCGCTTAATCTTAGCCACTGACAAAATGTATTTTCCGAAACATGCTTAATTAACGATAATGCGTGATATGATAACAATAAACTCATGGGAGCGGAAATCAACCTAAACAAGAGGACGTGAAGTGGACTGAGATAATGATCTCACCTCGTGTACAATCATTGCCTTCATATCCATCACTGCATCCATTCAGACAAGATCCACTAAACTGTTCACACGTCATATTGATACAATTTGTGCTACATTGTGTCTCACACATATCTCCATAGTAACCATTTATACATCCATCTATACACGTTCCATTGGTATCATAGCAACGACGTTTACTGGACGAAGGTAAGCATGTTGGACTGCACACATAATCACATGTGTCACCATAGTGATTGTCAATACATCCTTCTAAACAATATGATGTCTGCCAGTCACAGTGCTGGTTTGTACAATTTTTACTACAAGATTGTTCACAATATGTACCATAATGTGTCATAGATCTACATCCATCAATGCATGCACCGTTCTGTATAGAACATTTTAGAACATCATCTTTAGTTTTACAAGACCGTGGACATGTTTTAGAACATTCTGACAAGTATCTTCCATGTCCGCACACAATACAACTCTTGTTGTGCTGATCACATTCTAAACAATTCAGATCACAATGTTTGTCACATTTATCTCCCCATAATCTCTTCTTACAACCTAATGTACATGAACCAGTTACAGGATCACACGTGCTATTTGTGCAGTCCTTAGAACATTTAGAACAATATTTTGAACTAGAAGGAAATAATCCAGTCATACATCTTGTGCATTCACTAAAACCTCCACGTTCATTAATTTTACATTTTTCACAATTTTCAACTTGTAAACTACACGGGCAACAATGACTGTCTTGTACAAAATATTCAGAACTTTTGCACGATGTACACTCGTCAGTTTTACAGTTTTCTTTTGTACATTCACAGTTTTTGTTAATGTTATCAAACCCCTTTTTGCACGATGTACATGTTCCAGAATTATCGCAATGACAATTATTAGGACACTTGCACTGATGTCCTGAAAAACCATCCAGGCATCCAAAAGTACAATCTCCTGATTTATCATCACACGTGGAATTTAGACAATTCTGTGGACACGGGTTGTTACACTGGTAATATGAGTAATAAGTATTATAGCCATATTTGTTTGGAACACACGCTGTACATGCATACTGGTTATAACGTTGACATGACAGACACTTCGTATCACAATCAGATGTACACGAAGACCCCCGTTTACCATCAGCACAATTTTCCTCACAGTAACCATCATACTTCCTGCAGGTAGTTCCTGGTTTACATCTTGTACATGATTTCTGGCAGTTATCTCCCCATCGACCAACAACACATTCTGTACATCTTGTACGTGTACATACTGCACACATTTCTGTACATTGTTTACATTGATTATTGTACAGGTATGAACCTTTGTTACATAACAGACAAACACTTGTATTTCTATGACATTGTGCACAGAATTCCGGACATTGTTCTTCACAACTGTCTCCATACAATCCATCTACACACTCCAGACATCGTCCTTTTATATCGCAGTCTTTATCTTTACACTTATCAGAACATTCTTGTAGACATTGATTATTACCGTAAAAACCTTTGATACAAAATACACAATTTTCTTTTGAAGTACAGCTCTCACAGTCTTGGGGACATTTAACACAAGAACTTTTTTCTACGTAGTAACCTATTTGACTACAGCTGCTACATTTGTTATCACTACTACACGTGGCACATTCTGTGGGGCATTTATAACATTGTCCAGACATCAGACTGTATCCTGAGCGACATGTGATACAAGTATCTGTTCCTAAGCAGTAACCACATCTTTCTGGGCATTTTATACATTGTCCATTGTTCATATCATAACCAGGACTACATGATGTACATTTGTCGTTAGCACTGCACGAAGAGCATCCTAAAGGACATCTTTGACATTGTCCTCCAGAGATATAGTATCCTGTGTCACATGCCGTACATTGTGAGGCTGATTTACATGCAATACATTGATTCGTGCAATTGTAACACGTGTTTCCATGGAGATAGTATCCTCTGTTACAAGATGTGCAGTTTGTTGCTGACGACTGACACGTGACGCATGATTTAGTGCACGGATAACAATTGGTACCAAAGAGATAATACCCCGTGCCACAGGCTGTACACTTTGTTGCTGACTCCTCACACGTGACGCATGATTTAGTGCACGGATAACAATTGGTACCAAAGAGATAATACCCCGTGCCACAGGCTGTACACTTTGTTGCTGACTCCTCACACGTGACGCATGATTTAGTGCACGGATAACAATTGGTACCAAAAAGATAATACCCCGTGTCACAGGCTGTACACTTTGTTTCTGAATTACATGATGTGCACGGAGTTCTACACGGAAGACAGGCTGTACCATCGTAATAATGTCCCTGAGTACATTCCTTGCATGTATCCGAACAGATGTAACATTGGTCATCATTTCGTAGATAATATCCTTCATTACAGGCATCACATGAATATTGAGCAGAACAAGTTTTACAATTATTTAGAGTACAATTAAAGCAATAGTTAGAAGCATGGTAATACCCTTCATTACAGGACGTACAACTGTTCGACAGCGTACAAGATTTACATCCTACAGAACACTTTTCACATTTTTTGTGAAACCAATATTCACCTTCCGAGCATCTCTGACATGTGCTATATTCCACTGAAATGAGAACAGAAGTAAAATATGATAAATGATAATAATGATGATAAATAAGAATAACAATTAATCTTATATTCACAATGGTAACACTATCTACAAAGTATAAAGCGTATAGATAAAATGTGACACACGGCTTGTAATTTTACTAAGCTAATAACCATCCTAAATGAAAGAACAAATAAACACAGCATTTTCAACTGCAACAAGGAATCGTTAAATTTTGTTAATTAATCAAGTGTTAATATACAAAAACATTTGAAATATTTAAAAACAATATTATAGACGTATCAAAATGTTATTAAATCTGTACATTTTACGTTTTTATCAAATGTTCAAACTAACACTAACCTCTAGTTATTATAACAATAACCACAATCATACGAAGTGTTTCGTAATTCATTCTGGACCTACAAATAAATGATATAATTTTAAAAAGTCAATATTCCAATTTATCATATTCCTAGCATATGAGCACATTTTCCATTCCATAATTATTATTCCATGCGACTGTCCTTTAACGGCCCTTAAAATAGACCATGCCTAACACATTCTGCATTAAAATTACTGTGTTTTATCATATTATATGACTAAAGACCAGAATTAACGTATCTACCAAGGTGTGTAGACTTTAGGTCGTGTCATTCGAACTATTCTATAACAACAAATTTTAGCATTCAAATTCAATTTTAATTATTGAATATATTGTGAAAATACTAATGTACAGTAAAACCTGTCCTTCTGACCACCTTTTACAAGCGACCTCATGTCTTATGCGACCGCTCTCAATTCCTTCCGAGAGTTTTAAACGTGAGTTTAACTTAGTTATGCGACCACCTGTCAAAAGCTGATAACGACCTTTATTTTCTGTCTTTATCATATTTGCTAAGCGACCGCTGTGTGGTGTGGTGTCCTAAATGTGTGATTGTTTGTATCACCTGAACAAAAAGAATTTCGGCAAACCGGAAAATTTTAAGTTCAGAGGAACGAATGACTGTGATAATTAACCTTTAATTCAGGAGCAAACTCAGAAATCCGTTCTTCTAAACTGTGATTTCTTTATCAGAACAGTATCTTAACTTTTAAAATCACATGTTTTATCTTTTGTAGATAAATTTTAAATCAATAATGTTCAATGAATTTTGATATTTTATATACAAAGTACTGTTTTTAAAATGCTAAGCTACTGTTACATTTGTCTCTGTATAAAATGTTATAACTGCCTAATTATAGGTACATGGCTTCGTTTTATTTCATAATATGTAACTCCAATACTCAGTTAAGAGACCACCTGTCTTCAGAAGCCATACTTTCGTTTTCCCTTGAATGGTCGCTTAAGGCAGGTTTTATTGTACAAGTATGTATGTTATTGCTAAATGAGTTTATCAACGTTTATGAAAGTTTCGATTTTACTAATCTCCCTTGTCATTTTGAAAGAGATTCACAGTTTCATTGTTCTCAAAAATGGCTATCAATGGTAGGATACTACGTCATCTGGCACCTGTTAAAAAGGTCCAATCTCACTTGTCAAAATTACCACTTGTAATATTGTATGGATGCATCTTAATATGATCTTATGATTAACATTTTGCTGCAAAGGTCACACTCATACTGAAGTGAATTAGACATTAATAGCATATCTTTCATTAGTGATCATGTCTCATTGATGAAATGTTATACGAGAACTAATCAAATTCAATCAATCAATGCTGTTTGTGTCGGAAAATGAATTTTCGTTCCAGTACGTGTATAGTGTTGGATCCGGATGGATAGGGTAGGTCACAGTGATCTCGCCCGCGCCCTTCTGATTGGCCCATGAAAAAACAATGTGAAATTTCATGTAACAATCTCGCTTCTTTTTTTCTGGCCAATTTACGCTGTATTAGGCATTGATATTTCGTCTCATAAAGCCTGGAAAATGAGGCGAGGTTTAAGTTTCAAATTGGTGCATCTTTTTTGCAATAAATCTAAATCGGTGAAGTATTTGTTGAAGAAAAAAGAAGGGAGGTTCGACGTTGCATCGGTGCATCTTTATTCGCAGGGGACTGCTTGATGTTATTACCTTGACACCATGTAGGATTTTTTTTAAAAATGACGCGAGATTATAAATTAGAACTTCGCGTTCTGTTTACGTGTAAAAGAGCCACGACTAATTATTCCTATACTACGGAATCCGCATAGGGCCACAGCGATCCCGGCACTCACTTTTTTTGCGAAATTTCGCATCTTTCTTTTCTGACTAATTTACTCGGTAAATGATTGCTATTCCGTCTCTTAAAACCTAAAAAAAACGACCGAAATTTCATTCTCCAGTCAGCGTATAATTTTTGGGGGCCTAGGAATAATTAAATTCAAAGTGCAAATTTTATTGGCATGAACAGCAATGATAAATTGCCTTCGATCATTTACAGTATATTTTGATTTAATGGCAAAGACATATTACATAGTTAAACAAGAATAATACAATTTGATTAAACAATAAATAGAAAAACAAATTTAATGTATACAGAAAAACAGTGATCATTTGAATAAGATTTGAACAGAATAAATGCGCATATGAAAAGAAACAGTATCAGATTTCTAGGGTATCTTTTCTTTGATTCATAGTACGGTCAATATATTTTGCTACTTTTGATTTGATTTTTTGATAACAATAATGTGGACAATTTAATAATAATAGGCCAGAAAAATGTCCTAAAAATATTTTCTAATATTACTATATAGTGAACAACATTATAAAAAGTGATATTCCGATTCAACAACATTCATAAGGCATAATCTACATGTCCTACTTTCCCTGTTGATTCCACCCCATCGCCCTGTTTCTATTTCTAATTGATAGGAACTCAGTCTAAAAGAACTAAAACATCTCGACGAAAATTTTGGGCTTATCAACACGAAATCGCACTGCACTATTATGAACTTAAAATATGTAGTTGCTTGACGCACAACTTTAATTTTTCAAATATGTTAAAGCGAAAATTAGCATTTTTTCGTTTACGTTTTCGTATCCAGGGAGGACCTTTTTAACAGGTGCGAGATGACGTAGTATCCTACCATTGGCTATGGTAAAATGAAATCAGTTTTTCTGAGAACATTGATTTATATCTGGTTTCTATCCTGGTCAATCTAATCACAATTATCAATTATAATGGTATAGTCAGGTCACTATCGTTATTTGTTGCTTGTCATATTATATACACTCTACTCTGTTACACAAATAAACGCCTCTAGTCAAATGCTAAACTGTAATGTTGTAGTAGTGATGGGAGCTTGGAGTGGTTTTGAAAGATGTTGGGAATATATACTGGACATTGAAAACGATCATATCAGTTTTGATTTACGATCTCAGAAGTTAAAATCTATTTTTTATAACAATATTTACAAGTTACGATCATTCTTGTGTCTTTACTCGAACCCGCATTATAATTATATTCTTTCTTCACATTTAATACCAAAAATTGTTATTTGGACACAGAAAACGTAAACTTGTAAAAATGATCACGCTCAGTCCATTAAGGAATGTATAGTGGGATAAATAAAACGTACTTATCGGCAAGATAGTGCAAATTTTGATACAAGCTTCAAACTTGGTATGATGATGTCTACATGTGTCCTAGAAATTTAAGACCGTGTGCCAACGTGTACCTGGTCAGGAACTCTGTGGTCACGCTCGGATTCGAACCCACTGTCTTCAGGCTATATGACGGTGAATCAGAGTGAAAATACATTGTCAGCCATCGTTTATGCATATGATATCATTTTTATCGTAAGAATGGGGTTTATAACTGAACTGTTGTATACTAAAAATCTTTTGACAGTTATTTAGGTCAATGGAATTTATTGGTTAATGGAGAGGCTAAATTCTAAATGTTGAGTTCATTTTAACCCGTTATATGTAATCATGATGATACCCCTGAACACCTCTAAACAATGTTCATTGTAGAAATTAGGTTCAAAGTCTGTTTTAAAGTTTCAAGTTCATCAAGTACTTAAACATCCGTTTGTAATACAAGTCACAATCCCTACACCAGTACTACGTGTATATACGGAATATATCTCAGACAGTTCTGTACTTCAAAGTCTCTCGATTGAAGACTTTTCTGACATACGTAATACGATGATAAGTTCTCAGTTTTGGAACCAGGTTCTTGCACTCCAGATAATGATGTTTATAATATTTGTAAAGGTAAAGGGTAGGTATATAGTCTGAAATTATATACATATTCAACCGACTTTAACAAGTTACCCCCCTCCTCCGATCACTGGGTTATAGGTCGTCCGTTAACATTTGTCCAATTATATAGAGAAGCAAATTTTGTACTTTACATAAAAGTTCTACACAAACTTGTTCCCTTTATTTTTGCATTAGTTTCATTTACTTGATATGGTTTTAATAGTTGATCATACTTTTATCTTTCAATAAAAACACAAAGAGTATTTATTTAATGGAAAGTCAAAGCATGACGTCTGGGGAGTGAAATCTTTAGTAGCAATGAAAGCAAACTGTGGTCTTTTTTTACGTCGTTTTATATCTTGCCATACTCGTCTGCGCGATTTGAACGATTTTTATGCACGAAGATCAAACTTAGCCTTCTTCATTTTTAAACAATCGGTCATCGTGATTCAAGGTACTTGAACTTTGGCACACACCCTAAATCGTTTATACACATCATTGACAATTTGCACTATTTTTATGTTATTTACCCCGCTATTAAAGGTAATTTGTACGTCTGAAACATAAGTACCAATAATGAGTAATGTCGGCCCGGTAGCAAACAATAAGAAAATGAAAATAGATTCTCTGGAAATATCAATTTAAAAGATATAGAGAATACATGGTTGGTGCCGAGATGGAGAAGGTTTATCCGGTGAGGCTTAGAAAACTAAAATGGACACCAACCATGTATTCGACTTATTCAGTTTCTTCAACAAAATATCCGTTCCTGCAACAAAATATGTCTCAAAACTCTATTTACTTGGATTTAAAACACACGTTATCTTTGACAGCCTCATAACCGCTCAGCAACATGAAGCGACAATGAAATAGTCCCATACAATCGTCATGATGTTTGGATTAAAAAAAACACAATAAAATACATTGAGAATTTAAACATCAACATTGTCTCATTTTATAAATAAAAAATCACAATAATTTACAAGGAGCGGACTTCAGCGCGTAATAATACATAGTGACGAAAATAAAGCATACCACGTGACCGACTGACAAAATGTAGCCAAGTTTATCCTGTTACTGCTTTACAAGGTCTTAAAATGATTTCGGAGCCGGATAAATTCTATTCGTTTACACGGATTTCATATCCAAATATCACTTATCTCAACAAATAGCGAATTAAAGTACAGTATGACTAAATCAGTTCACCGTCTCTTTATTGCGTCACCATAAGATTATTCCACAATAACATAAATACGTATATGTAATTATGATTAACTGCTCTATCAATTATCAAACAAATACATATCATGACATGTTGGCAAACACAAAATCAAATATGGAGTTTATGCACGATTACATTTTAACCTTATTTTGCATACAACAGTATTCGATATTTGCTTACATTACTATTAATGTTAGTAGCGAAATCATGTTTCCGTAAATAGTGTGCAACCTCTGTAAAAAATGTTTGAATTGTATTCATTCAAGTTTATGAACATTTTCAATATCTTCTGCATTACTATAAGTTCACCGACAAGCGCAATGTAAATTTCACTGAAGTTTCCCTTATTGTTTAGAATATGCATAATTTGTCAACAAGTCTATACTGGTCCCAAAATTGTAAAACTCCAGAAATATCCCTGACATCAAATTCCAATTTTTTAATCAATTACATGTATTTAGAATGATAATATCAAATATTGAAATACAAATAATGTAGAATAAACAATTTTACTTCATGATAAACTATACTGCTAAAACGTATAATATTTGAACTCGCAGACCAAGTTTTACAACCTCGGAGACTGACCTTACCTTTTTTCTTTGATATCCAAGCAATGAAATAAAAACAAATATCTTAAATGTTTTCAACACATTCACAGCCTTAAACTATTCGATGTTGTGCAGTAAGTGACTGTGAGTGGTCGACTACAAACAATTTATAATATAGTATAATGGAGAATAAGGAAGTTTTAAATATTACTGAAGCTGATTGAGTAACAAAATGAGGAAAACTTTAGAAACATACTTCTTACATGTCATTAATTTAATCATGTTTCTTTAAGTACCAAAACTTCATCTACCAATGTTCAAGGAAATTCAACAAATATCAAGTGGCTTTCAGAACCGGACCAAATGCATGACGAACTTTTAAACACATTCCCGGCTTATATATATTACATGCTTAAAGTATATTTTGTTTAATATTTAATGGCCCGTTCGACAGCTATGGTCATTTCAAATCCCCCTCGGAGAGAAGATGGGGATAAAATACTGCAAAACTAAAACATTTATATCTCTAACATTATCGTATAGTTTTTCCTGGTTCTTTATCATGCCCGGTGTAGAGCACCGATACACGCCTCAACCCTTTTCCTGTATTTTCTGGGAATAGCACTGGGCTCGATAGTTGGGATGGGGACATTGAAAAGCGTCCCTTAAATATGGAAAGGTGGAACCGGGCTTTGAACCTACAACCTTTAGTGCTCCAGCGCGCTATCACCTATCTACCCTTGGTTGCATGGTTAATACAATACTGATAAAACTGGTTCTATGACGAGAATAACAACAAGTAGACAAATGTTAAATAATTAAGGTTTAATAATGTTATGATCTTCACAAAGTATGATGTTATGAAGTATGATGGTTGATCTAAAAAGATGAATTGTATTTCCCATGCAAAGCTTTGGAAAGTTATATTGCATTAACATCGCCTACTGATTCATTAATAGAAAATAATGTTTACTCGATGGATTTAATTCTCTATAGATCGTGATTATGAATCTTGAAATATACAAATTCACATACAAATAGTTATTATTGTTTAATTTTATATGACGGGAGACAACTGTTAAATTCTAAATAATTTAAGACGACATTATTTTGAAGAGTTACTTGCCCTATTGAAAAGTCGGTTTATTTTGAATCACAAGGATAGAAATAAAGGGAAAATGTTTCTAAGTTAACATATTTGTTAGCTTTTTGTGTCCTGGATTTAATCAACGTGTTCATGACTACGCGTCTCATTAAAGCTATACAAAGTGCTTTATCCACGCTCATTAGGTGCAGGAGATGGCCCTGTCGGATAAACTTATCTACATGTATCTCCAGTCAGTGCATCACGTGATTAAAATATTCGCACGCCAAGATACGCTTTCTCACCCACCGGATAAACCTTCTCCATTTCCGGCACCAACCATGTATTCTCTATTAAATTTCATTTTATTCAACACATGCGGCCCACTGAGTGGTTTCTTATAATGTCTTCAAACTGACTTGTCGTAGCCTCTAGACGGACGATTACAGTCGAATTATAGTTTGAAATAGACGTGAATGATTTATAGATTTATACAGGTTTCTCATCGGAAGTAGACGAATATAGCCAATTTATTACCGTCAACAGACGAATATAGCCGATTTATTACCGTCAACAGACGAATATAGCCGTTTTATTACCGACAACAGACGAATATAGCCGATTTATTACCGTCAACAGACGAATATAGCCGATTTATTACCGACAACAGACGAATAAAGTCGATTTATTACCGACAACAGACGAATATAGCCGATTTATAACCGACAACAGACGAATATAGCCGATTTATTCATCATATATCCATAGTAAAGTATTAACAAATCATCATATATCCATAGTAAATTATTAACAAATCATCATATATCCATAGTAAATTATTGACAAATCATCATATATCCATAGTAAAGTATTAACAAATCATCATATATCCATAGTAAATTATTGACAAATCATCATATATCCATAGTAAATTATTAACAAATCATCATATCCATAGTAAATTATTAACAAATCATCATATATCCATAGTAAATTATTGACAAATCATCATATATCCATAGTAAATTATTAACAAATCATCATATATCCATAGTAAAGTATTAACAAATCATCATATATCCATAGTAAAGTATTAACAAATCATCATATATCCATAGTAAAGTATTAACAAATCATCATATATCCATAGTAAATTATTAACAAATCATCATATATCCATAGTAAATTATTGACAAATCATCATATATCCATAGTAAATTATTAACAAATCATCATATCCATAGTAAATTATTGACAAATCATCATATATCCATAGTAAATTATTGACAAATCATCATATATCCATAGTAAATTATTAACAAATCATCATATCCATAGTAAAGTATTAACAAATCATCATATATCCATAGTAAAGTATTAACAAATCATCATATATCCATAGTAAATTATTGACAAATCATCATATATCCATAGTAAATTATTAACAAATCATCATATATCCATAGTAAAGTATTGACAAATCATCATATATCCATAGTAAATTATTAACAAATCATCATATATCCATAGTAAAGTATTAACAAATCATCATATATCCATAGTAAAGTATTAACAAATCATCATATATCCATAGTAAAGTATTAACAAATCATCATATATCCATAGTAAAGTATTAACAAATCATCATATATCCATAGTAAAGTATTAACAAATCATCATATATCCATAGTAAATTATTGACAAATCATCATATATCCATAGTAAATTATTGACAAATCATCATATATCCATAGTAAATTATTAACAAATCATCATATATCCATAGTAAATTATTGACAAATCATCATATATCCATAGTAAATTATTGACAAATCATCATATATCCATAGTAAATTATTAACAAATCATCATATATCCATAGTAAATTATTGACAAATCATCATATATCCATAGTAAATTATTAACAAATCATCATATATCCATAGTAAATTATTAACAAATCATCATATATCCATAGTAAATTATTGACAAATCATCATATATCCATAGTAAATTATTGACAAATCATCATATATCCATAGTAAATTATTAACAAATCATCATATATCCATAGTAAAGTATTAACAAATCATCATATATCCATAGTAAATTATTGACAAATCATCATATATCCATAGTAAAGTATTAACAAATCATCATATATCCATAGTAAATTATTGACAAATCATCATATATCCATAGTAAAGTATTAACAAATCATCATATCCATAGTAAAGTATTAACAAATCATCATATATCCATAGTAAAGTATTAACAAATCATCATATATCCATAGTAAAGTATTGACAAATCATCATATATCCATAGTAAATTATTGACAAATCATCATATATCCATAGTAAAGTATTAACAAATCATCATATCCATAGTAAAGTATTAACAAATCATCATATATCCATAGTAAAGTATTAACAAATCATCATATATCCATAGTAAATTATTGACAAATCATCATATATCCATAGTAAATTATTAACAAATCATCATATATCCATAGTAAATTATTGACAAATCATCATATATCCATAGTAAAGTATTAACAAATCATCATATATCCATAGTAAAGTATTAACAAATCATCATATATCCATAGTAAATTATTGACAAATCATCATATATCCATAGTAAAGTATTAACAAATCATCATATATCCATAGTAAATTATTAACAAATCATCATATATCCATAGTAAAGTATTGACAAATCATCATATATCCATAGTAAAGTATTAACAAATCATCATATATCCATAGTAAAGTATTAACAAATCATCATATATCCATAGTAAAGTATTAACAAATCATCATATATCCATAGTAAAGTATTAACAAATCATCATATATCCATAGTAAAGTATTAACAAATCATCATATATCCATAGTAAAGTATTAACAAATCATCATATATCCATAGTAAAGTATTAACAAATCATCATATATCCATTATAAAGTATTAACAAATCATCATATATCCATTATAAAGTATTAACAAATCATCATATATCCATAGTAAAGTATTACTCCCGTGAACCAGAGTCATGGTGTATTGGATATGGTGACATTACTTACATGCCATTACATCACGTACTTCTTTAAATTATTGTCAATAATACTTTATTGGTTGTAATATGTTTGTTCTTGTTACATGCATGCAGTTATATGTTGTTAAGAACCTTTTGGTAGTTCAAAAGAGAAAAATGCATTAAATTTTCTTCTCTGATGTGTTCTCCAACAATCTATTTCAATTCCCTATTCAGGTTTATATGATATGCATTCATTTTGAATTCAATGAGACCACATTATTGTTTATATCATAACTGTTGTATCTATGTGCAGGCAGTATACATCATTTCCACCTTATACTATCATACAATTACTCAACAACTACAGTAAGTGAGGAAAATGCCAAATGTCCATCTGAGGTAATTACGTTATTTTCACGGGACAATTTTGGTTTTAAAAAATGATGGCCTAAATTACGCAATTTAAATGTCCTACTGCAAATACAGTCCTTCAGATTAACACACCTTAAGCTTTATCCAAAATGATGTGCTACACTAAAGACAGTCCTTCAGAATCACATACTTTAAGCTTTACCCAAAATGATGTCTTACAACAACTGAAATGCGCCGCAAAAGGCCATAGATTGGTTAACATTAGGGAGGATAATATAAAAAAAGATTTAATTACCAACACAGTGACAACAATATATTACCTACATAGTGACTGTAAAATACTAACATAGTATCAATATGTTACTAAAACAGCAGCTATAAGGAATAAATGTTACTGAAAATGGACGAGTCATAAAATCATGAAACTTAGATACATACATCATACATTTCATAGATTTAATCCTGTTTGTTTAAGAAGGAAGGCTTCATCGAGAATTCAACTGTAAATGCATTTGATACTTTTGTTACCTGGTAAAAAATACTGATAGAACAGGTATTTGAAACATTTGAAAAATAATTATCAAGTTCGAAAAGGAAGACTTGACATTCTAATATATATAGTGCTATGTAACACAAAAACTGGCCTAATACAGTATTGTAAGTAATATTATATAGTGCTATGTAACACAAAAACTGGCCTAATACAGTATTGTAAGTAAAATTATATAGTGCTATGTAACACAAAAACTGGCCTAATACAGTATTGTAAGTAATATATATAGTGCTATGTAACACAAAAACTGGCCTAATACAGTATTGTAAGTAATATTATATAGTGCTATGTAACACAAACACTGGCCTAATACAGTATTGTAAGTAATATTATATAGTGCTATGTAACACAAAAACTGGCCTAATACAGTATTGTAAGTAATATTATATAGTGCTATGTAACACAAAAACTGGCCTAATACAGTATTGTAAGTAATATATATAGTGCTATGTAACACAAAAACTGGCCTAATACAGTATTGTAAGTAATATATATAGTGCTATGTAACACAAAAACTGGCCTAATACAGTATTGTAAGTAATGTTATATAGTGCTATGTAACACAAAAACTGGCCTAATACAGTATTGTAAGTAATATATATAGTGCTATGTAACACAAAAACTGGCCTAATACAGTATTGTAAGTGATATATATAGTGCTATGTAACACAAAAACTGGCCTAATACAGTATTGTAAGTAATATATATAGTGCTATGTAACACAAAAACTGGCCTAATACAGTATTGTAAGTAATATATATAGTGCTATGTAACACAAAAACTGGCCTAATACAGTACTGTAAGTAATATATATAGTGCTATGTAACACAAAAACTGGCCTAATACAGTATTGTAAGTAATATATATAGTGCTATGTAACACAAAAACTGGCCTAAAACAGTATTGTAAGTAATATTATATAGTGCTATGTAACACAAAAACTGGCCTAATACAGTATTGTAAGTAATATTATATAGTGCTATGTAACACAAAAACTGGCCTAATACAGTATTGTAAGTAATATTATATAGTGCTATGTAACACAAAAACTGGCCTAATACAGTACTGTAAGTAATATTATATAGTGCTATGTAACACAAAAACTGGCCTAATACAGTATTGTAAGTAATATATATAGTGCTATGTAACACAAAAACTGGCCTAAAACAGTATTGTAAGTAATATTATATAGTGCTATGTAACACAAAAACTGGCCTAATACAGTATTGTAAGTAATATTTGTAGTGATATGTGTCACCAAAAACTGGCCTGTCGTTTACTAAGCTGGAATACATTGTCTTCATGTTAAAACTATGTATGTTGAAATCCATCTTCGCAAAATAATCATGTCACCGTGGACATTTAAATACAAATAAGGGTACAGTGAAATATATGACTTACTTGTTGAAAATAATACTATCATAAGAAGGGAGATACTTGTTTAATTATAATCTGTTTTAGTTTCCATTATTTTGAAGAGTTAATTGCCTTGATTACTTGATCGCTTATACTGTTTGGATAAAAATAATTAAATGTTTTATATTTTGTTAAATTAAACTGGAACATGGTGTGGTGTTTGTATGACTATAAATGAAAGAGTCCTGTAGCCTACCTGTATTGATCGATCTGTAGGGCTATCGCCGTGGTGAGGTCAAGGTGATGAAAATATTCTATATTCTTTATTTTTAGGTCTAATTCGACAGGATATATTGTTTCTGTAGTACCTTTCGGTCGCGGGTTCGAGCCCAGCTACCGTTCATGGTTCTTTATTTGAGAAAGTAGTCAGTTACGAAGGATTGGAGTCTAGTAATGGTTCATCTCAGGAACGAGATTTAGGTGAACTGTCCGCCTCATATGACTCTGACTGTCGAAGGGGGGGGGGGGGTAAACTGAAACAAACAAACAAACGCAATTTAAAGGTTTCTGTGAAATGTACGACGAATATAAATTTATTGCATTGTGATTTACTGCAACTTCTCATTGTTTCTGTTCAGCTTCTTGATATTTCACAATATCTGCTACATGAATATAACCTAGTAAGATCCCATCTATGTACATATTGGATAATTCATTACATGTTATAGTATACATTGTACAGAGCAGTGAATACGTACGAGCTTACTTTATTAATGATTTGATAATGACATAAAATAGACTAAAGCATTATGTCTGAAGAGTACTATGCTGTGTAATACTGTACAGAATCCAGCTACATACATAATATATATATATAATTATTATATTGATGTACGTACTAACCTGCATTTAGAATTCACTGCTGAACATCAGTATATCCATTGTTGACATTGATTATTTTAAAAACAAATAAGCTTCTATTCTGAATGTAATATTCTACCCAAACAATTTGTTAAACCATCATACATTTTCTAACTTCTACACATCTCCAAAATTGATTTTAAACTGAATGGTTTGCACTATTTAAATGTGAACATCACCAACTACTTTCTTTCGTGTAACATTACCTCTGAGAACAAATGCTGGTCTATTCATCAATGATACGGTTGCCTTGCACTGGTTAGGTCTATTTTTATTATTTCTTTTTCATATATTTTTCGATCAGCTGACTGTATTTACCATATTTTGAAAACTCTTTTCGTCTTACTGCAATTTAAAAGTAGATGTATAATTGGATTGTCTCCCCTTAGCTTACCAATTCAATGTAAAGCAGACGATATATCAATGTACAGCAGACAATCAATGGGGCTAGTTTTTACTACTAATCCGCTTTTGAGTTATTGAAATAAATTTGACCTGTAATAACCGACAAGGGATTAAACAGTAGCTGTTCTGATGACAACAATTTTCTCAATTTTGATAAGAAATAACAAATATTTAGGTCGTCACTTTTTGCATTCAGTTAACAGTTATAAATGAAACATCACGTGACCTTGAGAATAAGAAATAAGCAAAAGAACCATCAAAGTGTTACTGCCTAGAGAAAAATGACAAAACTATTTTTGGGGCGGAGTCGGTGAGGTTTTGGCGTTAACAGTAAGGGGTACATTAGTACATATGAATATGTACATATATACTTGATTTTTCTTCTTACTCTTCTTTATTCTCCAAATTTAATGAACTTACTTTCATGTTTACTTCTATGTGCGTTAGGAAGAAAATGCTGTAACATCGACGGAGTATGTGCAATCGGTTGGTTCACACGTTAAATAGCAATTCAGGGATTTTATAATGATAAGAAAGCAGAACAATATTGATCGTGTAGTTTCAACAGTGTAAATAACATCAAATAACGCAATTTATGTTTCACATTTCAACGCTGTTTTCCCTTTACATTTATTTGTTATTTCGGACGACTGTTTGATACATGATAAGTGAGTTATGCAATGACTGACAGTGTGCGCACGTACATGTATACTATATAAGTTAAATGGATACAATCCAAGTACTCACTAAACTAGTTCACATAACATTTTACAATGCTAGGTCAACATAAACGAGAACCAGATTAGGCATAGAATGTTATCCTTAAACATGAATGAATACGTCCCGATTGTTCAATTAAAAAATATAAAGTACAACCTCTCCAGAGCAGCCCTCTGTAGAGCAACAACCTCTCCATTACAACACCTTAAAACTTTTCCTAAGCTGATATTTACTATAACTTTAACCTCTGTAGAGCAACAACCTCCCGCAGGGTGTTGCTCTACAGAGGTTGTACTGTATCTTTATTGTCATTTGTCGAACTTCAATCAAAAATACGTCATCAGTCGAACTTTTGACATTTAGACGTCATAAGTCGATCTTTTGTCAGCAAGGCGTCATCAGTCGAAGTCAATCTATCATAAGACGTCATCAGCCAATTATCACCAATCAATAGGTCATCAGCCGAGTTTCATTCATTAAGTCCATCAGCCAAACTCCATCAATCAAGACGTATTCAGCAACGCTCTACCCTTTAAGACGTCACCAGCCGAGTTTCATCCATTAAGACGTCATTAGCTAAACTCCTTCCATCATGACGTCATCATCCAAGCTCTACCCTTTAAGACGTCATCAGCTGAGTATCATCCATTAAGACGTCATCAGCCAAGCTCATCCATTAAGGCGTCATCAGTCAAGCTCCACCCTTTCAAAAGTCATCAGCCAAGCTCATCCATCATGGCGTCATCAGTCAAGCTCCAACCATCATTAGGTTGTCCTAGCTCTACCCAACAAGACGTCATCAGCCAAGCTCACACATTAACACGTCATTAGCTGAACTTTAAATATCAACAGATTGTTTGCGTTTATAGCTACTTTGACATCAGGTGAAAGGATATGTTTATCAAATCATAGGCATTCAGTCTTTATTTGACATCTTTCTTGTTTATATAAGTTAGTAAATTTCATATTTCGTTACATGCATAGTCCATTTTAGAAACAGACTCCGTATGCATTCTACATAAGCCATTATTGTGGTGAAAATATGATAACTCATGTCCTTAAAACATGCTACATATACTTCTGTGATATTCTTGTCATATTTCATTTATCAACACTGCCATGTACGTGATGTTTAAAATTAGAACCTGACATTTAATGCGATATATTCCGTTTGCTTCTCTGTGCCATATTACCAATATCAAGGACCCCAATGAAAATAAGAGTCGTCTGTTTTTTGTTTGTAATCCATGATATTAGTGAGTATTTTATTCTTATTTCAAATGACTGATATTTTGTACTTTAAATTATTGCGCTATATTGTATATGTACGTATGTATTGGTAACTACATGTATTAATGTTAACCATATGTTGTATATAGCTATGTATTAATGTATGTTGTGAAGCATTATAAAAGTATTGTGTTACCTATGTGGATATAATCAAATCTAACTATTCTTCAAAGGGAAGAACTCCTTACAGACCTTAGAAAAATGAAATGTGATAAAATGTGACTTTAAGAAGCTGGTTTTATTCATATGCTAATTTATTTCCTAGATTATTATTATGAAAATATATAAATGTAATATTAAATTAAATGGGAGGGACCATACATGTAAAGTATAGATCCTGCTTAATTAAAGTACATTAATACTACCGGGTACTTGGTTAAAGCCATTGTTGTCAATAAATGCAGCATTTATATTTACTGTTTTACTTGCTCGTGGTTTTGATATTTAACATTGAAAGAATTAAAATTTTCAGTCACCGATATTAAATTATATAAATCTTGAATGTAGCCCTTCACAAGGCTTTTATTTTCAAAGATGATTCGAATGATAGAATGCTAATGATAGAATCAGTGGTTAATACTTCCTTAATAGTAATGATCAGGACCGTTCCGGATGTGTTTGATTTGATTCACTTTTATTAATTGGTGACATAATTTATTTTAATGCGTTTGAAGTTCAAAGCTACCATATAACAGGTTTATCATTTATTTATTTATGACACAATCAATGTTCATGAGTACAACTCAACCAAGCATTTTTGTTTTAGTATAACACTACTCGCATACTAATGAATAATGAAAAATAATTAAATATGTTTTCCTTCAACAGTTCATTCCCATTATAGTTCATGCAATCCGTGAATAAGTAAAATAATTGAATTAATACATAACCCGGTTCCTGCAACGTAACCAATATTACACAGACTGATATCGAAACATACCATGCTATAAGCCTGTGTTTTATAGTAAAATCGAACAGGCCACAACTCTTTTGTCGTATAGTCTTATCAATTGCTCCTATGTTTCCCACGACCCTGTTTTGTGTCAAGTGTCTACATCCGATATTTTTGTTCAACATGTGATTAAACCTCTTCAGAAAGCAAGATAACAAAGTATCGTTCTATCAAATGTCTTATTTATCTGTCAAAGTTTTTATTTTGGATCATTTGCAAATCATGTCGATACAGGACACGCATAGTTTGGAATGAAGTGTCAAATCTTTTGTGTATGTTTAAGTTGTATAATTCGACTGACAAGTGTCATTTTTCTTTGTTTACCGATTAGCAGTCGCGTGTGTAATTAGTACAGGCGTGCAAAACTCTTTGTGTGCTGCAGTAAACATTGTCTTGAATAATTGGGTAGCATCAATAAAGAGCGTAAATACGCAGGTTTAATACGATGGTCACATCTTTTGATCTATTGTTAAAAAGACAAGTATTAAAACACAGTCATTCAATGAAATAGAACAAATTTTATTTTAAATTGCATTGCGCACGTATCAGCTGAACATTTAATTACCATTTTCAGTTCAAATACAAAATTTACCATTGGATCTCTGGAAATGAACATAAAAAGTGTCTTTATTAACTTATGTTGAAATACATTTTTTTATTTTTTTTTATCATTGTTTGTCTGCTTTCGCTGTGTACACATCTTCCAATCACGACACTTCATTTAAATAATGTTTGAATCACCTTCTAAACGTAGTAAGATGGATTTGTTACACATAGTTAAGTATATTTTTAGCTAGGTTGAATACTGTTATAAAATATAACAATTCATAAGTACAGTATGGATAAATTTCGGGCTTACTCAAAAGTTCTCTGAAAACCGGAATTCTCAGAAAACCGAACTCTTAACCAAGATCGGACTTTATTGTTACTTTATACATATATAATGCCATAAGCCTGTATTTTATGGTGAAATCAAACTAGCCAACGTTTTATAGTACCTAGCTGTACAAATAATTCAAGTTGATGAACTTATCAACACACAGTAATAACGATTATGTAATAAGCTTGCAACAAATGCTTGTAGATATATTATAGCATACAGATTGTGCTATCTTTGACCATAAACTATACGACTCGCATTTATCTATAAGCCTGTATTTTATGGTAAAATCAAACTAGCCAAATTATTAGTATCTAGCTGTACAATTAATACAAGTTGATGATCTTATCAACACACAGTAATAACGATTATGTAATAAGCTTGCAACGAATGCTTTTAGATATATTAAAGCATACATATTGTGCTATCTTTGACCATAAACTATACGACTCGCATTTATCTATTGGACTTTTTGGTGTTCTAAATGCCTCTAAGTTAATTGTTGAATTATTTTCCACAGAACATACACCCTCGCGGTATAACTAAAACCTTGACTTTTCATCCACTGATGAATGTAATCTTTTAAAGACTTTCGCGGCAGTTTATTTTCAATGGTCATAATTTACCTTTACACCGGCTAAAATATCGATTTTTTAGACAATAAATAATGGACGTGACGTCATGTAACATTTGACGTTATATTTAGTGGCGGTAAATGTATATAAAGCATGTATTAATGGGTAAGGTGCACGTACGTAGTTAATTGTGTTTTGTACAATTTTGTGTTATTGCTTTTTAGATCTTTTTGTTTAAATTGTTGAAATACTCTACTAATTTTCTGTTTTTAAGATTGTTCCAACTCTGGAGTTTATAAAAAGTGATAATGTATAGACATACATGAATATTATTGTTTATCATAATTGCCCCCCCCCCCACTGATAAGAGTGAGGATAATTACAAAATTAATAGGGTGATCTATGAATTTTTCTAATTTTGAATGGAGACTATCGACTTATAAAGTTTTATCAAATTCTATTATGTATAAATGTAGAAAAAAATAAAAATGTATCACACTAAATGGTAATAATGTGGGAAAAATCCCGCCCGGGATTTATCAAAAGAATAAAAAAAGAATAAGTTATCCACGTTTAACTAAAAATGACCTGTTTTTTTAATGCATTCATTATTTTCAACATAAATCATGTACATTTTCTAATTTCAAATCTTCAGTTTCATTTTTTTACAAGAAAATTTGAAGGATATGAATTTATAAAAAAGTGAATTCCTATGACTTAAAATAACATGAAAACGAATATGGTGACCTATCTTTTTTTGAGCATGTAATATTGGAATGCACTAAGTTTGAACAAAATCTATCATGTGGAAAAAATCGTGAAACTGTAGCGAACGTCCTTAACATGTAATCATTTCTCAGCCATTTCAATGCTGTTGTTTTACTGGTTTTTTTTTATTATTTGTTTAAAAATGTCTGGAATATTTTCTTTTATTATGTAATCATTAGTGAAACATTAAATAATTTGTGAAGTGTATAATCTTGTAAAATGTATTAATAAAACATAAATAATTTGTGAAATATTTTACTGGATCAATTGCTAATTTAACTGAAGTTCGGTCGCGGAAGGATATCAGTCCGGAAATTGACCTTTCGACAGGTTCTAATAATCCTTATCTGCCAATCAAATCACTGCATTACCACACATCTTCAGCATCTGATCCGTCCGCCATTATCAAGTCAGTAGGCGGACATTATTTACAGAAAAAGTTGACTCAGAGAAATTATTGCAGAATATTTCAGTACACAGTTTAACTATCTTGTAGTTGAATGGCATGTATTGATGTATGTTCTTGTTTCTCTTATATATATATATGAATATTTGTTAAGTGTATGCATACCCCAAGTATTAATCAGAAATACATGTTTCTTCAGAATTTTACCAATGGGTACTAAGTTCGATCTGATTCAACTGACTTACACGACTTTTCCAGATACATTGATAAATATGTGCCATGTTGTATTTATCCTGAATGGTAGAAATTCCAAAAAAAAATACACTGTCTACGACACGAACATCCCAGGAAAGTTTTATGTTCGACGTCATATCAATGTGGTGATATGAGCAGTGAATAAAAAGAACCTCGGAGAATTTTACTTCAAACAGATCCTACTGTGAGTTAATATGTATGTTAGCTAAAGTCTTCTGTTTAGCGCTTCGTTTCTAAGCGCCCTTATCTCCGAATCTATACATTTTCTTTACAAACAATTGTTTTTTTCTCTGATTCCCTAAAGCAGATTACCTTTTACTTTAAAGTGTACGTCTGTCACAATACATCTTAATATCTGTCTTGTCTTATCATGATCATGTGCCATATTCAATATAAACTCAATTACTCTTCCTTATAGACGTAAGTATGAAATAACATACTATATTAGGTCATAAGATAACAAATTTAATTAAACTATCTCCTAAACAGCCAATAAAACGTAAAAGATGTGTTCCATTCTTAAAGGGACACTATAGTGTGCCTTGATAAGTAAAGCGCAGTTTAATTTATTTCAATTTCAAAAAACTTCAACTGAAGAACAAATCGTCTGGTTGATTATATTGTCGAATTGTGATGTTCTTTTTTATTTACCTTTAGTGCATATTATAATTTTTTATAAAAGACATGTGCAGCGTTTTATCGAGCACAATGTCGACTCAGTGAATTAACCGTATTGATATGGACAGCATTAAAACATGATGCAATTATTCAAATTGAATATAAGATCCAGTAAACTGAAAAAGCTATTTGGTTGGTTACATTGACACATTAAGAATGTTCTTATTCTTATGCAGCGTTTAATCAGTACGTCCTGTGATATTTTATATTCGTACAATGTCATCCTTTTTATCTTATAGTCACGTGGTACTATCTGTTGATCCCGCGTACGATCAATAAATCTAGGGACGTATTTTAATGTGACTTTCACAAACTGTTCCTCAATGTAGAATGATATAAGACCATGTGTTTTAGATACAACAAAGGTATGTATTATTTTTATTTTTGTTTAACAATGTATATAGCTTACCCGTACATTACGGTAACACGTGGATGGGGTTTTGAAGGTCAAGATTGTACATAACAGACGTAGGAAGCGATGTCATCCACATGATATTCTCACATCAATAAAACGTCAATAGTAAAGTGTGGTTGGGCGCATCACGTGAGTTTGTCCAACAGAAATGCCTAGATGACCAGAACGATTTGTTAGAATGCACTTCTTGTTTAATAAATCAATAACATTGTAATTATACAAAGACATGTAATACATGTACTTCCAAAACTGATTAAGAAAAGAACATCGTCAAAATCAAATGTTCGCTATTTTCATGCACCAACCTTTTATTACAAACAAATTGGACTCCAGAATTCCTGAAAACAAATAAATTTCGGAGAAGCGGAAATCAGCACCATTTGACCAAGGGTAAAAACGTTCTGATCAAACAACGATAAATTTCCCAGACTGAATTGTGAATAGAACCAGTATAGTTTACATTCGTAGACGAACTGTGTTGTAAATTTATTTATAGACCCCACAATAAATCAGATTGTTAATGTTGAAATTTATAAGAAATATAATAACAATTTATATAATCAAGCAGAATAAACCTGACTTTTATTTGCAATATATTTAGTTTCCAGTATATCAGCATAATGTACATTTAAGAACAAACTAGATGTGCAAAAACAAGTAAACACTATTGGGAGATACAGGTAAACAATATTAGTAGATTAAGATAAACAAGAGGTGAGATTCAACCGAGTCGATTCGACAACATGACCCCATTGTCACTTGTCATACATATTGTCGAGCACAATGTCGACTCAGTGAATTAACCGCATTGGTATGGACAGCATTAAAACATGAAACAATTTTAATTTATTCCAGCTGAATATCATATCCAGTAAACTGAATAATCAATATGGTTGATTACATTGACACATTCTTAATATGTTCTTATTTACTTCACTGTTGTGCGAATGAATTTATAACAGTGATATGAGCAGCGTTTATCTATACGTCCAAGTGTTTTGCACGTTGATAAGCTTGTTATCTAATTTTTTTGGAGGTCATATTCGATCATTAAAGTCCCCTTAACTTTTGAAAAATATGAACAAAATCAAATGCTATTATTACCTCGAGATAATAATGACCGAAGAAACGAGCCCTTTTTGCTTTTAAAAACACTCATTTCGCTGTGAGTTTTGCTTTTCAAAACTATAAAAATATAGAGCGCATGACGTCACTTTACGTCCTCTGATATAGGACAAACAGAAACTATTAACTGATAAAGTTATAAGCTTATGGGACTTTAAGTCTAGGGACTTACTTTAAGGTGACGTAATATTTAGTTATTCAACCAAATCACAAGAAAATAAACTTTTTTTTAGACCGGTACATGCAATGTAATACGAATAAGATAAGCATGGAGTAAGTCGCAGCTTTGGCTTAAAGTTGACGGGAATTTAAAAGCAAAATCTAAGTTGTTTTATAAAACATGTGATTCCATATTTTTTTTATAAAACCTACCGAAATAGGGTGAATGTAGTGGTAAATGGCTGTGTTTAACATGACACGTAAATTTGTTACAAATATAGGTTTTCAATAATCGTTTTTAAATTCACTTATGCAAATTCATTCATGATAAATAAAGCTAAATTAAAAGAGAATCAATACAATAGTCCGCATTTTATATAACCCTAATCTATATGTGAGTAAAACGCGACGTTTTTGCTGAACTGCAATCGTTAGAGATTATTCAGATACACGATTATTTCAAACATCGGTCACTCAGATTGCCTCTTCGCAATAAGAGACAGCTGTCATGAACACTGAACTTTGTATTAACCGTTTTGTTCTAAAGTAAAAAGCTCTTCATTAATTTTTAACAAGTCGGAGTGCGTAAACAAATAGAGAAAAATGAGTCAATAATGCAGAAATCACAAATGTACCTAACATATTAAAATGACAAGGTAAAACATTTTATTAATGATATGAAGCTAAATATGGTGTTATGTATTAATGCAAAAATTGAAACAATAATTATTGGTTGAGGTCAGAAGAATGACTATTTTTGTGTATGCTTTTTAAAGGATTATAAATATTAATCTCGTGACTCAAATGAGTAGTCACGACAACATGACCTTATTATCATTAGTCATTATATGGACAATAATAAAACATAAAGCAATCTTAATTTATTCCAATTAATTATCATATACAGTAAAATTAATAAGCAATCTGATTGAATACATTGTCAAATTTAGAATGCTCTTAATTACTTCACTTTCGTGCAAATAAACTCATAACAGTAACATGAGCAGGGTTTATCAGTGCGTCCTAGTCATGCTTATTATCTAATAATCACGTGATATAATTTGGTTGATGTCATATTCGATCAATTGAACATGAAACCAGTTAAATAAGCATAGAGTAAGTCTCAGCTCTGACGGAAATCGTTTCCCCACATGTTTATGGTTGTGTCTAGGGTGGGTGCTCTCTTTAAGATGGTAGTATTTTCAAACCCCGGTTATTCAGATTGCCGCGTAGTAATAAGGGACAGCTGTCACGAACACTGAACTTTGTATCAATCAATGCAGAAATCACAAATATACTTAACATCTAAAACAAGTATAATATGGTAAAAACCAAAGATACGTTATTAAAGCAATGATGACACAGTGTGTATCTTCAAGTGCGTGATCACCTTATGATATAATTGATACATGGAAGGGTAATACCATGATGTAGGAAATAAAAGAATGACTACTTGTTAAGCCATTGTTGAAACTTACCGTATTATATTGTTGAGATTGTATGAATCGTTTATCAGGGAAACGTGACAACAAATAATGTACTCAAGATAAAATAGTTCCAGGGTATTTTATAATTGTCTACATACGTCTACTGATACGATTTTTGTAAGTCGGTTATGTATTTGCTTATTTGACAGCTCATTATATTAACGCTTGAACGTCTGGAAAAAACATCGAAGTGAAATGCGTATAACAATTTTATTGAGTAAATGACGATCTATTTTAAATACAATAATCTAAGTACACCACATTTGATAGTTCGATTGTGTAACATTGTTACGATAGCTAAATCGGTAACGTGATTGGTCTAATAAGGTTTCATAAAACAGTATAATAAAAATAGCAAGTTTTAAATACTGAGTCTCTGAATAGTTGTTTACCATAAATGTTAGACATACAACATTAATCATACATGGAACTACATAAATACATTCGCAAAGTTATAACCCCTCAATTTTTGGGGGAATTTGTTATGTTACATTACAACCTCTGTAGAGCAAAATGAACAGACGACAGAAAGCAAATGGAAAATATATCAATGTTGCTGTTTGAAAGTCGGCTTTGGATGTACGCGAATGTCACCGTGATTCTTTGCGATCAAAATTTCGTTCTGATAACATCATTAATCGCGGAGACTCTGCATTTAAAATCGAAAATAAAACCGCCCCTACGGGTGATAAAACGCTGATTTCAATCGCGGGGGGGGGGGGGCAATTTGTGGACGAATCACATGAACCGTAAAGTACATAAATATTCATTTCGATATAGACCAGTTAGAAATATAATGCAGTTTTAATTTATTTCAATTTTATTAAATAAAGATCTCTTCAATGATACGAATAGTCGGGGTTTATTACATTGTCAGATTGGGGTGTTCTTTTTTTATTGACTTTTAGTGCTTATGAATGTATAAATGTAAATAACATAGCGTTGTATCTGTACGTCCTAGTTAATTTTATATTTGTACAATGCCATGCTTCTTATACTCACATTTCTTTAGCTCGCATTCGATCAATAAATCTAGGGACGTATTTAAAGGTAAATTTCGGAAACTGTTCTCAAACGTAGAAAGCTAAAGAGAAGCTTTCAGAAAATAATAACCAGTGTTCCCACAGACTTTTCTATTTGTACCCCCACTGTCAAAATTTGGGGGTACAAGATAAATGCTAAGGATGGACAACTTTCACTGTCTTTGGCGCTAAGCCGTCCATATTCGTAAGTACAAGATATACAAATATAGTGTAATCTGTATCTTTGTTATTCATTGACTGATTTTAAACATATATTGTAGGTTGTGCAACTCAGTAGTCGAATATAAGTTATTTTGGTTTGAGATAACCTTTAGCAAAATATTTTGCAATTTTCAGATTGAAAAGCATTGTATGTCCTATATACGCTGAGGAAATAAGTAAATTAGACATATCGTACGAGGGATGCGCGATATGAGATGTGTAATGTACTATAACACCAGAACAATATGCACAATTTCACCAATATTGATACGCCTGGGTAGCTCTATTCAAAACCTTTACAATGTTACAGTACAACGTATCCAAAGCAACACCCTTTGGGAGTAGCACAATTATGTTGTTGTTGAGAGGGTGTTCTCTAGAGAGGTTACATTAATATTTACAACGTTCAGTGGGGAAAATATAACTGTCGTTGTAGGGAGGGTGTTACTCAAGAGAGGTCCGCTCTTGAGAGGTTATTTTGTATATGCATGAATATCAAGTTCAAGAGAATTTTCAAAATCGTCATTTCCAGAAAGCCATTCGTTGACCAGTGTTGAAATAATGGTTGGAAAGCGTGTTGAGAATTTTAAGGAAATTAGAGCTTCATAGATAACTCGGTCATCCATTGAGTTTTACTGAGTTGGGGGAAGTTTATGGTCCCTAAATGTATCTTTTGTGACATTCGTGGAAAAAGTTTTGTTACTGGCACGGAGTCATTTAAAAATTCTGTTAAATCAAGTTTCCCGAGGCCTGCAATAGGTTTAACTAATGTCTCCGAAGTCAGGGAGTGATTAAAGGGGATATTAAAAGTTGATAAAGCTGTTGACATTTCACTATCCATTGGCAGTTGGTCAAAAAGGGCACACGTACAAATACCGAAACAGTTGCCCAAAAAGTTTCCATATTTCATTATAGACAGTTTTCAAACATTGATACTGGTGATGAAACTAAACAATATATGGCTTATCAAACACAATAAACGGCCTGTAGCTGTCAAAAGGGCAAACCATCTATTCCATATTCTTCTCATGTGACAGTATAGCCAAACAAGTTTCTGTGCCTTAGGGCATGTGTCGTGATGTTGTACTTACAAAGCTCAAGATATAGTATCAATAACGTCGTCCTGTGACTGGATTTCAACATGTTTACCTACTGCATGAAAATGCTCCAGCACATCCATCTGACAATGTTTGTCTGTTTATCTGAGGTACACACAAATCAGATTATCTGGGAATCAGCGATCCGTGACGCATTTCAGAAATGTATTCAAAGACTGAAGTTATGTATATGTATTTCCATCGTCGGATACCCACGGTCGTTGCCTCCGCTTGCTACGTACATCTCCCGTGGGATTTTTTCTTTACCGATTCGCCGTTTTCATAGAATAGAACAGAATATACATTAAACAATAGAAACGACGCTTACATTTTCGATACTCTCCGGCGTGGAGACGCAAATTAAAATCTAAAAGCTGCCAAAACGTTTAAAGTTGGGACACACTACAACGAAAGCAAGGTTCTCGGAAAGCACGTGCAGATTAGAAGGAAAGTCGGGACCCACGCTTATTTTCGTCACTATCGTCAATCGAAAAGATGGCAAGTTCACTACCTTGGAGTATTTCATACACACAATAAGGGAAAAGATAAGGGAAAGATTTTTCTTTCGACAGATTTGCATTGTTTGATGGGTGAAATTGCAAAAGAAAGTCTGTAAACGTATAAAAATCACGGAATAGAGTGCCTGCGCTCACGAGAAAATGTTCGTTCTGTTTGTTTACAATTAAAAGTAAAGTTTTACGTGAAACGAAAATAGTTTTAGTACGAGCGATCTGATTGGCTGTTAGGCGCATTACAAGATTGTACTGCAATCAGAATACGATTTTAGTTATTTATGAAAACGGCGAATCGGTAAAGAAAAATCGCACGGGAGATGTACATATATCAAATCATCACAATGACTGTGTATACATATATTAAATCATGACTCTGACTGTTTTACTTATATTAAGGACGTTCGCTACAGGTTCATGATTTTTTTCCGCATAATAGATTTTGTTCAAACTTGTATATCAGAAGAACATGATATTACATGCACAAAAATGAAATAAAAATGATAGGTCGCCATGTTCGTTTTCATTTTATTTTAACTTATAATAAGTAAACCGTATGCATTCACTATTTTTATAAATTTATATATTTATCAAACTTTCTTGTAAAAAATGCTTGAAATTGGAAAATATGCATGATATATGTTGGAAATATTGCATATCTTAAAAAAATCAGATCATTTTCAGTTAAAAATGGATGACTTACTTATTTTATTTTACTTTTTATAAATTTCGGGTCGGCTCTTTCCTACTTTTTTGCCAGTAATTGTGATTCATTTTTCATTTTTTCTACATTTCTGCATAATAGAAATTGTTTAAACTTTATAATTAGATAGTCATATATATTCGACATTCAAAATAAGAAAAATATTCATAGGTCACCATATTAGTTTTGGAATCCTGACCTGACTCTTATCGTGGGGGGGGGGGCAATTGTGATAAACGATAATAATTATTCAATTACAAATGTATGTCTGTTGTCTTCCTTGCCTAAACTATTACGATTTTTCATATTAGAAGTTTGTTATATATCATAATTCTATAGGAAATATTAGTATTTTACATCCGTATATTACTGCATTTCGTACAGACGCATTAATTAATTTGTACATAAATACACGTCTTATATAAATTTTCCGCCATTTAACGTAACGTCAATTGTATCACGTCACGTCCGTCCGTTGGTTATAACTTTTAAGTATTCAACAAAACATTTGACATTTCTATACGTGTTGTTGTTGATACAAATGTTTTTTGAAAATCAGCATAACAGTGTTTACGACGTTTATTTTCGACCGAAATAGTTTGCAGTTAATTTGCGATGTCGTGAAAATCGCTATTTTAGCCGGTGTATAGGTAAATTATGACCAGTGAAATTAAACTGCCGCGAACGTCTTTAAATTATAACACTATATTAGATTATAACAGTGTCTATCTATACTTATATTAAATCATGACAATAAATGTCTATATTTATATTAAAATGTAAAACTGGGGCCGTATTTATAAGCTTCTTAACGTAGGATTTTCTTAAATTTTGACTAAAATACCTGAAATCTGTTCGTTTTGCTCTTAGATTTGAGAAGTATCTTAAGTCTTATATGTAAATGATCCTAGTTTTATTTTTAACTTAAACATCGACTTATTTTAAGATAGCCAAAATGTATCATAAATGTTTTAAGAAATGTCTTACAGTAAGCTTTTACTAGCTAATGTTAGAGAGGGACTATATTCTATATTGCACTTTACTAATAAGTCCTTATATTTATTGTTTATCTCCAATGTTTCGAAGAAATCAATCTTGTTAGGACTGATTCTACTGCAGTTATTCATATCCAAGTTTCAAATTTAAATATTTACTTTTGAATTCTAATAATAAATACCATTTAAATTTGTAAATAACATACATCATTCCATCTTATTTATTACTTTTGTTTCTTTTACAACAAGTACTTTGACTTACATTTTGGCTTGGATAAATGGCGCACACTACAGGGATCCTTTCAAGGCAATGAATATGCATGGTTAGATGTTAACATACACTATATCAATACATGCATACCATCTAATTATGTACACACTCACATGCTAAATTTCATCAATATATTTTTTTTGACTTTTCTGTTACCATATCAGCCACAATTTTTAGCACGGAGAAAAAAACAACCAGAGATTTTCTAGTTAAATATAAAATCCGGGTGCATGCCCTCGGATCTCTCTAGAGTGACCCTGTGGCTGGACTTTCTAGAGTGCCCTGCTTAGATTTGTTTCTGGCTATACATGTATATACGACTCATTCCTGTAATTATAACACTGTCATTATCAGCGACATCATTACTCAGTAATATGATAGAAAATGCGTGAACTTTAACACATATGTTGCTGCATGATAAAGGGAATATAAAGTGCTGTATTAGTTATTTATTTATTTATCTTATATTCTTACAGATGTGCGGGCGCGAGCATGATAGGAATCATTTCTGTTCTATTTTTTAGAAGGAGAACCCCGGAATTCCGTAGCAACGATATCTTCAAATACCAAACGCGTCCATAAATATCACTTATCTTAAGATGAGATTTATTTCCTAGCTTACCTAATTTTGACCGAGTTAAAAAAATAATTAAGATGCTTTATAAATATGGGCACTGGCTGTCTATGCCTATATTAAAGCATGGCAATGACCGTCTATCTGACATCACATCAAAACAATATATCATGTATATAATTGAAGTCCTTTAGGCGACATCTCCATCACATATACTAAGGTTCTTACTCTTGATTGGAAAAACCATCGGATAATTATTTTTATGTTGGCTGACACTAACCGAATCAAATAATAATATCCCAATTAACATGTGACGTATTCACGTTGTTAGTTTAAATGTGTATACTTATACACATTTCTATTGACATGTCGTATAATATACTATAAACAAAATAATATGTAAATATAGACAAATAATCCACGAAAGCCTGGATTTGTTTTATTTTAAACAATTATATTTTATTTGACTTTGCTATAATTTGTCGTCAAAATAAAGCAAATCATGTATCTAAGAACACACGTTTTTACCACTGTTGAAAAATATGCCTTATATGTTTCTACGTTTGGAGATGCATTTAAAAACCCTGAAAAACTGGACTCCTAGAAATTGAGAAATCGGAATTCTCTGAAAATCGGACGATTTTTCAAATGCCATTATTTTCGGAATTAATCGAAAGTTCTCTGAAAACCAGAATTCTCAGAAAATCGAACTTTTTGTCCAGTCAGGAAGGGGTCCGGTTTTCAGTGGTTTTACTGTATATGGAATAAGCTAAATGTGCGGATTTGAAAGAAATATTGAAACACTGCATTTAATGTTCAAACCTAACTTACACGCATTGGTTCATTCTGCTGTTACGAGAGAGCATATTCAAAATATGATAGAAGGCTTAAGGAAACTTTACTTGAATATACCTGAGGTAAAATGATTCGTCTGGGAAAACTTTGAAATGTAATATCTTTATAACGTCTGTATTTACTGCGTTTTTTGTGTTGTTCATGATAAAGGCAAGTATTTAGGTATACAGGAAATATCATATAACGCTGTGTATAACTACGAACTTACCCGGAGAGGAAAAAATACAGACACAATTTTACCCTATGTTAACCATATTTTTTATTCCATATATTCCTGTGAGATAGTTCAATGTTGATTTAAATTTATCGCTCACGATATATATTCCTACCATATTCTTTATTGGTGATTTATATTTATCTTTTCCTATATATTCCTACCTGATTCTTTATTGTTGATTTATATCTATCTCCTCCCTATATATTCCTACTTGATATGTTCAGTCAGTTATATGCTGCTTATCTACATTTCTCTGTGGAAGATGTACACTGTATGAACAAGTCACTTCATAAAAGTTTCTAATGCAATCTTTGAACGTGATTTATCATTTTATTATTTTTATATCATCATCACGCTGAAAATTGTCCATAACGGCTGTTTGGTTCAAGGAAAACCTCACAAGAAAATAGGTCTCCATTTAATAGTGCGAATATACAGATGGATCTGGTATATTTCTTTAATTAAGTGTGTTGGATCTAAATATATTTCAAATCATTGTATTGTAACCACATGGAAAGAGTCATGTATCAAATAAATACATGTTGGTAAAATACATGACATATTCAAATGCGTAGCATTAAATCCGCGGTTAGCCAAGGAAATTGCACGCCTAAGCGTTCCTGTTTTGCATATCCAGTTTCCGTAGAAATAGTTCTATGTTCGGTTTTCGTTCGATCGTTCGGTGATATCTGCTCATGTTTGCATTCGGAATAATCTAACATCGATGTATGTGTTTTGTGCCTTTTTGACATTATCTTGATATTACAGGGCGATTTTTTGTCTAATCGTATTGATTCACACTTTACATGAAATGGCGAAGTAAACATCAATTTAATGTCGGGTAACATGTGGAGGTCGAATGTTTAAACTGCGGACTTACAAATAATGATAATTCGAGTCGCTAAATATTGTAATAGGAGGAGGAAAATAATGTACCCGATGCGGGGCTCGAAGCCGCGACTTCCTGCTTGCAGGTCAGATGCTCTAACAACTGAGCTAATCGGGCTGATGGATATCCCAGCCAATTTATAATATAACATACCACACCGCTACAATATCGGGCTGACTCTCTGCCCTATAGGCCCTGATTTCTTAATTATATAGCTTTGTGTCAGGGTATTTTTTATCTGAGTGAACATGATTGAGTTCGATGCCGTGATATACTTTTGTGTTAAAAATCAGTAGTATTGAAGTTGATATTTACTGTTCACTTCTTTGTGTATTACAAAAGGTTCTTAATGCAATATCCTTAATCTAATGTGCTGTTAACCTTTCGAATTGTTTATTTATTTTGTAGATGCTAAGAGACAAATATTTAAGCGTATGTCCTTCAGGTTCAGACACATATATGCATTATATATAAATGTTAAGTTGGTCCGTTAGTGTTAATGTTACAAATATGTGCATTGGTACGAACCACGTGAATACATTTCTCATTTTTGATTCGTATGGAAAAAAAATCACGCTCTGACTGTACTTCAAGTACTTTTAATTATTATTGATGTGATAGATGGAATGACTTAGGAAGTTATAGATTATGTATATATGATACTTACCAAATTTGGTACCAAGTTTGGCTAATTTGTTGACACAAGTTCATTCGTTGAATAACAACATCATACGTTTTAATAATACAAATAATGAAAACAACTCAAATACCTAGTAAGCATAAATGATGGTAACTGCAATTTATATAAAAGTAATGTCATATAATGCAATTTATCTAAATTTCTCATTATCTATACAATGGTAATGTCATATGATGCATTTTGCCTAAACTTCTCAAAACAATAATGTCATATAATGCATTTTTATCTAAACGTCTCATAATTAAGTAAATAATATAATTATGATGTCTTTTCCTTTTTATAAAATTGTTATATTACGATTTTACACAAAAATGTACTGCGCAAGAAATCAATAGCCGGGGTATAACATATTTTATTAGATTCAGCTTTATCTAGCTTTACAGTACCTACATTAACATAGTTTACATTTAATCATAACAAGGAAAACTTTAGAGGTTTCGAGTTTCAAGTTTATTACGTAATCATAGTTTATAAATATCAGCTGTTAGAATATGGGCTAACTGTACCCTAGGTCCCCCCCTAGCGGGATTTTATGACACATATATCATTGTAAAGCTTAATATATCCCCCATCGAATGTCACTTGTTGGATGAAATATAGGTGCTGATTAAGCCTACAGTATGCGATTGATTATCTCCCCCTGATTTCGAAATATCATGTTTTTATGTTTTTGTATACAAGAGATTATGGAGTCCAAAATTACCAAGTTCTCAACCCACATTGCTTAAGATTATTATATTTTATATCAATATACATATTTGAAAAGGAACAGATAACTCTGAACTAAATATAGCAAGAATTATGACCCTTTTAACTGCAAAAAGAATAAAAACTTAGCCATTATATAGATACAACAAAATATTTTTTCAGTTATTCATGTATATGGGGAAACAATTTGCGGAAAGCACTGGATATACTTATTTAGATAATATCTAAAACAAATGGGCCAATATTGCCCTAGATCGCTAACCTGAGAACAAAGACACTTTAATTAATGACCAGGTAATATAGTTTTCATCTCATATAAGTGACCATAACTCTGCAAGTACCAATTAAAGTTCGCCCATAATTAACCTCATCAAAGACCTTTAGGTCATACACATTCACTGTAAATATGATTAGGATTGGTGAAGAAATGAAGGCGCTAGATATAAACAAGCTAAATGTAGCAAATTTTCTAAGGGCACATAACTCTTGAACTTCTTCTCCGATTTCGCCCATAATCGAACATGGACGAGACATTGAGGCCATATACATTGTGAACAAGTTTGATTACGGTTGGTTAAGAGTTGTGGATGCTAGAGTGTAAACAAACTACTTGTGGCCGGACGCCGGACATTCATCGATCCTAAAAGCTCACCTGATCAATCAGGTGGGCTAACAAAAAAAACAATTTCTTAACATATTTATGATTTTTGGTTACTTTGAATATACATGTTATAATAATGCATCCATAAACTATTTCAAATTACTGAACATATGCTTTGTTATTTGTCGGATGATTCTAGGCTTCGATTTAAAGAACACTATAGCTTGACCTTTTGCCGGAAATAGAAATGTCTTCTGCAAAATATTAACAAAAGTAGGGACAACGATGGACCTCCATACCTCACATTTGAAGTGATTCTCCTAGAAATAATCAATAGTTCAGGAAATTAGAGAATTTCAAAATAACTCAGATTCTGTCATATAATGACAGTTCTGGTCACATATCTGGACTGACAGATATTCAGTCGGACAAAGTCACTCCTGATGCCCCATGAACCATGACAATATTCACTGTACTAGTTGATGCAGGATAATAAATGACCATCATGACAATATTCACTGTACTAGTTGGTGCAGGATAATAAATGACCATCATGACAATATTCACTGTACTAGTTGGTGCAGGATAATAAATGACCATCATGACAATATTCACTGTACTAGTTGGTGCAGGATAATAAATGACCATCATGACAATATTCACTGTACTAGTTGGTGCAGGATAATAAATGACCATCATGACAATATTCACTGTACTAGTTGGTGCAGGATAATAAATGACCATCATGACAATATTCACTGTACTAGTTGGTGCAGGATAATAAATGACCATCATGACAATATTCACTGTACTAGTTGGTGCAGGATAATAAATGACCATCATGACAATATTCACTGTACTAGTTGGTGCAGGATAATAAATGACCATCATGACAATATTCACTGTACTAGTTGGTGCAGGATAATAAATGACCATCATGACAATATTCACTGTACTAGTTGGTGCAGGATAATAAATGATCACCATGACAATATTCACTGCACTAGTTGGTGCAGGATAATAAATGACCATCATGACAATATTCACTGAACTAGTTGGTGCAGGATAATAAATGACCATCATGACAATATTCACTGTACTAGTTGGTGCACGATAATAAATGACCATCATGACAATATTCACTGTACTAGTTGGTGCAGGATAATAAATGATCACCATGACAATATTCACTGCACTAGTTGGTGCAGGATAATAAATGATCACCATGACAATATTCACTGCACTAGTTGGTGCAGGATAATAAATGATCACCATGACAATATTCACTGTACTAGTTGGTGCAGGATAATAAATGATCACCATGACAATATTCACTGCACTAGTTGGTGCAGGATAATAAATGACCATCATGACAATATTCACTGTACTAGTTGGTGCAGGATAATAAATGACCATCATGACAATATTCACTGTACTAGTTGGTGCAGGATAATAAATGACCATCATGACAATATTCACTGCACTAGTTGGTGCAAGATAATAAATGACCATCATCACAATATTCACTGTACTAGTTGGTGCAAGATAATAAATGACCATCATGACAATATTCACTGTACTAGTTGGTGCAAGATAATAAATGACCATCATGACAATATTCACTGCACTAGTTGGTGCAAGATAATAAATGACCATCATGACAATATTCACTGTACTAGTTGGTGCAAGATAATAAATGACCATCATGACAATATTCACTGCACTAGTTGGTGCAAGATAATAAATGACCATCATCACAATATTCACTGTACTAGTTGGTGCAAGATAATAAATGACCATCATGACAATATTCACTGTACTAGTTGGTGCAAGATAATAAATGACCATCATGACAATATTCACTGCACTAGTTGGTGCAAGATAATAAATGACCATCATGACAATATTCACTGTACTAGTTGGTGCAGGATAATAAATGATCATCATGACAATATTCACTGCACTAGTTGGTGCAAGATAATAAATGACCATCATGACAATATTCACTGTACTAGTTGGTGCAGGATAATAAATGATCATCATGACAATATTCACTGTACTAGTTGGTGCAGGATAATAAATGACCATCATGACAATATTCACTGCACTAGTTGGTGCAAGATAATAAATGACCATCATGACAATATTCACTGCACTAGTTTGTGCAGGATAATAAATGATCACCATGACAATATTCACTGTACTAGTTGGTGCAGGATTATAAATGACCATCATCACAATATTCACTGTACTAGTTGGTGCAGGATAATAAATGACCATCATGACAATATTCACTGCACTAGTTGGTTCAAGATAATAAATGACCATCATGACAATATTCACTGAACTAGTTGGTGCAGGATAATAAATGACCATCATGACAATATTCACTGCACTAGTTGGTGCAAGATAATAAATGACCATCATCACAATATTCACTGTACTAGTTGGTTCAGGATAATAAATGACCATCATGACAATATTCACTGTACTAGTTGGTGCACGATAATAAATGACCATCATGACAATATTCACTGTACTAGTTGGTGCAAGATAATAAATGATCATCATGACAATATTCACTGTACTAGTTGGTGCAAGATAATAAATGACCATCATGACAATATTCACTGTACTAGTTGGTGCAGGATAATAAATGATCATCATGACAATATTCACTGTACTAGTTGGTGCAAGATAATAAATGACCATCATGACAATATTCACTGTACTAGTTGGTGCAGGATAATAAATGATCACCATGACAATATTCACTGTACTAGTTGGTGCAGGATAATAAATGACCATCATCACAATATTCACTGTACTAGTTGGTGCAAGATAATAAATGACCATCATGACAATATTCACTGTACTAGTTGGTGCAGGATAATAAATGACCATCATGACAATATTCACTGTACTAGTTGGTGCAGGATAATAAATGATCACCATGACAATATTCACTGTACTAGTTGGTTCAAGATAATAAATGACCATCATGACAATATTCACTGCACTAGTTGGTGCAGGATAATAAATGACCATCATCACAATATTCACTGTATTAGTTGGTTCAAGATAATAAATGACCATCATGACAATATTCACAGCACTAGTTGGTGCAAGATAATAAATGACCATCATGACAATATTCACAGCACTAGTTGGTGCAAGATAATAAATGACCATCATCACAATATTCACTGTACTAGTTGGTGCAGGATAATAAATGACCATCATGACAATATTCACTGCACTAGTTGGTGCACGATAATAAATGACCATCATGACAATATTCACTGTACTAGTTGGTGCAGGATAATAAATGACCATCATGACAATATTCACTGTACTAGTTGGTGCACGATAATAAATGACCATCATGACAATATTCACTGTACTAGTTGGTGCAAGATAATAAATGACCATCATGACAATATTCACTGTACTAGTTGGTGCAAGATAATAAATGACCATCATGACAATATTCACTGTACTAGTTGGTGCAAGATAATAAATGACCATCATGACAATATTCACTGTACTAGTTGGTGCAGGATAATAAATGACCATCATCACAATATTCACTGTACTAGTTGGTGCAAGATAATAAATGACCATCATGACAATATTCACTGTACTAGTTGGTGCAGGATAATAAATGACCATCATCACAATATTCACTGTACTAGTTGGTGCAAGATAATAAATGACCATCATCACAATATTCACTGTACTAGTTGGTGCAAGATAATAAATGACCATCATGACAATATTCACTGTACTAGTTGGTGCAGGATAATAAATGACCATCATCACAATATTCACTGTACTAGTTGGTGCAGGATAATAAATGACCATCATGACAATATTCACTGTACTAGTTGGTGCAAGATAATAAATGACCATCATCACAATATTCACTGTACTAGTTGGTGCAAGATAATAAATGACCATCATGACAATATTCACTGTACTAGTTGGTGCAAGATAATAAATGATCATCATGACAATATTCACTGCACTAGTTGGTGCAAGATAATAAATGACCATCATGACAATATTCACTGTACTAGTTGGTGCAAGATAATAAATGACCATCATCACAATATTCACTGTACTAGTTGGTGCAGGATAATAAATGATCACCATGACAATATTCACTGCACTAGTTGGTGCAAGATAATAAATGATCATCATGACAATATTCACTGTATTAGTTGGTGCAAGATAATAAATGACCATCATGACAATATTCACTGTACTAGTTGGTGCAAGATAATAAATGATCACCATGACAATATTCACTGCACTAGTTGGTGCAAGATAATAAATGACCATCATGACAATATTCACTGTACTAGTTGGTGCAGGATAATAAATGACCATCATCACAATATTCACTGTACTAGTTGGTGCAGGATAATAAATGACCATCATGACAATATTCACTGCACTAGTTGGTGCAGGATAATAAATGATCATCATGACAATATTCACTGCACTAGTTGGTGCAAGATAATAAATGACCATCATGACAATATTCACTGCACTAGTTGGTGCAGGATAATAAATGACCATCATGACAATATTCACTGTACTAGTTGATGCAGGATAATAAATGACCATCATGACAATATTCACTGTACTAGTTGGTGCAAGATAATAAATGACCATCATCACAATATTCACTGCACTAGTTGGTGCAAGATAATAAATGACCATCATCACAATATTCACTGCACTAGTTGGTGCAAGATAATAAATGACCATCATGACAATATTCACTGTACTAGTTGGTGCAAGATAATAAATGACCATCATGACAATATTCACTGCACTAGTTGGTGCAAGATAATAAATGACCATCATGACAATATTCACTGCACTAGTTGGTGCAAGATAATAAATGACCATCATCACAATATTCACTGCACTAGTTGGTGCAGGATAATAAATGACCATCATGACAATATTCACTGTACTAGTTGGTGCAAGATAATAAATGACCATCATCACAATATTCACTGTACTAGTTGGTGCAGGATAATAAATGACCATCATGACAATATTCACTGTACTAGTTGGTGCTAGATAATAAATGACCATCATGACAATATTCACTGTACTAGTTGGTGCAAGATAATAAATGACCATCATCACAATATTCACTGCACTAGTTGGTGCAAGATAATAAATGATCATCATGACAATATTCACTGCACTAGTTGGTGCAAGATAATAAATGACCATCATCACAATATTCACTGCACTAGTTGGTGCAAGATAATAAATGACCATCATGACAATATTCACTGCACTAGTTGGTTCAAGATAATAAATGACCATCATGACAATATTCACTGCACTAGTTGGTGCAAGATAATAAATGACCATCATCACAATATTCACTGTACTAGTTGGTGCAAGATAATAAATGACCATCATGACAATATTCACTGTACTAGTTGGTGCAGGATAATAAATGACCATCATGACAATATTCACTGTACTAGTTGGTGCAAGATAATAAATGACCATCATCACAATATTCACTGTACTAGTTGGTGCAGGATAATAAATGACCATCATGACAATATTCACTGTACTAATTGATGCAGGATAATAAATGATCATCATGACAATATTCACTGTACTAGTTGGTGCAAGATAATAAATGACCATCATCACAATATTCACTGTACTAGTTGGTGCAGGATAATAAATGACCATCATGACAATATTCACTGTACTAATTGATGCAGGATAATAAATGATCATCATGACAATATTCACTGTACTAGTTGGTGCAAGATAATAAATGACCATCATCACAATATTCACTGTACTAGTTGGTGCAAGATAATAAATGACCATCATGACAATATTCACTGTACTAATTGATGCAGGATAATAAATGATCATCATGACAATATTCACTGTACTAGTTGGTGCAAGATAATAAATGACCATCATCACAATATTCACTGTACTAGTTGGTGCAGGATAATAAATGACCATCATGACAATATTCACTGTACTAGTTGGTGCAGGATAATAAATGACCATCATGACAATATTCACTGCACTAGTTGGTGCAAGATAATAAATGACCATCATCACAATATTCACTGTACTAGTTGGTGCAAGATAATAAATGACCATCATGACAATATTCACTGCACTAGTTGGTGCAAGATAATAAATGACCATCATCACAATATTCACTGTACTAGTTTGTGCAGGATAATAAATGACCATCATGACAATATTCACTGTACTAGTTGGTGCAAGATAATAAATGACCATCATGACAATATTCACTGTACTAGTTGGTGCAAGATAATAAATGACCATCATGACAATATTCACTGTACTAGTTGGTGCAAGATAATAAATGACCATCATCACAATATTCACTGTACTAGTTGGTGCAGGATAATAAATGACCATCATGACAATATTCACTGTACTAGTTGGTGCAGGATAATAAATGATCATCATGACAATATTCACTGTACTAGTTGGTGCAAGATAATAAATGACCATCATGACAATATTCACTGTACTAGTTGGTGCAAGATAATAAATGACCATCATCACAATATTCACTGCACTAGTTGGTGCAGGATAATAAATGATCACCATGACAATATTCACTGTACTAGTTGGTGCAAGATAATAAATGACCATCATCACAATATTCACTGTACTAGTTGGTGCAGGATAATAAATGACCATCATGACAATATTCACTGTACTAGTTGGTGCAAGATAATAAATGACCATCATGACAATATTCACTGTACTAGTTGGTGCAAGATAATAAATGACCATCATCACAATATTCACTGTACTAGTTGGTGCAGGATAATAAATGACCATCATGACAATATTCACTGTACTAGTTGGTGCAAGATAATAAATGACCATCATGACAATATTCACTGTACTAGTTGGTGCAAGATAATAAATGACCATCATCACAATATTCACTGTACTAGTTGGTGCAAGATAATAAATGACCATCATGACAATATTCACTGTACTAGTTGGTGCAGGATAATAAATGACCATCATGACAATATTCACTGTACTAGTTGGTGCAGGATAATAAATGACCATCATGACAATATTCACTGTACTAGTTGGTGCAGGATAATAAATGACCATCATGACAATATTCACTGTACTAGTTGGTGCAGGATAATAAATGACCATCATGACAATATTCACTGTACTAGTTGGTGCAAGATAATAAATGACCATCATGACAATATTCACTGTACTAGTTGGTGCAAGATAATAAATGACCATCATCACAATATTCACTGCACTAGTTGGTGCAGGATAATAAATGACCATCATGACAATATTCACTGTACTAGTTGGTGCAGGATAATAAATGACCATCATGACAATATTCACTGTACTAGTTGGTGCAAGATAATAAATGACCATCATGACAATATTCACTGTACTAGTTGGTGCAAGATAATAAATGACCATCATGACAATATTCACTGTACTAGTTGGTGCAGGATAATAAATGACCATCATGACAATATTCACTGTACTAGTTGGTGCAGGATAATAAATGACCATCATGACAATATTCACTGTACTAGTTGGTGCAAGATAATAAATGACCATCATCACAATATTCACTGCACTAGTTGGTGCAGGATAATAAATGACCATCATGACAATATTCACTGTACTAGTTGGTGCAGGATAATAAATGACCATCATGACAATATTCACTGCACTAGTTGGTGCAAGATAATAAATGACCATCATCACAATATTCACTGTACTAGTTGGTGCAAGATAATAAATGACCATCATGACAATATTCACTGTACTAATTGATGCAGGATAATAAATGACCATCATGACAATATTCACTGCACTAGTTGGTGCAAGATAATAAATGACCATCATCACAATATTCACTGTACTAGTTGGTGCAAGATAATAAATGACCATCATCACAATATTCACTGTACTAGTTGGTGCAAGATAATAAATGACCATCATCACAATATTCACTGCACTAGTTGGTGCAAGATAATAAATGACCATCATGACAATATTCACTGTACTAGTTGGTGCACGATAATAAATGACCATCATGACAATATTCACTGTACTAGTTGGTGCAGGATAATAAATGATCACCATGACAATATTCACTGCACTAGTTGGTGCAAGATAATAAATGACCATCATGACAATATTCACAGCACTAGTCGGTGCAAGATAATAAATGACCATCATGACAATATTCACTGCACTAGTTGGTGCAAGATAATAAATGACCATCATGACAATATTCACTGCACTAGTTGGTGCAAGATAATAAATGACCATCATGACAATATTCACTGCACTAGTTGGTGCAAGATAATAAATGACCATCATGACAATATTCACTGCACTAGTTGGTGCAAGATAATAAATGACCATCATGACAATATTCACTGCACTAGTTGGTGCAAGATAATAAATGACCATCATGACAATATTCACTGAACTAGTTGATGCAAGATAATAAATGACCATCATGACAATATTCATAAATTTAATAAATCTACTAAGGCAATATTCGCTTAGTTATATTGGTGATCATGAAGCCATTTATCAGTGTGTCATTGACGGTCAAGCGATAGGTAACGATTTTTCACACGTCACAATGGCCAGTTACAAATATCATTAAATTTTGTTTTCTTTCAGTTCTGTCAATTTTCAACATTGTTTCAGTTTTAAGTAGGTAGTTCACATAACCAACAGTAAAATACAGCACATTTACATGTAATTAAATGTAAACCAACATCTCTGAGTGATCATTTCATTAAAATCCCACAATGATGTTAACATGTATTAATACTAAACACGAAAATGAGAACTGCATTATTTAAAGCAGAGATGGACAAACAGCAAGGAAATTTGTAGTCTACCTGATGGTTATGCAGGGATTGGCTTAGAGGGAGACTAGGGTGAAATAGTCTCTGGGACCATTATTCATGTGTGTACAATGGTCCCAGCTAACATTTTGCCCATTGTGTCTCATTGCGGAAGCCCTAAAAACCTTTTCAGCTGTTCAAAGTAAAAGTTGTCGTTTATAAACAAGGAAATGGATAAACATTGCATGTACAATGTACGTATTTTTTAAAAGACAATGGCAAAAATCATGAAAAAATGGCTTAAACCTTGATAAATACACCACGACCTGTTTCTATTCTTAAACGATGAGAAGAAAGCCTAAATCTTGTCATAGCTACTGTACACGTTGAAATTTTGCGGTGGTTTAATGTTCGCTATTTTGGCAGTTGATAGGTTACAGCCAATTTAAAACCGCGCCAATAATTCACACTGCAGATATATAACTCCGCCAATAATAGTAAACAACTAACAAATAATTTATCAGTGGTTTGAAATATGCAAATATTTGCAAATAAGTTATATTTTTGTATATACAATTGTATAATTCTTAGTGAGTAAAAATCTAGTCGACCTAACTCTCCGTATATAAAATACACACATTTTTGTGTGCTACTTTTTACTCATAATAAAGATTTACAAAACAAAGTGTGAAGTTTTTCAATTGCTACTCGAACAATTCACAAGAGTGCCTTATTGTTATGTCATGAAATCTATACAAACATTTGTAAAGACAGATTTTTTAGCCTGGCCAGCTAAAGTTTTATGCGTTTCTACAAAAAAAAAACTCCAGATGAAAACACTATTCCAAGATACGTAAATTTGTTAACTATTTCCTATTCACAACCTTGGTAGAAAACGTTAAGGTATGTTGGCCAACTCTCTCCTTTTCTGAATATATTAATTATCTTCGTTAACAGCAAGTTTCCAACGATTACAGTATACATCCAATATGTTAAGATTACTTTGTAGTTAGCAAATATCATGATGTCATTGGCATACATCAATAAAAACATTTATAAAACCTAAATCAATGCCTTTTGCTCCGTTTAAAAGTTGGTCACCCAGATCATTAATGTGCATGGAAAAAAATAGAAAAGGCGACAAGCTTTCCCCCAGTCTTACTCCAAGATGCCTTCTTATATTTCGCCGATCTCATTTTTAATTTTTACTCCGGTTGTAATTTGATTATATATGGACTAAATGACCTTACATAACTTCCCTCTTTGCCCTGATATATAAAGTGTATACAACATATTTTGGCAAACCAAATAATCGAAAGCTTTAGAATAATCGATAAAAGCGCATTAGTATTGATTATATGATTAAAGTTAATTTAATTAATCCATGTAGTATAAATATGTTGTCATTCGTACCCATTCCCGCCCTAAAACCTGCTTGTGGTTCTACGAGAGTATATGATAGTGCTATTTAGAATGAGACATTAACGTGCTATTGTTTGCTTTTGCGCATATCTATGTTGTTGACTGTGAGTCTTAATTACAAACTTATGTACTATAAGACTATTGATAAAGAACTTATAGCATTGTGACAAATATAATAATACTGTTCAGTTTATCATGATCCTATTGGTATTTTCGCTGTCCCTTGATGATATATATAATATCCCATTTTCGGCGGGGGGAAACTACTTAGATAAATTACCACGTATACTTAGACAATATTTAAATAAACTTAGACTTTCCCTATTACCACGTTGTGTTACAACCGGTGGAGAAAGAATAGAAAGGATATTGTTTATGTTGCAACACACAATACTAAGAAGATCTTTTTTATTTTATTTGTATCTGCCACTGTTTTATTGAACTACGAAGAAAATATATTTCTAATTCCTTAGTCACTAGGCTCTCCATGTTACAATTCATCCAACTTCTTCAAAGTAAAAAAACATAAAATTACGTAAAATCTCTCTGTATATTAAAGGTGCATTAGAGCAAAGAACAGCCATTCTATCTAACTAATAATGTTTACATCTTTGTCTTCTATCTATTTACTATGTAATGTTTCGATTTCTTATATCTTTCTAACGTCTATTAACCATGTTATCAATTTATGTAACTATGTTTGTAATTATGTAAATAACTATGTATTGAGAATAAATTCTGTTCTCTTTATAATGATTCATCTTGCAAAGCAGAGCCATATAAACTCCCGTAAGGTAGGTTCAAAGTATAATATGTCTCTCTTCTGGTTGTTTAAAACGATTTGTTACCATGGTCGTTTAGATTATCTTATAGTTTCTTGTCCTTACGAGCTGCGGCTTTATATTCTAACATTGATCCTGCGGATAAACTAGACATTTTTTGCTTATTGATCATATTGAGCAACAACAATAACATCAATCAAGGTTGACGAATATCTTGAACACGTTTGAATATTTTAATTATGTATACAATTATTCAAAACGATCTCTTTATCATGTTGTCAAATGTTAGCGCTTTCGTGCATTTTATTAGTTATAGTGTGAACTATCTTGTTTATCCCATAAGACATTGTCGATACTTAAACCGGGTATGCAAAAATGTTTTAAAACATCATATTAACAATCAAAATGTCAAGACAGGAACATCCACTGAATAATGAAACCCGAGGTAAAGATACAAAAAAACTTGTACTATCTTCGTCATTTTAAATTCATACAGCATTATGGGAATGGATCATTTATGTCTGCAACGAGACAATAAATGCAAACAAGATAAAACTAGTTCAAGGGTATTTTATAAATAAACATGTCTCGAGTTTCATTGGTTGGCAATTTGCTAGTTAGTAATGCAGTGCACCATCGTAACGCATAGTCGTAGCCAAGTCTAATTTGTTAACCGATCTTATTTCTGACGATCTATCTTTTGATACAAGTATTCAGGTACACTGGTTTTATCAGCTAACCGCTTTGTATAACTGAATGTACAATCAAAGCATTGGAGGTACTGACGGGGAGGCTTTGTACCGCATTGTTGACAAAATAGTTTTTGGACATATCAATGTAATCATTTTAATTTTTGAAGACTGTTCGTCATTTTAGTTTTTGTTAAGATTGTTCATAACCTCAATATTTTAGGACTTGCCAACATTTGATGACAGTTCATAACCCCAAGTTATTTCGAATTGTTTTAGGTATAAAATGTTTATAATTTTTGTAGTTTAATAGAAGTTGTATCGGTCAGCTACAAGAATAGATTTATGCCATCATATACAAGGGAATTTGTTCGCTACACGAAAGATGACCAACTGGAAATTTATTTGAGTATTTACATGTAATTAAAGCAAAAAAAAAGAAACAAATGAAAATCTACATACACTACAGTTATTTTAGATATTTGTAATTGTCGATTTAGGTTCTGCTGCACAATTTAGCCATAGTAAGGTTTATAAAGTGCTACAAAGGCTTATAGATTGTAGTGTATCAATGTAGTGCTGTGGTGCCATAAATTCTGCTCATGCGTAAATCTATACATACTCTTTCAAATAAAAAACACATTGAAGTTGGGCTCATCCAAAATATGATGCCCAGTTATAAAATAATCAGTATCAATCGTCCACACTATCCGGCAAATCAAGTATGACTACTGTGGTACTGAGGGTATGTTTGTTGTCAATAAACCAGTTTACCTTGCTAGCTTACAGTTCCGAACAGTTTTTTTAGGACTGTAACCAGTTTAGAGGTAAACGAAGGTTTTAAGATATCCAAACATTTTAAGTTTATTTCATAAAACCGTGCACTAAATGTTAATAAAGCACAGTGACAATACTTCTGATTTTTTAGTTTGAATACATCTTAGTTATAACGATTTGCCTTTTCCATTTTCAATTTCATTAGGGGGGGGGGGGGGTTCTATCGAAGGGTGAACTTGAAGCATGTTTTGTTCATTTATCAATATAATGATATGTTCTGCACTAGCACAGACTGTGCTGATTTTTTCCGATTTTTTTCAATTGTGGTGATACTTAAGAATGGACATTTATGCTTATTTTATAAATAAATTGAATTGAATCGCTCGATAATGCTTGCCGATATAAAAGGAAAAGTGTACAAATGTTCGGACATACCAAACCGATTAAACTGTTATTTTGGGTTGATTGGATTAGGACACCGGTTCCTGTTTCGCTTTCGAAAAGAAAAAACATTAACCAGTTTTTGGGTTCATGGAACTTCTATAAAACAAATGCAAGGTTTGACAACCAGTTTGAAACCGAACTAGGTTTATAAGTATTGAATGCGCCCTGAGTAAAGTGTGTAGAGCGATACCTATAGAGAGACTTAAACTTACATCGGCGTGTGACGAATAGCGATGCAATAAAAAAATAGTCCGACGACGATAAAAAGTAACCTGCAATAAATAATCAGCGTTATTTCGTTGTCTTTATTGAATAATCGTGACAAAACGAAATTGTTTTGTCTTCATAAGAACTGTAATATAGTGATAAAGCTAAACATCTATTCAATACCAACTTGAAATGCATTAGTTTCATGCAATGTCAGTCCTTTTCCTGATTAATCTTACCTGTCCCTAACATATAATCAATTATTCCTATGATTTTAATCTTGAGTACTTATCAACAGAGTGAATGCTTTTGCAACCTTTAGGCAGCCAATCAAATTAATAGTTTAAAGGAAGCATTTGCATTTTTATACATAACTTGGCAGTCTGATTTGGTCAGGGTTTATACAAAGATACAAACTTTTAGAAGTTAAATAACATATGATAGATTTTATTTGAAAATAGACATATTGTCCAACATTTTACATATTACAAAACACAATAAAATTAACCTTTTCTGTGATATACATGTAGTTATATAAAACACGAATGCATGAGTTTTTACAAATAAATGTACATATACGAGTAATTGTGCTGTTGTATTATGTCTTTAAACAAAGATTGAATTCTAATTATGCTTCCTATCGTTATCATTTCAAACTGATGTAAGAATAAGTTCTATGTCGTAATAGCACACAATATCATGTTAAATATAATAAAGAGACTGACAACAACAATAATAATAATAACCTTTGAAAACAAAACTCTGAAAAAAAGAGAAGGAAATGTGTTCGACAGTTAATAGGGAGAAAGAGTTATCTTTTGTAAATATATTTGGATAGATTTAATATGATTCTGCGGTTTTCAAAAGACATAAGGTCAGTGAATTTTAAAATATCAGTTATTTTCCAGTAATATCGTTTGATATGTTTTTTTTCTAATATCATAATATAGAGGACATTCTAATATTAAGTGGAATTCGTCTCCAAGGGTGTTACATTATCTTTCTGATCTTGGTGTTAACTGGTTTTGTCCATCTGCCTAACTCAATTTCTAATCTATGACTTATTCTGCATAAAGCAGTTTAGAGGTTAAAGTAATTCCTTACTAAGCATTCAATTCAATTGAAGATATGAACAAATACACAATGAATTTACCATTTCTCCCTAATAAATAACAGTGTGGGATGCACGTGACCTTGTGACGTCACAATGCTATCTTACCGAGCGCGTTCCTTTCATTCGAACTCGGAAAACATCACGTAAGTGTTTTATTTTTTCGTTTTCTGTTAAAACCACATTTCACGTCAAGTCATTGCAGATCTATTGAATTAATATGAGAATCAGTCACATAATACAAAGACCATATCCACTCCAATAAAACTAGAGCTGGAAGTAGTAAAATGATGTTCAACAAATTGACACGAAAGGAGTAGGCCTATCTTCAATTAATATGATAACTGTTTTATACACTTCTGAAGTCAATCATCATATTGCATAATGATATCATGTATACATCAACAAAATGCATTCAGATATAGCCATTTAATACACATTATAAGTTAAAAGAATTGAAAGGATATTCAAGACAATAAAATGCACAACAATGTTGATGAAATAATATTAACATTTAGTCAGTATCATACGACATAATTATTTATTTGAAGGAATAATCAATAAAGTAATATCTCAATGATGATTTATATTTCTTAAACATCAGAAAAATGGAAATGGTTAGTTTTAAGGATGAAGCACAATTTAACAAAGACTTGTATCACAATGAAATATACAGTGCTCAGTTCATATAGCAACACAACTACAAGCAATGTCAAAGCATTATTAAACTTTTAAAAGACATAGCAGGTAAATATTTGAGACAATGATAACATCTACGCAGCAATGAAACTTAAACGATATTTATCCGGATCAAGTATCATACAACAGTCAAAGGCAACAATATACATGCACATGTGTTATCATTGTATTGTCATCTATAAAATTTAGCAATGAAATTAACACACATTACACATCAAATCCCATCTCCAATGAAGGTAGCATATTGCTCTCGTTCCGTCTAGCCCAACCGCACTCCAAGCGCACCTTTCATGACAGCATTAAAGTAAACAATGACATAACTCTGGACCGGAGGCAGCTCTTCATGCAAGGAGTTGCAACAGTTATGTGGTTTTAACAGACAACGAAACATAAAACAGGTGATGTTTTCCCAGTTCGAATGACAGAAAACGCGCTAGTTAAGATACCATTACGACGTCGCTATGTCACGTGGATTCCCCAAAATAATAATCACAGTTTTGTTTAGACATTAATTTTGAAGTTCCTGTAAATTTGCAAAAATAAAAATCATTCCTGTAGTATAATTAAACGTATATTACATGCATACATGACACATTAGATTGTATAAATATCATTACATGCAGTAGTCTACACTTAGTATAATCTAGTGACAACGTAGTTTGCTAAACACGACGTTTTATGAAACAAACTGATATAATTGTACAAGCTAGGGTGTATGCACTTCATACTTTTCCTCATCTCTATTTTAACGTAGTTTAGTCCGAGCAGTATATCTATGTATTAAACAGGTTTTCAACTTACGAGAATTTATAATGTATAAGCAAAGATATTAAGCTGTACTTATAATATAAATTTCCTCAAGCTTCCACGCTTTTGATTGAAAATAAATGATTAATAATATATGTATACAAAAATAACAAACATACAAAATCTGATTTTATATCTTTTACATTTCGCACAATTATACATAACTTAAAAGTGTTCAACTACCAAAATAATATGACAATTCAATCAATATATAATTCTGAGTTACGCTGCAACTTAAGATAATGTCATATAAACTCTAAGCGTTGGTTCGCTAGCTACAATTTATATTTTATGTACTACCACTACGGAAACTTCATACAGAATGATCGGAAACTAAGACGATTGAGTTTGCTAACCCGGCATCCCCATCTGGGCGAACTTTCTATAACCTTAACATCACAGCTTTAAAAAATAGCCCTTTTTATTAAGATATGTTTTTTTTCAAATATAACTTCCTCAGGTTTGTTTCTGCCGCGGCGGTATTTTGCAAATACAGCCTGCACATTTACGCGCTTTAGAAAAACAAAAACATTATTAAAATGTAGCATTTAGTAATTTATTTAAAAATTGTAAGTCTTGTGTTTCAGACTCATAATTACATACATATACAATAACCAGACTGTATTAAGTGTAAATTATGTCAGACTCATAATTACATACATATACAATAACCAGACTGTATTAAGTGTAAATTATATCAGACTCATAATTACATACATATACAATAACCAGACTGTATTAAGTGTAAATTATGTCAGACTCATAATTACATACATATACAATAACCAGACTGTATTAAGTGTAAATTATGTCAGACTCATAATTACATACATATACAATAACCAGACTGTATTAAGTGTAAATTATATCAGACTCATAATTACATACATATACAATAACCAGACTGTATTAAGTGTAAATTATGTCAGACTCATAATTACATACATAAACAAAAATCAGACTATATTTGGCGTGATTTATAGTCATACATATAATCATATGTTATGTTGGATATATTAGTCTTATGTTCAACATGTAATTCCTAGTTCTTCTAACTTGATCTCTGTCGAATCTGTAGAATAATAACGATATTTTCAAATGGATTAAATCCGACTTTATATTATATAGGAATAGTAGTCGAAACCCGGATTTATATATCCAGCACGTCCATAGTTTTGTAGTCACCCGAGGTAAACAATAAATGTTGTTGTTAATTACGAGAACGACACAATGAAAATTCCCAAGAAGTATGCAACAAATAGCTCATTACGTACACAGGAACATAAATAGCGTATTTATTAGTGGATCATGAATATAATGCAAAATTAATATACAGCCAAACCTGTGAAGCGGCAACCTCCGAATGAAGACCACCCTGTAAATAATGGTCATTCTTATAAAACCGACATGGATTATTTCGAACACAATAACCTCCGAATATAGGCCACCTGTCAATAAAGATCATACATTGAATTCCACAAGGGTGGCTTTGTTCATAGGTTTAATTGTTGTTCAAATTGTTTGTTATTACATACATTAGTATATAAATACAAAACAATGTACTGATCAATTAAGAAAAATGCGAATTTAAATTTCTATAATATCGAACTAGTTCAACGTTTTCGAAATACAAAATATATGTTTAACTTATACTCACACTTTTCAATGATAAAATGTGAACATCGGCAACTATGGTGATGCTTAAAAGTTCCTTCTCTTATATATTTGTAAATAACAGCCACGATAATTAACACTTTGCAAAAAAACAGTTATGAAACTCCTTGTACCGTTGTTGAAAGAAGTTTGTTGCTCAAAGGAGGGGTGCTCTGGAGAGGTTGTACTATACACTCATCGTATTTATCTGCCGATTTATATTACAAGTGCGTATTCCCAAAAGGTAACTAATGAACAAACACACGAATATAATCATATTGTTCGTATGTTCGTTACACCCGGTCACTTAACGTCCATACAAAAATATGTTTTCCCCATAGCCTTCTACATTCTCGTCTTCTATTTATGAAGAAAAGTAATGGTTTGTTCATGGTGAGTTGAACATGCAAATAATAAGTATACATATCATAAAATGACAGCATAAGTCTTGCATTTAATGTAGCAATTCTTTTAGAATGATTAATTTATTACCTACCCAAATAGCTGTCTAAAATGCATATCTCAAACAAATATCCGTAGACCTCACCTTAAAGCTACCATGTTTTCTGTTACACACATTCATTACTATTTGTTAAATTAGTTTTTGAACCATGTTGAAGTGTATGTTTATTAAGTTCAGTTTCCATTGGTGCTTTCAGTACTTTGTTAATATTTCGCAGATATCAATGATACAATGGTGGAAGTTTCTCCAGGTGAACATTTTATCTATACTTTATCTGTACGAACCTAAGTTTCTATACTTCAATCGATGTGTATGTACCATTACCAACGGATATCCGAACTATTAATACAGTGGCACTGATCGATATGAATTCGTATAATATCAATAATAATATGTATTATTATACCTCACCCCAATTTCCAATGTAAAGTCGCATATACCCGAGTGGGTATTAATTTTTAATAACACATGGTAATAATGTCACCGGGTTAGCTCAGGGTAGCTGTTTTATGTAACTATTTTCATGATGTTGTTCTATAGTTTTGTATAGTTTTGAACCATTAACAAGACTTACTACTGAAAATACAATATCAAAGATATTTATATATATATTGCAGAACAATAAACGTATTTACTGTCCGAAGGACTATATGGCAAAGTGCCGCACGAGTATATGAGCGGGAAAAGCAGGTAAAACAAGAGAATATAATTAAATGTAATATACAGAACGAAAATGGCGAAGGTTTACACAATGAATGTTACACAATATTTATTAATTAAGTTCAACATGTACGAGGGCTGTCCTGGAAGTTCGCGGAATTTTTCGATAACATGACTATTTACAGGACAAAGAAAGTAACAACTACTATGAATAGAAACACAACATAATTTTATTTATAGTTCAATCCTCGTTATAAACAGCAGTATCCATAGCAACAACCAGGCATGCGAAAATTGGGGATATTTTTTAAAGTTTGTAATCATATTATGTCCAGTTTCGTGGTTTCTGTTTAAGCAAAAAATCCGCCAAACAACACAACGATAGTCCGTTATAGTGACGTTATTTCTATCAAATTTAACGTCTGTCGGTACACTTGTTTTTTTTCAACGTCAAAAACTGTAGAGCGCTTCTTAAAACAATGACGTCAACGGGCGACGTTGAATTACGGAGTGCTATAAAGTGTTGTGTCAGACTTGTAAAATCACCGGCGGAGACATTAAAAATGATTACATCGTCTAGTACATTACTACCATGTAGCAAGACGATTGTTTATAAGTGGCATGGACGATATAGAAACGGAAGATTAATGATGACGAAAAAGCGGATGAACCATCAGTAGTAATGGTGCATGTGAAAGACTTGATAGACACGGGTAGACGAATGACAGTTAGAGTAATAGCAGTAATACTTGGTATTTCGCGTAATGTTGTTAATCAAATATTAACAACCAACCTAGGAATGTCACAAGTTAGCGCATGTTGGGCCCCTCGCTTGCTTAAGGAAGAAAAGAGTTGAATGCTCTACGACGTTATGCTATGGAGGGAGAAGAAATTGCTACAAGCCCTAAGAAAAAAGCGCACAGACTTAGACCCTGATCGAGCCATACTGCATCAAGATAATGCACCGGTACACAGAGCGAGATCGACACTACTTGAAATTGATCAGCCAGGGTTTGAACTGTTAGCTCATCCACCATACAGTTCTCACCTGGCGCCAATGGATTTTGCTGTTTTCCTGAGGTCAAGAAAATGTTGCGCGGACAACACTTTGAGTCAGATATGCGCACAGAAAGTTGTAGCGGGATTTAATAACAAATGGTATAATGATATTTTCATGAAGATTACTCATAGGCACCGTAAATGTATAGCAGCACGTTGAGATTGCATCGAGAAGGTGAATCGCTCTCTTAACTTTGTTAACGTTTGAAGTGCTTTGACGTCGTATGTTATTGATAGTTACTGTACGTTTGTGATATTTCACTTAATAAAAGCTACAACATTCCAGGACAGCCCTCGTATATAAGCTAATGAACTTATATATAAAGAAGTCTTAGGATAATAAATGTAACATAAATAACGACAACTGACCTGAAAATACATTATCAAAGATATTTATATTATATATATTGCTGAACCATAAACGTCTTTACTGTCCGAAGGACTATATAGCAAAGTGCAGCACGAGTATATGAGCGGGGAAATGCACGTGATTATAGGCTAGATGTCATTAATTTAGTATAGGGTGTAAGGGTGGTATAACACATATAAAAAATAAAGTTATGGGATATTCTATATTTATACAGATATATTTAAACCGTTTCCATTACAAGTACATTTTTATATAAGTTATATTTTAACTTTATTTTGTCTATTTATTAACCTATTTGTAATGTATATTATCTGTTTGTTATTTCTGTGTAGATTTGATACCTATGACAATAACACATGCGCGTACAGTTCCAACAGATCTTTAGTCATTAAATCATTTTCTATGTATTTGATGAGTTAATTGTTCTTGATAAAATCAGTTCTAGATTGTAGATTCAACCTGAAAACAATTTTAATTAATTCCAAAATTTCTTTTATCACTTTAAGCTTCTGAAACAAGTGTGTGAGTACATGAAGTCATAACTCAAAGTAAATAGGACAGCGTTCCGATTACAGGAAATGACTATCTAGGGGTTTGTCAAGGTCCCTAAGCCAGACTTGAATGGTTTGATGATAAGTAAAGATTCAAAGAGCACAAAAGAGCCCTCGAAAAAGTCATGCTGCCTCGGTCAACTTTATTTTTCTCGCGCTGACAATTTTTAATAACTTTCAGGTCAGGAAAGAAACCACTCGATAGTAAACTAACAAATCGTCTCATGAAAAGTAATGACATGTAATCTCACACATATGAATACATGTAAGTATTGAACAAGGGCGGGGGAGGGTAATGCATGAAATATTCTATGGGTAAAAGTGTTCTAATACAAATACCAAAGAAAACATTAATAAGCTTTCACTGTCGCTTGCAAGATAATCAGTTGAAATGCAACGCCTGGACAATTACCTTATCTGTCCCACCACTATGGAATACTGCTGAAAATTTATGTAAGCACAAACCATGGTAAGTAAAAACTACTTAAAAATTGCAGTTAACAATAATAAACAATGGACTGATTCTTAAAGGTTTTACGTTGGAATATTTGAGTAGAAAGAACTTTTTAAAAAGTCATTGTATACGTTATTTTGAATTCGAAGTATATGGATTTCACTTGGAGAACCGAAAAATACCCATTTTAAAACACCTTTTTTCATTACTGAATAGGTATTTCCTAACTAGGGTGCGCACCCTAGATAGAACTATTTTAAGACCCCTGCCACAAATTAAACCTCGCTTTCAAAACTAGGTAAATGCACAAAACTACATGTTATGGTGGTGTTGAATAAACATAAATAAGGCAAATATATTTTAATACTTAAGGTGGGTCGCGGGTTTCCTTCCGAAAAGTGTTCAGTTTCTAGAAGTCAACGCACAAGAAAATCTTTTTGCAGGAACATCCTTCAAAGTATTGTATAAAGCAAACATGATGTATTCAAATGATATTTCCATTGAAACCTCTCAAATAATGGCCACCTAGTGGAGCGATATATGTTGTATATGTTGTTTTTTCGCGTTATTTCGTGTACTGCTCCGATAATTTTGTATATTAAGCTATGAAATCTACTGTGCACAATGCTGAATCATTTACAAATCCGAAAAAAGTTAATATAACTTAAAAGGTTTTGAAACCCGTGACCCACCTTAACTAAAACCTCGTATTGATAAAGAAGATTAATAAAACACGTTTTTCTTACTGTGCCATGTTTCGTTGTTTACATAATTAGAAACACAAGCCAAAATAGGAAGTACACATTTCTAAAAATAGACCGAGGATACCCTTTCGATTTCAACAACAACGAGTAATAAAGGTTTCCTTACATAATTAATAGCAATCTTTACCGAAATACTTCGGCATTTGCTAGATATTGTCCAAATCAACTTTTCCGTCAGTTCTTTTCTTTACATGCATAATTTGAGAAAGGAAAGCAACTGACCCCTTTAAAATCCAGATGGTCAAAGATAAATTTAGAAAAATAGGGCCGGTATATTTATTTTATGCCTGGGCATTTTTAAACATATATTGTGATGACATATTGGTCAGTTACGATTATAGACTTCAGCTATTTTCATAATGACGTCATATATTGATGGCGCCGCGAACGACTTATATACAGGGGAGTAGAATCTAAGAGTTATGTAAAATTGCAGTTGTTGTCGTTTGGGGCACTTCGAATGTCAGAATGCAAATAATTTTTGTGGTTAGAATTGAAATATTGAATTTTATCAAATGATTAAATATGGACAGTTGTAGCGGATAATCGGAACACTATAGTGATTTACATCGTTTACAGCCAAATTTCCGCCCCTGCTTTATCATTTGATAAAATATGGCCACATATTTATATTAGTTTCTAATCGAAACACTGTCATATCACCTGGCAACCCTTGTCATGATACTACAGTGCAATATGTTAAACAAGTATAGTGATAAACACTGTATGAATTACAATTTTCTATGTAAATGTGAAGCTGGGCCCTAAAACAACCTTTAGCCTATATTTAATTTACTATATTACTAAGGTATTATTTATGTGAAGTATTATTTTGGTGAAAGTATTCTTTAGGTGAAAGTATTATTTGGATGGAGGTATTATTTAGGTGAAAGTATTATTTGGGTATAGGTATTATTTAGGTGAAAGTATTATTTGGGTATAGGTATTATTTAGGTAAAAGTATTATTTGGATGGAGGTATTATTCTCGTGAGGTATTATTTTGGTGAAGTTATTATTTAGATGAAGGTATTATTTAAGTGAAAGTATTATTTGGATGGAGGTATTATTTAGGTGAAGGTATTATTTATGTGAAGGTATTATTTAGATGAAGGTATTATTTAGGTGAAGGTATTATTTGGGTGAAGGTATTATTTTGATGAAGGTATTATTTAGGTGAAAGTATTATTTGGATTGAGGTATTATTTAGGTGAAGGTATTATTTATGTGAAGGTATTATTTAGATGAAGTTATTATTTAGGTAAAAGTATTATTTGGATGGAGGTATTATTTAGGTGAAGGTATTAGTTGGGTGAAGGTATTATTTAGATGAAGTTATTATTTAGGTGAAAGTATTATTTGGATGGAGGTATTATTTTCGTGAGGTATTATTTTGGTGATTTTCCTATATTATTGTACATATGCTCGTCATGAAAATGAACATTGTATTATTTCACTTACTTCATAAAGTATTGTAAATTATACACGATATTCGTATGCCAATGTAAATCACTAAACAGTAAAAGTAAACAGTAAATTATAACAAGTAAGTAACTAATTCTGTATGTTTAGATCATGTTCATTTGTTAAGTAAAATACCTGTGAAAATGTAGTATAAAGTATAAAGTACCAAAGTTTGCGATACTAAATCAATGATAATAAAATATGTTTGTAAAGGAATTAGTCGTATCTTTTGCAGAAAGGCTCTGTAGATATAAGGGAAGTTTAATAAAAATGATATACATTGAACTATAGAAAAGATGTATAGAAAACAATAATAAGTTAATAGTTTTAGAAAATTGTCTTTGTGACACACCAAATTACATTTTTTTCGTTTTGAAGATTTTTTTATGATAATACTGAGCTGTGCATGTGGCATTTATTTAACGTAGTGTTTATTACAATCTTTTTTATTGAAAAGTGTGTATTTAATTCATAACTGTTCTAACTAGAATAAATACTATGGAACAAAACTGAAAACTTTGTGTTCAGGTATTAATATCAAGATTGACAATCGTTCAGTAACAGCAAACCTGGACACAACTAACAATTATCAAATAGGCGAACACACCACAACGCCGTGGCCACTACAATCACACTATTTGTTTTAAACTTGCGTCCCTCGGGGATGATTGTGACGTTGGGCCCGTAAAATATATAACCAAGAGTCTCACACCTCCCTACATGATATTTTGAATTTGTCCGGTGACAAATGATTAATTATTCAATTATTTTGGATGTCAAACTCAGATTTTAAAATTTCATTAACCTATATTTCGCTATTATCAATGCTATTATTTGGCTAAACTTTATGTAGCATTATCAGCGCGTACATGTACATATGCTTGCGAAATAAGAGGTCGACATATCTACAAATTGCTAAATCGTTCAACTTGAATATGTTGGGTAAAATAGTTATCCTTATGCATACTTTTTTACAAATTTGAACCGATATATTACTACATTAGATTTAGTAGGAACAATTTAAAAGTGAAACTTACAACACAATAATTCTTGTATATACATGTAGAGTGAAACTTATCTTGTTCTCATTTATTTGTGAGATATACAATGAAACCATATCAGTTAAATTTGCATAGAAAAATCGTTCGGAATATTCAAGTATTAATACAAAACCATATTTAAATACATCGTCATAAATAGAGTCCTGTTACTTAAACATCGTTCGTGCATACTTGGGAATGGACCTGGACAGCAATTTAAAAGTACAACATATCGAAATTCTTTCCTGGGTTATACACCCACATAATGAAATGAATTCAAGGATATACTATAAAATACTTGTCTCATATAACTTGTTTTGAAAGGTTGGTGTATTTCTCCTTTATGTACATATCGTCTGCATAAACAGTCAAGTGTAAGATGTAAAACGATATTGTTTATCTATCTTTGTTACAGGTATTGAGATGTATCAAATATATCAAATTACCGCCATCTTTAGTTACAAACATTCTATACAGGATGATAACATCTGACATCTGAAATGACAGTATTATCTAGCATTCCTTCCGATTGTTGATGTGTTTTAACAGGCAATGATTATCATGTGCAAATACAAATATAATCCTTAACATAGTCAACTCCTGCCTTATATCATGTATTCATGGACATGTACCGATGAAAAGGGGCTTATCAACAAGAAATCGCACTGATTTTTTCAAATGTGTATATTTAAAAGCGAAAAATAACATTTAACCTGTTTTGTTTACGTTTTCGTGTCCAGGTAGGACCGTTTTAACAGGTGCGAGATGACGTAGTATCCTACCATTGATAGAACCCAGTCAGTCCGTTACGATGCAAACACAATCAATTATTTCTCAATAAATATGTTCTGATGTTTTATATTTATACAAAAGTACGCAATTTCGTGTGCTTAGATTTTGCACATAAAGTGAGATACCTGTTTCAATAACAGGACAGAGCTTGTTTTGCAAAGCCTTTTGTAATGTTATATGCATTCAATCAAAAACTAGTTCAAGGCTATCTGATAAATAAACATGTCTTCTTTGCAACGAGTTTTGCTGTGCTGCATAATGTTTATGAGTAATCGCCCGGCTAAACTACCAAGTGTGATATGTATAACGATTATATTAACTTCCTGATTTTATGATCCGATATTTTATGTTTTTTGGTCTATACAACCGCTGTGTATGACAACAAAATATTCTACCTGGGAAATTTAATACTGATATGGCTTTATTACCTGCTATTATTCTTTGTGATGGTTGGGGTGTCTTTATCAGTCCCTAATTATACCATATTATGATCATAACGAATCTTCCTGTCCCGTATCTGTGTTTTATTTCCCAGTGGAAGTTAATTCTAAGTTTTCTTTTGCAACATTGTTCAACCAGTAACATTATTAGAATTGTATCGGCAAGGCGCTGTAACGATTCGATATATTTTTGTCTCATTAAAGTACGCAATAAACCAATACCCGTGTAGGGATGGTTTTAACTGTTGTATCTTTAATTTGGATGCAAGTAATTATTTATACAACTTGGATTGTACTGTTATTATCCCGTCCTGGCCTGATATTAACATTTACCACGTGAGCTACTTAGATTAATGCATTATGTATGGTTTACAATTGATTTTATTGCGCATCACTTATAACAAGGTCGGCAATACATTTAGAATACGTTTAGACAGTTTGTTTCTGCACAAAATCATACAAAACATCTCTACATTGTTTCGTTGTTTTGTTCAGATTGATAGCGATATCTTCTTTTTGATAGCTATACAATATTAACCTGCTGGAGTGTGAACTCGCTATATTACCTTCGCCATTCTTCTAATGCAAGTTTAAAACATGTTTACAACTGATATTCAACTTAAAAATGTCGTTGTTGGATTATCCACACGTTACACAGGAGGCACAAACAAGAAAATCATGAAGTAAACATATCATAACCTGACGCTCAATCTCCATATTCAGTTCAGCTATGCAAACTTGTTCTGATATCTGATCTGATTTCAACAATTTGTTTATCCACCATATCTCATGAAACGAGACAGCAAATTCAAAATATATAATATCAAGGTCATTTCAAACCAAGAACAAGGGTATTACGTAAATATACGTGCCTTGTCTCGTACGAATTTTAGTTGGTTGATAAAGAGTTATCTTATTTTACAGTCTATTTTGTACGCGTACATCTAATTTTAACAGCGCTATTCAAGTTATATTTGTATTACTTCTAACAGTTCATCTCGGTAAATGAATACTGTCATGGATCAGCTCAGCTGCCGTTAATTCTGTTAGTTGTTGTGTTTAATCACTTTCGGTATATTCCTTACTTGATCAGTTTATTTTCTTTTGCCCTGTTTAATTTAGTTTTATTTTGCGACATCAAGTAATTGGTTATCTAGGATACTTAATAAACGTCGTAGCTCCGGTTACAATTTCACTTATTCAACATAACAAAGAAAAAATATTAATCAAACATTTAAAATACGTATGAACTTATCATTTTTTTTGATTTCCGGTTAGTTGGCAGCCTAAATGAAATACTTAAAATATTAATGTCGAAATCAAAATATTTTTGACAGAACTCCATTTTTTTCTTTTTCAAAAGATTAAATATTCAGAATTGAGTTGACGTTCATGCAAAATTTGTTACTACTGCTAGAAAAGGTGAGTATATATAAGTATACAAGATGAGTAGACACATGTAAATAAGAAGAGTAGATAGAGGTAAATAAGGTGAGTAGATAGAGGTGAATAAGGTGAATAGATAGAGGTAAGCTAGGTGAGTAGATACAGGTAAACACGGTGTAGATAGATGTAAATAAGTTGAGTAGACACATGTAAATATGGTGAGTAGATAGAGGTAAATAAGGTGAGTAGATACAGGTAAATAAGGTGAGTAGATACAGGTAAGCTAGGTGAGAAATACAGGTCAGCAAGATGAGTAGATACAGGCGATCACGATGTAGTATAATTATGTTGTAAAAAGCGATGTCTTACGGATTACCGAAGAAATATGTTTGTCTCAAATTCTAGTTTTTGACTAGAAACTTTCTTAGTTGATTATTATATAATGCGATTTATTATGTTCTATTATATATTGTGCTTCTCTTCTATGGTTGCCAAGATTGTATGTACTTATATAAATTTCTTGATATTTCTTTCAACATCCGCAGTAATACATTTTTTATACATTGATTTAAATATTTGTGTTCTGATGCAGCCGCTATTTATAGAATGTGCGCTCTGCTTTGCCGACAGACTTTTATTCAGACATAGTGATATCGATATAAGCAATTTTAGTTTATGTAAACTTTATTTACTATATCTAGTAAAATAAAACATGTTATAGGGTTGATTACAATACCAGATTGATAGTTTGTATTTGCTTTTAGTGCATATGAATATAATTATAAAGATAAAACATATGCGATGTTTAAGTCAGTGTATCCTAGACGTCCTACATATATTTTACATTAAAACTAAATGATTGTTATTTGATACTCACGTGATACACTTTGTTGAGCTCGCATTCGATCGATAAATCTAGGGACGTATTTCGAGGTGACATTTGCAATTTGTTCTTCGGGGTGGAAAGAAGCTAAAAAGAAAATAATTATTTCATTTTAAATACGTGGTGTGTTTGTATATTCTGATATAAGAGCAAATACTTTAGTTACAATAAAGGTACGTACATCATTTTCTTTGTTATTGTTTAACCATGTTAATAATGTACACGAACATGTCAGTAACAAATGGGTGGGGTTTTAAAGGTCAAACATGAAAATTGTAATATCAAGGTTTTTTTTGTATTTTGGGAACATATGACCTATACAGTACACTTGGGGTTGGGAATTTCTCTGGAGTTTTGTTAAATGTTGGGAAAATAGGTGTGACTCCAATTTTGCAATATTTAAATGTACACACATGATCACTGCCCATAATGGGAACTTTTAATCATTACATGCCTATTACAGTGAAAGGACTCATGTTTTCAGAGATTTTAGTTATTTTTGGTTTAGTTATTATAAGTTTCAATTCGGAATTTTTGTCCGTGAATTGCGAAAAAAGATAATATTTCTAATTGGGAATATGACTATAAAATTAGCCCAAAAAATCACTGAACATGATTCATGAATCATTTAATAGAGTCGTACAATTATTTTGATCAGCACAACGATATATAATTATGCATGCTTTAGAACAAATAACTTCGTCGAAATCATCTGTTCGAAATTTGCATGCGCCTACCATTTGTTACTCCGGAATTAAGATCTTGTTCTGATAGCACTATTCTGGTACATTATATTTGTATTACAACAAACATATTATCTTTTATACAATTAACACTGCCTTGTCGTCATTACTTGTTTAATCGCTTTCTGTAAATGTCTGACCTTGACCAGAACCGGCCTGAAATTATCATTTACCCATTTTAAAGGAAAGTTCTCTCATTTGATAGGCGTCGATATTTTAAAATATCATGACATAATTATTGGATTGGTGTCGGTACATAACATAAATATTAGATAGGTGTCGATATATAAAAATATTACAACATGAATATTCACTAAATACTCAAACCTGAGCAAAGATACACTTTTTAGTCTGGAAACCACTCTAATTCTCTCTATCATTATATCCACTCGATATTATAGGTTTAAATATAGGGATGACTACTGAGTCCAGTTTTGACTATTTTAATACTTTTGCTATTGCTGAAACTAACGCCTACCGACGTACGATAAATTGTCAGAAATAGTGCTCAGACAGTAATGCAATCCTGGCCCTAACTTGGATTAAAAGAACAGCTTCAAGTAATAAAAAGACCAAAGTGATGACCGTAAATAACTTACACGTCCTTGTCGTTCTCTGGCCTGTTGTAACATACACCTGTTAACATACTATATTACAGTAATGATTCATTTTGTATATCGCAATGAAATGTATACAATTGTCGCATTGCGTTGGTAAATAAATAGTTGAGACTATTTCATCTCTGATAGTTACATCGACAGGTACGTTGATATCATAGTATATGTATACATGTATAGAAGTTGCACCAGTTCGCAGCAAAAAGATAGCGTTGCCCAAAAAGAGAATCGAAGTCGATGGAAGAAGTGAACTGTGTTAAGTTCCGAATTAGATCAGGAAATGTTTTCTTAATATACTTGGAGAAATAGGTATCTTCTTGGCGAGGACAATATCAATCGCAAGGACAGGATTTATATTATATATTATTTGCAAAGGACCGTTATGCGATGCCATACATGTATACATGTATTAAATATGCAAGTTGGTCTTGGTTTCTGCTAAGTATGTTTCAGCTCCTGGGACTTCGTTATGCATCATACTGGAACCAGTTATATAACATTCGTCGAGGTCCACACAAGAAACATACTTGTGAAGTTGTGTCAAAATTCGCACTCTTGTTGGGGGGGGGGGGGGTTGCACTAGATATAAAATGAATAGAAGTAACATACAAATTTTAAAATCTTATTGACAAAACATCAAAAGGATACGACCATGGTTTAAAGTAAAGAATAAGCAAGAACTGTCACTGTAAATTGATATATATGCCTACGAAGTTTCACTTAAATTTCCCCCAGACATTTTAAAGTCCCATTAAATTTTTGCTATAAAAAATATATGCTTTTGCTTTTGTAAACTTGAAATATATAGAGCGCGTGACGTCACTTTACGCTGTGTGCGTAATATGACTGCGGGAAAACACAGCTGTTCTATAAATAGTATTTTTTCAATGATATTGAAAAAAATACGATAGTGGTTTTGGAAACATGTTTTCTTGCTATAAAGTATGCACGAGAGGAAAACACACCGGATTCCTCTGTTATAGAACAAACAGAAACTATTACGACCGACACATTTATATGCTTATGGGACTTTAAAGATGAAGACTGTGTGTTGACTTTATATCAAATATCAAGGGCCACAACTTCGTTAAAACACTCAACAGTAAGACCTGTGATATATGTGCAACTCCCCTTGGTAAAGATCATTCCTATAAATTTTCATACGAATCCCATCAGTAGTATAGCAGGGGCCGTATTTATAAAGCTTCTTAACTTAAGATTTTCTTAAATTTTGACTTAAATGCCTGAAATCTGTTCATTTTGCTCTTAAATTTGATAAATATCTTAAGTGTTATTTATAAATGATCTTAGCTTTATTTTTAACTTAAATATCGACTTATTTTAAGATAGCTAAAAAGGTATCTTAAATGTTTTAAGAAATTTCTTAAAGCATGCACATTTTGTTTACCAAATCACCAACAGGACAAAAACAAATACTATTAACTAAAGTTACAGAGGGAACTAGATTCTATATTGCATTTTATTGATAAGTCCTTATATTTCATTTTGTTATTTATCACCCAATGTTTCGAAGAAATCTATCCTGTTAGGACCGATTCTACTGCAGTTATTCATATAATATCCAAGTTTCAAATTTCAATATTTACCAATGAATTCTAATTATGATTCTCGTTTAAATTTATAAATACCATACGTAATTCCATCTTATTTATTACTTTCGTTTCTTTTATAATTACATTTGGGCTTGAATAACTGGTGCACCCTATAGGGATCCTTTCAAGGCAAAGAATATCCATGGTTAAATGTTAACAAACACTATATCAATATTTCCATCTAATTATGTACAGTCTTGCATACCAAATTTCATCAACATATTTTGACTTTTCTGTTACCAAAGCAACCATAATTTAGACCAAGGAGAAAAATAACAACCAGAGATTTTCTAGGTAAATAAAAATTTCGGGTGCATGCCCCCGGATCTCCATAGAGGGACCCTGGGGCTGGACCTCCCTAGAGTGCCCCGACTTAAATTTGTTTCTGGCTACGCCACTGTGTACACATGTATATACGACTCATTGGCGTACTTATAACACTGTCATTATCAGCGACATCATTAGAAAATTAGGAAATTTGTGACATTTAACACACATAATGCATGATAAAGGGAATATAACTTGCTGAATTTATTATTGATATATTTATCTTATATTCTTACAGATGTGCGGGCGCGAGCGTGATAGAAATCATTTCGGTCCTATTTTTAGAAAGGAAAACCCCAGAATTCCGTAGCAACGACATCTTAAAACATCTTTTAAATTAAGAATTTTCTTTACTGAAATATTTCTTAAGTGCGTTCATAAATATCACTTATCTTAAGATAAGATTTTTTCCTAGCTTAGCTAATTTAAACAGAGTTTAAGAAAATAATTAAGATGCTTTATAAATACGGGCCCAGAACTTTACTAAAATGACTTTGTCCTCTGTGTGCAGTGTTTATTGCTCCGCTTTTCTTACGTTGAAAAAGTTTATATTTTTGAAGGGTTTAGGAAAGATAAAATTACATTGATGGATATACATACCTCGATAAAATCAGGTGTTACTTCATAACGCGTAGATAAGTTGAGTAATTTGGTCGATGATATAACAGAGCGAACAAGGGCATGTACGAAAGAAATATTTTTTAAACGAAAAAAATACGTGCAGCTACTAGTATTAAGGATTACGGACTGTAATGGGCATCTCCAGCAAAGTTCACTGTCCCATTTTTAGTTGTTTCATTTAATTTTTAGTGCCACACCCCCTCTTTGCATTTTTGCCCAAATTTAAAAAGAAATCATGGCATAATAAATCTTTGGATATAAAATTAATTTTTTGTAGAAATAATCTATTTTTTTCATTTTGGACCCATACATTTAACAAAGATACTTAGCAATAAATGATCATTGTTTTTAACAATTTTTATCTAAAATAATTGCATGCGCATAAAACAGATTCCCTTTTTCACAGATATATTATATACAGTAATGATACTTAGTATTTAAACATTTTATTATTGCATAAAAATTCAGTTGTTTTTATAATAAAGGGAGGTAATAATTTTACTTACTTTTTGTATATCTTAAAAAGTAGCATGGCTTGGTATGCATTTCTTTCTTTTATTTTAAACTAAATACACTAAATTATATGTTCTGGAAAAATAAAAACTTTTTCGCGCTAGAATTTTTTTTATGAGCTAAAATGTTCAAATTTTTGGTAATTTTGCATGCTTCGGGCATGGTCGTTTGTATACAATTTTCATAATTTCTTGACTATTATCTTACATATGTCAGTTGTTTTTATTCTGTAGTAGTTGAGACTTCTTTTCTACAAGGATATGAAAAAGAATTACAGAGTTTGTGATAATATTTAAGGTTTTATGTTGTTTAATGTCTGACATCTTTGCAACAATCCAAGATAGAAATATATGGTATTTAAAAACGCATGTAATTCCAAAACGGGCATGGTGACCCAAACTTTTAAACCCTGTTTTATGTTTATAATATATTAAAGTACATCTCTGGAAAAAAGAGAAAATCCTCCGCGTGAAAAGTTACTCTAGGATATGTCTTTAAAATGTAAAAAACTTTCACCGTCTAGATTTTCGGCTATAACAGTTTGAATTTAGTACATGTGGAATTTTGTTAGGCCAGATTTTCTATATTGCTTTAAAATATTTTGTAGGTACATTTGTTTTCTTTTTTTAGCACAACCATACTTTCACCTTGATATCTTGATTAGCTGAATAATTGAGAGAAAAAAAATGCTAAAGAAATATCGTTTCGATCGGGTTTGAACCCAAGACCTTTCGTTCCTCAATCGAGCATTTTACCACTGAACCACATACGTCCTTACATTATTTTGGTTCGTATTTTGTTAGATGTATAAATCGGTGTGTGAGAGTTTGCTGCCAATATGGCCAAATAATTATAAATTCAGAAATTCCGTTAGAGTTTGAAATCTTTAAATGTAAAAACAGTACATGATGTTTAGCAATAGCATTAAATTCATAACACGAGATGGCATTACGTGTCTATAATTCAGTGATTTCACGGCTACATTTTATCACTTTGTTACACAAATATATTCACCATCACCACAACTGATCATTAATTACTGCCTCACCAGTGACTTTCAGTAACATGACCTCAAACCTCAGCGCAACGCAATGAATATGTTAATATATTTATAAAGCGAAGTAGTAAACTAAACTCAAATACAAAATATGTCCTTTTGTTTCCTTTCAATTACTTTGGGTAAGAACGGTAACTCTGCAGAGAGTTATTGTATTTACACACAGGGAACCTGTCTGCCGGAAATGACGTTTTATCATCTCGCGCTATCCTTCATGCAGCAGACGGCGTGAATATTCTTGGCAGTAGGATATATATCTGTGTATTTCCAGGTAATCTTGTGCATTCACATTAAATCTTCATAAGGAGCACATAGATATTTGTGTTTGATGAATTGTTCTGCTAACAAAGGTTGTGTTTTCGTCATAATTTGACCAAGACCACGAGAATTAACTGAACGTTTTTTTCGTTCTTTAATTTCAAATTCTTATGATATTCTCATTAATTATAATGTTTTAAAGAATCACTAGATAAAATAAAGTAAGGAGAACAAACAATGTATATAACATTTATGCGTATAAGTATTTATAAGACCTAAGAAAGATTCGATCTCGTTGAGGTGATAATTAAAGCAAACATCTGTCTTCAATGGTATACTCAGGGACTCTAGGCTGTATTATTGAGTACAAGTGTATATCATATGGCGTCATTACGCCATTTAATGTAGAATATAGTTAATTTAAATTCGATTGTTAAAAGTATCCTTTCGATCAACACCAAAATACAAATACCCGCTGATGCAGATGACGTCATTTTGATGACGTCATAACTCGCGTGCCGAAGATGGTTTGTTTTGATGTTATTATTTTCTATTTCACTTCGCGGTAAGATGAATGATACCTGTGGATAATCAAAGCGCTGATAGCGCTGGAAGAACAGGGTTTGATCCTGAAGTTAGACAGTTGTATTTTCAGCAACAGAGTGCCACACACACAGCCACGACCGTGGTCCATTGGTAGATCTATATTATTTATCATTGAAAATAATAGTAATTTATTTACATGTTTTAGGCAGTTAGTTTATTATTGATATTGTTTTTATCAATTTTCATGAAAACTGCATACAATTATGATTTGGACTTTTCATGTAGATTTGTTTTTTATTTCATTGAAATACATTTTTTTAACACATCTATACAGTGCGTGATTACGTGTGTATGCGTCTTATCTGGAGCACTGTAGACTATACTTTCTCTTTGATATCTCAGCTAATTATTTGAAAAAAAAAATGTTCATAGATCTATAATTTTTTAATTTATTAAATAAAAAAAATTATGCTACTACCGATTATCGAACCTGGGACCTCTCACTCCGTAAGCGAGCATCCTTACCACTTGACCACCAATCTGCATGTTATGAAAAAGTTCGTTTTTAATATGCATACAAACCGGCTGTCAATAGTTCAGCTGCGCAGTAATCTCATCATGATCGACTTTTGTTTTAACGTATTTCATTTGATTCCACTCATTAAGCAACATATATTACATTATAATCTTTACACCAAAGTCGTTTTATATGTTTTGAGTCTGGTTAAATCAAACACAGTGTTACACTTTTCTGATATAACTACTGTAGAACGCTTTAATTTCGCGAGGTCAAAATTTCGGGTATTTTGTTAAAAATCAGCAGTTTTCTTTATTCGCGTATTTTGAATTCGCGACGTCGTCAGGCAGGATTAAAGTGCGATCAAAAACACGCTGTCGTTGCTTTGATACTTGTGTATTACACCTGATCTGTTAGACATTTAAGTTGTGATTCAATGTTTTATATCTAATAAATTATAATAACAATAGATTGATAATAGTTATGGATTGATGTGGAAGTTATGTTTTACATAAGGCATTACGATTCAATATTCCACGCTTTCGTCCGATTTCGCTTCTCAGCTGCCATGATCGCACAGTTTAAACGCCGTACCATGTTCGTGCCGGTCCGGGAAAATAAGTCTCAGCGATTTGTAAAAATCGGAGGTGTGGCAATCTTCACCTTTAGCAGTCATTTTGCCAAAGAGAATTTGAATCGTCAAATAATGAATCGTAATGCCTTAGGTATCCATCAACTGAATGATTCGTTGGCGGTGAGTGATAACAAATTTGATTTTCTTTCGATTTACACCAGAGTGGGTATGAAATCATGAAGGAATAAAGAAATTTATTCTGTAACTAATGAAAACAAACTTAGGTCACATCGATAGCGAGTAGTTCTTTTTGTAGGTTGAAGGGCTTGTTGCTCCAGTTCAGAGCAATATATGGATATATATATATGAGTGGATGGTGGTTAAATAGAAATTATTTCTGCGTCGAATAAGACCAGGCTTTTAAGAATCGGTTCAGAATTGTTACAACAGGACCTTGATGAACATGACCGGTGTGATTTCTGAGCCCAGGAGTTCTATACCTTTACTCTATAATATATATATGGTGAAAAAAAAAAATTTTTTTTTGGAAACTTTATTTTGCTGTCAAAATTATCACTTTCACTGTTACTTACAATAACTTGAAATGCATCAAAGGGAACCGCATGAAACTTGACATTTTGGTAAACTAAAAGCGCGATGAGTGGAAGAGTACTAATAAGAAACTATAACTATAATGGATTTCGACTAAATTATCCGCCTTTCTAAAATAGAAAAATTGTCACTTTTACTAGTACAAAAGGGAAGATAATGAAACCTGAAATCTAAGTAGAATGTGATGAGTGGAAATGCTGTGAGCAAGAATATATCTTTCATTTTTATAAATTATCCTCAATTGTCACTTTTAGTGTTTACTTTTTATAATTACTTTAAAAGTACAAAAGGGAACTGCAAGAAACTTCATATTAAACCAACTGACAAATTTAAAGATACCCGGCAGGGGATGTCAATTCAAAGAATTTGCTTGTTAATACTTCAGTTAAATAGTTACTGTTGTTTTAAAAATACTGATTCAAGTGCTTACAAATTGCTCATCCTTTCAATTGTATTGTATACAATTTTAGCTTTTAAGTTTATTTTGCTTGAAAAGGGCTGTGAAACTGAATGAATACAACTTCGGCAGTGAACCTTGTTTGTTGAAAGTTTGTAATATAATTGATATATGTTTTGACATGTTAATACATACATTAAGACCAAGTCATCACTTAATTGTTTTGTGATGAATAGTTTATTAGTTCATCAGGTAATAGAAATTGGTGTTAAATTAGAAAGGGTACACATTAGAGATATCTAAATTCATTTATCTACTTTGTCAACATTGTAGCTTATGTAATTAATAAATTGAAGTATACTCTTTAAACTTTGCATTTCATATGTCGTTTCAATACACAAAAACACTAATTCAGTGCATATCCTTTTGGGATACTTAACATTAATCTCATTGTGAACATTACTTGATATGAAGTCATTCATGAAACAAAGTCTGATGGTTCGCAGTTATTTGAGCTTAACTATTCTTCATCATATCAAATTGGATTCTTTTTAAAAATGCTTACAATATCACTTTCTATGTGTTTGCTGGGTAAAAGAATTAGCTGGACATGTTAACAGTAGTTTGAATGGTTCAAACCAACAGACTGAGCCTAGGGTCACACTGAAAGAAAAACAACAAAACTGTGTATCTCTAGTCAATAATATGTCATTCGGTTTTAAAGCAAAACTTTAACACACAATTTTCATAGTACCCAATGGAAAAATTCAGGTAAACAAGTTGTAACCTTATAACAAAAATTTCTTCATACTTTGAACATTGCCTTTAACATTTAATTTAGCCTTTTTATAATTCATGTTTTCTTTTCCAGGTGAAACAATGGGCATTGATGCAAACACGCACAGGTGTAGGGTGGGATTGTTTGTGTGTAGGGCTGGTGTACTGAAGTTGGCATTATACCTCAATTTCAGCATATTAGCTAAAGTAATAGGAGCAGTGGGCTTTATCAGGATACTGTTGCTTATTGCTGGAATTGAACAGAATCCTGGCCCAACAGGTTGGTCATAAGAGTTGTTGATTTTATAATATTTCTTAATTACAATAATTTTATAATTCAAACATGTAGTTATAATGTACACAACTTTTACATCTACAAGTGTGAGTTAGTTTGATAATAAAGATTTTAATCCCAATGCATGCAAATAACCAAGTATCTCATAATCTGAATACATGTAGTATGTAAAGGTGATAATTAGTATTAATTTGCTAGTTTTTTTTCAGTATTCTCAGACCATTGAATTACTATTTTCAGATCTGTTCATATACCGGTACCAGTACCTTTTAATAGAGGTTGGTACAAAGGTCCTCAGACAAGTATTTGATAATAAGGTCGGGAATGATATCAATAACTACTTGAGCAAGAATTCAAAACTGGAAAAACAACTCAAGTTTATTGTACATAAGGGCATAATAAATGATGATCAGAAGAAGGTACTGCCTCCAGCTGACAAAACCCCGAATTCAGCCAACTTTGATATTACCCTGTTGTCTTGCCTGCTGAGGAATATTTGTGGACTTCGTAACCAGACAGATGCTGTATGGAAAACTCCTGTCCCTCCAGGAGATTTATCATTAGAAGCAGACATCACAAGGTTAAGGGATTGCAGAAATAATGTATGTGCAAGTACGGGTTTATTTTTTTTCTAACCATATGAATAATAATGATGTGTGTTTATAGGATATGGTTATTTTGTCTCCATTCATGTCTCTGCATCAGATTGAGTATCTATCAAATAATAACTCCAAATCCTTACATATATTTACTTGAAACTTTTAAACATGCAGAAGGGAATGAAAATAAGTGTGATGACAGGAATCATACAATTGAACTACATCATCTATATTTCGAGTTACTTACTGCCCTTTGTTTTTATTCCATAGTATTGTTTAGATAATTATAATACACTTTGTCCACAGTATAACTCATTCTACATATTTTCTTGAAATTTAATTATTGTTACTAGATTAATTTCTGTGTCCTTGATAGGTGGTGTTTCTTTAATTGTGGCATTTTGAAATACATTCTTAAATTATAATGTCAATATAAATTTAATAAGTATGAAATTATGATTTCATTGATCATGTAAAATGAAACTGAGTAATATCATTTCATTGTCTTGGATAAGTTAATGTAATTAATGTTTTGATTACTTATAAATGAAGATGTGTTAGGACTGTTGAATCTTTTTCCTTAACCTGTTTATTTGTATTTCAGTTGTTTCACACCAAAACAGTATTTATAAATGAAACAGAATTCAACACTAGATGGACTGAACTATGTGTGGTAAATATTCTCCTTTGTGTAATATATTCTTCTAAACCTTTTTTAGGTGTTTTGGTAATGTACATAAATTATAAATTTGATTATTCTAAAAGCTATGGGATACACACAACTACAGGGTGACCACGGACTCTGGAAAACAGGGAAAAACATGAAATTAAATTCCCTGCAGGGAAAAGTCAGGGAATTTGAAAATTTGGAGAAAATCAGGGAATAATCAGGGAATTTCCAAAAAATACTTGGGGAATTATTTGCTAATGATGGTTTCTGTTCTCATGATTAAGTGAACAACTTTTCTTTATTGACATCTTTGTATGTTTTATACTTCTAAGTTGTAATAGTCATTGTTTCGATATTAAATGTAAGCACCAAGTTAGCATATACAGAAGAGGACCTTAAATGAAAGCTGAGCATTTTTTTTAACCATTACCCCAGAGCTCAAACTTCAAATTTTGATACAAGGCAGATAAAATGTTGCTGAATTCAACTTCCTTATATAAGTTTATGTTTGTTTAATCAAAAGAATTTCATTATGGCAACTGATACTTATTGAGATTTTATGATGATTTTTACTAATTTCATATATTGTACTTTCCAAGAGTTAACTATGGTACTTGAAAGAACATATAGTACACTTGGAAAAAAGTCATGCAGCACCTCAAATTTTCTGTATTGGTAATATTTTAGCACTTTATTTTATGAAATTGAAATGAAGGTCAGCAGTTACGAAAATAACAAAAGGGAATTCAGAAATCTGAGAATTTAATTGTTATATTTGAAAGGTAAAATAAAGCAAAATCATATGCTGATAACTTTTTGTTGTGTGACACCAATACTTCAAGTTTACAGTCATAACTCCATCATCCTGTCACAACAAATATCATTAGTATCAATAATAAAGCACAGTGTCAATATCTGATGTACCCTCCATCATCTGGAATATAACATCCTGAATTCCTGAATTCTTATCATTGACTGTGTGAGATGCTGAATTTGGCGATAAAAACAATCTGTTCCATTCCTGGTGGAAAGCTTGTTCTAGTTTGGCAATATTTTGAACATATTTTTAGTAGCATATATATCTTTTTAAACTATGATATCCCAAGCATGTTCTATGTGATTGAGATGAGGGCTCCATGCTGGCTATGCTTGATGTAGATATTAATAAGTAACCTATAATGGAAATGGATTGAGCATAGTGGCACTTTGTCTTCCATGAACACTGGCCTTACATTCACAGCATAGGCCTAGTTATCAAAATGTCATACAACAATATTTGGGGAAGTCCCATAATTGATTTAACATACAAAGAATGAAGAATGATTTTAAGTCATTGAACTTCAATAACAGTGAATTGGAAGTTGGTGTCTGACGTGTGGGGTACACGTCTTTCATGTGATGCTTGGTTTACAAGTATAAATAAAAATGGTTTAATAAGAGTAAAATGTAACGGATGTTGCAATACATTTTTCCATGTGCATACTAGTATTCAATGTGAATGATCAGTTGAATAGGCAGGTTCCAAAGTGCTTCTAAACTTGATAAGAACCATATTTTTCTACCTAATTATGTCAGAATGCAGCGTTTTGTTTTAATAACATGTAACTTTAACTAAAAAGTGCAAGTACATCTATGCCATCAAGTTTTCTTTTGTATTGTATCTTCCGTTATGTATATGACTGATTTGACATTTATAATGGTTAACTACATTGTTAATTATAGCCTACATTTGGTATATAACATCTTTGATCAATGGCTGAAATTGAATAAATTGCCTGTGGAATTGATTAGCAAAGTTAAACTTAAATGCTTATTCTATCAAATGTATTATGATTATAACAAAAGTTGAAAAGGTATGGCTATAAGGGGTGATTGGAGATGATACATATACTGTATTGTGTTAGCTATACTGATTCAAAAAGTGATCAGGGAAAAAAACCTCTGGTCAGGAAAAAATTCAGGGAAAGATCAGGGAATTTCACTTTCGGATTTCTGTGGCCACCCTGTCTGAATTTATATCCTTTAATGAAATGTATGTCATGTTTAGATTATGGACCTTTGACCATTGAATGCATAGTCACGAGGTCCACAAACCGTACATAATAAACTGTTTTCTCTCTAAGTTATCATTAAATTATTATTTTATAAATTATTGTGTTAACCATCTAATTCAGATTCTAAATAGACTTAATGGAATTGCTGGAATAACAGATTTAGCATCACTTATCACTAAAGCTCAAGATATGCCAATTGATGACAAATTGAAGGAAGAATTTGGTGACTTAGTAAAGTCATGGAGAGATATGGACAAATTGTTTGACCATGGAATTGGAGAACTCACGACGGAAGTGATCTATGTGAGGCTAGGAGTTGAACAAATGCAAACACATCTGACTGGAATAACTGCTGAAATTGGAGAAATTAAAAACATGCAGAGTCAACAGCATAAGCATGATGGCGATCTGTCAGGTACTGCAGTATTATTGATTGTTTTTTCGTATGGCATTATTATATAATTTGGTAATTTTCTAAAAAATAATGCATGGAATGTATCTTCTTTAACATTATTCACCCATGTATGTAATGATCAGAGGCAGCATTTAAGTTAGCCAATGCCCAGCGTCCAAACTTGGAGGTTGTTAGCCCTGTTTGTCTGAATGTTTGGCTCATTGATGTCTTGCAAAAGTTTGAATATGAGACATCATAAGACCGGACCTTATGACAGGAAAACCTTGACAGCACTCAACATACAACATTTTTTTATCAAGCCTTGATGAAAATTGTTCAAAAAGTCTGTCTTGATGACTTCTAAGTCAGTCTTATGCTCTCCTAGTTAAACACAATGACTGATATGAAAAAAGTTGCAATGATATGAAAGAATGCAGTTTTTACTCAGGATATCATTCTGAAAGTAAAAAATGATTCCCTGAAAATGCGACGTACAATCCTTTCCATTACTATTGCTTGCTAGGTATGCCTTGTTCCATATATATCGGTTGAATCTGCATTAATTTGAGACTTTGCCATGTCTCCATGAACAATTATTAATGCGAATAATTCTATAGTAAATACAGTAGCAATATATATTTGAAAATGTGTCTATTCAACTGGATGCACTGTACCTACATTGAAACAGATATAAACTTACTAGTGTGACTGTCTTGAATCTACCGGCCTTATTTCTGCTGTCAGTGTTCAGATATTTATTTATTACCCTCACTACAATGGTAATCCCAGTGCGAGCATTCACTAAATGTAACTATAGTCTTTGTATGGGATTTAACCTTTTGTTATTGAATAAACAATAAATTAACATTTCAAAACAGTGATTTAATAGCTATGAACTGAATATTTGCACAAATCTGTATTAAAATTTGAACTATTATAATATATAGATCAAAGACTCACTAATGTTGAACATGAAATGACTGGTGTAAAGAGAAAATTGGATGATATGGAGCAGAACACACAGCAACACAAGTACAAGCACTTAGATGAAATTACAGGTATACATTTTTGCTATTTTGCTTTAAATAGGCTCTTTGAAATGAATGTCTATATATGTGTAATGTGGATAGTATGTTGGGTATTTACTATATGATATAGCTGTGTGAAGCTGTAGCTTAAGGTATCGGGCTTGGATGTCAGGTCAAATCAAGTTTCACTAATTTATAGAATAAAAACTAAACCATAATTATATACTAAAATAAACCCACTGTATTAAGTGCATTGCAAGTGATTTGAAACAAATATTACATTTGATTGGTCTTCAATTAACCAACATCGCACGTAATTTACAAATTTTTGAACAACGATAACTACTCTGTATATAGGAATATATTACAACAAATAACCTTAAAATGACTATAAATGTATAATCGAACCGTGCCTCAGATTTTTTATAACGTCTTCCGTTCGTTAGATACTTGACTTTAAAGAAATTCCATACCCAGAACCCCGCTGTTCATTATGTAATACACCATAGATAAAAAATGAAAACAAGTATCAAAATTCTGAGGCACGGTTCATATTGATCAGAGTTCTCAATATGCGCAAATAATTAGGTCCATGGCTCAAATATCACTACTCGCTGCAAGTGTCTGCTAGAAATAGAACCATTTAGTATTACTAACTCCCCTCAGTAGTTAATTTCCCTGATCGTTTAAGTAGCAAAGTATGGCGTAACTGATGCGTCTGAATTATTGTTTAAGTGTCAAAATAAGCAACAGAAAGGCTGCAGTATTCGAGTGTATCACTGCCAACATCAGTCAGATTCTACCCATTAATGATACCTAGTATTTAAACATTTCATTATTGCATAAAAAATCAGTAGTTTTCATAGTAAAGGGAGGTAATAAGTTTACTACATTTTTGTATATCTCAAAAAGTAGCACAACGTGGTATGCATTTCTTTCTTTTATTTTAAACTATATATGCTAAACTATAATATGTACCGAAAAAATAAAAACTTTTTCCGCCCTAAAACATTTTTTATGAGCTAAAATGTTCAAATTTTGTTGTAATTTTGCGTGCTTCGTGCATGGTCGTTTGTATACAAATTTCATACTTTCTTGGTTTACTCTGTTGTAGTTAATACTCTGTTGTAGTTAAGACATCTTTGCTGCATATATATGGAACAGATTTGTTGAGTTTTGAATAATATTTAAGATTTTGTGTTGTTTAATGTTTGACATCTTTGCATCAAATCAAGATAGAAATATATTCCGAGGAGTGGTATTAAAAAACGCCTGTAATTCAAAAACGGGCATGGTGACCCATACTTTTAAACCCTGTTTTGTGTTTATAATATATTAAAGTACATCCCTGAAAAAATGAGAAAATTCTCTGCGTGAAGAGTTACTCAAGGATGTCTTTAAATTGCATGAAGCAAAGCTCTATAAATTGATTTAATGCAGAAATGAAAAGATGCCTTGATAATGACATTGATAATATTTGTTATCACAAATTATCTTATTTTTGATCAGTGGTCTATGTTACCCTTACTAGACAAAATATACAACATAATAGTATATTATTAGATACATGTATTTAGGAATGTCTTGACCACTTTTAATATACTGGTAGGAACTCTTAGATAATGAAAGTGTCACATATATTATTACTGAGCATGCTGCCAGAATATATATTAGATTTTTGAAACCAAAGATCATGGGCATAAAGCTCATTCTACAACTATTTCTACAAAATACACATAACAATAACAATGATAAATAACATAATTGTTTTTGTTCAGTCTACCAATCATTTTGAAGATAATTTCTCAAGTACATATCATATTTATAAAAAGGAATTTTCTAATATCATATAATTTTATTCATATTTTCCAACATTTGCAATTTTCTAATTTCAGATATTCAGACAGTGCTCACAGATTTCTACCAGCGACATTTTAAGACCTTGCCAGTGTTGCCGGTGCTTGAAAAAAAAGATGCAGATCTTATACTCCTATATGAATCTCCTACAATGAATTGCATCGATGAAAGGAAGAAGGATGCTGGAGAAATTGAATGTTTTGAAGAAATATTTTACAAAGAGGATAAGGTCTACAATGAAATCTACATCACTGGAGATGCAGGTGTTGGCAAAACATCTTTCTGTCGACATCTGTGTTTCTTGTGGTGTAATGTCAAGTGTGGCCAAATGATTGATAAAGAATACAAATATGTGTCTAAGTTTGATTGTGTGTTTTATATAAATCTACGTGATACTGAACATTATCATGCTGTAGATATGATCAAAGAATGTTATTTTGATCACCATGACCCTATCACTATACGAAATATTTTAAGACAATATAATTGCCTCATTATTTTTGACGGCCTTGATGAGTGGAATCCGAAGAAAGTTGGGAAAAAGACACATGAACTGCCAAAAAGAGAGCACTGTAAAAATTGCATCTATCTCACCACGTCCAGACCATATCGAATAGAACTTGCAGGTCTGTCGAGTAAAGATGTTGATCACCAAATTGAAATTTCTGGTATTCATGGAGAATCATTAGACTGTTACATTGAAAAGATCCTAAATTATATGAATAAGTTACGTTCTGCAGAAAGAAAGTCATCTGATTTCATATCTGACATTGTGAAATGTGGTCTATCTGATGAAATATGCATCCCTATAATTGCATCTCAATTGGTGGTCTTATGGTATGAAAAGAAACTAGACGGCATGACCAGAACTCTTATATATGCCAACATCTTAGAGATGTTGTTTCAGAGAGCTGAACAGAGAGAAGTTGAGTTTCCACCATCTACAGCATCTACATTACAACTTCCTGATTCTCTGTCAGGGCTCACATATTTAAATGAAAATGTTAACTTATTGTATAATGTTTGTCATCTTTCATTTTGCTCAATGTTCAAACAAAATGAAAATGCTACAAAGCTTGTATTTAGTAGACAACAGTTACAATCTAAACCATATTGTTTTACAAGTAAAGAAATTGATTTTTTATATAAAATTGGTCTCATGTCCACAAATGAAGTTCTTGAATGTTTTTCTGTCAAAAATTTGAAGATCAGTTTCATTCATAAAAGTTACCTTGAATTTTTCGCAGCATTGTTTATATCATCATTTGACTCTAATAATTTATTCAGGGATGTAACTAAAACATGGAAATGTTTAAATGATTTTGTACAATATGAAAACTTTTTTGTCTTACTTGCTGGATTTTCTTTGAATAGCATTAAAACATTGTTAGAGAATATTTACTTAGCATTATCACAAGATTTAACTTCATGTAGGAAAAATGCTATATTTCACTATGATAGTAATTTTTACAGTAATCAACTCAAGTCATTACAGAAAATTGTTGTGAATTGTTTCAAGGAAGTCAGTACATCTAATGATAAAACTGTTGAATTAAGAATGGAAGATTTTCTTTTTGATAAATATTCCAAAAATGTTGAGATGTTGAAAAGACTTTTATTGCTAAATACAACAAATGTGAAATCTTTACATTGTGATAAAAGTGAATATTTTGATGAGTTTGATGAGATAAAAAATCTGCAGTGTATAAATATTGTTCAAGTGTCATCTGCTGATTATGTAAAGTTCACTCAGTGCATGCTTCAGAATAAATCAACACTGCACACTGTTTGTATTGCTGGTGGTGGTTATAAAGGTGAACCATTGATACCAGAATTACTTGTGAGAAGTCTCCATCATCTGACATCATTGTCTCTGTCTTGGGTTAAAATACAACATAACAGTTTACTTGATCTGGTGAAATTTCTGTCTGACAATGTTCTCATTGAAAATATAAAATTGTCTTTTGTGTCTTGTGTTAATCACCAGGATGATGATGATAGTGACTGTACATTGACTCTAAATCTTTCACAACATACAAAACTCACTTCATTATGTCTGTGGTATGTTAATATTTTATGTAACAATGTAAACAATTCTAGTTTACAGTCCGTCACATTATCTGAGAGAATTGTTAGACTTTGTTATAGTGATTTATTTAACTGTTTGAATTATTCACAACTTGAATATCTTTATATCCGTGGTTCCTATGATTACAAGTTAGATAACAAAACACTGAAAACATTGACGTCTACAGTGAAATCTCTTCCATGTCTCAAGTCACTAAGACTGGTGTACATGAAGTTACCTGATGGTGTTTTATTACAACTACATCCTCAGGTAACACAAGTGGAGATAGAGCTGTATAGAGTCACAATGAGTCGTCAATGTTTTCATTGTTTTGTTGAAAGTTGTGTAAATATTTCTGAGATAAAAGTTAAGTTAAATAGATGTAAGATTACATCAGTTGATGGAGAAACTCACAGTGTACTGTCAGAGAAGGAGTCTGTGAAATACATGTCTGAACATCTTGAATCAATATCTACAATAAACATCACATTTAAATATAATACATCGTTAAACTTTGAAACAAGAAGTTGTCAGTAAATGTTTTTGTTGTGTTTTTGTAAACATTTCATGTAAAAAGTTGACTTTATAAGCGACTTTGATGAACACGTCAACAAAATGATAGAATTTCACGCGAACAAAAATGGTCATAACTTTTTTATTTCTCAACGGAAACATGTCATGTGACCATTTATTTTCTTAATTAGATCATTTCCTACAAGATGAGACACATTTTGATGTGAAATTGGGAAAAAAGCTGTTTTTTGCATTTTCGGTGATTTTAATGATTTTTTTAACTTAATTTTTTTTTTCAAAAAAAAGTTTTCAAAAAAATTTTTTTTTGTTATAAAATGTTTCATTTGGACTTTTGAAGATACATTATAACATTATGCAGATTTTTATGCTATTTAAATAAAAAAATAAAAGATTTTCCTGAAATGTAGGCCTACATTCTGGGCAGTTGTTTTGTCTACAGTGATATTATTTCTATATTCTCTTTAGATTCAAATTGTTTCAACTTGTTATTTGTTGAGTTATTGACATTTACTATAATTGTTATGTATGAAATAAATCAAATTGAAATGTTTTTGACAAAATGTATTTATAAATAGACTTCTTAAGTTCTGGAACAATTACTTGAATTAGTTCGTTATTCTCTTGATATGTTTTATTGATTTCTAACAAATGTAGTAACAAATATTTTTTGTTTATTATTTTGACTTATTTAATGCCTATATTGTACAATAAACATATGAACTTTACATTTTTCTTAGTTTTAACTTGATTATAAAACATAAGTAAACACACAACATAATATTTGTGGTGGTACACGTATGTAATTGTCAGAATTAGTTGGTCACAGTTTCTCTATAAACGAGTCAACCAAAAGAAAACAAGATATGGATGAACATAAGATCAAAGTAGATAAAGAATTATAAAAGAAATTTCACATCTACACCTACATGATACACATCTACATGACACACACCTACATGACAAAAACCTACATAATACACACCTACATGATACACACACATACCTACATGATACACACATACACCTACATGATACACACATACACCTACATGATACACACCTACATGATACACACATACACCTACATGATACACACACACCTACATGATACACACATATACCTACATGATACACACACACACCTACATGATAAAAACCTACATGACACACACCTACATGATACACACACACACCTACATGATACACACACACATCTACATGACAAAAACCTACATGACACACACCTACATGATACACACACACACCTACATGATACACACATACACCTACATGATACACACATACACCTACATGATACACACCTACATGATATACAAATACACCTACATGATACACACCTACATGATACACACATACACCTACATGATACACACACACACCTACATGATACACACATACACCTACTTGATATACACACACACCTACATGATACACACACACCTACATGACAAAAACCTACATGACACACACCTACATGATACACACACACACCTACATAATACACACATACACCTACATGATACACACCTACATGATACACACATACACCTACATGATACACACATACACCTACATGACGCACACATACACCAAGATGATACACACACACACCTACATGATACACACACATACACCTACATGATACACACACACACCTACATGATACACACCTACATGATACACACATGCATGGTACACACATACACCTACATGATACACACACACCTACATGATACACACACACCTACATGATACACACCTACATGACGCACACATACACCAAGATGATACACACACACACCTACATGATACACACACATACACCTACATGATACACACACACACCTACATGATACACACCTACATGATACACACATGCATGGTACACACATACACCTACATGATACACACACACCTACATGATACACAGACACCTACATGATACACACCTACATGACGCACACATACACCAAGATGATACACACACACACCTACATGATACACACACATACACCTACATGATACACACACACACCTACATGATACACACCTACATGATACACACATGCATGATACACACATACACCTACATGATACACACACACCTACATGATACACACACACCTACATGATACACACCTACATGACACACACATACACCAAGATGATACACACACACACCAACATGATACACACATACACCAACATGATACACACATACAACTTCATGATACACACATACACCCACATGATACACACCTATACCAAATCAACATGATACACACCTACACGCACATGATACACACCTACACACATATGATACACACCTACTCCTACATGATACACACCTACACTCACATGATACACACCTTCACACATATGATACACACCTCCACGCACATGATACACACCTACACACATATGATACACACCTACTCCTACATGATACACACCTCCACGCACATTATACACACCTCCACGCACATGATACACACATACACGCACATTATACACACCTACACTCACATGATACACACCTACACGCACATGATACACACCTACACACACATGATTCACACCTACACGCACATTATACACACCTACACTCACATGATACACACCTACACGCACATGATACACACCTACACACACATGATTCACACATACACGCACATGATACACACCTACACTCACATTATACACACCTACACTCACATTATACACACCTACACTCACATGATACACACCTACAAGCACATTATACACACCTACACGCACATTATACACACCTACACTCACATTATACACACCTACACTCACATTATACACACCTACACGCACACCTACACTCACATTATACACACCTACACTCACATTATACACACCTACACGCACATTATACACACATACACTCACATGATACACACCTACACGCACATGATACACACCTACACTCACATTATACACACCTCCACACACATGATACACACCTCCACACACATGATACACACATACACACACATGATACACACCTACACGCACATGATACACACCTACACGCACATTATACACACCTACACGCATAATTATGATACACACCTCCACACACATGATACACACCTCCACACACATGATACACACCTCCACACACATGATACACACCTACACGCACATGATACACACCTACACACACATGATACACACATACACACACATGATACACACATACACACACATGATACACACATACACACACATGATACACACATACACACACATGATACACACATACACACACATGATACACACATATACACACATGATACACACATACACACACATGATACACACCTCCACACACATGATACACACATACACACACATGATACACACATCCACACACATGATACACACCTCCACACACATGATACACACATACACACACATGATACACACATCCACACACATGATACACACCTCCACGCACAAACGAAATCGGGTCAAATTCTAGCGTTTCTTGTTCGATTTCTCGGTAACGGAATGGTCCAGGAACTTAGATTTTGGTCTTATTTTGTTAAAAAATGTATACCTGAAGCCGCTGCAAACTTAGATTTGAAGAATTCGTCCGTATTGCTTCATAATTTTGTGTTTTGTAAAGGTTGCTCATTCACCGAAACGAAAAGTTATACGCCTTCTTATAGTATATATACCTGTTGAATAAACAGGTGATGTGTTCATGTTATATACAGATGATGTGTACATGTAATATACAGATGATGTGTACATGTTATATACAGATGATGCGTACATGTTATATACAGATGATGTGTACATGTTATATACAGATGATGTGTACATGTTATATACAGATTATGTGTACATGTTATACACAGATGATGTGTACATGTTATATACAGATGATGTGTACATGTAATATACAGATGATGTGTACATGTTATATACAGATGATGTGTACATGTTATATACAGATGATGTGTACATGTTATACACAGATGATGTGTACATGTTATACACAGATGATGTGTTCATGTTATACACAGGTGTTTTGTACATGTTATATACAGATGATGTGCACATATTATATACAGATGATGTGTACATGTTATATACAGATGATGTGTACATGTTATATACAGATGATGTGTACATGTTATATTCAGATTATGTGTACATGTTATATACACATGATGTGTACATGTTATATACAGATGATGTGTACATGTTATATACAGATGATGTGTACATGTTATATACAGATTATGTGTACATATTATACACAGATTATGTGTACATATTATACACAGATTATGTGTACATGTTATATACAGATGATGCGTGGATGTTATATACAGATGATGTGTAAAGGTTATATACAGATGATGTGTACATGTAATATACAGATGATGTGTACATGTTATAAACAGGTGATGTGTGCATGTTATACACAGGTGATGTGTTCATGTTATACACAGGTGATGTGTTCATGTTATACACAGGTGTTGTGTTCATGTTATACACAGGTGATGTGTTCATGTTATACACAGGTGATGTGTTCATGTTATACACAGGTGTTGTGTTCATGTTATACAATGGTGTTTTGTACATGTTATACACAGGTGATGTGTTCATGTTATACAATGGTGTTTTGTACATGTTATACACAGGTGATGTGTTCATGTTATACAATGGTGTTTTGTACATGTTATACACAGGTGATGTGTTCATGTTATACACAGGTGTTTTGTACATGTTATACACAGGTGTTTTGTACATGTTATACACAGGTGATGTGTTCATGTTATACACAGGTGATGTGTTCATGTTATACACAGGTGTTTTGTACATGTTATACACAGGTGTTTTGTACATGTTATAAACAGGTGTTTTGTACATGTTATACACAGGTGTTTTGTACATGTTATACACAGGTGTTTTGTACATGTTATAAACAGGTGTTTTGTACATGTTATACACAGGTGTTTTGTACATGTTATACACAGGTGTTTTGTACATGTTATAAACAGGTGTTTTGTACATGTTATAAACAGGTGTTTTGTACATGTTATACACAGGTGTTTTGTACATGTTATACACAGGTGTTTTGTACATGTTATAAACAGGTGTTTTGTACATGTTATAAACAGGTGTTTTGTACATGTTATAAACAGGTGTTTTGTACATGTTATAAACAGGTGTTTTGTACATGTTATAAACAGGTGTTTTGTACATGTTATAAACAGGTGTTTTGTACATGTTATAAACAGGTGTTTTGTACAAAAACTTTTTTAATATTTATTCAGGCATCGATTTCATTATTTCAAAGGTAAAACTGAGTTGTAATCGTTGTTAAAGTGCTGCATGAATCAGTTAAACAATCATGTTTATTAAATTATATAGATAATTCTATTTAAAACTCTCTTGAGAAAACCCTATAAGATTGTGCAAATACTGTGATTCTGCACTTTTTGTAAATTTATTTAGCATTTCGTTTTAGATAGAGCTTTACGCACTTTAACAGTACTACAAGTAACGAGGATCGGTTTGCATTGAGGGTAGTAACTCTTACATATACGCTAAATAGAAAGACAAGAAATTTACGCCCGTTATCGGCAGTCAGAGTCATATGAGGCAGACAGTTCACCTATCCATCGTTCCTGAGAAGAACCAGTTCTAGACTTCCTTCTTCTGTAAGCAACTGCCTACTTTCTCGCATAAAGAGACATGGTTGGTAGCGGGCCTCGAACCCACGTCACTCTATCAGTGAGAGGTTACAATGATTTGACGTCAACGATCTAAACCACTCGATCACGGAGGATGCACACAAAGTCATACGGGTAAATTTGTGTCTCTTGTAAAATATTTGTTGAGTAAAATTATGTGGCAGTATTAATTATGTATGTAAAGTGTACTATAAGCATATACATTAAAACCCGGAAAATCGGATTCCAAGAAAAACGGATTTTTTTTAATTCGCAATTAATCAAAAGTTCTCATAAAGCCGGAATTTTCAGAACACCGGACCATAAACTTGTATGCAAGATGAAGTCGTTTGTTATTCATTGAAAGTATAACAATATCATATGTATGCGTTGTACATATTACACACAGCGCATCATATATTACATAATACACAGAGTAAATCATATACTACATAATTTAAATAACACATACCGTCGCCGTAATTCTATCATTTTTGAAGGTTTTGGGAAATCGAAAAAACTTATTTCCTTAGCCATTTGTTCATGGATCATAAAGAAATTTAGTATTGGTGTACTTGTTTATAATGTCTTAAAAACTGTATATTCGAAACAATGGGAGTCATTGCATTTTCATTTGTAATAACATACGACATTTGTAATAACATACGACATTTGAAATAACATACGACATTTGAAATAACATACGACATTTGTGATAACATACGACATTTTTAATAACATACGACATTTGTAATAACATACGACATTTGTAATAACATACGACATTTCGGAACAAAATTGTCTCTTCCATGGAGGAGTAGATTCTGAAATGAAATACAACATTTTGTAATTTAATAGCGCTTTAATTCTGAACTTATACAACCTTTTATAAGAATATGATTTAGTTTTCAAACACATAAATCGAGCGAAACAAAACATTGAAATTATTAAAGATGTTCGATATGACATATTTATGGAAATATTGAAACTTTACAAGCCCATGAGCTGATGATAAATCGCTCTATCAATACAACAAGTGATTATACAGCCAAAATGCGTTAAGTTGAGCAATTCTGGGATTTTTGTCTCATTATATTTACAAACAAAAATGTTATTTTGTCAATAAATTGAATTCTGGTATCTTTTTCATGCCATATTATCAACATATAATCGTGTATAGGTATATATTATGTATGTAAGCTAATTGTAGGACGATTGATTGGCAGATTAACAAGTTTCTCGTAATTTAAGTCACAGTAACGTAATTCACATTCACTACTAATTTATTGAATATGAAGTATCAATTATCATAAACTATGATATTAGATGATATTTTCATAACCCTAACGCAATAGAGGTTTAAACAGAGTTGAGAGTTACATGGTTTAACGGGTTTTTCTGGCGTGTGATGCCTAGTTACGTAATTCACAGAACAAGATTGTTAGTGCGAAAATCTGTTTTAGCAAGAGTGTGGTACCTACTACTAACATGGTATGATAAATTACTTTTTGATTTCGTGATCTACATATGTCAGTGATGTATAAAATAATGTTCTACTGGTTTTAGTATCAAAAGCATAGTTAAGGCTAATAATCCTAGAGTAGACTGTTCCCTATTAAATCTCGGAACACGAACACCACCGAAAGTCAAATCCAACAGTGTCTTGATAAACTTCTAACTTGGTCGAATCAAATTTGTTTCAAATTTTCAAACAACACAAAACCAAATTTCTGCATTTCTGCATTATACGTCGTATGCATCCAGAACCAAACCTCAATCTGGACAACACACAAATTTAGGTTGTACCAGAATTTAAATTCCTAGGAGTACTTGTCATATTTGACTCAAAGCTTACATTTATTAATCATAATAAATACCGAAAGGCTCTGAACCTCTTAAAAGAAGTTGCCCACACTGATTGTGGAGCTGACAGAAAAGTACTTTTACGTGTATATAAATCTCTTATTCGTTCAAAGTTGGACTATGTATTCATTGTATATGGATCAGCTAGGAAATCATATCTTTAATACCTTGATTCAATACATAACCATGGTTTAAGACTAGTCCTAAAACATCCCCCGTAAATAGCCTATATGCTGCAGCAAGACTGGAGGATGTAGTGGACCGCACCGAAACCGAGGAAGGAGCTATCCACCTGATGATAGGACTGGTCCAATGAACATCAAACATTGTATTTGGGTGACCTGAAAGAAACTTACCATTGACATCAACCCATTTATAGTGATGGCTCTACAGACGGTGATACTGTTGCAGATGAAGCAGTACCTGGTATTGTTTTTGAATGTCGTCTTCCAGACAAGTCCTTTGGTTTTTCAGCTGAAATGAAGACCATCGATCTTGCCCTCAATCTTGCCCGAAGAATCAGATCGTAATCATTTCATCAGACCCTGAATAAAATAAATTTCGAAAGTCCCTCTGTCTGTGATATCCTCGGACGAATCTCTTATCTATATGTATCCAAAGAATTTGTATTCTGCTGGATCTCTGGTCACATGGGTAATAAAAGTAATGATAGGGCTGATACAAGTGCTAAATCAGCTGTGACATTTCCGATTTCAGAAGTCAAAATTTCATACGCTGATTTTAAATCTTCTGTTTTTACTTATATCCGATCCTCCTGACAATCAGAATGGGATGCCAACATTGACAATAAACTTCACTCTATCAAACCAACCCTCGGCGAATGGCATCCTCTTAAGTACAGGACAGGTCCAATCGTCGAGAAGAGGTAATATTATCTAGATGCAAAGTCGGTCATTCCCGTACGTTTAACTCATTATTGGCTTTTCACCTCAGATTATATGCCAGAATGTATTTCATGTTATCAGACATGTTCTTGTTCACTGCATCGACCTTCAGTCAACATTTCTTTTTATCGGTGGTCACATACATCAGAACAAAACCCCGCAGTTTTTTTCTTTCTTTAAAAATGGGAGTATTTGTCCAACTTGTATATGTAAGAAACGGATAATATAATGTCTGCTTGCTGACTGATCATGGGTAAATTGCTCGAGAAGTTTAATTTATTTTTTTCTAAGCTGTACAAGTATTGCTTATATCAGCACAGTATCTAATTATAAAATGTCGTAAAATGTTTGTTTCTATTTTTTTCTGAATTCATGTTTTATTCTAAAATGGCGTATATTAAAAAAAACAGCTTTATAATGCCATTACCATGGTACATTCATGTGCTTTGCGAATTGCAAAGTTCAATACAATATAAAACAATAATGAATGAAGTTTGATATCAGATTTTGAAGATGATGATTAAGCGAAAGATATTCAACGCGAAAAATTATGAAATTATTGTGTGTCTTTTACTTGTGAAATTACTTTCAAGAACACACTTTAATCTATTTAATCGCTTCAAAAATGTGATCATAATGTTGTGAAGATAAGCATAGTTTTGTATTTTGTATTGTTTATCCATGATATTTACACATTTTGTCTTCCCAATCACCAAAGAAAATATACGACATTTTGGAAGGACAAAAAAAAGACCGATGAAAATACGACAAAATATCATATGCTTTTTCTGAACTATCTGACTGGTTACAGAAACGAGGGTCTTCGCAAAATACGTATCTAAGTTAGGTGCTTCGAAAAGATGAAAAAAAATTTCGCCAAATTTATCACACGACATTTTAGAATTACGGCGACGATACGGTATACATATACAACACATCATGAATTACATATTAAACACACAGTACAATATATATATCATCTTATACCTGTCACAACATGAATAACATATCAAACACACAGGACAATATATATTACATATGACACACATGGTAGATCATGTATTATATATAACACACACAGTACATCATGATTTATGTAGAACACTCACAGTATATCATGTATTATTTAGAACACACAGTACGTCATGTATTATATATAACACACAGTACATCATGTATTATATATAACACACAGTACATCATGTATTATATATAACACACACAGTACATCATGTATTATATATAACACACAGTACATCATGTATTAAATATAACACACAGTACATCATGTATTATATATAACACACAGTACATCATGTATTATATATAACACACAGTACATCATGTATTATATATAACACACAGTACATCATGTATTATATATAACACACACAGTACATCATGTATTATGTAGAACACACACAGTATATCATGTATTATGTAGAACACACAGCGTGTATTATGTATTATGTAGAACACACAGTACATCATGTATTTTATATAACACACAGTATATCATGTATTATGTAGAACACACACAGTATATCATGTATTATGTAGAACACTCACAGTATATCATGTATTATGTAGAACACACACACTATAATATGTATTATGTAGAACACACAGTACATCATGTATTTTATATAACACACACAGTATAGCATGTATTATGTAGAACACACAGTATATCATGTATTATATATAACAAACACAGGACATAATGTATTATGTAGAACACTCACAGTATATCATGTATTATGTAGAACACATAGCTTAAAGCACTCATACAGCTATGAATCCTGCAGTCATACGATGTCTCTTTTTTGTATCATTGTTTGACGGGTTTTCAATACCAGAAGTATTTAAACACGCCCTATGTGGAACAAATATCAATAAATTCGGAACTTGCATAACATTTCTCACAGACTGATTTATTGATAGTTATTTAAAATTTATGTTAAATTTTATTTTCAAGATAATGAATAACTGACGTATAATCGAACTTAGTGATCAATGACAGTCAATACGTAAAATGGACCAGTTTTCGATGACATCAAAAATGAAGAGTAATTGAGACAGAGATGGTCCTAAAGTATAAGGTATAACACAGAATTATATGAAAACCTTGTTATGTGAATATTATCTATCCTACGCTGCTTAATCAATTACAATTAATATTTTACGATGCGTAAGTGTGCTAGCCAGAATGACAGAGCATTTTGACTTACAGTTATACAATCTGTCTTACTCTATTAGTGGTCCCTGACATGATGTGATAATACGTGATCATGATACCAAGCATTTAGTGATAACACATTTCATGGTACCCGACATGTCGTGATAACACATTTCATGGTACCCAGCATGAAGTAATAACACATTTCATGGTACCCAGCATGCAGTTTTTATGCAGTAAATTTTAGAACAAATTTTCTTAAACCAATTAAGATAATAATTAGTAGAATTATGTAATTTTAATATTTTTTCATTTTCGACATGTAATTTTGTGACTCTTGTTAAAGTCAATGCATCAAAAGCATTTTGTAGCCACAGGGTAAGAACTTATTATATGTGATTTTAATTGTTTAAGACATCCTTGTATTGAATTGCAGTAATTATGTCTTTTTATAAATAATATAATGTTTAGAATAGTAATTCAATGGTTTTATTGTTGTAAACAAACCGACCGTCGGCTAATCAGATATTTTTAACGTTAACTGTTTTTGATTTGCCAACTTGGTATGAACAATTTTGTAACGCGGTTCTTTTTTGGTTCAAACCAATTTTAGGGATTTGTTTAAAGATGTGTCCTTCCATGGTAAAGCCACTCTTGAAATTGACTTTACATGTGTTTAATTTATTATTCTCAAAATAAAGAAATATAAAGGACACATCTTCTTGACATTTTAGGTAAGAAACAAAACTTGTGCAGCAAAACGAAAGCGTGATTTTCCTGTAGCGTAAAATAGCGGGAAAATCACGGCACAAAACAGTGATTACACAGTTCATGGTACCCAGCATGAAGTAATTACACGTAGCACAGCACCTGACGAGACGGGTATTATATATCCTGAACAGCTTCCCTGGATTTCATATTGGCGTTGACCAGTACTAACAACAATTTATCCGTTATGTACTAACAAGCTACCCATATAATTCAGAGGTGAAGGACAATTTAACACAAAGACTGTAATATCTTCAGCCAAATTTGTCTCGGACAGTGTGAGCCTCGTCTGGGGTACAACACCTTAAAATTTTATTCGTGCAGTAGACCAACGCTCGCTCTAACCTATGAGCTAATTGGACAGGCTTAAATGGACTTATGTACGTATTTGAAGTCCACACTGGTAAAGACTAATTAGAAATATACGAAATAACTTAAAAATTAAGCGTAGATAAACATAAGTACTATTATTTAACCATTACATCAGATTCTATTGTAATTGATCATTTTAAAAAACAAATTAGATAGCTTCTAATATGAAAGTAATATTCTACTCAAACAATTTCTTAAACCATCATACATTATCTAACACATCTCCAAAATTGATTATAAACAGGCTGGTTTGTATGGTGGCTGATTTATGCCTTGTCGTATTTTCGCTTTTTCGTCACAACAAAGCGAAAATGCGAAAAAGCGAAAATACGACAAGGTCAACTTTCGCTTCGTATCTTTGCATTGTTGCATTGTCGTGGCGAAAAAGCGAAAATACGACAGATGAAGGGCGACGATACGACACCAAAGATGTGTCGTGTTTTCGCCTAACATCTGTCGTATCTTTGCTTTTTCGTGGCGAAAATGTAACAATGCAAAAACACGACGAAGTCGTCATTGTTAAAAAGCAATCATTTGGCCATAAAACTGTGAAAAACTGAATTATAATAAGCGAATAAAATAATAAGCGTTTAAAATTTGGACTACAAAAGTCGTGTGCATTTTGCAATTGTTTAGTCTACCGCAATCATTTGTGTAAAAGTCGAACGTGCGTATCAGACGCAGGCCAAACATCTGTGACAGTCCAGGGAAAATATTTCGATGTATAAGACACATGTACATTTTAGCAAAGATATATGGCCAAAGAAATGAAGAGAAAATGAAAAACATAGGCGCCATTTTGTTTGTTTTGTGCTAATTAATCCGGGAAAAGTACGGAACCGTATTGTATTTTAGATAAACTTTACGAAAGATTTATTTCCCTTGTGTGCAAAGCTTGTCTCCGGTTAACAATTAAATTCAGCTTGTTTCGATTTTGACCGTTTTCAGCCGCGGAAAATTCAGTTCGAGCAGAAAAATAATAAAAACGTGCAGAAATCAATCTTCAGCGGGCGGGGTCATCCCAATATTCCGGACTTTTTTCTCATAAACAAAAAGATGCGATAGTTCGAAAAGTGCGATAGTTCGAAATTTTCGGACGTTCCCGTGGCATTTCGAACTATCGCAATTCAATAGTATTTAAAGGTACCACACAGCTGTCAATAATGGCCACACCACCTTTACCAGTTTTACGCTGGCTTTTGAAAATTAAATCATTGTAACATACAGCATGGTAGTTATAATCACTAGAGATACTATCAAAAAAGAACATATTATGAGAAAACAACCAATGTTCTGAGAGACCAGCAATACTTATATTACGTTTGTTCAAAATTCACACAGGTAAGGTGCGCTTGACATAATTAGAATGTTGACACTTAGCTGCTTGTGACGATTTGTAGATTTTTGAACATTCCGATTGAGACGATTCCGTATAGCAATTCGTAGAGTTCGTTGGTACGGTATCACCTTGATGAACTACGTAAACGGAATCCGAAGTTACCAAATTTGACGTACTTGGAGAGTTTGTGACGTCTGTTTGTGTCGATTCTGGACTTATTATGCTATTTAGACTTGCTATGGTTACAATTTGTTCAGAGTCTAAAAAGGCTTCAAGGTGCCGTACACGATCATCTGTTTCCTCAAGCCGGCACATTAATGAGTTGCTGATACTGTAAGCATTGACAAATCTACATGTTGTACTCTAAACATCAACCAAGTATACCTTTATACGTGTGTATATGATACTGTAAGCATTGGCAAATCTACATGTTATATTGTAAACATCAACCAAGTATACCTTTATGCGTGTGTATATGATACTGTGGGCATAGACAAATCTACATGTTGTATTGTAAACATCAACCAAGTATACCTTTATAAGTGTGTATATGATACTGTAGGTATTGACAAATATAGCTTGAAATACTGCATATAACAAATGGAGTTTGTGGTGAGAACGGTAAATGAAAATATCTTGAATTGCCTTCAGTTGTAGTACTGCTGATATTGTTTTAATCTTTTGCAATATTATTCAACAATAGATAATTATTCATGACGAAATGTCTGATAAAAACAGATTCCAAACACAACGTAAGCGATGATTCAAATGTTCCACACGACACGATATTCAGTACCTTTCTTGTGAATACATTGAGTCTTGAGATAAATTTATCAACGGATGCACAGTCTGACTTACACCCACACGATTGTTTTTATGATTTGACATATCTAAGTAACCGTTTTATAGAATGTATCGTTCTTGCCATGTAATTGAAGGCTGTGTTTCATAACCTACAAATATACAAGGCATAAACAGTTTTTAGCATATATTGTATAACAAATTATATTTTGTTATCTAAATGCTTATTTATATCAATGTGTATCATGTCGTTATCATGATGGTGTTTGTAGCAACGTTAAATGTCGCATCGACGCTAAATGTCGCATTTGACGTTATATGTCGCAAGGCTGACGCTAAATGTCGCAACCAACGCTAAATATCGTAAAACATCCTGACGCTATATGTCGCATCAGTAACGCCAAAAGTCGCAACAAATAGTACTGACGCTATTTGTCGCAACATCAACGCCAAATGTCGCACTCCTTTATCAATCTCTATAATGTTGAGCTATCGTTACCGCTACGCTCCCAAATGACTGTTCATTCGTTCATGTTAATGTATAGTATATCCCCCCAAGTTAATCACATTTGCTCGTTATGATTGGGGATCTTATTTTCTATCTTGGCATTTATTATATATCGCCGTTGCCTGTGTGTGCATGTGTGTGTGTGTTGACAGAACGGGGTGTGATGGCCAAGAGGTAGAGTAACGAGGAGTGATTGCCCGGTGGTAGACTATTCACTTTTAGAAAGGAAGGTGTATGGTTCGAATCCTACCAGTTTATTGACGGACATCTATGCTCAAAGTTTAAAGGAACGCCGATACATGTATATCTATATACAAAAGGTCATACCTATTGCAGGATCTCGTAAAACAAACTGGCTTAGCTATTATGTATACTCTTATTCTTATTCCAAGCTTAAAGGACTTACGTCCAACACATACATCGACTTACTTTTCACTCAGTTTGAAGAATTGCCATATTAAGGAACTGTTTTCACTTGTCTTAAAGACACTTTTATTAAACGGTAGAGAGTTAAGGTTTTCGAAGTGTTAAGGATCGTATTTTAAATAATGTCATTCTTTTTTATATCAATTAAGACATTTACGGGTGAATTTTAAAAAAAATTTACAGTCTGTTAAAAGAGTTATAACCATTTTTGTTCCTCTACCCCTAACGTAAAGTTGTACCTCAAAATCAAATGAAGTCACCTTTATGAAAATTGGCCTATCTCTCTAACAGATGAAACAATAAATGAAAGAATGTGTATAAGTCTAAGGGTAACCAATATTTAGTCAATTCAAATTGTTAATACGAGGTTTGGAAATACTATGTTGTAGAAAAAGTGAAAAATGTAACTCAGCCCCTTTAAGATTTAGTCAAGATTTTAGCCTTTTACCAAAAAGTAACAAATTGATAAATATCATTAAAATAAACACTAAAGCAGGGCAGCAGCTGAAATTTTCTCAAAATTAGCTACTATGTGTGTATTATATCTACACTAAATTTTAAAAAGTCTCACCGTCCAGTTTTGAAAAAAAATGTGTCAGAAATCCATAGTTACTTGATTTTCGTTAATTAACCATGTATAAATTCCAACGAACTAGACAAAAAAATTTGGAATAAATATTTTCTTCAATATTACTATAAAAATTCATGTTCTTAATACGAAACGTTACCTAAAAACGAAAAAAAAGAAAAAGTATGGTCCCAGTGGGGTTTGGACCCATGACCCTCAGGAATATGTCAATATGTCAGTAAAGTTCATGAAATCGAGTACTCTTCAAAATCGAGGTTTCGAATTAGAGATTGAAATCCTTAAGACAGAGAAAGTCAGCAATGAACAACAAGTGAAAAGCGAATCATTTTATTTCTACTAAACCTCAGAAATTATAGTTACATGTACGTAACGATATGTTTCTACATAAATATAAGGTAAAAATAGTCAAGATAAGTTCAATGTCGTATACTTTGTCACACACAAAAAGAGTACAAATCACTAAAGCCTTTTTTATTGGCCAAATAATGCTAGAAATGTGAACATTTTCTGACCATAGGGTTACTGTAAGCTGCATTGTGCAACAACAGTAAGACTGGAAAGGTATATGTTTCTTGTTCTTTTTTAATGTTTTTACGGAAGAATAAATGCACCATCGCATAACGATTTTACGGAAGCCTCAAAGGGACATCAATTGGAGAAAATATGTACGGAAGCCTCAAAGGGACACCAGATGTGAGAAAATATTTACACATGTCGACAAAATTAAAGCGATAAACCTTAATCTGTTAGGTGTTCTCGCCTTAAATTTCTCGAATTGATGTAAAAATATATAGCATTTTACCTTATTTTTTATGTATAGACAGAAGTTTTGCGTATTTCGCGAATTACTTTGTCGAGTACATTTTCGTTAACTTTTTATTGAAAAAACTTAAAGTGCAATACTTAGAAAATGTTGCAATTGACGTCTAAGTATACTCGTAGTCATGATTTCTTTTTTAACTTCGCAACGTAAACATTTCGCAAAGACAAAAGCACAATTCGCATTTCGTATATTTTATGACGACTTATCAGTTTGTAAGTGGCATCTCGAAATAATGAATGCCCGAAACTGTAACATACATACGGATCAGTGGACATGGAACACTGCATTAGAAAGGTAAGCGCTCCGATTTGTTTTTAATTTGCTTGTTATATATTATAATTATTTGTTTCATTGGTGTTAACGCTGTTTTTCAACGATATTTCAGTTTCATACGACGGTTGGTTTACCAAACAGTTTTTTTGTCAGACTGTAGCTAACCACTACTAACTTGTCCATACTTAATGAGCAGACAAAGTATTCTCCTACGGAGAAACTGATAAGATTGACTTTGTCACAATTTTCGTAGTAAATTATAACCTGCCACAATCAGGATTCAAAGTTTGGAAACAGACCTTGGACATTTCGTATTGACTTCCGTTTTTGCCGATTTTGACATATTTAACAGCATATTTTATGTTTGATTTTTACCGGGAGAAGCTTATCAAATACAGACAAACATATTTTGGGGGTATATCGTTCTTTAAGAAAGATATGTTTTTAATCAGCTTGATATTCTATTGACAACGTTGTGCACGGGGTCAACATTTCTACGCGATGAGTTACAGTAATATTATATTCGCTTGTAAAGCTGAACGTGTCTTTATTTATGAATATATAAGTTGTTCAAGGAAGTAAAATTTACCAAGTATAATTTTATTGTGGCACAGATTGAGAACATGTGCATGCTCACCGGAACTCGAACCCTGGATCATCGGGAATGCCATTCAGCAGTTCTATGTTCATTATGAACCAAATGAGATGGAAATATTGAGATATTTTATGTTAACATATAACCATGGGTATTCTTTGACATAAAAGGATTCCATGATGTGGCAGTTATCCATGCCCGAATGTAAGTCAAAGTACTTGTTATAAAAGGAACAGAAGTAACCAGTAAAATGGAATTACGAATGGCATTTACAAATCTAAATGATAATTAGTTTATAAATGTATTACATTAAACATTGCTATTGGTATGTAAAAAATCATTTCTTCAATATTTCAGGTTCAGTTCAGGCTGTCAAATAAGGAATGTCCAGTATGTAAGGACATATTCAAAGATTCTGTCATATTCCCGTGCGGACACCCCTTGTGTTAGTGTTATCCATGTGGCCTTCAACTTCAATTGAACAATCATGCCTGTCCATTCTGCAGAGGACAAATACGAAATATTTGTTATGTTAATGACCACTAAGTGTGAGTTATAGAATACCCACAAGTAGAAGTGATTATCATTACTGTATGTCATGATATCCTTTGGTGAAGATATTTTTAGATATTTTAGCTCACATGTCGAAAAATGACAGGGTGAGCTTTTTTTATCAGACTTTGTCCGGCGTGGTCAAATTTTACCTTGTGAACACACTAGGGGCCACATATTTAGCTCAATCTTTGCAAAACTGGGTCAGAATGTTAATATTGACAAACCTCGGACGAGTACGATATTGGACCATTTGGGGTCAAAAACTAGGTCACCAGGGTCAAATAAGGGAAAACATTGTGAACACTCTAGAAATCACTGTTTTGATTGGATCTTCATGAAACTTTGTCAGAATATTTGCCTCAATGATAGGTGGGTCAAGGTTGAACATGGGTCAGTGGTCAAAATCTTGGTGAAATCTCAGTAAAAACCTTGTAAAAGCTCTAAATGTCATGGTTTTAATTGGATCTTGGTCAAAACTTGGTCACAAGATCAAATCTTAGGAAAACCTTATTGACACTTTAGATGTCAAATTTTGATTGTATCTTCACCAAACCTTGTCAGAATGTTTATCCTAATAATATGTATCACAAAATCCAAAATGGGTCATGTGGGGTCAATGTTTTAATGAGTGATCAGTGATTGTCATGTGAGCGATATAGGGCCATCTTGGCGCTCTTGTTGTTCTCACTTTTTTATACTTGTTGAGCGTTTAGCTGGAATTAGTGTTAATGTTTTAGAATGAGTCCATTGTCTGGGGTTGATTTCTTATTTTCTTATATCATGGGCAATATTCATTAGCCTGTTGAAATGATATGTGATATGAACATTAATGATAATTTGATGTGGTGTTTTAGTCAAAATATCTAACTAATAATGATGTAGAGGACATATAGTAATATTGTCTGTCCTAAGTTATGTAACTTATTGCATTGTCTATTGTTTCGATACTGATAAAGTTGTAGATTTTAATGTTTTGTCTATTGTTTCGATACTGATAAAGTTGTAGATTTTAATGTTTTGTCTATTGTTTTGATACTGATAAAGTTGTAGATTTTAATGTTTGTCTATTGTTTTGATACTGATAAAGTTGTAGATTTTACTATTTTGTAAATTATTTTAATACTGATACAGTTGTTAACTTGTTACCTTGAACCACTTCCATTGTATCCATATCACCTATATAGCTTTGCTTTGACCTTTTAACTCCATATGAATGGCCTATTTCTTATCATTGTAATGTTATAATCGCATTCCATGGCAGATAACTCAAAAACGAGCACCGCGACCCCCATTTTTCTTTCGCTTAAATTGTTCCTATTATCACATGCTTTGATCATGCAAAGTTTTAAAAAAAATCTGTCTGTACGCGTTTTCATGTTGCCTATATGTATGTGTGAAAACTATTAAGGATTTCTATCTCTAATGCATAACCTCCATTTTGAAGAGTACTCAATTTCAGGAATTTTACTTATGTATTGACATATTCCTGAGGGGTATGAGTTCAAACCCCTACTGTGACCATACTTTTTATTTTAGTTTGTAAGTAATGTTTTGTATTTAGAACATAAATTTATTCAGTAATATGGAGGGGAAAAATATTCCAAAATATTTCGTTCAGTTTATAGTAATTTATACATGGTTAATTAATGAAAATCAAGTACCTTTTAAAAACCGATGGTTAAAACGTTTTATAATTTTGTGAAGTCATTCTACACAAACAGTAGTTAATTTTGAGAAAATTTCAGGCGTTGCCCTGCTTAGTTTTTATTTTAATGATATTTATCAATTTGTTACTTGTTGGTAAAAAGGCAAAATCTTAACTTAATTTTAAAGGGTCAGGGTTACATTTTAAAACATTTCTGCAACATAGTAGTTCATCATTATATTAACAATTTTGATTGACTAAACATTGGTTCCCCATAGACTTATACACATTCTTGCATTTTTTGTATCATCTGTAAGACAGGTAGTTCAATTTTCATAAAGATGTCTTCATTTGATTTCAAGGTACTATTTTATGTTAGGGGTAGAGGTAGTAACTCTCTTAACTGGCAGTAAAAGTTTTAAAAGATTTTTCTGTAAATGTTTTAATATATATACAAAAGAATGACAATATTTGAAATACAATCTTCAACACTTCATATTAGACTTCAAAATCCTTAAATAGATTATACCATTTTCTCTAATATCGATGGTATTTTCATGGTAGGCTACATCTTAATGTTTTGTATAGCTAACACCAATCTTACTAATCTTTGATTTATGTTTTTATCACATGATTTTGGGTGCAGTTATGGGACTGTGTTATTTTTCCTAGGTAAATTATGTATGGAGCTATATTATATTTATTTCAAACTTTGCTTCTACTTTTACATATTGATCTCATTTAGTTACAAAGACTACTGTCAAGCATGCCATTAGTTAGGTATGCGTTTTTTAAAAAGCATCTTTCTGTTTGTCTTAAAGAGCTGTACATGCTCTTTTTTGCTCTCCTATCCAGAATATTAACATAACTATTAACAGGAATATTGCAATATTGAAACATTCTTGACAGTCTGATTTTTTGTGTGGTTTATGACAGTTTTTCATTCATGTGAGACTTTCTATTTCTAGTTCTCTACAACACTTGAAAATAAAGACATTATATCGAAACATACAAAAATAAAAATAATTTAAAACAGATTGTGTTGACAGTTTTATATTTGTTATTCTAGAATGATGTAATGCAATGTATGATTATGTTTATATTCATTATAAACATGAATGATATGATTTTTGTAGGGTCTAAGGTTGCCTGCTGGGACACCCATGACCCACTCAAGTACTTACAAAAAGTCTAATTACGTATCTAAGATCCTACATGATCATATATAATAGGAACAAATGTCTAGCATTTGGTGCACTGTCCTGGTAGAAAATGACTACCGGGTTATACATGTACAGCAGATTGTAGAGGGTTGTTTGCATCACGGTTACAGTTTACAAAAATGTAGGCGAATCACAGTCTGAGTAAGAGAGTTGATAATGTACGTATTTATCCTTTAGTCTTTGGTATCTTAAGGATTACGGACAATAATATTAACAGCGCCGTCAATAGATATGTATCTGATCCTTATAACTTGTGACAAAGAAAATTGATGAAATATTACCTTTCAACCATACAATAGTTTAAACTGTTAGACCCGGGTCAGTTTTATTTGACTTAAGGGAGATAATATTACAAACTAGCACTTTGCCTTTTCATTGATCATATAAAAGCATTTTTAATTTCATGTTTACATATAACACAAATCAGAAAAAGCTCGTGGTGAATGATTTATAAAAGATTCATTATCTAATTTCAATTAAAATAAACAATAGTTTAATGGTTACATGTTTGTATTAGGGTCTGTAATGCTTCAATTCTTTTAAAAGGGAGGGGAGATGCATGTTGCATTAATCATGACAAAATAACAATAAATAACTGACAATAAACTAAATTTAAGTACAGCTTAAAATGTGAATGAACTATATTAAGATAATATGGTATGTAAGTATCGTCTTTCAATGAAAGCATGGTGAATAAAATTGGCTAGGTTTCTAATTTCAGATACATTTTCAATGGTAATTAATTGTGTAAATTTGAACAAAGTTGGATTTCGCCAATAATAAGGTTTAATTAATTTTTTATGAAACTCTTTATAAATTGGACATTGGATGACAAAATGGTATTCGTCCTCTAACGAATTGCATGCAATGCACGGGCGTTCACTAAATGGTTACGTTTTTTTTCCATCGTCTAGTTTCGACATACAGCCGATGCGAAGACATTCTTAATTGTGACATAGATATTCTATACTTTTTAATGTTGATAATCTCGAGATATTTATTGTGAGCAAAGTTAGTAAATGTTTTAAAGAACAAAGTCCTTGGTGAGTTTTCTAATCATGAATTGAACCTGTGCCAGAAAATATTTGTCATTGACTACGCCCTGGTTCGCCCAAACATCGTGGAAGCCAAGTTTAGATAAGAGGAGCTTTACATGTGAGGCCCAATTTACCGTGTGCGGATTGGATTCAGTATTAGTTTTAAGTAATAAATAACATTGTGCAATATATCTCGTGCATAGCATATTTTTAACCAATATTTAATTATCTTGTATATTCTCGAAGCTTTCATATCATACCTGCCTAGTATGAAACATACTAAATAAATATATATAAGCTTTCGCCTTGTCGAACACCAATATTACATGAAAACGCTTCGTTAAACTCTTGTTGAAATACCGTACATGGATTATATAACCTTAACAATATTACATTGAACGCCATATTTAATTTACTTGTACCATAAAATGTCTCGAACAATACAACCAAAAGCTTTGGTGTATGTATATAAATCTTAGGCATTACTAAATGGAATTAATGGAGTCAAGTATGAGGCTGTTCTGGATCAAAAGTCATAATTAAGTTGCTGAAAATAAGGCACAACATCTCATATTTTGAAGGCACATTGATCCCAACCCACCGCTATCACACCAATAATACGAAATGGTGGATGACGCATGCGGTCGCCATGTATTTCTATGCTGGTTCCTGTTGACTCTGTCTGTTAACAGCCTTTGGTGCACTACAACATGGAACGGGAACCAATCTAACTCATCAGTTAAGGTCAAATTTGTTGAAACTATCAGGTTTCAGTTTAGGTTTGGTTACACGCTGGACAGTAAACTAAAACTGGTTTCGATTTAAACAGAGTGGCGAACAAACGGACAGTTTGAAGAAGTATTTCAATCTCCATGGCGACAGAAAAGAGCTTGACTATGTTCTTAATATATTAACAGGAGCGCACTTTTAAAAAGAAAAATAATAAAAAAGAACGAATTTATTATCTCTTTTGTTATTCCCTGATTATGATGTCATATTTGGAAATTTGGTTCATTTATTAAATAGGCTGGGTATATGATTGAATTTGCTCTCTACACAGTACTAAACCAGAATATGGTACTCAAATAAACATAGTCTACACATGCCAAACTAAAATCCGCTGTGAGATGTTTTGCAGACAGTTGTGAAACCTGCAAACTAATGTCATTAAGGGGGGGGGGGGGGGTCCATTGATAATTATAATGTAAAAATCTGACCATAGCTTATCTGATCAGATAAGAAATTGTGTATTGAGAGTTTCAGTAATGGTCAACATATTGGGTCGGCCATTTTCCCGCGCTAAACTGCATGTAATGTTGGACGCATCCAACCGACCAGTCTATGAGGTAGTTTGGAGGGTTTGACAATCCGGTTCGAGATTTTTTAATCAAATGACAAAATTTGTTCGTTTCAAACCAGTATTACTGAACAAACGGACAGTTTGACAAACCAGTTGGAAACAAAACCTAGATTGTTGCAAACAAAGGCGCCCTTAAAAATGAAGTTGCGCATGGTAGGAGAGGTCGTTTTATTACCATTCTTTTCAGGAAGATGATTAGACACATGCTGTTAACTTATCTGTTAATATCAATATGTTATCAAATTGAACAATGCGGCATTTTGCCAAATCAGTTATTTTTTTGTTGCAAAATCTGAAGCAATATAACAGACTGGTCCCGAAAATAAGGGTAAACATAGAGTAGCTAAGGTACTTAAAATGTAGGTGATGTATTAATTTATTCGGTTCAAAGTTCTGTTTATTTACCTATAATTATTTCCATTTGCCAAATAAAGATATATTTATAAGGGAGAAATACACGTACATAAGTATATTATTGTCTTACCTGATACAGATTTTGGCAATAATATTCTTTTGGTAATTATTAACATTTTTGTGTTGCATTAGAGATGTAACACCTTAAGAGCCAGCGTATAGGCCTGTTCAGAAAGTAGATTATACCCCTTGGAGAAATCAGTTGCATTCGGAATACTAGTATTCTCGAGAAAAACTAAGCTATCATTGATGATCCGATATTGAAATTGACTATTATGTTGAAAATAAATGATATCGACCAACTGTTCAAAAAATGATATTATACTTATATTGGTTGTTGATTGAATTCAAAAGTATCTTACGATTTTTTGTTAATTGTGTTTATATAGAACATTTTACTGCGAAAGCAAATCTAATAAGTTATATATTGTTTCGTTGTAAGTTCCGTAAAGTTCCTATAAACACTTATTAAGCTTCGTAATATTCCTTGAATGCATCTATTTCAGACCCTCATTCGGAATGCATTGTGTTCTGAAACAAAGGCCTTTATTCAACGGGTAACCTTTTATTATAATGAGAAAATACGAATGATACAATATTAGTACATAATTATTGACAATAGTAATCATTTAAACTGTATAACTTCAATAAACGTGCGTATGTACAAGGTAATCGGATAAATGAGTTACTTATACATCATCTTGGTAATTCGTATCTGAGCGATGCTGTGACTGTAACAAACTTACTAATCAATAGTAATAGTGAGGTGTATTCATGACCAGTACTTACAACAATGGTTCTCTAATGTTACAGAATTATCAAGGTATTGGAGTTACAGAATTCTAAAATCGGTTTCATTTCTGCAAAGTAGTTAAGTTGTATAAAATATTTAAAAAAGTGATACATAACGAATTGATATAGGGAGATTTCAGTGTTATGCTCATCGAAAGATCGCTACTTAGATATTCTTAGAGATTTGAGAATTTGAAATAAATGTACCGTGTATGTCGAAGAAACGGACTATCATATTTTACTTGCATGTCCAATCCATAGAAACTTTCGAAAGCAATATCTTACGATTTACTATTCTTTTTGGCCGACTAGCTGTTAACAAATATAAACCATTATATATACATGTAAAATTATCAACAAAGAATCCGCTTCTAAAATGCAATATGTTTTTATTATAACAACTCATAAATGAAAATAATGTTATTCAAATATCTTTGACTCAAAATGATATATTTGTTATAGATTTTTTTCTTACTGTATCCCCTGTTTAATCTGATATACGTTTTTTGATATACTGAAGAAGTTTTATCCATATTTCTCAATTTACTGAAGAGCTCCATGTGGATATGGGATCCTTCACAGAATACAAAATTCCAGATGACACTCACTAGACCCTTAAATCTACTGAGTTTCGCTTCGACCTTACCAGTGACAAAAATCAGAAACAGACAGTCATACTTTCCAAATCGATTACTAGTAGGCTACCACGAACTAAAAGCAACTTATGATACACATCAACCCATAAATCTAAAACTGGTGATAGTGTTGCAGGTACAGCAGTATCCGGAAATGAAATGAAAATTGCCGTCTTCCAGACAAGTCCCTTTTTTCAGCTGAAATAAAGGTCATCGATCTAGTTCATTAATTAAACCGTAATCATTTAATAATAACGTCTGTCTCATTTTCTACCTTACACACTGTGTGTAATACGACTTTGAAAAGTTCTTGTGTTTGTGTCATCCTCGAGCGAGTACTTAGAACTGGTTAAGGCCTAAATGAAGTCCAGGAAAGCTGGTAAGGATAACTGCACGCCACGATATGACTAAAATAATGAAACAAACAAACAAACAAACAAACAAACAAACAAACAAACAAACAAACAAACAAACAAACAAAATAAACTGATGAATGTGTTCCGTGCAATGCATCACCTTTTATCAAACATATTGTTATTGACTGCATTGTCCTTCACCCAACCTGTATTAGACAGTTCTATGCTAAACACATGAACTCAGTATTAGAAACTGCCAAACCTGTATTGATCAAGCATTTGTTAAATACAGGAAATGGGTTTATACAATAAATTTGGGTGATAACGAGATTCTCAGTCTTTTTTATAAAGTTATTACAAGTTATTTTTTTTATCAATTTACATTTTGTATATCATTTATTCTTCATTCGTATTATATTCATGTACGTATATGATCATCTATAACTTCATTAAATAAATGTGTTATTAAATGTCGCTGAACTAAGTTACTAGAATGGACCATTATGTAATATTTTTAACGCTAATATGATTGTGCAAATGTTAAATATCTTATATTATTCACATTATTTCATATACACCATCACATGAGTTGTATTGTACTGAACAAAAGTGTTTAACTACATAATTATTATTTTTTAGCTTTTGAACACTTGTATTCACTGTATAAATGTCGTCCGTCGCGTTGAAGTATCATGCATGACATATCAAATTGATTGTCGTGTGCACCAAATGTCGTATACAGTGAATTGTATTATAAACCATGCTATACCTCGTGTACATTTTCGTAACGATGAGTCTGTATAATGTAAGAAAATTGTTTTTATATATTGATATTTTGGTACCATGTCATGAAGAAAAATTAGCATGCATAAACTTATATACTTCTAAGTATATTTCATACATTGATGATATGGTTTCATATTGTTCCATGTTAACTTATATATTGATTGTTTGTTTCCATGTAAGAACTCGTTCCATATATTGAATATTTTGGTACCAGAATTACTTCGATACTGCCACTTTGGTTCCAAAGTATTATGTACCAACAGCTGTACGTATGATTATGTTCTAAACAAACTACAAACAACATTAATTCCCCTCACCAACAAACTATTATTTATATCATTCAAACAACTATTTACAAACAAACATCTTAACATTTGGCATAATTGGCACAAATTATGAATAGCATATGTGTTTCATTCTTGGCTAAATTGAAACTGGATAAAGTACAGGAAAAATTGATTCATTAATATCTAGTGCAAAAAGTTCTCTGCTTATATCCGACCATAATATATAAAAAAAACTCAAATGAAAAAACTCATATATATAACTTAATGTTATAAACAATAATATTAATCTATTATGCAAGGAAACTTTTTGGATGCATAAGTTACAAACGCTTCACCCGAACGGTTTAAATAAAAAACCTTGTTTACAGTATAAAAACATGTTAAATATTTAGTTAGGTACTATCACGTTTTTTATATAACATAATTCTATAGGAAATATTTGTATTTTATATCCGTATAGTAACGTTACTATAATTACATGTTTTATTATAATTCCTCAAGTCAAGTATTTCACATATTTTGACAGAATAACAATAAAGTCCATACAAATAAATTTCAAACATGTATAATTTTTTATAATTAGTAAAATTTCTTCACACCATCAAGGAGGACTATATTATAAACAAGTTCACCATAAGCTTGATCTATCAAACTGTTCATCTTGTGTTACAACCATTTAAATTAACATTTATAACAAAGTCATTCATTTCCTCCTTGTATCAGAGAATAAGTCACTTATTAACTGATAAAAATTATGTACTAAACATAACACAAACAGATTAAATGACCTATCTGAGACTAAGACCTTGCAAAGCTGTCTTAAAATTACAGTGCAACCTCTCCAGAGCAGCCCTCTTGAGCAACAACCTCCCTTCAACAACATGATTTTCCCACAGTACAATTTTGCTACTTATTTAACCTCTATAGAGCAACAACCTCTCAACAACAACATAAATTTGCTTCTTTCAAAGGATGTTGCTTTGGAGAGGTTGCACTGTATTTGCACAGAACATGAGTATTAAATAAAAAGCTCGCAAACTGAACTCACATGAAACAAAACATATGGCTTCACCATTCTTCAGTCAATCTATCACTTCGTATACTTATTGTTACGTATATACAACAAAGAGTGTCAATTTTATTAAACTGTCAAAGCTGAATACAAAAAATGTACAGTAATAACATGAATGCTGAATGCGATTAGTTTTACCTTTGCACCACAGTCAATATTTTTCGTTTATTTTACTGTTATGGAATACAACAAGTATAACGAAAATGATCCTATAACTTATGAAAGTAACTGAACCTCACTGTAACTAAACATAAATGCAAGCATTGACTGTGAAATAATGCAGCTTTGACAATTAAATAAAATCGCACAATATCAAGTATTTCAAACTTTCATAGAAAAAATAAAAATATTCTGACATACATTACAACATTTAACATTAATTTACATGTAAAAGCGCAAAATAGCAAAATCACATTAAAATCAAGACAAATGAGTCACATGATGTGTTGGTGCTTTTTAACGTAACCATGACAACGCTAACAATACAAGTTTATCACACACATTACTACAGATGAATTTTTGTAACTATTTTATTACTCGTATATAATATTCCGCCCTTTAACGTAACGTCAAATTTTACATGACGTCAGGTCCGTTGTTTATTATTATGTATTATATTATGAAGAAGGCGCAATGCCGAAACGTAAAAATACAACTTTAGACACGTGTTCTTGTTGTTTAAACAGTATTGTCATAATATCAAACAAATATTTATGATGTTTTATCTACTAAAACAAATCATTTAATGTTTTTCTCCAATCTAAATATAGGGTTTGACCATACAATAAAAAGTGAAGGGCTTTTGTCCTACATTCACCTAACTATGTAATTTTAAGACCCTTACACGAGTTTAACGCACACAGTATAACGTAACACATGAAGAATGATCAGAAACAATATATGCATAATTTCGATTTCAGAAAGATGCACATCAGTGAGTACACTATAAAATAATTCAATCATTAAACAAGATGGTCATTTTATTGTAATCGGTTAGAAATATTGTTCAGAATTGTTGTATAGATAAACTTTGCTTCTTCTGCTGTTCTCAATTCTTGAAAAAAGTCCGCATTTAATCCAGTTATCATTTCACTTAACTGCAACATATCGTCGGAGCAACCATGTACATAAGGGTTCTCTGTGTACAACTGTATGAGTGTTTCCAGATCTTCATCTGAGCATTTGATTTCAAAAGAACAATCTGCACCACCAAACAGCTTAGGTTGGTAAAACATCATGTTGGGTTTGCCCGACACACATTCGGCATTCCTTTGCGAGTGAATTGTGTGTATATTCCAAGACTTCTTGAAACTATCAAGATGGTTTTGAATGAGAGGCATAAAAGTCTTAAACATTCAATATGCAGCTGGTCAGTGTTATTAAATATGTTTTGATCAATCATATCTTTAAAGAGGTTTCTCCAGTAAGAAGTGAAGTTCCTCTTCAAAAAACTCCAAAGCATTTCTATTCTTTGATTTCCTGTCGATCTCCCCACAGAAAAAGAATTATATCCTGATATGTTGTCAGTATGGAACATTCTTAAGCGATTTGAAGGTTCCCTAAAGAACAATTTTCAGTTCCTGCATCCACCCTTACCAGTCTAGGCATACGACCAAGTTTTCTTATATACTGCATGAAGTAAAATGCCACAAAACGTGGGGATTTGTTTGATGATGCAGCCTTCAACCAAACGATTTTTCTGGAAAAAACATCAATAGCTCCGTGTAAAGAAATTCCAAATGGCTTAAACTTATTAAAGTTTGGTCCGTTATTTACATAAACTCTACGTCTTAATCTTCTAGCGATTCTATTGTTTACCCCATCAGGATCTAAGGCTCTGAGTGCAAGTCTTACTGTCCTTTGATGAGCCCTTACTCCGTACCTTAAAAATAGCATTCGCCATACGGCTCTATAGCCTAATTCTGTATATCCACCTCGATGTAGCTGTAAAATCGCTCGAGCGATATCTTCTTGTCTGCTTTCATCTCGTCTCCGCAGATTAAGACGTTGCAACACTCGTTTTATTGTCCTTTGATTAATTACAATATGATGTACGAACAAAAACAGTCCAGCTATTTCGGGTGTAGTATATCCAAGGTTAAAATAGTGTTGCACATTTTCCTCTAACGACCAATCTTCATTTGGAAGCATTGAGTAGGAGCACTTGGAAGTAACTAACACTAGGAGTTAAAACTGAAACAAAATGAAATAACACATCTGTTAAATATATGTTGTATTTAAACTACAAGAACAGTCCAACACATTTCTAAAACCTTGGGAAAATGATTCAATTTATGATTCTAGGAAAGATTTCAGTTGGACTGATATGTCAAAATACAAAATATATATGATCGAAATGAAAAGTATTATTATGTGTTTATACCGGAAAAGTTCCTCGAGGACTCGTAACTATGCAAAGTTTGGATGGTAATGATCAAATATTTGTTTTGAACTAGAACATTTATTTATAAACACTAACACAAAGTTACACTGTCAGTCCTTAAAAACTGGAGATGTTCGCTCAATACGATCATATATGGACCAAGATAAAAAATAAAAGGACATTGCAAAGATTCGAGGGCAAATAATCCTCGAGACAGAAAAGCCAAACATTTGCTTAGCACTTCTGCTTTTTTTATTTTGAAGTTAAACATGAATGAGGTTTAAGAGTAGAGTCTTTAGAGTCTCTGAAAGCAGTTCGTTCCACAACTTATAATAATATACGCAATACACTTAAGAAAACCGATCGACCGACAACCTGATCGATATAATTACTTATATACCATCTCAAGCTACAAATGGTGTGTATTCCAATGTAGAATTAATATTTTAAAATGAAGATAATTCTAATAATGGTTTTCTTACCAGTAAAATACGACCTTCATCCATTCTTGAAAATCTGTGACACTGTCCTATCACCCTATAAAATGTTTGTGGCAGTCGTATGTACGTACTATGTTATAGTTTCGGGCATTCATTATTTCGAGATGCCACTTACAAACTGATAAGTCGTCATAAAATATACGAAATGCGATTTGTGCTTTTGTCTTTGCGAAATGTTTACGTTGCGAAGTTAAAAAAGAAATCATGACTACGAGTATACTTAGACGTCAATTGCAATATTTTCTAAGTATTGCACTTTAAGTTTTTCAATAAAAAGTTAACGAAAATGTACTCGACAAAATAATTCGCAAAATACGCAAAACTTCTGTCTTTACATAAAAAATAAGGTGAAATGCTATATATTTTTACATCAATTCGAGAAATTTAAGTCGAGAACACCAAAAAGATTAAGGTTTATCGTTTTAATTTTGTCGACAGGTGTAAATATTTTCTCACATCTGGTGTCCCTTTGAGGCTTCGGTACGTAATCATGCTATCTTTTTTAACTTCGCAAATTAAACATCACGCAAAGAAAAACACCTTATTAATATTCTTAAACGTCTACAACAAATTGACCATCTTGTTTAATCATTGAATATTCTTATAGTGTCATCATTGATTTACATCTTTCTTAAATTAAGATTCTACATACAATGCATATTGTTTCTGTTCATTTTTCATGTGTAATACTGAGTGCGTTAAAATGTGGTTAATTACTCGTGTAAGCATCTTTTAATTACATAGTAAGGTCAACTGACGTAGGACAAAAGCCCCTTCCCTTTTTATTGTATGGTCAAATGGTCTCAAACCCCATATTTAGAATGGAGAAAAAAAACCTAAATCATTTGTTTTAGTAGACAAAATATCATAAATACTTGATTGCTATTATGGTCAGGTATGAACACAGAACAGAATACAATTACATAATTCCTGCCTTATTGTTTAAGCTTTTAGTATTCCATTGGGCTGTTTGCATTAACCATCAGCTATGTGCAAGATATTAGCACAAATGAATTTAGTCATATAATACAGAAAAGTATAAAAAAAGTAGACTCGCGATAGGACAAGCCGTGCCAAAATAGTGTGTTTTAAAGATACGAGATTCTTTCTTCGTTAATGTACAATTAATTGTAAATGAAAAAGATAAGAAATAATGTTAAAGAAAGTGTAAATGTCATTATTTACAAAATGCCTTGTTTAATTTTTCATGCACGTATTGTTTTGTCCTCGTAACTGTATAAAACTCTATACATATACTCTATATAAATATTTTATTATTTTGTTTCTCTTTGATGTTCCTATACCAGCTGATTCAACCCGATATGTATCACGTGCTATTTATTATCCATTCACTTTTTATTTTTTTCTAACATTTACCACTACAGTGTAACCTTTCTAAAGCAACACCCATTGGTAGTAGCAAAATTATGTTGTTGTTCTGAGGTTCTTGCTCAAGAGAGGTTAAAATAATTGCTAAATCGTGCAGTGGGAAAAAATCACGCTGTTGTTGAAGGGAGGTTGTTGCTTATAGGAGGGCCGCTCTGGAGAGGTTGTACTGTATTAATAAATTACAACTTTTTACTTTTAAATGCGACTGCTAGGCCGAAATATTTTTAAAATTCTCGCATACAACACTGCGTGCATGCAATGGTCAATAAACTTTTTCGGTTTATGATATACGTTATTCTCTTATTATTTATTTGTTATCTGGGTGTTTGGTAATGCCTTTGCGGACTTAAAACACCATCATCAAAGGAGGAAATGATCACGCAGCATTTTGTATCTTAAAGGAGATGAGTACAATAACTCTGTGTAGTCAATTTGAATAAATGTATTTCATGAAAACAATTTAAAACCAGCGTTCTACGTTCTATGATGTCTGTCGCGGTGTACAACTGGGTCTGTATTCATAAAGGTCCTTTAATTTAACTTATAAAGGAATTTCCTTAAGTTGTATAAATTTCCTTAGGTAAGGAAATTGCTATTCGTAAAACTCCTGAGGAATATCCTTAACTTTTATTAAAGTAGAACTTTTGGTAAGGGAGGTAATCTAGCACTTTTTACGTGTGCATGTTTTATGGTAGTCTCCCCTAAAAAAGAACTTTGAAGTGAATTGTGTTTTATCAAAAATGCAGAATTGTCTCCATTGAATTTACTTAACTGTTATAAAAATTATAAAATAGAATTATTGGTTGACTTTTGTGTACAAAGCCAACAGGTACGGCCTAAAATCCGAAATCTTACGTAATCAATGCATATTTCGCGCATAATTTGAAAAATAGAAAAGAAATAAGGGAACGGGATAAATTCTTAAATTATTTCGAAATTCAATACTTGCCTTTAAAAATATATATGTTGATAAAGTTGTATTTTTAAAATCAAATTTACGGTCGATGTTGGAGAAATATTTTGTTCACTTAGGTAGATTTTTAAAACTTGATTTCGCTTCAAATTAAGTTGCCGTATCACTTACATCGTTCACTTGTACAATATCATTAATCACCGAACACAGTATTTCACAAAGTTTTTAGTTTAACATAATTTTATAATCTATTTATATGATTATGCTATGCTAATGATAAAACAACTTAAGAGACATAAACAACTTCAGCCTATGACTGTGTGACTATTACTTTTCCCATTTTTATTTTTATTTTTTAGCAAGTAAAACTCCTTACCTACTGATATCATGTGCATAAATTTTTCTGAAAATTCATTATTTAAACTATAGATACCAAGTTTTTCAAATATCAATTTTGAATGATAGTCTAATTACACCCTCGTTAATACTAACTTATTATGCCATCTTTTTAAGAAATATCTAGACTACTGGTACCATTTTTCCCCACATTGTTTTAAAAGTTTTAAAACTGATTAATGCAAACAATATTGTCCAGTATATCATAGTGTCTGTCCTCTCTGTGTTAATCTCAATTGTAAAACATGCTTTGATATAATCAAGATAAGTCGCCAATTAAGAAGTTGTTATGCAATATTACGTAACACAGTCGTGTCACTTCCTGGACCCTTATAAGGGAGAAATATTTTATGGATCATATCACTTAAGTGGGTCAATATATTCTCAACCCATTGTGCCTGATACCATGTTTACAATACGCAACATAGATCATAATCTTAATCACTTCTAATTCAGTTCTGTGTTGGAAAAGAAATTCAAATCAAGTTAAAACGTCATTAGACATACTGATATACATTTTACATACAAGATAAAATTTTATATTAATAGTATAAAAGAAGAATATTATGTTTAAAGGAAAATGATTTATATATCATACTGATCTTGAATATACTGAACTGTTCTAAAAATTATAAAAATTATGCTGTCATATTTAAGTTGAAAAAGCTAGCAACACTTGTTGAGAAAAATTGAAGAGGTGCATACATTTGTAAAGTATTCAAGAATGCATAGTGTTTGATTCTTGAAACTCAAAAAGTTATGTAGAGTGGAAATACCGCAGAGGTTACTTTTCCCAATTCAGGGTGCTTTGATAGTATATAAAGTTGACCTGTATATTTTTCAAAATGTGTTTTGTTCACAGTGTCTTTAAGTGACATGTCATGTTTATAAAAGGCAATTCCATTCCAGGGTCCATGGCGAATCTCTGTGGGCCTCCTTCCAACTATGTTGATAACTGTCTTGAGTCAATGTCTAAAAGGGTAGGCATTGCATATCTTGACAGACTCATTAGTAGTATTGAGTCTGAATAGGGTATACATTTCATATAGGGCTACAGGTTCATACGAATATATATATATATATTCAAATTTCAGTTATTCAATTTGTGTTGAATTCAGTTAGTAACTACTGCAGTATATAGTTCTATATAGATTAAATGCATTTATTTTTTGTATGTACAAAATGGTTTGTTGTTTATGAAAAAATCTATATTGTTTATTATCATAATTAATATTTAAAAATACTTAATACTGCATGAATAGTATTAATAATTAACAGGGGCAATTACCTACCTGGACCACAGTCAATAGATGTGCACAGGTGTAAAAATGTGTCAAAAAAGTTATAATTATGTAACAAAAAAGATAAGAAACAGAAAAGAAATATACATCAGTAAAAAAATAAAATACTTATATAATTATGCTATGTCAGAGACAATACATATAATAATGAATTATAGCTACATGGTTATGTAACATAACCAAATAACTTGACTTTTGCATTTCTAATATTTGCAAATGAACATACTTTATATATTTAAAGAAGTTGAGAAGATAATTGCAGCTACTTAAAATAAGTGATAGTTTATTGTAGTTATAATGTGTGATTGTAATTACTCAATTGCTTTCAAATACATTTAATTTTATAATTTTCTGATATATACATTTCATAATGCAGCGTAAAATAAGTTAATTAAGTTCTACATTGTTTTGGTGTTAGTCTTTTTAAGAGAATTATATACTTTCAATTTTTTGTTAAAAAGACATTTTTTTTTATTTTCAATACTTGGGTAATGTTGATTTCTAACAAACAAATATATTTAAGACTTAAGATATATTTTGTGCCTACCAGCTAAATGCTCCCTTGATGTACTTTATTGATTTTTAAAGACCATAATTTATGACACAATGAGATCATAATTTGTTGTACTTTATTGTCCTTATCATGGCCATATACAAGTAACAACAGGGGGTTGCATTATGATAACATTTGAATGCTTGGCCTATGGAATGTCTTTCATATTAATTCTCCTGTAGAGTCTGATTGACAATGCCTCAGGCCAGCCATACTTCCTGTGCATTCCACTGCAAACTTTGGATAATTTAACAGGAGACTTAAGTGGGTCAATTAGAAGGGATACTAAATATTTGTCAAAAAAAAAAGTTTATAATGATAATAATAGTAGATTTGTAATAATGTTGTAATAATAATGTAATGATAGTATGGAACTGTTCTGAATGAATAATCCTTTTTATTGTTGTTGTTAATATTTTGAATATTGTTATTTCAAAAGTTGTAGTTAATCACCATCATAGTCATCATCATCAGCAGTAGCATCATCAATTATCACCATATTCAGACCACATTATATTATCATTATATTTACTTGGACTCAACACCTATCACAATAACAGAGATATTTATATATATACTATAATACATATATGTCAAGAAAACAACAATTTTATTCCAAAAGAAGTAATTAACCAAATAACAAGAATGTTTTTCCTGTAATATGTAAAAATATAACTATGTAAAAAATAAAAAATACATTCTAGGCTATTTTAATGAAAGTTTGTATGTGTGTCTATTTTCAAACTATTTTAAGTAAAATATAAAGAAGAACTATTTTCAGTGGGAGATTTTTAATCTTTTGTATACATATTTATCTTAATTAAATTCTAACTGTATACAATCATGTACATTGATATAGTTCTTCTATTATGATATTACAATTTTATAAATAAATAGCATAGCTATGCTATGTTTTGTATAGCTATTTTGTGTAATATCTTATTCAATTCTATCTTAAATTAAGTGGCCTCTTAGTAAAGTACTATTTTTAACAAAGTGGGAATTTAAAGCTATTCTGACTATTAATTCAGTACTCTTGTATGAGTGGGCCAGAGTTCACTCCCTTTGCCAGTCCGGACTATAGTGTGCTAATAATATTATGTAAAAGAGTAAGGCTTAAATTAAAATTAAGTTTGTTTGCCCTTTACCGACCGACCCAAAAAAAACATGCCGACTCAAAAAAATTTATTGCAAAATCTGGGAGAACTTTATTTTTATACTTGGGAAAATATACATGTACTCAGTGCTTTCGATAAACATTTAAAGTAGGTATCATTTGGAAATTGAAGTAATGAAGGGAAACAATAATGTGTGTTAAGGCACTGAGTACATGTTATGGATGATTAAAGCACACAATAAATGGTTGTATGGTAGCAGAATACATAAAATGAATATAGAATGCATCAAGATAGAAGTGTAATTTCAGAAATAAAATATTTTTCCTCCCTACCAACCTGCCTGACAGGGTAGACATTGCCTATCGTGACAGACAATGCTGACTTGAGTCTATGTATGACAGGTTACACATTGCCTATTGTGACAGACAATGCTGTCTTGAGTCTATGTATGACAGGGTAGGCATTGCCTATTGTGACAGACAATGCTGTCTTGAGTCTATGTATGACAGGGTAGGCATTGCCTATTGTGACAGACAATGCTGTCTTGAGTCTATGTATGACAGGGTAGGCATTGCCTATTGTGACAGACAATGCTGTCTTGAGTCTATGTATGACAGGGTAGGCATTGCCTATTGTGACAGACAATGCTGACTTGAGTCTATGTATGACAGGGTAGGCATTGCCTATCATGACAGACAATGCTGTCTTGAGTCATTGTTCGACATGATAGGCATTGAACATTCTGACAGACTATGCTGTCATGAGTCAATGTATGACAGGGTAGGCATTGAATATCAGGACAGACAATGCTGTCTTGAGTCAATGTTTGACAGGGTAGGCATTGAATATCAGGACAGACAATGCTGTCTTGAGTCAATGTATGACAGGGTAGGCATTGCCTATCATAATTGTAAAAAACATATTTTTTATAATGTGGAGAGGAGAAATGCAATATACATGATGCACATGAAATTTCACTTAATTGAACAAAAATATACCTTCCTATTATTAATTTTGAAGAAAAATCAGCCATAAAATTTAATAGCAACAAATATATAACATAAATACATATACAATATTTCAACTGAAAATTGATGGGGGTTGGCTTTTGTCTATGCCATCACTTCTGAGCAAGGGAGGCGTAGGCGGTGGCTTTTGTCTGTACCTCGACAGACAGTCTTAACAGGAATAATAACTTTGAAGACAACTGATTTACCAGTCTTGTAAATATTAAGTATCAAACTTAGTCTCGCTTAAACAAACATATTCGGTGGCAACTCACTGATGCCGAGTATATGAATAATATATGATAAATGCTAAAATGCAGGCAAAAAAGTTGCCATATTAATCTCATATTTAGAGCCTTAGAAATATTCTTGATGTATTGGATCCCAACAAATAGAATGTAAAAATAAATACATACACCCTGGCTGTCCATTATTAAAATAAATAAGCACTAAATTTATACACCTCAAATAATGTGTGAAATACAATTCTAATTAAATTAGGCCTATATCTATTTATCAAAAATATAAACAATTTCAAGGTAATCCCATATACGTCTTCATTACTATGCCACATTAATGTAATAAAATAAACATTTAATCAAGATCATAATATATTTATAAACTTAAAAAATGCAGTATTATAAGTGATGTGCATTTTTCCCCAAATTAATGTTATCCATTTACTAGTAATATGTTTTATAAGAAGAAATTTGTTCATTTCATAAAAAGATCATATTACGATAAAAAGCCTCCAGTTAATTGCTCTATTTTTATTATTTCTTAAAGAAAATAAAAGAAACAATTCAAGATGTAGAATTATTTCCCACATTTACTATCTCATTCAAAGGCTCAAGGGAAACAACTCAATCTGAATTGAGACTAAATCTCCATTTTTACCCACTTTAACACATTTTTACAACTTTAAAGCCAGAAGCTATTTTCTTGATAAAACACAAAAAAGAATATGGTTAAGATGTGGAATACAAAATCCTGTGAGGCTGCATGCAGTGATTCTGGTATTGATTACTAGCCAAAATATTCATCTTAAATTTGTAATCTAAATCTAATAATTATCATCCCGGAATCTCTAGTGGTAATGGTATCCTGGCTTTCCTCTGTGGTATGGCTGTCCAAGAGAGAATAGAGACATTCTCCGGAGAGTCAGGCCTGGTTTGAATATCATTGAATATGAACAAATAAATGATTGGTTAATGCATGTGTTGTTAGATATGTACAGTCAGGATAATCACTGGAGTGTCAGTGACAAATAACACCGGCCCCCTTTATGATTAAAATATTCAAATACTGAATTTTAATAATTTTCATAAATCTAAATTTTATATGAGGGGACTTTTCATCTAGCTACATGATATACATAGATGCCAACATCTCCGTAGGTGCCCGGTTCACAACAATTTTCAAATAATTGTTTTTCTACAGTTACAGTGCCATACAAATATTTATGAACTCAATAAGCATAAATTCTCTCTCTTTTTTTAATAAGACAAGTAAATAAGTGAATTCTCTATAAAACTATGTTCTAATATGATAATATGGCCTATTTACCAATAATAAGGTCATCAACTTATCATAATCTCATTTGCCAGTTCTGTCTTTTTTTATTCCGGCCTATTTACCAGTACTATCTTTTCATTGTAAACCCAGAAAAGCCAGTTGGGATAATAGCCAATTGGTAATTCTTTATCTCATTCTTTCATATTGTTAATACTTCAATAAACAAAATAATATACTTCTATATGGTTTTATTTGTTATTTAGAGTGCAATTCAGCTGTTATTAAACATAATAGCTATTTGTTATTTTTTATTAATGCGATTAGATAATTTTGCATGACAGTCAGACTTAATTTTGTTGTCTAAGTGCAGTAACAGATTAACTATAATATTATATAGGGAGTTAGACCATTACTGCACTGAAGTGACAATGTAGTGGCCCTAAAAAGTACCAGTTATAATGGTGTTTAATGTTGATAAGATTAAAATTTGATTTTTAACTTATTTTAACCGTTTTGACCATCATTTAAAAACTTTAACATTTACAGTGGCTTAAAAAAAGATATTCACAATATTCAAGACAGCATTGTCTGCCACGTTAGGCAATGCCTACCAAGTCAGACAATAGCTCAAGAGAGCATAGTCTGTCAGGATGTGCAATGCCTACCATGTCAGACAATGACTCAAGACAGCATTGTCTGTCACAATAGGCAATGCCTACCCTGTCAGACGATGACTCAAGTCAGTATTGTCTGTCACGATAGGCAATACTGAACCTGTCAGACTTTGACTCAAGACTGCATTGTCTGTCACGATAGGCAATGCTTACCCTGTCAGACATTGACTGAAGACAGCATTGTCTGTCATGATAGGCAATGCCTACCCTGTCAGACAATGGCTCAAGACAGCATTGTCTGTCACAATAGGCAATGCCTACCTTTTCAGACATTGACTAAAGACAGCATTGTCTGTCATGATCGGCAATGCTTACCCTGTCTGACATTGACTCAAGACAGCATTGTCTGTCACAATAGGCAACGCCTACTCTGTCAGACGATGATTCAAGACATCATTGTCTGTCACGATAGACAATGCCTACCCTATCAGAAATTGACTGAAGACAGCATTGTCTGTCATGATAGGCAATGCCTACCCTGTCAGACGATGGCTCAAGACAGCATTGTCTGTCACAATAGGCAATGCCTACCTTGTCAGACATTGACTAAAGACAGCATTGTCTGTCAAGATCGGCAATGCTTACCCAGTCAAACATTGACTCAAGACAGCATTGTCTGTCATGATAGGCAATGCCTACCCAGTCAGACAATGACTCAAGACAGCATTTTCTGTGAGGACGTTCAATGCCTACCCAGTCAGACAATGACTCAAGACAGCATTGTCTGTCATGATAGGCAATGCCTACCCAGTCAGACAATGACTCAAGACAGCATTGTCTGTGAGGATGTGCAATGCCTACCCTGTCAGACAATGACTCAAGACGGCATTGTCTGTCACAAAAGGCAATGCCTACCCTGTCAGACAATGACTCAAGACGGCATTGTCTGTCAAGATGTGCAATGCCTACCCTGTCAGACATAGACTCAGGACATCATAATCTGTTATGATATTCAATAATGCCCATGTCGGACAATAAACTCGAAATAAAGACGAAGTAACCTTCATTCACAACAAGTTTTTCGCTATAACTTGTGTAGTGGGACTATTGGACGGATCTCAGGGATTTTCAGGGAGACAAGGAATTTGGGGTTTAAAAACAATAATGGTCTGGAAAAATAAATAGTTTCATAATTATGTTTGTTAATAACTTTGTGTGTAACAGATCGTAGGTAGATAGATTGGTTGGTTTGATGTAAGATGGGTAACTGTACGTAGGTGGTCGTAGCAGGGTAGGTATGTAGCAGTAAGAAGATCAGTACCTGTAGGTAGGTAAAAAGGGTTGGGTAGTTAAAGTTAATTAGGTAGGTAGGTAGCCAAAAGAAGCGGTAGGCAGCTATAGATAGATTTTGAAGTAGCTCTTTAAAAAGTAGTTAGGTAACTGTAAGAAGTAGTTGGTAGCCATAGGTAGGTTGCCGCCACTGTAAGGTACCTAGCTGTAGGAAGCTACAGGAAGCTGTTAGTAGCTGTATTTAGATAACCATAGGTAGGTAGCTTTAGGCAGGTAACCGTAGGTAGATAGGTAGTCATACTAGACAGCAGTAGGTTGGAAGCACAAGGTAGGCATACATAGATATGCTGTATAGCGGTAGTAAGGTAACTGAATGAACTTATGATGTCATATGTAGCCATATATAGGTAGCCAAAGGTAGGTAGGTAGGTAGCTGTAGCCATAGTTAGGGAAGTAGCCATAGGTAGCTGTAGGTAGATAACCGTTGGTAGGTACCTTGCCGTAGGAAGCTGGTAGGTAGGTAACCGAAAGGCAACTAGAGGTAGGTTACCGTAAGTAGTAGGTATTCAAAGGTGGGTAGCGATATGTTGATAACCGTTGGGAGGCAGTATAGGTAGCCATAGTTAGGTAACTGTTGGAAGGTGTGTAGCAGTAGGTAGCTGTTGATATGTAGCCATGGGTAGGTAGCTGTAGGAAGCGGTAGGAAGCCATTGGTAGGTTACCATAGGTAGGTAACCCTATCAAAGTAGTTGTAGGTAGTAAACTATTTGTAGGTCGCTTTAGGTAGGTAACCATAGGAAGTCGTTGGTATGTTGCTGTAGGTAACCATACTAGGTAACAGTATGCTGTGTAGTGGTAGGAAGGTATATAGTAGTAGGTAGGCAGCCAAAGGTATGTTGCCGTAGGTAGTCATAGGTAGGCAGCCATAGTTAGGTAGCCGTAGGTAGGCTGTAGTGTGGTAACTGTAATAAGGTATGTAGCAGTAGCTAGGAATCTGTAGGTATGCAGCCGTAGGTAATTAGCCATAGGTAGAAACTACTAGAAAGGTTACTGTAGGAAGTGGTAGGTAGGCTGCCGTAGGGAGGTAGCCATTATCAAGGTAGCCGTAGGTAGTGACCTAGTTGTAGGAAGCTGTAGGTAGCTGTAGGTAGGTAACCCAAGGTAGGTAGCTTTAGATTGATAATAATAAGAAGTCGTAGGTAGGTTGCCGAAGATAGCCATGCCAGGTAGCGATAATGTGGAAGCTGTAGCTGTGTATCGGTAGTAAGGCGACTGTAAGTAAATGTGAGTGTTATATGCGAAATACTAACCCCATACTTGTAAAGGGCCGATCTTTTCTTCCATTTGAGATTATAATCGGTTATGTTTTGCGTCTCAATATGTCAAATATCATTCAATTTACATACATTTGGTCTTACAATGTTGGTATAATTATTGCCTAAATGATGAAGTACGATATATTATCATCGGACATGAAATGAGAGTGTTATATCAGAGATACTAACCCCATACTGGTAAAGGGCAGATCTTTTCTTGCATTTGAAATTATAATCGGTCATGTTTTGCTTCTCAATATGTCAAATATCATTCAATTTATATAAATTTGGTCTTAAATTGTTGGTATGGTTATTGCCTAAATGATGAAGCATGATATATTATCATCAGACATGAAATGTGAGGGTTATATCAGAGATATTAACCCCCTACTGGTAAAGGGCCGATATTTTCTTGCATTTGAGATTATAATTGGTCATGTTTTGCATCTCAATATGTCAAATATCATTCAATCTAAATAAAATTGGTTTTAAAATGTTGGCATGTTTATTGCGTAAATGATGTCATATGATAAATTATTATCAGAAATGAAATGCGAGTGTTATATCAGAAATACTAACCCCCAACCGGAAAAGTGCAGATTTTATCTCGCGTTTCTGAAATTATAGGGCCATGTTTTGCTTCTCATTTAGTCAAATATCATTCAATTTATATAAATTTGGTCTTAAAATGTTGGTATGGTGATTGCCTCAATGATGATGTATGATATATTATCATCGGATATGAAATGCGAGTGTGATATCAGAAATACTGACCCACTACCGGAATGGTGCTGTTTTTATCTCGCGTTTGTGAAATTATAGGGCCATTTTTTTCTTCTCATTTAGTCAAATATCATTCAATCTAAATAGAGTTGGTCTTAAAATGTTGGTATGATTATTGCTTATATGATGTCATATGATAAATTATTATCAGAAATGAAATGTGAGTGTTATATCAGAAATACTAACCCACAACCTGAAAACTGCAGATTTTATCTCGACTTTCTGAAATTATGCGGCCATGTTTTGCTTCTCATTTAGTAAAAAGTCATTCAATTTAAATAAATTTGGTTTTAAAATGTTAGTATCATTATTGCCTAAATGATGAAGCATGATATATTATCATCAGACATGAAATACGAGGGTTATATCAGAAATACTAACCCCCAACCGGAAAAGTGCAGATTTTATCTCGCGTTTCTGAAATTATAGGGCCATGTTTTGCTTCTCATTTAGTCAAATATCATTCAATCTAAATAAAATTGGTCTTAAAATGTTGGTATGATTATTGCCAAAATGATAAAGTATGAAAAATAATTATCAGAAATGAAATGCGAGTGTTATATTAGAAATACTACCCCCCTACTGGTAAAGGGCAGATTTTTTCTTGTATTTTAGATTATAGTCGGTCATGTTTTGCTTCGCAATATGTCAAATATCATTCAATTAATATACATTTGGTCTAAGAATGTTGGTATGATTATTGCCTATGTGATGGAGTATGATAAATTATTATACGACATGAAATGTGAGGGTTATATCAGAGATACTAACCCCCTACCGGAAAAGTGCAGATTTTATCTCGCGTTCCTGAAATTATACGGCCATGTTTTGCTTCTCATTTAGTCAAATATCATTCAATTAATATAGATTTGGTCTTAAAATGTTGGTATGATAATTGCCAAAATGATAAAGTATGATAAATATTTATCAGACATGAAATGTGAGTGTTCTATCAGAAATACTACCCCCCTACTGGTAAAGGGCCGATTTTTTCTTCTATTTGAGATTATAATCGTTCATGTTCTGCTTCTCAATATGTCAAATATCATTCAATTAATATAAATTTGGTCTTAAAAAGTTGGTATGGCTATTGCCTAAATGACAAAGAATGACAAATAATTATCAGACATGAAATGCGAGTGTTATATCAGGAATACTAACCCCCTACTGGTAAAGGGCAGATCTTTTCTTGCATTTGAAATTATAATCGGTCATGTTTTGCTTCTCAATATGTCAAATATCATTCAATTTATATAAATTTGGTCTTAAAATGTTGGTATGGTTATTGCCTAAATGATGAAGCATGATATATTATCATCAGACATGAAATGTGAGGGTTATATCAGAGATATTAACCCCCTACTGGTAAAGGGCCGATATTTTCTTGCATTTGAGATTATAATTGGTCATGTTTTGCATCTCAATATGTCAAATATCATTCAATCTAAATAAAATTGGTTTTAAAATGTTGGCATGTTTATTGCGTAAATGATGTCATATGATAAATTATTATCAGAAATGAAATGCGAGTGTTATATCAGAAATACTAACCCCCAACCGGAAAAGTGCAGATTTTATCTCGCGTTTCTGAAATTATAGGGCCATGTTTTGCTTCTCATTTAGTCAAATATCATTCAATTTATATAAATTTGGTCTTAAAATGTTGGTATGGTGATTGCCTAAATGATGATGTATGATATATTATCATCGGATATGAAATGCGAGTGTGATATCAGAAATACTGACCCACTACCGGAATGGTGCTGTTTTTATCTCGCGTTTGTGAAATTATAGGGCCATTTTTTTCTTCTCATTTAGTCAAATATCATTCAATCTAAATAGAGTTGGTCTTAAAATGTTGGTATGATTATTGCTTATATGATGTCATATGATAAATTATTATCAGAAATGAAATGTGAGTGTTATATCAGAAATACTAACCCACAACCTGAAAACTGCAGATTTTATCTCGACTTTCTGAAATTATGCGGCCATGTTTTGCTTCTCATTTAGTAAAAAGTCATTCAATTTAAATAAATTTGGTTTTAAAATGTTAGTATCATTATTGCCTAAATGATGAAGCATGATATATTATCATCAGACATGAAATACGAGGGTTATATCAGAAATACTAACCCCCAACCGGAAAAGTGCAGATTTTATCTCGCGTTTCTGAAATTATAGGGCCATGTTTTGCTTCTCATTTAGTCAAATATCATTCAATCTAAATAAAATTGGTCTTAAAATGTTGGTATGATTATTGCCAAAATGATAAAGTATGAAAAATAATTATCAGAAATGAAATGCGAGTGTTATATTAGAAATACTACCCCCCTACTGGTAAAGGGCAGATTTTTTCTTGTATTTTAGATTATAGTCGGTCATGTTTTGCTTCGCAATATGTCAAATATCATTCAATTAATATACATTTGGTCTAAGAATGTTGGTATGATTATTGCCTATGTGATGGAGTATGATAAATTATTATACGACATGAAATGTGAGGGTTATATCAGAGATACTAACCCCCTACCGGAAAAGTGCAGATTTTATCTCGCGTTCCTGAAATTATACGGCCATGTTTTGCTTCTCATTTAGTCAAATATCATTCAATTAATATACATTTGGTCTTAAAATGTTGGTATGATAACTGCCAAAATGATAAAGTATGATAAATATTTATCAGACATGAAATGTGAGTGTTCTATCAGAAATACTACCCCCCTACTGGTAAAGGGCCGATTTTTTCTTCTATTTGAGATTATAATCGTTCATGTTCTGCTTCTCAATATGTCAAATATCATTCAATTAATATAAATTTGGTCTTAAAAAGTTGGTATGGCTATTGCCTAAATGACGAAGAATGACAAATAATTATCAGACATGAAATGCGAGTGTTATATCAGGAATACTAACCCCCTACTGGTAAAGGGCAGATCTTTTCTTGCATTTGAAATTATAATCGGTCATGTTTTGCTTCTCAATATGTCAAATATCATTCAATTTATATAAATTTGGTCTTAAAATGTTGGTATGGTTATTGCCTAAATGATGAAGCATGATATATTATCATCAGACATGAAATGTGAGGGTTATATCAGAGATATTAACCCCCTACTGGTAAAGGGCCGATATTTTCTTGCATTTGAGATTATAATTGGTCATGTTTTGCATCTCAATATGTCAAATATCATTCAATCTAAATAAAATTGGTTTTAAAATGTTGGCATGTTTATTGCGTAAATGATGTCATATGATAAATTATTATCAGAAATGAAATGCGAGTGTTATATCAGAAATACTAACCCCCAACCGGAAAAGTGCAGATTTTATCTCGCGTTTCTGAAATTATAGGGCCATGTTTTGCTTCTCATTTAGTCAAATATCATTCAATTTATATAAATTTGGTCTTAAAATGTTGGTATGGTGATTGCCTAAATGATGATGTATGATATATTATCATCGGATATGAAATGCGAGTGTGATATCAGAAATACTGACCCACTACCGGAATGGTGCTGTTTTTATCTCGCGTTTGTGAAATTATAGGGCCATTTTTTTCTTCTCATTTAGTCAAATATCATTCAATCTAAATAGAGTTGGTCTTAAAATGTTGGTATGATTATTGCTTATATGATGTCATATGATAAATTATTATCAGAAATGAAATGTGAGTGTTATATCAGAAATACTAACCCACAACCTGAAAACTGCAGATTTTATCTCGACTTTCTGAAATTATGCGGCCATGTTTTGCTTCTCATTTAGTAAAAAGTCATTCAATTTAAATAAATTTGGTTTTAAAATGTTAGTATCATTATTGCCTAAATGATGAAGCATGATATATTATCATCAGACATGAAATACGAGGGTTATATCAGAAATACTAACCCCCAACCGGAAAAGTGCAGATTTTATCTCGCGTTTCTGAAATTATAGGGCCATGTTTTGCTTCTCATTTAGTCAAATATCATTCAATCTAAATAAAATTGGTCTTAAAATGTTGGTATGATTATTGCCAAAATGATAAAGTATGAAAAATAATTATCAGAAATGAAATGCGAGTGTTATATTAGAAATACTACCCCCCTACTGGTAAAGGGCAGATTTTTTCTTGTATTTTAGATTATAATCGGTCATGTTTTGCTTCGCAATATGTCAAATATCATTCAATTAATATACATTTGGTCTAAGAATGTTGGTATGATTATTGCCTAAGTGATGGAGTATGATAAATTATTATACGACATGAAATGTGAGGTTTATATCAGAGATACTAACGCCCTACCGGAAAAGTGCAGATTTTATCTCGCGTTCCTGAAATTATACGGCCATGTTTTGCTTCTCATTTAGTCAAATATCATTCAATTAATATACATTTGGTCTTAAAATGTTGGTATGATAATTGCCAAAATGATAAAGTATGATAAATATTTATCAGACATGAAATGTGAGTGTTCTATCAGAAATACTACCCCCCTACTGGTAAAGGGCCGATTTTTTCTTCTATTTGAGATTATAATCGTTCATGTTCTGCTTCTCAATATGTCAAATATCATTCAATTAATATAAATTTGGTCTTAAAAAGTTGGTATGGCTATTGCCTAAATGACGAAGAATGACAAATAATTATCAGACATGAAATGCGAGTGTTATATCAGGAATACTAACCCCCTACTGGTAAAGGGCAGATCTTTTCTTGCATTTGAAATTATAATCTGTCATGTTTTGCTTCTCAATATGTCAAATATCATTCAATTTATATAAATTTGGTCTTAAAATGTTGGTATGGTTATTGCCGAAATGATGAAGCATGATATATTATCATCAGACATGAAATGTGAGGGTTATATCAGAGATATTAAACCCCTACTGGTAAAGGGCCGATAATTTCTTGCATTTGAGATTATAATTGGTCATGTTTTGCATCTCAATATGTCAAATATCATTCAATCTAAATAAAATTGGTTTTAAAATGTTGGCATGTTTATTGCGTAAATGATGTCATATGATAAATTATTATCAGAAATGAAATGCGAGTGTTATATCAGAAATACTAACCCCCAACCGGAAAAGTGCAGATTTTATCTCGCGTTTCTGAAATTATAGGGCCATGTTTTGCTTCTCATTTAGTCAAATATCATTCAATTTATATAAATTTGGTCTTAAAATGTTGGTATGGTGATTGCCTAAATGATGATGTATGATATATTATCATCGGATATGAAATGCGAGTGTGATATCAGAAATACTGACCCACTACCGGAATGGTGCTGTTTTTATCTCGCGTTTGTGAAATTATAGGGCCATTTTTTTCTTCTCATTTAGTCAAATATCATTCAATCTAAATAGAGTTGGTCTTAAAATGTTGGTATGATTATTGCTTATATGATGTCATATGATAAATTATTATCAGAAATGAAATGTGAGTGTTATATCAGAAATACTAACCCACAACCTGAAAACTGCAGATTTTATCTCGACTTTCTGAAATTATGCGGCCATGTTTTGCTTCTCATTTAGTAAAAAGTCATTCAATTTAAATAAATTTGGTTTTAAAATGTTAGTATCATTATTGCCTAAATGATGAAGCATGATATATTATCATCAGACATGAAATACGAGGGTTATATCAGAAATACTAACCCCCAACCGGAAAAGTGCAGATTTTATCTCGCGTTTCTGAAATTATAGGGCCATGTTTTGCTTCTCATTTAGTCAAATATCATTCAATCTAAATAAAATTGGTCTTAAAATGTTGGTATGATTATTGCCAAAATGATAAAGTATGAAAAATAATTATCAGAAATGAAATGCGAGTGTTATATTAGAAATACTACCCCCCTACTGGTAAAGGGCAGATTTTTTCTTGTATTTTAGATTATAGTCGGTCATGTTTTGCTTCGCAATATGTCAAATATCATTCAATTAATATACATTTGGTCTAAGAATGTTGGTATGATTATTGCCTATGTGATGGAGTATGATAAATTATTATACGACATGAAATGTGAGGGTTATATCAGAGATACTAACCCCCTACCGGAAAAGTGCAGATTTTATCTCGCGTTCCTGAAATTATACGGCCATGTTTTGCTTCTCATTTAGTCAAATATCATTCAATTAATATAGATTTGGTCTTAAAATGTTGGTATGATAATTGCCAAAATGATAAAGTATGATAAATATTTATCAGACATGAAATGTGAGTGTTCTATCAGAAATACTACCCCCCTACTGGTAAAGGGCCGATTTTTTCTTCTATTTGAGATTATAATCGTTCATGTTCTGCTTCTCAATATGTCAAATATCATTCAATTAATATAAATTTGGTCTTAAAAAGTTGGTATGGCTATTGCCTAAATGACGAAGAATGACAAATAATTATCAGACATGAAATGCGAGTGTTATATCAGGAATACTAACCCCCTACTGGTAAAGGGCAGATCTTTTCTTGCATTTGAAATTATAATCGGTCATGTTTTGCTTCTCAATATGTCAAATATCATTCAATTTATATAAATTTGGTCTTAAAATGTTGGTATGGTTATTGCCTAAATGATGAAGCATGATATATTATCATCAGACATGAAATGTGAGGGTTATATCAGAGATATTAACCCCCTACTGGTAAAGGGCCGATATTTTCTTGCATTTGAGATTATAATTGGTCATGTTTTGCATCTCAATATGTCAAATATCATTCAATCTAAATAAAATTGGTTTTAAAATGTTGGCATGTTTATTGCGTAAATGATGTCATATGATAAATTATTATCAGAAATGAAATGCGAGTGTTATATCAGAAATACTAACCCCCAACCGGAAAAGTGCAGATTTTATCTCGCGTTTCTGAAATTATAGGGCCATGTTTTGCTTCTCATTTAGTCAAATATCATTCAATTTATATAAATTTGGTCTTAAAATGTTGGTATGGTGATTGCCTAAATGATGATGTATGATATATTATCATCGGATATGAAATGCGAGTGTGATATCAGAAATACTGACCCACTACCGGAATGGTGCTGTTTTTATCTCGCGTTTGTGAAATTATAGGGCCATTTTTTTCTTCTCATTTAGTCAAATATCATTCAATCTAAATAGAGTTGGTCTTAAAATGTTGGTATGATTATTGCTTATATGATGTCATATGATAAATTATTATCAGAAATGAAATGTGAGTGTTATATCAGAAATACTAACCCACAACCTGAAAACTGCAGATTTTATCTCGACTTTCTGAAATTATGCGGCCATGTTTTGCTTCTCATTTAGTAAAAAGTCATTCAATTTAAATAAATTTGGTTTTAAAATGTTAGTATCATTATTGCCTAAATGATGAAGCATGATATATTATCATCAGACATGAAATACGAGGGTTATATCAGAAATACTAACCCCCAACCGGAAAAGTGCAGATTTTATCTCGCGTTTCTGAAATTATAGGGCCATGTTTTGCTTCTCATTTAGTCAAATATCATTCAATCTAAATAAAATTGGTCTTAAAATGTTGGTATGATTATTGCCAAAATGATAAAGTATGAAAAATAATTATCAGAAATGAAATGCGAGTGTTATATTAGAAATACTACCCCCCTACTGGTAAAGGGCAGATTTTTTCTTGTATTTTAGATTATAATCGGTCATGTTTTGCTTCGCAATATGTCAAATATCATTCAATTAATATACATTTGGTCTAAGAATGTTGGAATGATTATTGCCTAAGTGATGGAGTATGATAAATTATTATACGACATGAAATGTGAGGTTTATATCAGAGATACTAACGCCCTACCGGAAAAGTGCAGATTTTATCTCGCGTTCCTGAAATTATACGGCCATGTTTTGCTTCTCATTTAGTCAAATATCATTCAATTAATATACATTTGGTCTTAAAATGTTGGTATGATAATTGCCAAAATGATAAAGTATGATAAATATTTATCAGACATGAAATGTGAGTGTTCTATCAGAAATACTACCCCCCTACTGGTAAAGGGCCGATTTTTTCTTCTATTTGAGATTATAATCGTTCATGTTCTGCTTCTCAATATGTCAAATATCATTCAATTAATATAAATTTGGTCTTAAAAAGTTGGTATGGCTATTGCCTAAATGACGAAGAATGACAAATAATTATCAGACATGAAATGCGAGTGTTATATCAGGAATACTAACCCCCTACTGGTAAAGGGCAGATCTTTTCTTGCATTTGAAATTATAATCTGTCATGTTTTGCTTCTCAATATGTCAAATATCATTCAATTTATATAAATTTGGTCTTAAAATGTTGGTATGGTTATTGCCTAAATGATGAAGCATGATATATTATCATCAGACATGAAATGTGAGGGTTATATCAGAGATATTAACCCCCTACTGGTAAAGGGCCGATAATTTCTTGCATTTGAGATTATAATTGGTCATGTTTTGCATCTCAATATGTCAAATATCATTCAATCTAAATAAAATTGGTTTTAAAATGTTGGCATGTTTATTGCGTAAATGATGTCATATGATAAATTATTATCAGAAATGAAATGCGAGTGTTATATCAGAAATACTAACCCCCAACCGGAAAAGTGCAGATTTTATCTCGCGTTTCTGAAATTATAGGGCCATGTTTTGCTTCTCATTTAGTCAAATATCATTCAATTTATATAAATTTGGTCTTAAAATGTTGGTATGGTGATTGCCTAAATGATGATGTATGATATATTATCATCGGATATGAAATGCGAGTGTGATATCAGAAATACTGACCCACTACCGGAATGGTGCTGTTTTTATCTCGCGTTTGTGAAATTATAGGGCCATTTTTTTCTTCTCATTTAGTCAAATATCATTCAATCTAAATAGAGTTGGTCTTAAAATGTTGGTATGATTATTGCTTATATGATGTCATATGATAAATTATTATCAGAAATGAAATGTGAGTGTTATATCAGAAATACTAACCCACAACCTGAAAACTGCAGATTTTATCTCGACTTTCTGAAATTATGCGGCCATGTTTTGCTTCTCATTTAGTAAAAAGTCATTCAATTTAAATAAATTTGGTTTTAAAATGTTAGTATCATTATTGCCTAAATGATGAAGCATGATATATTATCATCAGACATGAAATACGAGGGTTATATCAGAAATACTAACCCCCAACCGGAAAAGTGCAGATTTTATCTCGCGTTTCTGAAATTATAGGGCCATGTTTTGCTTCTCATTTAGTCAAATATCATTCAATCTAAATAAAATTGGTCTTAAAATGTTGGTATGATTATTGCCAAAATGATAAAGTATGAAAAATAATTATCAGAAATGAAATGCGAGTGTTATATTAGAAATACTACCCCCCTACTGGTAAAGGGCAGATTTTTTCTTGTATTTTAGATTATAGTCGGTCATGTTTTGCTTCGCAATATGTCAAATATCATTCAATTAATATACATTTGGTCTAAGAATGTTGGTATGATTATTGCCTATGTGATGGAGTATGATAAATTATTATACGACATGAAATGTGAGGGTTATATCAGAGATACTAACCCCCTACCGGAAAAGTGCAGATTTTATCTCGCGTTCCTGAAATTATACGGCCATGTTTTGCTTCTCATTTAGTCAAATATCATTCAATTAATATACATTTGGTCTTAAAATGTTGGTATGATAATTGCCAAAATGATAAAGTATGATAAATATTTATCAGACATGAAATGTGAGTGTTCTATCAGAAATACTACCCCCCTACTGGTAAAGGGCCGATTTTTTCTTCTATTTGAGATTATAATCGTTCATGTTCTGCTTCTCAATATGTCAAATATCATTCAATTAATATAAATTTGGTCTTAAAAAGTTGGTATGGCTATTGCCTAAATGACGAAGAATGACAAATAATTATCAGACATGAAATGCGAGTGTTATATCAGGAATACTAACCCCCTACTGGTAAAGGGCAGATCTTTTCTTGCATTTGAAATTATAATCGGTCATGTTTTGCTTCTCAATATGTCAAATATCATTCAATTTATATAAATTTGGTCTTAAAATGTTGGTATGGTTATTGCCTAAATGATGAAGCATGATATATTATCATCAGACATGAAATGTGAGGGTTATATCAGAGATATTAACCCCCTACTGGTAAAGGGCCGATATTTTCTTGCATTTGAGATTATAATTGGTCATGTTTTGCATCTCAATATGTCAAATATCATTCAATCTAAATAAAATTGGTTTTAAAATGTTGGCATGTTTATTGCGTAAATGATGTCATATGATAAATTATTATCAGAAATGAAATGCGAGTGTTATATCAGAAATACTAACCCCCAACCGGAAAAGTGCAGATTTTATCTCGCGTTTCTGAAATTATAGGGCCATGTTTTGCTTCTCATTTAGTCAAATATCATTCAATTTATATAAATTTGGTCTTAAAATGTTGGTATGGTGATTGCCTAAATGATGATGTATGATATATTATCATCGGATATGAAATGCGAGTGTGATATCAGAAATACTGACCCACTACCGGAATGGTGCTGTTTTTATCTCGCGTTTGTGAAATTATAGGGCCATTTTTTTCTTCTCATTTAGTCAAATATCATTCAATCTAAATAGAGTTGGTCTTAAAATGTTGGTATGATTATTGCTTATATGATGTCATATGATAAATTATTATCAGAAATGAAATGTGAGTGTTATATCAGAAATACTAACCCACAACCTGAAAACTGCAGATTTTATCTCGACTTTCTGAAATTATGCGGCCATGTTTTGCTTCTCATTTAGTAAAAAGTCATTCAATTTAAATAAATTTGGTTTTAAAATGTTAGTATCATTATTGCCTAAATGATGAAGCATGATATATTATCATCAGACATGAAATACGAGGGTTATATCAGAAATACTAACCCCCAACCGGAAAAGTGCAGATTTTATCTCGCGTTTCTGAAATTATAGGGCCATGTTTTGCTTCTCATTTAGTCAAATATCATTCAATCTAAATAAAATTGGTCTTAAAATGTTGGTATGATTATTGCCAAAATGATAAAGTATGAAAAATAATTATCAGAAATGAAATGCGAGTGTTATATTAGAAATACTACCCCCCTACTGGTAAAGGGCAGATTTTTTCTTGTATTTTAGATTATAATCGGTCATGTTTTGCTTCGCAATATGTCAAATATCATTCAATTAATATACATTTGGTCTAAGAATGTTGGTATGATTATTGCCTAAGTGATGGAGTATGATAAATTATTATACGACATGAAATGTGAGGTTTATATCAGAGATACTAACGCCCTACCGGAAAAGTGCAGATTTTATCTCGCGTTCCTGAAATTATACGGCCATGTTTTGCTTCTCATTTAGTCAAATATCATTCAATTAATATACATTTGGTCTTAAAATGTTGGTATGATAATTGCCAAAATGATAAAGTATGATAAATATTTATCAGACATGAAATGTGAGTGTTCTATCAGAAATACTACCCCCCTACTGGTAAAGGGCCGATTTTTTCTTCTATTTGAGATTATAATCGTTCATGTTCTGCTTCTCAATATGTCAAATATCATTCAATTAATATAAATTTGGTCTTAAAAAGTTGGTATGGCTATTGCCTAAATGACGAAGAATGACAAATAATTATCAGACATGAAATGCGAGTGTTATATCAGGAATACTAACCCCCTACTGGTAAAGGGCAGATCTTTTCTTGCATTTGAAATTATAATCTGTCATGTTTTGCTTCTCAATATGTCAAATATCATTCAATTTATATAAATTTGGTCTTAAAATGTTGGTATGGTTATTGCCGAAATGATGAAGCATGATATATTATCATCAGACATGAAATGTGAGGGTTATATCAGAGATATTAACCCCCTACTGGTAAAGGGCCGATAATTTCTTGCATTTGAGATTATAATTGGTCATGTTTTGCATCTCAATATGTCAAATATCATTCAATCTAAATAAAATTGGTTTTAAAATGTTGGCATGTTTATTGCGTAAATGATGTCATATGATAAATTATTATCAGAAATGAAATGCGAGTGTTATATCAGAAATACTAACCCCCAACCGGAAAAGTGCAGATTTTATCTCGCGTTTCTGAAATTATAGGGCCATGTTTTGCTTCTCATTTAGTCAAATATCATTCAATTTATATAAATTTGGTCTTAAAATGTTGGTATGGTGATTGCCTAAATGATGATGTATGATATATTATCATCAGATATGAAATGCGAGTGTGATATCAGAAATACTGACCCACTACCGGAATGGTGCTGTTTTTATCTCGCGTTTGTGAAATTATAGGGCCATTTTTTTCTTCTCATTTAGTCAAATATCATTCAATCTAAATAGAGTTGGTCTTAAAATGTTGGTATGATTATTGCTTATATGATGTCATATGATAAATTATTATCAGAAATGAAATGTGAGTGTTATATCAGAAATACTAACCCACAACCTGAAAACTGCAGATTTTATCTCGACTTTCTGAAATTATGCGGCCATGTTTTGCTTCTCATTTAGTAAAAAGTCATTCAATTTAAATAAATTTGGTTTTAAAATGTTAGTATCATTATTGCCTAAATGATGAAGCATGATATATTATCATCAGACATGAAATACGAGGGTTATATCAGAAATACTAACCCCCAACCGGAAAAGTGCAGATTTTATCTCGCGTTTCTGAAATTATAGGGCCATGTTTTGCTTCTCATTTAGTCAAATATCATTCAATCTAAATAAAATTGGTCTTAAAATGTTGGTATGATTATTGCCAAAATGATAAAGTATGAAAAATAATTATCAGAAATGAAATGCGAGTGTTATATTAGAAATACTACCCCCCTACTGGTAAAGGGCAGATTTTTTCTTGTATTTTAGATTATAATCGGTCATGTTTTGCTTCGCAATATGTCAAATATCATTCAATTAATATACATTTGGTCTAAGAATGTTGGTATGATTATTGCCTAAGTGATGGAGTATGATAAATTATTATACGACATGAAATGTGAGGTTTATATCAGAGATACTAACCCCCTACCGGAAAAGTGCAGATTTTATCTCGCGTTCCTGAAATTATACGGCCATGTTTTGCTTCTCATTTAGTCAAATATCATTCAATTAATATACATTTGGTCTTAAAATGTTGGTATGATAATTGCCAAAATGATAAAGTATGATAAATATTTATCAGACATGAAATGTGAGTGTTCTATCAGAAATACTACCCCCCTACTGGTAAAGGGCCGATTTTTTCTTCTATTTGAGATTATAATCGTTCATGTTCTGCTTCTCAATATGTCAAATATCATTCAATTAATATAAATTTGGTCTTAAAAAGTTGGTATGGCTATTGCCTAAATGACGAAGAATGACAAATAATTATCAGACATGAAATGCGAGTGTTATATCAGGAATACTAACCCCCTACTGGTAAAGGGCAGATCTTTTCATGCATTTGAAATTATAATCGGTCATGTTTTGCTTCTCAATATGTCAAATATCATTCAATTTATATAAATTTGGTCTTAAAATGTTGGTATGGTTATTGCCTAAATGATGAAGCATGATATATTATCATCAGACATGAAATGTGAGGGTTATATCAGAGATATTAACCCCCTACTGGTAAAGGGCCGATATTTTCTTGCATTTGAGATTATAATTGGTCATGTTTTGCATCTCAATATGTCAAATATCATTCAATCTAAATAAAATTGGTTTTAAAATGTTGGCATGTTTATTGCGTAAATGATGTCATATGATAAATTATTATCAGAAATGAAATGCGAGTGTTATATCAGAAATACTAACCCCCAACCGGAAAAGTGCAGATTTTATCTCGCGTTTCTGAAATTATAGGGCCATGTTTTGCTTCTCATTTAGTCAAATATCATTCAATTTATATAAATTTGGTCTTAAAATGTTGGTATGGTGATTGCCTAAATGATGATGTATGATATATTATCATCGGATATGAAATGCGAGTGTGATATCAGAAATACTGACCCACTACCGGAATGGTGCTGCTTTTATCTCGCGTTTGTGAAATTATAGGGCCATTTTTTTCTTCTCATTTAGCCAAATATCATTCAATCTAAATAGAGTTGGTCTTAAAATGTTGGTATGATTATTGCTTATATGATGTCATATGATAAATTATTATCAGAAATGAAATGTGAGTGTTATATCAGAAATACTAACCCACAACCTGAAAACTGCAGATTTTATCTCGACTTTCTGAAATTATGCGGCCATGTTTTGCTTCTCATTTAGTAAAAAGTCATTCAATTTAAATAAATTTGGTTTTAAAATGTTAGTATCATTATTGCCTAAATGATGAAGCATGATATATTATCATCAGACATGAAATACGAGGGTTATATCAGAAATACTAACCCCCAACCGGAAAAGTGCAGATTTTATCTCGCGTTTCTGAAATTATAGGGCCATGTTTTGCTTCTCATTTAGTCAAATATCATTCAATCTAAATAAAATTGGTCTTAAAATGTTGGTATGATTATTGCCAAAATGATAAAGTATGAAAAATAATTATCAGAAATGAAATGCGAGTGTTATATTAGAAATACTACCCCCCTACTGGTAAAGGGCAGATTTTTTCTTGTATTTTAGATTATAATCGGTCATGTTTTGCTTTGCAATATGTCAAATATCATTCAATTAATATACATTTGGTCTAAGAATGTTGGTATGATTATTGCCTAAGTGATGGAGTATGATAAATTATTATACGACATGAAATGTGAGGTTTATATCAGAGATACTAACCCCCTACCGGAAAAGTGCAGATTTTATCTCGCGTTCCTGAAATTATACGGCCATGTTTTGCTTCTCATTTAGTCAAATATCATTCAATTAATATACATTTGGTCTTAAAATGTTGGTATGATAATTGCCAAAATGATAAAGTATGATAAATATTTATCAGACATGAAATGTGAGTGTTCTATCAGAAATACTACCCCCCTACTGGTAAAGGGCCGATTTTTTCTTCTATTTGAGATTATAATCGTTCATGTTCTGCTTCTCAATATGTCAAATATCATTCAATTAATATAAATTTGGTCTTAAAAAGTTGGTATGGCTATTGCCTAAATGACGAAGAATGACAAATAATTATCAGACATGAAATGCGAGTGTTATATCAGGAATACTAACCCCCTACTGGTAAAGGGCAGATCTTTTCTTGCATTTGAAATTATAATCGGTCATGTTTTGCTTCTCAATATGTCAAATATCATTCAATTTATATAAATTTGGTCTTAAAATGTTGGTATGGTTATTGCCTAAATGATGAAGCATGATATATTATCATCAGACATGAAATGTGAGGGTTATATCAGAGATATTAACCCCCTACTGGTAAAGGGCCGATATTTTCTTGCATTTGAGATTATAATTGGTCATGTTTTGCATCTCAATATGTCAAATATCATTCAATCTAAATAAAATTGGTTTTAAAATGTTGGCATGTTTATTGCGTAAATGATGTCATATGATAAATTATTATCAGAAATGAAATGCGAGTGTTATATCAGAAATACTAACCCCCAACCGGAAAAGTGCAGATTTTATCTCGCGTTTCTGAAATTATAGGGCCATGTTTTGCTTCTCATTTAGTCAAATATCATTCAATTTATATAAATTTGGTCTTAAAATGTTGGTATGGTGATTGCCTAAATGATGATGTATGATATATTATCATCGGATATGAAATGCGAGTGTGATATCAGAAATACTGACCCACTACCGGAATGGTGCTGTTTTTATCTCGCGTTTGTGAAATTATAGGGCCATTTTTTTCTTCTCATTTAGTCAAATATCATTCAATCTAAATAGAGTTGGTCTTAAAATGTTGGTATGATTATTGCTTATATGATGTCATATGATAAATTATTATCAGAAATGAAATGTGAGTGTTATATCAGAAATACTAACCCACAACCTGAAAACTGCAGATTTTATCTCGACTTTCTGAAATTATGCGGCCATGTTTTGCTTCTCATTTAGTAAAAAGTCATTCAATTTAAATAAATTTGGTTTTAAAATGTTAGTATCATTATTGCCTAAATGATGAAGCATGATATATTATCATCAGACATGAAATACGAGGGTTATATCAGAAATACTAACCCCCAACCGGAAAAGTGCAGATTTTATCTCGCGTTTCTGAAATTATAGGGCCATGTTTTGCTTCTCATTTAGTCAAATATCATTCAATCTAAATAAAATTGGTCTTAAAATGTTGGTATGATTATTGCCAAAATGATAAAGTATGAAAAATAATTATCAGAAATGAAATGCGAGTGTTATATTAGAAATACTACCCCCCTACTGGTAAAGGGCAGATTTTTTCTTGTATTTTAGATTATAATCGGTCATGTTTTGCTTCGCAATATGTCAAATATCATTCAATTAATATACATTTGGTCTAAGAATGTTGGTATGATTATTGCCTAAGTGATGGAGTATGATAAATTATTATACGACATGAAATGTGAGGTTTATATCAGAGATACTAACGCCCTACCGGAAAAGTGCAGATTTTATCTCGCGTTCCTGAAATTATACGGCCATGTTTTGCTTCTCATTTAGTCAAATATCATTCAATTAATATACATTTGGTCTTAAAATGTTGGTATGATAATTGCCAAAATGATAAAGTATGATAAATATTTATCAGACATGAAATGTGAGTGTTCTATCAGAAATACTACCCCCCTACTGGTAAAGGGCCGATTTTTTCTTCTATTTGAGATTATAATCGTTCATGTTCTGCTTCTCAATATGTCAAATATCATTCAATTAATATAAATTTGGTCTTAAAAAGTTGGTATGGCTATTGCCTAAATGACGAAGAATGACAAATAATTATCAGACATGAAATGCGAGTGTTATATCAGGAATACTAACCCCCTACTGGTAAAGGGCAGATCTTTTCTTGCATTTGAAATTATAATCGGTCATGTTTTGCTTCTCAATATGTCAAATATCATTCAATTTATATAAATTTGGTCTTAAAATGTTGGTATGGTTATTGCCTAAATGATGAAGCATGATATATTATCATCAGACATGAAATGTGAGGGTTATATCAGAGATATTAACCCCCTACTGGTAAAGGGCCGATATTTTCTTGCATTTGAGATTATAATTGGTCATGTTTTGCATCTCAATATGTCAAATATCATTCAATCTAAATAAAATTGGTTTTAAAATGTTGGCATGTTTATTGCGTAAATGATGTCATATGATAAATTATTATCAGAAATGAAATGCGAGTGTTATATCAGAAATACTAACCCCCAACCGGAAAAGTGCAGATTTTATCTCGCGTTTCTGAAATTATAGGGCCATGTTTTGCTTCTCATTTAGTCAAATATCATTCAATTTATATAAATTTGGTCTTAAAATGTTGGTATGGTGATTGCCTAAATGATGATGTATGATATATTATCATCGGATATGAAATGCGAGTGTGATATCAGAAATACTGACCCACTACCGGAATGGTGCTGTTTTTATCTCGCGTTTGTGAAATTATAGGGCCATTTTTTTCTTCTCATTTAGTCAAATATCATTCAATCTAAATAGAGTTGGTCTTAAAATGTTGGTATGATTATTGCTTATATGATGTCATATGATAAATTATTATCAGAAATGAAATGTGAGTGTTATATCAGAAATACTAACCCACAACCTGAAAACTGCAGATTTTATCTCGACTTTCTGAAATTATGCGGCCATGTTTTGCTTCTCATTTAGTAAAAAGTCATTCAATTTAAATAAATTTGGTTTTAAAATGTTAGTATCATTATTGCCTAAATGATGAAGCATGATATATTATCATCAGACATGAAATACGAGGGTTATATCAGAAATACTAACCCCCAACCGGAAAAGTGCAGATTTTATCTCGCGTTTCTGAAATTATAGGGCCATGTTTTGCTTCTCATTTAGTCAAATATCATTCAATCTAAATAAAATTGGTCTTAAAATGTTGGTATGATTATTGCCAAAATGATAAAGTATGAAAAATAATTATCAGAAATGAAATGCGAGTGTTATATTAGAAATACTACCCCCCTACTGGTAAAGGGCAGATTTTTTCTTGTATTTTAGATTATAATCGGTCATGTTTTGCTTCGCAATATGTCAAATATCATTCAATTAATATACATTTGGTCTAAGAATGTTGGTATGATTATTGCCTAAGTGATGGAGTATGATAAATTATTATACGACATGAAATGTGAGGTTTATATCAGAGATACTAACGCCCTACCGGAAAAGTGCAGATTTTATCTCGCGTTCCTGAAATTATACGGCCATGTTTTGCTTCTCATTTAGTCAAATATCATTCAATTAATATACATTTGGTCTTAAAATGTTGGTATGATAATTGCCAAAATGATAAAGTATGATAAATATTTATCAGACATGAAATGTGAGTGTTCTATCAGAAATACTACCCCCCTACTGGTAAAGGGCCGATTTTTTCTTCTATTTGAGATTATAATCGTTCATGTTCTGCTTCTCAATATGTCAAATATCATTCAATTAATATAAATTTGGTCTTAAAAAGTTGGTGTGGCTATTGCCTAAATGACGAAGAATGACAAATAATTATCAGACATGAAATGCGAGTGTTATATCAGGAATACTAACCCCCTACTGGTAAAGGGCAGATCTTTTCTTGCATTTGAAATTATAATCGGTCATGTTTTGCTTCTCAATATGTCAAATATCATTCAATTTATATAAATTTGGTCTTAAAATGTTGGTATGGTTATTGCCTAAATGATGAAGCATGATATATTATCATCAGACATGAAATGTGAGGGTTATATCAGAGATATTAACCCCCTACTGGTAAAGGGCCGATATTTTCTTGCATTTGAGATTATAATTGGTCATGTTTTGCATCTCAATATGTCAAATATCATTCAATCTAAATAAAATTGGTTTTAAAATGTTGGCATGTTTATTGCGTAAATGATGTCATATGATAAATTATTATCAGAAATGAAATGCGAGTGTTATATCAGAAATACTAACCCCCAACCGGAAAAGTGCAGATTTTATCTCGCGTTTCTGAAATTATAGGGCCATGTTTTGCTTCTCATTTAGTCAAATATCATTCAATTTATATAAATTTGGTCTTAAAATGTTGGTATGGTGATTGCCTAAATGATGATGTATGATATATTATCATCGGATATGAAATGCGAGTGTGATATCAGAAATACTGACCCACTACCGGAATGGTGCTGCTTTTATCTCGCGTTTGTGAAATTATAGGGCCATTTTTTTCTTCTCATTTAGCCAAATATCATTCAATCTAAATAGAGTTGGTCTTAAAATGTTGGTATGATTATTGCTTATATGATGTCATATGATAAATTATTATCAGAAATGAAATGTGAGTGTTATATCAGAAATACTAACCCACAACCTGAAAACTGCAGATTTTATCTCGACTTTCTGAAAATATGCGGCCATGTTTTGCTTCTCATTTAGTAAAAAGTCATTCAATTTAAATAAATTTGGTTTTAAAATGTTAGTATCATTATTGCCTAAATGATGAAGCATGATATATTATCATCAGACATGAAATACGAGGGTTATATCAGAAATACTAACCCCCAACCGGAAAAGTGCAGATTTTATCTCGCGTTTCTGAAATTATAGGGCCATGTTTTGCTTCTCATTTAGTCAAATATCATTCAATCTAAATAAAATTGGTCTTAAAATGTTGGTATGATTATTGCCAAAATGATAAAGTATGAAAAATAATTATCAGAAATGAAATGCGAGTGTTATATTAGAAATACTACCCCCCTACTGGTAAAGGGCAGATTTTTTCTTGTATTTTAGATTATAATCGGTCATGTTTTGCTTTGCAATATGTCAAATATCATTCAATTAATATACATTTGGTCTAAGAATGTTGGTATGATTATTGCCTAAGTGATGGAGTATGATAAATTATTATACGACATGAAATGTGAGGTTTATATCAGAGATACTAACCCCCTACCGGAAAAGTGCAGATTTTATCTCGCGTTCCTGAAATTATACGGCCATGTTTTGCTTCTCATTTAGTCAAATATCATTCAATTAATATACATTTGGTCTTAAAATGTTGGTATGATAATTGCCAAAATGATAAAGTATGATAAATATTTATCAGACATGAAATGTGAGTGTTCTATCAGAAATACTACCCCCCTACTGGTAAAGGGCCGATTTTTTCTTCTATTTGAGATTATAATCGTTCATGTTCTGCTTCTCAATATGTCAAATATCATTCAATTAATATAAATTTGGTCTTAAAAAGTTGGTATGGCTATTGCCTAAATGACGAAGAATGACAAATAATTATCAGACATGAAATGCGAGTGTTATATCAGGAATACTAACCCCCTACTGGTAAAGGGCAGATCTTTTCTTGCATTTGAAATTATAATCGGTCATGTTTTGCTTCTCAATATGTCAAATATCATTCAATTTATATAAATTTGGTCTTAAAATGTTGGTATGGTTATTGCCTAAATGATGAAGCATGATATATTATCATCAGACATGAAATGTGAGGGTTATATCAGAGATATTAACCCCCTACTGGTAAAGGGCCGATATTTTCTTGCATTTGAGATTATAATTGGTCATGTTTTGCATCTCAATATGTCAAATATCATTCAATCTAAATAAAATTGGTTTTAAAATGTTGGCATGTTTATTGCGTAAATGATGTCATATGATAAATTATTATCAGAAATGAAATGCGAGTGTTATATCAGAAATACTAACCCCCAACCGGAAAAGTGCAGATTTTATCTCGCGTTTCTGAAATTATAGGGCCATGTTTTGCTTCTCATTTAGTCAAATATCATTCAATTTATATAAATTTGGTCTTAAAATGTTGGTATGGTGATTGCCTAAATGATGATGTATGATATATTATCATCGGATATGAAATGCGAGTGTGATATCAGAAATACTGACCCACTACCGGAATGGTGCTGTTTTTATCTCGCGTTTGTGAAATTATAGGGCCATTTTTTTCTTCTCATTTAGTCAAATATCATTCAATCTAAATAGAGTTGGTCTTAAAATGTTGGTATGATTATTGCTTATATGATGTCATATGATAAATTATTATCAGAAATGAAATGTGAGTGTTATATCAGAAATACTAACCCACAACCTGAAAACTGCAGATTTTATCTCGACTTTCTGAAATTATGCGGCCATGTTTTGCTTCTCATTTAGTAAAAAGTCATTCAATTTAAATAAATTTGGTTTTAAAATGTTAGTATCATTATTGCCTAAATGATGAAGCATGATATATTATCATCAGACATGAAATACGAGGGTTATATCAGAAATACTAACCCCCAACCGGAAAAGTGCAGATTTTATCTCGCGTTTCTGAAATTATAGGGCCATGTTTTGCTTCTCATTTAGTCAAATATCATTCAATCTAAATAAAATTGGTCTTAAAATGTTGGTATGATTATTGCCAAAATGATAAAGTATGAAAAATAATTATCAGAAATGAAATGCGAGTGTTATATTAGAAATACTACCCCCCTACTGGTAAAGGGCAGATTTTTTCTTGTATTTTAGATTATAATCGGTCATGTTTTGCTTCGCAATATGTCAAATATCATTCAATTAATATACATTTGGTCTAAGAATGTTGGTATGATTATTGCCTAAGTGATGGAGTATGATAAATTATTATACGACATGAAATGTAAGGTTTATATCAGAGATACTAACCCCCTACCGGAAAAGTGCAGATTTTATCTCGCGTTCCTGAAATTATACGGCCATGTTTTGCTTCTCATTTAGTCAAATATCATTCAATTAATATACATTTGGTCTTAAAATGTTGGTATGATAATTGCCAAAATGATAAAGTATGATAAATATTTATCAGACATGAAATGTGAGTGTTCTATCAGAAATACTACCCCCCTACTGGTAAAGGGCCGATTTTTTCTTCTATTTGAGATTATAATCGTTCATGTTCTGCTTCTCAATATGTCAAATATCATTCAATTAATATAAATTTGGTCTTAAAAAGTTGGTATGGCTATTGCCTAAATGACGAAGAATGACAAATAATTATCAGACATGAAATGCGAGTGTTATATCAGGAATACTAACCCCCTACTGGTAAAGGGCAGATCTTTTCTTGCATTTGAAATTATAATCGGTCATGTTTTGCTTCTCAATATGTCAAATATCATTCAATTTATATAAATTTGGTCTTAAAATGTTGGTATGGTTATTGCCTAAATGATGAAGCATGATATATTATCATCAGACATGAAATGTGAGGGTTATATCAGAGATATTAACCCCCTACTGGTAAAGGGCCGATATTTTCTTGCATTTGAGATTATAATTGGTCATGTTTTGCATCTCAATATGTCAAATATCATTCAATCTAAATAAAATTGGTTTTAAAATGTTGGCATGTTTATTGCGTAAATGATGTCATATGATAAATTATTATCAGAAATGAAATGCGAGTGTTATATCAGAAATACTAACCCCCAACCGGAAAAGTGCAGATTTTATCTCGCGTTTCTGAAATTATAGGGCCATGTTTTGCTTCTCATTTAGTCAAATATCATTCAATTTATATAAATTTGGTCTTAAAATGTTGGTATGGTGATTGCCTAAATGATGATGTATGATATATTATCATCGGATATGAAATGCGAGTGTTATATCAGAAATACTGACCCACTACCGGAATGGTGCTGTTTTTATCTCGCGTTTGTGAAATTATAGGGCCATTTTTTTCTTCTCATTTAGTCAAATATCATTCAATCTAAATAGAGTTGGTCTTAAAATGTTGGTATGATTATTGCTTATATGATGTCATATGATAAATTATTATCAGAAATGAAATGTGAGTGTTATATCAGAAATACTAACACACAACCTGAAAACTGCAGATTTTATCTCGACTTTCTGAAATTATGCGGCCATGTTTTGCTTCTCATTTAGTAAAAAGTCATTCAATTTAAATAAATTTGGTTTTAAAATGTTAGTATCATTATTGCCTAAATGATGAAGCATGATATATTATCATCAGACATGAAATACGAGGGTTATATCAGAAATACTAACCCCCAACCGGAAAGTTCAGATTTTATCTCGCGTTTCTGAAATTATTTGGCCATGTTTTGCTTCTCATTTAGTCAAATATCATTCAATCTAAATAAAATTGGTCTTAAAATGTTGGTATGATTATTGCCAAAATGATAAAGTATGAAAAATAATTATCAGAAATGAAATGCGAGTGTTATATTAGAAATACTACCCCCCTACTGGTAAAGGGCAGATTTTTTCTTGTATTTTAGATTATAATCGGTCATGTTTTGCTTCGCAATATGTCAAATATCATTCAATTAATATACATTTGGTCTTAGAATGTTGGTATGATTATTGCCTAAGTGATGGAGTATGATAAATTATTATACGACATGAAATGTGAGGGCTATATCAGAGATACTAACCCCCTACCGGAAAAGTGCAGATTTTATCTCGCGTTCCTGAAATTATACGGCCATGCTTTGCTTCTCATTTAGTCAAATATCATTCAATTAATATACATTTGGTCTTAAAATGTTGGTATGATAATTGCCAAAATGATAAAGTATGATAAATATTTATTAGACATGAAATGTGAGTGTTCTATCAGAAATACTACCCCCCTACTGGTAAAGGGCCGATTTTTTCTTCTATTTGAGATTATAATCGTTCATGTTCTGCTTCTCAATATTTCAAATATCATTCAATTAATATAAATTTGGTCTTAAAATGTTGGTATGGTTATTGCCTAAATGACGAAGAATGACAAATAATTATCAGACATGAAATGCGAGTGTTATATCAGGAATACTAACCCCCTACCGGAAAGGTGCTGTTTTTATCTCGCGTTTCGGAAATTATACGGCCATGTTTTGCTTCTCAATTAGTCAAATATCATTCAATCTAAATAAAGTTGGTCTTAAAATGTTGGTAAGATTATTGCTTAAATGATGTCATATGATAAATAATTAGCAGAAATGAAATGCCAGTGTTATATCAGAAATATTAACCCCCAACCTGAAAACTGCAGATTTTATCTCGAGGTTCTGAAATTATGTGGCCATGTTTTGCTTCTCATTTAGTCAAATATCATTCGATTTAAATAAATTCGGTCTTAAAATGTTGGTATGATTATTGCCTAAATGATAAAGTATGTTAAATAATTATCAGAAATGAAATGCGAGTGTTATATCAGAATTGCTGACCTCGTACCGGTTAAGGGCTGCTTCTTTTCTTGCATTTGAGATTATTATCGGTCATTTTTTGCTTCTCAATATGTCAAATATCATTCAATTTATGTAAATATGGTTTTAAAATGTTGGTATGATTATTGCTTAAATGATGTCATTTGATAAATTATTATCAGAAATGAAATGTGAGTGTTATATAAGAGATACTAACCCCCTACCGGAAAAGTGCAGATTTTATCTCGCGTTCCTGAAATTATTCGGCCATGTTTTGCTTCTCATTTAGTCAAATATCATTCAATTTAAATAAATTTGTTTTTAAAATGTTTGTATGATTATTGCCCAAGTGATGAAGTATGATAAATCATCATCATACATGAAATACGAGGGTTATATCAGAAATACTAACCCCCTACCGGAAAAGTGCTGTTTTTATCTCGCGTTTCTGAAATTATAGGGCCATGTTTTGCTTCTCATTTAGTCAAATATCATTCAATTTAAATAAATTTGTTTTTAAAATGTTGGTATGATTATTGCCCAAGTGATGAAGTATGATAAATAATTATCAAACATGAAATGCGAGTGTTATACCAGAAATACTAACCCCCTACTGGTAAAGAGTCGATTTTTTCTTGTATTTGAGATTATAATCGGTATTGTTTTGCTTCTCAATATGTCAAATATCATTCAATTTATATAAATTTGGTCTTAAATTGTTGGTATGGTTATTGCCTAAATGATGAAGAATGATATATTATCATCGGACATGAAATGCGAGTGTTATATCAGAATTGCTGACCTCGTACCGGTTAAGGGCTGCTTCTTTTCTTGCATTTGAGATTATTATCGGTCATTTTTTGCTTCTCAATATGTCAAATATCATTCAATTTATGTAAATATGGTTTTAAAATGTTGGTATGATTATTGCTTAAATGATGTCATATGATAAATTATTATCAGAAATGAAATGTGAGTGTTATATAAGAGATACTAACCCCCTACCGGAAAAGTGCAGATTTTATCTCGCGTTCCTGAAATTATTCGGCCATGTTTTGCTTCTCATTTAGTCAAATATCATTCAATTTAAATAAATTTGTTTTTAAAATGTTGGTATGATTATTGCCCAAGTGATGAAGTATGATAAATAATCATCATACATGAAATACGAGTGTAATATCAGTAATACTAACCCCCTACCGGAAAAGTGCTGTTTTTATCTCGTGTTTCTGAAATTATAGGGCCATGTTTTGCTTCTCAATATGTCAAATATCATTCAATTTATATAAATTTGGTCTTAAAATGTTGGTATGATTATTGCCGAAATGATAAAGTATGATAAATAATTATCAGTCATGAAGTGCGAGTGTTATGTCAGGAATACTACCCCCCTACTGGTAAAGGGTCGATTTTTTCTTGTATTTGAGATTATAATCGGTCATGTTTTGCTTCTCAATATGTCAAATATCATTCAATTTATATAAATTTGATCTTAAAATGTTGGTATGGTTATTGTCTAAATGATGAAGAATGATATTCTATCATCGGACATGAAATGAGAGTGTTATATCAGAAATACTATCCCCCTACCGGAAAGTGCTGTTTTTATCTCGTGTTTCTGAAATAATAAGGCCATGTTTTGCTTCTCAATATGTCAAATATCATTCAATTTATATAAATTTGGTCTTAAAATGTTGGTATGGTTATTGTCTAAATGATGAAGAATGATATACTATCATCGGACATGAAATGAGAGTGTTATATCAGAAATACTATCCCCCTACCGGAAAAGTGCTGTTTTTATCTCGCGTTTCTGAAATTATAGGGCCATGTTTTACTTCTCAACATATGTCAAATATCATTCAATTTATATAAATTTGGTCTTAAAATATTGGTATTGTTATTGCCTAAATGATGAAGTAAGATATATTATTATCGGACATGAAATGCGAGTGTTATATCAGAAATACTAACCCCCCTACTGGTAAAGGGTCGATTTTTTCTTCCATTTGAGATTATAATCGGTCATGTTTTGCTTCTCAACATATGTCAAATATCATTCAATTCATATAAATTTGGTCTTAAATGTTGGTATGGTTATTGCCTAAATGATTATGTAAGATATATTATCATCAGACATAAAATGCGAGTGTTGTATCAGAAATACTAACCCCCCTATTGGTAAAGGGCCGATATTCTCTTCCATTTGAGATTATAATCGGTCATGTTTTGCTTCTCAACATATGTCAAATATCATTCAATTCATATAAATTTGGTCTTAAATGTTGGTATGGTTATTGCCTAAATGATTATGTAAGATATATTATCATCAGACATAAAATGCGAGTGTTGTATCAGAAATACTAACCCCCCTATTGGTAAAGGGCCGATATTCTCTTCCATTTGAGATTATAATCGGTCATGTTTTGCTTCTCAACATATGTCAAATATCATTCAATTCATATAAATTTGGTCTTAAAATGTTGGTATGGTTATTGCCTAAATGATGATGTAAGATATATTATCATCAGACATAAAATGCGAGTGTTGTATCAGAAATACTAACCCCCCTATTGGTAAAGGGCCGATATTCTCTTCCATTTGAGATTATAATCGGTCATGTTTTGCTTCTCAACATATGTCAAATATCATTCAATTAATATACATTTGGTCTTAAAATGTTCGTATGGTTATTGGCTAAATGATGATGTAAGATATATTATCATCAGACATGAAATGCGAGTGTTGTATCAGAAATACTAACCCCCCTACTGGTAAGGGGCCGATATTCTCTTCCATTTGAGATTATAATCGGTCATGTTTTGCTTCTCAATATGTCAAATATCATTCAATTTATATAAATTTGATCTTAAAATGTTGGTATCGTTATTGCCTAAATGATGAAGAATGATATATTATCATCGGACACGAAATGCGAGTGTTATATCAGAAAAACTATCCCCCTACCGGAAAAGTGCTGTTTTTATCTCCCGTTTCTGAAATTATAGGGCCATGTTTTGCTTCTCAATATGTCAAATATCATTCAATTGATATAAATTTGGTCTTAAAATGTTGGTATGGTTATTGCCTAAATGATGAAGTATGATATATTATCATCGGACATGAAATGAGAGTGTTATATCAGAGATACTAACCCCCTACTGGTAAAGGGCCGATATTCTCTTGCATTTGAGGTTATGATTATCGGTCATGTTTTGCTTCTCAATATGTCAAATATCATTCAATTTATATAAATTTGGTCTTAAAATGTTGGTATGATTATTGCCAAAATGATAAGGTATGATAAATAATTATCAGACATGAAATGCGAGTGTTATATCAGAAATGCTAACCCCCTACTGGTGAAGGGCCGATATTCTCTTGCATTTGAGATTATAATCGGTCATGTTTTGCATCTCAATATGTCAAATGTCATTCAATCTAAATAAAATTGGTTTAAAATGTTGGTATGAGTATTGCCTTAATGATGACCAGTGATAAATTTTTATCAGACATGAAATGAGAGTGTTATATGTGAAAAAGTAATCCCCTACTGGCAAATCGCCGATTTTTTCTTGCGTTTGAGATTATTTTCGGTCATGTTTTGCTTCTCAATATGCCAAATATCATTTGATTTTGAAAGAATAGATCTTAAAATGTTGGTATGAATATTCCCTAAACAGTGACAAATGATATATTAATATGTGACATTAAATGCGCGTGCCACGTCGGAAATACTAACCTCTACCACTAAAGGTTAGATTTCATTTCGCGTTTCTGAAATTTGACGGCCATGTTTTGCTTCTCATTTAGTCAAACATCTTTCAATTTCAATGAAACTGGCCTTAAAATATTTGTATGATTGTTACCTAAACAATGATGCATGATACATTGTTTTCTAACATTAAATGCGTGCACTATATCTGATATTCATCCCTCGCAATTTTTGTGACTGTTTTCCTGTCTTGAGTTGTCTGTCAAACATGTACCATTCACTTTTATAAAGTGTTGAAATTGAACCATGAAGTGACTTTAAACGATTAAAGTCTTGATGCTTAAAGTGTAGAACTTGTTATATTCATTTAAAATTAACGTATTTTTGAAAAGATGACATAAAACGTTTTGTCTGTTTAGTCTGTCAGTCTGTCATTGTATGTCAGGAAATTTGAAAAAGGTTGTTAGTGCATATTTACTTAATTCTTTGATCGAACTGATCCAAATTACAATGAATTAAACTTAGAATGAAACTCTTAATTTGTGAGAAGTTTTGCAACACAGAGATGACCAGAAGCAGAGATATTGTAGTACAACAAATTATGTCATGCAGGCATTGCCTTTCTTTGTCTGTCTAATCTGAAGTCCGTCTGTCAATCAGACAAAAAATGTAAAAGGTCATATATTTAAATATTGTGTCGGCATTAACAAAAAACTTGGTATAATTATTCGTTATAAGTCTGTTTATCTATATACAAGTGGAAATTTAAATAAAGAAGGCAGTTTTCACTAGAAAAAATAAAAAGAAAAAATGACGTCTGGCAGGCAATGCCTTGCATTAGTGACATTTGCCCCAGGGAAAATAAAAATCAAGACAAATTTTTTTTCAATTTTAAAACCTTAAAATTGTCCAAATCAAATAAAAAACACAAAAATTCCCAGAAATAAATATGTATTTTTCGCGTCTTGAGGATTGATGATTTTGTCTTGAGGCAGACAGACAGACAGACAGACAGACAGACAGACATATATTTTATTCAATTCCAAAACACTTTAAATGCCACAAGGACATACATAGCACAATGCAAACAGTATGACACAACACAATGATTATAAGATTCCACCATGAGCTTCTATGTAGGATAAGGATATCTCACCCGAGGGGTCAGATTTTAACCAGGGACGAGGCTTGCCGAGTTCCCTGGTTAAAATTCCGACCCCGAGGGTGAGACATCCTTATCCTACATAGACTGTCTCATGATGGATTTTTTTTCTCCCACTCATTTTGAGAAAATACAAAACCCTCATGACAACATCAACAAAATTGGTAAAAATCTACTATTTTACGTTATCGTTTATCACATCCAAAAGTTGCAAAGCTGAAGAGATCGGTATTTTAAAGTACATACTAAAAGTATGTACCAAACAATTTCCCTGCGTACAGCCTTCTCCAGTGTGGTTGAATTAATTTACAGTTTAAAAATGTGAAGGTCGCATTTCGTCATCATGAGTGCATGAATACACAAAGTGTAAACAAATATTGAATAAACGACAATGTAAACAATATACATTTATTGTGTAACTATTTATGTCATGAGACACATCCAATAAAACAGTATTTAAATTAATAAAACAACATGTGTTTTGAATATTGAACAGTTAACTGCAACAGTAAGGAACTATTTGATAACGCGACAGTCTTCTTCACTATGACTGCGTAACAAGTCACAAAAGTTTAACGGGCGTGCGACTTTCACTCAGAATCAGAGTCGCTTGACACAATTATTCTTCGTCGTTTTGGATTTGGTTGACTGTAGTTATTGAAGTTAATGTTAAATGTGCAGTTCTTCATCATACTGCCGGCGAACATGCCTTCAACGACACTTTGTGTTTTCTTTTTCTTTTGCAGACTGATTATGAACTCATGTTTGGACTCTCGGTCTAGATGGAGAACGACCTTGTTCACGATGTAAATCAACCTGATTCATTTGATCAATAGAGCTTGTGGAGGGTGGATACCTAATACCGAAAACTATCTTACATGAGTAAAAGTGGGAGAATACAAGAATCCACTAATGCGTGTTTACTATGCAGACGTAGTAGTAGTAAAAGTAGTCCTGTCAAGGTCGGAATGAATTCACGTGCGGTGGTCGCTCATGTAAGAAAGATGTTGCTAATGTAAGATAGGATTTTCTTATATGAGCTGAAAACCTATCTTACATGAGTAAAAGTGGGAGAAAATATAAGTAATGTATGATATTATATCAAATAAATGATTACATTTGACAATATTATGGAGAAGATCAGAATATAACGTAGACTGATCATAATTATTCTTTTTTTAAGTATAGAACATTATATTGTAATTCCATTCAACTCAATTATTGAACTTACAGTTTTGACTATACATTCATTAGTTAAATCATACATGTCTTTAGAGTACAATATTTCTTAAAAAGTGAAACTTAATAATATATATATATTCGCATAAATATAGACATTGTAAACAATTTTATGATATCATTTCTAATTTCAAACGCATTATAAATGTAAGAGGCTATATTTTTAATGACTTTTTCATCTTCAGTATTGATCAATTCAATAGATTTTACCATGTTAGGTATAGTAATGTCCAAAAAAACAGCAATGGCTATTTATTTGAAAAAGGAGTGACATTAAAAAACTGGCGTTCTTTCAATTCTTGTTATGCATATATTGATATCATTTTGGTATAGCTCTTTACGTTAGACATTTAAGGTGTTAGGATCCTAACTCCCATTTTTTTCTCAAAATGGGGCGGACAGATTTTGGATATGTTTATATAATTTTCATAGATTAAAAAATAAACAATGACATTCCTTTGGGTTATTTTCCCTTTAAATTTGAAATGAATTATGTGAGAGTTACCCATTTTTAAAAGATATAAGAAAAATTTCAATGAAAACTCATGGTAAAAAGATGCAGTAACACAGCATCAATATAATTTGATAAAGAAAAATATAGATGACCATGCACTATCAAAAGAAATTAATGTTTTTCAAGAAGTGCAACAACTCTAACAAAAAATTAAAAAAGGGTCGTAAAATGGATTGAAGTTTCTGAGATAACTACCAAAGCAATAATGATAATTTGGAAATTCAGTTTTTGTAATATTAACATTTTGTGCAGCATTGGACAGATACATCAGAAAGGTACAGTGTTCGGATCCTAATATCTTAAGTATTGTTGTTAGTTAAGCCTAGAAGTAATGATATCCATGAAATATGCAAGGTATATCCAATTTATATCTGTTGAACATATGAACATTTTTTACTATAAAACTATTCAAACCTTGTAATAATGGACTCTGAATTTTAAGGAAATGTTTAAATAAGTTTTTCTTTGCTATTACATGAACGCGGTCGTACAGATTAAGAAAAACGTCTTTCTCATCCAGGACTGAATATCTATATTTTCCTTATAGTGACAATTTAGATACAATTTGATAAACAGCTTATTCATTTTGTGAAGTCTCAAATTACACGTAAACAACTGACAGTAAACCAAAACATTGCTTTATCACGCGATTTCTAGGGATGCATGACGTGTCTGTAATTTGAACTTGCTTTTCGACATTCCAATAATAGCTTTTAGCAAGTGTATTAGTTTCCACCTTGCAGTATTTTTTATGTATTTGTCAATAGTTTAGGTTTGCATGTTTATTACAATTAACTTGCAAAAGCGATCAAGTGGCTGAAAATCGCCCATTTTAGAAATGATGTAACATATACTCCTATCAAAATATAGCGATCCTCTTACGGTTAAAATTGGCTTGCACGAATGCTAATTGTTGTTTGTTTATGACAACCGAAGTTGCAATTTATTTTCACTATTATTATTATTTGACACCTTCGACATGTGAAAAGTGTGTGTCAGTGAAAGGCGACAAATAATGTTCATTTAACGTCATTGTATGTTCCAAAACTTAATTACATTGACTAAATTCAAACCCATTTACTCCACGACAGAATATACCGAATTCATTAAAGGCTAATCGACCGTGAAATGACATAACCCACAACTTATACTTTAATGTAATAATGTTCGTATATATTTCGTATATACAGAAGAACTATTATGTTAAGACCACCATATGGACAAAAACTACGGTCTTGATTCTGAATATAGACAAGAAGAGGATTAATAGAACGAAATTTGATGACGCATTAACTCATGATACCATCATACTGTTCGACAATTACAAACAAACATAACTAACTTTATCAACAAATGTGTTAAATTCTGTACCCGAACTGAAAATATATGTGCACATGGATATAATCAATATAATATTATTTACAATATCAATAAACATGAAATAAATTCATACTAACAAGGTTTGAGAGAATTCTTCTTTGTCTTAAAAACTTGTATGGTACGTTATTTTTTCAGGAGATAATCGACCTACATAAGGGAAATTAAGTTGAGGAGATTCAGCAATAGCACTTAAGAAATTTCCTCATATCTAAGGGAAAATCATAACCTTTAATAGGGTAGAAGAAGTGTAGGCTATGAGAACAGTCGGTAGAACTGCGAAATGGCATTTCGAGGATCAAGGGTTTGAGCTCTTGAAAATCTGTTACACTGTGCTATCACCCAATAAAATGTTTTTGACAGTCATGTGTATTGTTACAGCTTCGGGCATTTATTATTTCAAGCCACCCCGAGTGACTGCGTGGTACGGTTTTACCATCAAATTTTTCCACAACAAGCAACATCTTTACACGTGCATACTCGAACAACCCAAAGCTAGCTAACTGCATTTCGATATTTTTACACAAAGGCCTGTATTCTTCATCATTTTGGAAAAACTTACGTTGTTGATATACAATATGGGAGCTCACAACGAGGAACGTAAGTTCCTCACAACTTTTTTGCCGAAGGATAAATTACACTCGTTGTGAGTTAAACGTGCGTGATATCGTAAGTGCGCGAATCTATATCATTAGTGGGATAGTTCAAATCGTTCGTTCGCGAATGTGAGAGTGCACAGCGTTAGTGTGCTAATCCATATCATTAGTGGGAGAGTCCATGTCGTTTATGTGAAAGTTCTTATTATTAGTGTGCAAGTCCATCACTCAATCAATACACCGGCGACAGCGGTATATAATAAATGCCAAGATAAAAATAAAGTCCCCGATCCATACGAGCAAATGTGATTTACTTGGGGGGGGGGGGGGGGGTAAACATCAACATGAACGAATGAACAGTCATTTGGGAGCGTAGCGGGAACGATAACTCAACATTATAGAGATTGATAAAGGAGTGCGACATTTAGCGTTGATGTTGCGACAAATAGCGTCAGTACTATTTGTTGCGACTTTTGGCGTTATAGATGCGACTTATAGCGTCAGGAGGTTTTACGACATTTAGCGTTGGTTGTGACATTTAGCGTCAGCCTTGCGACATATAACGTCAAATGCGATATTTAGCGTCGGTGCGACATATAACGTTGCTACAGTGTTTTACAAAACGTATCATGTTCGGAACTATTTAAGGTGGAACCAAACGATTGAAATAACGTCGTTTTCGACGTCAAAACGGACGTTTTAACGGTATTTATAGTACCTCTATGAAAATACATATCGCTGTATTAATGTTATATAGATATTTCATGAAATAAAAATTCATAATGGAGAATAAAATTACCTATGAGCTGGTATAATCTTAATGTTCATAACTTAATTATGAGTGCAAGTTAAACGATTTTAGATTTACTTTTAAGTGGTTTTTATTCTCACTCACTTTAGATTATAATTCTTTTAAAATCTGCCCGAGGGATTTTCTTTATTTTTCTGGATTAAAGATGGTTGTGTCTTCTGTCGTTCTCATGAATTTAAAGGAAATATATCGAGCCGTTTTTATTTTATCGAAGTTTTACCACATAGCATTACCCAATAAAACGTCAATTCGCTGCGAACAACGTCGTTTCGTCTTGTATAAATTAACTTTCTGTTGATTTCATACAATTAAGTGAATTTACGCATAGGTCATAATAGGAATAAACTTGGTAGAGGTCCACTGGATAATGCTACACATTAAATATCTTTATATACACCCCAAGCATTGTGGTATCGGACAAGTAGATAATATAAGATTTTCCCATTTGTTGTCATGGCAAAACCTGAGTTTTGCATGGATTTTTTAACAAGTTTGGTATAGAGCTTCATGCCTTGAACGTCCGTGTAAAGTTTCATTGAAACTGGCCAACTACTTAAGAAGGAGGTGTTGTTTAAAGCAATTGTTGACGGACGCACATACGGACGACGGACATCAAGCTATCACAATAATTGTTAATAGCTCACAATGAGCTCTGGTGATCTAAAAGACATACATAGAATACATATTTTTCAAACACACGTCATGTTTTGATATCATGTATTTATTCTATTTCACTTACCAGTACTATTTACACAGTGATCTAAAACTATTTGATGGAATTAATGACACATTTTGGTTAGTAACCCTGACCACGTTGACTTTCTTTTCATACAACAAAAACATGGCATGATCAATTCAACGTGCTAAATTTTGTGGAAAATTGCAAACGTAATCACTTAATGGAACTAAATTGGAAGATATGATTATTATTGGCCTTTTTTATAAAAACAAGGTTCTTTGACTGACATAAATATTTTATGTTATGAGCGAGATGTGTAGTTATATGTAAAGTTTGAATATAATTACGTACGCTTGTATATTCTACGTATAGTAAATATTATGATTTCCCCCCAAAAAATATGACCCCACAATGAATATATTGTAATAGTTCATTTATGATGTAGATTCTTAATGTTAAAATGATGACCAGAATAACCCAGAAAAAAATAAAGAAAATCAGATTTTACGTAATTTCATTCTTTATTATGAATGAAATATCTATATAACATTAAAAGAGCGATATTTTCATAGAGGTACTATAAATACCGTAAACACGTCCGTTGTTCCAATCGTTGGTTCCACCTAAAGTCCGAAACATTGCAACAATCCTGACTTAAACAATTTCAAACACATATAAGTGGTCGTGTGTTCAATGCGGATATCAGATGTTTCTGTTGTACGATGGTTAAGCTGTATCAACTATCATATTTCATTCTTTCAAAAGAAATCCATCAAAACAATACAGTTCAGTGCGAATCTATATTTTCTTATTGCATTTAAACATTTCAAGGACGTTATTGACCTGTTCATCGTGTTGTATCGTGCATTTACGTGTGAATCATATTTCATGGGAATAGTCATGGCCTTAATTATGTAATAAATCCTTTATATATTAAATTTCTTAATTTCTTAACAATTATGCTTCCACTTATATTGCTTCTACATAAATTTTGAAAGATACGGAATTCACTGATGATCAATTATAAATGAAAATTGATCGAACTGGTCTGAATATGGCGACAATCGATCACGGTTTATAAAAATCGATTATTGCTACACCCACTTCTACAGAGAACATATGATGTTTTAATATTACTGGCATTAACTGTCAAAGTTTTTAGTGTCTTATTTTTCCCTAAGTTGCACAGCCGATTAAGGCCAGAAGAACAGGACAGTGGATATTCCATACTCCTGTATTGAAGATACGTCCGGCCTATTGCAGTTAGTTCTCGCACTGAAGGTTCACACCGGCCGTATTGAGTTAGTTTCCCGCATTGAAAGTACATTCTAGCCGTTTTTAGTTAGTTTCCCGCAATGAAGGTACACCGTAGCTGTTTCCAGTTAGTTTCCCGCATAGAAGGTATTATTATTTTGAAACTTAGGTATGAATAAGTATTTAGCAGTTCATAAAACTTGTTGGCCACAGCCATGTACCGGTACGTGTTCCAGTGGTTTAAGTTAGCTGAATTTGTAACCAACTGATCCTGGTTTGATTCCTGGTTGCGGCATGCAGATCATACCTTTCCATGAAAAAAAAATTACAATGTTGATTTTTCTCCATATATGAAGAAGTTGCCAGTTCCTTGTGGAAGTGGAAGTTACAATACTGTCCAGCAAAACAGCCGCTGTAAGTAACTTAAAAATTGTTGAAAAAACAGTGTTAAATCTATTAAAAATAAGATAAATAAAACTTGTATTGAAAAAAACTTGAGTTGGGTGATGTCAGCTGTTCAGGATTGTTACCTTGCTGACAGCCTGTAAAAGCCAGTAGTTATTGATTTAACACTGTTAATGTGTCACCTTCCTGTATAAATGTAACAAGATGAGAACTGTATATAATACTATTAAGGTTAAACATTCACAAAACATCTTAAAGTCATTGTTGGAAAAGTCAATGTTCTGCCATGCTTCATTGTGGTCAACCAAGATCCAGGCCGTTTTGAGTTAGTTTCCCGCATTTAAGGTAGGCTACATCCAAGCCATTTTAAGATAGTTCCCGCATTGAAGTTACATCCTATCCGTTTTCAGTTAGTTTCCCGCATTGAAGGTACATCCAGGCCGTTTTCAGTTAGTTTCCCGCATTGAAGGTACATCTAGGCCGTTTTCAGTTAGTTTCCCGCATTGAAGGTACACCCAAGCCGTTCTTAGTTAGTTTCCCGCACTGAAGGTACATCCTAGACGTTTTAAGTTAATTTTCCGTATTGAAGGTACATCCCAGCCGTTTTGAGATAGTTCCCGCATTGAAGGTACACCCTAGCCGTTTTGAGTTAGTTTCCCGCATTGAAGGTACACCCTAGACGTTTTGAGATAGTTCCCGCATTGAAGGTACACCCTAGACGTTTTGAGATAGTTCCCGCATTGAAGGTACACCCTAGACGTTTTGAGATAGTTCCCGCATTGAAGGTACACCCTAGCCATTTTGAGTTAGTTTCCCGCATTGAAGGTACACCCTAGACGTTTTGAGATAGTTCCCGCATTGAAGGTACACCCTAGCCGTTTTGAGTTAGTTTCCCGCATTGAAGGTACACCCTAGTCGTTTTGAGATAGTTCCCGCATTGAAGGTACACCCTAGCCGTTTTGAGTTAGTTTCCCGCATTGAAGGTACACCCTAGACGTTTTGAGATAGTTCCTGCATTGAAGGTACATCCCAGCCGTTTTGAGATAGTTCCCGCATTGAAGGTACACCCTAGCCGTTTTGAGTTAGTTTCCCGCATTGAAGGTACACCCTAGACGTTTTGAGTTAGTTTCCCGCATTGAAGGTACACCCTAGACGTTTTGAGTTAGTTTCCCGCATTGAAGGTACACCCTAGACGTTTTAAGTTAGTTTTCCGCATTGAAGGTACACCCTAGACGTTTTGAGATAGTTCCCGCATTGAAGGTACACCCTAGACGTTTTGGGTTAGTTTCCCGCATTGAAGGTACACCCTAGACGTTTTGAGATAGTTCCCGCATTGAAGGTACACCCTAGACGTTTTGAGATAGTTCCCGCATTGAAGGTACACCCTCGACGTTTTGAGTTAGTTTCCCGCATTGAAGGTACACCCTAGACGTTTTGAGTTAGCTCAACGGCTGGCTGTACCATCAATGTCGGGATCTAACTAACAAAACACAATGTATATCCTCAATACGTTAACATAACATAACAGTTCTTAGATCAGTGCCGGTATACCCGCTGCTGTGCGCCATCCAAAACGTAAACAAAAAGCCGCCATCTTGGATGAAAAAGGTAATATTTTGCTTATTTCTTCGATTTCGCTTTTCTTTAAAATTTCTGCTATAGCAAAGAACATGCTACACAATTTTCTGGACACGTTGATACCCATAGTATTTACTAGGTACCTCTGGTATATAAGTTACCTTGGACAAGAAAATCGAATCGAGAGAAAAATTCCGTGGTGCACAGCAGCGCATTTAGTATTTTTCGATCTTTTTGTCCAGAAAATTGACTTGTTCCAATGTCGACGCACATTTTTATCCTTAAGTTGTAAAACAGAAGCTTAAAATTAGACTGTTGGTACATATAGCAACGTATTTTCTAGTATAACAAATTTCTGAGTTATTTGGTGGACAGCAGCGTGGGAATAAGAAGGGTGGACAGCAGCGGAAACGGGTGCACAGCAGGAGCTTTTTTGCGTACTTGAGACTGTTCCTGAATAACCATTCGTTAAATACTTGTAACTCTTTAATTTTTTTCATCCAATGAGGGGAATTTATTTGTAGTCAATCGTTTAAAAAATGCTTATCATAGGCATTGTTCTGAAATGCAAATATTTATAATTGCTTCACTGATGAAGTATTTATTCATTTACTAATGGAAAGCTTTAAAGGCATTATCACGTGACACGGGCGGTATCGAAGAACCATTATCAGCGTTTTTGAACTAAAAAAACAACATCAAAACCTTGTTTACTTTTCGTGAAATGGATGCACGCAGGCTGTCATAATTACTCGTTTATATGAACTGAATTTCTGGAATTTGTTGATGAAATTCATTTTCTAGTGATGAAGAATTAAATGATGTTTTCTGTGCACTTTTAGAAAGATGAACACGTGCGACCACTGTGGAGCCGCAGACTAGACATATAGCGGTGGTGCACGAACGCCCATGGTTTCAGAGACCGGATACAGCCAAGCAGATGCAGGTTAATAAAAAAAGCAAAATCATAACATTTTCAATCTTCTATTTTTTTCTTGTGATAGATCTGTTATGTAAGACCAATACATTGTGTAAGAAACATACATATAACTAAGTCTTTTCATAAAATATCAAATAATGGTACGAGTATACTTTAAATAATATCATGTATTAGTTATAAATAATCAATTTTAACTATCATGCTTAACAAATTTACATTATCAACGTTGTATCAATAATAAAACATAACCTTAAAACTACAAATCTTATGACAGGTAACCATCATGGTGACGTAAAGCATGCAACTAGTTCAGCACAGAGCACGACCACGACCTTGCTCAGTATGTGAAAATCGGTTGCACAAGGAAAAACAGTTCAACTGTGATACTTGCGACAGAGAATTTGCCTATGTATGCCACCTCCGCAAACACATGGAATTGTTAAAAGCTTTAAAAAGTTTCGGTTAGATAACTCAATTATTATTTCTGTGATTTTAGTCATTATTTCGAAATAATAAGGTGTTTATTACTGTCTTTGAGTTCTATTGCTGTTCTAAAAACATTATGCTGAATAATTATTAACTGAGTTGTTTTATTTTGATTATTGAAATAAGATGCTCAATGATAATTGTCTGTGGTTTTATGGTTACTGAAATATGATGGTCAACTGTAATAATGATACTTATATAAATGTGATTCTTTGCAATTTGACCAAGTTGTCTTTGTTTTTGATGATTCAGCATTCTAATATTTTTTTTACAAATTCTATTGCATAAAGCAAACAAACATATATTTGTACATGATTTTGTTTTTCCTTTTCTACACGATCCATCGGCAGAGGGTTAACATGATGTAAAATTATAAACAGATACATGTACATGCACATAATAAAGTAAAACCACTTCCAAATCATGCACATATACATTAATGTTATAATTGTACAAACTATCCTCAGTAGGAATATATGCAGCTATCCAAGGGGTCAAATATGGTCATTTGAAACTACTTCAAAAACCCGAGAGCCATGCATATGCTATAAAAACTTGGTGCCTATATTTCTCACAACGTAAGTTGTATTGTAAACTACATTTTGTACTTCTTATTAATATACTTATAAAGTGAATATACAAAGATATCCAAAAAAACATTTCATACAACAACTACATGTACAATATTCGACAATTTGATGCAATGAAGTCCGTATACTGTACTTTACAATGTTTTATCAATATTCTTAACACTAGATACTGTTCTCCAATTGATGTCACATAGTCAAACATAACAATCATCGGATATTCCCATCTGATGGCAAGGTAGCATCTTGGACATGTTGCATCTTGCTCTTTCCCAGCAAACTCCCAAAGACCCTTTGAGCGCTGTATTCTTCTCAAACGTAACATGGTCGTATTTCCATCGCCCAGCAAGTCGCTTCCTTTGGCTCGTGTCGAACTGTTGATTCCTGATTGAATAAAAAACATATAATTATTGAAACATATCCGATACTTACAATTGCAAATGTGTATGCTATACTTTGTGTTTATTGATACATGTAGTGTTATACAGGAGCAGTCTTTATTTTTGGGAAACAGATTTATGATTCTCAAGTACGCAAACAAGTACGACTCGGCCGTTCTTAATAAAACGCCGTGTCTACAAACTTCTGGATCAGCCCTCTTTGTGATAGTCTATTTGATAATAAATATTGATGTAATTTACAAATAGTGTTTAAGCAATCCAATACATACAGTTGTAAATTCGGAATTTTGTAATACATAATAATTATGTAAGACACATTTCTAGATGTACATTGTCACAATTGTCAGGAATGTACTAATTACATTTACATTAGGCATATATCGGGTGTTTACGTCTAAACTCGGCTGAACCTTGTAGGCCGTCAGTAGAACTACGTTTCTATGTTTCGCTCAACTTACACTAATTCGTCGTGTAGTTTTTGTGTAGGCACTGTGCATGGTTGACCTTTATACGGAAACTGCCGAAAAAATCTTGTTCCCAGCATTGTATGAATTGAATATTACAAATGCATTTGTTTCAGTTCATGCTAGCTGTTGCTTAGTGCTAATTGGTTTCGCCTTGCTAAACTTTCAATCATCGAAGTTAATATGCATGTGTCGGTATAATAATAATGGAGGAACGGTTAAATCAAATTAAATAAGTAAACCGTACGAAGCAATAAGAATTTGTTCGCATTAACATTTTAAGATGACACACAAACAAATAGATAGAATACATGCATTTGTCATTCACACGCAAGAATATGTAATTTGTAAACATACATAGAGTAAGGAAAGATTCAAGCCATATGTCACTTGCTGATTGAAAGAAGCACAAAGACGCACGGCAGTAGCAGTTGGTTTAAAATGAATGAAACAAGACAATATGCAATTGTCATTTATCAGCCTGCATCTACTGGCGGATATTCCATTCCATATTATATCATTAGGAAAAAGTTTAGTTATTGCTTTTTGGTTAGGACCATAAATGGTCGTGTATTCGACAAACAAAAGATGACATAGTTAAAACCAATTCATTATTTGTTCTAAGCTTATCTTTCGTACAGATAAGCCACACTTTGTCGCCATAATATATGACTACGACCGGCTCTGATATATTGAATATTACGATTGACTGATTTTTATATTTTGCTGTTAGGAACTTAGGGGTGGGTCTTGTGTCCGGACATATGATTAATTTTCGGTATTATATGTCTATGAAAAGTACTCCTTATATCTTACGTCTTTTACAACAGGACCGAGATTTGGCCAACCATCTGTACTGAATCTTGTACCCGGAGAAGGTAGGTGAATTAGTTCACTTGTATTGTGCGATTTTATAAATCTATCGTACATGAATAATTTCACGGTCAATGCTTGCATTTATTTTTGGCTTCGGTAGGATTCTGTTACTTTCGTAATCTTTACTATATTTTTTGTTATACCCATTGTTGAATGTATAATCATGTATTTAACGATGTGCTACATACTACATGTACTATATATAACATGGGGCATTCCCTAACGGAATAATAAACGAAAACTATCGACTGTGATACGAAGCTAAAAAAATCACATGTATGGTCCGACAACGACCTGTGAATGATCAAAGATCAGCTAAGTCAATTTTGTAGGGTGTGTGGCATTTCGGAATGCTTCGGTGGTTTCCGTAATATATATAGATATCAGTTATTTGTTAGTTTTAGATGGGATTCACAGCGTAGTTCGATCGGTAAAGGCGCCAACCTCTTTACTTATGCAGTTGTTGCGGGTTCGAATCCCATATGAACGCTTTTTCCTTTCCATTTTATTAGGCTTTTTGGTATTATGTTATTTGCAAATTTTTACTTCAATATTTGGAACGAATTGTGTATGTATTTCATCTTATTCTAGTTCATGTTATTTAAATTTCAACTACTCCTTTCCATTTTTAATTTAATTTTTGTTATTGCATATTTTTAGTTGAATATTTGGAATGAATTTCTTATGTATTTCAATTTAATTTCATTTCATGTAATTTCAATTTCAATGACTTCTTCGTAAGCAGTATCTTTACTGGAGCTATGCACTGTAAGAATCTAATACATTGCTTCGTTATAATATGACATCGTCTGCATTACATTGAGAACAGAATTGAATTTGATTGCAAATATATACCCTTTTAACATAAAGGCTCCGAAATCACGAGCGATGCATGATTTGAAAAAATAGTAGCAATATTATGGATACGAACAGTTCAGTTTGATAATGTTACTAGAGCACTGATTTCAGGCCTACGTATGCCACTTACAACAGTGGCCCTCAAAATTCTAATCTAAGGTACTTGGTCATTGTATTATCCATATTTTAAAGAATGGTACAATGCTCGACCTTTCGTTACGACTCACTGCTCGATTTCTATCTATAGCGACCCTGTAATTATTCAGTTTTGACAGTTTAATAAAATCGGACTATATAGTACACAACATAAATGTAAAAATGAGTCCACATGAGGATATCATGAATCCATAATTATTGGGTGGAAAATGTTTAATTTTTGTATCTTTTGCTCGATATGAGAAATATAAAATCCAAATTTAAACGATTGGAAAGTTTTTTTACTTCCTATTATGAATTGTCATAAGCCAGTCTGAAATGTATTTTAATGAACCAACATGTAATGCATCTTCATTAACCAATCTGTAGTGTATCTTCATGAAACAATATGTAGTTTATCTACATGAAACAGTATGTTATGTACCTTCATGAAACTGTATGTAGTGTATCTTCTTGAAACAGTATGTAGTGTATCTACATGAAACAGTATGACGTGTATCTACATGAAACAGTATGTTATGTTCCTTCATGCAACAGTATGTTATGTACCTTCATGAAACAGTATGTAGTGTATCTTCATGAAATAGTATGTAGTGTATCTTCATGAAACAGAACGTAGTGTATCTTCATGAAACAGTATGTAGTGAATCTTCATGAAACAGTATGTAGTGTATCATCATGAAACAGTATGTAATATATCTTCATGAAACAGTATGCAATATATCATCATGAACCAGCATTTAGTGTATCTTCATAAAACAGTAAGTAGTGTGTCTTCATGAAACAGTATGTAGTGTATCTTCATGAAACAGATACATACAGTATGTAGTGTATCTTCATGAAACAGTATGTAGTGTATCTTCATGAAACAGATACATACGGTTCGTAGTGTATCTTCATGAAACAGTATGTAGTGTATCTTCATGAAACAGTATGTAGTGTATCTTCATGAAACAGTATGTAGTGTATCTTCATGAAACAGTATGTAGTGTTTCTTCATGAAACAGTATGTAGTGTATCTTCATGAAACAGTATGTAGTGTATCTTCATGAAACAGTATGTAGTGTATCTTCATGAAACAGATACATACAGTATGTAGTGTATCTTCATGAAACAGATACATACAGTAAGTAGTGTATCTTCATGAAACAGATACATACAGTAGTAGTGTATCTTCATGAAACAGTATGTAGTGTATCTTCTTGAAACAGTTTGTAGTGTATCTTCATGAAACCGTATGTAGTGCATCTTCATGAAACATGATCTAATATATCTTCATGAAACAGTATGTAATATATCTTCTTGAACCAGCATTTAGTGTATCTTCATGAAACAGTATGTAGTGCATCTTCATGAAACATGATCTAATATATCTTCATGAAACAGTATGTAATATATATTCTTGAACCAGCATTTAGTGTATCTTCATGAAATAGTATGTAGTGTATCTTAATGAAACAGTGTGTAGTGCATCTTCATGAAACATGATTTATATATCTTCATGAAACAGTATGTTATATATCTTCTTGAACCAGCATTTAGTGTATCTTCGTGAAACAGTATGTAGTGTATCTTTATAAAACAGTATGTAGTGTATCTTTATGAAACAGTATGTAGTGTATCTTCATGAAACAGCATGTAATATATCTTCTTGAACCAGCATTTAGTGTATCTTCATGAAACAGTATATAGTGTATCTACATGGAACAACATGTAGTGTATCTTTATGAAACAGCATGTTGTGTGTCTTCATGAAACATTATGTAATATATCTTCATGAAACAGTTTGTAATATATCTTCATGAACCAGCATATGGTGCATCTTCATGAAACAGGATGTAATATATCTTCATGAAACAGTTTGTAATATATCATCATGAACTAGCATGTGGTGTATCTTCATGAAAAAGGGTGTAATATATCATCATGGACCAGTATGTAGTGTATCTTCATGAAATATGATGTAATATATCATCATGAACCAGTATGTAGTGTATCTTCATGAAAAAGGATGTAATATATCATCATGAACCAGTATGTAGTGTATCTACATGGAACAGCATATAGTGTATCTTCATGAAACAGCATGTAGTGTATCTTCATGAAACAACATGTAGTGTATCTTCCTAAAATAGTATGTAGTGTATCTTTATGAAACAGTATGTAGTGTATCTTCATGACACAGTATGTAGTGTATCTTCATGAAACAGCATGTGGTGTATCTTCATAAAACAGTATGTAGTGTATCTTTATGAAACAGTATGTATTGTATCCTTATGAAACAGTATGTAGTGTATCTTCATGAAACATCTTGTAGTGTATCTTCCTAAAATAGTATGTAGTGTATCTTTATGAAACAGTATGTAGTGTATCTTCATGATACAGTATGTAGTGTATCTTCATGAAACAGCATGTTGTGTATCTTCATAAAACAGTATGTAGTGTATCTTCATGAAACATCTTGTAGTGTATCTTCCTAAAATAGTATGTAGTGTATCTTTATGAAACAGTATGTAGTGTATCTTTATGAAACTGTATGTAGTGTATCTTTATAAAACAGTATGTAGTGTATCAGTGGGGTAAGGCTTAACCTAAAATTTAACGCAGTGGTAATGTTTAACGTACGATTTAATCAAGATATGGTCGAACCTAAGATTTAATCCAGTGGTTAGGTTTAACCTAAGATTTAATCCAGTGGTTAGGTTTAACCTAAGATTTAAGCTAGTGGTAAAGTTAAACCTAAGATTTAATTCAGAGGGGTAAGGTTTAATCTAATCTACATGCTATTTCACGTCTATATAATATAACTCTTATATGATACTCTCCGTAATTATGATAAAACACTCTTATGTAATGATTTATATATTATATCTCTCTTATAACATACACTCTACATGTTATATAACTGTTCTACACTTGAAAGACATACAATTAGCTTGCTGTAGTTCAAACTCCCTTTATTACACACTTGTGTTGTGTTTAGATCTAATCCCGATCATTTAAATTATTTTACAATATCTTCTAAAATTTAAGATGTTATCACACCTTGTCAGTCAGTGCATACCATATCAGTAGTGTGCATACGCATCAAGTTTGAGCAAAATCATTCTGAAACGACGTCATTAACAAATGATACCTGTAAATAGTTCTTTGTCAGATTTATAGGAATCCTAGATATGTATTTGTCTGCCATTGTTAAATCTACTTATGAATATTTCAAAAGATTTGAAGTTTATAATCTAACAATACACCAGTTAATTCACATTCACGTGGATAATAAATCAATTCAGGCGCTCTATTGAAGCAAATTAAAATACTGCCAGTTTTGTATTTGAATAGAATTTCATGCAAAACAAAATTATTTCAAGGATAATGTATTGCACGGTATTCAATTTGCAAAAACGGATCATTCGATTGAAATTTGATCGTCTTCGTAAATAGGCGAGTGTAGGATATATAACGAACTTCTTATCTCTTCTCTTACAAATTGTATCGAAAAGCTCAAAAGTCGATAATTGCTGACAAGCCTGAAGGGGTGTACAAATTAAGATTAAATTCTATTTTGCGACAATGTTCCTCGCTTCATAATAAACCATAGTCACACAAAGCAGATTATATGTATTGTGTCTCTACTCTGGGCATAATTAATTGGTTACCATGTATACTTAATTTACGACTTACAATTGGATACAATTTCACATATATCAATTGCGCTAATAGTAGACTATATGCAATATATGTACAACGATTTATAACTGATCCATTGAAGAACAACAATAAACACAATGGAAATATGAACCATATATTAATGATTCTTTGAACAATTATTTGAAACTATGGACGGTTCTCCTTTAAAGGATTGTAATTTGTCAATAGTTCACTATAATGTAAAATGACTGGAGAGTAAACTCGATTATTTCATAGACACAAGTTTATAATATTCTCATGCAATACTCAATACTCAAGCATTGGCAAAGATGCACACCATAGCGCAAAAAAACACACTAAGGTCCATTAACACTGTACCCATCTTTAGTAGTCCCTCGACATTGTTAATTCAAATCACAGGACTTCCCGACAAATTTCACATGTGAGGAAGCTTTCCATGTAATTAGCTAAGGCTAAAAAAAATATGTGTGGTTCAGGTAACCCGACCGATCCCAATTTTTCCCGCCGACCCTGACTATTTGTCGATTTTTGGAACGAAAAAAAATCGCGGTTGTAGTACGAACGAGTCTGGAACGAAAAATATTGAGTACGAACGGAAACGCTTTGAAGAACGAGAAAGCGTCTATCGATATTGATCGCGCAATATGACAGCTAGTCCAACTAATTAGACCGTTTGTGACGACGAGATACTTTTTCGACTTGGCCCCGTCCCGCACAGTGCTTATTTTTGTGTGCGGAAAATCCCCAATTAAAACCCGTTGGGCACGATAACTACAATGTCTGTGACCAAAGTGAACCGTTCGGTAGGTAGAAAACACGTTTCTATACTCATATGAGTATAAATTATTCCAACATACCTAATCATAAAGATGCATTAATGATTTGTTTCTCCCCACTATTTCCGAACTGAAAACGAAACCGGCGTAATGGCGGTTAAATGCCGGTGTCATGGTAAACATCGCCTATTCTCGAAAATTCGCGTTGCTAATATTTTAAGTACAAGTTTAAATAAGCTGGCATGCCAACGAAACGTTGGCAAGTTAAACTCAACTTTCGTTAATTCTAGGTACTCATAATAAAGATCGATTTAGAATTAAACTGTCCGACGGTGGTTGTACACGGAGTGGAAATAGATGTGGCTAAAGTATGTTTGTACCGTTTTTTTCATGCAACGTAAAATTTTAAGTTTAATATTCAAAATTTGACAATTAACACAGAATTTTTAAAGCACATTCATGCAGATTACTGTTATTTCTATTAAGTAAGTTATAGCTGTTATTGAAGAATTTTGACGTAATTTGAATTTCCGCACATAAATATGCAGATGTTTGTAAGGCTGAGAGGATGGCCCTTCCGAATTCGTTCACGAAAATCGGCCAACCAAAAAACTGAATTAGTAGGGCTATGCCATTGTAAACTGATGGGCAAAACACCAGCACCCAATTGTATAAAGATTGGTTAACTTAACCACTGGGTTAAATTTAACACTGGGTTAACTCTAACCATTTTGGTTAACTAACCAAAATGGTTAGTGACTTGTATAAACGATTTTAACCAATAGTTAACTAACCAAATTGGTTAATTTTAATCTAAGTATATTTAACCAATACATCCCGTCACCCATTAGTACTTTGCGTTTCCGGTTACGTCGATTTCGCGGAATAAGTCAAATTTGACAGACGACAACTTTACAATATGGAACCACCGTCTAAGAAACAACGAGTTAGATCAAAAAACTTCTCGCTCACTGAAATTGAGGTGTTAAAATCCTCCGTTATTGATTGCTTCCATGTTATATCATCAAAGCACTGCAACGGTAGCTCTGCAGTTACCAAAAGAATTCAAGATCAAGTAAGTGCCATTTAAGTTGTTGACTTAAGTGCGCGACTTGGATAATGCGTATGGTTGTTGTATATGAAGTATCTGCTAGATCTATATATCTACTTAAGTCGTAAATTCGGTGAATTGTTTAGTATATGTTTATACGTTCTATGTAAGTTTACTTAAGCTAATTATTACAAATTAATTCTTTATTAAGCATGCAAATAAGTGTTTGAAACAATGCGCGACGATGATGTTTGTCTGATTTTGTTTTTCGATCTTTATAGGCATGGATGAATGTGTGTAAAAAGGTTAACAGTGTCGGTGTGGCCAACCGGTCTGTGACAGAGATTAAAGAAAAATGGCGTAATTTGACCAAAAAAGCCAAAACTGAAGTGACGCAGCAAAAGCGGTCAATGTCACAGACCGGTGGTGGTCCGCCGATACCACTGGCAGATCCCATGTTAGAGGAGATTGCTGGTCTTTTTCAGGGATCTGCCTCTTTTCATGAGATTCCTGGGGCTGGTGATGCAGAAACCACGCTGTTACTGAGTAAGTATTCATTTAAGATACATGTCAACTAATTTCTGAAGTGTCTGTCGTCAATCTGACTCGTTTATCCTATGCTTAATTGCGGTATGTACAACTGACTGTATGTACACTGATCTAAAAATAGATTGTTTACATGCACCATGACGACAGTCAATGAAAATTGACCTCGTTAGAGTTATTGTTCGTGAACTTGGAGGCTCTTAAAGGGAAATTACATTTTTACAATATTAAGTTTGGTAAAAACGCTATCGGTAATTTAATGCTGAAACGTTTATCAGTAGCAATTCACTTAATTATGAGACCCCTTTAGTTAATAATTATTTTTCAAATCGACCTGTTTGACCTTTTGTATGTTTCAGATTTGTTACTTGCTGCATTAAACGTCTATAATTATAAGAACTATAATCTGAGTTTTGCCTACAATCATACAAGTAGATTCTATGTATACAGTTTTAACTGAATGGTTTTCAGTCAATGTGCTTTGTAAATTTGGTTTTGCGTTACTATTATATATGTGTCTTACTTTATAGCAATATTTTAATTTTCAGCATCACCAGCAGAATGTGTAGGCACAAAGAATACTGACTTTCAACCAGATTTAGCCAATACAGGTACAGACCGAACATTATCTAATATTGTACATTGTCAAATTAGTTTCGTGGCAAACATCTAATGTTAAAGTATTCCTATTTGTTCTAATGTTTTAATAAGATTTTAATTATTTTATTTCGAATAGTTTTTATTTTAGAAAATTTAGGTGTATTAGCAATTTATTTGGATTCTTTTTAATTTCAGTATGTACATCCAACCAATTTGGTTTGGTACAAGACAGTGGGAGTTGTATTGCATCGGTATTGTCAGGTATTTAAATTACTGCACATTTCTGAATATGACGTCTAACTGATAGTCTTTTTTTTCACGAACATGAAATTTATTTTCAATTGTGATGCTATTTTAAGTGTTATATTTATGAGTATTTAATTTCTTACATATCTAGGGCTCAGCGCAACACTGTTGTAACTTGTTATTATTTCAATATGAGTTACGACACTGTTGCATTGAACCCTCGATATGTGTATTCATGGATCAAGCAAAAAAAAAAACATATCAATTCATTTTATAGAGATAAATCTGCTGACATGCAGTGACATAATTGCATGTATGTTAGAATTAATTTTGCACAATGAATTGCACATATACTGTTTTGTCTTCTGAATTTCAGCCAGCAGTCATAACCTGGACTTCTTGCTTGGTGAAAGTGGCCAAAGTGACTCTTTCCCAATTACAGGTACATTTTAGAGACATGTACCCAACAATGTAAAAGCAAAATAAATTTGTAATTAAAACATATTTAACGTCAAATAGGTTAACGATATAATTTTATTAAAATGCCTTTAAATAATTACATATGAAAATATGTATAAAAAACTTAACTCATGTTAATTATTTTTTCATGATACACACATATATGTATATGTCTGTGTATGTGTCAAGACTTCATTTAGTATAAGTGTTACATGACATTACTGATTTACAAGTTTAGAACATCTTTGACATATATTTTCACTTTTGTGTTTGTTGTGTTTCTCAATCATTGTATGCTGTAGATCGATTTCTATTAGTAAACTGTCAGCGTCATCGAGCATTCAAATAAAGAATGCTGTAATGTCCATGAGCATGTGACATACATTGTATCTCCATTGAACAATTGTATCTCTATTGAAAAGCATTTAAAACATATAAATGATAACACTAAATCTTAAATTCAGCACTTTTATTGCAGCATAATATGCACACACGACTAACAGTTTAACAGTAGTAAATAATTGCACAAACATTTTTTAACAAACAATACCCTGAGTTGAAAGACTGCATAATGCATGCATGCTTGGCAGTACGCTTTGAACATGAATTATATCCATTTACAAAGGCAGAAGATTATTTCCAACATATTACACTGCATATTCTATACATGAACACTAACCAAGTTGCGTATTCGCAAAAGCAAAAAAATGTTTGTTAACAACCGAAAAGAAAACATGAAGAATGAAGCATAAGAAAAATGTACCAAATGTTATATATGCATTGCAAGTACTAAATTTCTACACTTGATGACATTCCGCTGCAAAACTTACAATAGATGGACTAACACTGAACCATTGTTTTATGAAACTTTCAGCTTGCATTAACAACACAGAAGATGTACAGATCCATGAAAGTGCTGAAAGTCATTCTGTAATATTTCCAGGTATGTTGAAATAAAAGTTGTACAATACATGTATATAAATCCTAAAACAAAACAAATTTAAGAACAAGCAGTCATGCAAAGGTATGAAATCTGCACATACTTTTCAGAATAGTTTGTTAATCATGTACAAGTCTGTACATATGAAATTCTTTCAGCATATTAAATGCAGGAATAACTTCAAACAAGAGGGCCAAGATGGTCCTATATCGCTCACATGACAATCACTGTTTACTCATTAAAACATTGTTTTGAACCGGTGACCTAGTTTTTGACCCCAGACAACCTATGTTCGAATTTGTCTTACATATCATTAAGACAAACAGTCTGACTAGGTTTGGTGAAGATACGATCAAAAATTTGACATCTAGTGTTAATAAGGTTTTCCTAAGATTTGACCTTGTGACCCGGTTTTTGACCCTAGGTGACCCATATTTGAACTTGTCCTTACTATCATTAAGACAAACAATCCGACAAGTTTTGGCCAAGATCAAATTAAAACCATGACATTTAGAGCTTTTACAAGATTTTTACCTAAGATCTGACCTGGTGACCCAGTTTTTAATTCATTTGACTTTACATCAACAATTCTGTTATGAAAATTTCAGGTAGCAGTAACAAAGGCCATTATTTAGACACTCTTGAAAGTGGTACCAGGAATTCTTTACCTTTCTCAGGTATAAAATGACAATTACACAATTTATATTTGAAAGAAATATTAAATTTACATGTTATACATAAATGAACAAATTTAAATGTAAACTGACACATAAGTACAAGTACATGTATCATCCATAACACATGTATTCCTTTTTTCCTTTTTCAGCAAATGAACAAATGACTGATGCTATGAATGCAAATTGTACCGAATCAGTAATTACAAACAAGAAAAGGAATGATGAAGAACATATGACAAGCAATGTCTCCAAAAAGTTAATAAATAAACATTGATATAACCTCCTTGCATGTCACATTATCTTAAATCATCTAAACATATTTCAATAGCAGTATGAAAGGTCACAGAACTGTCACTAGCATATAAATGTAAAAAAATACTTTTCTTACATATAATTACTATAAGTATTACTTCAAAAAATACTATATTATGACACAAACTGAAGACTAATTGATTGCTACCCATACTTCATAAAAGTTATTTTGTCAAAGAATAGACACACTGGTTTCATTGTTAGCATGGCTTGACAGTAAACTATTCAAGAGGTAATTTACACGACTACCATCACAGAAAAAGAGGAAGTCACATCAAATTATAGGCAGTCCTCATTTTCATACATGAAATATATGAGAGTCATTTTATTTGAATGCCTATCCAGTGTACTTCATTAGAATACAAGTCAATGCTTATTATAAAATTCAGCTTTTGCACAAATTTAAGCAGATATGACAAAAAAATGAAGATTAATTTGACTATTTCTTTAGAATGACATGTGAATACTCAAATTGTGCATTAAAAGCAAAAGAAAACAAGAGAGCCATAATGGCATTAAAAACATGAACATTTCACTTTTTTCTAATAGTGAACCTACATAAGTAAACTGTTAAATAATGATTTTATTTCAGTCAAAGAAGTTTAAAAGACCTACAAATGGAATACTATAAATATGCAACAATACAAGTGAAAGAAAAAACCAAGCTAATCAAAGAAAAGACCACATTTTATTCAAATTTAAATGCACAGCTGCCAAAAATGAAGAAATTGTTAGATGAACTATTAAAGAAGGTAACATCTGAAGAAGAAGAATAATTGAATGGCTGTTAATGTTATGTTCATGCATTGCTTGTTGCATCTGGCAAATGTGACAGTGTTCAAGACTTTAATAATCTAATTATTCATTATGAGAAAACAAATATGTTTGAAATGAAGAATTGTCAAACAACACATGAAGTTAAAGTGGTAAACTAACTAAAACAAGAATTGAATTATATTTTTTTCCTCCATATCTATGTATCATTTTCATTTATGACTGTACTTTTTTTCATAACCGCATAATGTCTTGCAAAAATATTACTGGCCAATTGTCTGTATTGGATTAGAACAACACACTTTTTTAATATCACAACAAAAGATAATCTAAATTGCGAAATATTAATAATTTATAGTATAAGTATATAAACTACACATGACCATGTAGTACTTAATGTTGATTAATACACCATGGTGAAAGTATGTAATACATGCTCAACACTTAAATTCATACAACTTTGATCAGATTATAAGCACTGTAATAAAATGATGAAATAGACAGATGTCAAAAACAGTAGTATTTCAAAACAAACTGTATGCCAAATTGCCAAATGTACAACAATTCAAACTATGATATACTTGGTAAAAGGGATAGAGCACATTACAGAGGGAACAAAATAAGCAACAGATAAGAAACATAGTTCATATGAGATAAGCTCCAACAAATTTAAAAAAAAAAATACTACATATCTTTGAAAATAATACTATTTATAAAACAGCTGTGTTTTCACTGCAGTCATGCTATGCACACGTCATAAAGTGACCTCACGCGCTCTGTATATTTCCAGTTTACAAGAGCAAAACTTACAGCGAAATTAGTGTTTTTCAAAGAAAAAAGGCTCGTTTCGTCAGCAATTTTTATATTGGGATAATATTAGCAATTGCTTGTTTTTTTGCATATTTTTTTTATAACAAATGAAGGAAATGTAATGGGACTTTAAAAAGTCATAAGGATTAAAAAAAAATCTGTGCATTTTGTTTTGTATTGTACATAATGTATTATCACAAATTATAAGAGGTTCACTGGAAGAAATTATTTGTAATATGTGCCCTAATCCCTTTACCATCCTGATGACCAGCATAATTGACACATGGAGGCTGATCATCAAGGTCACTATCGTCATTATGTTCTATAACTGGCTCATTCCATCGCAATGTTAGGTTATGCAACACAGCACACGCAATTATAACTTTGCTAATCTTGGCAGGTTTCATACGGATCTGCAAGAAGATTAATTTTTATTACATTTAAATGAGGATACAACAAAATTTACTATTTAAGTGATCATAAATTTGAACATTTGATACAATTTCGCTGGAGTCATAAGCTACATATTGCAAATTTTAAGACTCCTAATGCTATGTCAAGAATCAAACATAAGTACTAAACAGTTCTGATATTTCAATCCTTCTCAAAAGATTAATCAATTATTGAAAATTATCAAAAGTTGCTTTTTCATACTTATGTACATACAGTTTAAAATCAAATATTACTTCCTACGACGATATTAAATACAGTTGGTACATTCACTCCTTGTACATGGTAATTTAACAATATATATATATAACAGTGTCAGTGATAATGTTGGAAGTTAATCTCATCAATTTAAGCATCAAAGTAATAGTTTCATATAATATCCGTTTTTTAGCTATTATGCAACACAGGCATAACGACAGAAGCTTTTTTTTTTATCCATGTAAATGGTGTATAATTGAATTACATAACATATACATGTAGTAACCTTAAGATATAAAATATCATAGTTATTTCATTATGTGCCGGTATCATTATTACAGATAACATGAATCAACCTTTTTTAACCCCTTTATTACATTTTTTGATATTGAACATCAATTGAAATTGTTGTTAAAAGTTTAGTCCATATTTATATCTGAATTATCTAATTAATGTTCATTGCAACTTTTCATTGCAAACAGAAAATCAAATCACTGTTAATGTATAATCAGTAACATCAATAAATACATTAGAATTTGAAATAACAATTTTAAATGGATATTCAAAGCCATTAGTGTTCAGATGCATGAAGATTTACAAAAAATGTCATTTGACGTACCTCGGAATGTAAAGCATGAAATTTCCTTTTCCAAACACCAAATACCCTCTCAATTATATTCCTGGTCGATATATGTGACCTATTATACCTGAAAAGAATACACAAAATTTATAGTCACAGGAATGAGCAAAATTTAAGTTAGTCAAAGATTAGATAAATTAAGTTAAAGGAATACATGATTATACATCGCTTATCAATGAAAACTGTACGGAATTTGATGTACATGTACTTAAAATCATTTCATGCAGAAATATGTGAAAAACTGAAGGCAACAAGTTTTGACTGTAATAATACTATAGTGTACGTTGTGACGGTTGCATTATGACTTGACTACTATTGTACTCTTCAAGTTAATGTATAATTATTTGTTATTACATGTAATACATGTACATGGTGATTCATTTTACACATGTTTGTTCAAACATTTGTTCAATACAATACTGTTAACAATAAATTTTAAACTTATAAATAGAAAGTAAAAGCATCAGTAAACCCAGAAACTGTGTCGTTATATATTTAGTTGTTAGCTAATCCCATTAGGCCAAACTGAAAAGTTTTTTTTTTTGCCCTTTACCGACCCTGAATTTTAGAAGAGTGTTGTTACATAGGAAAAATATTTTATTCCTGAAGTTGACCTTTACATAGCATGAAATTACACTTCCATCTTGATGCATTCAATATTCATTTTATGCATTCTGCTACCATACAACCAATTATTGTGTGTTTTAATCAATAATAACATGTACTCAGTGCCTTAACACACACTATGAGATTGAACACTGTGAGAGTCAGGCTTCAGACCTTATCATGTGCATTTATACATAAATGCATTTTGAACTTGAAGAAAGGATCATTAACAAAACGAACTAAGATTGTTACAAAAACAGTCAATTTTAAAGGCGTTTCCTAGAGTTGCCAGTGCACATTCAAATTGAGCAGAGATATAGTCTAGTCAAGTTATGACAAATTTTGGTCGAACCCAGGACAAAATGGTACAGAAATGAAATATGGCTCATTTGAAAGCTTAGACTTTCTACAATATCAGGATAAAAATAGGACAAAATCGGATCGGCCTTTTTTCCAGAAATTCGTTTTAAGTATAGGCCATCATTTATCAAATAATACGCCAATAGCATGTTAACTGATGCGATAACTTTGACAAATACACCAGATAAATTATAAATATCTATTAAATTTTACAAAACATGAATAATATCAGCCCTACATAATACAAAAATACAAAAAATAAAAGATGTTTAAGCATTAGTAGTGTTTGAAGTCAAAATTAGATGTTAAATTACCCCACCCACTTATGATAACATAGAAATTAGACTTATCTCGTGAAAGTGTGATCAAATTTTACAGATCTTTACAACATAATCCGTAAGAATGAGATCTCTTTCAGATTCCTGAAAAATTAGTTATCCTTTTTAAAGTCTGGTTGCCATGACAACTAAAAATAGTTTAAAAATCCTAAATTCCTCTCCAAAGCGAAAAGGCCTATAGCTTTGTTATTTGACGCCATGTCTAATATCCCTCAATCTAAATCCAACAATTTTACCCCAGAGTCAAAATTCGCTACGCTCCTGGTCTCCATCATGATATGGTCTAACTAAGGTATTTGATTTGCATCCATCATGCATGGTGGGTCTTTGTTTCGATGCGTTTAACGCTGTTTTCAACGATATTCAACGACGGCCAGTTCACCAAACCAGTTTTCCCAGACTGAATTCTAACAAGTACTTGCTTAATTACCATCATACATGGAGCTGACAATTTCTCCACATAAGGAAATCAACAAGTCCAGCACACTTAACTACTGGATCACAACCACGGCCCATTGATTCTATACCATGAAGTCCGAAAATTCACACTCCTTCAGTCCAGACTGACTGCATCCCTGATCATTCTCTATTATTTTATATTGAGTTTCCTATGAAAATCTGGCAAAGCTTTGTAAAATACGTACATGTATCAATTTAATGCACTTGTAGGCATTTCTAACCCGACACTAATAAAATGCCACCTACTATGATCATTTATTAGGCCACACCAATTTAATAACTTGTTCATCGTTTTTTTTTCTGACGAAAGCAAGCGAGTGAGCGAGCGAAATATTTTTTTTAATACTATTCACTTTTCCGATTTTAGCGAGCGAGCGAAATATTTTTGAAAAATATCATCTTTAATTCCTTCTTTCAAACAAGAAAGTGGGAATGCGAATGGGAAAGTCTGTGTTCATTTATTTCAATAACTGTTACCGTTTACCAGTAAAAACGCTTTTAATGTCCTTATTCAATTGTTTTCTGATGAAAATTGTTGAATCACCCGCAACGAAAGAAGTCAGAATTTTTATCAGCCGAGACAAATGTGGGTACCTTAAGACCAGCACTTATCTAGAGAAAACCATTGTGGGAATGAGCAAGCGATAATAGGAAGCAAAAATTAAAAAAAATAATGTTATTTTTCTAATTTTGATAATAATAATAGGAGCGACAAATCGGATGAACAAGTACTGTAATTAAATTGGTGTGGCCTTAACGTGTTTTGTTTAAACAACTGAACACTGTAGTCATACTTCATCATAATGTGGTCTCACTTGATAAACATACAGATATAAAACTTTACAAACCAAAAATATAACTGTAAAATCCCGATTCACAAAATGGCTTATGACGCAAAATTCTAATAATCTGTAAAGTCAGTTTATTTAGCGGAACATATTGTTCGTCCGAGTAATAATTAGTACATGTAGTTCATAATGTATGTCCTCAAATGGCTCTCACAACATGAATATCTAAGGCCGGTTCAATTGGACTCTCGTAAGAAGAGAATACGCCAGCTGAAAGAGCTTAGAACGCAATCACGGCCGAAATGTCTGCATACCAATAATCTTTGAATCGTATGGATTAACTATTGAACACGCTGACATTGTAAACAATGTATATATTAAAACTATCTTTTTTATTGCGAGTTGAAACAATAGGGTTTTTAAGAAAAGGCCATTTCAAACGGTATTGTTTGTTTGGTCATGCTGTATGGTCATGTGATTAATATCTCGTCCACCTCTTCTACCCATCGAGCGGAATAGATAGAAGAGCTTCTAAAATTAGAAGACGATTAATCGAACAGTTCGGAAGAGCTCTTTCTCTTCCGATAGCTCTTCCATTTGACCAATCGAACTGGCCTCCTCTCTCTCATCGACAGCGCATAGGGTCGGATTACCAATTTGGGAATATTCCCCCATTCCTGCACAAGGGCCTACTTCAGATCATGGAGATTGCCAGGGGCTGCTGGTCGACTCTAAATAGAAATTAACTCAACTGTGCAGTTGTACTTAAATTTGTTGTACGCTATTGTGAAAAGATTAATTTTGTTCTTGCTGTAAAAATATCATTATCCTAATTCATTTCTATTTACTTATAGGTGTCTTAACAGCTCTAATCTTAATTTCAGCTTATTTCATTTATAAACACATCGATGTAAAATTTGATATGTGTTATTTCATAGAAAGAAGAGTCTTAATTGGATGATTGGTCAGTAAAATTAACGAAACAACTTGTTCTGTTTGACCTCAGAGAATACTTGTAGATATATAATAATAATGCAATCGTATGAAGTGAACCATTTTTCAACTCACGTGAAAAAGTACTGCACTGACCGCGTAATAATCGCGTTTGAATGTATGTTTGTCATCGGCCGCAACAAATTATTGGTATTGTTGATCAACTGTTACTGTAATGTCAGATTTTGTTTTGGTATATCAGCTAAATATTTGTGTAGAAGGTCTCTTTAATTTTGCAATACAAGTATTACATGTCCACTTTCAGCCTAGAATATCATGACATTAATAGATGCAGAAAGACAATGTTTTCGGATAACAATGTCAATTTAAAAAAAATAACGAAAGTATAAATTTTAAAGTATATAAGAATATATTCGTCGGCTCAGGAAGTGTTTATCATAATTTTTCTTCAATACATAACATTTTATTTTCTTTACTATCCATGATATATTTAACTATTCTAAAAATTGAAATGTCATACATACTTGGACTCAGTTGGTCTTCCAAAATAGATAAGACATTCGCTCAGAAATCTGATTTTATCCTGGTTATAAGTTTGAGTAATATTCGGTGAAAATATTCAGGCTAAATCGAAAATTACAAAGCATCTGCAGCATGTTAGTCACCTGCATGCACGAAACAACCCTGAACAGTGATGGACCAATCATCAATTGTTTGCTAACATTGCTATGAAAACTAGAATAACTATTTTAATAGTAAGTTGATATATTTTGATTGTTTATTCTTTATTCATTCATCAGATGTCTAGTTTTGAAATTAGTTACCCACTTGCGCAACATGCGGATTGTTACGCTGTCATATGTTTGATAGATCCCAATCTCAGTGATTATCGAAAAGCCAGTCATTATCGTTACTTTCTCATTGGTTTACATTTTTGGAAGTTTGCTACATTTATTTCCATTTGTATTATCATAAAAGGTCATTTTTTCTGCAAGAAGTCACTCTTCATTGTTCACACATTTGATAAACATGAACAAAAATAGGAAGAAAACATATGTTCATTCTTTGTTTTTCTAGACAAATAAAAAGTCGGGAGTCCATGCTACAATATACATATTCACCCCATGTACGGTTTTGCCGCAAAAAGCGTGGTCTCATTCGATAGAAAGTGGGATACTAGTCCAAAGATTCCTCTTTTGAAACGTTCAGTACAAAAAAGCAGGTTCCAAAAGCCTTCGGTCGCGATCAACAATACATTAACGTAAGCCTGGTCAAGTATACATTAGGTTAGGACTCTTTATTGATAACCGACTATCAAAATCATGCATTAGTATAGGTAGATATTCAGCTATATAGAGTGATTACTTAGTATATCAACTCCTAAGAACATTAAGACGATAGTAGGCTGATTTATTTGACGTCAATTAATGAAAACGACGCACTAAAGTACGAGGCAATACGGATTTTATACGCAACTGTACCGGTTTTCGGATAGTGAAATTATCCGAAAATGAAAAGCTTATTTATTTTGTTAAAACTGGTCAGATTTTGGCCTATTTTATTTTTTATGTACGTTATCATATACATGATCGTTTTATTACAAAATAAATTCTGTACCATTTAGTCCTACCCCATCTGCTAATTTGACTGCATGGACTAATAATACTACATTTATGATAATTAGTATTTAACCATTTTATTATTGCCTAAAAATTCAGTTGTTTTCTTAATAAAGGGAGGTAATAATTTTACTAAATTTTTGTATATCTTAAAAAGTAGCATGGCTTGGTATGCATTTCTTTCTTTTATTTTAAACTACATATGCTAAACTATATGTTCTGGAAAAATAAAAAAAAATTCCGCGCTAGAAATTTTTTTATGAGCTAAAATGTTCAAATTTTTGGTAATTTTGCATGCTTCGGGCATGGTCGTTTGTATACAAATTTCATAATTTCTTGATTATTATCTTACATATGTCAGTTTCTTTATTCTGTAATAGTTAAGACATCTTTTCTACAAGGATATGAAAAAGAATTACTGAGTTTGTGATAATATTTAAGGTTTTATGTTGTTTAATGTTTGACATCTTTGCATTAATCCAAGATAGAAATATATGGTATTAAAAAACGCGTGTAATTCCAAAACGGGCATGGTGACCCATACTTTTAAACCCTGTTTTATGTTTGTAATATATTAAAGTACATCTCTAAAAAAAAAAAGAGAAAATTCTCCGCGTGAGAAGTTAATCTAGGATATGTCTTTAATATAGACTGTATAAGTGCTAAAAACAGAAGAAAATCATGACATTCATCATTTATCTATAGACTACTAAAATCTGAAAGAATCAGTTCATTAACACAGTTTTAACTGCTTGGTGTACATATTCAGACAAAATAGCCATTGTATAGAGTACATACCTCTCTTCAATCTCATTGCTTGGATGCAAATATGGCGTCAATAGGAACGGACGACTTGGATATCCGCTGTCGCCTAATAACACTCCTTGCTCCATACCTGCATAAACAAAGACACACATGAAACATATTAACTGCTACTACCAAGGACTTATATACATACATATAAGTCCTTGCTACTATTACTAGTATCAATTTGTATGCAATCAAATGTCATATTTTGAAATTGTTCACTAATAATGCAAAGCAGTTGTTTCTCTCTCTTCATTGGGAAGAGGCATTATCATGAACATTGGTTTTGGAAAGAACTATCATTATAATGGCCAATTTAAGTATTTGGGAAATAAAATAGCAGGTGTAATTGTAGATTTTTTGCAAAAACTTTTCAAGTGGGAAGGGGCCATTAATAGGTAAATGTTATTGTAAATGTAGACCTGTGAAAAACCCATGCACTGTGAACCTAACTACAAATTAATAGCAACATTAACTTAATGACAGAATTCCGTCAGTGTATTGCTGAGAATATAAACCATGTTGTATGAAAAGGGCGGCATTAGCACTTTACTGTATGTTGATGATAATTGTGATATTCAAGTCAAATAATAATATTAATCTGTTTAATTTGGTGTTCATTGTGATCATTATCACATATGTAATCATACCAAACAATAAGCATACCTGCAACAACACTTCCAAAGCCATTGAATAATTATCACATTATTCATTATATTGCAGATGATTATCAAAATAAATTTAACAATCATTTATCTTTGTTAAATAAATTAAAGTAACAAAGTGTGATTAACAAGTATCAAAAAGAGTAAATGAATCTAGGATAAATGGAAATGTAAGTATCTTTATTTCAAGTGTGATTCATATTTAAGTATTAAGTTGTAGTTATAAAACAGTTTATCTTTTGTCGGAATTAATTATTTATTTATTTTTGTAATAACATGTCTTTAATGAATTTATACATAACTCCAATATCGGATAACAGATTAAAACTACAAAGTCATCCGAAATGCGAAGTAGTTGTATCAAACAAACAAAATATATATGTATTTATCACAATATATATTAATATTTATGTGGGCCTTTCAGGTATGGGCCTTTTCGGTATTTGGCCTTTCTGGAAGTGGGCCTTTTTGACCCTGATCCGTTAAAATTACTTATTATTCATAAGTACATTTTGTCAATTATAAATATCTATATCACTTACCATGATGATGGGTTTCCAGGTATCTACATAAACTAGATATTCTTAATACATGGGCGTCGTGGGCGCTACCTGGCCACGCAGCATTAATGCTGGTGAACTGTCCTGTTAAATAAGTTTAAGACACACTGTAATTTCGCTACACATTCAAATAACATGACAGCTGATCTGGTATAATACATTTTGTGGAACTATGAATATGTTGTACACATGATCGTTAATCCATGAAACATTTAAATACATCATGAACGGACAGTCTCCGTGATACAGTTGTTAAGATCGCTGACTTCAAATTACTGTAACCTCTCACTGATAGAGGGTCGTGGGGTCGAGCCCAGCTACAAACCATGTCTCTTTATGTTATAAAGTAGCCCGTTGTTTACGAAGGATGGCAGTCTAGTAATGGTTCTTCAAAGGGAGGATGCATAGATGTAACAGTCTCATTCATCATCAACGATAATATACATTTTACAACGTATAATGTCAGCAAATAACACTAGATCTAACTTCACAACATTCGATCATCGATGCAAAAACGACATTTTCACTTCCGGGTAGAAATTAAGGTGCGGTAGATGTACTACCGCTATTTCTATATATATAATATCGTTGTAGTCGCGAAAGAGGCACTTAATTTGTGTCAGATTAATAGAAAAAGCATCGTTAATGCTGCCTATACAAAAGAATCATTTTCATAGTCATCTGAATGGGAATTTTATGTCAAATAATTGTGAACACAACCAATTCTCGACTTTCCAGTAGCCCATAATCCTTTGCGACATGGTGACTTCCGGTTTACTTCCGTGTTTCACAACATTGGCTTTACAAGTTTACAAAACGATCACTGATAACGATAATTCTTAATGACATAACGAACCAACTACATCGTAGGTAAGTATAGTGGCTTGAAGGTATTAATTACAGTTCAAATATTTCGCTGTCATTTGTTTTAACAATATCAAGGACTTATTACGGTCTCCAAATTCTACATTCTTGAAAGTGGGTGGGGTAAATCAACGGTATTTAATTTTTCCCTGTCTATTATTAATTTTACTGACCAAAAATGAGAGGCTGTGCCTTCTAACAATGTTAAATGATGTAAAACTACATAGCTGGATGATTTATTTTAAAAAAATCATAACAGCTGGCACAATATTATATAGAAGTTGGCATTAAATGTAAAGGTATACATGTACTATAAGGTCCCACCTGAATTTTGTGGGTTTTGACTTCTGGTTTGTGCTCATTCCACAAACTGTTATTTTTTTGTCTCTTTGACAATAGTGTTAATTTTTGTAAAAAATAAGTGAAATGTTAAATATTAAACTATATTATTTTCAGAGGATGGACATTCCGGTTCCTTCTACTACCTGTTCACCAATAATTGTTGGTGGATCAGTCGGGGCTCATTGCTAGGCGATACAATGCACAAGGGCTCTGCACCGAGATGTGTGGAAGTTGTCATGTTATTGTTTTACCGAAGGATGAGAAGCAGAATAAAAGCTGGCTGGGCCAAATAAGACGGGACGTCATCTATACAGATATATGCTAATGGGAAAACCATTCCTTTTGAGCCAGAAATTCCTTCCCGGGTTAGCTCAGCACATTTGTTGAAGGTATAAATTTGCATAGCACTCTGATAAAATCATCAAAGAACATCAGTACAAAACAGCTTGAAATTGTTTCAGTTTAATTTTTAAATGTTAACTAGTAAAAAATGTTCCAAATGAATGATACAACATATTTTATTCATCAGTTTGTCTGACTTTCTTGCTTCTATTTTAATTATATGTGCAAGGTACGAAATTGTGCCACTAAAAGTGAAATAGTGATTGAAGTTACAGTGTCAACTTTAAATGTGTGTTTTGCCAATGACTATACTTGCATTCCAATAAAAGCAGTGTAAATTATCATTTTGACTGTGAATTTTACTCTATTGTATCTAGCATTGATCAAAGAAATGATTTTGTGATAGTGTTGTGTGATGGTTGCTGATATGCTATCATTATTTGACGTTTCATGAAATCAAAATATAGTACTATATCTATTACAGGGTATTTTTCAAAGTAATTTAGTAAATAATATTTTAATTCTACAACCAGTATTAGGTCAAATAAGTGCGAAAAGAAAACAGTTAATTTGGCCTTCAAAATATTGTGTTTGGTAATTCATATTATTTGTAAAGCTTCTTTCTGTTTATTTTTTCCAGGTGTACAGACTTCACCACAGTCCAATATGACTCATCTGAGTGATCAGTTCAAATAGAAAGTACAGTGATCACTACATTTCCCAAAATCATGGTTGAAGATTATGTTAAACTAGACACTTTCAATCCAGATTATAACTGCAGATGATTCTAGGTTGAGTGACTTGGAGAGGCTATTAAGGTCAAAGCATTTGAGACTGGAAAACATTAAGGATAGTTTGTGTTTTAGTTTTAAGGCAACCTACCAAATTGTGCTGTTTTGGCACTATGTGCAATCATGAAATCAAGAACAAAACCAACAGGTGTGAATTACTGGAGAGGAAAAGCAACCAGCACTTTAAATTAATCACCAACAATGTATTCCAGGCAATAACATTGTAGACGTAGTACAAACTTTTGATTCAAGTGTTGTTTTTTCAGTACTTGGATAAACATTCGGTGCTCAGAGTCAATTACTTGTGTGTAAGGTTGCATCGTAAATTTGTATTGATTTATATGTGTTTGTTAAATATTGTTCCGAGTCAAGTGAATTGATATTAGAAATAACTAACATCACATAGTTATTATATATGGCCTGGTGCACAAATTATGGTGCATTTCCTTAAATTTGACTGTAATGGCTCAGTTTTATATAAGTTGTGTAATATTAGCTTTTAAAGGTTGACGTTTTCTTTCAGTATGTATACCTGTTATATGTTTGCCTGTAATGAATTAGCATCTAGTTTTTTCACTTTTTTAAAATCAATGCAGTTGTTGGAGTTGGAAAGTAAAGTATTATGAGACTTCTAATTCAATAAGAAAAATTAAAGCGGATTGATCTGATACCCCATATATTTAACAGGGATTTATTGGAGCGATTTTATAGGCGAAATTCGGTCATATTCCCATTGGAAAATAGTATCTTTTTTTCCCAATTCACAGACAAAAATTTCCCAATCCCCCCCTCAGAATTTTTTTTATCAATTTTATAAGTTCACTAACATAACTATTGGTATTAAATAAGTAAAAATTGTTGCTATACATTCTTCCCCAATTTTGATTAAACACTGCAAAAACTACCAATCCCAAGGGTATGGGTCAAATTCCCAAAATACTGAAAAAAAACTGTATTAAGATACACCCACAAATAGTGGAGATATTTTGAAAATCTGAAATGTGGGTAGCTGTTATGGTCTTAAAATTACAACAACCCATATTCCCTATAGTAAGGATTTTTTTAAGCGTCGATAGAGGTATAACTCACTTCTGTGACAAAGTTCAAGTTTTTTACTTCAATATTCCATAAAATCTAATGTTTACAAAATGTGGTTTATACTTAAAAAATGCCTAAATTTAAAATACTGTGAAAAAATAACACCATCATATTTTCTGGGTAACTTACTGAAGATCTAGTCAAATCTATATTATAAATTTTTGATAAAAAATACAACAACAAAATTTCATCCCAGAGTTTGGCAGGCCTTTGAAGTTAAATCCAGTGGCCACATTAGATGTTAATCAGTGCAATTATCAAAGGTCTTAGGGAGTAAGTCCCAGAACAGTATGGGGTCCTTAGATATCATCAAAAACATGTGTCACCAAAAGTGTTATGGTCATACATTGTTTATTGCAGCTGACAAGTATGACACTTTTCAAGACTAATATATACCATCAGATAAGATCAAATAATGATAAATCAATTGTTCATTATGATAAAACAATGTGTTTGTAAAAATGAATTGCCAAATGCAACATGAAATTTACATGAAAGACAAAATAAAACAAGAAATTATTAATTTGTGTCCTCAATTATAAGCTTAATAGCAAAAGAATGATAATCTAAACTGCAAAATATCTTACTTAGAACATTTTTTTAGGTTAATTAATTAATGCTATAATTAAGTGATGAGTGAAAAGAAAGATAATTTAAACAGCAAAATAAATTAATAAGTTCATTAACTAGTGCTATAATTAAGTGATGAGTCGAACAGGTGTCAAATCAGTGTAATAAAAAAAAAAAAAAATAGTTTATTATAACTTTATTCTTCTAAATGTTAATAAAGATGAAGATGTGTTCTTGTTAGCTACTGAAATAATGTAAGAACTGTAAACTAAGCATGATGTAAGTACAAAAAGGGGCAGTCAATGACTTAAACTCAATACAGGACCTGCCTATCAACTGTGTAATGTCCATCCCCTTAATGTAATATCTGTCCCCTTTCATTAAAAAAAAAAAATGCTTTGAATATAAATTAAGAATGAAAAGAACTGTTTTTGTAAGTTTTATGTCTGCATATCTGAATTACAGCTTTTTAATGCTAATATGGCAATAATTATATCTTTAGATTTAACACAGGAACGAATGCTAGTTTTTTCCTATTTATGTGTTATTTTCACCTGCTTCATATTTCTGAATAAATGATTTTCCTCATGAAAAAGACAATGTATATTGAACTAGTATGTACTGAAATAGCAAATGGTATGAACTAAGGACAGTTGAAACTTTCTTTGTTTTCTGGTTACACATTTAAAAAGGTGTAATGCTCCTGTCAGTAATGTCTGTCCCCAATTTGTGTCTATGAACATCCAAGAAATAATAAAAACCAGAGTGAAAGTTATCTTTTCATTACTGGGTTGTGTTTCTAGATGGTCTAGACTTACTTAAAAAGTGGAAAAATACAGAAAATTCAGTACTTTATTTTTTGGTCCTAATGCTAACTCAAATGAACCATAATTTGTGCACCAGGCCATATATACGAGTTGATATATAATTATAATTAAATATATAATTTTTTATACCTATGTCATGTTATTATTTTAATATATATATATGTATATGTATATCAATATGACTGCAGTTGAAATGACAAGAAAATAAAGTGTATATTTATTGATTTAACTCTATTTAATAATCTTACTATTGAATTCTAATTTCATCCCCTACTTATGGGAGAGACATTCCGTAATGTGCAATCTGCCACACTATGTTTTCTACCAATTTATTGTGTTCTTTATGACCCTGAGTCTTCAAATTTCACTGGTTGTCTGGTGTTATGTAAATGATCACTATTGTTTTTAGGGTCATAGGTCACAGTGACTTGAAGAGCAGAAACTGGTTCCTTATTCAGTCTGTGAAATTAAGGTTTGAAATGAGGTTGTCTGAAACAGAACTTTTAGCTGCTTTTGCTATGATTTATTAATGAAAAGTTGGTTGTCCAAACCAAAATTTTGGTTCTCCAAATGTAAAATTGATTGTCTCGGACAACTGCTAATTTTGCAGACTGCTTATTACTAACAGTCTAACATGTATGTCGGGCAATACCATTTAGTTTCATAGGGCGATCAGAAAAACACACTGCCATAATAAGGAACAGTGGAAATCATGATCTGCACGGGTTGCAAAGACATCAGTATTTGCCACCGAAAGGGGAAGAGTTAAATGAGGAACATTCAGTAACAAACTTGATGTAAAAGTAACATATTTATTAAATATAAATTCAACCTACAAGTTAATTGAGACATTGTTCCGAATCTATTGTATGAACATGAAGGAATCTTCTTGTGTACAATGATAGTATGTACAAACAGATTTACGAACTCAGTTCAGACAGAAATATCTGTCACTGAGGGTTAATGTTCTGATAACAACACTTCATTGGCAGTTTAATGTCTGCATCATTGTCTCTACATGCTTTCTTCAGTTGGTCTGCTTTAAGGCAAGCAACACTGTTATAATCTTTCAAAACGAGTAGATGTTCTCTTTCTGAAAGAAAATAAGCCTACATTATAAAATGGAAGTAACAACAATGACTACAAAGTAACTAACTTGCTTTCTACCAAAAGCACTCTGTTTAAAATATACAATGTGAGAAGCTCTGCCTGTTTAATTATATAATAGCTTCTTTTGATGCAAATATATTCATATCAATAACGCCCCTTACTGTACCTCTTACTAAAGGGAAGCAACCATGAGATAACTCTCATAAAGTAAACACTCACCTTTGTGGTCGCAGGTAGCTTGTACATTGATGGAGTGATACCGCTTTCTGTTCACATAAGACGCTTCTTGGTCTTTGGGAGGCGATAGTATGCGAATGTGGGTACCATCAATGCAGCCCACGACGCCCGGAAATCCGCGTATACGGTAAAACCCTTGTTGTACTGTCCGGCGTTCGTCGTCAGTCGTCGGAAACTTAATGTACGTGTCTCGTAGGTCAAACAAAATGTCAGTCACACGGGAAACCACACGGGACACGGGGCCAATATCTACCCCAAACGTGTCCCCGATCAACTGAAGAAAGCACCCAGATGCAAAAAATCTGAGTGCAATCAGAATCTGTTGTCGAACTGTCAGTGCACAGTTCCGTCTCGTCTCAGGTCGAAGTCGGTCACCAATCAGGCCTTCCAGTCTGTCCAGATTCTGTGATCCAAGTCTGTAGCGTCTGCGTAATTCTTCATCGTCGAGGTCGTCCGTCTGTCTGTGTACTCGTCGAAACTGTCTCGGTCTGCGAGCGTTAGGTACAACAAGGGCGGCCATTACGAAATTGGTTAACGTTCTGGTTAAATTTTAACCAGCTTCTTAGACGTTGGTTAAAATAACTGCAAATTTAACCAAAACTATGTTTGGTTAAATTTAACCAAATCTTTATACAATCGCTAACCAATAGTTTAACCAAGAATTTAACCTAACCTAGGATTTAACCCAGTGGTTAAAATTAACCAATCTTTATACAATTGGGTGCAGTTGTGCAAAGGAAATATGGGAAAAAGTGAGGGTATTAATAAAAAGCATTGAAGGATGACAAGTTTTGGCTACTGTTTATTTTAAATGTAGAGCAAAATTATTAAAGATAAGTACACAAGGCCCTTCTAGTCAATACATTTCATATGCATAATTTTCAGATTCATTTTTCAGGTTGTTTCTTGAATAGTCCCATTTTAGAATTTCTAAAAAAAAAGATTTCCATGCGGAACTCTTTAATCTTTAAACTGAACGACAAATGCAAATTTAGTGGCATTGCAGTATGAAGCGCCTTGGTTTCAATCCTTAGAAGGGATTATGTCTTGACCACTAGACCATCCTGGTACAATATGGTAGGTGTACGCAATAGCAAAATGCCACTAAGAATTGCATATATTGGTGATATGTTTTCAATGTGTACATATCACACAACTGTTCTGTCTGTATAACACCACTTGCCCCCCCCCCCCCCAAAAAAATAATAAAAAAGCCTACCTACCTACCCTATTTTTTTGACAAATGTTACCTGAACCACACATATTTTTGTTTTAGCCTAACGGAAGGTTTGTAGTTTAACTCAAGTTTACGCATGTTGTCTTCCTTCCCAGTTTCAGTCGCTTAACGATTCTGTTGATGCAATGTTATTATAATCTAAGTAAATAAATAAGATACTTGGACAGAGAATAAAAGAAAAACAACTACAAGCCACCATATTGGAATTTAATAGGCAATTTATAACTTGTAAAACTGTCTGTTCGATGCAAATACGTACACGGTTAAATCTGATAAATACGTTGTTCAATGACCCTCGCTATTGACCCTAAACATACAGAAATATCTAAGGCCCGATCACTTCCATACAAAAATAGATAATTCATTGTTAGGACTTTTGTTTTGGTATAAATCTACCCGTGAATCACAATCATTTATGTGTATTTTTTGTTTCAAACATTTCATCCACACCCAAACTTTTAAATCGTTATTGTGTGACAAGATAAACCCGTGGTAAAATAGAGCCATAGTTTAAACTTCTTTAGCGTTTCACAAAAAACAATAATAAGTTAATCATTCGACACACTTGATAGCTTAACAAAGACCATACTGAATGTGTATTTTGGTAGAGTTTCAAAATGATTCATTAGATTACTTAAGATAAGTATAAGAACACAAAAGAAATGCAAAGAACAAACACATTTAAGCAATTATGATTGTCTAATTGCGAAATACCAAAATCAGATAAATATATCGTATTGACATCAAACGACCAACCAGCAAGATATCGTCTGACAAATACATACATGTAGTTCACAAATGAGATAAACATGACGTAAGGACCTTTGTGTGTACAGCTTTTAGATTATTTTCGGTCAGTGAATATAAGTATTATATTACCAGCATATTTTTTTGCATCAAGGTTGAAACAGCAGCGCTTTATAGACTGAATAAAATTGATGTCAGAAAATAGTTGTAGGAATCCTAGATTTGTATTTTTCTGGTTCTGGTCCTTTCCTTGCTCTATATCATTCTTAGTCTAACTATATCTGCTTCTCTGAGAAACTTTGTACATCCTTACGGAGGATTGTGAGTACAATAATGGACTATTTGTATTTTCCAGGAACAATGGTAAGGTAAAGTAGTCCGCCTGAAATGACTACAATATGAACCTGAAAAACAAACAATATCTGTTTTAGTGTTGTTATTATTAAATTCCATGTATTATTATTATAAAAAGTGTATTACACGAGTGCTGCTATTTTATTGTGTGTTTGTTAATTGTGTGAACAGTGTTTAACAGGATTTTCACGAATGTCCATGACTTTAATTTTGCGTGACGCTTGAACATCTTGATTGGCCATGAACACCAGGTACCCAGCTAATGCCTTCTCTTCTTTACCGTTCGGTTATCTACCTCTCGAACATAATGGGGTAGTGTTTTTTTGTGATTTACATGATCATTCAGGTTTGAGCGAGAAACCCCGTACTCAAGCGACACTTGTCTGACGGACATGTTTTTCCAGCGGACTGAAGTTACAGCTCTGTCGAAGGCATATTTTGTATAATTTACTTTGTAGAAGTATGCCATGTAGGTTTGTATAAGCCAGGCAGGACTAAAAGGAAATTATTTAGCTACATGCTATTATTTTTGCACATTTCTACACATCGTCTGTACAAAAAAAGTACAAAAATGATTTATTGCGAGGCTTCGTAAAGCTAAGGAAATAATAATTTGCTGATTAAAGTATCAACTAGAACAGTGTGGGTAGTTCAGAATATTATATAATCAAAAGTCAAACAAATCCATTGACTAAATTAATAAGTTCTGTCGTCTGCAAACGTCAGTAGAATATTTCTATTTCAATACTTAGCTAGGACCTCGCCGCATCTCAATTGACATGCATGCGCAGTGTAACATCATCCCTACTTTACTATGAATTAAAATTTTAGTAATTTTCTGCTGTTCATACTAACATTCGAGCTTCTTTAGCAATCGTTTGCGTCTATACTGATAATTTCAATGAAAATAGCGATCGCAAAGGCGTTTTTACCGTGTCCGAATATGTAGACACTGTCCTGATTTAAGCACTGAACAACCAGAGATACAATGATTTAAGATAAACAACATTCAACATAAATGACGCTTACAATAATGACGTCATAACTCGATACATGACGTCACTTACTTCGCTTGATATAATTTTGTTATTATGTTTGATGTAGATTCATGGCTATTGCTTCCAATAGGCCTGTGATTGATGTGTATTCTTTATTTTCGTATGCATCCATTATTTATTTGTGTAACTTTGAGGTTCAATATCCCTGTAACTTAGCTACAGAACGTTCCAAGTCGTACATTCCAGAGACTCATCAATATGTAGATACGTTGACTGTAAGACTTATATTTTAGGATAATAATTACATCTTCTTATTACTCTGACCTACTTTATTGCTTACGACAAACCTTCTAATGTGGTAAAATTTACTAAACACACAAATCCGTATAAATGGCTATGCTCTTTAATACAAAATGCATATTATTAAGCATGCATGCCTTGATCAATACATTTAAACCACAAACACGGAGTACCATTGAAGTGTATGTATGACATTATTTTGTGTTTAAAATGTTCTTAAAATGAACCATAACTAACTGATGTAAAGGTAATTACAATTAAACATTGTAATCATCTGGACAATAGTAATGGATTTAAATTAATGTAAAACGAAACTAGATAAAGGATGCTGACTTCAAGTCAATGTAACCTTTCGGTGATAAGGGGTCGTTGGTTCGAGCCCAGCTACCGACTACGTCTCTTCATGTGCGAAAGTAGACAGTTGCTTACGGAGGATGGGATTCTAGTGCTGGTTCTTCCAAGAAACGATGGTTATGTGAACTTACCGGCTCAGATGCCTCTGACTGTTAAAAAGGGGCATAAAATTCTATATTTTATATGAACATTTTACAAAAACGTGTCATAACTTTTCTAAAAATAATTCAGAAGTCGTCTTTTTACACTTGCGTATTACGCGATATGGGTGTACACATTGCAAGAAGATTGAATACGAAAACACTGGCCACACCTCTAATCCCTCCCTTTAACGCTTGCGCATCAATAATGAAGTAAGATCCGATCGCGCAATTGTTTAACCATTTATTCAACAAACCATATGGTAAAATAAAGTTAACCGGTCGACAAATTTGAAAAATACTGCTATGCCATTGGTCAAAATATAAATCCGAACATTGAATATAACTACACTGTCATTATTGCGACATCGACATTTTCTACTGCCAATATCATAAAGCGGACGGATTTGATATCGACGTTTAAACGACCAATCGGTAAGAACTGTTTGGTTTACATAAATGACGTGTTGATATCACGTGACCACGTCCCTAAAGAAACACGCAGACACAAATAAATTTTCGCCGTGAACGGTTGTGATCAGAAAAGCAAAGAATTATTTTTCAAATAAAGGTAACTTTTTACTTATTCCGTACTTTAGGTATATGTGTGTATTTCATGGATAAACTAGGTACACAAACTATTTTTTTGTTGTTATTTTTTTGTTAATAAATTTGACTTCTCATCAATTATTATAAATGCGACACTATACAGACAGTGGTTGGACGGCAGCGTCATAGACACGAAAACAATAAATGACTTAAATCTGTAGGTCTTCAATTTTTTCTTAACCAATTTACTTAATACTTTGCACAAATCTAAATGATACCATTCAACTTACAAGATTTATTATCACATTTTGTCCATATATTATAACTATATAGCTCAACCTAATTTGGCAAGATTGTTGATCACGATTGGCAGATTATATTTGTCAAATGCAATTAAATTGTCCGATTATACCACAACGAAATGAATACAGGCAATGTCTACTTGTATCGGTGTATTTACTCCGTAAATCGTCAAAGATATTCAAGTAGTATCTTCGGTTTCTTTAACGTGAGATTCCATATTAAATCAGGCTATTTGTTGTCATTTTCGAGGCAATTTAAGGCATTTCATGATTTCAAATAAATACGGTGTGAATTCACATTTCATTCATCTGATTCAATTATAATTCATAACATGTCATTTAGAATGAAATAGATTTATGTATTACCAGGGAACTTAAAATTAGATATAAATGTAAGTACAATACAGGTAGCATGGTGCATATTGCACACATTGGTACAATATTGCAATGTGAATATCTTCCTATCGCCATTTAAAAACGCATATTTCATATAACAGTAAAGATAAATTATTAGACGTTTTGTATTTGATATATCCTGTTTTAATGTATTGATCAAAATGTGCATAAAATAATTCTAAAGGTTAATGTAGCTTATTTGTTGAATTTTGTCTTATGTATTGAATATAACATGTTAACAATACTTGAAACATACCCCAGCCTCGTTCCGTTCTTTTGTTCGTATTGTACTAGTATAATTTGTCGCAAATGACTGCGCAGTAAAGCCCATAATGAGATGACGTAATGATGTCATGTCACCACGTCTACCTAGGGCGCTTTTGTTAAAATATTCGGTTTCATTTTAGGTTTTAGGTTTGGTTACATATTGGGCAGTAAACTAAAACTGATTTCGATTTAAACTGAGCGGCACACAAACGGGCAGTTTGAAGAAGCATTTTAATCCCCATGGCAACAGAAAAGAGCTTTACTATGTTTTTGATATATTAACAGGAACACAAGCTTTTAATGAAAAATATTAAAACAGAATGAAGTTATTATCTCTTTTGTTATTCCCTGATTAGGATGTCATATTTGGAAATTTTGTTGATATATTGAATAGGCCGGGTAGATTTATATGGTTGAAATTTATCTCTTTACAGTAAAAAAAACGTTAGATTAAAAAAATGTCCATTGATAATTATAAGGTAGAAATCTGACCATAGCAAATCCGATCAGATAAGAAATCGTGCATTGAGAGTTTCAGTAATGGTCAACATGGTCGGCCATTTTCCCGCGCTCAACTGCACGTAACTTCGGACGCATCAAGCCGACTAAACCGCCTCTGGGGGTAGTTTGGAAGGTTTGACAATCCGGTTCGAGATTTTTTTAAACAAATGGCAAAACTTTTTCGTTTCAAACCAGATTTACTGAACAAACGTACAGTTTGACAAACCATTTGGAAACCAAACCTGATTTGTTGCAAACAAAAGCGCCCTCAACTATTGGATAGCAGTAAAACTGTAGTTACCCAGCCAGCATCACTATGTCGGCCCGACGGCGGCTAAAGAGCGGAATATCGACAATCATTTTGCCAACGTCAATCCAACATAGGACCGACGTAGGTGGATTTGATAAAAAGTGTGTATTACACTCGGTGATAACTTATTCAAGTTCTAACCTATTCTGTAGACATGAATATGTAAAGTATAAATGATAAACACAATGAATCTGACTCTTTACATTCGTTCAAATCTCAATGTCTAGTATAGATGTCGGATTGATGTAGGGCCGATATATATGTAGACGACTGTATTTTGTCATTAATGAGTTAACTGTTTTTACATAATCAATGAGGCAAATGAAAGAAGTGTAGAAGCAAAACGTTAATTTTGCATTATAATGTAAGTATTCATTTACATTTTGAAATATATATTATCTTGGCTTATCTTAGATAACTTGCAACAAGATTTAAGTATCTAGGTCAACCGCCTGCATTAGTCATTTAGTGCTGACCGCCATATTTGAATTTCTTGAACAAGTGTCAGCTGCAGGTCGGATAGATTTCATGAAAAAAAGTTTTCGTTGAAAGAAACATGTCAGTGAGTTTGGAAAATTACTTTAAAAGGCATACATCAACAACAGAGGGTGGATATTGACAGTAAAGTAATTATCTTGGGAACGTATTTTAGCTTGTTGCTTTATTGTCATATATTTTCGCGACTGTCTATAACAAAAGAAAATTGCTCATGTTACTGATTTCATATTTATGCAGAGTATCTACATTCAAGGAATTTTATGTTATTCATTTGATTTCATTGTTTTACCATTATGGTTTATTTACACCAAAGACCAATGACCGGTATGTACTCAGTCTAATTTAATTAAATTAAAAAATATTTGTAAATCTTTGTGTTAAATTACGGACATATTTTTAAACTTTAAAGAATAACACAATATAATACTAAACAACGTACTATTGTGATATAAATAGGCTTTTAGAGCGGTACAAGTAATTGCTACAGAACCAGCACACGTTAGAACACGCCTCCCCACATGAATGTAAACGCCCTTCATGTATTATTCAGTGTAACTTCAATGCGGCCTGTAACTAATACGGGAGAATTAATGCCGACCGTGCCTACACGCCACGAAGGCTAAACGGCAAGTGCGCGCTTTTGCAGTGAACTATGTAGTCTGGTTAATCCAGACTAACTTTTTTCAAATTTGAACCGATATATTACTTCATTAGATTTGGTAGGAACAAGTTTAAAAGTGAAACTTAAAGCAAAATAATTCTTGTATATACATGTACAGTGAAACTTATCTTGTTGTCACATATTTGTGAGATATACATTACAGTGGCAAATATAAAACCATATCAGTCACATTTGCATAGAAAAATCGTTCGCAATCTTCAAGTACTAATGTAAGATCTTTGATTTGAATACCTCGTCATAAAGAGAGACCTGTTACTTAAATATCATTCATGCATACTTTTTAATGAGTCTGGACAGGATTTTAAAAGTATCATTACAAAGTTGTCTTTCAAAACATATCGAAATTCTTTCCTCGGTTATACAACCACGCAATGAATTGAATTCAAGGATATACTATAAAAAGCTTGTCTCATATGACTCGTTTTGAAAGGTTGGCATATTCTCCTTTTTGTACAGATCGTCTGCACAAACAGTCAAGTGTAAACTGTAAAACGATATTGTTTATCTATCTTTGTTACAGGTATTATAATGAATATATCAAATTACCGCAATCTTTAGCTACAAACATTCTATACAGGATGATAACATCTGACATCTGACATGACAGTATTATCTAGCATTCCTTCCGATTGTTGATGTGTTTTAACAGGCAATGATTATCATGTGCAAATACAAATATATTCCTTAATATAATCAACTCCTGCCTTATATCATGTATTCATGGACATGTACCGATGAAAAGGAAGTGCGACTGTGCAAGATTGTTGCTATTGCTATTGCTCAGAGGATAAAGAGGTTGGATTTGTAACTAAGGGGAGATGCAGCTGTAACTAAGGGGAGATGTAGCTGTAACTAAGGAAGATGTAGCTGTAATCGTGAGGGTCTGATTCTTACTTCATGGTCCACCATGTTTCATCTTATAATGTATAGTCATATAAACCTTTGCAAAGAAGTTTTGAAGCATCGTGTCTGTTTTTGTACTAAACAAATAATACTTAGATTGTTTAGTATACAATGTCGATTCTATAATAATTTCTTCCTCAACCAGCGCCAGCCTTACCGATATTTATAGCTTCCACATACGATCTATCCGCGACAGCGAATACATGTATCAGAATTGGGAAAAGCTTTAAAGATTTATTTAAATGATAACGATGATTTATAATGATGAGGAATACATATTCTGATAATGTTCTAATTATATAGTGGATGGAATAAAACTTACTTAAGGCAAATGCTCATGTAAAGCAAAAAGAATATCAAAGTTAATGTATAACTTTTTTCTAGTGCTTTTGTCTAGGACACCCTGTACATTAATAAAAACGGAAACATTGGAAGGAAGACGTTACGAGTCATTCATTGTTGATGTTTTCTTGAGATAGAAAAGTAGCCTTACAAATAACTAAGATTACAGAGACGCAGCTGTTCATTACAAATATATTTTCAATCAAATCATAATAAAGACTAGTATCATGCCGTGTGGAGAAATTTGTAAGACCATGAATTATTCAATTCTAGCGTGATAATCTTGACAAACAATTAAAGTAAAACAAGTAAAACCCCAATTATTCGAATGTCGTTGGGACCGGAAAAATCATTCGGATGATCCATGGTTTCGAATAATCCATTTCAGTATGACTGTTTGGTAATATAAGACAGTTAAGGCGTTCCATACAAACTTGTTCTGATATCTGATCTGATTTCAACAATTTGTTTATGCACCAAAGCACATGAAACGAGACAGCAAATTCAAAATATATAATATCAAGGTCATTTCAAACCAAGAACAAGGGTATTACGTAAATATACGAGCCTTGTTTCGTACGAATTTTAGTTGGTTGATAAAGAGTTATCTTATTTTACAGTCTATTTTGTACGCGTACATCTAATTTTAACAGCGCTATTCAAGTTATATTTGTATTACTTCTAACAGTTCATCTGGGTAAATGAATGTTGTCATGGATCAGCTCAGCTGCCGTTAATTATATTAGTTGTTGTGTTTAATCACTTTCGGTATATTCCTTACCTTGACCAGTTTATTTTGTTTTGACCTGTTTACGGATCACCGAAGAAATATGTTTGTCTCAAATTCTAATTTTTGACTAGAAACTTTCTTAGTTGATTATTATATAATGCGATTTATTATGTTCTATTTTATATTGTGCTTCTCTTCTATGGTTGCCAAGGTTGTATGTACTTATATAAGTTTCTTGATATTTCTTTCAACATCCGCAGTGATAAATTTTTTATACATTAATCTAAATATTTGTGTTATGACATAAGACACGTAAGAAAACCGAAACTAAATTAACGTTTTGTCTAGCGCTGCAAAAGCGTGATGATGCAGCCGCTATTTATAGAATGTGCGCTCTGCTCTGCCGACAGACTTTTATTCAAACATAGTGATAACGATATATTAGTTTATGCAAACTTTATTTACTATATCTAGTAAAATAAAACATGTTATAGGGTTGATTGCAATACCAGATTGATATTTTGTATTTGCTTTTAGTGCATATGAATATAATTATATAGATAAAACATATGCGATGTTTAAGTCAGTGTATCCTAGACATCCTACATATATTTTACATTAAAACTAAATGATTGTTATTTGATACTCACGTGATACACTTTGTTGAGCTCGCATTCGATCGATAAATCTAGGGACGTATTTCGAGGTGACATTTGCAATTTGTTCTTCGGGGTGGAAAGAAGCTAAAAAGAAAATAATTATTTCATTTTAAATACGTGGTGTGTTTGTATATTCTGATATAAGAGCAAATACTTTAGTTACAATAAAGGTATGTACATTATTTTCTTTATTATTGTTTAACCATGTTAATAATTTACACGAATATTTCAGTAACAAGTGGGTGGGGTTTTAAAGGTCAATCATGAACATTTTAACATCAGGTTTATTTTTCCAGTTTTTTCGGAACTTGACCCATACCCTTGGGATTGGGAATTTCTGCGGTGTTTTGTTTAGAATTGGGAAAAAATGTGAGACTGATTTAAATGTACACGCACGATAACTGCCCATAATGGGAACTTTCAATCATTACATGACTATTACAGTGAAAGATCTCGTGTGTTCAGAGATTTTAGTTATTTTTGGAAGTTTCAATTCGGAATTTTTGTCCGTGAATTGGGAAAAAAATATACTATTTTCAATTGGGAATAAAATTTGCCCCAAAAAATCCCTGAACATGATTCATGACGTAAACATAATTTACATTATGAAATATTATGACTTGAATACCCGCTGTTACAAGTCTAAATTACTCTCTATGTGGTTCCATCACAATATTTCAGACTGAGTCACTTTCATGTAGATATGCTTATATAATTTTTGTAAGACTAGTTGATTCTTGTCAGTCAGTACATACATTATAATAGGATTAAAGCAGTTTCACATCGACTAAATACAAGTTTTATGTCTGGACAATATTTCTATGAGTCCTAGTCATACATTCTTTTGAGTTCTACGATTGGTTCATACAATGTGTTTCCACACCAAGCCATCTAAACCGACCTTGTGTATGAATGATCAAATGACACTATTTGTCAATTGTCCTGTTGAAATAATCTAAAACATGTTTACCTTTAAGGGTACCCTACTATTGACTGCTTCATAAGTAACGTGACAGTTAGGATGTGAACCAACTTGTCGCTGTAAATCAGTTAACAGATATTGTCCGCAGTTCTTCAGTATCTGACGAATTAATTTTCGCTATCATTTTTAACCAAATATTTACAGTTAGCTTTCTGCTTAGGGTCGTTCAACTAAGCATGTATGATAACTAGTGGTTCTACAATGCATGCAACATATATGAAGTTACGGGTAAAAACTTGTGCAAAACCAAATAATGTCAAGCACGGACCGAGGTAGGGCAGATTAAAGATAATTAGTTATCTAGGTGGTTGTACTGGTTAGATCGAAATAACAAAACCCAAAGTACTTGAGAGCAAAAGTACTAACTTTAAATTGTTTGTTTGTTTATATCGGGGTTTATGCTCCTTTAAACAGCCATATGGGGCGGACATTCACCTAATCATCGTTCCTTGGAAGAACCAGTACTAGAATCCCATCTTCCGTTAGCAACTGCCTACTTTCTCACATAAAGAGACATGGTCGGTAGCTGGGCTCGAACCCAAAAGCACGATCAGTGAGAGGTTACTGTCATTTGAAGTCAGCGACCTTAACCACTCGACCACGGAGGCGGGTCTCTAACTTTAAAGGTCACGTTTAATACGACACTAATCAATTTGAACCTACATTTTGTTTCGTCCTTAAAGTGCGATATGAATAAAAAATAAATTCATAATTCTGATTCTTAGTTTTGAAGAAAACGAACCTAAATAAAGTAACTTCAATACTTCTGTTTACTAATATAGTTTGTATGATAATCAGTCGTGCTTTAATATGCTTAACAACACTCATAGATAAGTATTGTTATGCTATGAAATTGAACCTAGAATGATCAATTACTTTATTGGTACGTGTGACAAGTTTAAAGAAACCCCATTATACTAAAATGTAACATTTAGACCTAAGTAAATTATCCTTCAGTTCAATGCGTACAAATAATTTAGAGTGTTTTGTGAGGGTCACAAAACAAAGTATTTTATTGATTATTTTGTGTTCCTAAAGCAAACTGACATATGGTCAAAGTTCAAAGATAGTGCTCAGCTATACAATCCTTGCCCTAAGCTGGATTAAAAGAACAGTGGTTCAAGTGATAAAAAGACTAAAGTGATGACCGTAAATAACTCATACACGCCCTTGTCATACTTTAGTCTGTTACATTTACCAGTGAACACATTGTATTAGAATCATGAATCGTTTTGATATCGCAATGAAGTGTATACAATTGTCGGCTTTTATCTCTAATTGTTAAATGGACACATGTTCTAATGTATGCCTCTGTTGTAATATAAGTGAGTAAAAAGGTACCTTGCTATCATAGTACTTGAATACATATATAATAAATATGGTTATAGATTTATAAAGGGAAGTGGTAAACTAAACTCTATACAAAATATGTCCTTTTTGTTCCCTTTCAATGACTTTGGGTAAGAACGGTAACTCCGAAGTGAGTTATTGAATTTACAGACAGGGAACCTGTCTGCCGGAAATGACGTTTTGTCATCTCGCGATATCCTTCTTGCAGCAGACGGCGTGAATATTCTTGGCAGTAAGATATGTATCTGTGTATTTCCAGGTAATCTTGAGCATTCACATTAAATCTTCATAAAGAGCACATGTATATTTGAGTTTAATGTTTTGTTATGATAACGAAATTTGTGTTTTCGTCACAATTTGACCAAGACCGCAAGAATCAACTGAAATGTTTGTTCGTTCTTCAAATTCTTATCAAATTCTCATTAATTATGCTAGATTGTCAAAGAATCACTAGATAAAATAAATTAGGGAAGAACAATCAATGTATTTAACATTTATGCGTATAAAGTATTTATATGAACTAAGAAGGATTCGATTTCGTTGAGTTGCATCTACTGTCTTGCATGGTCTGGCTCAGTGACTCTAGGCTGTATATTTAAGTACATGCCTGAAGGGTATCTGATTTGGCGTCATCACGCCATTGAAGGTAGAATATAGTTAACTTAAAATTCGATTGTGTTAACTAATTAAGTATCATGTCGATCAATATCTAAAAATGAATACTCGCTGATGCAGATGACTTCATTTTGATGACGTCATAACTCGCGTGTCGAAGATGGTTTGTTTTGATGCTATTTTTATTTCATTTCATTGACATTTTAGGGTATTATATGAATGATACAGATGAAAATCATTTTTATTACCAGCGTAAGAACTTACAATTAAACATATTATTAAACGTATAATATAGTAATGACAGATAAAATTATCATTAAGACTTCGTCAACCGATCCAGAAGTGAGAGCGACACAAAATTCGCTCGTATGTATAATTATTGTCAAAAAAATATGATTGGAAAAATATATATTTTGATCATTAAATACTTAATAAAGTTACAATTAACTACATGTATATCAATGACTAGTTTAAGTCTTTTTTCTGTTTAAATCTATGTTATGGCCTTGTGACGCTTCATGTACAATGCGGCCCAGATTAGCGACATAAAAAACGTACACTTGTATATGAGATACAAACTATGATTATTATCAAACTTATGGAAGAATATATATTTTTTATATCGCTAAATACTTCAAAAACGTATAATTAAACATATCAATATATATTCATATATTTCATGAAATAAAGAGTGATGTTTTAATTCCAGGTAGTTGTGTTTAAAGTCACCTTTGATCTTTGTAACGTTATATCCTTTTGAATGTTCACAAGTTATTTTTTTCTATATAGTCGTAATGATAGGTTCTCTCAGATTGCAGCACAATTTCATCAGCTATAACTACAATAAGGTATCAAAGAAGTCTATCATTCAATGATATGAAAAAAGTAAAACCCTGCACATGTATACTTTTCACTAATCACTGGTAGAATTCCACTATTATGGACACTTCAGAAGAAACACAACTGTCTATAATAGAGAAGTGTTATTGTAGTCTGTAGAATGTCAGTATTTACTACATCTTCCTGTGTAACTGATGATAAATTATTACCTATGGTTTGTACAAATTTGTATAATATTTATTTTTGAAGCAAATATTTTGTTATTTAAAACAGTATGGATATCCTGCAGGTAAAATTTTACCTAAAAAGCTGTGGTAAGTTAAAAATGGAAAAGAACAGAAACATATTATATTTATTGTACGTTTAAATTAAACAAGTATAAATGTCAAACTTAATAAATGTACATGTATTATACAGTCAAACAAAGGGTAAGTCCCATGTTCACATTCTAACCAGAATGCATTTACATCATATTAGTCAGTTCCCTCTCTGCAATCGGTTTTTTCTTGCGTTTACTAACAATTACAAAAGCATATCATATTGCTGGAACTTGTCATACCAAAGAGAAATAAATGTTAAGTATTTGTATTTACATCAAATTAATACTTGAAATAAATTCTTTGAAGTATGTTAAAAAGAGATATATGTAATGAAGAGCAGTGAGAAATTACTATCTCAACAAGAGAGCAAAAGTGGCCCTATATCGCTCAAATGACAATCATTGTTCACTGATTGAACATTGTTTTGAGCCTGTGACATATGGTCTGTTGTTATCAAGGTTTTCCTGTGATTTGACCTGGTGACCTAATGTCCAACCCCCAAAGATCGAATTGTACAACATATATCATAGACAAACATTTATGACCAGGTTTGTTGAAGAGTTTAAGTTTTTCTCAGACTTGACCTAGTGTCTCACCCCAGATGACCCATGTTCAAACATGTCCAACATATCATTAAGACAAACATACTGACAAGGTTTGGTGAAGATTCAATCAAAACTTTGACATAATACAGTGTACCCTAAACGACCCATGTTCAAGGTTTTTATACACTACCATTGAGACAAACATTTCGACAAGCTTTGGTGAAGTTTCACTCAAAACCATAACATCTATAGCGTTAAATTTTTTTCCGAGGCTAACATTTGACCTGGTGACCTAGTTCTTGAACCCAGATGACAAAATTGTGACATCTACACTGTAACCAACGTTTTCCGAAATATATGACTTAGTGACCTAGTTTTTCACCCGGATGACCTATATTCTAACTTGTCCTATATATCATTAAGACAAGATTTTGACAAGGTTTGGTGAAGATCCAATGAGAACAGACTTCTAGAGTGTTCATATGGTTTTCCCTGCAATTTGCCCCGGTGACCTAGATTTTTACACCTGCTGATGACCCATTATCGAACTTGTCCAAGATATCATTACAAACTTTCATGAAGATCCAATCAAAATAGTGGCTTCAAGAGTGTTTACAATATTTTCCTTGAAGTTGCCCTGGTGTTTGACCCCAAATAACCCATTATCAAAATTGTCCAAAATTTTGTCAATTGCAGGGCGTCAAGTATTCTATAAATTCCTATATTTCAGTCAAAATTCCTATATTTCCAAGAAATTCCTATATTTTCTAGGTAAGCAAGAAATGTATGATTCTGAGACAGAAACAAATTATGCATATTTCAAACACTTTTGGTCATTTGTTTGTAAATATGCAACATTTACTTCAAAATTAGCATTTCTTTCAGCATCATCAGCACCTGTGTTTAGTCATGATTAATGAAAGTGTTGTACATTGCTTATGCCTTTACTCAGAGGATTGTTCTGTATGTTGTGTGTTTTTGCACCATGTTCTATATTATTTGACACTGCATTGCTAGATCCACATAAACTTGAGTCATTAATCAGGTCCCAGGCTCAATATTTATTCTGTTGTTCAAATGTCTTGGTAAAAAATACATTTTCACAACTTAAGACTAACTTACAGTTCCTTGATATGATGCGGCACATGATAATGTCACATGTATGAAGAAAACATTGGAAATACTGACAATTATCAATTGTTTTAAACCCCCAACAGGGGTATATAAGGCAGGTAATGGCTGGTGGATGGTTTCCCTTGATTTTTAAACTGTTTACAGGTCAGGGAGAGATTTTTTCAAAAAACTGATATTAAATGATGTTTTTAATCACTGAAAAATATTCTGAATGAAGTAAAATGATTCTTTTATCAGTCCAGATAAGAAACTTCAAAATGTATGGAGATTTAGGTTCTTATATTTTCAAAACAATTTATAACAGAAATTCAAATTTGAATTAGAGGGAGGGGTTTATATGGTTTAACCCATCGTCTGCTTCAGCTATTTATGGATTCTGTACTCACTGTATGTCTATCACTGATAAAACTATGTAGAGAGAGAGAGTTCATTTGATAAAACAATGTAGAGAGAGAGTTCATTTGCATCCGATAGTCTGATCGGAAGTTGCGTCTTTAATTTGTTTGCAACATTAACTGTAATTGAGTACAGTAACATTATAAATTTTTTAACAAATATGTGTTTGAAATGATAGTTAATGTGTCTGAGTGATTACTTTATAATTACTTTTGAATCAAAAAAGGCAACAATAAGTACGAAGTGTAAATGTACGAAAAAACTTGTCTCGCAATATAAGCCCAGCAAAATCTTTGCATTTCATGATCTTTGTTTTTCATTTCTTACATTATTTTTTTACATATTTTATGTACATGTAGTTATATGATCATGATATATCACTGCAAACAACATGAACACAGCATCATGTACACAAGGAAAACAACTCTTCTTGATGGATCCAGATGGCTAGAACTCTGGAAAGTAGAACTTCTTTTGCCAGTCCTGTTGAGTTGGGCCAATGAGAGTCAATTGTATCATTGTTCCTTAATTTTTGTTTGATACAGAAAAATGTTGACAATAAGTATGACACCAGACTGTTTCCTAATGAACATTTAGTGTAGTGTACTTTCGTTTCTAAATACATGTAATTATTTTAAAGTTGCATTTGTGTTTTGCTTCAAAAGGTAGTTTACTATTCTTACTGTCTGTTGTTGTTGTTTTGCATATGAATGTATACAGAACAGGACTTAAATGTCTTAGTCATGTTGTGTGAGCACTGCCAACCATATATACCAGTCAGGCTTTTGTTTCTTGATCTGTTTAATTAAGTAATGAATATTGTATAATTCCATTTAATTTGTTTATAAAAGGAATGTGTGTTGTAAGTGGAGGAAGAGGATAAAAGGATACTAGTTCTTGTTTTTATTTGTCCTATATCTTCCTATATTTCTGCCCAAACAATCCTATATTTCAGAGGTTTGTCCTATATTTTTTGGACCAAATTTCACTTGACGCCCTGCAATTGATACAAACATTCTGACCCAGTTTTGTGAAATCAATAAAAAATGTTGCCTCTGAGCACTTGTGCCTGTGTGACTGTGTCCGCCTGACCCAGTATCAAGATTCCCTTTCAGATATAGGGGAAAATTCACAGTAAATTTCATCGGGTCAATAGCTGTCAGGAAAAATTGTGTGATATATTTGAAAATTTTGTGTTTGAATGATTTCCTGAACAAAGTACCATAGAATTTGTTATATACACTTTCATAATTATATTTCAGTCATTCACACAATACAAAAAATAATGAAAGATATCAAAATTCAAAAATGTTTGATAAATGTCATTTTAATACACACACACAATACTTCAGTGGCCAGTGTACAGGTGACAGCAAATTATTACCTATGTATACATCTGAAACAAACATAGAAATGTTACATATGTTTAGTAATGCGTCAATCAAGAGATAACATTCATAACAGATAACAAATGTATTTTCGGCATTTCATGGTCACAGTTCTTTTCTCAGAATAGTTATAAAAGGATTTTGTCTACACAGACAGCTTCTATAACCTACTCTTTTACACAGAAACGGTTTAAAAAATATACAGATATGTCCCTGAGAATTTTGTCTATTATAAATTTAGTCCTAGTTAGTAGGATTGAAATAGATAAGAAATAAAATATGCATTACTATGTAAACTTCATTAACTGGTGTTATAATTATTTTCAGGACTAAATATGGGAGTTGAACTAGATGTATATAGGAGCAGGGTGGGAATGTTTGCTCCCTGTCATGGTTCTGGCTCATCTATTCCATTTTGTATCAACTTTAGTGTGTTGATAAAAATGATAGGAACAGTTGGTTTTGTAAGAATGTTGTTAATACTGGCTGGTATTGAACAAAATCCTGGCCCAGCAGGTAAGAGATTTCTCATGTTTTTTTCTGTCGATCACTGTACCTAAGTGCTTAAAGTAGTAGATGGGGTTAATAGATAATGTCTGACACTGTAGTGTGTGGTTGAATATATTAATTACTAACAATATCATGAATTGTTTATCTTCAATGTTGTAATAAAATAAAATAATTGAAGCAATGATTAAAATGGCATTAAACCCGATGAAATGAATAAGTTAATAAAAATAAAATGCTAATTAGTAATTAATGATTAAAGTTAGATAAATTCAGTGAAATTAGTTGAAATGTTTAGACTACCATGATTTAACAACAGTTTTTGTGAGTTGGTACTTTAGTACCTGTTGTTAATGAAAGTATCACCAGATTAAATACATCATCACTTTAATATTGAATATATCTGACTAGTGCCTAATTCTGAAAACCTTCCAGTCAAAGCTTTTTTCAGTGTGTGTGTGAATGATAAAACTATGCAATTTGCATTTTTTGTTCCCTTTGTGGTTGTTTAACTATAGGATTATGGGGGAACCAATGTTTATATATAGAACAATGTGGTTGTTTAACTATAGGATTATGGGGGAACCAATGTTTTGAACAATGAATCATAATGACCAATTGGATTAAACATGCTCTGTAACTGAGCGCCTATGATTGTGTTCCCGTTAAGCACATTATTTAATTTGAACTCTGTTTCATTTCAGATAAGTTTGTCTTCAGGTATCAATATTTATTAGTACAGATTGGTACAGATATACTGAGGCAGGTATTGAATAGTATTGCTGGTAATGATGTGGTGAAATTTCTGACTGCTCACAATAATGACATTCAAAGTTTGATAACAAAGAAGGTTATTAATGCTGATCAGCAGAAGATACTGCAACCGGTTAACGGTAGCCCATGTCTATCCAATTTTGATATTTCATTATTGGCATGTCTTTTGAGGAACATATGTGGTTTAAAGTCATCAAAAGATCCTGTATGGAAAACAATTCCTGCACCATTAGATAACTCTTTAGAGGCTGATATCACTAGATTGAGGATGTGCAGAAATGATGTAAGCATTCTAATGTGATTTGTTTTAAATTGTAATATTTACATTATACAAAGAAGTATGTACACATTTGTCTATCATAAACAATATCCTGCTTGTGATCGTGTGTTGTCCGTCGTCCAAGCATGAGTGACAGTCCGTGCGTCAACAATTCGAGGGTTCAACGCAACAGTGTCGTAACTCATATTGAAATAAGAACAAGTTACGACAGTGTTGCGCTAAGCCCTCGAATTGCTTTAAACAACATCTTGTTCTTAACTAGTTGGCCAATTTCAACGAAACTTTACAGGAATGTTCCTTCAATGAAGCTCAACCAAAATTGTTCAAAAAATTTAATTTCATTAAAAACTCTGGTTGCCATGGCAACCAATAGTAAAAAACATTAAAAATATTGATGTCCAAAACGACAGGGCCTAGAGCTTAGATATTTGGTGTGTAGCATTGTCCAGTGGACCTCTACAAGTTTGATATAATTATTGCCCTTTGGTCATAATTGGCCACGCCCCCAGGGGTCACTTGTTGTACATAGGCTTATATAAGAAATTTTTTTAAATCTTCTTGTCCAAAACCTCAAGGTCTAGAGCTTAGATATTTTGTATGTAGCATGATTGTCTAGTGGTCCCCTACCAAGTTCCTAGAAATTATTGCCCTAGGATCAAAATTGGTTTACTCTATTTCATATAGGCTTATATAGGAATTTTTTTTAAATCTTCTTGTCCGAAACCGCATGGCTTAGGGCTTAGATATTTGAGTTGTAGCGTTGTCTAGTGGACCTGTAACAAGTTTGTTCAAATTATGGCCCTGAGGTCAACAATATTGGCCCCGGGCTGGGGGTTTACTCTATTCTTTAATATGCTTACATAGAAAAATTACAAAAAACGTCTTGTCAGAAATTACAAGGCCTTAAGCTTAGATATCTAACCCTTTGGCCCTGAGGTAGAAATTGGCCCCGCCCCTGGTCACTTGATTTTTCATTGGCTGATGATGCTTTTCCTCTTTTTCTGGTGAGCGATATAGGGCCATCTTGTTGACCTTATTATTGGATACATTTGGATAATGTGTGGCTACCTTGTGAGTACAAGATGATAAAAATTGGATATAAATATACAAATTGATGATGATGATAAAATAAACCTAATTAATTCTTTAGGATTTCATACTCATAATGTCTGAAGTTGTTACCTCAAAGTGGAGCAAACAAACAGCAAAAGATGCACAAATACAGTATCAGTATAATTTAATGAAGAAAAATGAGTCACTGTGCAATATCTTCAGAAATTTGTCTTTGTGTGCTGAATTCAACTACAGCAACAATTAACTCTTTTAACATTTTAAGTAGTACTTAATTAGTAGCTATGTCAGTGATTACAGTATAAATAATATAATAACTTGTTCTAAGTATTTATTTCTGTGAGTTCTAGCTGTTTCTTGTTTCTATTCATTTGACATATCGAGGTCTCAGCGCAACACTGTTGTAACTTGTTCTTATTTCAATATGAGTTACGACACTGTTGCATTGAACCCTCGATATCATATTTAAAGTGATTAATTAATTAATAATTAAACACTGTATTTCAGCTGATGCATAGTGATAATTTGCGTTTACCTGAGGTTGATTTAGATGCTAAATGGAAAGAACTTTGCACGGTAAATTTCTGTTACACTAGCCTCCTAATCATAAATGTAGAATTGTTGACATAGGTACATCCTCTTTATATAACAGAGTATTGTATGAAATTCTTCACGAAACAGTATTGTCCATGGTACAGGAGAAAGTCACTCTACAACTGAACCAACATATCTGAAACTAATTAACACAAAAGCACTGTTAGCAATGACAAATCTACCTAAGTGTGTAATTCTGTAGTCAATAAGCAATTGTGATTTAGTTGATTGAGGGACAATAATACATTATGATTGACAATTTTGGCAATGAACAAGTTTAACATGTCAACTATATGTTAGCTAGAAAATTGTTATGACGCTGGCGTCCGTCTGTCTGTCTGTCCGTCTGTCGGTTAGCGATTTCATGTCCACTCTGTAACTCTTTAAGCCTGCGAAGGATTTTGAAGAAACTTAACTCAAATGTTCACCCCACCGAGACGACGTGCAGAGTGCATTTTTCGGAAGGCTTGCTGCAAGGTCACACATGTCAAATATGACTTATTTTGTGTGACAGTGTCTGCTCTGTATCTCTTTAAGCATGTATTTGTGCGCATGAAATTCCATGGTTAAATTAAAGAATGCATATTCATGCATGAAATGTACCCCAAAATAATGTTTTACAGTATCAAATATACTTTCGAGCGTATATTGCTCTGCCTTGCAGTGCCTCTGTCTAGTCAATTCATCCTAAAAGAGGATTTTGCAATTCAATTTGAAAGTGTAGCTGAAATAGTTGAATGCTTTTTATGATGATATTGCAGTACTAAAGGATCTCAAACATTTCAAATGATGTGTTAAAATATTTCAGTTAGTAAACTGGTTTAATTATGAGGACATAAATATGTCACAATACTTTGTGTTTTTTATTTGATACAAGCATTAATGTTCTTCTAGATTACATTATGACTTATCATACATGTGTATACCAGTATTCTCGTATTGTATTTGTAGATTCTGACTAGACTCAGTGCCAAAGCTGGTATTGCTAATTTACCCTCATTAGTCAATGATGCACGACAAATGGAGTTAGATGAAGTTATGAAGAAACGTTTTGATGAATCAATTGAAACCTGGGCAGAGCAGCAGGATCAATTACTTAATCAAAGACTCACCAATGTTGAACATGAATTGACTGATGTAAAGAAAACATTGGATGATGTGGTGCAGTACATACAACGACCCAAGTGCCTGGACTTAGATGAAATTACAGGTATACATTTTTGCCATTTTGCTTTAAACAGGGTCTTTGAAATGATTGAATATATATGTGTAATGTGGATGGTATGTTAGGTATTTACTACATGATATAACTCTATGAAGTAATTGACTATATTTATGTGTAATGTGGATGGTATGTTAGGTATTTATTACATTATACAGCTCTGTGAAGTAATTGACTATATTTATGTGTAATGTGGATGGTATGTTAGGTATTTATTACATTATACAGCTCTGTGAAGTAATTGACTATATTTATGTGTAATGTGGATGGTATGTTAGGTATTTATTACATGATATAGCTCTGTGAAGTAATTGACTATATTTATGTGTAATGTGGATGGTATGTTAGGTATTTATTACATGATACAGCTCTGTGAAGTAATTGACTATATTTATGTGTAATGTGGATGGTATGTTAGGTATTTATTACATGATATAGCTCTGTGAAGTAATTAACTATATTCATGTGCAATGTGGATGGTATATTTATGTGTAATGTGGGTGGTATGTTAGGTATTTTCTACATGATATAGCTCTGTAAGGCAATTGACTATATTTATGTGTAATGGGGGTAATGTGTTGGGTATTTGCCAGTACATGATTTTGCTCTGTAAAGCTTTACACAATTTATTTATTCATTTATTGCTCTGTAAACTATGCACCCAGTGATTATTTTCGCTATATTTACTGTCATACATGGGCAGTTTCCCGAAGTAAAATTTCCTTAATTTACCCCTAAAATGGCCAAAATTCCCCTTACATGATTACAAGAAGTGTTTTCCACATGATCATGTAAAAAGAAGAAAAACAGTTTTCACAACATTGTCACCAAATTACAGTGTAGTAATAATTATATTTATGATTTTAACAACTAAATAATCACATATTCAATAGAAATAAATGTTATTATATATTCTCATTTTGAAATTTGTTGCACTAAATTTCCCCTTTTCGTGCATATGTATGGGTAGTAAGAAAAGTTTGGAAAAAAAGTCACTGGTACCCGATGTGGTACTCTAACCTGCAACCTCATACTTGCATGTGGGTTTATGATTGTATTGGTATAAATGATCTAATGGGGTGTTTCATGTAGTGTGATTTAAATTCAATAGTTCAATGAATTGAATTTTCAGCTCTCAGATATAAATGTAAATGACATAAGACTATTACATGGTGCAAATTAATGAGAATTGTGTTTATCATGTCATGTAGTTTATTTTACAATCATTTCACCAGAATAATTCAGTCTTCACGAAAAACTTTCTCAAGCACTGGACATTCGGTCCAGTGAAAATGCAAACTTTACTGGACCGGAAGAACTTTTAGTGGACCAAAAGGTGTACATAATTTGGCTAAAAAAACATATTTTTCGAGAGTAATTAACATACTTCATTTTTTCGTTTTGAAACATGGTAAATTTATCACTGAAAAACTTACTGGTGACCTTATCAAATTTACTGGACCGATGGCCATTTTGGTGGACTCTGTCCAAGGTCCGGTGCTAAATTTCACCAGAATATATACACTTCTTAATGATAACAATACTAATAGGATAGATCATATGTTTTAGTTCACTCTAACAATTTTATTGAAGTTAATTCCTTTAACATATCCTATTTTTAAAAAGTGGTACTTGTCTAATAAAAGTTATTCTATTTGTATTATCCATCTTCTTAATATTCTAATTTCAGATATTCAGAAAGTGCTCATGATTTTCTACAAGCACCATTTTAAGACCTTGCCAGTGTTGCCAGTGCTTGAAAACAAGGATGCAGCTCTTGAACTCCTATATGAATCTCCTACAATGCATAGTATAGATGAAGGAAAGAAGGATGCTAAAGAAATTGAATGTTTTGGAAAAATATTTTACAAAGAGGATAAGGCCTATAATGAAATCTACATCACTGGTGATGCAGGTGTTGGCAAAACGTCTTTCTGTCGACATCTGTGTTTCTTGTGGTGTAATGTCAAGTGTGGCCAAAATATAGATAAAGAATACGAATACTTGTCTAAGTTTGACTGTGTATTTTATATTAATCTACGTGATACTGAACATTATAATGTTGTAGATATGATCAAAGACTTTTATTTTGAGCACTATGATCCTAGAATTATTATTAACATCCTTAGTAAAAGTAAATGCCTCATTGTTCTTGATGGTCTGGATGAATGGAATCCAAAGAAAGATGGGAAGAAGACACACAAACTTCCTAAAAGAGAGCACTATGAAAAGTGCGTCTATCTCACCACATCCAGACCACATCGAATAGAATATGTTCGTCTGTCAAGTAAAGATGTTGATCATCAAATTGAAATTTCTGGAATTCATGGAGAATCATTAGGCCGTTACATTGAAAAGATCCTAAATTATATGAATAAGTTACGTTCAGCAAAAAGAAAGCCATTTGATTTCATATCTGACATCGTGAAATGTGGTCTATCTGATGAAATATGCATCCCTATAATTGCATCTCAACTGGTGGTCTTATGGTATGAAAAGAAACTAGACGGCATGACCAGAACTCTTATATATGCCAACATCTTAGAGATGTTGTTTCAGAGAGCTGAACAGAGAGAAGTTGAGTTTCCACCATCTACAACATCTACATTACAACTTCCTGATTCTCTGTCAGGGCTCACATATTTAAATGAAAATGTTAGTTTATTGTATAATGTTTGTCATCTTTCATTTTGCTCAATGTTCAAACAAAATGAAAATGCTACAAAGCTTGTTTTTAGTAGACAACAGTTACAATCTAAACCATATTGTTTTACAAGAGGAGAAATTGATTTTTTATGTAAAATTGGTCTCATGTCCACAAATGAAGTTGTTGAATGTATTTCTGCTGAAAAACTGAAGATCAGTTTCATTCACAAATCTTACCTTGAATTTTTCGCAGCATTGTTTATATCATCATTTGACTCTAGTAATTCATTCAGGGATGTTACTGAAACATGGAAATGTTTAAATGATGTTGTTCAGTTTGAAAACTTTTTTCTCTTACTTGCTGGATTTTCTTTGAATAGCATTAAAACATTGTTAGAGAATATTTACTTAGCATTATCACAAGATTTAACTTCATGTAGGAAAAATGCTATATTTCAACTCAAGTCATTACAGAAAATTGTTGTGAATTGTTTCAAGGAAGTCAGTACATCTAATGATAAAACTGTTGAATTAAGAATGGAAGATTTTCTTTTTGATAAATATTCCCAAAATATTGATATTTTGAAAAGACTTTTATTGCTAAATACAACAAATGTGAAATCTTTACATTGTGATAAAAGTGAATATTTTGATGAGTTTGATGAGATAAAAAATCTGCAGTGTATAAATATTGTTAAAGTGTCATCTGTTGATTATGTAAAGTTCACTCAGTGCATGCTACAGAATAAATCAACTCTGCACACTGTTTGTATTGATGGTAGTTATAAAGATGAACCATTGATACCAGAATTACCTGTGAGAAGTCTCCATCATCTGACATCATTGTCTCTGTCTGATGTTAAAATACAACATAACAGTTTACATTATCTGGTAAAATTTCTGTCTGACAATGTTCTCATTGAAAATATAAAATTGTATTCTGTGTCTTGTGTTAATCACCAGGATGATGATAGTGACTGTACATTGACTCTAAATCTTCCACAACATACAAAACTCACTTCATTATGTCTGGGGAATGTTAATATTTTATGTAACAATGTAAACAATTCTAGTTTAAAGTCCGTCATATTGTGGTCATTCTCTGAGAGGATTGTTAGACTTTGTTATAATAGTGATTTATTTAACTGTTTGAATTATTCACAACTTGAACATCTTCATATCAATGGTTACCCTGGTTACATGTTTGATTACAGAACAATGAAAACATTGACGTCTACAGTGAAATCTCTTCCATGTCTCAAGTCACTAACACTGTGGTACATGAAGTTACCTGATGGTGTTTTATTACAACTACATCCTCAGGTAACACAAGTGAAGATATGGCTGTATAGAGTCACAATGAGTCGTCAATGTTTTCATTGTTTTGTTGAAAGTTGTGTAAATAATTCTGAGATAGAAGTTGTGTTACATTTCTGTCAGATTACATCAGTTGATGGAGAAACTCACAGTGTACTGTCAGAGGAGGAGTCTGTGAAATACATGTCTGAATATCTTGAATCAATATCTACAATAAACATCACACGTAAAGGTAGATGGTTATACACATATAAATATGGTGTAAGGTTAGACTTTGAAACAAGAAGTTGTCAGTAAATGTTTTTGTTGTGTTTTTGTAAACATTTCATGTAAAAAGTTGACTTTATAAGCGACTTTGATGAACACGTCAACAAAATGATAGAATTTCACGCGAACAAAAATGGTCATAACTTTTTTATTTCTCAACGGAAACATGTCATGTGACCATTTATTTTCTTAATTAGATCATTTCCTACAAGATGAGACACATTTTGATGTGAAATTGGGAAAAAAGCTGTTTTTTGCATTTTCGGTGATTTTAATGATTTTTTTAACTTAATTTTTTTTTTCAAAAAAAAGTTTTCAAAAAAATTTTTTTTTGTTATAAAATGTTTCATTTGGACTTTTGAAGATACATTATAACATTATGCAGATTTTTATGCTATTTAAATAAAAAAATAAAAGATTTTCCTGAAATGTAGGCCTACATTCTGGGCAGTTGTTTTGTCTACAGTGATATTATTTCTTCATTCTCTTTAGATTCAAATTGTTTCAACTTGTTATTTGTTGAGTTATTGACATTTACTATAATTGTTATGTATGAAATAAATCAAATTGAAATGTTTTTGACAAAATGTATTTATAAATAGACTTCTTAAGTTCTGGAACAATTACTTGAATTAGTTCGTTATTCTCTTGATATGTTTTATTGATTTCTAACAAATGTAGTAACAAATATTTTTTGTTTATTATTTTGACTTATTTAATGCCTATATTGTACAATAAACATATGAACTTTACATTTTTCTTAGTTTTAACTTGATTATAAAACATAAGTAAACACACAACATAATATTTGTGGTGGTACACGTATGTAATTGTCAGAATTAGTTGATCACAGTTTCTCTATAAACGAGTCAACCAAAAGAAAACAAGATATGGATGAACATAAGATCAAAGTAGATAAAGAATTATAAAAGAAATTTCACATCTACACCTACATGATACACATCTACATGACACACACCTACATGACAAAAACCTACATAATACACACCTACATGATACACACACATACCTACATGATACACACATACACCTACATGATACACATATACACCTACATGATACACACCTACATGATACACACATACACCTACATGATACACACACACCTACATGATACACACATATACCTACATGATACACACACACACCTACATGATAAAAACCTACATGACACACACCTACATGATACACACACACACCTACATGATACACACACACATCTACATGACAAAAACCTACATGACACACACCTACATGATACACACACACACCTACATGATACACACATACACCTACATGATACACACATACACCTACATGATACACACCTACATGATATACAAATACACCTACATGATACACACCTACATGATACACACATACACCTACATGATACACACACACACCTACATGATACACACATACACCTACTTGATATACACACACACCTACATGATACACACACACCTACATGACAAAAACCTACATGACACACACCTACATGATACACACACACACCTACATAATACACACATACACCTACATGATACACACCTACATGATACACACATACACCTACATGATACACACATACACCTACATGACGCACACATACACCAAGATGATACACACACACACCTACATGATACACACACATACACCTACATGATACACACACACACCTACATGATACACACCTACATGATACACACATGCATGGTACACACATACACCTACATGATACACACACACCTACATGATACACACACACCTACATGATACACACCTACATGACGCACACATACACCAAGATGATACACACACACACCTACATGATACACACACATACACCTACATGATACACACACACACCTACATGATACACACCTACATGATACACACATGCATGGTACACACATACACCTACATGATACACACACACCTACATGATACACACACACCTACATGATACACACCTACATGACGCACACATACACCAAGATGATACACACACACACCTACATGATACACACACATACACCTACATGATACACACACACACCTACATGATACACACCTACATGATACACACATGCATGATACACACATACACCTACATGATACACACACACCTACATGATACACACCTACATGACACACACATACACCAAGATGATACACACACACACCAACATGATACACACATACACCAACATGATACACACATACAACTTCATGATACACACATACACCCACATGATACACACCTATACCAAATCAACATGATACACACCTACACGCACATGATACACACCTACACACATATGATACACACCTACTCCTACATGATACACACCTACACTCACATGATACACACCTTCACACATATGATACACACCTCCACGCACATGATACACACCTACACACATATGATACACACCTACTCCTACATGATACACACCTCCACGCACATTATACACACCTCCACGCACATGATACACACCTACACGCACATTATACACACCTACACTCACATGATACACACCTACACGCACATGATACACACCTACACACACATGATTCACACCTACACGCACATTATACACACCTACACTCACATGATACACACCTACACGCACATGATACACACCTACACACACATGATTCACACATACACGCACATGATACACACCTACACTCACATTATACACACCTACACTCACATTATACACACCTACACTCACATGATACACACCTACACGCACATGATACACACCTACACTCACATTATACACACCTCCACACACATGATACACACCTCCACACACATGATACACACCTCCACACACATGATACACACCTACACGCACATGATACACACCTACACGCACATTATACACACCTACACGCATAATTATGATACACACCTCCACACACATGATACACACCTCCACACACATGATACACACCTCCACACACATGATACACACCTACACGCACATGATACACACCTACACACACATGATACACACATACACACACATGATACACACATACACACACATGATACACACATACACACACATGATACACACATACACACACATGATACACACATACACACACATGATACACACATGATACACACATACACACACATGATACACACATGATACACACATACACACACATGATACACACCTCCACACACATGATACACACATACACACACATGATACACACATCCACACACATGATACACACCTCCACACACATGATACACACATACACACACATGATACACACATCCACACACATGATACACACCTCCACGCACAAACGAAATCGGGTCAAATTCTAGCGTTTCTTGTTCGATTTCTCGGTAACGGAATGGTCCAGGAACTTAGATTTTGGTCTTATTTTGTTAAAAAATGTATACCTGAAGCCGCTGCAAACTTAGATTTGAAGAATTCGTCCGTATTGCTTCATAATTTTGTGTTTTGTAAAGGTTGCTCATTCACCGAAACGAAAAGTTATACGCCTTCTTATAGTATATATACCTGTTGAATAAACAGGTGATGTGTTCATGTTATATACAGATGATGTGTACATGTAATATACAGATGATGTGTACATGTTATATACAGATGATGCGTACATGTTATATACAGATGATGTGTACATGTTATATACAGATGATGTGTACATGTTATATACAGATTATGTGTACATGTTATACACAGATGATGTGTACATGTTATATACAGATGATGTGTACATGTAATATACAGATGATGTGTACATGTTATATACAGATGATGTGTACATGTTATATACAGATGATGTGTACATGTTATATACAGATGATGCGTACATGTTATATACAGATGATGTGTACATGTTATATACAGATGATGTGTACATGTTATATACAGATGATGTGTACATGTTATATACAGATTATGTGTACATGTTATACACAAATGATGTGTACATGTTATATACAGATGATGTGTACATGTTATACACAGATGATGTGTACATGTTATACACAGATGATGTGTTCATGTTATACACAGGTGTTTTGTACATGTTATATACAGATGATGTGCACATATTATATACAGATGATGTGTACATGTTATATACAGATGATGTGTACATGTTATATACAGATGATGTGTACATGTTATATTCAGATTATGTGTACATGTTATATACAGATGATGTGTACATGTTATATACAGATGATGTGTACATGTTATATACAGATGATGTGTACATGTTATATACAGATTATGTGTACATATTATACACAGATTATGTGTACATATTATACACAGATTATGTGTACATGTTATATACAGATGATGCGTGGATGTTATATACAGATGATGTGTAAAGGTTATATACAGATGATGTGTACATGTAATATACAGATGATGTGTACATGTTATAAACAGGTGATGTGTGCATGTTATACACAGGTGATGTGTTCATGTTATACACAGGTGATGTGTTCATGTTATACACAGGTGTTGTGTTCATGTTATACACAGGTGATGTGTTCATGTTATACACAGGTGATGTGTTCATGTTATACACAGGTGTTGTGTTCATGTTATACAATGGTGTTTTGTACATGTTATACACAGGTGATGTGTTCATGTTATACAATGGTGTTTTGTACATGTTATACACAGGTGATGTGTTCATGTTATACAATGGTGTTTTGTACATGTTATACACAGGTGATGTGTTCATGTTATACACAGGTGTTTTGTACATGTTATACACAGGTGTTTTGTACATGTTATACACAGGTGATGTGTTCATGTTATACACAGGTGATGTGTTCATGTTATACACAGGTGTTTTGTACATGTTATACACAGGTGTTTTGTACATGTTATAAACAGGTGTTTTGTACATGTTATACACAGGTGTTTTGTACATGTTATACACAGGTGTTTTGTACATGTTATAAACAGGTGTTTTGTACATGTTATACACAGGTGTTTTGTACATGTTATACACAGGTGTTTTGTACATGTTATAAACAGGTGTTTTGTACATGTTATAAACAGGTGTTTTGTACATGTTATAAACAGGTGTTTTGTACATGTTATAAACAGGTGTTTTGTACATGTTATACACAGGTGTTTTGTACATGTTATAAACAGGTGTTTTGTACATGTTATAAACAGGTGTTTTGTACATGTTATAAACAGGTGTTTTGTACATGTTATAAACAGGTGTTTTGTACATGTTATAAACAGGTGTTTTGTACATGTTATAAACAGGTGTTTTGTACATGTTATAAACAGGTGTTTTGTACAAAAACTTTTTTAATATTTATTCAGGCATCGATTTCATTATTTCAAAGGTAAAACTGAGTTGTAATCGTTGTTAAAGTGCTGCATGAATCAGTTAAACAATCATGTTTATTAAATTATATAGATAATTCTATTTAAAACTCTCTTGAGAAAACCCTATAAGATTGTGCAAATACTGTGATTCTGCACTTTTTGTAAATTTATTTAGCATTTCGTTTTAGATAGAGCTTTACGCACTTTAACAGTACTACAAGTAACGAGGATCGGTTTGCATTGAGGGTAGTAACTCTTACATATACGCTAAATAGAAAGACAAGAAATTTACGCCCGTTATCGGCAGTCAGAGTCATATGAGGCAGACAGTTCACCTATCCATCGTTCCTGAGAAGAACCAGTTCTAGACTTCCTTCTTCTGTAAGCAACTGCCTACTTTCTCGCATAAAGAGACATGGTTGGTAGCGGGCCTCGAACCCACGTCACTCTATCAGTGAGAGGTTACAATGATTTGACGTCAACGATCTAAACCACTCGATCACGGAGGATGCACACAAAGTCATACGGGTAAATTTGTGTCTCTTGTAAAATATTTGTTGAGTAAAATTATGTGGCAGTATTAATTATGTATGTAAAGTGTACTATAAGCATATACATTAAAACCCGGAAAATCGGATTCCAAGAAAAACGGATTTTTTTTAATTCGCAATTAATCAAAAGTTCTCATAAAGCCGGAATTTTCAGAACACCGGACCATAAACTTGTATGCAAGATGAAGTCGTTTGTTATTCATTGAAAGTATAACAATATCATATGTATGCGTTGTACATATTACACACAGCGCATCATATGTTACATAATACACAGAGTAAATCATATACTACATAATTTAAATAACACATACCGTCGCCGTAATTCTATCATTTTTGAAGGTTTTGGGAAATCGAAAAAACTTATTTCCTTAGCCATTTGTTCATGGATCATAAAGAAATTTAGTATTGGTGTACTTGTTTATAATGTCTTAAAAACTGTATATTCGAAACAATGGGAGTCATTGCATTTTCATTTGTAATAACATACGACATTTGTAATAACATACGACATTTGTAATAACATACGACATTTGAAATAACATACGACATTTGAAATAACATACGACATTTGTAATAACATACGACATTTGTAATAACATACGACATTTGTAATAACATACGACATTTCGGAACAAAATTGTCTCTTCCATGGAGGAGTAGAAATGAAATACAACATTTTGTAATTTAATAGCGCTTTAATTCTGAACTTATACAACCTTTTATAAGAATATGATTTAGTTTTCAAACACATAAATCGAGCGAAACAAAACATTGAAATTATTAAAGATGTTCGATATGACATATTTATGGAAATATTGAAACTTTACAAGCCCATGAGCTGATGATAAATCGCTCTATCAATACAACAAGTGATTATACAGCCAAAATGCGTTAAGTTGAGCAATTCTGGGATTTTTGTCTCATTATATTTACAAACAAAAATGTTATTTTGTCAATAAATTGAATTCTGGTATCTTTTTCATGCCATATTATCAACATATAATCGTGTATAGGTATATATTATGTATGTAAGCTAATTGTAGGACGATTGATTGGCAGATTAACAAGTTTCTCGTAATTTAAGTCACGGTAACGTAATTCACATTCACTACTAATTTATTGAATATGAAGTATCAATTATCATAAACTATGATATTAGTTGATATTTTCATAAACCTTACGCAATAGAGGTTTAAACAGAGTTGAGAGTTACATGTTTTAACGCGTTTTTCTGGTGTGTGATGCCTAGTAACGTAATTCACAGAACAAGATTGTTAGTGCGAAAATCTGTTTTAGCAAGAGTGTGGTACCTACTACTAACATGGTATGATAAATTACTTTTTGATTTCGTGATCTACATATGTCAGTGATGTATAAAATAATGTTTTACTGGTTAAAGTATCAAAAGCATAGTTAAGTAGATGATTTTCTTATATGTCTTAAATCTCGGAACATGAACACCACAGAAAGTCAAATCCAACAGTGTCTTGATAAACTTCTAACTTGGTCGAATCAAATTTGTTTCAAATTTTCAAACAACACAAAACCAAATTTCTGCATTTCTGCATTATACGTCGTATGCATCCAGAACCAAACCTCAATCTGGACAACACACAAATTTAGGTTGTACCAGAATTTAAATTCCTAGGAGTACTTGTCATATTTGACTCAAAGCTTACATTTATTAATCATAATAAAAGGCTCTGAACCTCTTAAAAGAAGTTGCCCACACTGATTGTGGAGCTGACAGAAAAGTACTTTTACGTGTATATAAATCTCTTATTCGTTCAAAGTTGGACTATGTATTCATTGTATATGGATCAGCTAGGAAATCATATCTTTAATACCTTGATTCAATACATAACCATGGTTTAAGACTAGTCCTAAAACATCCCCCGTAAATAGCCTATATGCTGCAGCAAGACTGGAGGATGTAGTGGACCGCACCGAAACCGAGGAAGGAGCTATCCACCTGATGATAGGACTGGTCCAATGAACATCAAACATTGTATTTGGGTGACCTGAAAGAAACTTACCATTGACATCAACCCATTTATAGTGATGGCTCTACAGACGGTGATACTGTTGCAGATGAAGCAGTACCTGGTATTGTTTTTGAATGTCGTCTTCCAGACAAGTCCTTTGGTTTTTCAGCTGAAATGAAGACCATCGATCTTGCCCTCAATCTTGCCCGAAGAATCAGATCGTAATCATTTCATCAGACCCTGAATAAAATAAATTTCGAAAGTCCCTCTGTCTGTGATATCCTCGGACGAATCTCTTATCTATATGTATCCAAAGAATTTGTATTCTGCTGGATCTCTGGTCACATGGGTAATAAACGTAATGATAGGGCTGATACAAGTGCTAAATCAGCTGTGACATTTCCGATTTCAGAAGTCAAAATTTCATACGCTGATTTTAAATCTTCTGTTTTTACTTATATCCGATCCTCCTGACAATCAGAATGGGATGCCAACATTGACAATAAACTTCACTCTATCAAACCAACCCTCGGCGAATGGCATCCTCTTACGTACAGGTCCAATCGTCGAGAAGAGGTAATATTATCTAGATGCAAAGTCGGTCATTCCCGTACGTTTAACTCATTATTGGCTTTTCACCTCAGATTATATGCCAGAATGTATTTCATGTTATCAGACATGTTCTTGTTCACTGCATCGACCTTCAGTCAACATTTCTTTTTATCGGTGGTCACATACATCAGAACAAAACCCCGCAGTTTTTTTCTTTCTTTAAAAATGGGAGTATTTGTCCAACTTGTATATGTAAGAAACGGATAATATAATGTCTGCTTGCTGACTGATCATGGGTAAATTGCTCGAGAAGTTTAATTTATTTTTTTCTAAGCTGTACAAGTATTGCTTATATCAGCACAGTATCTAATTATAAAATGTCGTAAAATGTTTGTTTCTATTTTTTTCTGAATTCATGTTTTATTCTAAAATGGCGTATATTAAAAAAAACAGCTTTATAATGCCATTACCATGGTACATTCATGTGCTTTGCGAATTGCAAAGTTCAATACAATATAAAACAATAATGAATGAAGTTTGATATCAGATTTTGAAGATGATGATTAAGCGAAAGATATTCAACGCGAAAAATTATGAAATTATTGTGTGTCTTTTACTTGTGAAATTACTTTCAAGAACACACTTTAATCTATTTAATCGCTTCAAAAATGTGATCATAATGTTGTGAAGATAAGCATAGTTTTGTATTTTGTATTGTTTATCCATGATATTTACACATTTTGTCTTCCCAATCACCAAAGAAAATATACGACATTTTGGAAGGACAAAAAAAAGACCGATGAAAATACGACAAAATATCATATGCTTTTTCTGAACTATCTGACTGGTTACAGAAACGAGGGTCTTCGCAAAATACGTATCTAAGTTAGGTGCTTCGAAAAGATGAAAAAAAATTTCGCCAAATTTATCACACGACATTTTAGAATTACGGCGACGATACGGTATACATATACAACACATCATGAATTACATATTAAACACACAGTACAATATATATATCATCTTATACCTGTCACAACATGAATAACATATCAAACACACAGGACAATATATATTACATATGACACACATGGTAGATCATGTATTATATATAACACACACAGTACCTCATGATTTATGTAGAACACTCACAGTATATCATGTATTATTTAGAACACACAGTACGTCATGTATTATATATAACACACAGTACATCATGTATTATATATAACACACAGTACATCATGTATTATATATAACACACACAGTACATCATGTATTATATATAACACACAGTACATCATGTATTAAATATAACACACAGTACATCATGTATTATATATAACACACAGTACATCATGTATTATATATAACACACAGTACATCATGTATTATATATAACACACAGTACATCATGTATTATATATAACACACACAGTACATCATGTATTATGTAGAACACACACAGTATATCATGTATTATGTAGAACACACAGCGTGTATTATGTATTATGTAGAACACACAGTACATCATGTATTTTATATAACACACAGTATATCATGTATTATGTAGAACACACACAGTATATCATGTATTATGTAGAACACTCACAGTATATCATGTATTATGTAGAACACACACACTATAATATGTATTATGTAGAACACACAGTACATCATGTATTTTATATAACACACACATTATAGCATGTATTATGTAGAACACACAGTATATCATGTATTATATATAACAAACACAGGACATAATGTATTATGTAGAACACTCACAGTATATCATGTATTATGTAGAACACATAGCTTAAAGCACTCATACAGCTATGAATCCTGCAGTCATACGATGTCTCTTTTTTGTATCATTGTTTGACGGGTTTTCAATACCAGAAGTATTTAAACACGCCCTATGTGGAACAAATATCAATAAATTCGGAACTTGCATAACATTTCTCACAGACTGATTTATTGATAGTTATTTAAAATTTATGTTAAATTTTATTTTCAAGATAATGAATAACTGACGTATAATCGAACTTAGTGATCAATGACAGTCAATACGTAAAATGGACCAGTTTTCGATGACATCAAAAATGAAGAGTAATTGAGACAGAGATGGTCCTAAAGTATAAGGTATAACACAGAATTATATGAAAACCTTGTTATGTGAATATTATCTATCCTACGCTGCTTAATCAATTACAATTAATATTTTACGATGCGTAAGTGTGCTAGCCAGAATGACAGAGCATTTTGACTTACAGTTATACAATCTGTCTTACTCTATTAGTGGTCCCTGACATGATGTGATAATACGTGATCATGATACCAAGCATTTAGTGATAACACATTTCATGGTACCCGACATGTCGTGATAACACATTTCATGGTACCCAGCATGAAGTAATAACACATTTCATGGTACCCAGCATGCAGTTTTTATGCAGTAAATTTTAGAACAAATTTTCTTAAACCAATTAAGATAATAATTAGTAGAATTATGTAATTTTAATATTTTTTCATTTTCGACATGTAATTTTGTGACTCTTGTTAAAGTCAATGCATCAAAAGCATTTTGTAGCCACAGGGTAAGAACTTATTATATGTGATTTTAATTGTTTAAGACATCCTTGTATTGAATTGCAGTAATTATGTCTTTTTATAAATAATATAATGTTTAGAATAGTAATTCAATGGTTTTATTGTTGTAAACAAACCGACCGTCGGCTTATCAGATATTTTTAACGTTAACTGTTTTTGATTTGCCAACTTGGTATGAACAATTTTGTAACGCGGTTCTTTTTTGGTTCAAACCAATTTTAGGGATTTGTTTAAAGATGTGTCCTTCCATGGTAAAGCCACTCTTGAAATTGACTTTACATGTGTTTAATTTATTATTCTCAAAATAAAGAAATATAAAGGACACATCTTCTTGACATTTTAGGTAAGAAACAAAACTTGTGCAGCAAAACGAAAGCGTGATTTTCCTGTAGCGTAAAATAGCGGGAAAATCACGGCACAAAACAGTGATTACACAGTTCATGGTACCCAGCATGAAGTAATTACACGTAGCACAGCACCTGACGAGACGGGTATTATATATCCTGAACAGCTTCCCTGGATTTCATATTGGCGTTGACCAGTACTAACAACAATTTATCCGTTATGTACTAACAAGCTACCCATATAATTCAGAGGTGAAGGACAATTTAACACAAAGACTGTAATATCTTCAGCCAAATTTGTCTCGGACAGTGTGAGCCTCGTCTGGGGTACAACACCTTAAAATTTTGTTCGTGCAGTAGACCAACGCTCGCTCTAACCTATGAGCTAATTGGACAGGCTTAAATGGACTTATGTACGTATTTGAAGTCCACACTGGTAAAGACTAATTAGAAATATACGAAATAACTTAAAAATTAAGCGTAGATAAACATAAGTACTATTATTTAACCATTACATCAGATTCTATTGTAATTGATCATTTTAAAAAACAAATTAGATAGCTTCTAATATGAAAGTAATATTCTACTCAAACAATTTCTTAAACCATCATACATTATCTAACACATCTCCAAAATTGATTATAAACAGGCTGGTTTGTATGGTGGCTGATTTATGCCTTGTCGTATTTTCGCTTTTTCGTCACAACAAAGCGAAAATGCGAAAAAGCGAAAATACGACAAGGTCAACTTTCGCTTCGTATCTTTGCATTGTTGCATTGTTGCATTGTCGTGGCGAAAAAGCGAAAATACGACAGATGAAGGGCGACGATACGACACCAAAGATGTGTCGTGTTTTCGCCTAACATCTGTCGTATCTTTGCTTTTTCGTGGCGAAAATGTAACAATGCAAAAACACGACGAAGTCGTCATTGTTAAAAAGCAATCATTTGGCCATAAAACTGTGAAAAACTGAATTATAATAAGCGAATAAAATAATAAGCGTTTAAAATTTGGACTACAAAAGTCGTGTGCATTTTGCAATTGTTTAGTCTACCGCAATCATTTGTGTAAAAGTCGAACGTGCGTATCAGACGCAGGCCAAACATCTGTGACAGTCCAGGGAAAATATTTCGATGTATAAGACACATGTACATTTTAGCAAAGATATATGGCCAAAGAAATGAAGAGAAAATGAAAAACATAGGCGCCATTTTGTTTGTTTTGTGCTAATTAATCCGGGAAAAGTACGGAACCGTATTGTATTTTAGATAAACTTTACGAAAGATTTATTTCCCTTGTGTGCAAAGCTTGTCTCCGGTTAACAATTAAATTCAGCTTGTTACGATTTTGACCGTTTTCAGCCGCGGAAAATTCAGTTCGAGCAGAAAAATAATAAAAACGTTCAGAAATCAATCTTCAGCGGGTGGGGTCATCCCAATATTCCGGACTTTTTTCTCATAAACAAAAAGATGCGATAGTTCGAAAAGTGCGATAGTTCGAAATTTTCGGACGTTCCCGTGGCATTTCGAATTATCGCAATTCAATAGTATTTAAAGGTACCACACAGCTGTCAATAATGGCCACACCACCTTTACCAGTTTTACGCTGGCTTTTGAAAATTAAATCATTGTAACATACAGCATGGTAGTTATAATCACTAGAGATACTATCAAAAAAGAACATATTATGAGAAAACAACCAATGTTCTGAGAGACCAGCAATACTTATATTACGTTTGTTCAAAATTCACACAGGTAAGGTGCGCTTGACATAATTAGAATGTTGACACTTAGCTGCTTGTGACGATTTGTAGATTTTTGAACATTCCGATTGAGACGATTCCGTATAGCAATTCGTAGAGTTCGTTGGTACGGTATCACCTTGATGAACTACGTAAACGGAATCCGAAGTTACCAAATTTGACGTACTTGGAGAGTTTGTGACGTCTGTTTGTGTCGATTCTGGACTTATTATGCTATTTAGACTTGCTATGGTTACAATTTGTTCAGAGTCTAAAAAGGCTTCAAGGTGCCGTACACGATCATCTGTTTCCTCAAGCCGGCACATTAATGAGTTGCTGATACTGTAAGCATTGACAAATCTACATGTTGTACTGTAAACATCAACCAAGTATACCTTTATACGTGTGTATGTGATACTGTAAGCATTGACAAATCTACATGTTGTATTGTAAACATCAACCAAGTATATCTTTATACGTGTGTATATGATACTGTAAGCATTGACAAATCTACATGTTATACTGTAAACATCAACCAAGTATACCTTTATACGTGTGTATATGATACTGTAAGCATTGACAAATCTACATGTTGTACTGTAAACATCAACCAAGTATACCTTTATACGTGTGTATATGATACTGTAAGCATTGACAAATCTACATGTTATATTGTAAACATCAACCAAGTATACCTTTATACGTGTGTATATGATACTGTAAGCATTGACAAATCTACATGTTGTACTGTAAACATCAACCAAGTATACCTTTATACGTGTGTATATGATACTGTAAGCATTGACAAATCTACATGTTGTACTGTAAACATCAACCAAGTATACCTTTATACGTGTGTATATGATACTGTAAGCATTGACAAATCTACATGTTGTACTGTAAACATCAACCAAGTATACCTTTATACGTGTGTATATGATACTGTAAGCATTGACAAATCTACATGTTGTACTGTAAACATCAACCAAGTATACCTTTATACGTGTGTATATGATACTGTAAGCATTGGCAAATCTACATGTTGTATTGTAAACATCAACCAAGTATACCTTTATACGTGTGTATATGTTACTGTAGGCATAGACAAATCTACATGTTGTACTGTAAACATCAACCAAGTATACCTTTATAGGTGTGTATATGATACTGTAAGCATTGGCAAATCTACATGTTGTATTGTAAACATCAACCAAGTATACCTTTATACGTGTGTATATGTTACTGTAGGCATAGACAAATCTACATGTTGTATTGTAAACATCAACCAAGTATACCTTTATGCGTGTGTATGTGATACTGTAAGCATTGACAAATCTACATGTTGTACTGTAAACATCAACCAAGTATACCTTTATACGTGTGTATATGATACTGTAAGCATTGACAAATCTACATGTTGTATTGTAAACATCAACCAAGTATACCTTTATACGTGTGTATGTGATACTGTAAGCATTGACAAATCTACATGTTGTATTGTAAACATCAACCAAGTATACCTTTATACGTGTGTATATGATACTGTAAGCATTGACAAATCTACATGTTGTACTGTAAACATCAACCAAGTATATCTTTATACGTGTGTATGTGATACTGTAAGCATTGACAAATCTACATGTTGTATTGTAAACATCAACCAAGTATACCTTTATACGTGTTGTGTATATGATACTGTAGGCATTGACAAATCTACATGTTGTACTGTAAACATCAACCAAGTATATCTTTATACGTGTGTATATGATACTGTAAGCATTGACAAATCTACATGTTGTACTGTAAACATCAACCAAGTATACCTTTATACGTGTTGTGTATATGATACTGTAGGCATTGACAAATCTACATGTTATATTGTAAACATCAACCAAGTATATCTTTATACGTGTGTATATGATACTTTAAGCATTGACAAATGTACATGTTGTACTGTAAACATCAACCAAGTATATCTTTATACGTGTGTATGTGATACTGTAAGCATTGACAAATCTACATGTTGTATTGTAAACATCAACCAAGTATATCTTTATACGTGTGTATATGATACTGTAAGCATTGACAAATCTACATGTTGTACTGTAAACATCAACCAAGTATACCTTTATACGTGTGTATATGATACTGTAAGCATTGACAAATCTACATGTTGTATTGTAAACATCAACCAAGTATACCTTTATACGTGTGTATATGATACTGTAAGCATTGACAAATCTACATGTTGTATTGTAAACATCAACCAAGTATATCTTTATACGTGTGTATATGATACTGTAAGCATTGACAAATCTACATGTTGTACTGTAAACATCAACCAAGTATATCTTTATACGTGTGTATATGATACTTTAAGCATTGACAAATGTACATGTTGTACTGTAAACATCAACCAAGTATATCTTTATACGTGTGTATGTGATACTGTAAGCATTGACAAATCTACATGTTGTACTGTAAACATCAACCAAGTATATCTTTATACGTGTGTATATGATACTGTAAGCATTGACAAATCTACATGTTGTACTGTAAACATCAACCAAGTATACCTTTATACGTGTGTATGTGATACTGTAAGCATTGACAAATCTACATGTTGTATTGTAAACATCAACCAAGTATATCTTTATACGTGTGTATGTGATACTGTAAGCATTGACAAATCTACATGTTGTATTGTAAACATCAACCATGTATATCTTTATACGTGTGTATGTGATACTGTAAGCATTGACAAATCTACATGTTGTACTGTAAACATCAACCAAGTATACCTTTATACGTGTGTATATGATACTGTAAGCATTGACAAATCTACATGTTGTATTGTAAACATCAACCAAGTATACCTTTATACGTGTGTATGTGATACTGTAAGCATAGACAAATCTACATGTTGTATTGTAAACATCAACCAAGTATATCTTTATACGTGTGTATATGATACTGTAAGCATTGACAAATCTACATGTTGTATTGTAAACATCAACCAAGTATACCTTTATACGTGTGTATATGATACTTTAAGCATTGACAAATCTACATGTTGTATTGTAAACATCAACCAAGTATATCTTTATACGTGTGTATATGATACTTTAAGCATTGACAAATCTACATGTTGTATTGTAAACATCAAGCAAGTATACCTTTATACGTGTGTATATGATACTTTAAGCATAGACAAATCTACATGTTGTATTGTAAACATCAACCAAGTATATCTTTATACGTGTGTATATGATACTGTAAGCATTGACAAATCTACATGTTGTACTGTAAACATCAACCAAGTATACCTTTATACGTGTTAATATGATACTGTAAGCATTGACAAATCTACATGTTATATTGTAAACATCAACCAAGTATACCTTTATACGTGTGTATATGATACTGTAAGCATTGACAAATCTACATGTTATATTGTAAACATCAACCAAGTATACCTTTATGCGTGTGTATATGATACTGTAAGCATTGACAAATCTACATGTTATATTGTAAACATCAACCAAGTATACCTTTATACGTGTGTATATGATACTTTAAGCATTGACAAATCTACATGTTATATTGTAAACATCAACCAAGTATACCTTTATGCGTGTGTATATGATACTGTAAGCATTGACAAATCTACATGTTATATTGTAAACATCAACCAAGTATACCTTTATACGTGTGTATATGATACTTTAAGCATTGACAAATCTACATGTTATATTGTAAACATCAACCAAGTATATCTTTATACGTGTGTATATGATACTGTAAGCATTGACAAATCTACATGTTATATTGTAAACAACAACCAAGTATACCTTTATACGTGTGTATATGATACTGTAAGCATTGACAAATCTACATGTTATATTGTAAACATCAACCAAGTATACCTTTATACGTGTTAATATGATACTGTAAGCATTGACAAATCTACATGTTATATTGTAAACTACAACCATGTATACCTTTATACGTGTTAATATGATACTGTAAGCATTGACAAGTCTACATGTTATATGGTAAACATCAACCATGTATACCTTTATACGTGTGTATATGATACTGTAAGCATTGACAAGTCTACATGTTATATTGTAAACTACAACCATGTATACCTTTATACGTGTGTATATGATACTGTAGGCATTGACAAGTCTACATGTTATATTGTAAACATCAACCAAGTATACCTTTATACGTGTTAATATGATACTGTAAGCATTGACAAATCTACATGTTATATTGTAAACTACAACCATGTATACCTTTATACGTGTTAATATGATACTGTAAGCATTGACAAGTCTACATGTTATATGGTAAACATCAACCATGTATACCTTTATACGTGTGTATATGATACTGTAAGCATTGACAAGTCTACATGTTATATTGTAAACTACAACCATGTATACCTTTATACGTGTGTATATGATACTGTAAGCATTGACAAGTCTACATGTTATATTGTAAACTACAACCATGTATACCTTTATACGTGTGTATATGATACTGTAAGCATTGACAAGTCTACATGTTATATTGTAAACTACAACCATGTATACCTTTATACGTGTGTATATGATACTGTAAGCATTGACAAATCTACATGTTGTATTGTAAACTACAACCATGTATACCTTTATACGTGTGTATATGATACTGTAAGCATTGACAAATCTACATGTTATATTGTAAACTACAACCATGTATACCTTTATACGTGTTAATATGATACTGTAAGCATTGACAAATCTACATGTTATATTGTAAACTACAACCATGTATACCTTTATACGTGTGTATATGATACTGTAAGCATTGACAAATCTACATGTTATATTGTAAACTACAACCATGTATACCTTTATACGTGTGTATATGATACTGTAAGCATTGACAAATCTACATGTTATATTGTAAACTACAACCATGTATACCTTTATACGTGTTAATATGATACTGTAAGCATTGACAAGTCTACATGTTATATGGTAAACATCAACCAAGTATATCTTTATACGTGTGTATGTGATACTGTAAGCATTGACAAATCTACATGTTGTACTGTAAACATCAACCAAGTATATCTTTATACGTGTGTATATGATACTGTAGGCATTGACAAGTCTACATGTTATATGGTAAACATCAACCAAGTATATCTTTATACGTGTGTATATGATACTGTAAGCATTGACAAGTCTACATGTTATATGGTAAACATCAACCAAGTATATCTTTATACGTGTGTATATGATACTGTAAGCATTGACAAGTCTACATGTTATATGGTAAACATCAACCAAGTATACCTTTATACGTGTGTATATGATACTGTAAGCATTGACAAGTCTACATGTTATATGGTAAACATCAACCATGTATATCTTTATACGTGTGTATATGATACTGTAGGCATTGACAAGTCTACATGTTATATGGTAAACATCAACCAAGTATATCTTTATACGTGTGTATATGATACTGTAGGCATTGACAAGTCTACATGTTATATGGTAAACATCAACCATGTATATCTTTATACGTGTGTATATGATACTGTAAGCATTGACAAATCTACATGTTATACTGTAAACATCAACCAAGTATATCTTTATACGTGTGTATATGATACTGTAAGCATTGACAAATCTACATGTTATATTGTAAACATCAAACAAGTATATCTTTATAGGTGTGTATATGATACTGTAAGCATTGACAAATCTACATGTTATACTGTAAACATCAACCAAGTATACCTTTATAGGTGTGTATATGATACTGTAAGCATTGACAAATCTACATGTTATATTGTAAACATCAAACAAGTATATCTTTATACGTGTGTATATGATACTGTAAGCATTGACAAGTCTACATGTTATATGGTAAACATCAACCATGTATATCTTTATACGTGTGTATATGATACTGTAAGCATTGACAAATCTACATGTTATATTGTAAACATCAAACAAGTATACCTTTATACGTGTGTATATGATACTGTAAGCATTGACAAATCTACATGTTATATTGTAAACATCAAACAAGTATACCTTTATACGTGTGTATGTGATACTGTAAGCATTGACAAATCTACATGTTATATTGTAAACATCAAACAAGTATACCTTTATACGTGTGTATATGATACTGTAAGCATTGACAAATCTACATGTTATATTGTAAACATCAAACAAGTATACCTTTATACGTGTTGTGTATATGATACTGTAAGCATTGACAAATCTACATGTTATATTGTAAACATCAAACATGTATACCTTTATACGTGTGTATATGATACTGTAGGCATTGACAAGTCTACATGTTCTATGGTAAACATCAACCAAGTATACCTTTATACGTGTGTATATGATACTGTAAGCATTGACAAATCTACATGTTATATTGTAAACATCAACCAAGTATATCTTTATAGGTGTGTATATGATACTGTAAGCATTGACAAATCTACATGTTATATTGTAAACATCAACCAAGTATACCTTTATACGTGTGTATGTGATACTGTAAGCATTGACAAATCTACATGTTGTATTGTAAACATCAAACAAGTATACCTTTATACGTGTGTATATGATACTGTAAGCATTGACAAATCTACATGTTGTATTGTAAACATCAACCAAGTATACCTTTATACGTGTGTATATGATACTGTAAGCATTGACAAATCTACATGTTATACTGTAAACATCAACCAAGTATATCTTTATACGTGTGTATATGATACTGTAAGCATTGACAAATCTAAATGTTGTATTGTAAACTACAACCATGTATATCTTTATACGTGTGTATATGATACTGTAAGCATTGACAAATCTAAATGTTGTATTGTAAACTACAACCAAGTATACCTTTATACGTGTGTATATGATACTGTAAGCATTGCCAAATCTAAATGTTGTATTGTAAACTACAACCATGTATATCTTTATACGTGTGTATATGATACTGTAAGCATAGACAAATCTACATGTTGTACTGTAAACATCAACCAAGTATATCTTTATACGTGTGTATATGATACTGTTAGCATAGACAAATCTTCATGTTGTACTGTAAACATCAACCAAGTATACCTTTATACGTGTGTATATGATACTGTTAGCATAGACAAATCTACATGTTGTACTGTAAACATCAACCAAGTATACCTTTATACGTGTGTATATGATACTGTTGCCATAGACAAATCTACATGTTGTATTGTAAACATCAACCATGTATACCTTTATACGTGTGTATATGATACTGTAAGCATTGACAAATCTACATGTTGTATTGTAAACATCAACCAAGTATACCTTTATACGTGTGTATATGATACTGTTAGCATAGACAAATCTACATGTTGTACTGTAAACATCAACCAAGTATACCTTTATACGTGTGTATATGATACTGTAAGCATTGGCAAATCTACATGTTGTATTGTACACATCAACCAAGTATACCTTTATACGTGTGTATATGTTACTGTAGGCATAGACAAATCTACATGTTGTACTGTAAACATCAACCAAGTATACCTTTATAGGTGTGTATATGATACTGTAAGCATTGACAAATCTACATGTTGTATTGTAAACATCAACCAAGTATACCTTTATGCGTGTGTATATGATACTGTAGGCATAGACAAATCTACATGTTGTATTGTAAACATCAACCAAGTATACCTTTATACGTGTGTATATGATACTGTAGGCATTGACAAATATAGCTTGAAATACTGCATATAACAAATGGAGTTTGTGGTGAGAACGGTAAATGAAAATATCTTGAATTGCCTTCAGTTGTAGTACTGCTGATATTGTTTTAATCTTTTGCAATATTATTCAACAATAGATAATTATTCATGACGAAATGTCTGATAAAAACAGATTTCAAACACAACGTAAGCGATGATTCAAATGTTCCACACGACACGATATTCAGTACCTTTCTTGTGAATACATTGAGTCTTGAGATAAATTTATCAACGGATGCACAGTCTGACTTACACCCACACGATTGTTTTTATGATTTGACATATCTAAGTAACCGTTTTATAGAATGTATCGTTCTTGCCATGTAATTGAAGGCTGTGTTTCATAACCTACAAATATACAAGGCATAAAAAGTTTTAAGCATATATTGTATAACAAATTAAATTTTGTTTATCTAAATGCTAATTTATATCAATGTGTATCATGTCGTTATCATGGTGATGTTTTACAAAAAGTATCATATTCGGAACTATTTAAGGTGGAACCAAACGATTGAATTTACGTCGTTTTCGACGTCAAAACGGTCATTTTTACGGTATTTATAGTGTCTCTCTGGAAATACTTATCGCTGATTCAGTTTTTGGAAATAATTAATGAAATAAGATTTTAATAGCGGAAAATAAAATTACCTACACGTAGGTATAAATTTGATGTTCATGACTTAATTATAAGTGCAAATAAAACGATTTTAAATGTAAAGTTTAGTGTTTTTGTCTTCTCACTTTTAAACCTAAATTATTTTTATTAAAATTCTGCCTGAGGGATTTTTTTTATTTTTGTTTAGAATAAAGTTTGATGTGTCATCTACTGTTCTCGTAAATTTTAAGAAAATCTATCGAGCCGTTTTTATCTTATTAAAGCTTTAAATGATAGCATTACCTTATAAAGCGCTCATTCGCTTTCAAGAACGTTGTTTCAAACACACGGTTGATTTTGGTATCTAATGCATACTTACATCTATTTTATTTACTGTACACAATGATCTAAAAAGATTTTCTGGAATTAATGATACATTGTGTGTCAGTAACCCTTATCACATCGCAATTCTTTTCAGATAACAATAAACACATTACATTATTATTTTAGCGTGATTAATTTTGTGTACATATGCGTAAATAAAAAATATGACAAAATTGCAAAAATTGGCCGCTCTAGTGAACTAAAATGGAAGATAATTGTGATTATTAATTCCATTTTTTGGGTATAAAAACAAGGTTCCATGATTTACATAATAAGTAATTAATATTATATTATGATTCAGAAGTTTATTTAGATGTGTTGTTTTAATGATATGCATTCTATGTATGTTTATTTTTGGGGTAAATATTAATTATGACTCATAACAACAGATTTACGACCCCGTTGCGATTTATGATATACAGATATGTAGATACTTAATATAAGCGAAGATGGTTGCTGTAGCATGTGACAAATACATACATGATTACAACAAACGAGTGCGTTGTTTCAGAATTGGTGTCATTAAGCCCGATTCTCACTGTCGCAGTGCTGGTCCCGGTGTAACGTTTTCAAGCTCCCCCTTTTTCATAGCACATGTATTAAACTCAGACCCCTTTTGGTAAAACTAGAGGTTCACAGAACCTCCCAAACACACACATAAGAGGCAAGCACTTAACATTGATATTCATATTTTAACATATGACTGTATTATGCAATGATATCAAAAACATAGATGAATAATAAAAAGTATCGCTACAATAAAAAAATAATCCTGAAAACCTCCTTTATTTTGCAAATGCAAAATCCAAGTCGTCTGTGATAGGGATCAAATTCACGTTATTGTTGCTAAATAACTGCATTTATGTATTTGTAAACTCCCTATTCGTGGCAAGCTCTCTCTCTCTCTCTCTCTCTCTCTCTCATTATGAATTTTCAAATTATTACCCGGGGTAATCTGGAAACGTTTTCAAAGCAACCCCGGGTGTAATCTGAAAACGTTTTTAAAGCGCCCCCGGGTAACCTGAAAACTTTTTAGATTACCGGGTTGGGTATTTGAAAATGGAGGGGGTAATCTCAAAACGTTTTAAATGTACCCCTCCCGGTAACTTAAAAACGTTTTCAAATTCCCGGGGGTAATCTGAGGAGTACATTTAAAACGTTTTGAGATTACCCCCGGGAATTTGAAAACGTTTTTAAGTTACCGGGAGGTAGCTTGAAACGGGGGGAGCTTGAAAATGTCACACCGGGGCCTCTCTGTAACCGGTATATCGATCGACCTTAAATGTCAACCAATATGTAGTCCAATAATCCGGAACACTAATAGCCTTGTGTATATCATGCTACAGCCAGGTACAACACCAGACCTACCTCGGTTCTGTCCCGATAACTTTAAGGATTAAATAGGTTCTTAATATTTTCCCGGTAAGCCATGGTTGTATTATATACACCTGGAAATAAGTTAAGCACACCCCGGAAATTTAAAATTGGTTGTGATTGAAAGCACTGTCATGAGATGATGACTTAATTGAGCTAAGAAATAGTAATTTGATAAGTAGCGATAGCAATTTAGTAATCATAAACCAGTAAAATTATGAGTTTAGTTTATTCTTATCCAAATTATTGAAGCATAAGCAAATGTGTTGTTTTTTACCAAAAATGTAGGTGTTTATAAGTATGGTGTTGGAGCGTTTACAAAACATTTACTGGTGGATATTTTTGGTAAATGTTGACGATTACTTAACCTTAAATGACATTATGTAGCCAAATTTTTAATAACGTGTGTAACCGCCACGTGCCCGAATGACAGCCTCAACCCTTCTCATACTACCAGTAAGGCGTCTAATGCGATTTTGAGATGAATTTTGCCATTCTTGGTGCAGAGCTTGTTCCAGTTGTTGCAGGTTGACTATAGGTGGGTCCAAATTCTGTATTTTCCGGCCCAGGATCTCCCACGCGTGTTCCAGTGGGTTTAAATCAGGACTCATGGCAGGCCAGGGAATGGTGGTGATGGCATTCCGTTGCAAAAACTGTGTTACAGCATGGGCTCGGTGCGGTCTGGTATTATCGTCCATGTAAACAGGTCGGGAAGCCAATGGATGCTTATCAAAATGGTCCACGACGACTGGATGTAGGATGTCTCGTACATAAGTATCACCTGTCAGATTTCCTTGGACAGTTACAATGTCCAACTTACAGTCATGGGGCAAGCAACCCCATATCATAACTGATCCACCACCAAAGGGAACCGTAGGAAGAATGTTTCTTGGTGTGTAGGCTGTATTTCGTTGCCTCCACACTCGAATGCGCCCATCTATGACGTGCAGAAGGAACCTGCTTTCATCTGACCAATGGATCTTTCTCCATGATCTCAGGTTCCAACCACGCCTTGCCAAGCACCATGTCAGACGGTTCCTGCGATGAACAGGTGTCAACAAGGGACGTTTTATTACCCTTCTCGACTTTAAACCTGCAGATCTGAGCCGATTGCGCAGAGTACGTGACGACAATTGCCTGTGCGGCAACCAGTTTCGCTTTAGGTAGGTGCTTGTTGCAAACGGAAAACGTCTAACGAGACGTAAAAGATTTCGGTCCTCGCGTGCCGTTGTTACATATGGCCGTCCAGATCTTGGACGGTCCCTTACGTCATGCGTCTGCCGATACTTCTGAGCTAGTCTGCTAATGACAGAGTGATTATAGCCAAGCTGACGACCAACAGCACTGTAGGACATGCCAGCATTAATCATGCCTATTATCTGCCACCTATCGCCATCCGATAATCTTCTCCTAACCATTTTGTTGACAAGAGGTCAAAATAATGACAATATGTTAGAACAAAATCAAATTTTGTACATGTACTTTGTGTTAATTGAAAGTGTAGTTTAACAATTCACGAATATATTGTCGAAATGGCGAAGTACACGAGCTTTCCGTTCGCGCAACTCTATCGGAGATACACATGATTAGTACGGAAGGTCGTTCTTACCATTACTCAAATAAAATTTAAAACTTCAGTTGTGGTCATGTCAAATTCGAGGCAAAATGCCGGGTGTGCTTAACTTATTTCCAGGTGTATATATTAAACATTAAACAAATACGGGACTGATTGCCCGATAGCGCCAGAACAACAGGGTCCATCCAGGACTGCCATGGGTGACTACAGTGTCACCAGGGTTGTACTCCTGGTTTGACAGGGTTTCGCCAGGTCACTCATCCGGGACCAACCGAGAGTCAACCCGGAACAGAGAGAATAGCGAGTGTCAAACGACGTTTTTGAAGGCGAATGAGCGTTTTGTAGGGTAACGCTATATAGTGAAGATTTGATAAAATAAAAACGGCTCGATAGATTTTCTTATAATTCCCGAGAACAGTAGATGACACATAAAACCTTATTATAGACAAAAATAAAAAAAATCCCTCGGGCAGATTTTTAATAAATATAATTTAAGTTTGAAAGTGAGAAGAAAACTAACATTAAATTTTACATTTAAAATAGTTTTACTTGCACTTATAATTAAATCATGAACATCAAATTTATACCAACGTGTAGGTAATTTTATTCTCAGCTATTTAATTTTTATTTCATTAAATATCCACATAAATTGACAGAGCGATAGGTATTTCCAGATAGGCACTATACATACCGTAAAAATTACCTTAAGGTGGAACCAAGCGATTGAAATAACGTCGTTTTCGACGTCAAAACGGACGTTTTCACGGTATTTATAGTACCTCTATGAAAATACCTATCGCTCTTTTAATGTTATATAGATATTTCATGAAATAAAAATTCATAATGGAGAATAAAATTACCAACGAGCTGGTATAATTTTAATGTTCATAACTTAATTAGGAGTGCAAGTTAAACGATTTTAAATTTACTTTTAAGTGGTTTTTATTCTCACTTCCAAATTTAGATTATAATTCTTTTAAAATCTGCCCGAGGGATTTTCTTCCTTTTTCTGGATTAAAGATTGTTGTGTCTTCTGTCGTTCTCATGAATTTAAAGAAAATCTATCGAGTCGTTTTTATTTTATCAAAGTTTTACCACATAGCATTACCCAATAAAACGTCAATTCGCTTCGAACAGCGTCGTTTCGTCTTGTATAAATTAACGTTCTGTTGATTTCATACAATTTAGTGAATTTACGCATAGGTCATAATAGGAATAAACTTGGTAGAGGTCCACTGGATAATGCTACACATTAAATATCTTTATATACACCCCAAGCATTGTGGTTTCGGACAAGAAGATAATATAAGATTTTCCCATTTGTTGTCATGGCAAAACCTGAGTTTTGCATGGATTTTTTAACAAGTTTGGTATATAGCTTCATGCCTTGAACATCCGTGTAAAGTTTCATTGAAACTGGCCAACTACTTAAGACGGAGATGTTGTTTAAAGCAATTGTTGACTGACGCACATACGGACGACAGACATCAAGCTATCACAATAATTGTTAATAGCTCACAATGAGCTCTGGTGAGCTAAAAGACATACATAGAATATATATTTTTCAAACACACGTCATGTTTTGATATCGTGTATTTATTTTATTTCACTTACCAGCACTATTTACACAGTGATCTAAATGTAATTAATGACACATTTTGGTTAGTAACCCTGACCACGTTGACTTTCTTTTCATACAACAAAAACATGGCATGATCAATTCAACGTGCTAAATTTTGTGGAAAATAATCTTAATCACTTAATGGAACTAAATTGGAAGATATGATTATTATTGGCCTTTTTTTATAAAAACAAGGTTCTTTGACTGACATAAATATTTTATGTTATGAGTGAGATGTGTAGTTATATGTAAAGTTTGAATATAATTATGTACGCTCGTATATTCTACGTATAGTAAATATTATGATTTCCCCAAAAAATTATGACCCCACAATGAATATATTGTAATAGCACATTGACGTTTTAAGTTAGTTTCCCGTATTGAAGGTACATCCTGACCGTTTTGAGATAGTTCCCGCATTGAAGGTACATCCTATCCGTATATGGAGTTAGTTTCCCGTATTGAAGGTATATCCCCGCCATTTTGAGATAGTTCCCGCATAGATGGTACACCTAGTCGTTTTGAGTTAGTTTCCCGCATTGAAGGTACATTACAGCCGATCGTAGTTAGTGTCCCGCATTGAAGGTACACCCAAGTCGTTTTCAGTTAGTTTCCCGCATTGAAGGTACATTACAGCCGTTCTTAGTTAGTTCCCCGCATTGAAGGTACATCCTAGCCGTTTTGAGTTAGTTTCTCGCATTGAAGGTACATCTCGGTCGTTTTGAGATAGTTCCCGCATTGAAGGAATACCCTAGCCGCATTGAGTTAGTTTCCCGCATTGAAGATACACCTTAGGCGTTTTGAGTTAGTTTCCCGCATTGAAGGTAAATCCCGACCGTTTTGGGTTAGTTCCCGCATTGAAGGTACATCCAGGCCGTTTTCAGTTAGTTTCCCGCATTGAAGGTACATCTCGGCCGTTTGGAGATAGTTCCCGCATTGAAGGTACATCCCGGCCATTTTGAGATAGTTCCCACATTGAAGGTACACACAAGCCGTTCTTAGTTAGTTTTCCGCATTGAAGGTACATCTTAGACGTTTTAAGTTAGTTTCCTGTATTGAAGGTACATGTATATCCCAGCCGTTTTGAGACAGTTCTCGCATTGATGGTACACCCTAGCCGTTTTTATTTCGTTTCCTGCATTGAAGGTACATCACGGCCGTTTTTTGCTAGTTTCCGGTATTGAAGGTACATTACCGCCGTTTTGACATAGTTCCCACATTGAAGTTACATCCCGGCGGTTTCCAGATAATTTCCTTATTGAAATTTCATTCCAGCCGTTTTTAGTTAGTTACCCGCGTTGAAGGTACACCCTAGCCATTTTCAGTTAATTTCCCGCATTGAATGTAATTCCCGGCCGTTTTGAGTTAGTTTCCCCAATGAAGCTACAACCCGGACATACTGAGTTTGTTTCCGCCATTGAAAATTGGCAAGAAATTATATGTTGCAATAGTGAAAAAAATATTTTTTCGAACCAGTCCCAGTTGTGGTCCTGGGGTTAGTATATTGCGTCTCGAGTTCGATTCCTTACGTGGCAGGGTCTGTCCTTCTATGAAAAATGATAAAGATGCTGATTTTCTTTGTCAGCTCCTTGTCTAAGGGCAAATAAGTACTGGTAAGTCTAGGAAAAACCGGACACGTGACTTGATTGTCGTGTATAACTGAACAAGATGGATGGACGGACAAAGCGTTACAACACGTGATACTGATCACTCAAGGTCACATACAAGGTCAAAAGGTCAAATTGACTAAAAAGTAACCTTATCACCACCAATTGTTTCCTATTATGCTAACAAATGACATAATAGATAACAATTATTCATGTTAAAATGAAGCATCGTTATTGTCTTATATCATAACAAAATAACATCATTCCTTTGTTACCATAGGAGCAATCTAAATGGCTTCCAAGATGGCCGCCATTTCAGTAAAATATAGAGAAAAAATAAAAATATCCTGTAAAATAGTTACATGAGAGGGTACACATAAAACTACAGACAAATAATATCAACATAGGATGTCCTCATTTCATCGTGCATTTTAGGACTACCTCAAGGTCACTGACTAGGCCAAAAGGTCAAATTTAGCTAAAGGTCACCTTATCACCGCTACTTTGGTTCTGTTATGATAACCACTTTACATAATGGATAAGAATTCATGCTAAAACGAATCATGGTTATTGTCTTTCATCATAATGAAATAATGTTATTCCTTTGGTTCCACAGAAACCATCAAGATGGCTTCCAAGATGACCGCCATTTGTAAAACTTTTAAGATCTAAGACGTATTTTATCATATGTCCATTTGTTGAAATTAATTTCATCCATTAATTATATGTGGACGTCTTTATGATAAATATAAATAATAAGATATAATCTTTTAATGTGGTTATATACAGGAGCAAAAGAAACTATCTGAACACAGTCACATGAGTCTAATATTCTGTTATAATGATATGCAATAATAAATGATTCAACATAAAAGAGTTCAATTTAAAATTTACTCACATCCGTCAATGAATCAATTACAAAACTACTGATATTTGAAAAGAAATAATTAAAAAACTGCTTAGTACTCACATTCGCAAAAATCAACAATTTAAAAAATACTCACAGTCATAAACAAGAGGGCCATGATGGCCCTATATCGCTCACCAGATTTTTTTATTTTTTCCCCTATGTGAGCCTATGTAAAATCAACTGACCCTGGGAGGAGCCAATTTTTACACCAGGGCAACAATGTGAACATGTGAATTTGGTAGAGGTCCACTAGACAATGCTACATATGAAATATCTAAGCTCTAGGCCTTGTGGTTTTGGACAATATTTTTTTTAAAAATCCGATATAAGCCTATATAAATCAAGTGGCCCCCGGGCCGTGCCAATTTTGGACCCCAGGGTCATAATTTGAACAAACTTGGTAGAGGTCCACTAGGCAATGCTACATATGAAATATCTAAGCTCTAGGCCTTGTGGTTTTGGACAATATTTTTTTTAAAAATGTTCCTATATAAGCCTATTTAAATCAAGTGACCCCGGGCCACGCCAATTTTGACCCAAGGACCATAAATTGAACAAACTTGGTAGAGATTCACTAGACAATGCTACATACAAAATATCTAAGCTCTGCATGGTTTCTGACAAGATAATTTTTAAAGTTTTTCCTATTGGTTGCCATTGCCGCAAGAATTTTTAATGAAATTTATTTTTGTTAACAACTTTGATAGAGCTTCATGCAAGGAACATCACTGTAAAGTTTCATTGAATTTGGCCAACTGCTTAAGTAGGAGATGTTGTTTAAAGCAATTGTTGACGCACTGACGGACGGACGACGGACAACACGCGATCACAATAGCTCACATTGAGCACTTTGTTCTCTGGTGGGCTAATAAATTATTTTAAAAAACCTCATATTTGTTAAACAATCATTTAGAAAAAGGCTCACATCCTTAAATAAATCAATTAAAAAATATACTCATATTCATAAAGATAAACAATTACAAATAAACAATTAAATAAAAGATTTACACTTTACAAAGTCAAATATATGTATATTACATCCTGAATATAAACAATTCTTTTTCACAAATATGAGTAAATTTTGAATTTAAATTGATTTCTTTACGAGTACTTGTGAAAAAGAATCTACTCTACTCTTATTTGCTTGTTTGTAAAAATAAATTCCAAAAATGCTCATATATATTCAAGATGTAAGATGCATGAACATGTAAAGTTAAATCGATATTTTGTGAACACATAATTCCATAAAAAATCAAGTCAAAGAAGAAATGAGTGTCTCAAATTCTTGAGCAAGTACCAACTTAATAACTTAGTAACTACATGTATTGAAAAAATATACAGAGCTAATAAAGATATACTATAATCGATAAATAGTATGTAAACAAATACATGTACATACAAAGCAAACACATTTTACATTACAGAACAGAATAGAACAGAACTTTATATACAATAAATAATATGTAAAAAAATCTTAAATATATACAAAATGACCACATTCTTTTAAATAGAATAGAATAGAACATAACTTTATATACAATAAATAATACGAAAAAAATCTTAAATATATACAAAATGACCACATTCTTTTATACAGAATAGAACAGAACAGAAATTTCTATATAAAACATCATATAGCGAACAATTCTCATCAATTATAACCCTGCCCACAGCCACGCCTACTGCCAACAAATGAAACGAACGGGTCGAATTCTGCGAACTTTTTAATTTGGAGTTACATTATTGCTGTCAACATAGAACGGGAACCAGTTTATTTGTCCAGAGTTGTCGTTCGTTATCCCTCACATACCTCATTTTTCTTGTAAAACAAAGAGACAAAGAATGTTACGTTTTACATGAAAATCACTGAAATACATGTACTATATTTATTGATCCAGGGATTTATTATAAATGTACAGTCCCTGGTCAAGACATTTTGTTTGTTTTGTAGCGGTGTGGTATATTGTATTATAAATTGGCTTGGATATTCACCAGCCCGATTAGCTCATTTGGTAGAGCATCTGACTTGCAAGCAAGAGGTCGCGGGTTAGAGCCCCGCATCGGGTACATTACTTTCCTTCGCCTATTACAGTTTATATCGAATTTTACGCCTCTTGTCATATGAGGCGGACAGTTCACCTAACCATCGTTCCTGGGAAGAATCAGTACTAGACTCCCATCCTCCGTAAGCAATTGCCTACTTTCTCACATAAGGTAAAGACGCGATCCAACGAAACACAGAAGTTGAACGTAATCGTGAAAAATATGAGAACAAAATTAATGAACATTGAGATAAAAACAAAAGCATGCATTTGAGCATAGAATTTAAGGAGATTCGGCTAAATGTTATTGAACTACATTTCAGACGTTGACAGAGATATTTATGATGGATAACGAACAGCAACTCTGGATAGAGATCGGGCAAGGTACCATTTCAAGTTAAACTGGTCACCGTGCTCTAAATGAACAGAAATAGTCCACGGGAACACATTCAAGTATTGGATAGCAGTAAAAAATGTAGTTATCTCCCTTAGAAATAATTTGCTGGAACAAAATATCACGTGATTGACTTCAAAGAATTTTCACATTAACTCATTACGCGAGATATAAAGTACAGAATTAACGAAAAAAAATCCACAAAAAAGCCCAAATAATCAAAAAGTAATATCTATAAATATACATGGGTGGAATGTCTCAAAAGTTCCTCGAATTTTATTATGTACAATGTTCTTTCATGTTTACATAGATATGCGAAGAATGTGTCGAAACTTCCTCGAATTTTATTATGTACAATGTTCTTTCATGTTTACATAGATATGCGAAGAATGTGTCGAAACTTCCTCGAATTTTATTATGTACAATGTTCTTTCATGTTTACATAGATATGCGAAGAATGTGTCGAAACTTCCTCGAATTTTATTATGTACAATGTTCTTTCTTGTTCACATAAATTTGTGAGGATTGTCCCAAAAGTTCGCCAACTTATTTTACAATTTTAAGGACACATCCATATTGTTTTGTTTGAAGCACGCTGTAATCTCCACAGCAAATACGTCTATGACGGTCCACACACAAAATGTACGAGAATAATATCATTTTGTAAATACTTTCGCGGGATTGGTACTACATGTATATGATATAACATGTGTCAAGATCTACTTATTTGTTAGAGCGGACTTGTTCACTTGTTCTCCAAAAAAGGCATGCCGCTAGGTTTTTGTAGCAAAGTTGGAATAAACGTCAAATGATTCCAGATAGTCTTTCACACACTGGTGACAGAATATGTATTGCTCCTGTTTATGAAAAAGAAAACACATGTAAAATATCAAAATAATCCTGACGCAGTAAAATTATACCACAGTCTTTAAGGTTGGACCAAGGTTCGTTCATAGAGGTACTATAAATACCGTAAAAACGTCAGTTTTTGACGTTGAAAATGACGTTATTTCAATCGTTTGGTTCCAAAATTGAAACATGTTCACTTTATTGACGCTTTTTCTCATCATTAATGAAACAACACCAGTGTATTTATGCTTACTACTTACACAGAAACTAGGACACTACTAGCTTAGCAAAACAACAGATGTCTAAAGTATTGTCAAAAAACAACAACACAAAAACAACAATAACAACAACAACAAAAGAATACAGAACAAATGTTGCTGATAGGTCTATCACCGTAGTTGGTTCAAAATGGTGAAACTCTCTTCTCAAAGACTTAAGATTAATCAGAGAGGAAAACTCCTACCAGTCTGAAGGAAATTAAAAATTATCTGTTCGAAATTAATTTTAATTAGGATTTGATTCAGAAGTGTTTTAATGAAGGTATAATTGTGTGCAGTGCAGCGGAATATGACAATAATGTTTGCTCTACTAGTATATAAATAGTAACTGAATTGATATTGATTTGAAAAAAAACATGCATGTCAATCTTTGATTGGCTAGGGGGCGTGGTCACGTGATTATGTATGGCCTCTGATTAGTAATCACCAGCCCTTGACCGCAGTCAGTGTGAATCCCATGGAGCACCAAGTAAATTTTCGGTCAGGGTCAGTGGTTCAAGGTGAAGGTCTTAGAACTGAGAGGTCACTAAATGACCCTGGTTGTTGTGTAGACTGAGGTCACCTTTCTGCTGTACCTGACTGGGATTACTTTGTATTTTATCATTTGTTATTACATGTATTACCATTACCAGGTAACTGTATCATGAATAGATAACATATTAATAAAAAAATAAATAAATAAAAAAAGTCAATATTTTTTACTATTCAGTTATTTATTATCTATTCATTATACAGTTACCTGTGACCATTATATGTTTGTTTTTTATCAATATATACGGTCTGGTTAACTGCTTTTGATGTAGTTAAACCTCTTCAAGGACTTATATATATACATACAATCATATGTATATAAGTCCTTGTCACAATACTATACTAGTTGTTGTTGTTGTGTTGACCTGAGGTCACCTTTCTGCAGTACATGACTAGGATTTCATCAAAGATAAAACATTTACAAGTGTACAAAGCTATAAGTGACAAGATAAACCAAATAAATAAATTTCACTAAGTGAAAATTAAAATATGTTGCTTTCATACTCATTAAATTTAAATCATTATTAACTAAAGTTTTAACAAAACTGCCTCTGTAATTGACAGATGACCTTTATTTAGAGGTCAGTTTGTTCTAAATAATCAATGATGGTTTTTCTAAGAAAAACCTGTATTCTCAGGATGGCTTATATTCGGTGTTAGATTCAAATACAAGTTTGACTGTACACGTATATACAAAGTACACGTATCACCAAATTTCATGTAGTGTTGACTGTATAAATCATAACTACTCGGGCATTTCTGTAACTGAGAAATACGCCCCGTACATCAATCGTAACTACTCGGACATTTCCGTAACTGAGAAATACGCCTCGTACATCAATCGTAACTACTCGGGAATTTCCGTAACTGAGAAATACGCCCCGTACATAAGTGTAGGGTTACATATTATGATAACATTTTTTATTTATGCGGTTTCAAGGCACTATCTTTCACAACAAGGTACTCGTTTTCAAGAATCATTCTCAGAATTACAGACTTTCAATCGTGTTTATCGCTCGCGATTGGTAAAATGGGCATCAAGTTCCCATTGAAAGAGAAACAGGTTGTTTACATCGTTGGGCTCCCTTGATGAAAAGTAGCACGTGAACAACAAAAACAAAATGGCAGCCTGCCTTTTATGACCGAGGCAGTTCCGATTGTTGACAATACAAACCTTGTTTGGTATAACCATTTGTCGCTTGGATTTTATCTGTCTGACCGTGTTTACTACACTGACTTCTTGATTACATTCAATCTTCTCTAATAAGGTGGCAACAACACAAAACAATCCAGACCGGGATCCAGCAGTCCTGGAATTATAAATTCAACAAATGAGACCGAGAACCAGCAGTCCTGAAATTATTAATACTACAATCAAGACCGGGTACCAACAGTCCTGAAATCGTTACTCTTCAAGTACATCAGTGATAAAATTTAGTGACGTTAACCGACATTGTTTTTAAGTGATTTGGTGGTTATAGCAACCTATCTCTCTATTGTCAGGTAATGTGTGGAGACAGGGAACCAATACGTACATGATCTCTACTGTCAGGTAATGTGTGGAGACAGGGAACCAATACGTACATCAGCTCTACAGCCAGGTAATGTGTGGAGACAGGGAACCAATACGTACATGATCTCTACTGTCAGGTAATGTGTGGAGACAGGGAACCAATACGTACATCAGCTCTACAGTCAGGTAATGTGTGGAGACAGGGAACCAATACGTACATGATCTCTACTGTCAGGTAATGTGTGGAGACAGGGAACCAATACGTACATGATCTCTACTGTCAGGTAATGTGTGGAGACAGGAAACCAATACGTACATCAGCTCTACAGTCAGGTAATGTGTGGAGACAGGGAACCAATACGTACATGAGCTCTACTGTCAGGTAATGTGTGGAGACAGGGAACCAATACGTACATCAGCTCTACAGTCAGGTAATGTGTGGAGACAGGGAACCAATACGTACATGAGCTCTACTGTCAGGTAATGTGTGGAGACAGGGAACCAATACGTACATGAACTTTACTGTCAGGTAATGTGCGGAGACAGGGAACCACTACGTACATGATATCTACTGTTTTTAAGTGATTTGGTGGTTATAGCAACCTATCTCTCTACTGTCAAGAAATATGTGGAGACAGGGAACCAATACGTACATGAACTCTACTGTCAGGTTATGTGTGGAGACAGGGAACCAATACGTGCATGAGCTCTACTGTCAGGTTATGTGTGGAGACAGGGAACCAATACGTACATGAGCTATACTGTCAGGTAATGTGTAGAGACAGTGAACCAATACGTACATGATCTCTACTGTCAGGTAATGTGTGGAGACAAGGAACCAATACGTACATGATCTCTACTGTAAGGTAATGTTTGGAGACAGGGAACCATTACATGCATGATCTCTACTGTCAGTTAATGTGTACTTCTACTGTACAGGGAACCAATACGTACATGATCTCTACTGTCAGGTAATGTGTGGAGACAGGGAACCAATACGTACATGAGCTCTACCGTCAGGTAATGTGTGGAGACAGGGAACCAATACGTACATGATCTCTACTGTCAGGTAATGTGTACTTCTACTGTACAGGGAACCAATACGTACATGATCTCTACTGTCAGGTAATGTGTGGAGACAGGGAACCAATACGTACATGATCTCTACTGTAAGGTAATGTTTGGAGACAGGAACCATTACATACATGATCTCTTCTGTCAGTTAATGTGTACTTCTACTGTACAGGGAACCAATACGTACATGATCTCTACTGTCAGGTAATGTGTGCTACAATGTACTGACATACAGGGAACCAATACATGATCTCTATTGTCAGTTAATGTGTACTTCCACTGTACAGTGAACCAAAACGTACATGATCTCTACTGTCAGGTAATGTGTGGAGACAGGTAACCAATACGTACATGACCTCTACTGTCAGGTAATGTGTGGAGACAGGGACCCAATACGTACATGACCTCTACTGTCAGGTAATGTGTGGAGACAGGTAACCAATACGTACATGATCTCTACTGTCAGGTAATGTGTGCTACAATGTACTTACATACAGGGAACCAATACATGATCTCTATTGTCAGTTAATGTGTACTTCCACTGTACAGTGAACCAAAACGTACATGATCTCTACTGTCAGGTAATGTGTGGAGACAGGTAACCAATACGTACATGACCTCTACTGTCAGGTAATGTGTGGAGACAGGTAACCAATACGAACATGACCTCTACTGTCAGGTAATGTGTGGAGACAGGGACCCAATACGTACATGATCTCTACTGTCAGGTAATGTATGCTATTAACAGACAGGCAACCAGTACATACATGATCTCTACTGTCAGGTAACGTGTCCTATTAACATACAGTTAACCAATACATACATGATCTCTACTGTCAGGTAATGTGTACTTATATACATGGAACCAATACATACATGATCTCTATTGTTAGGTAATGTGTACTTATATACATGGAACCAATACATACATGATCTCTACTGTTAGGTAATGTGTACTTATATACATGGAACCAATACATACATGATCTCTACTGTCAGGTAATGTGTGCTACTAACGTACAGGGAACCAATACTTACATGCAATGTACTAAAACTGGTCCATTTCTTCCAGACGTCTGTGTTAGTGTCTCTATATATTTAACAAAGTGTAGAAACTGCTCAGAACTTCCAGGAACATGCATATTTTGGTCCCATTGCGTGAACTGCAGGTGTGTGACCTCTATTTGTTCCGAGCGCTTTTTCTATCGAAATGAAAGTAAAATTTAAATCTCTAATGTGGGGTTGAAAGACTTTTATAAAGATAAATGATGATTAAAGCTCTTCTTGAAAGACCGCGGCTGTTTGAAGCAGCAGGTGAACTGGTCGCCGTATATATATATAACTGAAAATTGTTGAAAAAAAACCGTCATAAAATCGCGTGAAACAATTCGCTCTCAACTTGTTATGGTTTGAACATTTTGTTCGCTTAATGTTTTCTCGCAAATTTTAGCCTCCCAATGATGGAACAAAATGTAGTTTACGAAATATCACTAATAAAATGTAAAATATGTCAATAATAGTATCTACTGTCAAATTTTAAGATGATTAAAGGGAGACAACACAAATCTCCTAAATGAATTATATTCATACAAAATTAGAGTTGTCTCCCTTTATTCATGTGTACATTATTTATGTCTTTGATATGTCCTGTACAGCTATACTATTTTTACTAGTATATCATTGGACGGATGTTATAATTGTGTTTTTATATAATTTATTAATGATATAGTTTTACGACCGTTTATTTAGTAATACACAATAGTGATATACAAAGTCTTTAATTTTACTAATTTTTACTATATTTGAAAATACCCACCTGGATTTGAAAACTAATTTAATTAAAGCGTACTGAGAAAAAACAATTAGAGAAATCGAATGATTCAATATGATTTTTGATACACATGCTTTATAATTAGACTAGTTTATGATCTTACTAGTTCAAATCAGAATGGGTTCCAAATACGACTGGTTTACAGAGGTACATTTATAATTGGTTTCAATTCGAAATTCTGCATGTTTTAAAATACAAGTACTTTAACCTGGTATTATAATTAAACTTGAAATATTTGTATTGAAAATAATCTAGACAGAAGGATAGTTTTATGATATAGATATTTGGAGCAACGGAACGATTTCTTAGAAATAAAACAATTTATGTTCACTTAATGTATGATTATTCATGAAATAGAATCGTAAAAATAAAATAAATGGTCAATTTCTATTTTTTTTGCATTTTTCTGTATTAAATGTTGATAGCTGTGCTGATTATTGTAAAAAAATGGTACCTAATTTATACTCCTCCGTTAAGAGCTCATCTGTCTTAAGCAGTCAATTAAGTAATTTCCCCTGACTGGCTGCTTAAGAAAGGTTGGTATGTATTACAAATTTCGTGGTGATAATGGACAGGGTGTAGATCCTCAAATGTTTCTTGCAATCAATCTGTGAACTTGTTAAATTTTCCTTATTTGTTTAAGTGTCAATTAAAACCAAGGAAGTTTCGACGGCAGGCGGTATAGTGATTAAGATTCGTTTGTTAATTGAAAGTCAAGTTGGATCGGAAATATCATAACAATAGTCGGCCTAAGTGACTTGTTATCTTCACCACACACGTCATATAGCATGTATGTGATTTGATATCTTAATGATACTGACTTTAATTCAAACTTTTAATGATTTTGTACATAAGTCAGAGGTACCAAATCCTTATGAATTGTTTCAAACTATTAACTTTCAACCATACAGCATTTTGAAATATTGAACACGAGTCAATTATATGTAACTTTATATCATAAAGGGAGGTAATATTACTAACTAGTACTCTCTGTTTTCTGTGATTGTATAGCATTTTTAATTTCGTATGTAAAAAATCCAAAATTCAGAAAAAGCTTGTGGTGAATGATTTATAAATGATTCATTCTGCATATACAATGAAAAAAAACAAGAGTTTAATGGTTGATAATGAACGCTTGCATTAAGGTCTGTAATCCTTAAATTTGTGGGTTGGGTTATGTAAACTGATAAGCCTAATACTGCATGTGTGCTCTGTTTACAAACAGAGAGGCCAAACCTCCCGGGAAATACGAATTCAAATTGTCTGCTTGACAGCTTTAAAAGTTTGCCCAAAGAAACATTTAGAATTAATACTAATATATATAACTAAGATTTTTGGATGAAATGTTTTGACATGGAATAATTTACCTATGTGAGAATTTTAAAAGAGTACTTTTCTGTAGTTTATTAAAAATATCAAAAAGGGCTCTGATATATGAAGGATGCATAATTATTTTCAAAAATCAACCTCAACGCCATCTAGTGTTTATATAGTTCACTGATCCCCCTTTACGTCTATATTATTTACTTTTCTTAATGTTTCCATGGTAATTATAAAATCGAGAATTGAGCGGAACAGGTTTAAGTGCGCGTATACATGCATTAATATTCATAATTGATTAACTTGTCCACTATCACACCAGAGACAAAAGTTGAAAATTTTCAGTATAAACTTTAACTAGATAATAATTATCAAGCACTCGGATGTGTGTTATTTCCGTTGGTATAAATTACATGTATGGTAATTTTGTACACCCGGGAAATATGCATTCATCGAGGTTATACATGTACATCACCATGGTGATGGCACTATATCGTCATATCAGTATTTTAATGTCAACCATATAAGCACATAATAGAACAGAGTAGAACTAAATTACATATATCAACGCATTATACAACAAACAGGTCTCCATAGTTATTTATAATATCATAACCACACCCACAACCTCGCCCACAGCCACGCCCACAGTCACTGTGGTTTCATTCTCATGGTTTTTAATTGACTGCTATTCCGGGGTTTATTTGGTAATTAGCGTGGATGTTGTTCACAAGTGACCGCTAATTACAGGTGATCGTTAACTCGGAAATTTACTGTACTTTTTTTATTAAGAGCGATGTTACAATGTAAAAAGTTTTCTAGATCAAGGCATAAAATACAAATGCAGTAAATATATTCTGGAGAACTTACCGACTGCTGGTGTTTTATTGACATCTCTCTGTGAACAAACTGTTCATGTTTCTCTGTAGAGGACACATTTACAGTAAATGACCCGGTTTTCATAATGTCCGTGTTTGTTGGGTAATATACACCGATGCTCTAAAATGCAATCAATTTTAGAAAATTTTGAAACCTTTTTTTCTGAAAGCACACAATAGCCCCTAAATGACACTCTTGATACATACTCATACATATTAACCCATATTGTTTATATACACATTGTTTATTAACCCACATTGTTTATTTACACATTCTTTATATCACAGAATCGAACTCTTCAGCTTAATATTTTTATATCACTCAATGTAGGAGGAGAACGTAAAACTTAAATATTAAAAATGTTAACATTAAATACAACTTCATTGCTATTTCTATCAGGCCCTTTCAAAAGTGTCCGTCCGTCCGTCTGTTCGTACATACCAAAGGTAGGTTGTGGGGTTAGGGTTTGTACAAATCAACATTATGGGGTTAAATTTTCTCTTGTGGGGTTAATAAAATACTATTGTGGGGTTGAAAAATAGTAAAGGAATATAGAAGGAAAAAAACCCATGATGTAGCTTTCGTAAGAACGTCCGTCCGTCCGTTCGTTCGTTCGTTCGTTCTTCATTAATTAATTCATTGATTCATTCATTCCAAGGACTTACATTATCTGTGCTATTCTCAGCATCCATTGCTATGATCAGGCTACATTTTTCTTGGACAACCAGTGTCAGAAAGTCAGTCACAGTGCCTGGTAAAGGTGTCTGAGCAATGATGTAATGCTTCGAATGTTTGTAACTCTGTAAATATAATAAAATTTTCAATACTTGAAATTCTTAAGCCTAGAAAACAAGATTTGTTTAGGGTTACCTTGCTGGTCCCTATTTTTTAGCACCCAGTCTAAAATGTCTAACAGCAAGATCCAGAGAACCTGACAACTTGGTGACCTATACATATGAAACGATATGGATCTTTCATATGTCTTTGAAGGTTCTGCAGTTGTTCGGAACTAAAAAGTAGTCAAAAGTTGAATTTCTTTGTAGGATGAGATATTGGGCTGAGTTTTAGAAATGCGCTCTAGGTACTTTGATTTGTGTCACCGAAAGTAGTTCAGCATTTAGCTTATACAGCGCGTGAATTATGACGTCATCCTTCCTTGAAAGTTTATAACGTCCTCTTCGTAAAATATGCATATTTTGTTTATTGTTTATATTCGGAGCTCAAACTTTCAGGGCATGTATTTAACAAGTCAAGCTACATGACTCCATCTACAAAAAGCGTGTCATCGATTTTTAATCCGTTACGTCTCTATAGTTTTCAAACAATTAATTTGCACGTGCAGCACGTGGTAAGTATGAATATTCGAAATAAGTTTTGAGATTGAAAGAGCTTTAAACAACGTTACAGAAAACACAAAATAAGACGCGGTGATTTAGTTTATACTGTCCAGTTAGGATAATGTGATAGCGACGTTTCATTTTATGTGTACACAAAAGTTTACATCCATTGTCTGAACAGGTAAGATGGGTTTATAAGAAACAAATATAGTATTATAGTTTAGCAATGATATTGTATATGTCTGGTTGGCGCAGTTGGTAAAGCCTTTAGGATTGATCAGGAACTAAAATTTTTTCGCGAGTTCGAACCTCACCGGTTGTCTCTTTTTTCTTTTTCAACTTTTTGCAAATGAATTGTAGTTTCCTTATAATATTTAGTAGTAAATTGTAAAGAAAAAGAATGCATAATATATAATTGTCCTGTGTAACGCAAAGTGTGTAGTGCAAAAGTACATGAAGTATTAGTACCGCGCACAGGTATTTCGTGCCAACTTTAATATCTGAATGCCAACTAGCTAAATATGACTGAAAATAGGTGGACTTTTAATGGCGTACCAATCGTAATTACCAGAATTACAACGAAATGTCTAAGACTATTTTTCATCATGTTTATTACATGTAAAAAGATATTAAAAAAAGATATGCCAAACTATAAAAATGATGATAATAATATAAACACTGGCTAGATCTAGTATATTCCTTACAAAAAAAAAAAGAAAAACGACGAAAAAATTGACGATTTAAAAAAAAAAGATATATAGCAATAGAAAATAATTTGCGAAAAAGTACCAAGTCGCGGTCTCACACAGTTCTTTTCACATCAATAGATTATCGTCAGACACCATCGTTACCAACTGCGCTACGCCGACAGTTGATGTATTGATTGGAATTTGTAAATCATATAGTCAGCCTATATGTCCAATGATAATTTGACAACGGTTTTACACCGTAAAAATGGACTCGACCACTGCGTCACTATACAATTATCCTAACTGAGCAGTACATATGTATGATTTTACAACTAAATTATTCTATTGATAAATAATAAACAAATAAATTAAATAAACATTACATTGATAAACAATATACATGTATAAAATTGAAAGCTACTTACATCAACAAACACGGCGTTTACGTAATCGGAAGTGTCACGTGTTATTCCAAGATAAAGTCGAGGTCTGTCCAAATCACCTGCGAGTGCAATTCGAAAGTATTTTCTTATAATTGTATACAATTGTTAGTAATTACAAATAAATGCAGTAGACACTCAATATAATGAACTTCATAACAACATAGAAAGTATAACAAAAAAAAGAAATATTAAAATATCGAATTAAGTTTTATTTTAATAACAATAACATTAAATGACAGGACTTTTTTTATATCGAAATATATATAATGCAACCTCTCCTACGCAACACATTTTGGGAGTAGAAAAACTATAATGTGGTTGAGAGGTTGTTGCTCTAGAGAGGGCCGCTCTCGTGAGGTTGAACTGTAATTATATACATGTACAAAATTTTATTATATGGAATTGAAAAGTCGATTTATCGATTACAGACCCTAACACAAGCATTCATGTTTAACCATTAAATTTTGTTTATTTTCATTGAATATGTAAAATGAATCATTTATAAATCTTTTTCTGATTTTGTAATTTTGTAATTTGTAACCATAAAATTAAAAATGCTATAAAATCATAGAAAAGTTTTTTTGAACAATACATTGTGCCCACATCTACAATATTTACCTCCCTTGTTTTGAATTGGCGGCCATCTTGAAAGGCAAATTTGACAAGCATTCGTAGAAATTACTTATATTTTTGTTTTGACAATCCTAAATATAGGATACTCATATGTAACAACTATTTTCTTAAACCTGATATGCTTATGGTTTTCCAACTTTATGATTAAGTTAAGTTTTATAAATGGTTGTTTAGTACCTACTTTTCTGATTTTTTTCTATTAAACACATAAGAAATTTGCCTTTCAAGATGGCCGCCAAATAAGAACACGGGAGATAAATATTGTAGATTTGGAAACTATGTATAGTGAAAACTTGGGATAAGTTTACCGGGTATGTCTGCCCCTGGTCTGTTCTTCTCAGTTTGATCTTTGTTTCTCTTTATGGCAAGTGTTTCATCCTCAGATCTATTTTCTATTGTTGCTTGTAGTTCCTATAAGGGTTGAAGATGAAAATATATTTTCTGAAATGCCTGGTCGCGGCCGTGGTTAAGTGGTTAGTGTGTTAACTTGTTACCCGGCGGTCCGGGTTCAGATCCCAGTAGCTACATTTGTACAGGTCAAACCCTTCAATGAACATTTGATAAAAATATTGTTTTTCATCAATGTGTGGAGTTTGTCAGCTCTATGTGGAAGAGTAAGTTAGTACTGGCAAGGACTTAAATACATACATGTATGTATATAAGTCCTTGGTACTGGTTAAGATACAGTCCAGGAAAATTGGTTAGGTGATCTGGCCGCCGTATATAACTGAGATATTGTTAAAAAAAAACGGCGTTATACCCTCTGAAATCAAAATCAGACAAAAATAATTTATTGCATAAAACATATGAATTTTAATATACATGCATATTATACTGGCTTACCGTGAACTTCTTCCCAAGAACGGCGTTGCTATGTGACGTCATGTAGTTATGGAAACTAGTAGCTTCTATAGCTTTACTATCAAACGTCAGTGTATGAACGAGGGCGTTATGTAAATATCGATATTGATCCTGTAGAGAAAATAATTATTTGAAATTTGTGCAATCAACCCCCCTCTAACCTTCCACCCACTCTAATTTTCTATCCCTCTCCAACCTTCCACCCACTCTAACTTTCTATCCCTCTCCAACCTTCCACCCACTCTAATTTTCTATCCCTCTCCAACCTTCCACCCACTCTAATTTTCTATCCCTCTCCAACCTTCCACCCACTCTAATTTTCTATCCCTCTCCAACCTTCCACCCACTCTAATTTTCTATCCCTCTCCAACCTTCCACCCACTCTAATTCTCTATCCCCCTCACACTGCTGCCAACTCTAGTCTCTATCCACTCAAACCTTCCACTCCCTCTAATTCTCTATCCCCCTCAAACTTCCACCCACTCTAATTCTCTAACCACTCTAACCTTCCACCTACACTTATTCTCTTTCCACTCTAATCTTCCACTCCCTCTAATTCTCTATTCACTCTAATCTTCCACCCACTCTAATTCTCTATTCACTCTAATCTTCCACTCCCTCTAATTCTCTATCCATTCTAACCTTCCACCCACTCTAATTCTCTATCCACTATAATCTTCCACTCCCTCTAATTCTCTATCCACTCTAATCTTCCACTCCCTCTAATTCTCTATTCACTCTAATCTTCCACCCACTCTAATTCTCTATTCACTCTAATCTTCCACTCCCTCTAATTCTCTATCCACTCTAACCTTCCACCCACTCTAATTCTCTATCCATTCTAATCTTCCACTTCCTCTAATTCTCTATCCACTCTTACCTTCCACTCCCTCTAATTCTCTATCCATTCTAATCTTCCACTCCTTCTAATTCTCTATCCACTCTAATCTTCCACTCCCTCTAATTCTCTATCCACTCTAATCTTCCACTCCCTTTAATTCTCTATTCACTCTAATCTTCCACCCACTCTAATTCTCTATTCACTCTAATCTTCCACTCCCTCTAATTCTCTATCCACTCTAACCTTCCACCCACTCTAATTCTCTATCCATTCAAATCTTCCACTCCCTCTATTTCTCTCTCCACTCTTACCTTCCACTCCCTCTAATTCTCTATCCATTCTAATCTTCCACTCCTTCTAATTCTCTATCCACTCTAATTTTTCACTCCCTCTAATTCTCTATCCATTCTAATCTTCCACTCCCTCTAATTCTCTATCCACTATAAGGTATATGTTAATCGATCTATATTGCTTTCATCAGATTAACTAAGCTGATTATTCTACGATAAAATACTAGTACTGACTTATGTTTCGTATTTTCGGACATATTCATTTTCGAATATATAAAACTCAGCATTTATTCGCGACAATTATGATTTCGCGAGGTATTCGATTCGCAAATATTAGCGAAAATAAAACTAATGCGAATAAAACCAGTTCTACAGTAATTCAAAGTATTTAAGACCAGTTGCACGTGCATCATTCCTGGCAGTGTAACAGAAGTCATATTATATTAAGCTGTTTATAACGTTTAGTTTATTGTATGTAGACAACGTCTAAAGATTACTGAGTGTTATGTTTGTTGTTGACAACGTGCATACAGCTTGCGTGGAAGTAAAATGACAACCTACTTACAGACAACATAATTATACAATGTAAATGTTATTTGTTTTTATAAAATTTTAATAAGAGAAGTTCACAATGTCTTAATAACAATGATCTAAATGCGCACACAGTCGTGAGAAGATAAAGCATAACAATTGTAGACTTGATGGTGATATCAACCAATGTATAACAATTGTAGACTTGATGGTGATATCAACCAATGTATAACAATTGTAGACTTGATGGTGATATCAACCAATGTATAACAATTGTAGACTTGATGGTGATATAAACCAATGTATAACAATTGTAGACTTGATGGTGATATCAACCAATGTATAACAATTGTAGACTTGATGGTGATATCAACCAATGTATAACAATTGTAGACTTGATGGTGATATCAACCAATGTATAACAATTGTAGACTTGATGGTGATATCAACCAATGTATAACAATTGTAGACTTGATGGTGATATCAACCAATGTATAACAATTGTAGACTTGATGGTGATATCAACCAATGTATAACAATTGTAGACTTGATGGTGATATCAACCAATGTATAACAATTGTAGACTTGATGGTGATATCAACCAATGTATAACAATTGTAGACTTGATGGTGATATCAACCAATGTATAACAATTGTAGACTTGATGGTGATATAAACCAATGTATAACAATTGTAGACTTGATGGTGATATCAACCAATGTATAACAATTGTAGACTTGATGGTGATATCAACCAATGTATAACAATTGTAGACTTGATGGTGATATCAACCAATGTATAACAATTGTAGACTTGATGATGATATCAACCAATGTATAACAATTGTAGACTTGATGGTGATATCAACCAATGTATAACAATTGTAGACTTGATGATGATATCAACCAATCTATAACAATTGTAGACTTGATGGTGATATCAACCAATGTATAACAATTGTAGACTTGATGGTGATATCAACCAATGTATAACAATTGTAGACTTGATGGTGATATCAACCAATGTATAACAATTGTAGACTTGATGGTGATATCAACCAATGTATAACAATTGTAGACTTGATGGTGATATAAACCAATGTATAACAATTGTAGACTTGATGGTGATATCAACCAATGTATAACAATTGTAGACTTGATGGTGATATCAACCAATGTATAACAATTGTAGACTTGATGATGATATCAACCAATGTATAACAATTGTAGACTTGATGGTGATATCAACCAATGTATAACAATTGTAGACTTGATGATGATATCAACCAATGTATAACAATTGTAGACTTGATGGTGATATCAACCAATGTATAACAATTGTAGACTTGATGATGATATCAACCAATCTATAACAATTGTAGACTTGATGGTGATATCAACCAATGTATAACAATTGTAGACTTGATGGTGATATCAACCAATGTATAACAATTGTAGACTTGATGATGATATCAACCAATGTATAACAATTGTAGACTTGATAATTATGTGATTGTCGTTCCCAAGTAGGCACAACTAAGATAGGAATGGCAACTCTTAGAACTGATTGCTGACAAGAAATATATATGAACTCACGAGTTTCAATTTCATATTGCTGATAAATATCGATACTAAATCGAAACTAATTTAATATACATGTATTACAATTTATCCTGTTGTATGGATCTGAAACATGGCGAAGGTCGGTGGAGAAGAAAATGAGGACAGAAAACTGGAGCTGGGGGCCAAATATATACATGGGCAAGGGACCAGCAACATTGGAGAACTATAGTGACGGCCTCATGCGCAAACCAGCGCAAATAGGATTAAGTGAGTTATAGCGCGATAATAAATACAACAGAATACGGCAATAATGAAAACAAAGGGACCCGAATAATTACCCATTCGAATGGGGTCCATGAAAAAATGATTTTCTCTTGAACTTTTCTGGTGTAGTTCATAATGTATGAATAAATATTGGACAGGGGTAATATTTTAATATATTCAAAATGCATTCAGTGTTCAATACATTGAAATATACAATTCTCTGTTGGGGGGAATAACTGATCTTTATAACTGATACATTCGAGTTCACTATTGTCGTGTTTGGCCTTACAGTGCAACCTCTCCAAAGCAACACCCTGGAATGGCAAAATTATGTTGCTGTTGAGAGGTTGTTCCTGTTGAATCGTAGAGTAGATAAAATCATGCTGTTGTTGAAAAGAGGTTGTTACTAAAGAAAGGGCCACTCTGAAGAGGTTACATGGCACAAAAATAACAACAAAATGACACTGATTCCTAAAAGTAACTTTTCATTACTTTGGTTTTCTTGAGACACGCCCCTTTAAACAGGGGATGGTTTATCTCTAGACACGCCCCTTTAAACAGGGGATGGTTTATCTCTAGACACGTCCCTTTAAACAAGGGATGGTTTATCTCTAGACACACCCCTTTAAACAGTGGATGGTTTATCTCTAGACACGTCCCTTTAAACAGTGGATGGTTTATCTCTAGACACGTCCCTTTAAACAGCGGATGGTTTATCTATAGACACGTACCTTTAAACAGCGGATGGTTTATCTCTAGACACGCCCCTTTAAACAGTTGATGGTATATCTCTAGACTAGCCCTTTACAATCAAATCAATTCGACAATTGGCATTAAAAGCAAATAGTATATTCATTAATACGATTATTTGAATAAAATTGCAACCCACATTCAAATCAACACATACACGTAATATGAAAACTTTCCGCAATCGTACAGTGGAATAAATCATGCTGTTGCTGAAGGAAGGTTGTTGCTCAAGAGAGGGGCCGTTCAGGAGAGGTTGTACTGTAATTAGTACAAGGTTACACGTAAACTTACCCATGTCTGCACCATGTTCACACGCTGTTCTCTCATATTTCGGACACAAGCCAGTATGTCCACACTGCCCTCTGTTTGTCCTTCCAGTGTTAACATGTCTAATGCTATATATGTACCTGTTCTACCAATTCCGGCACTGTAAATTTAAAGACATGTCAGTAAAATTATTGATATCGGAATTCCCTGAAAATTTGACAATTAATAAGTTCTCTGGAAACCTGAATTCTCAGATGTCCAGAAAGGGGCCGATTTCAGGGGCATTACTGAAGATAATTTAGAGAAGTTTTAGAACCGAAACAGTGAATTTGTAGAGATTTATTTACAGGGAAAACATGGTTAATTTACAAACTTTGGCCACAATTTACAGGGCAAAATAGTTTATGTACAAACTTTGGTAATGTTTTACCGGACAAAATAGTTTATGTACAAACTTTGCTTATGTTTTACCGGACAAAATAGTTTATGTATAAACTTTGATCATAATTTTTACCTGCAATGTACAAGTATGGGTCCATCAAGGTTTGATTGCAGACTGTTCACTTTCTGTCGGAATTCAACAAGACTTGTGACGTCATCCGGTGTCCCTTTATCTGGCCAGGCCGTGTAATGAATCTGTTGTATCATTCGTTTTTCACTTTTCTGCAAAAACGTTATCATAGTAAAACCCCTGGAAAAGCGTATTCCCCGGAAACCGGAATTCTCAGAAAACCGAACTTTTGGTTCAGTCCAGAAGAGGTCCAATTTGCAAGGATTTTATTGTACATGTTTAAGGGAGATTTGAGAGAGAGTAAATGTTTAGAAATGTATTTACAGGGAAAACATATTATGCTTATACGGTACAACCTCTACAAAGCAATACCCTTTTGGAGTAGCCAAAATATGCTGCTTGTTTAGAGGTTGTTGTTCTAGAGAGGTTTAATAAATAGTTAAATCGAGCAATGTGGAAAAATTATACTGTTGTTGAAGGGAAGGTGTTGCGTAAGAGAGGGCCGCTCAGGAAAGGTTGCATTGTACAACTGTTTCTCAATTTGAATTGATGTATATGTACAGTAAAACATCTCCAGAGCGGCTCTCTGTAGAGCAAAAACCTCTCTATAACATACCTTAAAAATTTCCCTAAGCTGATATTTACTATAGATTTAACCTCTATAGAGCAACAACCTCTTAAACAACGGCCAATATTTGCAACTCCCACAAGGTGTTGATCTATAGAGGTTGTACTGTATGTATTATTTAATTAACATTAATAAAGATATATTAATTGTATATAAACATGTTTTTTAATAAACATAAAATTTACTGTTAATACATACCGAGGGTTCAACGCAACAGTGTCGTAACCAATATTGAAATAAGAACAAGTTACGACTGTGTTGCGCTGAGCCCTCGATACGAATACTTATATTAATGTTATTTACATGTTTATTCTGAATATATGTTTCATAATGCAAATATGCCGTTTTTGGAAATGAACTAATCAAAATTATCCTTTTATGCACTTAACAAGATATTTATAACAACAACAGACAAAAAAAATCATCAACCACGATTCGACAAACATCATTTAAGGTTAGATTTCTGTTGTTTTTTCTTTACATAATTTCAGAGATTTTTCCAAATCTTTTAGATACAAGTTGGTTTACCTTTGTAAGTTGGAACGATCTGACGGCGTATTCAGCATATACAAGCTCGCTTTGACATGTTACAATAATTCCATCAAATGTGTCACTGAAATCTTTATCTGGCCAATATTGATCGCACTTGTTGGACTGTAAATAAAAATAAGGAATTGATTTCTGGAAAATGTCAGAAACAAAAAAGCCCCAGACTTAACCAAAGCCCAGGAGCTCTTAACCCACCTTCTAGGGATGATCGGTGGTCGAGTGGTAATGCACTGGGCTACTGAACGTAAGGTCGTGGGTTCGATTCTTGGCTCCGCCTTTCTACTTTCACAGGGACGCTTTTGCAGAACCAACTACACTCAAACCAAGTTATAAACCGTCATTATTATATTATTGGATATAAATTTATTGTTGAAAGTAAATCGCAAAAACTAGTTTTATTTCTGTAATGATATTGAAAGTTTATTAAATGCTTGTAATCGTTAATTAGACATTTTCTTTCAAACAAAGGATAATCGAAATTCATAATCGAAACTTGGAGGACCGCGCCTGCCTCAAAGGAACGCCAGGCTCCAACATTTCCACTGCTCTGCCTCTTTCTTCTACAGACATGCGGGTCATGTTTAAGTTTTTATGTTAGCGTATAGAAAACCGAAGCGATTGAAATATGTAGACTAAATTTTCATCGAATGCACGGGATTCACGAGCGATATAATCGATAACGAAGTATACGTTTCGCATGGGTGAATGTGCTAGAGAATATGCAATCAAATAGCATAAAATTACAGGTAATTGAATGAAATCATTGTATGCAAAATTTCAGAAATCTCGGCCGCTTAATTTTCGAGAAATGTCAGTTTACGAACTGGCGGTTTATAAGTTGGTTTGAGTGTATACAGAATCCTAACTATAGAGACAAGTACGATGTCGATAAAATCACAGGTAATAGGACGAGACATGTATCAATGCTTTACACCAGACACGATAAAGAACTAGGACAAACTATTCGAAGAAGTTCTTAGGAACTTCTCTCCCTCTTTCTTGGGTGGCTTTGAAATTACCATACCTGTCGAATGGGCCGTTTTACAACTAACATATAAATAAATAAATCCACCTTCTACGATACACATGCAACATTTAGAAAGATAAAAAGTACACATAATTTTTAAGCCTTTTTGTTGGCAATATACACTCAGCATTCCTGGTTTCTAGTTGCCAATAATTAATAAATAGTAAATTAGTTAAAAATAAAAAAAAGGTAACATTTTTCACACACATATTTAGACAGGTATCTTATATCTTTGTGTAATAAGCTGTCATTGATCACTGACAGTATGGAAGGGAATACAAAAATAGGCATGTTGCACGTGCAAATCGTGTTTCCCAGACTGGAAGCGTCCGAAGGATAGATTACGAGTAACTGTTGTTTTTTTAAAGTTAGAGACGAGCGCAGCGAGCCGTGAAATTTCATAGACAATGGTTATGAAAGATCTATCTGACTTAGACAACGGGTAATCTAGTGTATTTACATTCACTCTTAATTTTCTGTAGGAAAAAATGAGCGTTTATTTTACGCACGTAATCGGCCTTCTGAGACCTCCTCCGAGGGCGGAGCATCTAAACCGACAATTCTGATTGGTAGACGCTGTCTGTGATAGCAGGAAGTTATATTCTAACCGTACTGCTAGTCAGTCTAAATTTTGTAACACTACATTCAGAACGCGTTTCAAGTGCGTCAACACTGATACTTTCCACACGTTTTGTTGACTAATAACACGAGAAATTAGCGTTTTCACACAGTATAAAATGATTTATTTCAGAAAACAAAGGAGAAAATGTAAATATAAAGATTAAATCTTTTTTTTCGGGTGTTTATGCATAAAAGCCCGAAAGATAAGAAACAATCCTTATGTATATATAGATATACATGTACAACATAATGTTTTTACAACGGCTAACTGTGATCTACGTGTTTTAGCAAACACCTTTTTCGGTGCTGTGATTGGTCAGCTGGAGTCAAGTGTGTTCTAATTGTATATATACCTAAAGACCTATATTATAAATATATTTAGTATATATATATGTATAGTATAGGTCTTAATTGATAGACCCTTTCAAAAACATGATCTATCGGCCCTTAACAACTCTGCTTATGCTCCATCCAATAGTATAAACATTGGTTAAATCTAACCAATGGTTCAATTTGAGGTTTGGTTAAAAATTTTAACCCAACGTCAAATTTAATCAAGTGGTTAAATGAACCAATATTTATACAATTGGGCGCAGGAGATCAAAAACGCGCACCTGCTACTTCCGGGAGATCAAAAATGCGCACCTGTTACTTACGGGAGATCAAAAACGTGCACCTGTCACTTCCGGGGAGCACCGCTCTTCACAGATACATCCTTTTTTATCACTTTACGATGATCATTTACGTTGTTATAAGATAAAAGAGATTGTTAGTTTTTTGGTTAATCAATCCACGATGTGTAACTTTTAATTGACAGATTAGTTTAAGTGATAATTTTAATCCCATACAGCTGGGTCAACGAAGAAAGTGTATTTTTTTTAAAAAACAACATATCATTGCTTACCCCGGCTTCCCAAAGTCTCGTCAACATTACAATCTTGCCAACTTTTTCTTGCCAAATCATTTTCCAAAATGGTGATATATCCTTCATGTATTTTATAGCTGGTCCTAAAATAAATATTTAGTTATCTGGTATTTTTTCCTGTAACTTCAATGGTTATTTCTGGTTACATGTTTATTAAAATAAGATAGATAGGTAGGTCGGGGCTTTTATTAGGCTTTTAGAGCATGTGTAAAGGAAACAATGGTGAGTAATTGTATTTTCTGTTCCTCAGGCCTAACCAAAAAGTATTGGGTCGCGGTGGAAAATTAGGGTACGTGACTTGCATTGTATTTGCATGAATGACAAAGTGTTTACAGTTATATAATTGATTTGTTTTCATTAATTGTTGTAATATTAAAGTTCATAAATGATCAAGATAACAATGAATTAAGCGGAAGGTTAAAAAATGTCAAAACAACCATATCGGTTGTATGTTATAAACAAAATGTGTTTGGTTATGTAAAATGAATACGTTATACCATTTCTATTAGTGTGCTTTTGCCAATAACACTAATCATTCATTGAAACGCAATGTTGAAGTACGCTTGGCTCCAATGTGTACCATACGGTGACGTCACGTTATGTTAAATAGTCTATAACTTCCATTTTGTATATAGTTCCCTGCAAATACCCATAATGCCCCGAGCAGTAGAACACAGGTCAGTGCGTTGCGTTACCATAGTGTACACATTGATTTAATTGTACATTGCATTATCTATAATAGGGCAATCTGAATATATCTATTTAAACAACATACCCATGGATGCAATGTAGGCGTGGTTCTTCCGATAGCCCTGAAAAATTGATAATAAGAAATGTCAGCTACATTAAAATCTTTAAGTTTGAAATAAAAAAGTCAAATTGTTAATAAAAGTACCAGATATCTTTTAGCAATCTTTCATAAATATCGGATGAGGCGGAGAGACCAATGACTTATACACACACATGTGTGAATAAGTTCCAGAAGGGACATATATTGTCGATTTTTACTCAGAGAAATCTCTGGACAAAAGAAATAAAAACTAGACTGACATCCATGATACTCTAGGAACACCATAAGACAACAAACAAGAAAGATAACACGCATTTATCTTTTTTTCATGTTACGGATGGTAACCACGCCCCTTCGTATCAAAACCAAGCCTCTGCATAAATGTAACCACGCCTGTTCTTTCAGTAACCACGTCCATTTTATTTGTCAGATTGTAGGTAAATTATTACAAAACCATCGTTTTTTAAAAAACTATTCGTTTGGCGTATGGTCTTTTGTGTAACTCAGTATACGATGGAACCACACTGTAATGTCAACATTCTAAAAGAATATGCTATTTGTACAAGTGATAGTAGAATATCAAAAAGACCCAAGTTTCTTTTTTCAATCACTTTTCATCATGTATCACAGTCTGAGTTATGAAACGTATACAATAATTAATACTTGTGTATGTACATGTAGTATAAAACTTGACTTACATCTATATAATTGGCATTCATATACCCAGCATTCTCCCCTTTTAGAACAACCAGAGTGTCATCGTCTAAACAAAAATTCACAATTATTATTTCAATTATTATTTCAATTATTATTTCAATTATTATTTCAATTATTATTTTACAAACGTATCAATATATCGGTTTAACGTCTTTCAACAATTTTTCAGTTCTATATACTGCGGCTGATTCACACTTTCCTGGACTGTATTCTAACCAGTACTAACATAACCTTCCTCAGGGAACCAACGACTTCAGGGAACCAACAACGCCAGGGAACCAACGACGTCAGGGAACCAACGACGCCAGGGAACCAACGACGCCAGGGAACCAACGACGTCAGGGAACCAACGACTTCAGGAAACCAACGACGCCAGGGAACCAACGACTTCTTTACATGTGGAGGGAAATCAATATTGTTATCAAATTTTCACCTGCGATAGGGACCGCGAAACGAATTATTCAATTAATAGATAAAAATACACTGAAATATAAATAAACAAACATCTTTGGAACCATAACATTCGAACAGTACATTGAGATGATCAAATAGCAATGATGGTTTGAAAAATAGATGTCAATGACTGAGGCCCATATACTGTGGAATCATTAATTTTCGTTGAGGATTTAATTTCGTGGATTTCGTGGGTCAGCTCATCCACGAAATCAAATCCCCACGAAATTAAATTTAGAGATAAGGCCTTTTTTTCAAAAAATCAAAATCCACAAATTTATGTCCCCGCGAAATAGCCATTTTAGTAAAAACCACGAAAATGAGCCCAACGAGAATAAATGACTATACAGTATTCAGCGAAACACCTGAAAACCAGACACATTTTTCTCTTTTGTCGAAATTTCTCAGATACTGGACTTCTAAATCTTGTCCGGAAAAGGTCCGGTTTTCTGTTTTTTTTTATTGTAGTTGTTTAACTGTTCCTAAGAAGTCTTTATTGTCACGCAGCAAGGCATGCTAAGGATGAATACAGCTAAATCAAATTTGTGATATTTTATCAAGGCGTAATTAATTATTTCTTCCCGCTTACATGCTCATCAAAAATAGGACAGGTAGGTAGGTATGTTAGAAAAATCTTTTCTTATTCTTGAAACCGTGCGGAAATGTATAAAAGTAAGTCTGTGGATACATGTACCGTTCCTTGGGCCTGGTAGAAAGTCTATGGTCACTGGGAAAAAATAAGATATGTTGGAGAGCCAGAAACTAACATTTTTACACCTAACTCGCAGTACTGGAACAAAATCGAGGAACGCCGATTGCGTTAAGTGTCTGCTAGTACTAGTGCTAGTAGCAGTGGCAAACCCGACAAAAATAAGAAAAAATGTTATTTCCTTATAAATACATGTACCTATAAATATACAATACATGACAATACGTCACTTACTATTGAAGTGACTAAAATATGGATTATTAGATGTGAGGACATGACATTTGTAGGTTTTTTAGGGGTAAATATGTGTATACAACCTGCATAATTGTATATAATCATGTGTAAATATATACATAGAACATACATACATGGGTAAATTCCCTGATATCTGTTCTTCGATGCATTATTGCCAGACTTGGAAATGTTGTAAGATTTGATCAGTCCCACAGGTAAACTCTGAAAAGAAATAAATAAATGATTATAGCGAAGCACAGTAAAACATGGTGATTGTGAAATCATTTACAGCGAAAAAAGGTGTAAAAATTCCTGGTTTCCGGTAACCAATCCCATTCTAAGTTTTTGTTCTGTCAACCCTAGAATTTTATAGGCCACGGACGGCAAATTATTTACTGGGCTGAATTTTTATTTCTTACGAATTTATCTCCAAAGAAATAATAAATTTGAAGAAATGATCTGCCGGTCTTTTAAATATTGTTTTTGCTTTATTTTTAGGGAAAAAATAAACGCGATTACCTGGAATTCATGGACGAAATCATCTTTTGTTTTATCTGAAACAAACTGTTGTAATTTTTCCAGTGCAATTCTTCTCTTCAGCACAGCAGCGACATTGTAATAAGTTTCATTTTCATCAGTGACTGGTTTCTAAAAATATAGTCTAATATATATTGACTGGTACCTAAAAATATAGTCTAATATATATTGACTGGTACCTAAAAATATAGTCTAATATGTATTGACTGGTACCTGAAAATATAGTCTAATATATATTGACTGGTACCTAAAAATGTAGTCTAATATATATTGACTGGTACCTAAAAATATAGTCTAATATATATTGACTGGTACCTAAAAATATAGTCTAATATATATTGACTGGTACCTAAAAATATAGTCTAATATGTATTGACTGGTACCTGAAAATATAGTCTAATATATATTGACTGGTACCTAAAAATATAGTCTAATATATATTGACTGGTACCTAAAAATATAGTCTAATATATATTGACTGGTACCTAAAAATATAGTCTAATATATATTGACTGGTACCTAAAAATATAGTCTAATATATATTGACTGGTACCTAAAAATATAGTCTAATATGTATTGACTGGTACCTGAAAATATAGTCTAGTATATATTGACTGGTACCTAAAACTATAGTCTAATATATATTGACTGGTACCTAAAAATATAGTCTAATATGTATTGACTTGTTCCTAAAAATATAGTCAAATATGTATTGACTGGTACCTGAAAATATAGTCTAGTATATATTGACTGGTACCTAAAACTATAGTCTAATATATATTGACTGGTACCTAAAAAATATAGTCTAATATGTATTGACTTGTTCCTAAAAATATAGTCAAATATGTATTGACTGGTTCCTAAAAATATAGTCAAATATGTATTGACTGGTTTCTAAAAATATAGTCTAATATATATTGACTGGTACCTAAAAATATAGTCTAATATGTATATTGACTGGTACCTAAAAATATAGTCTAATATATATATTGACTGATACCTAAAAATATAGTCTAATATATATTGACTGGTACCTAAAAATATAGTCTAATATGTATCAAATTGACTGGTTCCTAAAGATATAGTCTAATACGTATTGACTGGTTCCTTAATATATAGTCTAATATATATTGACTGGTTCCTTAAAATATAGTCCAATATATATTCAGCGTCACTAGAAACTTACCACCCTACACACCCCTATATATTTCAAATTTTAACATCCTGTGTAAACTGCTTTATACAATAGTTTATATGACTTGGGTACCAAACTATGCTTATCATTTTAACAACACTTCACCGAGTGCAATATAAAAAAAATCAAATCGATATGTATTTTTATTAAGGAAATATAGACAAATGTATGGGTGGTAAGTTTCTAGTGACGCCGAGTATATATATACTGGTTCCTGAATATTAGGGCTGTCCCGATATGGCCGTGTACCGGTACGTACCGGTACAGTGCTGAACGATATGCGTATCGTATCGGATGGTCGCGTATCGGCCGTATCGCATTTTATTTACTTTTACATTAAAAACTCCTAGAATGTTCAACAACTGAACTAGATTTACGAATTTACTCTCATTTAATCGTCGACAATGCTTACTCAACTAATATCTGGGGTTCTACATATTTATAGACATTAACAGCTATTTGTAGACATTATAGCAGCATGACGTAAAGCTAGACCACAAATTCGATTCGAATATTCAGATTTTGGCGAGTAGATATTGACTTAGAAATTATATTATTACGTTTTTATTTATTTTGAAGTATTTTTATATCGTGTCGTAGATATCGCATATCGTTAGTACCGTATCGCAATACGTATCGTATCGGCTGAGATCTGTATCGGGACAGCCCTACTGAATATATAGACTAATATGTATTGACTGGTGTATGCAGTAATAAGTATACACGTTTGGTTAAAAATTCCGCAAGTTAGTGTTCGATATGATGAGAAGTCTTTATATTGGAGTGGTTGCTTAGTGACGAGGTCGTTTAGTGACGTGCTCGCTAATTGACGAGCTCGCTAATTGACGTGGTCGCTAATTGACGTGGTCGCTAAGTCACGTGGTCGCTAGTTGACGAGGTCGTTTAGTGACGTGGTCGCTAATTGACGTAGTCGCTAAGTGACGTGGTCGCTTATTGACGAGCTTGCTAATTAGACGTGGTTGCTAAGTGACGTGGTCGTTTAGTGACATAGTCGCTAAGTGACGTGGTTGCTGATTGACGTGATCGCTAAGTCACGAGGTCGCTAGTTGATGAAGTCGTTTAGTGACATGATCGCTAATTGACGTGGTCGCTAATTGACGTGGTCGCCAAGTGACGCGGTCGCTAAGTGACGTGGTCTTTTAATGACGTGGTCGCTAATTGACCTGGTCGCTTAGGGACATGGTCGTATAGTGACGTGGTTGCTGATTGACGTGGTCGCTATGTGACGTGGTAGTTTAGTGACGTGGTCGCTAATTGACGTTGTCGCTAGGTGACGTGGTTGCTAATTGACGTGGTCGTTAAGTCACGTGGTCGCTAGTTGACGAGGCCGTTTAGTGACGTGGTCGCTAATAGACATGGTTGCTAATTGACGTGGTCGCTAATTGTCATGGCCGCTTAGTGACGTGGTCGTTTAGTGATGTGCTCGCTAATTGACGTGGTCGCTAAGTGAAGTGGTCGCTAAGTGACGTAGTCGCTAATTGACGTGGTCGTTATGTGACATGGTTGCTAACAGACATGGTCGCTTAGTGACGTGGCCGTTTAGTGACGTTTAGTGAGATGGTCGTTTAGTGGGGTGGTCGCTTATTGAAGTGTTCCATGATTGAGATAGTACTAAAGAATTAAACATAATGTTTATACATTATTATTCACTTATAATGGAAAAAATTTATGAGAAATAGGAAATACCTCCTCTCTGTAATTTTCAGTGTCACTTAATTGTCAAGTGTCCGCGTATCGGATAAGTACTCAAATCATTTCAGATGAAAGCAGACACTTGACAAGTATATTAATGTTCCTTATACCAAATCAAACATGTCTCACTATCCAGGAAAATTCTAAACACACATAGATTGTATACAATGTACTATACATGGTCGCTTTAGCCACTTCAGTTTGATTGTTGGGATTTAGACAATTATTAAAACACTTGAAATCTGAAGTGTTTGCGTAAGTGTTCAACAATTTAAGTGTCACGTATTTGCCAGAGTGTTCATTACAAACGTTTACATATATTAATGTATTAACTAGTTACAGCTACGTACTTTGGAAACTGTTAGCATGGTGAAGGCATTAAACCAGAAGAATTTGTGACGTCAAAAATGACAAATCATGACGTCACAGATAACAAATCATGACGAAACAGACGACTAATCATGGATTTCGGTTTTTGAAAGGAAATGCCTTATCTCTGCATTTAAATTCGTGGGGATTAGATTTTGTGGATGAGCCGATCCACGAAATACACGAAAATAAACTCCCAACGAAAATTATTGATTCAACAGCATACTGTTTCTTTTCCTTGTTAGGTGCATTCTCTCATTTAATTTATCCTCATTGTTTTCATGTTTAACGCTTGAGTCACTTCACGTGCACTCTAGTGTTTTCCTTGTCTTTGGTACTTTGGAATGATTAGCAGACAAAAGATGATCAAGGATTTATATCCCAAACATTTTTATCAATTCTAATCGGATACATATTAATCTTTCTAAATAATCCCCTTTCTGTCTGTAAACTTCCTAGTCCAGGATCTTGACAGTGTATATCATACTTTCCTTCTTTTGATACAGAATGAGTATAAAATGACTACATGTATTCAAAAAGAAAATGCCTACATACATGTATTTTTTGTTTTAAAATAAAAAAAATGGAAATCTTACGTTTTCGTCTAATAGTTCTTCTTCCAGAAAGGAAACAGACACTGTTTCCTTATCCAAATTCACGGATACTGCTGTACGTGGTTTGTCCGCTGATGGTTCACGTGATTTATTGCGCGCAGGTTTCTTGGGAGAAGCGACGGAATCATTGGCATACACAGCGTCAGATGTAATCACATTGGATGTAGATGATACCTGATACTGGGGATTAGACAACGCTGTTGTTGTTGTTGTTGTGTCTGAAGTCGCCTGAGGCTCAGTCTTCTTCAATTTGTTTGGTAGGGCGTACACGGGACCTAAACATAAATTAGAAATATGACAATGTATAAAAAAGATATTAATACAATACAACCTCAGCAGAGTGGCCCTCTCTTGAGCAACAACATTCCTTCAACAACAGCGTGATTTTTCCCCACTGCACGATGTAACAATTAACTTAACCTCTATAAAGCAACACCATCTCAACAGCAACACAATTCTGCTTCTCCCAAAGGGTGTTGCTTTAAAGAGGTTGCACTGTACTTAAATAAGTCCTACCTGTCATAGTCTATGCAAGACCCTTTTGCACTGCGTTTTTTCTATTGTTATGGTGTTTTTTTACAATTGACTAACTGATGTGACTTTTATAAAAAGGAACACAACCTAGATAAAGCACATATGTTTTTTCTCTCTCGGAATTGTGAGTACAAGAGTGGCTCAATGACAAAGGCATCCTAATGGTGACATAGTATTTGTTTAGACATCTGCACCTACAGTGAAAACTCTCCAAAGCAACACTCTTTATGAGTAGCAAACTTCTATTGTTGTTTAGAGGATGTTGCCCTAGCGAGGATAGATTAATTGTTAAATCATGCTGTTGTTGAAGGGAGGTTGTTGCTCAAGAGAGGGCCGCTCTGGAGAGTATGTACTGTATTACTATTTCATTATAAATGTATATAAGAAAAAAGGATTCCTATTTAAAAAACGCATACAAAACAACCCTACTGAAATACTACCCTCCTTAATCCCCACCCAACACACAGGACCATACAAAGGTCAAAGGACAAATCTCACAGTCTCCCTGTTGGGATATGTCGGAACTGTATATTAAACCTATACGATTTAGTCTTCTCCGTAAATGTTCTTGATGATCCCTTTATTATTCGTTCAACAACAAGGAAGTTAATATTTCAATTTTCCGACAGTCGCACTTGACTTTCTTAATTGTTTTTAAGTGGTTGACACTTTTGGTAAAACTAGATTTTATGAATAATGCATGTATTGTGATTTTCAATATTTACTCAATTTAGTGAAGTAAAAACTTTGTCAGACAATTGTATCAAGACGTATTCATTTAGTGGTCATATATATATTAGATATGTATGAGTCATGCTACTTTAACTTGTACCTCAGTCTCTCCAAAGTAAGTGAAACCCAGCGGTCAGATTACCAAATCTAAAGTGTCACAAGAGATCAGACTAACAAAATCAGTGTCACCTAGCCGTCAGACTAACAAAATCAGTGTCACCTAGCCGTCAGACTAACAAAATCAGTGTCACCTAGCCGTCAGACTAACAAAATTAGTGTCACCTAGCAGTCAGTCTAACAAAGTCAGTGTCACCTAGTAGTCAGATTAACAAAATCAGTGTCACCTAGTAGTCAGATTAACAAAATCAGTGTCACCTAGCAGTCAGACTAACAAAGTCAGTGTCACCTAGTAGTCAGATTAACAAAATCAGTGTCACCTAGTAGTCAGATTAACAAAATCAGTGTCACCTAGTAGTCAGATCAACAAAATCAGTGTCACCTGGCAGGTCAGATTAACAAAAACCAGTGTCACGTAGCAGTCAGATTAACAAAATCAGTGTCACCTGGCAGGTCAGATTAACAAAAATCAGTGTCACCTAGCAGTCAGATTAACAAAATCAGTGTCACCTTTTACGCGGACTCTTTTGAGTGGTTCCCTTGAAATTGATGGACCAGAAAAATGGAGTATTAAAGTTTGTTTGGAAATGAAATACGTAACAGTTTATTTGAAGATAATAAGCCTTTGTCCTAGGAATCTGCATCATATAATAATGACATACATTTGTATATACGTGTTAATACATAACTCACGATACAAAAATTACTTTGATTTAACATTAGACAAGTATCTTTATACTGTGTATAATGCATTTAAATTTTAACAATATGACTTTCTAGTATATACATTTATAACATATAAACGTTCGTACAAGAACAAAATATAAATGTAAAATATAAATATAAGTACGTGAGTACACAGCACAACATGTATAAGATATATATTGCTTAGTTATGTTCCGGGTGGTCATGTTTTTTTCAATCAGTAAACTAATGCAATGTACAACGTTTTATAGAATAAACAGACATGTATTTATTATTTGATGGATAAAACAAAAGTAGAACAATAAAAAGAGTTAAAAAAGAGAGAAGACGTGTAGGTATACCTATTTTACACACACATAATGATAAGTGAGTGGAGAAAAGTTAGTTAATGTAGTATAAACTGTCTCTTCTTTCAAAACTTTTTAGTACGTAAGTCGATTAATTTTTTACAGTATTTTTTTTCAATGGAGTGATCAATTCAATACATTGTCCCCAAAAAGTATTGTTTATTTTTTTTTCGTGAGTCAAAGTATAAAAGACATTCTAACACAAAATATCTTACAATTGTCATCATCATCAGCGTCAGCAGCACGTGCTACGTTGTTATAGGATACCGCCTCTTGCTCATCCGGGTCCCTTTGTCTAACTGCATCATTTTGTTTCCGTCTGTAAAAAATGTATAGACAAGTATAAACAACAGCAATTTAAGATCGGGCCCAGGACAAAAATCTTTCATTACATTTGTATTTTAGGACTAATATACAGACTCTTGTTTAGAAAAAATACCCCACCCATCACGGTCGCTCTTACCACTATCAATACATATAGATTACTAGTAACAGCAACGTGGTGGGTGGGGTATTTTTTTCTAAACAAGTGTCTGGACTAATATGAACTACATGAATTGTTCTACGATAAACAGGGTTGGCTGTTACCATTTTTTTACCATCGTATTGTTACTTAATAATTATAATGGCCACGATAGACTAACTAAAATAATACACCAGAGAATAAAATGTGGCTAAAGCCTTTTTTGGTGTACAAAAGGTGACCACGTACCGAATATTTGAAGTAAGAGACAAATTCTATCAGCTTACAATATATTGGCAGTACATTTGTATTTATAATGTTGTGAACCATTAACTTACTATTTTTAAGTGCTCTCGACCAAAATCATGCTCAACAAAACTGCTTATAACTTAAATATTACTTATTACACGAATAATAAAATTGATTGTTGTGGTCTTTTAATGAAGTCATAGGTACAGAAATTAGTCTACAGTACTAGTAACACATCTTTTATTATAAAGGTTCTGGGTCGACATTTGATGAGAGCCAATTCAGAAAAAAAACAGACAATCTTATCTTATACTACTCCAGACAAATAGTTATTCATACTTCATGAACTATCCATGAATGGTTCAAGAAAAAAATCACGTTTTCATGAATTCCATTCGAAGGTAAACTAGTACATTGCACCATCTCATACTACGAAGCAATCGTAACTACTCGGGCATTTCCGTAACTGAGAAATACGCCTCGTACACCAATCGTAGCTACTCGGGCATTTCCGTAACTGAGAAGTACGCCTCGTAAATCAATCTTAACTACTCGGGCATTTCCGTAACTGAGAAATACGCCTCGTACATCAATCGTGATTACTCGAGCATTTCCATAACTGAGAAATACGCCTCGTTCATCAATCGTAACTACTCGGGTATTTCCGTAACTGAGATATACGCCTCGTACTTAAGTATAGGGTTTTAAATTTTGGTTATTCGGTATCCGGTAACTACTTCATCAATACTAGGTACTCATTTTCGTAGAATTTCAGACTTGCAAACGTGCTTATCGTTCGCAATTGATAAAATGGTCATCATAATCCCATGGAAAGAGAAACAGGTTGTTGACATCGTTGGGTTAGCCATGGCGGAAAGTAGCCCGTGAACTAGACTACAACAATATGGCGGGCATGTCGAACTTTTAGAACATAACTCGAATTTAACTATAATTTTGTCTATGAAAACCTGACATATTTACCTTTTTACAAAGATACTGGCTGCTACTATGATGCATATCAAAACAACAGCAGCAGCGGCAATAATTCCTCCAGTAACTGGTGTAATCTCTCCACCACCTTGTGACAAAGCTACAGAAAAAAAACAAGTTACGTAACATTTTATAGATTCCTAGTTCTTAAACTGGTGAAGTATTGGGCAGTGCCCTATGTTTGTCTTTATAAAGTAACATTATTCTTTTCATATATAACTCATGTACACAAATAGCATACATTGTTTATCAACTATACATAATTACACTGAAATATGTAGTGCAATGTTCTTGGTAACGGAGCTTGTCCAAAAATTTAATGACTTCATATTGTATTTAAGGTTTGGTTGTGAATGAGCGAATTTGACGAATTTTCTTCGTTTATTGACTCAGACTCACGAACAACTTTATCGAGTGATTATTTTGCATTATAAATGTCATGAAGTATTGTAACCAGTTGTGAAGAACGTTAATTAATATAGAAAAATAGAATTTATGATAATGTGCGTTTGTTTCATTGATTTTACACCCCTTTTCAACATTCAGAGTCATTTGAGCCAGACAGTTCTATATCAGTATAGTTATATCGTATCTACATCAGTAGAGTAATTTGAATTCATAACTGAATCTTAAACAGTAAGAGTTATGTCAGTCTTCGAATTAGTGAGTTGCCCCCTGCCCGAAAATATTTTTTTCCTTCTTTATGTCTTTTAGGGGACAACCTAGTATTAGAAGGTTCCCTTCATAAAGTATAAATTGTCGGGCAACTGACACAAAAAATTAATATGTTGTATAGATCTATAAATGTGTAGTAAGTTTTTGTGCATGCTGGTATGTTTATGATAAAACTTATCTTTTGAATTTTCTTTCTTATTGCCATTGAAGGTTTCGCTTAATCTTAGCCACTGACAAAATGTATTTTCCGAAACATGCTTAATTAACGATAATGCGTGATATGATAACAATAAACTCATGGGAGCGGAAATCAACCTAAACAAGAGGACGTGAAGTGGACTGAGATAATGATCTCACCTCGTGTACAATCATTGCCTTCATATCCATCACTGCATCCATTCAGACAAGATCCACTAAACTGTTCACACGTCATATTGATACAATTTGTGCTACATTGTGTCTCACACATATCTCCATAGTAACCATTTATACATCCATCTATACACGTTCCATTGGTATCATAGCAACGACGTTTACTGGACGAAGGTAAGCATGTTGGACTGCACACATAATCACATGTGTCACCATAGTGATTGTCAATACATCCTTCTAAACAATATGATGTCTGCCAGTCACAGTGCTGGTTTGTACAATTTTTACTACAAGATTGTTCACAATATGTACCATAATGTGTCATAGATCTACATCCATCAATGCATGCACCGTTCTGTATAGAACATTTTAGAACATCATCTTTAGTTTTACAAGACCGTGGACATGTTTTAGAACATTCTGACAAGTATCTTCCATGTCCGCACACAATACAACTCTTGTTGTGCTGATCACATTCTAAACAATTCAGATCACAATGTTTGTCACATTTATCTCCCCATAATCTCTTCTTACAACCTAATGTACATGAACCAGTTACAGGATCACACGTGCTATTTGTGCAGTCCTTAGAACATTTAGAACAATATTTTGAACTAGAAGGAAATAATCCAGTCATACATCTTGTGCATTCACTAAAACCTCCACGTTCATTAATTTTACATTTTTCACAATTTTCAACTTGTAAACTACACGGGCAACAATGACTGTCTTGTACAAAATATTCAGAACTTTTGCACGATGTACACTCGTCAGTTTTACAGTTTTCTTTTGTACATTTACAGTTTTTGTCAACATTATCAAACCCCTTTTTGCACGATGTACATGTTCCGGAATCATCACAATGACAATTATTAGGACACTTGCACTGATGTCCTGAAAAACCATCAATACATCCAAATGTACAATCTCCTGATTTATCATCACACGTGGAATTTAGACAATTGTGTGGACACTGGTTGTAACAATGGTAATATGAGTAATAAGTATTATAGCCATATTTGTATGAAACACAAGCTGTACATCTATACTTGTTAAAACGTAGACATGACAGACAGTCCTCATCACAATCAGATGTACACAAAACCCCTAACTTACCATCAGCACAACTTTCCTCACAGTAACCATTAGTCCTTCCGCAGGAAGTTTCTGGTTTACAATTCGTACATGATTTCTCGCAGTTACCTCCCCACCGACCAACAACACATTCTGTACATGTAGTACTTGTACATGCTGCACATATTTCTGTACATTGTTTACATTGATTATTATACAGGTATGAACCTTTGTTACATGACAGACAAATACCTGTATTTCTATTGCATTGTGCACAGGATTCGGGACATTTTTTACTACAACTATCTCCATACAATCCAGCTACACATTCCAAACATCGTCCATTTATATCACAATGTTTATCTTTACACTTATCTGAACATTCCTGAAGACATTGATTGTTACCGTAGAATCCTCTGATACAAGATGTGCAGTTTACATTTGATGTACAGCTCTCACAATTCTTTGGACATTTCACACAAGAATCTTGGTCCACATAGTCACCTCTTAGATTACATCTGGTACATTTGTTATCACCACTACACGTGGCACATTCAGTAGGACATTTATAACACTGTCCAGACATCAGACGGTATCCTGAACTACATGTCTTACAAGTATCTGTTCCTAAGCAGTGGTCGCATCTTTCTGGGCATTGTTTACATTGTCCATTGTACATAATATAACCAGAACTACATGATGTACACTTGTTACTACTGCACGTAGAGCATCCTAAAGGACATCTTTGGCATCGTTCTTCTGAGAGATAGTATCCTGTGTTACATGCCGTACATTTGGTTTCTGAATCACATGCAGTACATGGATCAATGCACTTATTACACGTGTTGCTATAGATAAAATATCCTCTGTCACATGATGTACAATGTGTTGCTGAATCACACTTGACGCATTGATGAATGCACTTATTGCATGTGTCATTATTGTGTAGATAATATCCATCATTACATGTATCACATGAATATCGAGCTGAACACTTTTTACAATTTTCTAGAAATGTAGTACAAGTATAGCAGTATTTGTTTGCAGAAAGGAAATATCCTTCCCTACAGGTAGTACACGAGTTCGACCAAGTACAAGATTTACACCCTACTGAACACTTGTCACATCTATTGCCGTGCCAAAATTCACCTTCTGAGCATGTCATGCTATATTCCACTGAAATGAGAACAGGAGTAAAATATGATAAATGATAATAATGTTCTATAAATAAGAATGACAATTAATCATATATTCACAATGATAACGCTATCTACAAAGTGTAAGTGTATCAATAAAATGTGACACCTAGTTTGTAATTTTACAACCATCACCAATAAAAGAAAAATGAAATTTAGCATTCACTCCGGCAACAAGAAGTCGTTGAAATTGGTTATTAATCAAATATTGATATACAAAACATTTGAAATATTTAAATACTATATCATAAACGAATTAAATTTTATTCTAAACTGTATTTTTTTAATATTAACTTTTTGAAAAAAAGCAAAGTAACACTCACCTCTAGTTATAATAACAATAAACAAAATCATGCCAAGTGTTTCGTAATTCATTCTGGACCTACAAATATATGATCTTATTTTAAATCAGTCAATATTTTCAATTGATTACGTTTGGAGCATATGAGCACATTTTCCATTCTAAAATCATATATTATATGCGTCAGTGCTTTTTAATGGCTCTTATACTACACCATAGCTATCGTAATGTTAAATTGTTTTATATCATGTATACACAGCGAGACCAGAATTAATACACCGTGTGGTCGAAGAACGATTGTCTCAATACGGACGTGTCCAAGCCCGGTTAAGGACCGTTTTGAATGGGCGGACAAAGACGTGGAAATATAAGGTTGGGTCATTCCATTTATTCACTCCCAAACTTAAGATGGCTGTGGTATGATGAAATTGTTTTTCTGACTCTTTCTGAGAACATTGATTTATACCTGCTTATCACAATTATCAATTACAATAATATAGTCAGGTCACTATCGTTTTTTGTTGCTTGTCAAATATTGCATACACTCTGCAATAAACGCCTCTAGTCAAATGCTAAACTGTAACGTTGTAGTAGTGATGGCAGGAGGTTTAAGTGATTTTGGAAGATGTTAAGAATATATTCTGGACAATGGAAATGATCATATCCCTTTTATTCATGATCTGAGAAAGTGTCAAAATATAATTTATATATTTATATTAACAAGGTACGGTCAATCTTGTATCATTATTCGAACCCGCATTAAAATCATATTATTTTTTCAACTGCATTAAATGTTTTATTTTATACATGGGTTAAACTCTGTTTTTTTTACAATCGTTAAGTTATATACGGCTGCTGATTCACCTAACACTGTTTACAGGACTGTACGATTGTATTTACTCTTCAACAAGGAACAGACAACGTTCTGCATTGTTGTCAAGTTTTAATGGAACGCTCGGACCTGCCGCGACCGGGGATCAAACCCGGATAGCCGGGTTACAAATCTGGTAGTCTAAACACTATACCACGGCCACGATTTGAATTAAATGTCAAAATGTAAGTCACAATGTAAGTATGTCACGCACACTGTGTACCCAACTTTTACTCATTCAATTGTAACATGTTTCTAAGAAGTTGGCAGTGACAAAGAAGCGTGTAAAACGTATGTTCACGCTTTGTGAGGAACTCTCCTGTACATGTCCGCGTAGTAAAATAAATACAGTAAAAATAAGAAAATAAAAATATTGTCTTGAGAAAAATGCAATGTTAATTATTCGGTCCAAACGGATTACATAGCCCTAAACCAACTTTCATGGCAAATATCGAATATTTTGTTTATTTGTTTTCATCGGATTTAAAGCCATATTCAACATTATTTCAGTTATATCGTGGCGGGCAGTTATCCTAAACAGCTTCCCTGGACTTCATTAGGCCTTAACCGATACGAACAGTAACTTTGTTCTATCCGCAAGCTATTACGAAGCTACCACACATGATTCAGAGGTGGAGGAAAATTTAAGTGTTAACATCGCTCGGGGTTCAAACTCATAACGTCTTGATCAGTAGACCACTGTGCCGGGTGGGCTAAAAATGTCGCATAAACGCAGACAGTACGACTAAAACATCTCCGTCGCAATGACATAAATGAATATAATTATGCAACGTATAATTACCAGCTTTATGTATTGAATAAATCAATTTTCAAACAAATACATATCATCGAACGTTGGAGATTATGCATGGTTAAAGTCAAATTAGATTTTGCAGTTTTTGTTTTGCATTTAATTTAAAAGTAACGTTGATCACACGATCACGTTTCAGTAGAAAGATATAAAAATCTGTAAAACAAATGAATTGGATTGTACTAACTTCTTTATCACTATAAGTTCATCGACAAGCACAATACATATTTCACTGAAGATTCCCTTGTTGTTTAGAATATGCATAACTTGTTTGCAAGTCTATGCTGGCCTTAAGTTGTAAAACTTCAGAAATACTTCTGACATCAAATTTCCATTTTTTTATAATTATTTTGACTGAGAGAATATCAAACGTTTAAATACAAATAATTTATAATAAATATCTTCATTTATCATCTTTATATAAATTATAATATAAAAAAGTATCATATTTGAACTCGAAGACCAAGTTTTATAACCTTACCTTTTTTCTTTGATATCCAATTATTGAAGTAAAAGCAAGTAATTCAAATGCTATTAACACATTCACTATCTTTCACTATTCGATGTTGTGCAGTAAGTGGCTGTGTGTGATTGACAATTACCAATTTTAAAAACACATAATGGAGAATTAGGAAGTTTTAATTGTTACTGAAGCTGGCTGAGTCATAAAATGAGGAAAGTTTTAGAAACGAACTTAATACGTTTCAACAAGTAAATCATGTTTGTTTAAGTACTAAAACTTCATCTATCAATGTTCAAGGAAATGCAACAAATATTATGTGGCATTCAGGACCGGATCAAATTCTGTATACTTTTTCAAAACACATTGGTTATATCTGTTGCATGGTTAATACATATGTTTAATGGCCCGTTCGACAGATATGTTCATTTCAGATTCGTCTCGGAGAGAAAATGAGGATAAGATATAGCAGAACCGAGCATTTATATTTATATCCTTATGGTTCTTTATCATGCCCGGTGTAGAGCACCGATACACGCCTACCCTTTCCTGTAATTTTCTGGACACAGTACACGGCTCGGCAATTGGGGTGGGGGCATTGAAAAGCGACCCTTAAATATGGAAAGGCGGAACTGAGCTTTGAACCTAAAACCTTTAGTACTCCAGCGCGTTATCGCCCGGCCACCTATCAGCCACCTATCAGCCCTTGGTTGCACAGATAATACAATACTGATAAAACAGGTTCTTTCACGAGAATAACAACAAATAGACATATGTTAAATTATTAAGGTTTTATAATATTATGATCTTTACACAGTATGATGGTTGATCTAAAAAGATGTAATATATTTACTAGGCAAAGCTTTGGAAAGTTTAACTGCATTGATATAGCCAATTTCTTAATAAGGAAATACAACTTACACGTGGTTGGTGAATTTATTAATCTTAAAATATAAAACATAAAAATGCATGTATTGTGAAATATGTATATAATGTTATATGAAGGGAGACAACGGTTTAATCATAAACAATTAATACACAATTATTTTAAAGAGTTACTTGTCCTGTTGAAACGTTGGTTTATTTTGAATCAAAATGATAGAAATAAAGGGAAAATGTTTCTAAACTTTTAATGTCCGGGATTTATCATGACTACGCGATTGATTAAATATATAAAATGTTTTGATACATTCTATTTAACACTTGCAGGCCCACTGACTTATTATAGCCACCAGACGAACGATTACAACCGAATTATATTGAATTATAGTTTGAAATAGACGTGAAGAATTTTTGGAAACAGATCGACGAAAATACTTCAGTTTATCATCGGAAGTAGACGAATATACCATATTGTATTACCAGCAACAGACGAATACAGCCGATTTATTACTGACAATGGACGAATATAGCCGATTTATTACCGGTGGCAGACGAATTTAACCGATGCAATAAATTTGGTCGACGCTTTGTGTACGGCAACTTGTTAGTGCAGAGGACTGAACACTGTTGTTAATAAAACAGAACACAGTTTGTTCGTCCATACTCGACTGAGTTGTTTGAACCCATTTAACGGCATAATGTTATCTGGGATTTAACGTAGCGTCATACTCGTATACTGACTTTTTCAGTTGATGAACACATCAGTCGTCCTACACCAATTAACCTTTCGTTGGCTAGCTTCTCGGACATGCTACTAATCAGATTCCTGGTGAAATTAGAATTTAAAAAAACACTCTTACTGTGGACTTTCGACACATTATTAAGAAAAGCAGTATTTCAAACTTCGATATATTTCTTAAGTTTCGGGTCTAAAGACATTCTGCTGTAGGTCACCAAACAACACCAGTTTTTCACGCAAGCCACGTGTATTTACATATAAAGTATTTAGAGCAGATTGGTTAATAAATTGCTACCTTTTATGGAAAAAATCTAAACAGTGTTGTCACTGAGATAATTTAGATTATTTTTCAAACGGCACCTGTTTTGCTTCAAGTGGAACTTTAAAGCCACAATGTCTTAAAATTGGTAGTATTTTCAGTGTACAAACTACCTCGCAAACAAGATATTATATAATTATCATATAGAGAAATATCGGAAAACTCACGGAAAATAAAAAGTACCTCATAGAATGGAATTTAATGTGTGTGTAGTCTAAAACAAGTTTTGGTTAAGCGTGTTTGATCCAAGCACCCTTTCCCCCGGATCTCTACCTTTTCTTAAACAATTGATTTTTTCTGATTCCAAAAAAGGTAGGGTTATTTCTAGATTTTTAAGTGTTTATTAAACATATCTCATGGCCTGCAAATCACAGGTATTCATGCAGAAATGCGAGATTTACAAAACATGGTTTTGGGCTGTATTAAATATAGATTATCTTAATTGTATATTTAATGCTTCCACCAAGATCGTCGATTTAACCGTGATACGGTATAGAAATTACCCAATGCTTAATATCTGTCTTGTTTTATCATGATCATGTGCCGTTTTAGATATACACTCAATGCATCGTCCTTATAGACGTTCATATAAATGACATACTTTATAATGTCATAAAATAACACAATTGATTCAATATAAATCTCTCAAACAACCAATATACCGTCAAAGATATTTTCTATTCTTAAAGGGACAATTTGTTAGACGACGTTCATATAAAAATCTAGCCTCATGTGTTAGAAAATATTACTTCTTGTTGATAATCAGATATGAGAAATTATTTCTACCAAAATGCAATTAAATGACTTTTTGTTTAACGATGATACTTTCAAATTAAACTGTCGTGACGTATTTTCTGATATCATTATTTCAATTAATTCCACACATCATCCACGCTGGAAAGTAGTCCATGTTGTTGTATGTTTGCTGATCACAGTAGTCACGTATTGTTTACCTGCTCAGTTCGCTGTTATACTAAGGGTAAAACCTAGTTTCATTCCTTCATAATTTGTAAACGATTATTAAAGATATATATATATATTAAGAAATGTAATAGTTTCATCATCAACATGAAACTGCCGTTTTATGAGAATTTATATTGATAAACAAATCGTTCAGCGGTTTGAATACACTGTAAATTTAAATGCACGCACTAAAATATATATCTATTACTTTACATAATTATACGAGATCACTTAGTGATTCCTAGGGTAACAATGCGTTCGAAAGTCTAGTTATTAATTCATAATGCTCACAGTACTTAAAACTATTAACTAACATATTCCCATAGTAACAATACATGCAGTACTTCGATTATTAACTAACAGATACCCTTAGTAACAATGCTCACATTACTTCGATTATTAAATGACAGATTCCATTAGTAACAATGTGTGCAGTACTTTAAACTATTAACTGACAGATTACATTAGTAACAATGCTCACATTACTTCGATTATTAACTGACAGATTCCATTAGTAACAATGTGTGCAGTACTTTAAACTATTAACTGACAGATTCCATTAGTAACAATGTGTGCAGTACTTTAAACTATTAACTGACAGATTACATTAGTAACAATGCTCACATTACTTCGATTATTAACTGACAGATTCCATTAGTAACAATGTGTGCAGTACTTTAAACTATTAACTGACAGATTCCATTAGTAACAATGTGTGCAGTACTTTAAACTATTAACTGACAGATTCCATTAGTAACAATGCTCACATTACTTCGATTATTAACTGACAGAATCTATAGTTACAATGCGTGCAGTACTTTGTTTATTATTCACTGACAGACTCCCTTAGTAACAATGCATGCAGTACTATGATTATTAACTGACATATTTCCTTAGTGACAATGCGTGCATTACTTTAATTATTAACTGAAAAATTCCCTTAGTAACAATGCATGCAGTAATTTGATGATTATTAACTGATTGATTCCCTTAGTAACAATGCATGCAGTAATTTGATGATTATTAACTGATTGATTCCCTTAGTAACAATGCATGCAGTAATTTGATGATTATTAACTGATTGATTCCCTTAGTAACAATGCATGCAGTAATTTGATGATTATTAACTGATTGATTCCCTTAGTGACAATGCGTGCAGTACTTTGATTTCATACAGTTTAATTTATTTTAGTTTTGAAAAAGTTCTCTTCAACTGAATAAATAGTTGGGTTTATTACATTGTCAGACTGGGATGTTCTTTTAGTACATATCATTTTGCATTTATGAAAATAACATGGGTTCCCTTCGACAGGTCACTCATCCGGGACGAACCGAGAGTCAACCCGGAACAGAGAGAACAAGAAAAACTACAACAAAACGTTATAGGTAGACGAATTACAAGAAGCATATTGGTTTACGTTTTTTTGTATGAAGTTGCATTTTTCATGAAGGATATTGTCTGTATATTTTATTCAATCCTCCATTAAGGAGAGTATAACATATTTACATGATATTAGTAATACACATATATTGACTATCATGAGTATATGACAAATTAATATATTGATGTATGTAGTTCACAAGCACATGGTAATATCAATCAAAAAGAATAAACCCTAAATATTAGCAAATTCACCGTGATATGTTATGATACAACCACATTGAGCTTCAAATAGCATTTCAGATAGTAAGTTACACAACAGCTTATCTAGATTAAACATCACAGAGAAATGCCTGCATGATTAACATACCTATCATCTTCAAATATATCACCATAAGCCAATCAAATGGCCGGGATTAGCCAAACTAGTAATAGACACTACACTCTGTACTCGCAAACAGCTATAATAAACTAATATTCTTAAGTATAAAAGATAACGCTGTACATAATATGTCAAACGACGTTCTTGAAGGCGAATGAGCGTTTTGTAAGGTACCGCTATATAGTGAATTGTTAGATAAAATAAAAACGGCTCGATAGAATTTCTTAAAATTAATGAAAATAGTAGATGACACATCAAAGAAGTGTTTTAGACTTACCATCTTAATGGAGAATCCCATACGTCTTAGGCCCATTATTCATCACGTATCATGTGTTGTCACAGCTTTAAATTTCTAATCGCATAAATTTTTGGGTTTACTTTTTTATGGATGAAAAAAGGTGTCCTGTCGAAATTTTTGTCACATGTCGAATGTTTTTTTTTTTTGTCGTTTCAGTAAACGCGATTATGTCAACCAAAAAAAAATAGATTCGTATTTTCAATGTTCAATGTTACTTCGTGTTGTTTAAAAACTAATTTGGTTCACGAACTGTTCGTTACATTTTGAGTTTGAATGTACTTTCATAAACCGTTTTTAACGGTATTGTTTTCTTAATTAATCAGTGGTAGTTGAATAGTGAATATAACATGTCTACACTAGCGGTGTAACTGTTCATCACGGTTCACGGTTCACCGCGATTTAATAGCTCTCATGGTTTACGAATCGCCGACAAGAAATTACGGTTCTGTACGGAACAGACGTATACATAATTGTATCATACGTCTCTGGGTACGGTACATGACGTTTAGCTATGGCTCTTTAGCTAGTCAAAAGTGTAGTCTAGTCAGGATGCTGCATTACGCTACATTCATTAATCTGTTTATATTTTTTATAGGGATGTCAATTCGTCAAGATTTTACTAGTCGGTTAATCGTTCGTTCATACGAACGATTAATCGATTAACCGTATGTTAATTGTACGAAGTGCTTATTAACATGAATTGTCATAAGTTTCCGCGACACCGACGTATCACACGAAATGCGATAATGTATATATACATCAATATATATTTATCACTGAAATGTGATGCGTGTATGTACTATCAATTTTCAGTTTATATATCAATGATCAATTAAAATAACATTATGGCAACTAATAGTGATTTTGTTTACAAAAAAAGTAGATTACGGCATACTTGTTTCATACTCAATTTGGTCAGGTTATAATTGGAACATTGGGCGGAGCGTACAACAACGATCATTTGATTGGTTGGTTGGTGTAATGATAAATTTAATTGTGATTCCACTCGATGCATTTAAGTATTTCACACTTTGTGCAATTGAGTATCAAATGTCAACACGTTCGCATAATTAGCAGCGGCTATGTTTGATGCAAAGATGCAAAAGTGTCTTAACTCAGAGATAATTAATAAAGAACAAGGTTGTCTGTGTATATCAATAAAGATGCAAAAGACGAAAAAGTGATATTGTTCGACGATTTTATTAGCATGTCTTAGTAAAACGTAACACACAACATACGTGTATACATAGTATAACATACATGCATTACCGCAAAGGTTACATTTTACGTTTTTTTTTTCATCCAGACAGACGATTTTTTTCTGCGATAGTATAACATATCATACTTATTGTATATAACTTGCGATACAATTATCAAATTGTGAGGAAGTCCCAGCAAGTTTACTCGTATATCCAAAAATCGCTTCTTAATTAGTTAATTACACAATCAACAATATACGTGTCAGTGTGTATGATGGTCCCAGGTCAGTGTCAATGAATTGTTAATTTGCTCAACTGTCGTATTTTTCGCACCTTTGGTCGACTGATTTATTGACAAGATAATACGCGCGTATAGACTTCAAAGTTTCAAAAATAAAAATTTCGATTTTTCTATAGTTCATTATTATATTTTACTTGCTTCTTTCTATTTTTTTTCGGTTAATCGATTAATGATTTAATAACCGGTTAATCGAACAAACGAACGGTTAATCGATTAATCGGTTAACCGTTTACATCCCTAATTTTTTTATAATCTGTTGCAGTAAAGATATGTTTGAAAATGTTGATTTGTTCATTGAAATCGAGTCCCAAAATGCAGTAGGGTGTATATTACAATCATACAGGAACTTTAAATGATTGATACTGAAATGCAAATATTAATTTCACTATATTTCATTAATCATGTGGAAGAGTATCGTATCGTAAAAAATCGAATCGTGACTCAGAATTGTGATTTGAATCAAATCGTGAAGGCAGTGAATCGTTACATCCCTAATCTACACTAATTACAGATTACTAATACTTTTGTATAGACCCCAAATAATTATTTCAAATGGCAATGTGACCATTTTGCATGTTTTATTTTGAAAGTTGAGATTCGTGTCCCCTTAACGGATATAAAATACGAAAACAGAATTATTTACATGTGTTGTATGCAAAGAATAAACTATTTTAATTCAAACTGTTAGGGTGAAGTGTTAGTAATGTTTTGTATACACATGATGCGCCTGTCAATATTTTGCCCGCCTGGCGTGGGGGACGGTGCTTACCCAAGATAATTTGACATTTGTTTTATTTTTTGATATCTATATCCCCACTCCAGAGACAATCGTATTCGTATAAATCCCATACCTAAAATCTTCTTGGTGTATCAAATGTCCCAGTGGTGGGGCAACGTATTACATCTAGCGTAATTGAAATTTCTGAGTCCCGGGATGTAAAACCCGGCCATAGTCTATTTCCCGGAACCAGAAGACATTAAATATATCAAATTATCTTCTTTCGGAAATGATCTTCTGTCAAAAGGCCCATGTATGCCCACCCCCTCCCTCGGGCGGGCTTAATATTGACAAGGGCATATTACCCCACAATGCAGTACATCAGACAGATGACACAAAGGCGAACTTTCCAGTGCGTTCTCACTGCTGTCATATACACGTGTATTGAAACGGTGGCGTCACTATTAAACGAAGCTTAGGAGCTTGCTACAACCAAATAGGTGCACTATGAGAAGCCCCTACGAGGCACTGGTGTAGCTTTCTTTAGCCTCTGTATGTCTAAATTGAAGAAAGTCTTATCAGTGAAAGTGAATTTACTTGCACTGTACCATTATACAAACAATAAATTTGTTTGAACACAATGGTCCCATCTTGCAATAAAAACATGCCGACATTTTCTATATTAATCAAGAAATACATATAGACATATAGAAATGTTACACAGGGTAAAGGTAACAACCAAATGATGTCTTCACGCTATAAAAAGATGATGTGTAGATGTTATATACAGATGATGTGTACATGTTATATACAGATGATGTGTAGATGTTATATACAGATGATGTGTACATGTTATATACAGATGATGTGTGCAGGTTACAAACAGTTAATGTGTACATGTTACAAACAGATGTTGTGTACATTTTATAAACATATGATTTTTACATGTTACCTTTCAAATCAAACATTTTCAATATTTATTCATGCATTGATTTCATTATTTCAAAGGTAAAACTGTGTTATCATCTTTGTTAAAATCTTGCACGAATTGTTAAACAATCCTGTTAAATTACAGAGACAGTTTTATTTAAAACTCACTTGAGAAACCCCTATAAGGTTGTGAAAATAATGCGATTTTACACTTTACGATCGTTTATGTAGCGTTTCATGTCAGGTAGAGCTATACACACATTAACACTTCAATAATTAATGAGAACTGATGTTCACTGAGGGGAAGTAACTCTTACATATATACTTAATAGAAAGACAAGAACCTTTGAGTTACCTGCCCATTATGTCTTAAAAGGATGCAAACAAAATCATTTGGATAAACTTGATTCCGTTCTGACATTTTTGTTGAATGAAATCTTATTTGTCACTGGTACGTTAAAACCCCTGAAAAAATCTAATTGACAATCCGAGTACGTTTATTTTCGGAATTAATCAAAAGCTTTCAGAAAACAGGGACTTTTGGCCCTGTCCAGAATGGGGCAGGCATTCGGGGTTTCTACTGTGTTTCACTTGTATATGGAGACGACAAAATGTTTTGTTTTTATTAGTGTAATGATGCTTAATTCAATGTGTAAATGCTATTTAATTACTCTGAATTATAATTGTGTTTCAGTAAACACTTTGAATATTATATATTCACTCACTCATGTGTTTTAACGAATATAAACTTCTGTAAAAGATTAAGTCAGATGCCATTTTTCACGCACATTTATGGAAAATATAACAAATCAAATACACGAATTAAAACTTACAAACAGCGCATCATATAATACACAGTACATCATACATTACATATTACACACAGTATAATCATACATTATAAATTACACACAGTAAATTATACATTACATATTACACACAGTATAATCATACATTACAAATTACACACAGTAAATCATACATTATATATTACACACTGTATATCATATATTATATAAATTACACATACTTAACTATATATCACATATTACACACAGTACATCATATATTACAATAATATCCATAGTACAAAGTTGATTATATATTACATATGAAAATATTACAGTACCTCTAATATTATTTAATACAAATAAGTACACCATATGTTACATAATATACATAGTACACTATATATTACATATTTCTCTCGGTATATTATATATTGCATAATACGCGTAGTACATCAAATATTGCATAATACGCATAGTATATCATATAATTCATATTACACACAGTACACCATACATTACATAAAACACACAGTACCCCATATATTACATAAAACACACAGTACCCCATATATTACATAAAACACACAGTACCCCATATATTACATAAAACACACAGTACCCCATATATTACATAAAACACACAGTACACCATATATTACATAAAACACACAGTACACCATAAATTACATAAAACACACAGTACCCCATATATTACATAAAACACACAATACACCATATTTTACATAAAACACACGGGTGCTGACCATTATGTTTAATGAAAGTTTGGTTTGTAAATGTATTTTGTAGTTTTCAACATAAAGAGCTACATTCATACATAAATGACGAAGAACAACAACTCATCCATGATGGTTGAGTATTAATATACGTGGACGCAGCATGTTTCCCATAATGCAATAAAAAAAGATTTAAATATATTCTTTACTTCAATTATTGTATCCGTTACTGTTTATAAGAGCGAGTTTCAGCTAAATGAATCATTTGTAACTCAAAACAAAGACGAACTACATGTAATCTATACAAGATGATCTAAAAATTACATTCCAAACATGCTTTTAATTAATGTGAGATAATAGTAAAAATACAAAAAAGCTAATCATGGTAATAATTGTAAATTGATACCTGAATTTGCCACATTTACACGTTTGATAATGGGCCATTCTTGGTAAAAAATAGGTCACCAGGGCCAAATAAGGGAAAACATTGTGAACACTCTAGAAATCAGTGTCTTGATTAGATCTTCATGAAACTTTGTAGGAATGTTTATTTCAGTGATATATAGGTCAATTTTGATTATGGGTCATCTGCGGTCAAAGACTAGGTTGCTAGGTCAAATCTTAAGAAAACTTTGTCTATACTGTAGTTTTCGTGGTTTTGTTTGAATCTTCACCAAACCTTGTCAAGACGTTAACGGTTTGTCTTATGTATGTGTAGGACAAGTTCTTACATGGGTCATCTGTGGTCAAAAACTAGTTCACAGGTAGAAAACAATGTAGTAATGAGTAAACAATGATTGTCATGTGAGTGATAAAGGGCCATCTAGGCAACAATTTTATTAACACATTTAACAAAAATCAATCATAAATTACAGTTATGCACCTGTCAATTGAATGCCGGTCGGGTGGGATACAGACCGAATACCATTTCGACAAGCATTCGATAGACAATGTAGACTCTTGATTGTGTGAATTTAGTCAGAACAGAAATAAAATCAGTGTTTTCATTAGACGTCAAAAGTTGAGGGTCAAATTCATTGAGTCAGCAAAGTGTATACTATCGCAATAGCAACTTTGACCCATAGGAACAGATTATCAAAGAGTCAGAATCATTACTATACTAATTTCAATAGTCAAAATACCATTTCATGGGTCAAATGAGAACCCTTTAAAATGTCAAATTCACTTTGATTGTGCAAAATTTTAACAGTTGCATTACCCAACATTATCATTACTGAACAACAATCCCTTGATTCTGACAGATAATGATAGCCAAATTTACACAACCATATTAGACAACAATTCATGAACTGATGATACACTGTTATCCATAGAAAACAACAAACTTACGTTTCATATTTGGCACATTTTATAAACCAATATATGTAACATAAATGCATTATTTTTATGGCAAGGTTACTTAAATTTGTTTTAAAAATGAATAGCAATTTTCGTCACACAATAATTCACAATTTTCTCTTATGCAGGCGTCACACTGTCCCGAAGTAGACACCAGATGGACACACGATTTAGGAAATGTTCAAATTCGGGTGTGATCGTGATAACATCGGGCCATTCGTGAGGGCATCTTAAGCCATCGTATGACCGCCGGTTCAGTTTCTCAGGCTTCGGCACCAACTTCGTGAGCGGTGACAAAATCTTTGACATGCCAAAAAATTGCCGAAGGTCCACGCGAAGTATCATGTTCGTGTTGAATTCGTGTGTTCATTTTGCCCTTCGTATTGCCATCGTGAGGGCATCTTGTTTAATCGTGTCATCATCGTATTTTCTTCGTGTAATCATCGGTGCTATCGGACATTTTTGCCATACGAAGACAATACGAAGGAAACAAGAAGCCGCCCGATTGTCTTAGGAAGGCAACACGACTACGTGAAGCCCTCTCAATGCCGTCGTGTAGCCATCGTATTACAGTACGATGGCATCGAGATGGAACCACGGTGACTACGAAGACAGCCGATTTTGAGTAGCTCAAGCGTTTCACAAGTGTTATGGTAACGAGAATATATAAAAGCCCAATCATAGAGTATCTTCCTCGGTCAGTCCTATATGCAACTCTACAGAAGAGAGGCGTGTGTTTCTCTCAAGGTTCAATCACATTTATCCATAATTCACTTCCTGCAGAATGGCATACTTCGATGATGAGACTTCGATATACCTTAGAAAACATGATCAACAACTCTTACAGGCCAGTACCCCCTCTTAAAGGTAAAATTGTTTTATTTATTTTCGTCATTTCCTGCTATTTGCCTTTCTTATGTGGTAGGGCTATCATGACCATAAGTACATCATCTTATCATTATCATCATCAATACTAGCATTCTTCAGTCCGAAATAGTACGGTCATATTTATCTTAATAATATATATGATATATGACCCAACCTATGGTTCACTGTTATAGCACGCATTCGCCATTTTATTTTCATATCGTATCTGATATGCACAGGGTAGTAAACTTTATCTGCATAGTGAAAAGCAAGGCAACTTTTGCATTGTGATCTACATACCATTTTATTACTGACCCACGTAAATCATTGGGTTTGTAACAAAAAAGAGCTTACACTCGCATTTGATAAAATATACTTAAATTTGTTTTGCTTTTTATTTCAAGGGCAAGGAAAACTCGAGGTGAATGAGGAAACAGAAGTCTATGTGTGTCAGGAAATGGCTGTCTGGTAAAAGAAGACAAAGCTATAACCAACCATTATATAGCACTCTTCTAACGGAACTGAAGACATAGGTAGGAATGCCTTCTACAACTACATACGCTTCCCAGAGGTCCGGCGAAGGCTAGAAATGTCGTTTAGAAGAGAAGGACACGTGGTACAAAAGTCTCTCCCTCCCGGTCTCAACCTGTCTATCACCCTACGACAACTGGCCGACGGTTACAATTATCCTAGCTTGTCCTACAACTTGTCCAAACACCATATCCCTTATCATGAATGAAGTATGTAAAGCCGAGTTTGCTGCTGAGAAGATCCAGTGTCCTACTACAACTGAAAAGTTGACCGCCATTGCTGAGTAGTTTCAGATGACAATTTCCACACTGCTGTGGTGCTCTGGATGGCAGGCATGTGGTGGTCACCTGTCGTTGGAACAGTTGGTACAGAAACTACAAGAGGTTCTTCTCATTGTCATCATGGCCCTGGTCGACGCAGATTACAAATGTCTTTGCATTGATTTTATGCCCCTCTCTGTGGCTGGAGGCTCAGTAAAGTCTACTCAGTTGCCTCTGAACTCTGCATTTACCGGGCAGCCCATTCCCCTGTTTGTCTATGCATTGGGTGTCATGTTAATTAAATTGACTTTAGTTTGAAATAATACCAATTGAATATTCAACGATAAGTCGAAGGTTTTATACCATCGGGAGGTCACATGACCTTGTTTTAAGGCATCGTACTCACAATACGACGTCGTGAAGCCATCGTGTAAGCTTCGTGTGTCCTGCGGGTAAACATCTAAATAAAAATTTACATCATCGTTCTGACTTCGTAAGTGTTTCGGGTATCATCGTGTCATATTCGGAAGGCATCGTACTTGATTCGGCTGTTGATTCGGCTGTTGACTAGGATCGGGGCCAATTTCGCGCGAAGTTCAAAATTCCACATTCGTGTGGACATCTGCTGTCAACTTCGGGACAGTGTGACGCCAGCATTAATGTTCACCTTCTTGGAACCAAGGGTGGCAAGAGATTTGTAAGACGTACACACATTTTCCATATTTTGGTTGCTTGTGCGAACATAGTAATGGGCATTGTGCCTTGGACAATTCGAAAGTTTTTTTATGCGCTCCATTTGTCTTTCCAAATGGATTCGTAAATTGGCAATAGATTTAGTTGCTTCTACTTCATGTGGCAAAAATTGTTTTTGTTTCTTCTTGAATGGAGGGATGATTAGTTCTATACCCCGTGGGGTTGTCAAGTCAGATATCAAGAACCCTTTATCTACCATAATAGCATCATTCTCTTCACATAAGTCAATAATTTCACATTGTTTAGTAATTGATTATCACTATTACTTCCTGGATACAAATCTGACACATAAGTGACAATACCAGCTGGACTTATTCCTATAAACGACTTCCATGTCATGTGTGATTTATAGTCGCTGTACAACAATGACTTCAGCTGTAATGAGCATGGGGTTTCTGTTCTTATCTCGGTACAGTCAATAATGATTCTGCACTTTGGATACTTCCGACTGAATCTCTGAGGCATTGTGTCATTAATGTTCTTACGAGATGGCCATTTTACTAAGAAACTTAAACTAGAGTCAACTTAATTCACCCAGCGATTAAATACAGAACTGCAAGTTCCAACAGACACAAGGTACCTCAAGCCAAATCTTCAAGTAGAAGTCCAAGTCTAAGTCTCATCAGAACAATAAAAAATCCATCTATATGCCTTAAGGACTTGGGACGTCCTGCATTATTGCTTTTCATTGGCCCTTTTAGTTCATTAAATAAACACATAAATGCTCCAGAATTTGGAATACCAGTAAAAAATAACACCTTGCTGTCACTGTCACTTATGTCGTCAAAGGTGAAAGTGGACCGATCCACCTGGCATTCAATGGAAGAGATATTAATGATCGGAGTTTGTGTAGATATTGTCCTCGGAATTCTAGTCTCGTCTGTTTGTGTTGATACAGACACCATGTCTGGCTGTGATTGTTGATGGCGCATTGTTGAAGGTATTGCACTGCCGTAGTCGTGTAGCTGAAATAGTTCAATATTCAACTATATATATATATAAATGAATTGAAACTTTCAACACCTTTTAGCTTTCACATTTAGTTGAAATATTTAGTACAATGAAGCTTAATATATATAGTAACACTAGTATTAACATCCATCACTGAATAAATACCACCTCGTGAATAAAGGTCAATTGTTTTGAAACCCATACTTGATTATCAAAAACAATGACTACAGAAGAAGGGCACCTGTCAATAAAGATCACCATTTGTCTTTCCACAGGTAGCCTTGGTTCACAGATTTCCCTGTAAATTGCATTGATATTATAACTGTTCATTCCATTAGATTAATTATAAATCAATGACTTAATTCAGCTTCATTGATTTGCCCAAAGACGACATTTAACATACTGATCAACATAGTTGATAGTGAAACAGAACAGTTTGCTGCTGTGGAAAGTCAGCCTGGTCAAAATCAGCAATTACCAAAAACCTTGCAACCAAGAACGAAATTTTAATTGTACAAAAAAACTGCTGAGTTACAGACTGGTAAGTCTCACCTTGAGTGATATATCAAGAACAGATTCACTACAGTGAACTGGTATTCCAATTGACTCATTCTCAAAGCTCATGTCAGGTGAGTGGATGTGTGATGTCAGATCAATTGCTGTTGAGTCACTTGTTCCATTATTGTCGTTCTTTGACAGTATTTCTATTTTCGCTACATCCTTGAAAGTCTAGAAATAGGAATATCAAAATTATAGTATTAACACTCAGTCAATTAAATCATCTATCAAGGCTCTCATTTGACCTTTTTTTGGGCCGAAATAGGGCCCCATTCACCTCCTAAAATAATATACTTTTTCTCTCAATTTGGTTAGAAATTCCCCTCCTGGAAAATAATTAAAACAAATTTTGGAGGGGGGGGGGGGGGGGCTTAAATGGTTGTTGATATTAAGTTATTAACCTTTGATTTATTGTATATATTGATGTACATTATTTCAAAATACAGCTAATGTAAGCTGAAAATGGTTCTTGCAGGGTTATAAGACAGTTTTAAAAATCCCTTAAATTCCCCTTTTCCCTCAAAATGACGCGAATTCCCCTACCTGAAGGCCCCGGGCCCCTTCCCCTGAAGTAAAACCAGGGCCTGTCTATGATTATTTCAATTGCATGCATTTATAATTGTCATGTCACAAACCCTTATGCCAAGTAAAACCCACTGACATTGCATTGTCATGATCATACTACATCTATCAATCATGAATAGGTAACAATACAATATATAAATGTACATGTAATGTCAAGTTGATATATTGTAATATACAGAATAACATACAATAATAACAAATCGTTAGTAAACTTGTTTCTAGTATGAGTACTTTATTACATTAATCATAAAATAAGCATCATTAAACCCATTAAATCGAAGTAGAACCTGTATCAGGCTGTCGACATATCGTATGCAGGATATCAGTACATACGCACTACACAAGAAAAAAAAATTACCGAAAGTTTGTAGACTTTTTCACTCCAATCAACTCTAGGAAATAAACAGGGTAGCAGATCTTTTATTGTGGGGTCCACATCGGCCGATAAAATGCACTATGCCCAATCTTGTGTTGTCACAGTTTACAAATACAAAATTGGGTCGAGTGTTCTTGCAACGCTGAATCCAGATCTTTCTAACTCTAAGATCGGTTGGAAATCGATGCATGGACACCTTCTCCCCGTCAACTTTTCTCCCACCAAAGTTTTTACACACACAGCAATATCGTTGGTGAGAAGGCATAGTTTTTATCTACTATGTATATCATCGTTCCGTTGCTTTGAAGCGGAACGAAAATACTACCCGGAAGTAGCAGGTGCGCTTATGTTATCTCCCAAAGAAGAGCTATTCAAAGGCAGATAAACGACCTTTCTGAAAAGGACTATTGAAATTAATGTATGTAGCATAGACGACTATACAACAAGGATTGTATGACAATGGGGGATATCAGTATTAAGCCAGCAGAGTTATCTCCTCAGGTGGCGCTGCAGAAATAGAGGGTAAACATTCTTATCAGCTGACTACTGTTAACTATAGAAATAAGCAGTAAATACTTTGAATGTTTACATTTAACACATGATTAATACCATAATTTCTAATTAAATGCAAGAAAATGGTTCAATATTGCTCTGTTTTGTTAAATATAAAGTTTGAAGACAAGTTATGATCATATTTCATTCCTGATATTGTCTTTATTGTATATATGTATACAAGACATCTCAATAATGAGGCATAAAACAGCATGAACGTTCCTATAAGTTGTTAAAAATATATTTTTTAAATGTTTCATGTAAAATAGTATAGGTTTGGGTATATCTCCCTCACAATATTCATAACTTTATTTTTAATGAATCTTTGAATGAATAAATTATGATGAAAACTGTTTTTGTATTACTTTTATCAATGACTTATACACATACATGTGGAGAAGGTCCAAATTGTATATTTTAAAAGAACTATTAAGCTTATTTACGTATGTTACATAAAACAATTTAACACAAGATTTTACATTATGACATAAATGAAATCATGAAATCAATTAAAGTATACAGAGTGATGAAATAATATTAAGAAATTGAAAATTGTATTGCTAAATTTGAAAGCTTTTTTGCAACAAGTATTACCTGGTTTCTAATAATAGGTTTGTTGTTTGAATTTAGAAGTTCTAATCTTTTGTATATTCCAATATGTCTTTGGTATACATGTATAATACAAAAAATGTATTATGTTTTTCTTAAATTTTTATACATCGAACATTCTATAATAAAATGGTATTCATCTTCCGAAGTATTACATGTAAAACATTTTCTTTCATCAACAGTATTCTGGTAGTTCTGGCCTCTATTTGTAACTTTTATAATTTTTTATGGTCACTCTCAAGAGTGTTAGCGACAGAACAAAATCATCAATATTAAAACATTCAAGACACGGTTGGATTAAAGGATGAAATATTCCTCTACTTGAGTACAATAATTTAAAGTTCCAATGCTGTATAAATTGATCATTTAGTATTTGTTTAACTATAAAAACATTCCTAATCCTTGATAATCCCGTGTATCTGTCTAACTCAGAGAGCTTGATAAATCTTTCAACATAGAGCACCAGTTACGCCTATTTTCATGTTGTTCAAAATCCCTTTTTAACAAATAATAAATGATAAAAACATATTTGTTTGGTCTAATGTTTCATTTTAACTAATTATTCTTTTTAATTTATGATATTGTCCAGCCAAAATAAGGTGAATATTTGTTGGAATCTATGTTAAACCTATACACCACTGCTATAAGCTGATCAATGTTTACCCTCTATTTACTACTTCCGCTCCACAGAGAGATCACTGATAAGCCCCATTCACTTTAAAATATTTCTACTATACACATGTTGTAGGGAACAAGGACTGTGTGTAAAATTTGTATTAAAATGTTTCTAGCATTATCGTCCTTTGTCAAGAAATCTGAAAATTACAGAAGTAGCAGAAGAACAGATGACAAAAAGTGAACTATTCTTTTTCATTTTCAAATGTACAATACTGGAAAATGTATGTTGTGGAACGATGTTTTCATTTTTGTTGCCATGCAACACATACATGATATATATACTGCAGAAGATATCGTCGTTTTCATTCTATACCATGTTCTCCATTCGCGGCACATTTCATATATCGAAATGGAAATAATGCAATATTCATGACTATTTGCAAAAAAACGGATAGGAAAGAAGAGGGTAACAAAACATTTAGTGTACTTTTTAAAGATCAGCTTACCTGGATTTCATTCAGACCTTAACATTTACTAACTACAATGTACATTCTATCCGCAAGCTAACCCACGTAATTCAGAAGTGGAGGACAATTCAACATCGGATGTAATATCTTAAGTCTAATTTGTAATGGACAATGTGAGCTAGGAGCTCGCCCGGGGTTCAAACTCACAACAGTTTAACATCTTGACCAGTAGACCTACACCCTAACCACTGAGCTCAACGTGCAGGCCTATCATGCCTAAATGGTTCATGCTTGGATAACTTGGATAAACGTACTTTGAAGTGCGCATTGGTAAAGTCAAATGTTAAATAAAACGAAATCTTGTTTTACAAAGTGAGCGTAGATTATCATTAATGATATTTTTATAATCACTTTATCGTTGAATATAATCATTTTAAAGACAAATATTTGTAATTCATCATCAATTTTCAACATCTATAGATCGCCAACATTGATTATAAACTGACTGGTTTGTACTATTTGAACGTGAACATCACCAACTATTGTTTTCTTAAGCCTTTATAAAACACAGGATCACCTTCTCTAAATTTTGACGTATAGCATTACATCTGAGAAAAAATTCTGATATTTTCGTCAATGGTACCATTGCCTTGTACTGCTTATGTATATTCTTAATTACTTTCCTTAAAAGGGGGTCAGTTGCTTTCCTTTCTCAAATTATGCATGTGAAGAAAAGAACTGACGGAAAAGTTGATTTGGACAATATCTAGCACATGCTGAAGTATTTCGGCAAAGATTGCTATTAATTATGAAAGGAAACCTTTATTACTCGTTGTTGTATTGAAACCGAAAGGGTATCCTCGGTCAATATTTAGAAATGTGTACTTCCAATTTTGACTTGTATTTCTAATTATGTAAACAACGAAACATGTCAGACAGACCGTGCACAGTAAGAAAAACGTGTTTTAATTACTCTTCTTTACCAATACGAGGTTTTAGTTAAGGTGGGTCATGGGTTTCCTCCCGAAAAATTGCTAACACTACGGAGTTCGATCAAAATCTTTTAAGATTTAATGACGGCAAAATGAAGCTATATTAACTTTTTCGGATTTGTAAATGATTCAGCATTGTGCACAGTAAATTCCACAGCTTAATATAGAAAGTTATCGGAGCAGTACAAGAAATAACGCGAAAAAAACATATACAACATATCGCTCCACTAGGTGGCCGTTTTTTGAGCGGTTTCAATGGAAATATCATTTGAATACATCATTTTTGCTTTAGCCAATACTTTGAAGGATGTTCCTGCAAAACGATTTTCTTGTGCGTTGACTTCTAGAAACTGAACACTTTTCGGAATGAAACCCGCGACCCACCTTAAGTATTAAAATGTATTTGCCTTATTTATGTTTATTCAACACCAGCATAACAGGGGTCTTTAAATAGTTCTATCTAGGGTGCGCACCCTAGTAAGAAAAATACCTATTCAATAATGAAAAAAAGGGTATTTTTCGGTTCTTCTTTCTACTCAAATATTCCAACGTAAAACCTTTCATATGTCTTCTACCTTGCCGACTGTAATCAAAGTACTGAAAGTACTGTCGGACTTGATTTTTACCATACGAGACAAAAGAGAGAAATGTGTACCCACATCGTTCGAACGGTCACTACTAAAACACGGAACGGAACGGAACACTGAAATGTGATAAGTACTAAAAGTCGGAACATGCCATATACGAAAAATGCTAAAGTACGGAACACTACGGAACATGCAATATCTACAAATATACTAAAACACGGAACAACAAAATAACGGAACACTCTTTTTATTAGTTAAAATCACAACTTGTTATTGCACTTGGGGCATAAGAATTCTGTAGATTGATGAATTGAATTGTAAATATTCATGCATTCAGGATGATGCTCGTCGTTACAATTGTCACACAGTACGTACGTTGGTCTTGTATCTGGCATGTTGCAAAGGCAAAAAAGCTTTACATCTAGACACTTCTTAATTAATTTCCTTCTGTTGTTTTTTGACGCAATCGGAAATGGTCTGAATTCTTTGTCTTCCAAACATTTTATTAAATGGCCACGCATTTCTCGTTGAATGTATGGCTCATGCGCCGGGTCTCGCCCAAATGCGAGGGCAACAGCGTTTGCTATTGCGTACAGATCAAGGTTGCGAGGAAGGTCAACTCCATCCTATAAAAACGGGCAATCTGAGATTGTAATTTGACTTTGGGACAGCACTTGCACAAGCCATCAACGTGGTTGTATTTGCCGAATACGACAATCAAATTGATATCAATCAATTCAGAGAAGTGCTTCTAGATTATTAATCTAGATTATTGATGGAAGAAATGGATATTGAACACATGGAAAAAGGACAAGATTACGCAGTTAATGTATTGGCGTATCCTTGTTATACAAGTTCACAAACGGACTTCTTAGGAGTGCTTGAATCATCACGTCACAGAAGCACTCCAAACTTTAATTTATGATCAAGTGCATAAAGACTGTTATGGTTGTCGAGTGAATCATCCTAGTCAAGTACAACATGTGCTCTGCTTATACACGAATACGGAAGAATGGACAGAACTTTACATTCAAAAAGACATTCAACGTTTGGACGTGTTCAAGGTCATGGAAAAGTGGTATCCTGAATTAGCGACATTGACCGATAGTGAAAAAGGAGATTCGTGTCGATTATGGATTCAATTTAAAGAAGAACTAACTCAGAATCAGTTCATAGATCAGTGGATCAGTGTTTGGGCTGAACGTGTCAACAGAAATTGGCATTATGGAGACGAATGAACTACAATACATATTAGATCATTCACCGTTATTTAAACCACTACGTGCACATGTTTGTGCCAAAGATCAATTACCTTCAGAGAAACCGCATGACGCGAAAGCCTATATTGCGAATACCCATAACGAGAATCAACCTGGAGAACACTGGGTGGCTCTTTATTCAAAAGACAATAAAGCCGTGTACTTTGATTCCTATGGATTACCTTCTTTCGAAGAGATTCTATCATTTGTGAAAAAACATGCCAGCAAAACTTATCTGTGGAATGCCATGAGAATACAAGGCGATATGTTACCTGTGTGTGGTGTGTATTGTCTACTCGCTTTGGATTTTATCTCACGTGAATGTGACTTGAACCAGATACTGTTAACCCGATTCAAACCGGACATGTATGGAAAAAATGACACTTATGTGACGCATTGTTTTCAACAACATTATTGTACTTATTACATGCATGCTCAATATGTGAACAAATGTGGACAAAAGTGTTTTGCTCAACGTAACTCTAGACCAGAAGGTCACAGACGTTTGTATCATAGTATCATACATAGAAACACAACTCTTAATGGTGATGATTATTGACACTGTTGCATAAATGTTTCATGTAGTTTCATGTTGTTCCTTGTTACTGTTTCATGTAGTTTCTTGTTAAACAATGTTACAAAAAGTAAAAGTTAGAATATTGAAACTATGCGTCTGTTGTCTTTTTATCTTTTTATATTATATCATAAATTCTTAATATGTCTTAAGTTCATAAAATTAGCAATTAACTCCGCACATGCATGTGGGGTACATGACGTCATCTAGCCACGACGATCACGCGCCGTGACGTCATTCAGCCACGAGAGGGGGCGGCGCTTCACCAGTACAATGCTCCGTCTTACAACACAATGCCTTATTTCATTCTGAGAACTCAAACGCTCAAGATGGAGGCTTTATTAAATGAACTCAAAACAGCAAAACAACTTACAGAGAAACATAATAGGGTATGGCGCTCAATCAGTCGCTTAGCTGCTAACATTGTAAGAAAAAGGGAACGTGATCTTCAAACCATTGGTGAGACTTTGAATTGTATCGAAACCAATCGATTTCATCATAGAGAGGAACTTTCTAAAATGCGAGAGCATTTTCAAGATCAACGTATCGTGAGAGAAAGGCAGCGAGATGCCCGGGAACGAACGGTCAATAGACAACGGAAACAGGTTGAACAGACACAACAAGAAGAAGAGCATTGGCGTATCATCACTACCGCTCATGTTGAGTACACGGAACAACCACCAGTACCAGAACAAGAATGGTCCTGTGGGGATCAAACATGTCAGCTCTGCTATCCCACACCAGACTGTCAATGTGAACTATGCACCAAACCAGATCAGTCAGCATAGACAACCACGGTTCTTTTTTTAGAACTATCAACGGCCCTTTTCATGGCCACAAACAATTAAAAAAACCACCAACGGCCCTTTTCAGGGCCACCATGCTTTTCGAAAGAAAATTCTCCAATTGTCTCCAATGAGTTTTGTAGTCTATATACACATACACAACAATTTCCTAACAGTGCCAGAAGTTTCCTTAAATCAAATTCATGCCATTTTGATGAAATTCAAAATGATTTCAATTTGTCCCAATTTGTAACAATTTTGTAAACCTATGGTACCGACCTACTATATTTTATATAGGACATGGCTCCAAAAGTATCGCCAAATACTACTCATGGCGTCACGTCATGTTTTCACCGTAGGTTAAAGTAGCTCCTCTCTGAGCATTCAAACAATTCAATATATGAACAAATATACAATGATTTAACAATTTCTCCGCCATAAATTACATTCAGCTATGGTCAGCCAAATGTGCTTCTATATACATGAATGTAATACATTTGGTTATGTATCATTTTACATAAATATACTGATCTGGGATATGGCAAAGAATCTTATATAGCGATGTGTTTACTCCCAGACACTCCCTTTTGTCTTTGTTACAGATAAGATGGACAAATATATAATGAAGTTTTTATTCGGGTCCTCAGGATTTCATTAAAAATATGTTCTTCTTTACGACTTAACTTTTATATTGGTACTTCAACAAAATTCATTATTGTTTTTGCTCAAGACGAGCATTGCGTTATAATTACATTTTATATAATAAACAATTAAAAGTTACAAGTTATTGTAAATGCATGGTAACTTAAAATAACAAATGTTCTTACATCAATTAATATGAGTCCTGACTTTTTACAACTAAAACATAGAATAACAAAGTTATCATATATCATAACTGTCTAGGCGGACTATTTTTACACAAAAAGATTGATTTCAAGGATAAAGTATCACGTGAGATTCAATTTGTAAATAATTTAATCATGCTGTACAATCGTGATCATCTAGGCAAACAGTATATAATGTAGTAATGTATATGAAATATCTGTTTATGTGTCCCGGGCAAATTGTTCAGAACTGTTGAAAAATGTTATAATTAGTTAATTGTTTTGATGAGAAATGTGCATGTTCACAATTGAATTACATGTATATTCACAGAAATTCGGTTTATTGTAATGTCGTGCCAACACGCCTATAAACTCAATACGCCCAAAGTACAGTTGTACTACTGGTATGTTGGCTTCGAATGTCATTCTCAAACACGTACGAACACATAAGTGTCACTATTCAGCAGGTAACTTTTATTGATAGCATTTTGCCACTATCTACCATAATATTTCACCTAATCGAAAACACAAATTGGCATCTGCAACTTCTATTTCCCTACCATATTTGTGTAATTTGGGACAAATGGTTGCACACCATGGCCTATATTGAAAGTACATTTGGAAGTTTTTTTTAAATAATCGGATAGATTTAAATCACAGCTGTGAATCATGCAAACAATCATGATAGCGTCACCGACCTTGTCCTATTGCGAAATACCAAAATCAGGTAAAAGAAAGTCGGACTGACTTTCTTTTCGTCCAATCAGCTAGGGCAGTTTGGATTTCGGAAACGAGGCCTAGGTATCATGAGACTATACGAGTAAACACGCAGTAACAGCCATTTCGCTGTGAGAGTTTAAAAAAAAAAGAATTAAAAATTGAAGTTTATATTTCTATCTAATTTTCCAAAATGAGTTTTTTCTAGATATGACACAGTAATTATAGATTCAGGGATTAACGGTATAAGCTTTTCCGTGTTAAATACACCATAACGTCTACCCATTGCCCTTTAAATTTCTAAATCGAGTCCTGCGGAACGCGGACTTAACGGAAAATATTCTCCAGATATCAGAGTAAGAAAGACCACTGCATATGATTTGACAAGCTATTTTCGCATTGCATTATAAATGATGCACAGGGAAGACTGGGGTACTCTGGGAAAAGCTCACATTTTCCTGTCTCCTTACCAACATGTACGCAGAAATGAAACTAAAACCTTTTTGTATGAAAAGAAAAATGTATACTAGATGTAATAAATATCTAAATGATCCGCTATTACTTAATCAGAATTTGGAATACTCATCAAAATCTTGCCATCCATGTTTGTGCAACTCTGGGACATCATGAAAGGTAGACTGGGACACCATTAGTTTTACTTTGTATTACGTCATTGTAGGTGAGATAGACTTAATTGGAGCTAAACCCAAGAAAAAGTTTGATAAACAGAAAGAATATTTACAAGAATTTTAAACTGTAACAAATTAACACACAAACACGTTTCAGTCCTACATGTCATTCTAACAGTCGTGTACTGGTAATCTCATTGACATAAACTGTCAGCATTCAGTCTGTTGACATCAAAAATAATTCTCGACACCTAAAAGTAAATATAATCATAATAACAATAAAACGAATAGCACGTCTTTGTTTGGCCAGGGACTTTCAAATATTTTATTGGAGTGACCTTGGTTTGGTGTATAAAAAATAAGTCACTTCCAAGTCCTGAATGATTTGAATCATCTTTCTCTGTCTTTTTTACGTTTTTTTATATATTAAGATACAAATAATTTTCAGGTGTGTCTAGAGACTGTTGTCATTTCCACCTTAATAATTGTACAATCATGCTGAAAATATAAAACAGTATTTCATTTTTATTATCTTTGCAAAAAAATCTTTGTCTCAAATTACTGTGACTGAAAATTTTATACACAAGTAGAAGAACGTTGTTCTTACATGTATTAGTCTTTTATAATTTTGATTTTATCTAAAACTCCTTTGACAATATTGAACCCATCCTTACTTTCACTTACTATCCTGAATTTAGCTTTGCTTACCTTTTCAATAATTAGTTACTATGTGCAACAATGTTGAAAGTATTGCACAGAAAATGTTCTATTTATAGCTCACCACAGCACAATGTGCTCAAGGTGACCTTTTGTGATCGCATGTTGTGCGTTCAGAAGAGGCGTCCATATTGTCTTTAAACTACATATCCTCTTGAGCAACTGTGCCAATTGCAGCAAATTTTACCTTTAGATATTTGTTGTGTAGCATTATCTAGTGGACTTCTTTTTCAAATTATGGCTCTGGGGTCTAGATTGGCTCAATGTACCAAAACTGCTGGGTATCGTAACCCCAAACAATATTTTTCTAAGGATGGCTTTTCTATCTAGTTTGTATAAATTATGGCCCTGGTGTGAAAATGGGTCCCGTCCCAGTGTTTGCTTGATTTTACATACACACTTAAAGGAAAATATTGAAAAGAAGCCCTATTTTCTGTTTAGCGATTATATGGCCATCATGACTCTCTATAAGTGCTACAGTCCCTTCTTTCAATTAATCTACCTGTACTTTTAAGATGGCGGTAATTATTGAGCAGACAGTATGTTGAAAAGTTGACGGATGTGAACAAGTTACAAGTACTTTAGTATATTCTAATATTTCAATAATGAAACTTTGAGACATTCTTAATGGTCCACTTTCATTTAACGTTTGTGTACTTTCTAAAAAAACATTTGTTTGTAGTGACTTTTTACTTTTACACTTTTACACTTTTCATTAAGTTCAATCCTATTACTCGTTTATGTATAATCCATTAATATTTTTAATAAATTTAGCAAACACACGCACTTATTTTTGTTCAGATTAAAATTAATAACAGGTACAGTCAAACCAGTTTTTGCGTAACCTCCGAATAAAGGTCATCATGTGAATAAAGGCCATTCTTAAAAAATCGTTATTAATTATCCAGAACAAAATGACCTCTGAATAAAGGCCACCTATCAATAAAGGCCACAATTTGTGTTTCCCGAGAATGACACTTGTTCACAGGTTTGCCTGTATAAACCTCTGCCGGTTTGTTTTTGCCGCGCCAGTCTTTTGCAAATACAGCCCCCATTTTTACGCGCTTTGGAAAAACAAAAACATTACTAAATGGCAGCATTTATTCAAAAATTGTAAGTCTTGTGTTTCTATCTTTACTAGATTACTTGAAAATGCAAAGAAAAACTGCCTTTGCTCATTTTTGCCTGGAACATGGTATATAAATAAGTATTTAAATAATGACAAGTATAGTGAAAAAAGAGTCGAGGGCGCCGCCATTACGGATGACACAATATTACCGTAAACAAAGTCACGTGATCACCCGCCCTGAGTATGTCTTTCTGTCATTTCATCACATTTTGCATTCCTGGTCATGGTTTTCATTTCTCAGAATGATTTCTAAAAAAAACTAGATCTAGGCAGACAGCCGCCGTAATAAAACTCATACAGATACACCCCTGTTCACACAAGAAAGAGCTGCCCAGCATTCTTCTGAGATATTATATTGGTATAGCACAGGGATAGTAACAAAGGTTAATTTGTTACGATAAAACTATTTCGTGCCATCGTCTGTATGATAAGAAGAAGTCATTATATCAAGTTTAAGTTGTTCCAAAGCTTTAGTAAAGCAAGTTTCGTATGGTATTGTAGGTTGAAGAAACTATTGTGTCTTGTTTATGTTATAGGTAAATTGTTCCCATCTTATATCTTGATAAACCTTTAGTTGTTTTTAAGAATCAGCCAGACAATGTAGCCAGCGGGAAATTTTATTGTCCCGCGGTTTTATTTGATAAATATACCCCTGCACGTTGCACTTGATATCGCAAAAATGAACATAGCATGAGCAATACGTACCATTTTACTGTTTGTTGACATTTTTCCCACGATGTTTTCGGTTTCGACAGATCCCGAAAGGGTCGAGTAGTGAAAATGAAGAATACTTCCTGTGGCCAAAATCGGCAGGTTTGTTAAATCTTGAAATTTGTTTGTAAAGTATTTTACAGCAGGACTTTCATTAATTGATTTAGGTATTAACATGATACCAATTTGAGTGCTGTTCGAGACGCTTCAGCTCTATGGCATGCCTCTTTAAATTTATGAATAAAAAATGTTAGATATATTGTATATGAATCTCCTACAATGCATACTGTTGAAGAAAAAAAGTTGCCAAGGAAATTTAATGTTTTGTTGATATATTCGGCAAAGAAGATAAATCCTGCAATGAAATATACATGACTGGTGCAGATACTGGCAAAACGTCTTTCTGTCGTCATCTGCGTTTTTGTGGTGTAATGACAAGTGTGGTCAAAACATTGATAATGAATATGAATATGTGTTTCAGTTTGACTATGTGTTTTATATAAATCTACGTTATACTGAACATTATCATGTTGTAGATATGATCAAAGAATGTTATTTTGATCACCATGACTATACTAAATATTCTATTGTTTGATGGGCTGGATGGTTGGAATTCAAAGAAATTTGGGAAAAGACACATGAACTGAGTATACTCTGAAAGGTGCATCTATCTCACTACAACCAGACCGTATAGAATTGAACGTGTGCGGCTGTCCAAAACAGACATAGATCATCAAGTTCACATTTCTGGCATACAAGGGAAATCGTAAAACTCTTACATTGAAAAGATCCTTAATCATATGAATAAGCTAAGATCTGTAGAAATAAAGTCGTCTGAAGAGAAAAAATGTTCGTTTTCCACCATCTACATCATCAAATTTACAACTTCCTGACTCTCTGTCAAGGCTCATGAATTTAAAAGGAGATGTAAGCCTTTTACTTAAAGTTTGTCATCTTTCATTTTGCTCAATGTTCAAACAAGATGAAAAGTCAGCTAATCTTGTGTTTAGTAGACACCAGTTACGATCTGAACCAGTTTACTTTTTTCAATGATGAAATTTATTTTTATGTAAAATTGGTATTTTATCCACAAATTAAGAGTTTCGATTTTATGCTGTTGAAAAATTGAGAATAAGCTTTATTCATATCTTGAATTTTTCGCAACATTGTTTGTATCATTATTTGACACTTGTAAGTCGTTGAGGGATGTTACTAAAAGATGGAAACGTTTAAATGACGGTGTACAATTTGGTAACTTCTTTCTCTTACTTGCTGGATTGTCTATTGCTAGCGTTAAAACATTGTTTGAGAACATTTACTCAGCATTATCAGATGATCTAACTATCTAATCATGCAGGAAAACGGCTATATATCACTGTAACAATAACTGTTATAGAAATCAACTCGAGGAAAAATCTCACGATAACCATATTTTTTTACAGAAATCACATCAGGTCAATTGTTGTCATTTTTTCAAGGAAGGACGTCGGTAGATCTAATGATAATAGTGTTGACTTAAGAATGGAAGATTTTGTTTTTGATAAAGGTTCCAAAACAATTGATAGTTTGAGAAAATTTGTTATTGATAAATACAACAAAAGTGAAATATTTGCACCGTGATAGAAGTGAATATTTTGATAAGTTTGATCAGATAAAAAATCTGCAGTGTATAGATATTCCTGCTGTGTAATCTGCCGATCATGCTACAGAAAAAATCAACACTACACACTGTTTGTATTGAAGGTGGATATATTTTGATAGCAGACTGGACTATTATTTGTTTAGCATAGACATGGACCATTGATACCAGAATTACTTGTGAGAAGTTTCCAGCACCTGACATCATTGTCTCTGTCTTATGTTAAAGTACAACATAACAGTTAACATAATCTGGTGAAATTTCTGTCTGACAATGTTTCCACCGAAAATATAAATTTGTTTGAAGTGTATAGAGATAGTGACTGTACATTGACTCTAAATCTTCCACAACATGCAAATTTCACTTTATAACGTATATCTGGGGTATGTGTATAATATTTAATGTAACCATATAAACAAATCTAGTTTACAGTCCGTCACATTATCTGAGAGAATTATTAGATGATGTTAAAGTGATTTAGTTAACTATTTGAAAAATTCACAACTTGAACATCTTTATATCAATGGTTCCTATGGTTACATGTCAAATTACAATACAATGAAAACACTGACGCCTACAGTGAAAACTCTTTCATGTCTCAAGTCAATAAGATTGGGGAACATGAAGTTACTTGATGATGTTTTATTACAACTACATCCTCAGGTAACACAAGTGAAGATATGGCTGGAGAATGTCACAATGAGTCGTCAATGTTTTCAACAATAAATCTGAGATAAAGTTGAGTTACATTTCTGTAAGATTTCATCAGTTGATGGAGAAACTCACAGTGTACTATCAGAAAAGGAGTCTGTGAAATACATGTCTGATCATCTTGAATAAATATGTACCATAAACATCACACGTAAAGATGATAGAAGTTTATACTTTGAAACAAGAAGTTGTCAGTAAATGTTTTTGTTGTGTTTTTGAAAACATGTCATGTAAAAAGATAACTTTTTAAGCGACTTTGATGAAAGCGTCAACAAAATGATAGAATTTCACGCAAACAAAAATAGCAATAACGTTTTTATTTTTCAATGAAAACATGTCATGTAACCATTTATTTACTTAATTAGATCATTTCCTACAAGATGAGACACATTTTAATGCAAACGTTTTGCTTTTTGTGATTTTGATTTTTTTCTGAACTTCAATTTTTCCAAAACGATTTATTTTCAATTTGTGTTTCAATTTGTGTTTTCTTTTAAAACGTTTCATCTGGACTTTGGTCTTTGAAGATATATCAATTTGATATAAGAAATAGAAGTTTTTCAGTCTGGGCAGTTGTTTGTCTACAGAAATATTATTTCTTTGCTCTTTAGAATAAAAAATTGTTACAACTTGTTGTTTGTTGAGCTATTGATTTTTACTATAATTATGTATTTATGCTTTCTGAGAAAATTTATTCATAGCTACATAGATTTCTTCTGTATAATTTCTTGAATTTTATATTTTTATTAGTTCATTATTATCTTGACATGTTTTATTGATTTGTAACAAATGTCTATATATTTATGTAGTTACAAACATTTGTCGTTTATTATTTTGATCTTATTTGTGTAAATACTCTAAGATGTACTGCATTGTACAATAAACATATGAACTTTGCATTTTTCTCAGTTTTATCATTAATAAACATTCAACATGGTGTTTGTGGAGGACATAACTCTGAAAATAACTATGACTATGTTATGGCACTTGAGCTACAGATTCGCCTTATCTCCAACAAATATATCAAGACTGAGCTGAATGATTACAATAGTTTTCTAAAGATTCTACTTAATAACTAATTTTATCAAAAAAGCAAAGTTAAAATGGGACATAATGAAAAATATGTAGCTTTCAGAGTAATGTCCCTTGTTATGACAAGCAAGTATTCCAAGCTTTCGAATTAATATCTTTAATACTTTTTGAGTACAACTAAGTTTTTCCACGGATGCAGACAACCAAGTGATCACAATAGCTCGACCTTTTCATTGAAAGCAGCCCAGCTAAAAATTGGAAGAAAAACACATCTAAATTTAAGTAAATTTAATAATTTCTGTAAAAGCTAAATACAATAACATGCATATGCACTTTCAATGAATATCAGAAACATACACACCCCTAAAATGATATTATAAATAAAAGAATTAAAACAAAACTAAAATAGAATCATTTTATGATTATTACATATAAGGTACTCACTACTATTTTATAAATATCGCCTATTTTTAGTTTCTTCAAATATCTTTGTTAACATCTTTCATTCAACTGTCATAAAAACAACAAATCTTATTTTGATTAATTTATAACCCTGCACTTATCTAAGACAAATGGGTAAAGTTTGCATGAAGTGACATCAAAAAGTTCTGAGACAAAACATGTTCCCACATTTGTAGAAATTTTACCTTGAAGCAGCAATTTTAAGGAAACTTTTGATAGGGGTCAAAGCTCCTGAATGTTTTATCTAAAAACAATTAATTTGTGGGCAATCTGGGAATTCACTGACATAGAATTTGTGAAGTGATAAATATGCTTTATACAAGACAGGTCTACAATCAAAACTAATTAGTATATATTAAATGGAATGCACATAAAGAGAATAAATTAACAATGAGACTAATAAACAAAGGCGGACAATTACAAACTGTTTTATATAATAATACAAGTAATCATTAACAATGATGCAAAGGGGGACAACTGAGAAATATTTCAAACCAGATAATATTTATTAACAATGGAGTGAATAGACAACAATTATACATACTGTTCAACTATTTAACATATCTCAGCATTTATAATGATAACAAATTATATTAAGAAATAGTTTTTTTTGTATGAAACGAATCTTAAGCCATAATTACACATCAAAAATAGTTTATGCAAACTATATTTTTTTTCATATTTCACCTATAGCTTCAGACATTTGAGACTTATCATAAACAAAAGACTAGACAAACATATTGTAACAATATTCACCTAAGCATCATATTGATTTCCAAAGTCTACTAAATGAATGCATAACACCAGAATGTCAGAATGATTAAACATGGCTTCCTCTCTCAAGACCATAAATGAAGTAAAAACACTAGTAACATATGACATAAAATATCTAACAGGAATAAAACACCGCTTTCACAGAAGACCCACAGTGGAACATTACATTGAATGTATGAAACTTCAACAATTCTCACCATGATTTGGGTAAAACATGAAAATTCTTTACTCAACATTCAGTAAAACCAAAATCAATACTCCTATGCTAGAGAACCAGTCAACAAATTTATCAAGAAGCCATTGCACAGATCAGCACAGGCACAACTTAATAAACAGCATGTTACAGAAGTTCATTCACAATTATTAAAATCGTGATAGTTTTATAATGTTTAAAGCCCCATTAGCTTTTTGCTATAAGGAATATATGCAAAAAAAAAAACAATTGCTGATATTATCCCAGGATAATTATTACCGACAAAACAAGCTATTTTTCTTCTAAGAACACTCATATCGCTGTGAATTTTGCTTTTGTAAACTTGAAATATATAGAGTGTGTGACGTCACTTCATGCCATACCGTTATGCATAATATGACTGCGGGAAAACATAGCTGTTCTATAAATAGTATTTTTTCAATGATATTGAAAAAAGTACGATAGTAGTTTTGGAAGCATTTTTTCTTGCTATAAAGTACAGGAGGGAAACACACCGGATTCCTCTGTTATGGAACAAACAGAAACTATTACGAGTTTATATGAGTATGGGACTTTAAAGATTTGTTTGTTCCCTACTAATAAAAGCTTGTATACAAAGTTAATCGTCATTCCCGAGATGTTCATACTAATTAAGTTCTCACCTATTACGAAGGTAGATATTGTAGTCGTAATGACAAGTAACTGAACGCTATGCCGTCTGCACTTTCGAAAGAAGTGTGTCACTAAACCTCTCAAATTCACAATTAAGGCCGAAAGCTGTAACTTAATATCAAACTGACAACTTAAAAAGAGAGATGAGTTTTCAAGTGGAAGGCGAGATCAAAGATGAACTATTCATTCAATGACTGGAAGTTTTGCTAGATCTGAATATAAAAAAGGATTCAGCAGTCTAAAAGTCCCAAAAACCATTACGTCTTTACGATGTCATTTGCATTTTGCTTGATCTAGCATCCCATCTGAATAGTTGCTTTTTCAATGCCTTATAGACCTTAATATGTAGTGAAAATCTAAAGTGGGCCTTCAGGACATTAATATGTAGATTTGATAAAAAATTAAACTTCTAAGGTGAATGACACATTGAACATATTGAATTGAAATTAAATCTTTTTGAATGAACTTCTTAACACTTTGCATATGCATGAATTTGTTTTCAAAATAAAATGTGCGGCAATTAAAAAATCTTGATATTAAGCAACATAATGCTATGAACATAAGAAGCCATGATGTTTAAAACAATACAATCCTTTTAACAATTTGACGATTTAACAATATTACTGGAAATATGGACAATATAATGCATGTCACATGATACCAACACTTTCAGCAAAGTCATTTTTAAGCTGATGAGCTAAAAAAAACAATTAAAACCATAAACAATAAAACAAAACAAATGAAAGATTACTGGTAAACTATGTTCATGTCCTATCACCGTTTTGGTGAAAATTTGGGGTTATCAGGTCCTTCAGTGAAAGATCGTAGTTCGTAGTTTGCCACTTGGGGGTCAAATTCAAATTTATCACGTGCAAAGATCAGTCGTGCATCTGTATGGAGATATATCTTCCCAGACTTACTACTTTGAAATCTGCAAACAAAATGAACAGACATTATTCAACCTCTGTGAATGGACAACCTTTAAAACAGACGACTTTAATCAAAATATGATCTGACAACACTTCCAATATAATGAAGATTTTCATTAATGAAGACAACCAATAAAATTTAAATTAGTGACTGACACACTATGAATGTTATCCTTTAACATTCTAACTAAGTGACTATAATCCTTTGTCTAGATAACTAAGTGAATGTTATCCTTTAACATTCTAACTAAGTGACTATAACCCTTTGTCTGGATAACTAAGTAATGTTATCCTTTAACATTCTAACTAAGTGACTATAATCCTTTGTCTAGATAACTAAGTGAATGTTATCCTTTAACATTCTAACTAAGTGACTATAATCCTTTGTCTAGATAACTAAGTGAATGTTATCCTTTAACATTCTAACTAAGTGACTATAATCCTTTGTCTAGATAACTAAGTGAATGTTATCCTTTAACATTCTAACTAAGTGACTATAACCCTTTGTCTAGATAACTAAGTGAATGTTATCCTTTAACATTCTAACTAAGTGACTATAATCCTTTGTCTAGATAACTAAGTGAATGTTATCCTAACATTTTAACTAAGTGACTATAATCCTTTGTCTGGATAACTAAGTGAATGTTATCCTTTAACAGTTTAACTAAGTGACTATAATCCTTTGTCTAGATAACTAAGTGAATGTTATCCTAACATTTTAACTAAGTGACTATAATCCTTTGTCTGGATAGCTAAGTGAATGTTATCCTTTAACAGTTTAACTAAGTGACTATAATCCTTTGTCTAGATAACTAAGTGAATGTTATCCTTTAACATTCTAACTAAGTGACTATAATCCTTTGTCTAGATAACTAAGTGAATGTTATCCTAACATTCTAACTAAGTGACTATAATCCTTTGTCTGGATAACTAAGTAAATGTTATCCTTTAACAGTTTAACTAAGTGACTATAATCCTTTGTCTGGACAACTAAGTGAATGTTATCGTTCAACAGTTTAACTAAGTGACTATAATCCTTTGTCGGGATAACTAAGTGAATGGAATGTATCAAGTTTGTAGATTTAATGTTTTTTGTAACACTATCAAGTTTACAGATTTAATGCGACATTTGTTTGTGACAGTTATCATATCTGAGGGCTGAGTTTAAATCATGACTGTCTTCAAGCGACAGATGCATCTAAGGTGTAATGACTGACATTATCTGAGATACAGTAAGAAACTAACATTTAATGAACTAGAGCTGTCACAAAGTGACAAATACCCCACATGCTGCATAGACATTGGAGCTGCAGCCATGGGAGTCATAAGCACTACATGTAGTGGTGGTAAACATTTGTGGTAATTTAATTGAATGACAAAGTTACAGAGTAGACACTGCCAAAAAGGACAAACATTGTGACCTTTGAACTTTATGTGTGACCTTGACCTTAGAGCTACAGCCATGGGAGTTGCCAACGACACATCGTCTAGTGGTAGTAAACATTTGTGGTAACTTATTTCAAAATCCTCCAATGAATGACAAAGTTGTAGAGCAGACACAATTCGGGACAGTCAGACCGGCCTCGGCCGGCTGACCGACCGAGTGTGACTGACAAAGTGACTCCAGTATAGCCCCCACTTTCAGAAAGTGGGGTTATAATGAGGTATCTTAGATGTAATTGTACATAACTGACATTATCTGGGGTATAATGATAAGAGACTAACCGTAAATGAATGAGGTATCTGAGATATGAGGGTTCTGGACTGTTAGTATCAACGGGTGTGTACATTGTTCGTTGTCGTAGAAACGTCTGACAGTTAGCTGGCATGTCTGACAGATCATACATAACAACAAACATTTTAACCACAGTTTTGTTTGGATTGAATAAAGTCTGAAAATACAAAATTAAACCATTCATTAATCATGAACAAAATATAAATCTATAGTGGTCTACATGTAAATTTATAATGGTATGCTGCACTAGTGTAATGATCTTAAAACAAAATTTAATGTATGGAGGATATCCAAATCAAATAAGAAGATTTCAGAAATCTTACTGTCAAAATATTACAATACATGCACATTGTATATCAGAGAATAAATGTTTGGTAGATTTTTTGTTTGTTAGTTTGTTTGAGTTTTACACCCCTTTTAAATAGCTAAAGCCATAATTATGAGGCGGACAGTTCACCTTACCATCTTTCCTGGTAAGAACCAGTACTAGACTCCAATCCTCTGTACACTACAGTTACTGCCTATTTTCTCACATAAATTTTTATGTAGAATCTTATGTAACATGTTATAAAAGTAACATTTACCACTTGTACTGTTCCAGTCCTGGGGATATGATAGCCACGTTTCCCTAGAGGCTCAAGATTGACGTAACCCTGAAATACAACAAGAAATGTCACTAATAAAACAAAGGTCCCTCGAAAATAGTCTGTGAAAATACGGATATATATCTGAGCATTCTTTAAAACAGAAACACACTTTTATTCCTGCCATAATATATGAGTGTTCTATATAAGAAAACTGATTAAAGGGAGAGAACTTAAATTAAAAGTGAGACATGGTCCTAGCATTTGATATCTATGTTTTCTCTTATTGTATGCAATAGAATGAATTAATTTACGAATTTTTTAATGACTTTCACTGTCTTTTGTTTTTGTTTGTTTATATCTAGTTATACGCCCCTTTTCAACAGTCAGAGTCATATGAGGCGGACAGTTCACCTAAACATCATTCCTGGGAAGAACCAGTACTAGACTTCCATCATCCGTAAGCAACTGCCTACTTTCTCACATAAAGAGACATGGTCGGAACAACGACAACTAAGTACAGAAACAGTACAGAAACAATCCGTTGACGAAATGGGAGCATCTTCATCTTCAGGTCAAAGACCATTCGTCAATGATTCGTTGAATAAATGATTAATCAGAACATCACTAGTATTGGTGCTTTCCACCAGGCACGAAAAAGAACCAGGACAAACCAATCTGACTCAAGTATTCGATCTTCCTTACGGCAAGATCTGATGATGGCCTATATCAGTTTCTATTTTCAAAAGTTTGAATTTCCATTATCACTATTTATATTTATTCATAATTCAGCCAATCGTATAACTCATTTCATCGGTACTTTGGCCGAATGAACTTTCTACCTAACCATGTTATTTAAACGTTAGTAAACGTTAAATTACGTGTAACATATTTGTCTGCAACCACTTTTTGATTTTTTTAGTAATCCTGATCCATTTGGCCATAGTAGTATAGAAAATTTAATAAACATGCATGTCACATGGGCGCTATCATTACATTTAGTTGCGTAAGAATAGGTGTTCGTGATAACTACAAGTCAAATATTGTTTTTTTACTACGGTTAAAAATAGAATCAGATCACTATCAGAATTATGAAATTAAGGTGCTGATTGGCTAATGGAGAAGGTCACCTGAGGTGACCTTCTATAGGTCGTCTTCAGATCCTCATAGCGTAGCGGGTTTAAGGATATGATTTTAATCAGATTGAGGACAAACTATTCGAAATCAGTTTGGATATAAATGCCCAGTTCTCCTGTATCTTTATTCCCCTCTCTCTGGGGCGGTTCTGAATTGACAATAGCAGTCAAACAGATAAATAAATAAAGTTAATTATACAAAATAAATGGAAAATCAATTTTACCAAATATGGTGAGGGTGCATTGTCGTCAGATAACTGGAAGAAGTAAGCAATCACAGGTAAGGTCACATGTTTTGGACAGAAAGTCCCTCCAGCTCCTATCTCCACAGTGAATCCTTCTACAACTCCAACAGGTTCTATCCTACCATTTAATACTGACTCCTAGGAACAAATACATATCTTTTGTTTATATCGAGTTTTATGCCCCTTTTCAACAGTCAGAGTCATATGAGGTGGACAGTTCACCTTACCATCTTTCCTGGGAAGAACCAGTACTGGTCTCCCAACTGCCTACTTTCTCACATAAATGGGCTCGAACCCAGGACCCACTATCAGTGAGAGGTTGCAGTGATTTGAAGTCAACGACCTTAACCACTTGACCACAGAGGCGGGTTAAACAGATACAAAGATAAGCAAACTTTCACCTTAATTACAAATATCTAGTTTTGACTATATACATTCATACACTACCACTGCAGCTTTGCACAATCAAGAGACCACCAAGTGCAAGGGTCATGATTATGAACAAATTGGGTAGAGGTCCACTAGGCAATGCTATGTGTGAGATCTTAGAGATCTAAGTCCTTTGAGAAGGTTTTTAGAAGATTTTTAAAAATCTTCCGTCCGGTTGCCATGGTAACCAAAGTTCTTCATAGAATGAATTCTTTGAAAAACATTGGTAGAGCTTCATGCAAGGAACAATCTTGTGAAATTGTGTTGAAATTCACCCAGGGGTTTAGAAGAAAATGTAAATTGAAGTGATCAAATCATTCACTGGTCCAACCAATGAATACAAATAATTTGAAATCAACCTCAGCCATCAGTTTAATATATAATCATGAATATCCATAATATTCTAATAAAATAAAATTTTGATAAATCAAAGATTTATGAAAGATACAAAACACTTTTTTAATACCTTCTTATGCAGAATCAGAGTTGATACATTATCACCCTGCTCAGAATGTTAAACAGAATATAATAAGGTCAAATCTAAACATCTAAAAAATATCAATGACAGAATTGAACTTTCGAGTTCAGAGAGAAATCTCAAAATCGATAACATAGGATCTCAACTACTTGCAATACCTCAAAGTTTCCAAGAAGACAGTTTGTTGACGCCGGTGCGCTTGTACTGAGAACTTTTGGATCTTCAATTGTATCACAATCTTCAGACTGAAGAGTCAACTTTGAACAGGATATAGCGCTGCAGAGAATAAAAAAACATTTACTCGTCAAGTATTGATTGCTATTTTCACAAGTAGAAGATTTTCGCGAAAATAAATATAATAATATTCGCTAAATATTGAACTTACAAACCTATCAGCGCTGGTTACATTCACCAAATTTAAAGTAACATGTCATCCTGGGCGCCATATTGGATTTTACCGATACGGATATGTTTAAATTTGTTCTAATCAGGAACTGGACAAAAACTAATTCAACAACGAATTGATTGCAAACAACAAAAACGCTTTTACTGCTTGGGAAATATTACATATATAAATATGTTAACAACTATGACTTATTCATGCACTGAATCAGTCGTTTATATCTCAGTCCAAGTGGCTTAATATGCCGCATTTTTTTTAATTACTTAATATAAATCTACGGGGTAATTAAACTGCACATGTATATTGACAGTATATATTCAAAGACCTACGTGCATAGTATAGGTCCTTGATATATTGTCCTTCTAAGTTGTTGTCATCCATTCCTGAATGCTACATCATAGCACAATGACGTACAGAATGCCACTGGTATACAAGTTTCCACACAAGCCGTATGATGACAAGATGACCTGCTAGCCAAATTTCATTAACTCTAAACCATATACAAACACTTTACCACTAAATCTGTGACATTGGATGGATTAAATTGATGAGTCAGATAAGAATTTTGCAAGATTTTAGCAGCATATAAATGACAAGTACTATGTATCGAGGGCTCAGCGCAACACTGTCGTAACTTGTTCTTATTTCAATATGAGTTACGACACTGTTGCGCTAAACCCTCGGTATGGTAATAAACTTACTTTTTAATGGCACGGACATTTGTTAGAGTGCAGTCGTAATCAAATTTCATACTGGAACTTTTCTTCACCGGAGCCTGACAATGGTAAAGAAGAAAAGAAATTATAAGTCTTAAAGACATATCCTAGAGTAACTTTTCACGCAGAGAATTTCCTCTTTTATTCAGAGATGTACTTTAATATATTATAAACATAAAACAGGGTTTAAAAGTATGGGTCACCATGCCCGTTTTTGTCTTAACTATTACAGAATAAAAAAACTGACATATGTAAGATAATAATCAAGAAATTATGAAATTTGTATACAAACGACCATGCCCGAATCATGCAAAATTACCAAAAATTTGAACATTTTAGCTCATAAAAAAATTCTAGCATGGAAAAAGTTTTTAATTTTCCAGAACATATAGTTTAGCATAATGTTGTTTAAAATAAAAGAAAGAAATGCATACCAAGCCATGCTACTTTTTAAGATATACAAAAAATTAGTAAAATTATTACCTCCCTTTATTATGAAAACAACTCAATTTTTATGCAATAATAAAATGTTTAAATATTAAGTACCATTACTGTATATAATATTTCTGCTCATTTTGAATGCACAATGGCAACTCTAGGAAACGTCACAAGGATATAGAAGCACATGCTAAAAACATACACATCTACAGGATAAAACTTGGAATGACATAAATCTACTCAACTCATTATCTCAAGGAAGTGAATTCCTTGAAAGTATGTCCCCTATGAAACTTAAAAATTCCAGTTTTTTTTAGTATTTTGGGAATATGACCCATACCCTTGGGATTGAGAATTTTTGAAACAGCAGGACTGCTCTTTCATTTGAAGTAATATTAATTTTCAATGCCATTATTCGGGGGTGACAAAAGCACCAATTTAAAAATCCTGATTATCATACACGGCTGACCATTTTTGCCAAACAAGAGGCCTTCAACCACATTGCTTCCATACTTAACTCATTGTGTAAATTTTTGAAAATCCTTCAGAGCAGATTAAAATTGACCATAACTTTGCCATTTCTTGAGATATTTTCATCAAATAACTTTTATTTTGCTCAGAAATCATAGTTCTTTCAGGACATTAATTCAGCATATTGTCACCCCTGTATTATATTGTACTATTCATTTCTGTAGAATCGTAAAATAAGCTATAAGAACTAATGTCTATCACTCTAGATTCCTGCTTCCTCTGTTAACTAACAAGGCTGTAACTCAACATATCAATATCGAGTTGATACGGAAAATTTTTATTGCAAGGTTTGATTGTTTTGTCGGTATATCAACAATTTATTTTTTCGATCGGCAATCTTTCCAACTTCATGGGTGTAGGAAGACCAAACCCCATCAACTAATTATTCATACTGTATATGCAGGAAAAGTTCATAAAAAGTTCATAATTTCATGAATTCCTTTCAAGTTCTTCTGATCACCCAATTAAACCTTTTTATTGTTAAAACAAGTTCACCATTTCTTACCGGACTAGATCTTGATGGTAAACCGGTTGTTGTGTTAAACACGGCACTTGCACCTCGGCCCATCACAAACTGGAAGTTCTTAATATCATCTGGAGACGGCAGACTCTTATATGCACGAGATCCATGGGTAAACATTTCCTACAAACAATTAGCGTACATCACAATAAGAAACAGAAACACCTACCAGTTTCAGAACAATGAAAGATTATGGATATTGGATAAAATTACTGCACTAGGCTGAAAATATTAAGTTAGTTTGATTGAAGTGCTCCAACCCTGAAATTTAGCACCAGGTAGCTGGTAGGTAGGGATTTCTTTACTATATAATAATACAGTGCAACCTCACCAGAGCAACCCTCTCTAAAGCAACAACCTCACTACAACAACATATGTTTGCTCCTCCCACTGGGTGTGGCTTTACTATATAATACTACAGTGCAACCACTCCAGAGCAACCCTCTCTAAAGCAACAACCTCACTACAACAACATATGTTTGCTCCTCCCACTGGGAGTGGCTTTACTATATAATAATACAGTGCAACCTCACCAGAGCAACCCTATCTAAAGCAACAATCTCACTACAACAACATATGTTTGCTCCTCCCACTGGGTGTGGCTTTGGAGATGTTACACTGTAGTAAAAAAAATGGCAAAACATTTGTATACTAGGATTATCGTGAGTCAGCCAGAGCACTCCAAACAAACTTATTTTTATTTTCAGCCAAAACCAATTGACCGACTGCAAGCAATTACTGATTTACTACGGACAAAGGTTGACAAATGGCACGGCTGCATTCTTTGACATGCCACCAGTCCTAGTTTTAAAACAAGAATGTCAACAAAAAGTGTTTGTGAAACATGGATGCCACAGAAAGGCCAACTGGATAGTAAGTCCTTGACTATATGTGATGACCAATCTCCAAACTAAATCTGAAGAGATAAGGCCAAATCCTTCTCTACTTATTGGTTGGACAAGGTTTGGTTATGGACGGACGGACCGACATGGGCAAAGCGATATTCCCCAGATCTTCGAAAAGGGGGCATAATAAAAACATGAAAAAAGTCAACTTACATTTTGAACATTTTGCTGAAAATCTCTTTTTAACAGTTGTTTGCATAGGGAAAGATCACGTGTTGGACTTTTATCACAGGTTTCAGAAGAACAGTCTTTATCTAATACACCAACATTACTCTTCGATACCTCATCTTTAAGATGGTTTTCCACTTCGATATCAACTGATGAAGACAGACTATTACAACTCACGTCTGCTTCAATATCCATAGTCTCAAGGTTTTGAGCTAATGAATGAATTGCAGTATTAACTCCGCCGATACTACATGGAATGCTTATATTCAATAATTTATTATTCCTACATGAGAAATTTTGAGTGCTTTGTCTTGAATCACTAGATTGGGACTCAAGAGTTACTTCCCTTGAAAGACTAGACGATGAGAGGTTGTCATGGTTATCTCCCCTGATGTTAGAACTGAGGTCGATATCACATTTATCCACCAAAGGCTTCTGATGTTCACTATCTACTATTTCTTCCTTACACTGATTTTCAACAACGGATGACGTTTCATCATTTGATGTTTGTTTACTTTCAAAAAGGACGAATTTTGTTTCCATTTCCGGCGAGGAGTTAGAACGATTAAACAGGCTCCGTACCACACTTTCCCCATCTTTTGTCTGGATGGTAGAATTATGCAGTTTGGATTCTTTGTTAATAGAAAGACTTGAGTTTCTCGAAAGCTGTTCATGAGGTGAAATGTTTTTACTCTTTGGTTTATTTTTTCCACTTTGTGAATCTTTCAACACAGACTCTTCTTCGTCACCAAGAAAGAAGCTACAGTTTGTAGTCGGAATATCATCAAGTGTTGCTACTCCGTGTTTCCTAGGAGCTTTGTTTGAAAGACTAGATAAGTAAGCTTCCAGTTCACTCGGACTTAGAGGCTTAATGAGATCGTGAAGATTACTAGAAGTCATTTCATCTAGAGGTTTTATTTTACTAAAATCATCATTAGATTCTTGCACAGCATCAGGAGAATTTAAATCTAAGCATCTTTTCTTGAAATCGGTAGGATCGGGTTTTTTACTTCCAGTAACAAGAACTTTGGGACTTGGTAACCGTTTAGATCCAACAAAGGTCAAGTTTGTAGATACAGACAATGTCGCTGGTTTTCTGTACGGGTGTACCTTCACTGGAGCACATTTTTCAGGAGTTTTAAACAAAACTGTCTCCTTTGCAGATTTTTGTTCAGTAGACATAGTATAAGTATAAAAACTTGTCTCATTTGAACTTTGTTTATTGGACTGCTTTTCATCGACTGATATGGTATTACGATCAGATAATACACAGTCTGTTTGGGATTTGCGACTATTTGACCCGATGGTGTTGGGAAAATCGTAAGTATATTTCATAGTCGGCGACAGTTGATCAACTTTACGTTTGGGGGTTTTACTAACAGGACAGGGTCCCGCACGTGTTTTCACCAAAATGTCTTGTTTTCGTCGACCATGCGGTGGCTTCGTATTCACTTGTAGTGACTCAGCGTAACTGAATTCCTGTCCAGAACAACACTGACTGTGTACGCTATAATTACATTTTGATGTTGAGGGTCCTGGTTCATTATGATCTTCAAGTAATGGACTTGACCTGTATTTTTTATCATCTCCGCCTAGTTTTTTGCATCGTAAATGTTGTTCCACAGAAGGGGATGGTGACCTACATGTCAAGGACATGAAATGCTCCTGTCTCGGTAAATGAGCAACAGTTGATCTCATCACGATATTTGCGAGCTCAGCGGATGGAAAATTGTGGACTTCTGGTAATTTGCTGAACGTGTAACCAACGGATTCCCCAGGTGCATATATTCTACAATAAAATATGGTCCAAGTTTAACATTAAGAATATATAAGCTATACTGCTTATCAATGTCTTCCTAGAAAATTTAATGTTCTCATTTAAACCACCAAACATTAAAAACATTAGAAAGATATAAAATGTATAATAAAACTTGTGTTAGCGGCCATCTCTGAATATAGGCCATCCAGTGAATGAAGGCCATTAATTTAAAAACCTTTGTTGAATATTAAGAACAAAATGACATCTGAATAAAGGCCACCTGTCAATAAAAGTGACATTATTTATTTCCCAAGAGTGACCTTTCTTAACAGATTTGACTGTATCTGTATTCATAAAATTAATTGTGAGAACTCATTTATTAATTATGGAATATTTGGTAAATTAGAGAGATCGATCAAAATAAACTAGAGCTGTCACAGAGGTGACTAATACCCCTGGCATAGCTTTGACACTAATACTGCAATAGTACAGTATAGGGCTAAGTTCAAGGGGACATAACTTTGCAATAAGTGAATTGCTGGGCATGAATGGTGATAACATATTTCAAGTTTCATTGCAATTGCTTAACGAATGTGGAAATAGTTTGCTCCACAAATTTGCATGCGGACGGATGGATGGAACAAATAACCAACAGAGTGACTCCAATATACCCCTGCTCAAACTTTGTTTGCGGTGGTATACACATTACATGTATACTGTCAAACCTGTGCTAATGGCCACAGTCAAATAAAGGCCACACTGTGCATATAGGCCATGAATCTAAAAAATACTTCTGAATAAAAGCCACCTGTCAATAAAGGACACAGTACATCTTAACAAAGGGTGGCCTTTGTTCATAATTCTGACTTTATATTCAAATAATTTCCAGAACTAACAACCCTTAGCTGAATATGAATTTTCGCTTCTCAAGAATGCAGTATCTTGATAAACTGTTTTAAATGTACAAAGCTATATCTGACAGTTCCTTAACCTTAAATGGCAAAATGATTACTTACTTCATGTTAAATATCAAGCAAGTAACAATCAAATGAGAATAAAAACAACAAAGTTTTACACTTTATGAAATGTATTTTTTATATCATGTCACATCTTTATACACTTTAATTCTGCATAATTATGCAGTTCAGGTAATTTATCATGTTCTTAAATTTACATGAACCAGTCTCCATGGTCGACTGGCTTAGGTCGCAGGGTAATCCTCCGTAAGCCACTGCCAACTTAGTCTGGTTCCCGGACGTGCTCTACAATTACGTCAGGCAAAGCTCAATAATGGCGGCCATTAGTGGTAATGCACAGGCAACGGAATATTCTTATTTTGACTGATTATTTGTGATGTTATGCCTAATTTTAATTGATTATGTGCTAATATTGTAACAGCGGCGAGATATTTTAATGATCATTCTTATTTGTTGACAATACAATGTATATACTTTCATGAAGTAGCTATAATTTCAGACGTGAGTCTTTATAGTTTCCAAAAAATCTTTTGTGATCATCTAAAAAATGGACATCTATGATATATATTATACGAATAGGATTCATTACCAACCCTCACAAGCACTTGATCACTTGATATAATAAAATACCCATACTTTAGAATGTACAGAGGATGCCGCCATTAGTGTGCTTTGCCTGACCCGATAACATAGTGTAAGGGGAAGGAACTCCAGACTACTGCCAACTTTCTCACATAAAGAGACATGGTCGGTACCACTTTGCCACGGAGGCGTAGCTACACACTTCAATATATTCGATCTGACTTTGACCCAATTTTACTGAATCCTTGACCTACTGACCTGAACATGCACAGATCCTGTAGAGAACCAACATATGAAGTTTGATGACAGAAGGTGAAAACGTTTTGATTTTATAGGCAAGGTTAAAGTTTAGGAACAAACAAACAGAATTTCCTGATCCTTCGATACAGTGCCATAAAAAAGGGAATAACAACTAAACAGGTTATATGCAGAAATTAACCTTTTATCCATGTAAGTATTAATGTTTTATCATTGGCTACAAACCTGTACACGACTGAGAAAGGCAAGCATCCAGCAGACGAAATCAACCATGAACTGAGCTGAGAGAAGTGAAGATAACTCCGTACAGCTTGAAGATGGACACGCCCACTTACGAAACCTTCCAACTTCTCCGGTGATCTGTTAACAAGATAAATTTTACTCAGATTAGAATTTTAACTAAATTGTCAGAGAACCGAAAGAAAAGGGAACAAAATAGCAGCATTAGTACATACCAGGACTTTTTCAGCCAATTAATGAGTTGTGAAATTTGCCAAGTTGGCAACAAAATTTCTCAACACGATGTTTACAGATGTTGCTTATCCCAAATTGAACATGTCTAAAGAGTGTAATGAATAGTTACCATGAGTTGAAAATAATTACACATAGTAACTAACAGTAATGATACTTACAAAAAGTAATGTATAGTTACAAATAGTATCTCATAGCAATGAAAAGTTACAAATAGCAACAAATAGTAATGAATACCGTATTCCCCCGAATAAACGCCCCTGGGGGCGATACATTTTCTAAAAGGGGGGCGTTTATTGTGACCCTATTTTGCAAAAAAAAAAAATCTGGAATACCGTATCCAAAGATTTTCCGGAGGTCAAATGAATGAATTTGCAACACTTGCCATCAAAACATATTGCGGTGTTAATGCAATATTAATCAACTGTCATTCCCGGCGCGCTTTACTAGTCAGTTGCACTAGTTAAACTACATGTCAAAAATCAATAACACGCTGTCACTGCAGAGTAATTACCGTTTTATCGTTACCGCGTATCTGACGTAATCTCCTCTGACGTAATCTCGCCAATGTGTAATCGAGTTTTTATGTACATGTCAATTAAGTTTAGCTTTCATGGAGTCGAGGGGTAAAAAATCTTACACGTAAAAGTCGTTAAATTCGCGGAAGAAATAGGCAAACACTATGAAAGTGATGGACATTAACTTTTTTACAGTTGGATTTATATACCGGTAACTGTCTTTGAAAGGGATGGAAATATTTCTGTTAATTAAAACCAAATCAGGGCCCACGCTGTCGATCGCCACTTCGCGAAAGTCCGACCAAAGTGGCTCCAAAAATTTGCGAGTGACGAAAGTGTTAAATTGCAATTTTAACCTCCGGAATAGTTGAATAGACTGGTTTATATATGTCCTTGGACATTTTGTCGAATCAAAAATCAATTGTGGAAGTCGCGTGTCAGATATGATTGTTAATCCTGATTGCGATTCGCATCGCCAACTTCGCACCTCTAACAAATGAGATTGCCGCGAGGCATATATTGCACTTGGTCTTACCCTTATTTTTCACAGTTAGTGCTTGTTTATGTTGATCTGTCCAAATTAAGCACGTAAATAACGGATTAATGAAAATGCGGGTTGTAGTTTTAGATCGACCAGATAACCTTAGTAATCATTTTCAGAAAACCTACTTTCACTTTAGGTATCGTAAGGATAAAGTCGAAACATCGCCGAATAAAACTAATATAATAAACATCACGAATGGTCCATAGATCTACTGTATTACTGTATGAAAGTGATAGAACTAAGATTGTTTATCACGCGGTTTCGCTAGTTTTTAGTTATTGTTCACATGTTAATTTGGATTAATACAATTATTCAAAGTGGATTTAATTGTGTTTTATCTTTAATAAAAACGGATTTTACGTCATAAGTCCCGGACAAATACTTAAAGCTGGTAAGTCCTTACGACTTTTTTTGGCAAAAAAGGGTGGGGGCAGGGCACACAAAAACCGACAATTTGCCGGTCCAGACCGAATTTCAACGCCTCAGACCGATTTGAGCAGCAGAAAAGTGTTAAAAAATCGGTCTATAAATGAGCTATAAATGTTTCATAAATTTCATGAAATTCGGTCCATATCGCATTGTACGCGCAAAATGTCACCAACCTTCCTGTATATTGTTCGCACCATTCTAATGACCCCCAATAAACACGTCAAGATGCCTGCAGCGATCTTTTGTTAATCCAATCAATGGGGGGTCGATGGTAATTAGTCCAAACACGTGGTCACATGTAAACTGGTTCTCATTGACTTGTATGCACTTCGGTGCACAGCAACATGGAACGGGAACCAGTTTATGTTTACATGCAGACGATTTTACTCGTTTAACTCTAGAACAGTTCTGAAAGTTAATCGAACGCGCAAGAGATTTATTTACGTGAACACCGGCTGCATGGAATTGTCTCCCGCGACGATCTTCAAATCTGTACTGATTGTTGACATTTAAAACATTGACATTACGATAGTCAGAAAGCCTTGCCCGATCATGAAGTAAAGTAAACATTAGATGTGAATGAATTTCGCTCGATTTACTCTAGAACAGTCCTGCATGTTCATCGAACGTACACGGTTCCGTAATACATTTTCGCGACCCTTACTGAATTTAGAAATTGTTCTTCGTAGCTCGTGTTTTGGGTCTAATAATACATAATGGAGCATATTAATTTGTTTCTAATAATTTAAAGTTAGACTTTCATACATATATTACGATAAACCGCGATGCTGCATGTTTTCAATGGTGACAACTTACGTATAGGTAACGTACGGGGGGGGGGGGGGTACATTTTCGCCTAAATGGGGGGGGGGCGACTCTGGACCGATTTTGATTTCAACTTTTTAGATGCCCTGGGTGGGGGCGTTTATTAGGGTGGGGGGAGCGTTTAAACGGGGGAATACGGTAGTTACAAAATTTTAATAGTATCTAATAGTTATGAATAGTTACAAACAGTAACTAACAGCAATGAATAGCAACCAATAGTAATGAATACCTACAAACAGTAAATAATAGTTAAAAAATTGTTATCAACCAGAAATTGTCTACCAGATATAAACAGTTTTTTTTCATTACAACAAATATATATGATCAACCAGACATGGTTAACCAGTTATTTTTCAACAAAAACATTTATTTCTGATCAACCTGAAATGGTAGTAACAACTTCAAACTAACCTTTTCTTAACTAATTGTACGTCCCAGCGTTCAAGCAGTTCAAAGTGATCCATACAGCTAAACGACGCCCCTTCCACTACGGTCTCCTCCAGGTTGCCATGGCTACAGTTAGGGAACAATAAAACATCAATACGCATAGGTATTTTATTCTGCCATAGTATCTCTTGAAAATTCAACAAATCTTGAGCTTTACGGCACTGAAACAGAAGACAATAGTTAGATCCTTTTAAAAAGACAGTTTTAGTCCGAATTCAGACTCATTACCCCACATAAAAGCATGATGTATTTGTACCCAATATATATGTATAGTTACAAATAGTATCTCATAGCAATGAAAAGCTACAATATATATAGCTTGTTTACACTTTAGCGCCTTTATTTATTCACCGATCCTAATAATACTTTCAGTAAATTAGTATAACCAGAAGATCTTGGACAAGTCCGATTATGGGTGGAATCAGACCACATCTTCAAGAGTTATGGGCCCTTGACCCAATATATTTCAATATTCCTCTTATGAAAAGAAAATAGTAAAAAATCCAAATCATTGAATACAAAAAAGCTCAGGGGTTTTCTTAAAGTTTTGGGGAAGCTAGGCGCTCTTAATATCATATGGGATATGAAATATTACGGGTTGAAGCCTTTTTTGGGGAAAACATCCTGATCTGACACCAATTTGGGGAATGAAATTTGGGGAAAATTGCATGTTTTTGAAGACATTTTCAGGGGGGAAGACATCCTTAACAGGCTATACAACTATATAACAAAGAAAACCCCTGTTTGGTTTAAAAATCCAGGTTAATTATACTGTCAAAGTAATGCATCATCAGGAATGTACCTGCATATCAGCCTAATATATGGATGATACTAGAACCAACCCCATAGTGAAACATGACCACTATTTATTATATTTCTGACATATATCAGGTTTATTCTTAATATAAGGACTTGACTTCCACTTGCCCAAGGCAGAGACAGATCCAGAAATTTATGACTGGGGGGGGGGGGGGGGGCTTAGAGGAAGGTACGGAAGGGGGTGTCCCCTTCCATTAGGGGGGTTTGGGGAATGTTTTTTTCTAAAAAGTGGCAAAAATGGCTTTTTAGGTGCATTTTTTGCATAAAAAAGCGTCATGTAAAAACCTTGCAACAAAATTGTTTGAAAATTAACAATAATTATAAAATTAAAAAAAGAAAATACTGTAGAGTGTTTTAATTGTTTATCATATATAAATAGTCCTTTTAAGATAAATAAATGATCAATTTATAAACAGGAATAGCAAATAATATCATATTATCATAATCCCATTTATCATCATCATCATTTAAACCAACTTCATTAAGACCCTTACTATACAAGCATATAGTTTAATCATGGTCTGTTGAAGCTTGAAAACTTGTGTAACGTAAATTGTGGAGAGTCAAAATTGCCTGGGGCAAGAATACGTAGTGCCGTGCCGATGAATATACCGTATTATGTCATTGCAGTGCCATAAAGTTGAGAATATTAGTAAACAGGATGTTTTGGCATGGCAATTTGACATTGTCACTGTTGATTTGTTCCTGTTTTGAGTTGAAAAAATGATTTTATTTATTGAAAATAGACCCTTTTTAGTAGCCGGGGAGGGCTTGGGCCCCATAAGCCCCCCCCCCCCCCGGTAAATCCGGGCCTACAAGGATCAAGTAACTTTGAACACCTACTGTCCCCAGTGAACAATGAACAAAACCAGGTTGTCTTTTTTAAGTTGAAGTATGTTGATATTTAATACAAAATATGTGTAATGTTACGATGTATTTTACTAATTATGCATCAAATACTGTATAGTGTGACCTTGACCTTGAACATATGGATCTGGGTCTAGAAAGTGAGATGAAATGGAACAATACAGACATAACATGTCTTACCTTGTTTAGAAATGGAACAATCCAGATATATATAACATGTCTTACCTTTTTTTAGAAATGGAACAATCCAGATATATATAACATACCTTACCCCTTTTATAGAAATGGACCAATCCAGATAATATATTAACACAGCTTACCCATTTTTAGAAATGGACCAATCTAGATATATATAACATGCCTTACCCTTTTTTAGAAATGGACTAATCCAGATAATACATTTACACAACTTACCCTTTTTCAGAAATTGACCAATCCAATCCAGATAATATACCCCCTTTTTATAAATGGAACAATCCAGACATATATAACATGTTTTACCTTTTCCCTATGCCTGTCACATTCATGATCAGCAGAACCTTGTACAGTAGGACAATGTGGGCCCTCAATACGTCCTTTAGGGGACAGATCTGGGGTACGAGCTTCCATAATCAGAAGACCTATTTCACTGAACATTTCTTTAGGGTCATACACTTTTTCTTCCATTTCGTCAGCTGAAGAAACAAATTGAAAAAAATTCATCGCAAGATTTATCAAAACTACAGGTCTGTCAGAGTGACCAGCGATATTTCTCCTTTGTTTGGTACCAGTAAACTGTACATTCCCAGCTGGAAAACAAGAGTGCCAGGTCACAGAATATGCCCATCAAAATTTATTTTTCAAAGCATCAAGGGGCATAACTCAAAAGCGTCTGGGCCAATTGGTTATCGAACTTGACTAGGATCTCATGGCCATAAATATTTCCATCAAGTTTGGTGAGGATTTGAATAAAACTGTTTGAATTAGAGAGCAGACACTGTTGTGGACACCGCCCGACCACCCACCAACCTGCCCGTCATGGGTGTTCCCATAATATGACCAGGAGAGAAATTCCCCCTCTGGTGCAGAAATCTTTTTTATTCGTATTGAATTTGTTGGTACTTTCTGTGCTGAAATAAAAACCAAAGAAGAGCAGTTGATAATATAAATGTCTTTGTTTTTTAAAAATTCCCAAGTTATTCTAAAAAATCCCAATTAAGTTTGAATCATAACGCCGCAAACATTTCTCAAATTTTCTGGTTCCGGTACCTTTCCCAATTGCTGGTGATGGCCTTTAAAGGCTTATTATCACTCATCAGAAAAAAAGACCGTGGCTACTTTCATCAGTATAACACTGCCAAACCATAGAAATTATTTTGGAATAAAAATTATGTCAGATAATTCAATGACACATTGCTTTTCTTTGACATTAAAAGAATTTTTCATTTTTCACCGCAAACGCCTTCTTGTCCAGGTTTTTTTTTTTCCGGTATTTTGGGAATATGACCCATACCCTTGGAACTGGAAATTTTCGCGGTGTTTTAATCGAAATTTGGAAAAAATGTTCAACTTATACTACTTATTCTTCCAAAGAACAGTAGTAGAATAATGTATTTACTACCAATAGTGATGTTAATGAACTTATAATTTTTTTGGGGGGGGGGGGGGATTGGGAATTTTTGTCTATAGATGAATTGGGAAAAAAAGATACTATTTTCCATTCGGAATATGACCGATTTTCAGCTATAAATCAACTCGAAAAATCCCTGTAATGTCAAATCAAGTGACCCCTTGGGGCAGAGTCAATATGTAAGTGATAAGCTAAAATCTGATTCATTTTACATTTTTCCACTTGAAAAATGTGGTGATTTGGGCAAGTAACAAAAAGGGCAGGCTATCAAAATTTGGGAGACCATAGCTCTATCGGCTATAATCTAAAAAAGTTAATGTCACACCCTGTGATACCAGTTTTTACAAATAACTTTTTCAAGCACCGGACATTCGGTCAAGTAAAGACGTAAATTTTACCAGACCGACCCAACTTATACCAGTTAACCAGTCTTTGCATGGATCAAATTTTGCTTCTACATAATTTATCAAAGAATATTTTTTACACACATATTTTGTTTGATGTTGTTATAATGATTAATGGAAACTTTTTATTATTTATTTGTAAAACCTTAGTTTTGTGTACTTCATTAAGCTGAAAATTTCACCGGACCGTCAGTCAGATAACCTGTCAATTTTTACCGGAATGGCAGTAATTAAGTGTAGACAGACTCTGTCTTTGGACCGGTGGCCAAATTTGAAAACGGTGACTATAGGATTATAGATGATATATATCAAAATGAAAATGGCACTAACAAGATTATTTGCCAAGAAAATTGGCAGTGAAAAAGTTTAACAACCATTATTCAGTCCAGTACTTATCACATAGGTTTTTCAAGTGAAATGTTGATGGAACCCTTTTAAGGGGTGGGGAAATAGGGAACAGTACCATAAGATACACATATATATATCCCATCAAGTTTTTTTGCCTGATTCATGAGTGATTGGGAAAGGTACATGTATCAGATAAATTGGGGAAAATTTGGTGTGTTTTGAACCAAATTGGGAATCTTTAATTTAAAAGACACAACTAGATTAAAATCATATCCTCAAACCCGCTACGCTACGAGGCCATAAGGAATATCGAGGACTTTATTCAGATGGAAACAAACAATGACTTTTAAATTATGAACTGATCCTCTTTGATTTTTATTTCAGCACTGAATGCTGCAACAAATTATTTAAGAAATAACGGTTATGTATGAAAAAAAAAATTGTGCCAGATGGGAATTTTTTCCTTAGAAATTGGATCATTTTACGGGTACCAAACAAAGAAGGAAAATAAACACTGTATCCTCTAAAGATTTAAGTATGAACAGTTTATAACCTTGATGGTTACAGGCAAAGAGCTATTCTACAGGTTCATTTTATGTTATTCTTTTTTATAAAAAAAAAAAGCTTAAAAGAAAAATTGGAATTCTACTGAGGCAGTATATTGTAGTTGTAAGAATAAGGCGTAAAATACATAGTTCTCAGACAGGGGAACCAGGGGCTGAATTTCGTCTCGAAAACCAGGATTTCAGGCTGGGGGGTATAATCTTCAGGAAAGAAGACAGTCTGGGGGTGTGTGGGGACCAGAGGCATGATAAGTGCAGGCATACTAATTCAGTAATTAGAATAGAAATTGCTAATCCATGCCTGTATTTGTGTAAAATAATCTGATTTTTCTTAATTTGATCAGTTATGGGAACCGGTACCTTTACTGGAAAAATTAGGGAAAAAAATCATAAAAATATCTTTGTGAACTTGAAGTGGTATTTAATTATAACATTTACCTTTGACCCCAACCTGGTAATTATGCTAAGGAATTTAAGCTGTAATTTAGAGACATAATTAATATATTGGTTGTACAATCAGATGTGTTATGAATTAATATATGTTATAGCTAAATGGGACAGCTGTTGTTTAATACACACAGATGTGTGTAATCATATGTAAATCTGACTATGTTGTGTACAAACACTAGTCATTACACATATGACATAAATGCGGCTACAACGTAATAATAATACACACATAGACTCCATACACATAGTTTAAACACACAGACAGGTATTTCATAACTTAGGGTTTATTTAACACGTATATTTTCGCTGGGTCACGTTCGCGAATAGCCCAATAAAAACCAGCTGTTTAATGGGGACAAACTAGCTGATCTGTCGATACACAACAAGACATGTCAACGTACCTTTCTCCGGTTTCATTGTCAGAAATGAAACAAAATCTATCAGAATCGATAATCATACATGTTATGTCCCATCTTAAACCAAATCAACATCGTCTTTCGGCGTATAAATGAAGATTTTTCAGTTCCTCTCATCGCCAAATATTTTCTTTTCTAACCAGGTTCCGTTGACTCCCGACTAATGTTTACGGTTCAGTCGTGGTCACGTGACGAAAACATTAATCATCGGAGAGTAAGTTCTAAAGTGAAAACTTCAAAAGCATGAATTAGAAAAAAGCAGAAAATGAAAAATAAAACAGCTGACAGTAATTTAATAAGAAAATAACGTTTACACGAAATCTTAAACAAAGTCGGCTCGACTCGGGACTAACGTAACCTTGACCTTACAGATTTCCGTGACCTGCATAAAACAAAACATTGCAAATATATCTCGATTAATCTGAAACTCATGATGTTTTAATAAAAAACTTGATAACCATTTTAATGAATTAACTGTGTGCGTGTCGGTAGTGTTTTTTATTCGTCTGTTTTATGTGAAAACACTAAATAACGAATATTTAGGTTAAATACAACACTTCCGCAAAGGGAAGTCACTCTTAAGAAATGTTGATAATTATTGCGCAATCACGAAATCTGAAATGACCAGGGGCGAACCCGGGTTAACCACATCTCAGTAAAAACTTTGATTGATTTTAATTTCTCATTTGAGTCATTTCTCCGACATTTTTTTGATTATTCTTATCTTTTTTATTTATTTTCTAATTGCTGGAGAAAAAATAATGTACCCGATGTGATTTTTAGGGGGGGGGGGGGGGGGGGGGCACGCACATAGCATCCCTGGTTCATGTAACATTCATTAACGAAGTCAGGCTCGTTGACGTAGACATAAAGATGTTCATACTAATGTCGCTAGGTCAAGTGTTGTAGTAGGTAGCCATAATGGTCCACCGTACAATGTATATATTTACTGATATATTATGTGACCCGTGTAGTTAGGGTGTCCGCCTTCTTAGCGGGAAATCGAATGTTCGAACCCTAGTGGAGACTGGGTTATAACTGATGAGGTCTGTTGGGGACCCGCCAGCTAGTTAAATAATGGTTACCGCTGGCCCATCTCAGCCAGGCACCCGGCAAAAGGATAAGGGATTCCAGAGGTACTGTGCGAACATAAGATAGGTGTCTCATAAGCCAACTTGCCTGGCCCTTTCAATAGGGGTGACACTATAATAAACAAAACTTTTACCTATAACATAATGGTCCACTATACATTGTATATATTTACTTATATGTAACACTACGGCCACCAACTACAAGACTTGCGACACTAGCATGAAAAAAGAGCCTACATAATTAAGTTTACAAATATCTGGGACCATTAAGCACATGTACATTTCCTTTTTCTTTCATACATATAGCATACACCATATAACAAAACAATTAAAATACTTATTAATTGTGTATAGGTCATTGCCAGTCAATTCTCCCCAAAAAGGGGAGATTTGGGAGACGGCCTGAGTTACATACATAAGTGAAGTACATTTTATGATGAAAAATCTCGGTTTGATAGCAATGTAAGACTATGTGCGTTCGAGCGTGCGTGCGTGCATGCGTATGTGTGATTTTGATGTGGCTTGACCATATGTTTTGAGCCGTGACGGAAGAATACACTAAATAAACTAGGTATACATAGTACCTGAGAATGTTAAATTTATCTTATCAATATATTTCAGTCAGATTTGTTCCGAATATCCATATCCCCTATTTGATTTATTAGCGGATTATTCTGAATAATTTCGTCATGACTCAAAAAACATGGTCAAGCTAAGTATACAAATATAATACATTAATATTTATGTATACTTGTGAATGTGGCTTAATACTTTACATAAATTGTTTGGCTATATAGTTCAATTTTTAGGTCAGCAATATTATTGTATACATGGACGATCTCATTTATACATGTTTAGGTAACACGACTACTGTTGTAATTTGCTATAAGCCAAATTATGAAGCTTTATAATCACTGTCCTCTGTGGCGCAATTGGTAAAGCACAAAGTTAGTGAATCTTGAGCACTGCGTCTGACATTAGACATCATTTTTTATTTTCATTTTTTTTATCATTTTTAATAAAAGTTAACTTTATATATATCGATAAGAAATTATTATTTCATAGGTTTTTATATTTAAATTGTTCCGTTAAATTAACAAAAATATAATAACCTCACATGGGTAATTAGGATTTATATATTTCAATTGTGGAGTAATTTATAATAAGTAAAAAGTAGGTGTTTAGTATTTTTACATAGTATTTGAAATTATATATTTGTATTCGCGATTTGGTCCAATAACATGAATACAAGAAATAAAAAAGAGGAATGCACCAGAGAACAAATGCATTTCTTCTTTCCTTTTTCTCTTTTGAAAATTGAGCGTGTATACATACATGTAACAAGAACAAACATAGTTCAATTAATAATTTATAAAAAATAAATGGACATACTACTTTAAAAAGAAAGTGCCATTGACTGAGTTCGAACCACACAAATCTGCTTCATTTTGTACAAATGTTATGATTGTACAATATACATGCCACCTTATCCAATACAACATGACTCTGGTTTAAGTGAATGACACTTTACTACGGATTTAAAATTATTTGGGCAATTAATTTACAGTGATTACCTTGGCAGTGGTATCGTCCAATATTCGACCTTGACCATAAGAAAATTGAACTATGCATTAGCTGCACAGAAAAAATAAAATCGTTCAACCGTGACAATCCCGTGAGCAGTGTCTATTCGCGTCTGATGCTTGCACGAGTTTACCACTTTGCACGAGAAAATGCTAGTAAGCAAAAATATCGCTTTTTATTTTGCTATTCTACAAAAGCATGGACAATACAGAGCCAATGTTAAACAAATCACATATTTCTGATCATTGTTGGTTTATAGAACATAATTAGAACTTTTCACCGTGGCGTATGACTAAATATATATACAAAATCGGATAATAATGCGTCTTATAGTAAAGGCTAGTGTTGGTGGCCGCTATTTACAGAATGCCTTAATAGTTAATACATAATGAAGTGGAACAAACCTTTATAATTTTGAATGAATTTGAATAGGGCGGACAAAGTGCATAAATTTGTAGTCGTGCGTACCTGAATTTTTCTAGACACCGTCTCAATAAATATAAAAGCAGAATCAATAGTATGAAGCTGATTGTAGAATAGAAACGTTGTTCTTCCTGATTTACCCATCTTTAACAGTGGCGTACGTAGCCTGAATCAGATTTAGGTCGAGGCACTATTTTAGGGAGGTCCCGTGTCACCTATTTAGAATGTATCTGGTGCGTTTTAGAAGCCGCATTAACCTTTTTGAACCTCAAATCATCGGAATCATGGATGTTTTTTTAATAATAAAGTTAAAATTTTACCATACGTCATGTATGAATTTACATTCTTTCCAAGCGATAGATGCTCATGCAGAGTATATAACAACGTTATTCACTTTTTAATGCGTTATATGCATTATAACACAATCGAATGAATGTTTGTAAGATGAAATTGATTGAACAAATTAACTTTTATTGCTCTGCAAATTCTATTCGAGGCAACTACCTGAGCATGGCTACGATGCTGTTTAAATGAATAATGTTAAGTGTACAAACATGTTTGTTTCTGGTACATGCTCATTAAAGACAGGGTAGGTATAGGTAGGGATTTTTTTCGTTGCTATTCTTAAAAATGGGCAGGAAGATAAAAAAATACATAGACGATGTACCGATCCTCAGGGCTAATAAAAAGTATAAACTTAAGGAGGCGAGGAACAATTAGGGTAGGTCAGGTAACCAGATATTAAGCCGTTGTCTAGATATGCCTGGCGAACTTTTTTTATTCATGACTCAACCTTTTCATTGCTGTATACTGACTTAAAGGTATATAATTTTACAAACGCTTGTTTTTCTGTACAAATGCAAATTTTATATATATTGGGTATGTTCACAACATATGAATAATATTAGCGATGTATCGTTATTGACCGACTGTACGCCCATTGGTACATGTACTGACCGAGTGTCTTTAGCTGGGGCCTAGTCAGCGGTACATACTTAATAATCAATTTAAAAAATGAAAAATAAATATGGTCAAAACTAGCATCTAAGTCGAAAACTAAGGAGAGTGGAGCTTTCCAGCAGCACAGGGGTATGTCACTCAACCTTGTGTACGTTGCATTGGGCATTCAAAGCTTGCTATGCCCCCAGTTTGGCACCACTACTGCGCATGCTCATTAATAAGTACACGATTTTTATGCAATCACCTAACCGTACGAAAAAAAAACTTAATTTGTGTGATTGTACATGTGTACATTTATATTAGGCACCGTCCATATTCTTTTCATTTCTTGATCTATTTTCCGATACATTGAACATTATTAATGTAATTGAAATTTCAAAGAAACCGAGCAGGGCTGAATTATGTATTTATTAATATCAATTTTATACACACGATACTGTTAATTTTACCTACATGTATAGTGCAACCTCTACGTAGAAACACCCTTTGTGATTAGCAACATTATGTTGTTGTTGAGAGGTTGTTGCTCTAGAGATTTAGATTAAAAGTTAAATCGTGCTGTAGGGAAAATCATGTTGTTGTTGAAGGGAGGTTGTTACTCGAGAGAGGGCCACTCTGAAGAGGTTGTTCCGATTTAAATGATATTTTATTTGATATGCAGTTCGTGTTTCAAGTAAATAATATTTTGAGAATTAACGCTTCTCTCAAGTTTTGATAGACTTAGTGCGAGAATTGCCAAGGGAAATAATTCGTTGATAGATAACTGATTCGTAAATTAGAGTTATGTCCCTTGGATTATGATTGGTATAAATGCTATTTTACACGGGTATATAAACGAACCTATGTGGATACTGCCTGTTTATTTCTGTCGTGGTGGTGGAGACTGGAGAAGCTTGTAGCTTTAGAAAATATAACGGACAATGAGTTGTCGTAATATGGCTTTTATTGTAGAAAGCCGTAACATCATGTTTAAAACATCATGTTTAAAGGGGCATGCCCTGGAACTGCTGTGTCTTGGGTTTTATACACCAAAAATGCGTTTATCACTTGTAAAAACAATTATTACCGAAAAGTCAAAGAAGAATGTGCCTTCAAAAATGGCCCTATAACGCGCGTGTGAGTATTTATATGCCGGTTTAAATAAAAGGCTTACAGCCTTTTATTGACGACAACGATATTTCCGATTCGTCTGAGAATTTAACTTAGCGTGCGCACTGCCTTTCAAGCAGCAAAACAATGATATTTAGTTATTTACCTATAATTGATCGATAGATAAGCTTTATGTCGCAAACAATGAACATGACATGAGCAATACTTACATTTCACAGTTTGTTGACATTTTTTCCGCTTTTGACAGATCCCGAAAGGGTCGAGTTATGAAAATGACGAATATTTTCTAAGGCGTAATCGGCAGGTTTGGTAAATCTTGTAATGTGAATTTTGAGTCAACTAGTGGGATATATCGTAAATATTTTACAGGACTTTCATTAATTGATTTAGGCATTCAAATGATACCAATTTGATTTATATTCGAGACGCTTCAGTTCCAGGGCATGCCCCTTTAAAACACAGTAACATATATTTTTTAAACTATCTGGCTGAAAAACCGGCAATACATATTTCTTTGTTTAAAGCCGTTTTTTTTCAACGATATTTCAGTTATAAACGGCGGCCGTTTCACCAGACCGGTTTTCCTGGACTGTATTCTAATCATTACTAATTTAACCTTTCACGAGAAACCGGCAACCTCTCCACATATGAGGGGAAATTAAACGTTTTTATCCTATTTTCATAGAAGGGTATGTATAACCAGCCGTGACCGAGACTCGAATCTGGATTGCCGGGTTACAAATCCAGCGTATCAATCACTGAACAGTGTTCACGGATATTGCTGGTATACTTTATAGAGAGAGAGTTCAGAAAAAAAGAACTTTTGTTGCAACGGCTTTATAAGTGTTCAGTTTTCTATCAAGTCTTTTATGCAATTTAAAGACGTTTTCGGTAGTTCGCTACATTTTTCACATATACATATAGGAAAAGATAAAACTAATCAATGAATTTTTTAAAACTTTGCATGATCGTAGCATATGATAACAGAAACATTTTAAGCGAAAAGATTGGGGTCACTGATCTCGTTTTTGAGTTATCTGCCCTTGAATTTGATTTTTTGCTTATTTTGGGTCATTTCAAGTTTAAAAAAAATTCATTGATCAGTTTTAATTTTTCCTATATGTCTATGTGAAAAATGTAGCGAACTACCGAAAACGTCTTTAAGACATTTTTATAATCTGGTCCTTGTTGACCCTGAATGACTCAGACTGATCAAGGAGACAATTCAACATAGGGGCGTAAATTAAGGGTTACAGAACCCTTATACAAACATTTATGTCTAACCATTAAACTTTTAAAGTTTATTTTCATTAAATATGAAGAATGAATCATGTGTTTATAAATCATTCACCACAAGCTTTTTCTGAATTGTGTAATTTTGGAATTTGTAAACATGAAATTAAAAATGCTATATAATCATAGAAAAGGGAGAGTACTAGTTAGTAATATTACCTCCCTTTATGATATTAAGGCAAATATAACTGACCCGGGTCCAATATTTCTAAATGTAGGGTTACAAATTTTGATTACGTGGTTTCCGGTCACTACTTTTTCAACACGAATGACTCCTTTTCAAGAATCATTGTCTGAATAACAAACATACAAACGTGTTTTTCGTTCACGGTGGACAAAATGGGCATCAAATTCCAAATGAAAGAGAAACAGGTTGTTTCCATCGTCGTATTCCCAGGGTCGATGGTGGATAGTTACCCATGAACAACAACAACAATTAATATGGCGGCCTGCCAATTATGTCCGAGGCACTATTATGTCCGAGGCAGTTCTCTTTAGACAAAAACCGAGAAGTTCCGATTGTTTATAGACATGAATAGAGGTAAACGTTAAATGACCATATCTTGCTCTGGTAGATTTGTTTTTGGATGAAGATATGTACGATAAAACTTATTTAATATTTCATTTACGTAAAATTAATTGTCGGAAAAAAACAATAAATAACACAAAAGCAAAATATGACAATAAAATTAAGAAAACGAAATTTCTTGTCGCGAAAGTTTCCTGGTTTACAGTAATTTAGTACTCGAGGCACAAGTAAATAATCAAAGTACTGAAAGTACTCATGGAAACTGAACTTACACAGATATGCACAGAAACCCAGTAAATACCCGACGTTGGATAGACATTGTATAGACGTTTGATTTTGGTCGTGACGTCACCACACGTTGTATCGACGTCGGAGTTCGTCTTCGATCCGACGTCGTGTTTAGACGTTATATAAACGTTGGATTTTGGTCAGCAATTAGCGAATATTCAATTCTGTTTTAAATTTACGACCATAAAGCTATTGACAAGTATTCCCTAAATAAAATAACAGAAGATTTTTCAAATAAACGGATAACAATTGCGTCATTATTCTTACATTATTACTTCCAGTAGCCCATGATAAACCCCGGTAAGTATCAGTGCAAATAGAAAATTTGTTTGTAAATTCGAATACATTTATTTGAAAGAAACCAGTTAACAGTTTTACATTTGCATTGCTGATGTAAAAAAACGTAGTACATGTACTTTGGTCCTCACCAAAATCCATGCAAGGTACGGCTTTAGAACTATCGTCATTATTCACAGCTTCGAGTACTGGTAATGCCTTTAGTTCTCAGCTTTGACAAACGTGGCCTATCTCTGCAATGGGGACAAGTATGTTAGTTTTAGAGTTTAGCCCCTTTAATTATAATCAAGCAGTCGAGTACTTTAAATCCTAAATGTAGGACCTAATCTTGTCTATTTAACTATAAGTCTTGGTTTAGTCCATTATACTAAAATATTGGTCTAGTCAATTTTACTGTATCAGGATTTAGTCCATTTTACTGTATCAGGGTTTAGTCCATTTGACTGTATCAGGGATTAGTCCATTTTACTATAAATCTTGGTTAAGTCCATTTTACTGTATCAGGGTTTACTCCATTTTACTGTATCAGGGTTTAGTCCATTTTACTGTAAATCTTGGTTTAGTCCACTTTACTGTATCAGGGATTAGTCCATTTTACTATAAGTCTTGGTTAAGTCCATTTTACTGTATCAGAGTTTAGTCCATTTTACTGTATCAGGGTTAAGTCCATTTTACTGTAAATCTTGGTTAAGCCCATTTTACTGTATCAGGTTTTATTCAATTTTACTATAAATCTTGGTTTCTGTAAATTTTACTGTAAATCAGGATTTAGTCCATTTAGCTATAATTCTAGGTTTAGTCCATTTTACAGTAAATCTTGGTTTAGTCCATTTAACTATAATTCTAGGTTCAGTTCATTTTACTGTAAATCTTGGTTTAGTCCATTTAACTATAATTCTAGGTTTAGTCCATTTTACTGTAAATCTTGGTTTAGTCCATTTAACTATAAATCTTGGTTCAGTTCATTTTACTGTAAATCTTGGTTTAGTCCATTTAACTATAATTCTAGGTTCAGTTCATTTTACTGTAAATCTTGGTTTAGTCCATTTAACTATAAATCTTGGTTCAGTTCATTTTACTGTAAATCTTGGTTTAGTCCATTTAGCTATAATTCTAGGTTCAGTTCATTTTACAGTAAATCTTGGTTTAGTCCATTTAACTATAATTCTAGGTTCAGTTCATTTTACTGTAAATCTTGGTTTAGTCCATTTAACTATAATTCTAGGTTTAGTCCATTTTACTGTAAATCTTGGTTTAGTCCATTTAACTATAATTCTAGGTTCAGTTCATTTTACTGTAAATCTTGGTTTAGTCCATTTAACTTTAATTCTAGGTTTAGTCCATTTTACTGTAAATCTTGGTTAAGTCCATTTAACTATAAATCTTGGTTCAGTACATTTTACTGTAAATTAGGGTTTAGTCAATTTAACTATACATCTTCGTTTAGTCCATTTTACTATAAATCAGGGTTTCATTTCATTTTACTTACATTATCTGATATTATACAACAACGTTACAGCATTATATAACAACAGACAACATTATATAACAGCACACAAAGTTATATAATAACATACAGCATTATATGACAACATATAATATTAAATAACACCATACAATATCATATCACAACACACAATATTATATAACATCATACAACATTATGTTACAACATACAACCTTATATAACAACATAACAACATATGTAGCTTCCGCATGCGTTGTTTCATTCTTCTTTTTCTACATTAAACAATGGCTAGATTATGTATTTTCATTTTGCTTGACATTTTTTTCGCCGTTGAAAAGCATGCATGTTTTTCCGTTCCTTGGTCTAATAAAGAAATAGGGTCGCTGAGGGAATATAGGGTGGTTCGGTTAACTAGAAAAAATCATATTTAATTTGAAAAAAATTCAACAAATTACATGTACATTAAGATATGTTTAGAAAACAGTTTTCTGAGCGTTCTACCTTTGTCTGGTGAAATAACCCGTGTCATTTAAAAAATTCTGCCTTTACACTTTATTAATCGTTTCTATAAACTAGTCATTATAACATGATATACACTTCACCTTTCATGTAAACATTCACCTAGCTACTTCACCTAACTTCATGTAAGGGTATACCCCCGTTATAATTAATTCCGATTATCATGATTTGTAAAAATACGTCACTTAAATTATTAAAATTTAAAAATATCCCGTTACCTTGGATACGTTAACACGGCGACCGTTCCATTTACAATGCGAGGATCATAACGCTTATATTTATTCAAATGAAGTAAAGAAGTTTTGTAAATACACCCGTTTTAATATGAAGGGTCTTATACATTACGAAATAGTGAATCTCAATTCTGATTTTACACCGATAAAGGCGCAATTGAAATATTAAAGGTACACTCCGCCATTAAGGAGCACAGCAACAACAACAAACCAATTACATACAAACAACAACAATAATAGAAACAAACAAACAACAATAATAATAACGAACATCAATTGAAAAAAATAAAGGGAACAATAGCGACAACAACAATAAATGCGAAAAACAAGAACATCACCAAAATCAACAATTACAAGTAACAGCAATTACAAACAACAACGTCATCAAAACAACAATTAAAGCAACAAAATCACCACCAACAACAATTTGGAACAACAAAAATATACAAAAAACAATAAAAGAAAACGTGGATTTTTTTGGATTTTTTATTATTTATGGAGTCAGTATTTCTGTATAAATATTATAATGTTGTCGTTGTTGCTGTAACATTGTTGATATTGTTACTACCACTGCTGATGATGATAACAATGATGTTGTTGATGATGGTAAGGAATTGATGATAACTATGATGGAACTGATGAAGAAGTTGTTAATAACACTGTTGTTTTAGTTATTGAAAACCTCATTATTGATACTTGTAAACACACAAATGATTGCAAACACGACATTAAATAATACTGATGTAAACGTCAATAATGATGAAAACACTAACAATGATGGAAAAGCTAATAATGATTAAAACGCCAATTGTATTGAAAACTCCAATAATGATGAAAATACGAATAATGATGAAAACGCTAACAGTGAGGAAAACGCTAACAGTGAGGAAAACGCTAATAATGATGAAAACGCTAATAATGAGGAAAACGCTAATAATGAGGAAAACGCCAATAATGATGAAATGCTAATAATGAGGAAAACGCTAATAATGAGGAAAACGCTAGTAATGATGAAATGCTAATAATGAGGAAAACGCTAATAATGAGGAAAACGCTAGTAATGTTGAAATGCTAATAATGATGAAAACACGAATAATGATGAAAATACCAATAATGATGAAAACACGAATAATGATGAAAATACCAATAATGATGAAAATGCCTATAATGATGAAAATGCTAATAATGGTTAATACGGCAAATAATGGTTCACATGATTAAAGTCATAAACTTAGTGGCCCTCTCCGAAGTTATCAAATCAAACTATTGATAACTGAAGTGAAGTACCTTTAACTAGATTAAGTGCAATAAAAACGTTTTTATCAGATGACTCGGGGACACCGGAAACATCCTGCATTATCAAGCGTTTTAAATTTTACCGGTAATTTCAAATTTCTGTCATGTGCAATGAAACGTCTTCAAACAGAAACTGATTCGGAGTTTAAATAATTCTGTGTAATTATATCAATCTTTTTTGTAATTTTCTTTGGCAAGCTTACTGTACTAAGTTTATTAATCTAAAAATCATTTATTAAGTTTTTCCTTTCGATACGAAAAATTAGAAAAACAAAGTTTTTATTGATAAACAATTTTGTTTTAAATTTCAACCAAACATTTGTTACATCAAGCCGATTAAGTCTGCCTTGATATAAAATGCAAATCTAGTTTTAAAATGTTCTTTCAAAAACTAAGTAAGACAATTTCGTCGTAATTTCTTGTCAAATTTCTTAATTATTTCTTTCTTTTCTTCAGCTTCGTTCTTTGTGACATTTAAGAACTTTTTGATTGTGTGAAATGACTCGGATTTCCATGGAAACAATAAACGTATAGAATTTCTGAGATTTGATCGGTTTAAGTTTACATAAAAACCGTTGCTTAGTGATAATTAGTGTTGGTTGAAATTTCGAGGAGTTTGGACGTTGGACTAATTTAAGTTGTGAAGTTAATTTTTGGACATCATTTGTTTCAAGTTTTACGTGAATTTCATCTATGGTGTCTTCACCGACTCTAGCAGCGGCACCTGACTCTTCAAAGGTAATCAATTCTTTTGTATTTTCAAAAGCATCTTTTTTATTTAAGGTTTTTTCTTCTCATATGCTAACTATAATCTGGACAGAAAAAATTCTCACACTTTTTCTGTATTTTTTTCTGTGAATTTAAAGACCGGAAAACTTTTAAGATAATTTTGATTGAAAAAATGATGATTGTGATAATTGTGTTGCTGTTGCTGCAACTGATGACGATGATGATAATTGTGGTGATTATATTGATTATATTAAGAATGATATTTCTTTAAGTCGACACCACTTCTTGTTTCCATTTATTAATGCGCATCTACATAAAATACTGAATATATTTACCTAAACAATTACACCATGGATCACTTGAGTGTAATGTCATTTTATCTTCTTGTCTAAGATATACAAACTGGATAAATCAGATAAGGTAATTTTAAAAACTGGCTAGTAGTTACGTGATCGACTCATTTAAAAATCCCCAATCCTTTTTATCTTTTTCACCACTTTTTCAAACACTATTCCAGTTTTGAGCGTATAAATTTAACGAAAAAAAAATTGCAACCTACACTATCACTGTTAAAAAGTTTGTGTCACGTCACGGCAAAACAGCACTGTTTTAGGCATGGCCTTATTAACTATATTTTTATTTTATTATAACCCTGATAATAAGTACATTCAGCTAAGTTCAGGCCCCGAAATTATAAAACTTGAGATCGGTCTTCAGTCTCAAATCTCATATCTTGTATTTTAAAGTTTCTAAGTTAATTATGTTTTTTTTTGTAAAAAAAGAAGTCCAACTTCAATAATAACTTCAGTTAATAATGATCAGACATTAATGATACTATTGATACATTAGTCTGACAGTATAATTCATCTGAACATGTATACAAACATTAATCAGCTCTTTCTTTTAAACCAAAATACTTTGAGATTTGAGCTCAGAGACTGTTCTCAAGTTTTATAACCTCGGGGCCAGTCACTTGTTTAAAATTTTATACATTTCTTTCCTTTGGCGTTAAATTTCTTGTGTTGCTAAACCCTTACTTTCTAAATTAAGTGTCGAGTTACACAAAACTAATACTTTTACATAATACTTGCGGATAATTTATCAAAACCATTTACACAGAAGCGATTCAGAAAAATCACATTTTATGCTTTTATAGTGAGCTGTAATCTAGGGGACACTATAAGGGTTTAAATTTTGTGATAATCAATAAATAAAGTAGGGGTAAATATTCAAATTGTATGACGGGGTTAAACTCTGAGATAACAGAATTGTATCTGATTTAACTGTGAACCGGAAGTCCCTTTTCATTGGATTTGTTTTTATTTCTAAATAAATATAAAATGTTTGTTTTATTTGTGGCTTTTTTCAAATAAAACTGTGTTATTGTATACTTGATAATTATCACATTTATCATCATCATCATCATTGTCTTCATCGCCGTCAACAACGACATAATCCTTTAACAAACAACCACAACATCATTACATCAGCTGAAACATCATCATAAGCATCTGCTACAACAATAACAACAATCAAATCATTAAAAATACTAATTATTACAGCAACAACATCAATAGTTCTATTGGTATCATCTTGATTATCATCATCAACAACACCAACACCATCATCTCATCATCATCATCTCCATAATCATCATCAACATTACCTCGATCATCATCAACAACAACAACACCATCATCTCATCATCATTATTACCATCACAACCATTACCACCACCACTACTACAATCATCATCATCATCATCATCATCATTATCATCATCACCGACATCAGACTACAGATTTAAAAAGTGTTTTGTTTCTTGTATTACAGTATCCATTGTTTAGTCGTTTGTTGCGTGAGAGTGAATCAATCAGAGCACCACGTGAACTTCACCTTGTGTGTCCAGCCACGGCTCCGGTCATTCTCCCGTCGACAGAAGACAGACGATCGTGTAGACAAAGTGTCAATATGGACAGAGAACAAGATTATAATTGTAAGTGCAATGTAACATGATTTATTGATTGATCGATCATCATTATTTCTATAAAAAACATTGCAAGCGTTACAAATATGAAATTCTGTAGACATTGCATGCAGACCAATATATTTCTTAATCAAAATACATGTAGATTAATAATACTGATTTTGCGTCTTTTAATCATTGATAGTGATGAGATGTTCTATTTTCTTTAATCTTTGAAAAATAGCCTCAGTGAAAATTTGAAGGAAATATAACTCAAAGGAATCTCATTGTGTTTTTTATATCTCATGGTAGATTTCTAAATCATTTTCTATCATGGAAACTTATTTTAAAAAAGTATAAATGTTTCCAAAAATTGTCCGCTGCTTTTTAAGATAATAGTTCAGGTCCAATAGGGTTACAGTGTATAATGTTTCTTGTTTTGTCTGCTTTCAGTAACAAGATCTGACACAGATACACCATTGAAACTACAAGATCCACCCAAAACAAAATTAAAACGTCAATTATCAGTTGACACAGCCGACAGGACCGAAGCTTTGAGAGTTAGAAAGAAAGTTGCTCTTGTTTCTGAGTCCCAGCATGACGAAGTAGATGGTGAATGTGACATCATTCGTGACGTTATTACCAATATGCCACCACACGTCACTGCAAGCGTTCCAATCGCGTGCAAACAAAGAAGTTTATCTGATCGCCATCTTCCGCCGGAAACACACGAAGGTGTTCGAGTACCGGAAATGACCGAAAGACGACATCCGGCGGAAACACTGGGTGGAGTACGCATACCGGACATGACAGATCGAATGAATGCTGGTATTCCTGAGATATCATACGGCTACGAAGATTCGGAATACGGTTGTCAACCAAGTCCTGGGAATTTTAATTTGAGCGACATCTGTTTAACATCACCATTTACGAGCACCACGCCTAGTAACGCAAAATCCGCCGAGAAAAATATTTTCGTCTTTCCAGAGTCCGTACCACCGAGGAAACCATCACCATACAAGTTAGCTCATGATGACTATATCGAGCGAGAAAGCCGTGAAACACGAGGAGAATACACGAGGGAGTATAGTAACAGACTGGTGTCTCAATCTCCATACAAGAACGACCAAGACGAGGCAAACTGTGGGAAATCTAGAATCGGAAGTGATGGAAGTAGCACGCATGCGCATACTTCCTACAAGCCATTGTCAAAGAAAAGTCACGTGACTGATAGAGGTTTTATTTGGCCTGAGAAGGTGACACTTCCTGACCCCATGCCTTTAAGCCCGCGAATGGCTCCAACTGAATCAGTTGGTCGAATGTCGTCTCCTAGTAACGAAAGACTGCTACGACAAGAACAACAAACGTTAAACAGCCGACTGCGCATGCTCGAACAAGAACGAGATCGCGCGAAGGAAATTTACAAATGTACCGCCAACGAGATGTCACCAAACGCCCGAGTTTTTGAAACTGTCCGCAGAGGACTAAGTCACCAAGACAGATCACCAAATGAGAAAGAAATCCGGGAAATAAGCGAAGAAGTCAGACGTCAGTATAGTAGATCTTTTTCAGACCCCAGATGTAGCCCTAGACATCATCGCAACAGGGTGTCCAAACCTAGCCCTTTACTAGGCCAATCGGATGAAAATACACAAGACACCAAAGTAAGTTCTGCCAAAGTATACTTAACAAAAAAGCTATGTCACCACCTATATTTTTATGATTACCATACTTAGGTACGGATGAGTGCCTTTACATGAAACATGCTGATACTTTAATAATTAAATGTTGTTGTTTTTTCAAACTCACAAATGGTTTCTATTTTTATATGGATATCTGCAAAAGAAAGGGACAAAATGAATCCACCATAGGCAAGTGCAATGTAATAATTCTGAAAAATATATGTAGTAACTCAACAATTTCGTTACGCATAGATTGGAAATATCGACGTCTTTTACTAGACTAGATATGTCAGTGCAAAGTACATTGATTTCAAATATGTTGGAATAAACATTGTATACACCATTCATCACTGAATAAAACTAATGGTTTTCTGTTAAAGACATGCGTGACACAAAAATGGATGTGCGATGATTTTATTGTCGCTTATGGAAAGTTTATGGTCTTTATGACATGTTAATGGATAAACGTGATGTAATAATAAGCACGTGGTCTAATTCGTTCATGGGTTTTAATGATACACACAAATTCAACATGTTTATTGACTAGAGATGTGGCATGTTAATGGACTGGAGGTCTGGCATGTATGTAGACTTGAGGTGTGACATGTTTATGGAAATGAAGTGTGACTGAAGGTTGATATGTTTATGGGCATGAGGTGTGACATGTTAATGGACTGAAGGTTTGACATGCTAATGGACCGAAGGTGTGACAATTTTATGGACTGAAGGTATGACGTGTTAATGGACAGAAGGGTGTAACATGTTTATGGGCATGAGGTGACATGTTTATGGATTGAATGTGTGACACGTTTATTTACTGAAGGTGTGACATGTTTATGGTCTAGAGTTGTGACATGTTTATGGACTAGAGACGTGACATGTTTTGGACTAGAACTGTGGCTGGGAGTGTGACATGTTTATGGACTGAATATGTGACATGTTATCTTTTATGGTCATATATATATATGACTTTGTTATTGACTGAAAGTGTGGCATCCACACGTATTACAGGTGTAAGGAAATATTTCAACTGTTTATGACACATTTTTATGATGTAGCTGTATTTTTATTGTACTTTATAGAACCAAGAGCGTTTCTGGGACCGTGACATGTTTCGTGAAGATGTACGTAAACGCTTGTTTATGACTGGAGAGCCGGGATACAGTCCAGGTAAAAATATTTACCTTATTTAGAAAGTTAAGAAACATAACCTTTCCAGTATTAAACTTGTTTCAATGAATATACACAAACTAACATCGGGGTAATTAGGGGCCCAAGTTTCCTTATTTCAGCCCAGGATTCTGGGTCTATGTTTTTTACTTTTAAAGAATTTTGAACAAGAGTTGGATAGGACTTAAACTAAACAAAACTTTTAACATTGTTATATCAAAATATAGTATAGAATTGTGTATATGGAAATTGGGACTAAATTCCAGTAATTTTTTATACAGGTAGCAGACGACAATATTCAACTATGACGTCACCATTGAGGGATGAATCGACTGAAATACCAGCAGAAGTTCTACAGTTTCTACATTCTAGAAATTTCCATCCGGAACAATTAGAGAATTTGAAGGATATTTTACGTCGTGGGGGATCTCCGCATGAAGAATCTCCATATTTGAGATCCACTTCCGGTCAATATGGCGGCGATTCCGGTGTACACTATCGCCGACAGAAAAGTACATCCAGTTTGATATTGGGCGAGGATTCACCTCGCGAAAGACGAACAGGTATGACTGTTACAAAATATTGTAAAAAAGCACTGGTACTTGAAATCATTTCACGTCTCAGAATGTTCAGTGTTATTGGAAACTCGAAGATAGTTCGTCACTTTCTCGGTGCGCATAAATTTTAATGCGGACCAAATTTCTACGTTTTTCTACATCCTCCATGTTATTGTTCACTAAGTTACCGTTCCATGTAACTGTGCTAGTTGAAATCTCTCTGTGTAAGTTCAGTTTCCATGAAGTCTTTCAGTACTTTGATTCTACGGTTGGGTAAGGAATTGTCTCCCTTTATGCAAATATATAATCAAAGACACTGAGAGATTTCAACTAGACTTTTTAAAAATATATATAACTATTTCCATTTTTACAGCCTTGCTGTTGCCTTCGCTCAAATTTATGCTCACAAAAGGTCAATGAACTGAATAGGAGCTGACAAAAGTAGACATTATCTCCCGACATCGTACAACAAATAATTCTATTGTTTTATCATTAACAAGACATTGGCTGCATTCAAACACTTATAGCAATAACAAGAAATTTCTTTACTAACCATGTAAAGATTTTGACCGTTTTCTTTTATTAAAAAATGTCTCGGACATAAAAGGCAGACGGGCTACTTTCCATCATGACTGATCATGGAAAACCAACGATGTAAACCACTTGTTTCTCTTTCAATGGGAACTTGATGCCCTTTTCATCAATCGCGAACGATAAACACGTTTGAAAGTCTGAAATTCAGAGTATGATGAAAACGAGTAGTTAGTGTTGAAAAAGTAGTGACCGGAAATCGCATAACCAACATTTCTAACCCTACGGTAAGAGGCGTATTTCTCAGTTACGGAAATGCCCGAGTAGTTACGATTGAAGATCCATACGCAAACTGGTTCCCGATGACTGAATATAATATACTTTGGTGCACTGCAACATTGAACGGGAACCAGTTTACGGTGATTTGAATAGGGAAATAAATATTGTATAAGCAACGTGTGGACTTTTCTCTTTGACATTAGTGGACCAATATCATATTGCTGACATCTAGTCTGTGGATATAAAATAGAGGAAAAAACGAATCAGTTTTGTTTAAGTTACTAATCGTAATTATGTTGCAGTACATGTATCTCAATTACAAGTGATAACAAAGGGACTTAACTCTAGATTTGCACTTAAAAAAGAGAGAATATCAAAAACGCAGTTCGATGAATGAACAAACGAACGGACTAACTAACCAACGAACGTACAGACGAACGAACGAACAAACGGACGGAGGACGGACGGACAGACGTACGAACGAACGAACGAATGAATGTGTTACACATTGATTCTATACATTTCTCAATATACAATCATAATCAAGATGGATGTGTTTCTACAATTTAAGTACGAATAAAAAGAGAAGAGTCTTGATTCTTGAAAAACGAAGCAAACACTTTGGGAGTAGAAACGTATCTTGTAGTTGAGAGGTTGATACCCTAGCGATGTTATATTTATAGTTAAATCGTGAAGTGGAAAAAATCATGCTGTTGTTGCAGGGAGGTTGTTGCTCTACTTGTATCGATGTCTATAATTTCAGGTGATATTGATGTGCGACTGTCTGTGGAAAGTATAAAAGACAAAAGCGATAAGAAAACGGAGGAGATTCTACGAGAACTAGATCATGAAAACCGCGATTGTAAATGTTCTAAAATTGAACACGAGATCCTGCTAATGGCAATGGATGCCTACAGTAAGATAAGACGAACAGATAGAAGTGTTGATGCTTTTGAACAATTTCAGGCCGAGTTAAATGAGACACATGCTAATGTGTATAACTCTATGAGAGTTCTGTGCGCCATTAAATGTATGTGTAAATATGGTCGAACATTAGAGGATATGTTTTCAGGGAGTATTGTGTTTCGACTGAACTGTCCGAATACTGATGCACTTCTTGATCTATGGCATCTGTATAAGAATGGTGATCTTCTGAGACAGTTTAAGGACGCTTTTATCAACCAAGATCTACTAGATAAATATGAATGTGAAGATATAGAGCTTGCTGTAAAACTGGATTGGGGAAATTATCTCGACTGTAAAAGAGAATTAGGTACAAGTTATATCTTTCTTAAAATAATTCATTACTCCAGATAAACATCGTTTTATCGTTTTCAGTAAGGCGTAAACATTATTTGTTCCTGGTTATCCGACCTACCTTAATTCCCCCTAAGACCCTAGACTTTTTATAAGGCCCTAGGAACAGTACATGTTTTACACTTCCAAGAGGCAAACATTAGCAGCCATCTACCTACATGTATCTTATTTTTAATAACCATCTAACCAGAAACAGACATGTTTTAGACGTTATTTGATTCTTGGGAAAAAGAAATGAAATTCACAATATTACTCCCTCAATTTTTTTCCAAGTTGAGACTCACTTTTCTTGACTTTTAGTTAAATCTAATACGTAAGCTTGTTAATATCGCCCGTGTGTTGTCAACAAAACAATTTAATTTTTCATGTACATGTACGTGTAATAATATGAGCAGTGTTCAAAGTGTTTATCGTAAACGTATCGACTGTAAACGTAAACAACAATGTTGTTGCATTTAGTACAAATTGAATATCTGTCTGCCGAATTATTTCTTTTTAAAATTTCAAATAAGTACGCGGATTAAAAACCAAAAAATGAAAGACTAAGTTGCAACTCGGAAACCGACCAATTTTGACACTTTTTAACTTTCGTTTTAAACATGCAATTTTAATATTAATTTGTACAACAAAATATAGAAAATGTGGAACTACGAGGGTCAGAATAAGTTTGGATGAATTGACATGAATTTTACGGCCCTGGAGGAAGTAATTTCAGATTAGGGGGGTTGGGGGCTAATTTCAGATTTTGTAGGCTGGAAGTAAGTAAAGTTTCCGTCCTTTCTAATTACCGCAATATTGGAAAAGTTTTGGTGGCTAAATCTAGATTTTCTGACAACGGAATGTGGGTAGAATTAATTATAGCCACTTAAAATTAACATCACATCCAAAATTATTGGGGATGGGGATGGCTACGCCCCTCCAGTCCATTCCCGGTTTGGACGGTCCTAAATTTAGCACAGGTTAAATAACAGAAGAAAATATTTTTGCTTTTAGAAATGATGAATCAGTCCACCATGTTTATGTCACCAACCAAGTCGCCACTAACACCCGTTCACGTTAGAAGCCGTTCCGAGCCCGCGTCAGTGTCCAAGCACGCCAACAGAGCATTATTACCTCCCGTCAACCTGTCACCATTCAGAGAAAGGTTCTCCTCCGATTCCTACGTTGAGTTGTCGCCACGACGAGCGTTCCAAGAGATGTATGTATTCCCGTAGATCATAGACAGATATTCTATTTTCAAACATAAGGCATAAAGCCCAAATTTTACAAAAACAGCCAATCCCCTGAACAAAGGTCACTTTTAGGAAAAATAAAATGTGGCCTATGTTGACAGTTAGTCCTTATTCGTAAGTCTTTCTGTTGTGAATAGTTAGTGAATATTTTTAAAAGAATGATCTTTATTCACAGGGTGACCTTTATTCGGAGGTGGCTGTTTACATAGGTTTGACTGGACTTGTATAATCAGTGTGCATAACATATGCAGTGAGCAGTGAGCGCAACCTATTGTTGATTTTCTATACATGTATAATAATGATCTGCAATGGAGGATATTAAATGTTAGCGTATGTGAAAAAAAACCATAAGATTTAATCATGCATGTTCCAACGAATTGAAGGGGAAAATGTTAAACATTTTTAGATCATTTATATCATTTTGCAGAACTGTTTTCGGTTTTGACAGATACCGAAAGGGTCGAGTTGTGAATTTTTGAGGCCGAAATCGGCAGGTTTGGTAAATATTGAAATGTGTATTTTGAGTAAACTAGCGGGATATTTCGCAACTATTTTACAGGACTTTCATAAATTGGTTTAAAGGCATTAAAATGCATCAATTTGATTGCTGTTCGATTCAGTTCCAGGGCATGCCTCTTTAATTCTCAAGAAATTTTCATTTACATTTTTTTCCGGTTTTACAGAAATACTGAAGTCTGTGCCTCGCATCCAGCATCGCCATCTAAAAAGCTGACGTCAGACAATGTTTTTGTCGATGACGGAACCGGAAGTCCTCTGACGTCACCAAGGAGACGCCATTTTGTATTAGAATCTCAACGAGAGCAAGAGAACTTAGACGCATCAGAACCAGTCAATGTTTGAAAGTTGGTTATCAGGCTAATTTGAAACTGAAACCAGTGTGTGGGGTTTTCCAATGCATGAATCAGGCTCCTTTCGAAATTTGCAAACCAGTCTATACTTTATACATTTTATGTATAAAATATAGCTCGCCTGTGTTTTTGTTTCGAGGTTACGGAACATAGAAGTGTTATAAATATGCCACGGTTTGTGTTTCAGTAGAAATGAGTTCTCGTAGCACAATCATTAAAGAATGTGTGACACAGTCTGTGTTTGAAATGAGTGACACATTCTGTGTTTAAAACGAGAGACGCAGTCTGGATTTAACGTTAGACACAGTCTGTGTTTGAAATGAGAGACGCATTCTGTGTTTAAAACGAGAGACGCAGTCTGGCTTTAACAATAGACACAGTCTGGGTTTGAAATACATGACACAGTCTGTTTTTGAAATACATGGCACAGTCTGCGTTTGAAATGAAAGGCACAGTCTGTGTTTGAACTACGTGGAACAGTCTAGGATTCTTAACTATAGTAACAACCACTCCAAAGCAAGTAACAAAATTATTTTTTTGTTGATAGTTTGTTGCTCTAGTGAGGTTACATTAATAGTTGAATCATGCCATTGTTGAAGGGAGGTTGTTGCTCAAGAGAGAGCCGCTCGGGAGAGGTTGTACTGTACGTGACCAAAACTTGTGTTTTACATTGTTTTTGGTGTATCATATGTGAAAAAAACGTTCTGTCTCATTTTGATTTTGTTTAGAATATTTTTTGTGACTTTTTGTGAAATTATTTTTTCAGTTTTTCATAATGATGAATACCAGTCTTGTCTGGTTGATATATCTGGTGCATATGTCCGGTGTATATATATCCGGTTAATTTGTCCTGTAGTTATATTCAGATGTTTATTTGTCTAGAGTGTCATTGACCACTGTATAAATATGTTATGCTCTTTATGTGTATATGCCCGGTGCATGATTATGTTCAATGTATTAATCGGTTATAGAATTTATGTGTCTGGTGTATAAGTCCGGTGTTTATGTATATTCTATGTATAACTCTGTTGGATAATTTTATTGTTTTTGTCTCATGTATACAGCAAGTAACATAATTATAATTGTTTTGTTTGTATGTTTGATGCACATGTCTTGTGTATAGGTCCGGTTTATTATATTGTATGTCTGGTGTATATGTTCAGTGTATTTGCCCACTGTTAATGTCCGGTGTAAATGTTCAATTATTGTGTATTTCCAGTAATTGACTTATAGTTTTTCAAGGAAAAAATATGTTATCTTTTTACAGATACCAGCATTTGTTTCTTTTTGGTAAATTGTGTATATCTAAATATGTGTATATAAACTAATTTTCTGCTTATGAACCATTAAAACTTGTAACAATGATAAATTACAAACAAACAGTAGGGTCTTTTTTGAGGGCTATGACTTGTGTGCTTCATTTTGAGGGCTTAGATCAGAGGGTTAATTTTGAGTGTTTATTTATTTTGAAGACAAAGATTTGAGGGTTTATTTTTAGGGTTAATTTTGAGGGCTAAGACTGGAGGGTATTTTTTGAGGGTTTATTTATTTTGAGGACAAAGATTTGAGGGTTTATTTTGAAGACTGAACATAGTATTTTAATGTTTGTGCTTGGATTTGGTAGCAAATATTTTTATTTTTTTTAAGTTTTTATAGTTTTAGGCTAGACTTTATATTACCTTTTGGTTTTGATTTACAAAATGTATTATGATGATAAAGTATTATTTATACTGGTATATGTATAAAATATAGATTTTTATTGCAAATGTCACTGATACTAACCAAGTCTTTGTTTAAATAAGTCAGTGAATAATTGTAAATAGTGTCTGTTTAAAAATTTGTTCTGGTTAATTGCACCTTGTTATGTATACATATTTTATAAAAAAATCATGATTTTTTTTTTAATTTAATTAAATTATAGAATTATTTGTCAATAAAATTTCTTTCATATTACATCTGCCTCATTTATACAACTATCTTAATATTACATCTATCTTAATATTACATCTATCTTAATATTACAATTATCTTAACATTACATCTATCTTAACATTACAATTATCTAAACATTATATCTATCTTAACATTACATATATCTAAACATTACATATAGCTTAACATTACATCTATCTTAATATTACAATTATCTTAACATTACATCTATCTTAACAATACATCTATCTTAACATTACGATTATCTTAATATTACATCTATCTTAATATTACATTTATCTTAATAATACATCTATCTTAACATTACATCTGTCTTAACACTACATCGAATTTGATATTACATCAATCTTAATTTTATATTTATCTTAATATTACATATTTCTTTACATTACACATATCTTTACATTACATATATCTTCACATTGCATCTGTCTTAATATTACATTTATTTTAATAGTGCATCTGTCTTAACAGTGCATCTATTTTGATATTACAACCCAACTGATCACTTCATATTCAAACGATCGTTTTCCCTATTTTCTCGATAATTTAACTGAATATTGACACAACTTCGTTCTAACGACCTGTTTCGAGTCCGAACAGTGAGTGGTCTTAGTATCGGGGTTATACTGTACTGTGTCCTTGTACACGTGAAAAATGCATCCTGGGGAAAATACGAGCTAATTTGATCGAAAATATAACACTATGTGTAAATTTCTTAAAACGGAAGTCCATGTTCAACTCACTTTGAACCGAATAATCAATTACTGTTTTTGCAAAAATGGCATTTATTGACAGATGGTCTTTATTCAGATGTCATTCTGTTCTGGACAATTTTGGAAAAATCTTGAAAGTATGGATTTTATTGGCAGGGTGGTCTTAATTTGGAGTTGGTCATTAAAACAGGTTTGATTGTATCTAGTAAGAAATTGAGTTTTTACACAAGTTGGACACATTTTTTACACAATTGTCCCATGATTTACCTTTTGTTTTTTTTACTTAATATTATGCAGCCACGACTCATCTCCGACATAAATTTTATTCAGCGTCACAAGATGTTGCTTAATTGTAAACGATATTTTACTGTCAGCGAATAAATTTTGCGAATTTCTGATTACTCCGCAAAAATCATGTCGGTAACAAATTCATGAACACGCCGTTTAGTTTCTATCAGGTATAACTTTAAAACATAAAATATAATCGGGAACAGCCTATTTAAGAAGAACGGACCTTAAAATGTTAGGTACCTGGTCCTTATAAATTGTGACATTTAAACAAAAATGATTAGTTATTAAGTTCTAACCATACAGTATTTTGAAATATTTGACACGGGTCAGTTATATTTGACTTTATATTTTATAAAGGGAGATAATAATACTCACTTGTACTCTCCCTTTTCTGTGATCATGTAGCATTTTTTCAAGAGACTAAACTAATATAAAACTATAATAATAATAATAAATAATTAAACAATCTAGACATTTCTATTTTACATTAAATGAGCTTGTAACACGAAACAGTACAGCCACAACACAATAATTATAGATAAACACAATAAGTCAGAGATAAAATAAAATGAAAAAAAAATAATTGAAATTCACAAATTTGCTCCGAGTTCGGTAAAACAGGTCACTTCGTGGGACAGATAAAACGTCTGCGAATTAATTTATTGAAAATTTTAAACCGTTATTTACACACAACCCATGTAGAATTATCTATAATCAGTTTAATTTATTTATCCGTGTAACGTAAGCGTCCATCAGAAACGATAACTCCATAATACGCTTATCATGAACTGGTTCCCTTTCAACTCTTGCTGTACAGAGCCTTTGGTATTCACTGTAATACGGATCGGGCACCAGTACCGTGGGACGTCGCGAGATATAAATACATTTACGGCATGGATATTCTTCATTTATAGTGTTGCTAAGCAACGGATAAACCCCATTCATGAATAAACTTGTCTCAAGTATCGCTAATGTGAAAATAACGGTCGTGTACATTTCACGATCGGTTATAAATGATTAATGTGCTTTTGAAATTTTAACCACAAACTCGATTCAATAAAATCGTATTTTAAAGAAACGGTGTAGCGTTATAATAGCACAGAATAATAATTACATTGTTCATATGAAATTAGCGTTTTATACGATTTTATCCACCCATATTGAATAACGATTTAATTATATTAATTCAATTTGCGATAAATAGTTTAGGAAATTATTTTGAATTCAGAATGTAAATTCTTATAATCGTGCTGTCATTTATTAAGATAAAAAATATACATCATTATACAGTGAATGTCAATGATATGAACACTGTATAGGTGATTGTATTCTCGTCCTAAGTAATTTGAGCATGTACCGATTTCAATTCCAATTTATTATGCAAAGTATGTCATTTCAAAAAAATCAAATATGATAAAAAATTATCTTTTTGTGTAAAATTTCTTTATGAAATGTTTTCATATTTTGTGCAACGTGAAAATATAAAGATATACGAAATGATTATACTTTTTGAGAAAGTATAAATGAATAAGGCACAAATTTAGGGGCCAAATTTTCAACCTGTCTAGTATGACTGGAAAAAAATCTGTGCGTCTAGCATGATTTTAATTATATTTACATGCGTCTTGTGTGATATGGATTGAATCACCATTCGCTTAGTAGGATTTGAACGAAAAATTTTTCACTGGAGTTTGACGTCGCATAGACCTTCTGTTAGCTGGCCTGACCACTTCCCCACATGTAGACTTCGTTCCTATGTGGTATTCGAACTCACAGCGGGCGAGGGGCCAGTGATTACACGCCAAAGTCTTAAACTACTAGGTCGTTGGGGCCTCTGGAAACCTACACCCTTCTAGCAGTCTTTAATTGTCTTGAATAATGATATTTTAAGATTAGTAATTGGCGTTTAAAGTAAAAACTCATAACAAATCAGAACGTGTATGGTTTGTTTGGTCATAAACAAAGCTATAGTTTTATCAAAATTGAAAATATAAAATAAAATATAAGATCAAAATATATTCAATAACAGATACGGCTTGCACTTAAGTCGTATTTTGACCTTCATCTGTTAATAGATTTGTTTGTTTTTTCAAAAGCTACCACGTGACTTCGCTTCAACTTTGAAGTGACACTCAAACTTTAAATTTTAAGTGCATTTATGTTGCGAATATTCATAAACACTGAAAAGGTTACGAGAAAAATCTAGCAACGGTAAAAAACGTGAAAGAAATAGTTCCACAATTGGCGCGTATGAATACATTTTGTGTACGAAATATGTAATGAAATTTAATCTAACGTGGGCGTAGAGAACGCATTCTTCACCCATAATTCTAATATTGCAGCGTCACCCAGTGTGTGGATTAATACTAGTATTTCATGAAAACTTTCTACACTTTAAACGCTATTCAGCTATACAATGGATTATATTCTATTTTGTTCCAGATAAAGAATGATCTCACGTGACATAATGGTGACGATGAGTCCATTCTGTAAATAGTTTTAGTTCTGAGGCGTTTACTTCCCGGTATAAATCTAACAGAGTTAGGTGGTACACGATATAAATTTCATTATAGTTCATTTATGAAAATATAATAAAGAAATATACAAAGTTACATTATACATAGAAATATTTTGCACACAATCAGTCTCTCAGTATGTATAATACATTTGTAGTCATACAATACCGGTAAAGTATGTACGGAAATGTTAAGTACCATGTACATGAACATAAAATTCAACACAGAATGAAAAGAAAGCAAAACTGTTGTGAGTCGGTACAGTTATATGACCACACGATCAGTTCAGTATAACCTCTGTAATACGCACACCTGTCTAATTAGAACTAATTTTAATACAATCTTCTAACTTTCCTCGAATACTTAATCAGAAATGAAGAAGATGGATTCTTTATTGAAGCTTTCTGATTGGAGAACTTTTCGCTTTAGAACATTTTCTGGGTTACCGTAGTTATAATGTATCGACCCAAAATTGAATTTGTTATCAAATCGTCGCTTTTATAAATACAAATGTACATAGTAGGCCTACAACCTCTCCAGAGCGGACTCTCTGTAGAGCAACAACCTCCCTTCAGCAATAGCATGATTTTGATTATTAATTTAAACCTCTCTAGAACAAAAACCTCTCAACAACATAATTGTGCTTCTTCTAAAGATTGTTGCTTTGGAGAGGTAGCACTGTACATGTATATTAAAGCACACAGAACAATAATGCATTAAATAATTGTTTTAAGTTGTTTTAACACTAAACATTTTGATAATATCTTTCCACAGTATCTGGACCCAGCGTCACAACATTTCATTTTTCTAATGCCACACAAGCCACGATTTATGCCAAGTAAGCAAAGATTTATAACGAGCGTACATGTTTACTTTTATAGTACTCCGCGACTCGTAGTTATTGAGGTGGGCTACAGTAAATAATGGCGACCACAAAAAAGTCATAAAACAAAATCTCAATCTGTCAATCAGATTTGGCACCACATGTATACAAAGCCTGTCCCCTTATTTTGGGGCCATTTCCTGTCGGGACCAGAATTTATCACACTATTTCTACACGACCAATGATAGTATTAAAAGAACGAAGATTGTAACTTTTTGCTACGATTAATTTCCCATACATTCGGTACGACCACGCGCCAGCTAAAACCCGGGCTGTGCCGTTGCGCCGTAGTACCGGGATTTTATCACAGTATTTTTTATCTAAATCAGACTGTTTGTACAAATTCGTAAATCTTTTCCCTGATACGAACACGCTAGAGAAAGATATACAGACTAATAGTGTGATATTCTAATCATGTAATGGACACTTGACTATGATAAGTGGACATCTCTTGGATACCGAATTATTCCCCATGGTTACGATGGGTACCGTATCACAGGGCAAAGTTGAACAGCATTACGCCATATCTGCAAAAAATATCCGATATAATCTTATTCATCCAATATCGTTTCATAAAATTAAGTTATTCATCGGTATAATCAGAAAGCAAATATAAATACGGCAATCATGAAATATTTTTTTGGCCGAAGACGTTGCAATCATTAGAATGTTGAATAAGGAAGCAAGACATCAAAATATGTATCACATTTTCATTCGTCAGCAAGACTTGGACCAAATTTTTTATGCGTCTAATATGACTTTGCATGTTTGATCAAATTTTCATACTCTACAAGATTTGGACCAAAACTTTATGCGTCTACAAGACTTGGGCCAAATTTTTCATGCGTCTAAAATTACTTTGACCAAAACTTCATGCGTCTTGTATGATTAGTATCATATTTTCATGCATCTACATGACACGGACCAAATTTTCACGCGTCAACAAGATTTGGGCCAAATTTTCGTGCGTCTAATATGACTTTGACCAAAACTTCATGCGTCTTGTATGATTAGTATTATATTTTCATGCAGCTACATGATACGGACCAAATTTTCACGTGTCAACAAGACTTGGGCCAAATTTTCGTGCGTCTACAAGATTTGGAACAAATTTCCATGCGTCTAATATGAATTGGACCTAATTTCCAGGCGTCATGTACACTAAAATAAATATACACTGTACATGTATCTATATCATGTACATGATGAATTTATTGAACACCTGTTTTAGACGAAGTTTCGACTTTAGAACATTCTTCATAAATGTCCCGATGTCAACATATAAAGGGGTCGCTCAATGTATACCTGGGTCGGGGAATCAGTCTTAGATTAGTGAAGTAAACCCGTATTTATTCCCCGTGAAATCTGTTGGAGTTAAATCTTGATTATTCTGATGAAAATATTAACTTTATTTAAAGTCAGGGATAATCTTATTGACATTTTAAATCCGCGAACAAACCCGACAACAAAATAACTGCATATTTACAGATGTTTCGTGTATATTCTACATTCCAACATGTTTGTATATCTTTACCAACTTCATGTATCCTAGATTCAAAATGTTGTCAAAATATGTATCGAGTCTTCAGATTTCGGAATGTGGGCTTACTGCGCGACAGGACCCTTCTGTGGTCGAATGGTAATGGTCTCTGACCTTTAATCACTAAACTCATTTCATGCAGCTGTATGTTCGAATCTTAGCCCACCCCTAAAAAATAAAACTTTCACATCTGAGGGAAACATTAATCTAGCTATGTTACGGTGAAGCTGGAAAGACGCAAAAATAATTTTAAAATGCACGAAAGACTTACATTGTAGTTATTTCTTCTTAATCAAAGCACTGTATGTTCTTAAAGCTTTGATTTAATTTCATAATTATGTATAATTTAAAGAATTGATTACGGATTTAGCCTTTTGTGACAATTCAGTTTTTCCACCAAACAGATTGTCAGGATTTCAACACGTGACCAAAAATTAAATGAACGGCACGCGATGGAATATTTAATGAAATCATCAAAAACTTCATGAAAATAATGGTATCACGTGACATGATATCTGCAATTCGATAGTGGAACCAGTTACCGGAATCACTGGCCGCATCCCAGACCTTGAAGAGCTTCAAGGCAGGACTGGGCTCTGTGCACTAGACGCACCTCACGTTTTTAACAGTTTTTTTTATCTGTACAGAGTTTTTTTATGCCTCACAGTCACCTTGTAAATAGTACACCTAGTGCGTCAATGCCTCAGAGTGGGCCCTGTACTTTCCTGGGAAGAAGAAGATACAATACGATACACAACTGTTCGGAACTCCTCGGTCTTAATAGGCAGGCCACCATTTAGTTGTCACTGTTCAAAGACCTTCCATCATGGCTGACCCTAAACTGGTTCCCGTTCCATGTTGCAGTGCACCAAAGGCTTTGTACACATAAGTCAACGGGAACCAGTTTAGTTTAGACTGACCCTAGGAATCCAATGATGGAAACAACCCGTTTCTCTTTCAATGTGAACTTGATGCAAATTGTATCAATCGTGAACGACCAACATGTTTGAAAATGCGTAATTCTGAGAATGATTCTTGATAAAAAACGCCTAGTGTTGAAAAAGTAGTTACCGGAAACTGCATAACGATGCACTTATGCACGAGTACATGGCGTATTTTTCATTTACGGAAATACCCGATTGGTTTACAACATCTTACATCATGTGGTAGATGAGTATACATTTTGACTCAAACAATGTAAACATTTTTGTCATTTTTATTTTAATACCTGTCTTTAAATAAATGGAACAACAAAGAAGGGACGAGATTTTTACAGACTATTGTCTACAGTGTATTGTCGTCTGTTAGCAATATTCAAGTTTATATATACATGCGTAAATTGTCCACTCGTGAGATTTTAAACGTTGCTAAGACAATCGGAATGTGTCGGCCACTATCGGATATGTTAAAGTTCGATACAACCGTACTTTAATCCCTTTTATTGATGTTTCATGTCCCCTAAAGCTTATTTTATTTACCAAAGAAGATAGATCACCACTATTCTCACCAGTATTGACAATGTGTCCATTCCTTATCAAAAGTACGTAACATACTTTTGGAGGTAAACTAGTTTCCATGTTACAAACATTTTGTGAAATACTGTCACTCTGTTATATTAATGTAAGCGTCGCTTTATTATCCAATCTAAGCAACAGCAACAGCCAAAATATTAACATCTTCATCAGCAGCAGTAATACCATCATCAACTCCACCACCACATCATCATCATCATCATCATTATTAATATCAACAATGACGTCATCAACAACAGGCAACTCTCGCGTTATCAGCGCCATCATTAATCAAACTGGATTATAACGCTACCAAGTCACAAACACCACTACCATGAACAACACATAGTAACAACCGTGACAACGGTGACAACAACAACACCAAAAGCGACAAAAACAGCAACAAAACTACTTTGCCTGTCTTATATGTTAAGAGGAACAGTGATGTAGGGATAGAACGTCGGACTCCTATCCCAGAGGTTCGAATCACATCAGTTGCGGAATTTTACCGGAACTTTCACAATGCCTTCTTTCTGCACGAGTACTGGTTAGAATCCAGGAAGCAGTCATTAGAGAAGTTAATATAAGTCGTAAGAACTTATTCAACAATCGATGTAAAATAAATTAGTTTAAACTATATGTTGGCATTGTTATATGTATTACAAATTTACATACATGGAGATTTATCCCCCACCTACGACTGAAAGCATGTACATGTAGAAAGTGATCCGATCTACCGTTCTATTATGTTCAAATTGTTAACAATCCTTTGGGGTCACATGGTCTAAGATATCTAATTTTCACACACACACACGTCGAAAAAAAAACGTTCAAAAATTTACGTATACGAGTAATACAGCAACAATGCATCGATCTCGTATCGTCAATTCGTCATTCAATATTCACGAAAAACGAAAGCAGACGTAATTGAAACCACGTATTTGAATTTTACTTAATTCAACGAATCTAATTTCAATTTGTACAAGATCAGCTTCACCCGGGACCCACCAATTACAAGGGTGTAAAGTGATTTGCAGCTTAAAATTGCCGAACATTTTTATCGCAAATTAATTAAGATTGCTCGCGTTGATATTGTGGTTTATTCGTGTTTCTTTGGGTTCATTTGACATTCTTTGGGGTTCATTTGATATGCCTGATTAGAACAATGCGACCAGTCTGTCTCAAACTCGTTTTACCGTTAGCATGGGTCACCTACAGGATTTAAATTTCACGGCACGCAATGTAAATAATGGTTAAAGAATTATTTGACGATAAAACGTGTACTTCATGTTAAACATCAAGCTACCTTGTCTGTAACAGGTGGATGTAAATAATGCTATTTTATTCAAATTTATTTATTTGTTTACAAATTTTGAATGAATTGTTCCTCTTCGTGATGACTCATGCTTTTAAAGGTCGTTTAACAATTAACAAATACAAAAATATAAAAGTTATCATAACATTGTAGTTCATTTATCGAGGTAGAAATATAAATGGAGTACGACGCTTTTTTCCTATTGGTCGCCTCCATGGACGAGTGGCTATTGTCTCTGGTTATTAATAACCAGTCCATCACCTCTGTGAGCTCGATTCTTACTCAGGTTCTGACAAATAGGGGGAGGAGCTGTTGTGTAGGGATACAGGTCGGACTCCTAACTCGGAGGTTGCGGGTTCGAATCCCGTCAGTTGTGGAATTTGACTGGATCGAACCTTCACAATCCCTTATTTCGGCGCGAGTATTGGTCAGAATCTTGGAAGCAGTCATTGAAAGTAGTTAATATAATTTGTAAAAAAAACTTACTCTACAATCGATGTAGAATAAATAATTTTAGATTAAACTATTTTCGGATTTTAAAATTCCACCAGAGGGGAAGCTGGTCTTTGACCTTAGTCAGTTGGTCGCCTGGTGTCTTTCATCCACGTTTAAGCTGGTAAATTATGTTAATAACCCTGGCTGTTGATGCGATGTTACACCTCAGTAAAATACTTCCTAGTTGGTAATATACATATCGGATATCCTCAATAAACGATCATCTCCGAACAACAGCCACCTCCCTGTTACAGTCAGTATACTAGCAACCCAAATTGACGTTTAACTCAATTTTCACTCTCTCAACAACAGCCACCTCCCTGTTACAGTCAGTATACTAGCAACCCAAATTGACGTTTTACTCAATTTTCACTCTCTCAACAACAGCTACCTCCCTGTTACAGTCAGTATACTAGCAACCCAAATTGACGTTTTACTCAATTTTCACTCTCTCAACAACAGCCACCCCCCTGTTACAGCCAGTACATAAGCAACTCAAATTGACGTTTTACTCAATTTTCACTCTCTCAACAACAGCCGCCTCCCTGTTACAGTCAGTAAACAAGCAACTCAAATTGACGTTTTACTCAATTTTCACTCTCTCAACAACAGCCGCCTCCCTGTTACAGTCAGTAAACAAGCAACTCAAATTGACGTTTTACTCAATTTTCACTCTCTCAACAACAGCCGCCTCCCTGTTACAGTCAGTACACAAGCAACTCAAATTGACGTTTTACTCAATTTTCACTCTCTCAACAACAGCCACTTCCCTGTTACAGTCAGTATACTAGCAACCCAAATTGAAAATTTACTCTATTTTCACTCTCTCAACAACAGCCACCTCCCTGTTACAGCCAGTGTATACTAGCATTCAAAATTAACATTTTACTCTATTTTCTCTCTTAGCCACCTTCTTACAACAGCAATGATAGGTTGTAGCTTTAGAGAGGGCCGCTCTGGAGAGGTTGTACTGTAGATCTGGTCTGAACAAAAAAAGGCGGATAAAAAATAGAATATTTTTATTAGTTGAATATTTAATTTCTATAATTTCTGTTCAATGTAAGCATAAATGGGTAAAAATAATTAAATAATGTGTTATGTAAATAAAAGAATTATGGATAGTATATACATTAATTACAACCTTTCTAGAGCAATAACAAGATAATTTTGCTACTTACAAAGTGTATTGCTTTAGAAAGATTACTCTGTGTTAAGCCTATATACTTGGCAGAAATGATAATTAAAACATATATTTTGTATCAACGTATAGACCCTAAGCTCCTTGTGTCCAACTTCAAATTCAAATATTTAGTAAATACATTATTTACTCTTTTTTTCCACAATTTACTGCAAGATATCGATATTTTGAAATGTGTGTTATGAATTAATCTGTACAAAAATCGATATACATGTAGTTCGATATATCGATAATTGATGACAGCCGTAAAACAATTGTTAATAAACAAGACGGATGAGTGAGATGCACGTGCAACGCTCCTGGAATAAACCAGTGGTTCACGTGCGAAGAAAGTGAAAACATCGAGATATCCGTGCAGAGAATCTTACATAAACCCAAGGAACACGTGCAATGAAAAACTGAAATAAACTCGATTTTCACGTGCGATGGCATAAAAATAAATCTGATTTTCACGTGCAATGAAACTGAAGTAAATTCGATTTTCTCGTGCAATGACATCAAAATAAACCCAAGGCTTGACCATGTGTTTTGAGCCGTGACGAAAGTATACCAAATAATTCACTAATTCAATCAGGGGAACAAATCTGACAGAAACATATTGATAAGAAATATTTAACATGCTACAGTATTATATATACCAATTGATTTAGTGTATTCTTCCGTTACGGCTCAAAGCACGTGATCAAGCTATGATGATATAAGTTTTTGCTTGTCTTTAAGATAAAAAAATAATAAATTATCTTCATGCTATAAGAGAAAAAAAATGAAAACACACAGAGTATTTTTTTAAAACTGAATATGTTGTCGGATGCAACAAATTCGGACAGACAATAGAATGGACCAAAATCAAATATTTTAATATTATTTTTGTATTCGATATTTGATATTCGAACACAAATATGCTATTTTCTTATCAATTTTTCGTTCCCATACCTAGATAAAAAACAACTGTAACCTCTGTTTAGTCAATACGGCTTAAAAAGTGTTAACTTTAAAGATGAATATAATGTTTTTATACACATTACGTCGTATTATTTCTACAAACCCTATGTTGAGAAAATCGCGTTTGAATTTTGATGTAGATAAGTGAGTTACAGGTTTGTGGAATTTGAAGAAGCAGGTAAATGTGATTATTGTAAAGAACTCATCAAGACAAAACTTGAAAATGATACCAAAATCACAATATCGCCAAACAACTGAGTTACGGAGTTGTAGAAAAAAGCCGACGATTTGATATTCATGAGTATACTGATTGACACCAGGTGCCCAATTTTATGTCATAGTAAATTTTGTGACAAGGCTATTTTTAAATACACCAACACGACTTTATCAGTTCCTAATCACTCTAGACGTTTAAATCTTATATTGTTCCGTTAACTCTATAAATAACGGAATACATTAAAGTCGAGTCACCTAAAATTAATCACCAAAATTATTTTGTCAGTCCTTAAAATTTTCAATTGAAAAACTGGGTAATTAGATATAATGTCATAAAAAACACTAACTATTCATTAGTATTCTGGACTCATCTCAAGGTTGGTAACCATGGAGATTAAAACGTTCTTAAGATGTCAACAATCTGTAATTGGCTCGACAAACCGAGTATAATAGGCTAAAATTATTTTCAATAAGTTGTATAAAATAAATGCCATTTCATAATTAATGTCATGTCAAGCCCCCTTCATTGAAAATAAGAATAATCAGGCTTTTTTGGAGTGGACTATTTTGTTATTAAAACCCACTCTTTTAGGAACAACCCTTATCATGTAAATTTCCATGTCGTTATCATTTGGTCAACCCTCGTCGTTTCATTAATATTACAAATATTGCTGTCGGTTCTATATTATGCTAATAATTTCTATAATTTTCTAACCCCTCCTGTCCAGGTATTTATTTATAAATAACACAAACATATCATTATAGTGGCTGATTTACGCCATGTCCTATTTTCGCTCTCTCACGACCAGAATGAGAACATACGAAAAAACGAAAGGACGACAAAGTCACATTTTCACAGGTTTCAACGAAAGACGAAATAGAGTAAGCTAAATTACAAAGATGTAACTTCCGACTGATTTCGAACTCCGACCGTACTAGACTCTTAAAATATTGTGATGACAAAAATTGCAACAAACAATGTATGATCCGACCCACTTACACAAGCAATAAGTTTTGAAAATCACAAGACTTTCTGATGCGAACGGCGCCACCTCTGTGTCTTTAATGCTCACATCACTGTCCAGTGTACATAATATTGATATTGATACTGTATATATCTGTTGTTTAATGAAGAGTCGGGCATTTATATTGCTACTCTTATTTCGAAGTATTTTTCCTGAATCTTTAAAGTGTCCGATGTAAAGCACCAATACATGTCAATACATGCCAATACACCAATACATGCCAATACATGCCAATACACCAATACATGCCAATACATGCCAATACACCAATACACCAATACATGCCTCAGCTATTTCCAGTGATTTTCCAGACACAATACTTGGTATGGTAGTTGGGATGGGGACACTGAAAACGTGTCCCTGAAATATCGTATGGCGGAGCCGAGATTCGAACCCATGACCTTTCGTTTACAAGTAGTTTCCGTTAGACCATCCATTACCCCACAAATACAGAGATACCCCTCTATAGAATGTATTCGAATTAGAGAGGTTATCTGTTTAGAGAAGGCTTTATATTAGAGAGGTTTTCTGTTCGGAGAGACTAAATTTATCAATTTAACAATTTATTATGCGTGTAACTGAATAAGGGATTTTGTGTTATGTTCGGATAACCTTGCTGATTGTGTCTGTAATAGCAGTTAAGTTAAACCATCCGGGGATTTCTTACATGGTACAGACCACACCCTTATCTCATTGTGTCCCTTAATTTATTTTTAAAAAAATATTACAATCTTTTCCCGAATAATTAAAAGATGGTGAAATCGTTTTTTTTTTCACAACTATACCGGGATTTTAAGAAATTTAATATCAAGGCGAATTTAAGATACAAAGATTAATAAATTATTCTTAAGACTTGCTGACAGACAGCGTGTAAATATATACCATATCTGCGTACCCAGCTCTTTTGAATAAAATACAAAAGGATATATGGACATATTATTCGAACAAGATAAAATGCGCACCTGCTATGAATGTATTTGACAGTTGAACCGCATATCATTAATTCAGGAAGCCGTTATATAAACGAATTTGATATGGGGCAAAGATACTGACTTAAATGTGGCATACGTACATTAGTGCCGTGGCCATGATGCAGTGTTTAGAGCGCTGGACTTGTAACTGGCGATCTTGGTTCGAGTCCCGGTCACGGCAGGTCATATGAAAATTTGACAAAATGTCAATTTACCTCCATATGTGGAGACGTTGCTGGTTCCCGGTAGAGGGGTAAGTTAGTACTGGTTACAATATAGTCCAGGAACACTGGTTCCCGGTGGAAGAGTAAGTTAGTTCCACCGGGAACCAGTGTTCCTGGACTTTATTCTAACCAGTACTAACTTACTCTTCCACCGGGAACCAGTGTTCCTGGACTATATTCTAACCAGTACTAACTTACTCTTCCACCGGGAACCAGTGTTCCTGTACAGTAGAGCACCACTTAGCGACACCTTCGTTTTTTAAAGAATACCTCGCTAGAACGGCCTAACAATTTTGGACCGATGTTCGATACTTCCGCTGCGTATAAACTTAAAGTCAACGTAAGTTCGTCACCATGTAGGTGATCTTAATATAAAAGTTTCACTGTATACTAAACTACATATTTTACCTACAGACGTGTTTCTTTGTGTTATTTGATATGAAACATACACTTGTAAACGCCTAAATTACTTAGCCACGCGAATGGCACGTGACAAATAAAGTATATACTGTTAACACGGGCTTCGGTCGTATAATTACGCCTGTAATTATTTTACAACTGTATATTTGTGTCCCCAGTTACACGGAAGTTAACTTTATGGTAATTGAAAAATGCCATAAAAACTATTCAGACATAAAATATGCAAGAATTTGAAGAAAATTTGAACAACTAAGAAAAAATGCGGCCAATTGAAATTCGCAAAGTTATACATGATAATTCGGTGTGATGAAATACCAGTATATTGTATACAATAAAAAAGACAAGATATCGGTGTCTTCACGCAGATTAAAATTTTAAAGATTTTTATCAATTTAATTGTTATTTAGGGATTTTTTAGCGTAAAAGAAAACAAATAATTTGTTCACAAATGACCATCAAAACGAGACGACAACGATCTTGCCCCATGGAAAGTCGTCACAGATTTTTGGCATTATTTTATAAACTGTTTAATACTCAAGTTGACTATATATTGATAGTAAAATAGGATTATAAAATTTTATCATAAATTGATAATTGTATCAAAACTAGCCTGTCTCGACGATCTATAAACATGTCAACTTTGATTGAACGAAATTGGGAAGTTATGACAATTTTACGCCAGACGATAATGGCCGCCATTAAAATATGAAGTGGTTTACGCCACCCTGGTTACAGCCACGCCTATCTTATTCTTCTCCGATCATTATATCAACACCAGACAGTATCAAGCATCAATCTTATAATTATTTTATTGTCCGGACTCCATTTTGAAGAGTTGAGAACACACTAAAGATCAGTACTTACCCGTACCTTACATAATACGGGAGTAAATCTTCACTTCGCATCTAATTAACTGAAGTATGGCCCGAAGAATAAAACCGTATTCAAAGTAAAGCGTACATCCACAAAAAAAACGAACTAAAATATCTTTTCAAACTGAACACTGTATCAGATTTAAAAAAATAATGTAAAAAATCTTGACTTGTTGAAAATTTCTCGTGATTCGGCATGCATCAGCATAAATAAGTTAATTATGAAAACTTTAACGACTGAAATCTTATGTCTTCTAGTGATTATACAAGTCGCGGAGAATCTTGTTTAAAGCTATCAGTTGATCCTTCAGTGCGTTTATCACCATTGTTTCTACAAAATTTTAGTTATAGATTTTTAGTTTTAAAATATTGAATAAAATAAAACAATTATTAGAAAATTGATTTGTTTTTCTATTCAACATCGCTTTGCATTATATAACATTCATTGTCAAGCGTCTCGGTAATTCCATGTAACGTCTTCGTCACAAGACGCTCATTCTAACGATTTAAGTAATATTTCTGTTTGGTATCCTTATAAAAAATAACTCGATTTCATCATCTGCGATCCCTGCGATGCTTTTTTAACCATTTTGATGCCAGACACATATTGCCTGCATTGTACACTGTATTGTCAGGGAATTTCTAAGAAATGCAAGCTTATTTTAACCAAATACCAAACGGGTATGGCTGTCACTTGGCAAATACATGTATACGGAGATTTTGTGCAGACGGATATGCCCGTCTCATTGGCAGCGGAGAGGGTTAATATACACACCTTCTAAAAACTACAAATGTATCAGTTAAGATAATTATAATGTTAGAGTTTCAGATCATATGTGCAAAGGATGGAATATAGTTCCTGCGCATATTAGTCATGTACTAATTTCCATGCCGACTTCGTCCTGTTGTCATTCAATCGTATGACATCATTATGGTAATTTTGATCATTTTAAGTAATCGTTTTGCGATCTTTTTTAAATGCTGCTTTTGAAAAAAGTGTTTTAATGCTTATATATATGATACAATTATATGTATGGTGCACTCATACAAAAATACAATTGCACTTTCGAACAGGGTATACTTTTTTGTTATAAAGTTCAAAATTACGAACTTATCTTAAATGCATTTCATACATTGCACCCATTTACACTATATCTTGAAGCCGATGCATATTTCTACACGCCTATATTTTGCTTCTGTAAGTATAAAGAACTCAAACCCACTTGTGCTCGCTTTCTTTTTCATGTGAGTCACTGTCATAATGTCAAGTAAACGAATTATGTACGAGTTATGGTCCCATCAGAATGGAAAACCCTTATATCGACCTAATATCGACCCTCAAAGGCGCCGGAGGTCCTATATCCCTGACGAACACAGTCATTCGCGTAATACTACACGATTTAATAAAATATCATAAGTTAAATATGGGTCATTAGTGAAAACTTTAATATAGCATCGAAATAATGTTATATTGTAGAAATGTAATTTTTTATTGAACTACCATGTCAAATTAAAGGATATTTTACAAGATGCCCTTCACATTTAATCACAGCTAACAAAGGGTAGACATCGTAATATTTAAATACATGTATAAATGGTTCGTATAATACAGTCAATCCCCGTTCTGTTGATATTTATAGGACTTTGAATGCAATATTCATGTATTACGTTTAATATGTTTTAAGAGTTGAATATATCTGGAAATAATGAAAAAGTCCATTCAAACGATATTTTGATAACAGAATATACGATATTTTATACAACAATACAAATACTCGGTAACAGTATTTTACTCAATAAAACACGTATTTTGTAATAAGGGAGATGTATGTTTTTTTTATCAACATCTTAGTTTTATAATTTTAAGCATTAGATTCTATGGTATGCTAACAGCGCAATATGCAAATACTTAGTTTTACTTAACCAGTATTGTGGTAATTAATTATTCATGTGATATGTTTAGTTAGGTAATTTACAATGAATGTAACTTATTGATACTATCAAATTGATTTCAATGAGCTGCGTGCGATATGCAATGATTTAATTATTATATATTTTATTACTCAGCATCTTTGAAGATTGCGTCACTAGCACTGGCGTTTTTTTTTGTGTGTAATCCTTGGTGTTGAAAGCATGTTATGGTTTTATTTTGTCTTTCTTTCTATCTTAATAGTGTTGTTATTTTAATTTATGTGTTACATATTTAATCTATATTTTGTAAAACCATGATATTCCTATGCCGAAATAAATCTATCTACATAAAGATCTTGTGTCGTTATAACGGGCATTTACTGTACTGAGTATTTTACATAAAAGATAACATATTTCTTAATAACAGAGATGTATGTTACCATAGTATAATAAAGCACGTGTTTCGTTATAACAGAGATGCCTTGTATTTTACACAATAAAACACATATTTCAAATTATATTGAATTACTATTAATCTTATACATGTTGTATTTTAAAAAGCTTAAATTTGAACTTACTCAAACATAATGTCACAGGCTCAAGTATGAACCTATAGATAACGACGGGTCTTTCATCCAGTTTTAATACGACCCTTTGGTCACTTACGCATGCGCGAGGTACTTATACTATTTATCAAAGCGAACATTCCACTTTGAACTTCATTTTTTAGATTCTTAAGTTACAGCTAGAAATTAGCAAGTTTTTAGACGTCTTTTTACAAATCCAAAGATTGCGACGTGATCAAGCAGATTTCAATAATTGCATCAATTGTATGAATTAAATTTATTTGCATATAATAATCTGTAATACAGATGTCATTCATTTAAACATACTGTCACATCAGTACTAACCATCACCATCATCATCAGCAGCAACAGTAACAACAATGTATATAATATCATTATTATCATTGTCATCATCATCACCTATCATCATCCACAGCAATTACATCATCATCATCTTCAGCATCAACAACAACAACATCATCATCATCATCATTACCTACTACACCACCACTGTTGTCGTTATCGCTCTAATCGTCAAGTGACTAACACGAGACTTTAATCAGGGCAATGTTCCCTTGTGTGTCTCTTGCTATGAAAAAATGGAAGAAAAAAGTTGAATAGAAATTAACACGTAGTTATTGCTCTTTTCTTCAAAATGACCATCAATGAAAAAAAAAATTACTAAAAAGTGCATTATCATTTTTCCTCAACTGTGTATAATAACAGGGTAATTTATGAATTATTTATTTACCGAAGGGGGGTCAGCTCTAATTAATACGTCACTTTCGGGCCCCTTAAATTACTATTGACATAAAACGCCGAACATTTTGAACGGATTTAAAATATTTATTTAACGGTATTCACCGTCGCCTAACCGCAAATATTTCTTTTCGCATTTCTTTAACCGGTCCACATTATGACATAAATTTCAATGTAAAAAAAATGGGCGCATTGATTTGATATAAATTTCTTTTTAAGCTCAGTAATAAAATCTGGGGTTTATTCAACCCCGTGGGAGAATTTTTGCAATCATTTCTTACGAAAAACTACATGAATGCCTATTTTATTCAACACAAAGGACTATTAATGACCGAAAAGAAATAAATGAATCCACCGAAAAGGAGCATCAGTGTATATTATACATGTAAACTTGAATAGACGGTACTTGTACAAAGAAAAAAATACCAGAACGTCGCTTTGCAACTGAGCTATGCCCAAACTTAATCACCTAAAAGAAAATGTTGACGACGTCTTTCAGAGAAAATGTATTTTTCTTGAAGTTACGCTATTTATTAGTTTCATATATTTTCTCAAAAATATTAAGCGTGTCCGTTCGTTTGTCTATCTGTATTTCAATGTCATAAAAGCCCGTTAGCTTTTTGAATTTAGTAATACAGAACAATAGATAAAATGATAGTAAAATGTAAGAAATATATTTTGTTTGCTCTATAACAATATTTACATAATGCCTTTCTTCAGCCACATCTCGTAAAAATGTCGTCAGATGCTTTTTTCTTATTTTTTTACAATATCATTGAAAATATACTGTGCTATATTCTATATGTCCTTCGTGAGTAAAAAGATAAACTTTTGGAATGTTTTTATTGCAAGTAGAAGTCAGTTTCACTGATAAGACATCTTTCTAGGTAAAAAAGACCTATTTTAATTCAAACATCCAAAGACTAACGGGGCTCGCTGTCTAGAACAACACGTAATTATCATCATCGTGACCCCTTTTTCGAAATGGGGTTAAAACTAAGGCGTCATGTGTTTCATTACCCACATTTTTATGGCATTTAGATAATATCCAAGGAAGGTTTTAGACTTTTTGCATCGACTTTAAAATCACCTTTTACCTAAAAGGACCTGATTTTAGATGGTTTCTTTTTTAACGGTTGAGAAGTTTCCCTGTCATACACCTGGATAGAATCAACTAGCTGGACAGCTTCCTCACATGTGAAATTTTGATTCCGGGTGGGGTTCGAACTAACAGCGGTGAGGGTCAGGTGATTACTAGTCAGAGACCACTTGGTCATGGAGGGAGGTCCCTTTGATTGTTCCAGTATGGAGTGGAAATATATAGGTAATGTCTCATACAAATTGGAAAAAATAACTTCTGCGAATGGAATTAATGAAAAAAGGACATTTTCTTGAACTTTTCATGACTATTTCTTGAAGAATGCCTCTATTGAACAAGGGTAGTGTTATATTGAGATAATACAGGTTTTCCTATACTTGGTGGATTTAAAAAACCTACAGTTCTTTTTTCGGTCTGATAATATGATACTATAAATTATAACATTATATTTATATCTAAATAACACCGGTTCATAAATAGAATAGATTCGACAGTAGTAAATAATAGTTAAATAATCGTACAATGCAACTTAATACTTCATCGCGAAATTATTCGCAAATCATCGTTAAATGAGTACATTTCTCACGCTAGTGAATAGACGAAAGATTTCTTAAATACCCAAAGATTTGTGTTTTTAAATAAATAACACCTTGAAATATTTTACCTCTAGTCAAGTTAAGCTAAATATGGTTTGTACTACATGGCGTAAAGTTCATTTTTTGTATAATGAGTTTAAACCGCTTACTCTAAAATCTAGATTTACCGTTAGAAATATTATAAAGAAAATGAGATATGTAATATATTGATAATAGAATTCCCACGACAAAGTGTTTATCACGGTTACGCCGTTTCTGATACAATCGGATGCTCTCGGATGATACCCTGTTATCAACATATATACAATTCCATTACCACGATACTTAACCAAAATAATCATCTCATTTTATTTATTCTAAAATTCAGAAATTTTAATCATATCAGATATTTACGCGGTCTCCATGTAAACGGTTTATTATGTAAAAAAACAATAGTTATCGGTCATTTAATTGAAATAAAATCTCAAATATGTCTCTTCTTTCAATCGTACACAAACAGAACGTGGGTATTTTATTTAATGAATGCATTGTTTATAATTCAGTTCTACGTTATCCGATTATGAAAAGAAAGATCTTCCTTGTTGAACACTTACGGAAATAACCGAATATTCACGAAATAAGCCGAACATTTAGTTAGAGATATTTGACCGTTATTTTCAGATATTTTGATACAAATGCTTTCTATATAGGAATGCAAAACGGATTTCCGGAAAAATGTTTTGTTAACAAAATTTAAAACTCCACGATGCAATATTTTTTTAAAAAACTTTTTTGTAAAAACAATTAAACGAATGTATACTTGAATATATATATGTATAAAAAACACAGTTTTTTTCTATAATTTTCACAAAAATCAGTAAAAGATTTTTATGATCAATGGTAAAATGTGACCCCGATTTTTTACCTAAAGGGAACACATACATGTATGTATGCAATTTACTTACATTTTAATTTAAATAATGTTAACACATTTTTAAACGCCGCCTAAAGTCGTACATTTCATCGTGTTAATTATACACCCATCTTAGTTAAACACATTTTTGTAAATTATCTATTTCTTCGGATTTAACACCAATTTATAACATCATTCTGTCATATTGCGGCGGGCAGTTATCCTAACCAGCTTTCCTGGACTTCATTTAGGCCTTACCTAGAACTAACCATATTCTACCCATAAGCTACTGCCAAGCTACCCCACATAATTCAGAGGTTAAGGACAATTTAACATAGGATGTACTATCTTTAGTAAAATTTGTCACGGACAGTGAAAGCCTAGTCCGCGGTTTGAACTCACAACCTCTTGATCAGAAGACCAACGCTCAATATATAACCGCTGAGCTAACCGGACATGCCTTAGTTTAGCATATTTAAAACTAAGCTAGCCAACCATAAGTTGACTGAACTGATAACATGTCTTATATAACCAAATTTTCTTAGGTTTGTATGCAGTGTACCCTCCACGAACGGTCACCTCCGAACAACAGCCACCTCCCTGTTACAATCAGTATAATAGTAACGCAAATTGATGTTTTAACATACTCTCACTTTTTCAACAACAGCCACCTGCTTTTCGGCCACGGCCATTGATTTCTCTTTCCATTAGTGACTGTTGTAGTGAGGTAGCACTGTATATCTTAATTTACAAAACTACGAAATGCTTATCCATGTATTTTAAAAACAAACAAGAAACGATATATTAGCTAAGAAATATTTATATTTTATATAAAAAACCTGCTATATTAGCTTAACTATATTCATACAGTACAACATCTTCAGAGCGACCCTCATTTAAGCAACAACCGCCCTAGATCAAAAGCACCACTTTTCCCACTGCACTATTTAACTTTTTATTTAACTCTCTAGAGCAACAACCTCTCAACCTCTGCTACTTATAAAGGGTGTTGCTTTGGAGAGGTTGCACTATATTTTTATAACATATTTCTAAAACGGCAACTTTTCAAATTAATAAGATCTGCTAATTAAACGAAACAAAACCTATACTTTGATAAAATAAGTTAGCGAACATAAATCTATATTTTAATAACAACAGAAAACTGGCAAAGAAACATAAAAAGGCCGCGCTTTATGAATAGCAAAATTTGTCAAAAGAGCTATACGACCTAAAACTTATTTTATTATTTTTTTCAGTTTTTGTTAAAGATTGTATTCATGTCTCCACACTATATAATTAAAGTGTTTAACATTAACATAAAATACGCTAGATTGAAAATCGAAAACTAACGTAAAACATTACATAATTTATCACATGTATTTTCATAAATAAATTATTAACATAATTTACTGACGCGTTGGACTGTTATTTATTTACCAATATGTATTACCAAAATCATGTCGCCTTTGACAAATACGTTTATACAAACATTTACTCGTAACTATGGCAACAAACGCTCGGTAAATACCAAATAACTTAAACAAATATTCCACAATAGTACCTGTAAACATATGATTTCATATAACAAATACACGTGACCCAACCACTATACATGACTGAAAAAAAATATTTTAGATTATGCAAATAACCCGAATTTGATTTTAATCACATAATTGCGGTTTTCAAAAAAATCTGAAACTTCACGTCACGTGACATGATACCTCATTAGGACTGAATTATTAGATCTGTCAGACATGTATTGCCCAGTGTTTACTGGCTTCATATACCAGGATAATTCGTTAGAAATGTCAGTAAAGTATCAGGCAATATTCTCAATACTTAATCTAATTCGATATGTACTGTATGTATCTCACGGTACGATATTTATCACGATTCACGTCCCATGATACAATATCTATGAGAGTAAAAAGAACATATTTTTTTACTTTTGTTTAAACAAACAAAGTTATTCCGATGATACAAAATGGTACATCTGTCAACATTTAACTTAATGATAGTCAAATACATGTAGTGTATCAAATTTTAGCATCAGGGCCTATTTTGTGAAAAATATTTTAATTGACAATTGTTTAACCTCGATTTAAACATTTTTCTCAATATTCACGTGCAAAACATGTTCGTTGAAATAAACACAGGTACGATTACACGTGCGCGGGGTTAGTTTGGTATCGGATATCACGAGTAACTGCTGTTTATGAAATTTAGAGGCGAGCGCAGCGAGCCGTAAATTTCATAGTCAACAGTTACGAGAGATCTATCTGACTTAGACTGCAGGTAACACCGAATGTTTTTACAACGGCTAACTGTGATCTACGTGTTTTAGAAAACACCTTTCCTGTCATGTGATTGGTCAGTTGGAGTCAACTGTGGTCGAAGAAATTTTTAGGCGAGCGCAGCGAACCGTGAACTACCATAGACAACAGTCACGAGAGGTCACGAGAGGTCACAATAAGAATTGTATACAGACAACCCTGTGTTAGCGACCACCTTCGATTATAGGCCACCCTGTGAATGAAGGCCGTTCTTTTAAAAATCGTCATTGATTATTTAGAACAATACGACCTCCGAATAAAGTCACATAATCAGTAGAATTAATACCACATTTTGCTAAGGTTGGCCTTTTTCACAGGTTTGACTGTATAAGTTTATACAACGGCAAACTGTAATTTACATGTTTTAGAAAACATGGTTAGAGTCCAGTCCAGGAAAACCGGAAATGGGAACTGACCGCCGTGTATTACTGATAAATTGTAGAAAAACGATGAAAATCACCAATAAATGAAAAAGTATATAAGTCAGAAAACTAATTCGTTAAAAATAATTTGGCATCAGCAAACATAATTTTCGCCGACATGGAAACCGTTATCAAAACTTGCATCATCAGTTTTCGTGGATTCATCACGTGTCCTGATGATTGGTTTGACTTTATATTCCAAACACGCATTTGTGATTCAAATTCGCGGACAGTCGCTCACAGTGGTTGGGCATTCAACTTTCATTCTTCATTAAACATCTCAAGTGGATGTTTATTCACCGACGGTATGTGAGTAAATCTGCGGGGCTGCTACTTGACTTAATGTTGAGGAAGCTATTTAGTTTCATTAAATGAAAACCCGTGTTTGTCTCCCCCGATGTGTGCAAATAGCGACCTATAGACATTCACATGATGGCCCCTAGTTCTGATTTGATCCTCGTATTAAAGGGGTTAAAGCTCCTTTCAGATCTCGAATAAATAAAACGCTTCAAGTTGAAAGCACTTAAATATAGGGTGTGTGTTTGATTGTGTTGTAAAAAATACGTCATGTTTGATTATAGCGAACATGCAATTTACTTTTAATGTTCTGTTCTGTTAATGAAGCCATGATACACAGATAAAAAATACAAAGTAAACTGTTTCCTTGTTCCAACAGTTAGTTGTCATGATAGTGTGTCAGATCGTCTGTAACGTGCAGCACACAACAGCATACCTGCATGAGTTAACGTGTGGCGTTTTTCACGCGACAGACAACATAAAATTCTAGCGTTTTAACGATTCATATTGTCCTGTCATATCGTTTGCGAGATTTTGTTTCTTTACGCTGTCTCACAAAAGAAATTTTAATTTTCTCTCAGAAATCAAAGTTTACATTTCCGCCCATTTTATATATTTTCCCTCATGTTATATATTTTCGCTCAATTTATATATATTGGATAATTGATGAACTTTCGGTCCGTTATAATGATTTCTGAAATCAGCTCTAACTTGAAAATGTAATATTGTACATGCGCGCTCATCTCCAGCTCGTACAAACTATACAAATCAAGTTAAATTATTTCTTTCAAAAAGTGAAGAGTTTAGTTGAAAGAAAATATTTGCCGTCTTTTATTATAAAATAAGTCAGCGATTAGTACGGAACTTTGACTCATACATTTTTTTTGAAAATCAAAATCCCATTTTCTCGACTTTACTTAGTTTTGAAAAGAGAATAGCACTGACCGACTAAGATGTGAAATATGATAAGATTTTAAGCAAAGATTCGACTTTTTAAGACTTTAGCAAACACTATACTGTACAGTAATTAAAAAGTCGACCATTTCAAATTACTTCTTGTTAGTATTATTTATTTAAATCTAGGATTTAGAATTAATGCGATGTTTATGTAAAACATATTAAGAAGTTTTCCATTTTTCTTATTTTACCGTTATTTCTAAAAGATCAAAGAAAGTCGGCGGTTTTTGTGTTTCTGTGGTTATAAATGGCTTTTGAACTTTTTCTATTCTGTTGATTTTATGAAATTCCTTACGTAGATTTTTAAAAAAGCGGCATAAATGCGATTATTAGATTTTAAACATTTGACTTATTGATAAATTTTCTGCAAAAAAAACTTAATCCCCGGCGTCCTTTACGTATTTACGGTTCTAATAGTTTAACCCGCGGCGCTTTTTTGCTTATTTACGGTTCTCACGTTCAAGTATTAATCCAGGACGCAATTTTGTTAATATTAAATAAAACTGAGTTAGATTATAGGTTGTTGTGGAGGATTATAGAATGAATAGAACATGCGTCTAGGATAAATAATAAAATCTGAAATTTAACGGTATTTATCGGAGTTAGAAATTTATCGCACACACCGCGACCCCTTTAATCCTTAATCTGTTGCCGAGACCCTAAAAGTCTGTGAAATAATCAGAATGGAACAGTGCAAATATAAATTTATCAAAGTTTTAGATTTTAGAAATTCAATTTTTAACACAACATAATTTATCTCAGTATGGTCAATTATTTTATATTCAAAATTCGTGGTTTTAGAACTGTTAGAGATCCTGATGGATTCTCCTCGGACAGAAAAAGAGAGGCTTACGAAATATTATGATATCCTTCGGATAGAAAAGAGAGGTTTACAAAATATAATGATACCCTTCGGATAGAGAAAGAGAGGTTTATGAAAAAAATTCGGAGAGCATTACATACAAATAAACAAAATACATACTTATGAACAGACAAACACAATTTGCGGCACAAACCTCTCGAATCGAAATAGAGAGGTTAACAAACTATAGTGATACACTCGGACCGATTTAGAGAGATGTGTGAATCATAGTGACTCGTCTTGGATCGATATAAAGAGGTTTGTGAAATATAATTACTAATCGGAGAGGTTTACGAAATAAATTGATATCTCTCGCATCGAATTAGAGAGGTCTATGATATCTAGTGGTACCTTTGATATGCGAGTAGTCGCATCCGGTACCCTTTGCATATATATTCGTAACCTCTCTAATATGATAAAAATCTGGTTCAAACTTAGATAGACAGACATTTTTTTCAGACTTGTACATAGTACATCATCTACAAACATAAACTGTCAACGTAATTTACAATTGAACGATAAAATGAACTAAATTGGACATAACTTTTTAAACGAAGAATTATACACAAGTCGCACAAATATGTATAGGTAATGGAGATAAACAGAATTTATCTTTCAACATATAAGTCATATTAGAACGGATTTTAGAGAGGTATCAGGGAAAACTCTTTTAAAATTATATTTGTCCGAGTGAAGAAACTAAACACTGTGGCAGCGAGTTCGTGTCGTGCGACTAAACATTGAACTCAAGTGGCAATCATTCTACGTTAAATAGCGAGACATCATTTACTGTTGTTTTTATTGACTGTTTAAAGTCAAGGGTAAAATAGCTTAACCCAGGTGCGAGGTCAAACTATTCACTGTCCGCATCACAAACATTGGTCGAAGTGATCAGTGGTCATTTATAGCCACTCAGACGGTCAATTGGGCAGAAAATTAAATTCCTTTATTTACATAGATGTTTAAGCGATTCTGTCAAATATTTCAGAAATAGTTAACAAATCTTGAAAAACCCCTTAAAAGGTGACATTCATGTAAAAATGCGTCCGATGGATTATAAACGGGGATTTTTCTATGGTACTGGATAAATGTCATAATGATCCGTCAAATTCCGGTATGTATTGTGTCCGGAATGTGACCGTATTGTTGTGATAGCGTTTCCATACACGTTAGTAGAGTTGTATTGTATTCCATTGTGGAAGATTTTCTGTTTATTTGTTATGTTGAGCCTCAATATAAACATGAATAAACAAAACTAATCTTCGAGTATTTTTACCTTAAGACTTTACAACATCGCACCATCAGAATTAAATAAGTGTTGAAATTATTGTTAAGAGGTAGGAAGAAGGTTGACACAAGAATTAAATGCATAACTTTGACACGTTTAAGCACGAACGTTTAGCTGCGTCATGATATAATGTTTTTGTGTTCGTTAAGTGCTTGAGTAGTTTATGACTAATTTTTGACACCTTCATAATAAGTCGGTATTATTTCACTCGGTACAGATCGACCGACTTCGTCTAACAGTTCGGAACTCCTCGGTGTTTGTCTGTAGAAAAGGGCCTCAGACATAATATGCAGGCCGCAATTTAGTTGTTGTTCACGGGCTACTTTCCTCTATGAAACCACATAACCAAAATTTATAAACCTGCATTTATGTATCAGGCGTATTTATTTCTCTGTTACGGAAATACCCGATTGTGATACGGAATCGGCCGAGATGTTCCGAATTTAAGACTGGCCAACTATGAAACTGTTTTGGTGCACTGTTCAGTCATACACGAGTATTGGGTACATACTGCATTTAAAGATCAACCTTTAAGAAATCTGCTTCACCATTGGTCAATTTTAAAACCGAGCTCAGAAACAACCAATCAGATTCCTCCATTACGGAACTGAGATATGCTATAGTAAAGGATGGATTGATGGTCTAATGTTATACACTGGACTAACAATCGACAGGTCGTGGCTTCGAATCTCGACTCCAGCCTCCAATATTTCAGGGATGCATTTTCAGTGTCCCCATCCCGATAGTGAGCCCAGCTCTTAGTTAAGAAAATCACAGGAAACAGATGAGGCGTGTATCGGGGGCTTTACATCGAGCACGAAAAAGAACTAGGAAAAAAACATTTGAAATAAGAGTAGCAATATAAATACCTGGTTCTCCTGTATCTTCTCTCCCCTCTCTCTGGGACGACTCTGAAATAACCATAACTGTGGAATGGGCCGATAAAGCCCCATTAGCATTTTGGATGTTAAAATTAAAATAGGTCTTATTTTACCTAGAAAGATTTCTTACCAGTGAAATAAACTGACTTTTACTTGCAACAAAAACATTCCGAAATGTTCTTTTTTAATCACAAAGTACATATAGAAATATAGCACAGAAATTTTTTCAATGATATTGCAAAAAATAAGAAAATGCGTCTGACAACATTTCTACGAGATGTGGCTAAAGAAAGGCATTGTGTAAATCTGTTTTAGTGCAAATAAGAAATATTTCTTATATTTTACTATCATTACATCTATTGTTCTGTATTACTATATTTAAAAGCTAATGGGGCTATAAACAACTGATACATGAATATTTAATAAAAGAGGACTTTATAACACGTACATACAGATATTGATATATCATATACAGATATGCTTAAATGGACATCATATTTTACACTTGGGTATGAGGCTTGAATGACCAAATTTTAATCAAATTTAATTAACAGTAATTGTTGTACAGTGCAAGCTCTCCAAAAGCAACATACTTTGGGAGTAGCAAATTTATGTTGTTGTTGAGATGTTGTTGCTCCAGAGAGCTTAAATCAACAGATAAATCATGCCGTGGGGAAAATGCTGTTGTTACATGGAGGTTGTTGCTCAAGAGAGGGCCACTCTGGAGATGTTGTACCGTATTAAACTATATGAAGCAATCACTGCAAGTAATATCGCGAGTGATCCTTGGCATATTTTGAGTCGTTTAGTAAATTTTGTACATAAATTGCAACAAGGCTACATACTGGTCTAAAATAAAACATTTTTTTTACACATTTTATAACATAAACGTTTAAACTGAAATAGTTTAAAAAAAATTGTATTGCGTAACCGTCGTATCAGGTCAGGTAATGTGCCCGTATTTAACTTACAGCCGATATTGGGTGTGTTTTAACTGGGTGTAAGTAAACATCAGACGTCTTGATGACCCTGAATCAGTTCAAAGGGCCAAATTTCAATTGTTTTAAGGGTTGTTGGCCCTCTTGAATATTTTCAATTGCATGTAAGCGTCTGATGTCATTGAATAAGGACTGGTTATCATAACGTTATGTGTACCAGTCGATCTCTTTGAAATCTCGCCAAATCTCGCGCAATCTCGCGTATGTTTGTTTTTGAGAATTTACAATCATGTACATCTTACGAGATTATTTGTACATAACGAAATTTATTGCATGACTTTTTGAGTAAATTTATTTAGGTGAATAATATCAATAGTGGAACCCTTTGATCTGTATGGTCAATTTATAACAAGGTATCCCTTCACTTAAACTAACTTTACACGTGCATTCATAATATTTCATTTTAGCCGTCCGTTCGTCCGTGTGTTCGCAGAAAAAACACATTCTACGCAGTGTTGTCATATTTGCTGTGAACAAGAAATACAACACTAAACTCACGTCTCGCAAAATGTTCAAGTGAAACAGATATAATAAACCGGTCATTTTGAACCAGATATCATAAACCGGTCATTTTGAACCAGATATCATAAACCGGTCATTTTGAACCAGATATCATAAACCGGTCATTTTGAACCAGATATCATAAACCGGTCATTTTGAACCAGATATCAAACCGGTCATTTTGAACCAGTTATTATAAACCGGATATTTTGAACTAGATATTACAAACCAGAAATTACAATTCAGATATTAACCGGATATTTTGTACATGAAATAATTCACCGGATAGTTTGAACCAGACATAACAAACCGGATATCTTGAACCGGATCAGATAAATTTTTGAAATGAATTATAATATTATATAACACAAAGTGTAATTGTGTCAAACAGTATTACACGGAAACAATGAATTTCGGGGGACACAAATAATCACTTTATTTCATTCAAATTTCATAAAATACGTAATAATAGCCAACAGACTCACAAATTAAAATCACTTATGACAAATGCAAGATTTATATTCTCAACTCATTTTAATCTTCCTACAAGAATCGCGAAACTTAGCTTCAAAAATCTAGATCACACATTGGGTAAAGTCAAGATAAATTCATTAAAACTATTCATTGTCAAAAATAGAAATTGATGAATTCAACTCAAAACCCTAACATGTTTGCCTGCAATAAATTGTCCCAAACTTTACCTAAACATTGTATTATTATTTCTTTGATGTATTGTAAGGTAAATGTATTTCGCTTGTATATCTGCTGTAACTAATATTTGTAATTGACGTGTCTACACAATAATTTAAACCTTTAATTAAATAGATAACAATAAATGTATACATGATTGTAAGTTATTAACCGTCCTTGGCTCATTTACATGCAATCAGGCATGTTCGATATATATGCAAATTTGTGTCTTCGGGTAGTAAAACTTCTTTGATTGCGCGCGCAGTTAAAAGTTGAATTTATTTTACCGAAATAGTGCGAAAGATGAAACTAATGGTGTTAGGTATCTGAACCAGAATGATCATGTCCCATTTCGATTAAAATACACTTTTATTTCATTACAAACATTGTGCGTTGCGCTTACAGAATATTTGCATCTTTAATCCAATCCGAATAGCTCAGTCCGACAGCCTAAGTCGTATGACCTCAGTCGTCCTCAGTCATGTTGGCTCAGTCGTGTTGGCTCAGTCGTATGGGCTCAGCTCGAGGGTTCAACGAAAAAGTGTCGTAAATCAATTTATTTTCAAACATGATTTTATTTCATGTTTGGTGTAAGTTACCATTTATACATAAGAGAAAAAAATACTGGCTTTGTATTCCTATTATAACTCCCTTATTAAGGGTTTGTGTATAAGTACTTACAGTTCAGTTAATGTAAAACTCTATCTAACTTGAGTTACGACAGTTTTCCGTTGAGCCCTTGAGCTGTATGGGCTCAGTCGGATGGGCTCAGTCGTATGGGCTTAGTCGTATGGGCTAAGTCGTATGTGCTCAGTCGTATGGGCTAAGTCGTATGGGCTAAGTCGTATGGGCTAAGTCGTATGTGCTCAGTCGTATAGGCTAGGTCGTATGGGCTCAGTCGTATGGGCTCAGTCGTATGGGCTAAGTCGTATGGGCTCAGTCGTATGGGCTCAGTCGTATGGGCTCAGTCGTATGGGCTCAGCCGTATGGGCTCAGTCGTATGGGCTCAGTCGTATGGGCTAAGTCGTATGGGCTCAGTCGTATGGGCTCAGTCGTATGGGCTAAGTCGTATTGGCTCAGTCGTCCTCAGTCATGTTGGCTCAGTCGTGTTGGCTCAGTCGTATGCGCTCAGTCGTATGGGCTAAGTCGTATGACCTCAGTCGTCCTCAGTCATGTTGGCTCAGTCGTGTTGGCTCAGTCGTATGCGCTCAGTCGTATGGGCTTAGCTCGAGGGTTCAACGAAAAAGTGTCGTAAATCAATTTATTTTCAAACATGATTTTATTTCATGTTTGGTGTAAGTTACCATTTATACATAAGAGAAAAAAATATTGGCTTTGTATTCCTATTATGACTCCCTTATAAAGGGTTTGTGTATAAGTACTTACAGTTCAGTTAATGTAAAACTCTATCTAACTTGAGTTACGACAGTTTTCCGTTGAGCCCTTGAGCTGTATGGGCTCAGTCGGATGGGCTCAGTCGTATGGGCTAAGTCGTATGGGCTAAGTCGTATGTGCTCAGTCGTATGGGCTAAGTCGTATGGGCTAAGTCGTATGGGCTCAGTCGTATGGGCTAAGTCGTATAGCCTCAGTCGTGCTCAGTCATTTTGGCTCAGTCGTGTTGGCTCAGTCGTATGGGCTCAGTCGTATAGCCTCAGTCGTGCTCAGTCATGTTGGCTCAGTCGTGTTGGCTCAGTCGTATAGGCTCAGTCGTGCTCAGTCATGTTGGCTCAGTCGTATAGGCTCAGTCGTATAGGCTCAGTCGTGCTCAGTCATGTTGGCTCAGTCGTGTTGGCTCAGTCGTATAGGCTCAGTCGTGCTCAGTCATGTTGGCTCAGTCATGTTGGCTCAGTCGTGTTGGCTCAGTCGTATAGGCTCAGTCGTGCTCAGTCATGTTGGCTCAGTCGTATAGGCTCAGTCGTATAGGCTCAGTCGTATGGGATTTGTCGGCAGGGATCATTAGGAGGGGTCAGATGACAGGGTCATGATTATTGATTGAGAGGTTGTCGGTTTGATACACGAAGGAGACACGCCTCACGTCTTCCTGTATTTCTTAAACCATCCGTTCGTTCATCATGCTTCATAATTGTGTAGCATACTTGTCGCAGCTCTCAAACCTTTTTACCTAAACTTTGAATCCGTACACATTAAAATTTATAAATAACTACAATGTTGGACTCGGATATAATGCAATAAAGACTGTGCAAGATTGTAACATAATCCGACATCTGTTTATGTATACGAAATATTTATAGAAAAAAAATGGCATAAAAGACTTAACGGTATTTTGGGATTAAATTTCGTTTAGAATGAATCGCTATCACTTACTCGATCTAACTTAAATTTTATATTACACAATATCAGGTTTCGTTATTTAGCGAAATAATTAAAAGAGGAATGCATCCACAGGACAAAAACAACTAAATTTGAAGATATAATTATCTAAGATTATGCTATTATTATCATTTTATATCACTAACGGTTAAACGGGATATTCCCGTTTAGGGGTTATACGATTTAGGGGTCACCTTAGAGATTGTACATCAGGCGTGATTACAAATAATGTGTCAAGTCATATGCAGAGATAGTTCGCCTAAAGTTTTTACCTGTACGTGACGGTACGGGATGTAACGGGTATTATCAATTTCTCACCACGTGATATGTTTTTAAATTGATTGTAGTTTGGAATTATTAATATATTTTATTGATGCAAGATTTTACTACCAGTTGAAGAAAACAAAATTATCATAAAAATACTGTCATGTATTAGTATTTCACGCAAACAACCTTTGACTGTGGCAAGGTGGAGTCACGTGATACAGACAAAATGAGAGGGTGGGGTTGGGAGAAAGAATAATTCAGACCCGAGAGTCAAACACCTTTCTCATGTGAACGTTCGTCCGACCGTCTGTCCGTCATTACCTACGAAATTCATAAGTACATATGTACTTCTAAATTAATGAAAAACATTCGGTTCATTATATTTTTCTCTCCGTTTTCATATTCAGACACAAGGTTATGGAAAAAATGCGATAAAATTTCGATTGCTTACCCGAAAATATCTTTTAAGTCAATAACAAGTTATCTTCTATTTATTTTTTAGATTTGAAAATTTCGTCTCATATATCCCACGACAAGTACTTCACATACTTTATCTAAATATGGAAATGTTGTAATTTTGTAAAAAAACATGTGCAAACACGCATTTAAACTTTTGAGTGATTGGCCTTTTGATAAAAAAGGTAAAATATCAAATTTACAAAAAACGAGATTTGGGGGAATTTCCGATTTCTTAACGGATTTTTGGTTTATCATGAAAAAAATCAATAACATGTTTGTGTCTTGCCATATCTAGAAAACCTTTTCTCCAATTTTCTGACATTCATATGTAAACAATATAACAAAATGACATTGGTTTTTAAAATTTGATATTTTTTAATAATCTATCAATTGACTATTTCGTGTTTACCTTCAATGGCGGTGTTTTAGCTATTTTTTCATGATAAAGATTTATTTTTATACACCAGGATAATTTTTCAAATTTTCTGATTAAAAGATCCATGAAAGTCCCATACGTAGACCTGGTTAGAAGCACCGACCTTCCGTGAGCCAGCTGGACTCAGATAGGGTTCAAACTAATAGCGTCAGGGGGCTAATGATTACTGGCGATGGACCCTAACTACTACCTAGGATGGCCCCTTTTCTGAAATTAAAGGTCCACTTTATGAATCATGACAAGAATATTCAGTATTTTGTAAAGAAGTTTTAAAGTTAATTTTCAAAACAATATGTGATCACTTTATAAACAATATACATGTATGTATGTTTTTAATTATGTTTTACATAAGAGAGCGTCAGTATTTTGTATCAGGCTAATTCTTCGGAAAATCTACATGTTTAATTTTAGCAGAATTTTATTCTTGCGGCACGCAAAAAACACGCTGCAAAATAGTGGACGCTATTACCCCCAACTAAACCAAACAATTACGCGAATCACACAATAAAAATTTGATTAATTAATTATTCAGTTCGCTGTTAATACTGGGGCGGTATAAAACAAGATAATAAAATGCATTCAGTTATTTGACTTGCACGCGACGCAAAATGCATCTATAAACAATTAGGCGTGTGTAAAAAATATTTATGATATATTATTATGATAATATTTTGTATTTAAAATACAAAATTTAACAAACCAATAATACATATTTTGCAGTTTATATTCAATAGTGCATGTTTATTATTCGATTACACTCAAAACTTCTCAATTCATTTGTATGTTACAAGTTTAAGATCAATTTATATGGTTTGTGTGTGTTTTTCTTAGTTCTCACATAAACAACGCATCGACTTTTGCATGGCACAACTAAGTTTACATTTTCGATAAATATATCACAGATATATCAACGAGTCCTGACAAGTTAAAAATGGTATCAAAGAGTTCAGTTTTGGAGAATAAAATTGTATAAGGTCTTCGCTAGGTCCTAAAAGGGTCCATGACGCCCGGATACAAGATTAGTTTTAATCCCACCCATTTAACCTTTGACATATAAACTCGTCCAATCAGAGCCGGTCTTTCATCTTGATTATTAATCCTCAACCAATCAAACACGCGGATATATTTATTCGGCTGTAAACTGACAGGTTTAATATAATCCGTATACCTTGAATGGTATGTATTGTGACATTGTCGGGTTTGTAAAGATATTATATCACCATAGAAATGGTAAAAAGATCCCATATTTTATAACGGCCAAACTAACGGTTTAACTCGAGCGCAGACGAAATAGACGGGTTATCAAGTTTCTAAATCTACCTGTAAAATTATCGATCCGTGAACCCGTCTGGACGTCTTAAGAATTTTTATATCAGTCCTGCTGTCAGAAACTAAATCGAACTCAGAGTGTTAAGATCAAATAATTAAAAATGTGGAATTTATTGAAATTATGAAAAAAAATATTGGACAAATTTTTAACGTGCTTGGATGAAATATACACAGTCTTTAAGTAAGTGTTAAATAATTATTATGCATTTGTAATTGCCTTTCAGATGCGTCACATATATTAATACATGCTTGTTTATGTGTAAATAAAAATAATTAGAACATGGTTTTAATTGATTGCATTTTCAAATTTAACATATTTTCATTAAGCCGTATATTTAATACACTATACTTTATGTTGCAAGCATTTTCATTTCATTTTAAAGTTTATAATTGTATATTAATCCTGTAAAATATATTATTATGCTTTCATGGAAAATTTGGAACATTGATTATTTATCAAGTATTAGATTTCTTTTATTATGATTAAAGTGTGGGTATAGTGCACCAATATTGAGAGCCATTAACACAAACTATTCAATATTTACTATACTAGGAAGGAACAAAGATGTACATGCATTTTATTATTTATGTGTATAGGTAATTATGTGAACATGTATTAACTATGAGTCCAAATGCATACACAATTTTCCCTGTTAGCACAATTTAACTGGATATATTTTTTTAGAGTTAAAAAAGCGAGAAATTTTGTTATATCAACTCCATCCACTAACCGTCATCAGTAGCAACAACAACAACAATAGCCACATCATCAACAAAAACAACGGCAGTAACACCATCACCGTCAATGATATGATCACACACCACGTACATCATCACCATCATCATCATCGTCATCGTCACAACTATTACCACCACCGCAACCACCACTATCATCATCACCATCATCACAACAACTGTTTACATCATCACCTCCATTACCACCACCACCACCACCATCATCAACACCAACATCAACATCATCATCATCATCATCATCATCATCAATATTAATCGATATCATAATTTATGATTTCTGTCATTTTGAGTCTATTATAACAAAATTAATTATGATTTCTGTCATTTTGAGTCTATTATAACAAAATTAACAAAGTCTAGACTTGGCAATTCCCCCAAATATTTAGTGTTTTTTTGTTTCTGCGTATTCCTCATTTCGATAGCACTGTACGGTTTGCATTCTGCAAGTTTCGGTTTATGGGTCAAAGAGATTATAAACAAACAACGTAAGCATTTCATTATTTGTTGATAAAATGTTGTAGAAACATATCATAGTTTAAATTGTTTAATTGCATAACTGTATTAAATAACGTACAATTGATAAATTGGAAGAAATTAAAGATGAAAGAAGGTTATATCTTCCTGTTTAATATCGCCTTGTTATTCGCGATTGTGTGGTATAAACATATTTATGTTAAAGATTGTTAATATTATGTAACGCATTGTAAACCTCCGTTACGAATCGTAAACCTTCGTTACATCGTTTAGAAAAGTGCGATTTATCAAGTTTGCATAAGAGATAAATTACAAAATATTGTTTTATTGATAAACACTGTATATTGAAATAGTATTTAGTCCGACAGATAAACACTGGTATGTGTTAAAATAAGTAATATCTTTATTTACGCAGACTTGGTTGTCAACAAAAATACAGACTTTGTAATACCGCGATGTATTGAACAATTTTTTTTTCATATTTAACGCGTTATGTAAACCAGGGATAAATTAATCTCTACGTCAAAGCCCCTGTACATCTAAGCCGCGTTTAAAGATAAGTAAAAGTTCAATATAGAATTGAAGCGACCTTTTAGAGTCTTAAAACTTTAATCCTTTAAAATTATAAGTAAAATGCGGTAGTCATGAAGATTTTTATGCGTATTTTTCCTAAAAACCTCGCTGATTTATGTAGCACATAGACAAAAAAAAAATATAGTATTAGTCACGTGGTAAAAGTATGCACCAATTTACGCTACATATAGCACGCAAAACGGAATTACTTAAAAGTTCATTTTTGTACTGTTTACGTATTATATGCGTGCTAGTCACGTGTTTCAGGAGCGTGTCACGTGATCGTTAACTTACTGAACATAATTTGCGCAGACATAAAATAAAATGAAATAAGATAATATAATATAAAATAAAATTGAGTTAAAGGAAATGAAGGAAAATGATTTGAAATGAAATACAATGCAATAGTATGAAATAAAATGAAATAAAGCAACAATATGAAATAAGAAATAATATGACATAAAAATGAAATTATATGAATTAATATAAATGAACTTAAATCGGATTGAAAAAAAAGAATTGAATTGAAATAAAATGAAATCAGATGAAATAGATAAATTGATTCAATTTGGAGTGGGTTATTTAACAGTGAGTCTATGATAACACGATGTGTACAGTGTGTATTGATTCGTACCATTTATCAAATCCTGACAAAGTGATGTCTTGTTAAACATTTAAAGTGATTACTTTTATCTCCATTGATAAGAAAATTTATCTAAAACCTTCCCGTCTTCACAATAAGAGTAATGTAAACATGTTGAGAATTTATACGTTTCTTTGCATTTGTTCATTTTTTTTAGTCATATAGTGTTTACCTCAGAAAGTAAAAAAAAAGAAACGATATATATTATATATCTATCATTGATGGCAAATTTTTATTCACGTGTTTCGATAAACATGTTTGTGTTTAAGTCTAAAAAGACTTCACCAACATCACCATCATTATATTCAGCAGCATCAGCAGCATCGTCGTCATCATCGTCATCATACACAAAACCACCACTTTAATGATATTAATCATTATATTCATCATCATCACCTCCACCACCTTTACCGCCATCATCATTATAATTATCTCCATCATCTTATTAGCATCAGCTGCAACTTCTTCCTAATTAAGTCATCCCTGGGAAGGACCACCGTGGGAATCGAACTCGATGAGACTGTCTTTGAATTACTGTTCCATGACCATAACCACCCAACCACATAAAATACGACTGTTTTTAACTGTATACATGTTTATAGATTATACACATGGAGCTAGTTAGAAGTATTGACTTCAGTGAAGATCCTGTTTCATTAATCAAAGTTGATAAAATGATATGTTTTTGTCTTTCAGAAAATCATGGAAACCAAAGTACTCTCAAATATACAAACACATGACGCGTTCAGAAAAACTTGGAGTGAACCAGCAACGATAATATCCGAGGATGACCTAAGAGAAGCCGAGCGTCGCGATAATACTGATGGTGATCAGTGTGTGTCAAACGCTCATAAAACACAAGTGATAAACAAAAGTAACCAAACTTTACCAAATATTCGGATACATTCGGATGATATTGAAACTCAGAAATCTAGTGAACTTCACGAGTTGACTTTTAAAACGCCACAGAAACTCCAGCCTGATTGTACGAAACGTTTGTGTTCATTAAACTCTGATATGTTAAAAAATAGCCACCATTCAATACTTTGTGATCAGTCCGACTGGATGTTAGCTGAAAGGTCAAATTCAAGGTCACCACCATCGCCAGCTCAGGTATCAATGTCACCCGATTTGCGGTCAAGGTCACCGATGGTACAAAGGTCGCCATCAATGCGAACAAACACAAATATATTCAATTTTTCGCCAGAGAGGACAGAAATGTACAAAGAAATGGAGGCCGAAACTAGACGAGCTAAAAAACGACTATTTGAAGAAATATCATACGGTATGTTAAACACACATATTTTCACGCTAATTAAGTATGTTAATTGTATTTATCCTAAAATTTGCATTCATAAAGTCAAATTCGAATAAAACTATATTCTTATGAGGTAATGATTTTGTGACATCATTCTTGACCATGACTAATTAGTGATAATCTTTTTACAGCATCCGAGGTTTCCGGTTCATGTGCAACTTCCGGTCACTACAGCTCCCACCACTCACCGACTCATCGTCATAGAGACGTGTACATGTCCCCGAGACCGATGACGTCACGACATTACGCAATACACGAAGACGATGAACCGGAAGTGCCACAGTCTATGCGCTCTCCAGCGTTTAGAGACTTGAACAGCCCTCTTTACAACCCGGAAGTGCTTACAGCCAAGCGTCGCTTGGATGTGGATTGCGAGTACACAGAAATTTCTGCACCAAAGAGATTACAGACTGGTGAGTTTTTTAGCACGTAAACCGATCAATCTGAGTACAGTCTATTGTTCAAATTAGCATTTCAATTTGCCGTATGACTATAAGTAGTTACTTTATGTTGCATTCATACTAAATTTGAAATTGAAAAAGTTCATTATGATCTGCCATGTCATATACTTGCCACTCAAAATAAAATTTGTAAACACAAGGCACTCGTCAAAAATCTCTTAAATTGCTTTTAGTGTTTAATTTAAAGATAAGTTTACCGTTATGACTGGTCAAAATGTAGACATTGCTATCAACACCCGCCACTAGATGGCGTTCTCCTGCTGTGATCTTAGTAAACTTGTTACTTAAAGTTGTGATAAATTGTAATTAAATTCTAAATTGATCATTTTTCAGACTTAGTACGAAAAGTCGGCTACCGCTACCTCCAACAGCTCGAGTCAGATATCACAGCCATCAGGAATAAACTTCATAAACCGGAACCGGAAGTGAAAAAAATATCGAACTGCACATGCGCAATAATGGAAAGAGAATTTCTAGAAATGGCTGAAAGTGCGTACAGATCTGTAAGAAGAAACGATGCCTCTCCACGAGGATTTGAACAATTCAGACGAGAATTAATACAAACAAACGAAGTAATGAAAGACTCAATGGAAGTGTTAAAAAATATTCGTAGTTTCTGTGAACATAAGTGTTAAAACATTCAACACAGACTCTGCTCAATTCATTTACCATATCAATATTTATTTAAATAAACACCGTGTATTTAAGTGTACTATTTATTGCTCTGTAAATGCGTTTTATTTAAGAGTCAGTTCCGTCCTTTTACAATGTACTCTTACGCTATTTAATTCACGGCTCATTTTTTCAGGATTTATTTTACATTCACAATTTACTACCACATTAAATCAATGCAAGATTGTCTCATTTCATCTGCATCTTAGTTGGTACGTGGCGCCCTCTGTGAACACGTGTAAAATTAAAGCTAAATTTTAACGGTCATTGAAAGCTTTTGTTGTGATACAGATTAAAAATTTAATTCGAATTCATCCAATCTTTACCATTACACATAATTTAAACTTTATCTTTTTTCCCACAAAATAATTTTAAATGATTTCGAAACTGGTAGACTTTTAAAAACGTGTTTATTTCATGTTGTGAAACAGATTATGAAATCTAAAAATAGAAATTGGAAAATTTTATGAAAATTCCTAGATTCAGAAAACAAATCAACAAAAAAGTTCTCTATAACATTCGCGTTTTTAACTTTGTGTTCAATGAAATACTTTGTGTTCAATTAGTTTATATATTACATATTCGGAGCGCCTCGACAGAGGTGTGCCGAATCACACCAGGTGTTCAAAATGTTTTTTCAACTATCTTAAGAAGATAGACTATTTATCATTCCACAATTATTTATTTGTTTTACAATTGTTTGCTGTGTTCAAAGATTGTGTCGTTTCTGCTGTGTTCATTATATAGTTGTTAGCAAGTTTTCATCTCAAATATTTAATGTTAAAAATGTCATTAATTCTATTTAAAAAGAAAAAAGTATTAATTTAAATTCTAGTTATATACTCTGTTATAGTTAAAGTTATTATCTAGTTTAGTTTAGAATAGAAGCAGAAAATATAGGCTGGTTTAAACCGGAAGTTATCTCGGGTACCAGTCTATAAACCAAAGTCTCTGATTGGTTAGTTCAAATCGGTATTGACCAATCAGATGTCTGTATCTTTTTACTGGTCTCAAAACGTATAATTTGTACCAAGGAACATGGTATCAGTGTTTTACTTGGCAGCAAATTATTTCTCCAGGACTGGTATGTTTTTACTGTTAATCCCTTTGATTTGCTGTGATTTTATTATTGTTTGTATTTATTGGATTATTTATTATGTGTACTTTTATGTAAGAAACTTATGATGAGTTAAGATAAGTTATTTTATTTATTGATTTTTTTGTCATTCCCATTATTTTACATCATTTTTTTATAAGAAATCCGCCATTACTTAATTTAAACATTAAACAAAACACGAAATCGAAGCTAGTTGATGTGAATTTTGTAACATTTTTATGCCCATTGGCGTTACTTAGGTTTAGTTATTTCATAGCGTTACTTCCAAATGTTAAGCACATTAAAGATGTTTACGAGTATTTGGAAAGTTGTATTTTTTTCAAGTATTTTGCCCTAGTTACTTGCTAGTAGTTAATATTAATACTAATTAATTAATTAATCAGTAATTAGCCGATAATTCTTATCGTACCGTATTTAGAGTAAAAAGTAGGCACATATTCGGCTGTGACAATAGTTCGGATACCATTTATGTGAACGTCTTTAACTTACATTATACATAAATCTCAAAGACATAGAATAAATAAAAAAATCAAATTCAAGGACAGATAACTCAAAAAAAGTGATCAGAGACCCTGATTTATTTTCGCTTAAAACGATTTTTGGAATATCATTTGATTTTAAACTCCTTTACGAAGTACAAAAAAAATCCAGTGAGATTAGTTCGTCCTATTGTCACACAGCTGTTATATTGCCGTCTTAGTTTCTTATTTGACATCGTTTTGAACGATTCTATCCCTTATCTTTCCCGTCCAATGGAAATTCCCCTTTTTATGCCCCTATTTACCCTTTGTATGACCCCTATGTATGTTTGTTGACGTTTGCATGTTTACTTGTTTTATATTTAAGTATTTATAAGTGTCTGTTTTCTTTCAACCAGACAGTCCTATAGAATATTTCAGTTTTACAATAAAAACAAACATGAATTAAACCTGTGTTTTCTTGATTTATAGGTCATGACATGACTTAAAGTTTAATGAACACATCATATTTGTTGCTATAAAGCAGTTTAGCTGGATAACAACATTAACTGCATCAACTACAACAGCAAGATAGATTACTTCAACAGTAAAAACAACAACTGTATAAATATCTTCCTCAGTAAAAACAACAACTGTATAAATAACTTCAACAGTAAAAACAACAACTATATAAATATCTTCCTCAGTAAAAACAACAACTGTATAAATAACTTCAACAGTAAAAACAACAACTGTATAAATAACTTCAACAGTAAAAACAACAACTGTATAAATAACTTCAATAGTAAAAACAACAACTGTATAAATAACTTCAACAGTAAAAACAACAACTGTATAAATAACTTCAACAGTAAAAACAACAACTGTATAAATAACTTCAATAGTAAAAACAACAACTGTATAAATAACTTCAACAGTAAAAACAACAACTGTATAAATAACTTCAACAGTAAAAACAACAACTGTATAAATAACTTCAACAGTAAAAACAACAACTGTATAAATAACTTCAATAGTAAAAACAACAACTGTATAAATAACTTCAACAGTAAAAACAACAACTGTATAAATAACTTCAACAGTAAAAGCAACAACAGTATAAATAACTGCAGTAGCGAAAACATCAACAGTATAAATATTTTCAGCAGCGAAAACAACAACACCATAATGAGTGTAGTGGTGAAAACAACAGCACCATAATGAGTGTAGTGGTGAAAACAACAGCACCATAATGAGTGTAGTGGTGAAAACAACAACACCATAATGAGTGTAGTGGTGAAAACAACAGCACTATAATGAGTGTAGTGGTGAAAACAACAACACCATAATGAGTGTAGTGGTGAAAACAACAGCACCATAATGAGTGTAGTGGTGAAAACAACAGCACCAACAACAAAATCAATAACCATAGCAATAAGAGCAACACCAGCAACAAAAGCAACACCAGTTTATGTCTAACATATCTAAGTTTTAAAAATTGTTTATAAATTATTTTTGAATTCAGTTTTTCACAGACTTCTTCTGTATTATTTAGAGACTTTGAATTTAACTTTACAGTGACATTTAAACAAAGCATGAAATGAGACTAACAATGGTTTAACTGAACCATTCTTACTTCTGAGAGGGTCAATAGTGAAATGGAACAATCGGTTTATGGAGACGTTGGTCTGTAAGTGAACAAAGAATTCACACAAAAGAACTGTTTTCTTCTTTTTTATTTAAGAAAAAAAAACACCCTCTATATTATCATAGTAAAGAAAGTGCTATACTGGACATACATTTGTACATTAAACGCTGGAAGCTTGCACATTCAGACAAGAGGACTGGTGCTTTAAAACATTATAAAAACAAACTTCAACGGAACATGGAAATTTTCGCAAAAAGAACGAACATACATTAGGGCTGTTCTAGAATTATATACTATATGTAGTAAATAAACCTCGAGGGTTTTTCATGAAGTTGTTGAGTTATACTTCAGAAGTCAGTTTTTAGAAAGGGGTTTCACAAAATTAAGAAGAGTAAAATCGACTATTGTATTAGAAGAATATTGATTCATTTCTATATGTTATTCTAATATTGTACAGTTTAATTCTGGGTTATGTCCAACCGACAAATTGACCAGAAAGATGTTTAAGCGGATTTAATGCCATTTTTCACCAATAATTCAGCAAGTTCACCTAACTTAGTATTCATGGACTGTTTTCTAAGAAGTACTACCTTACCACCCCTAACAAGGGACCAGGCAACCTCTCCACTTATGAAGGAAAATACACATTGTTGTCAAATTTTCATGGAAGGGTGTAAGACATGCAGCGACCGTGATCTCCAGGTTGCAAATGCAGCGCACTTACCACTAGACAACGGCGTCTAAACAAATAAACAAACAAATAAATAAGTAAACAAACAAATAGCAAACTTAGAGAAAATACGCGAAAGCGATATTTATAACTTAAAATCTGATAAGAAATGAAACTATAAAACTAAAGTTTGTTTATCTAAACGAAGATCAACAAATGCATGAATGTGACTTACTACCGTTAAATATGAAAACAATAAACAGGCGACTGATCGCTTTTATGCGTCACTTAGCAACACAAAATGTAAAACATATGAAAATAAGAATAAAATATGATAACTTTGTTGAAAAACAATACACCTCTAACGACTTGAATATTATCTATAAAAACAATAAAATGTACTTTGTTTTAGAAAAAATAACTGATATCAAATAATGCTATGTCATTAAACCTAAGAGGGCAAAATGTCCAACAGTTAACTAGTTTTTTGTTCATACATGTACATTGATTTATGTATGACACATCTAAAATAAGTCTTTAAAATGAAAATTTGGAAATAGTATCACAGTCCTCGTTCAGGAACAGAGCAGAACAGAGCGGAGCCAAGCGAGAGCAGATCAGAGCCGGGCGAAAGCAGGGTATCATCATCATTATCCGGTTAAAGGGTTTGAATCCATAATAGATTGTCGAAAACCCTGTTGGAGCAGATCCGAGCCAGAGCAGATCTGATCAGAGACGAGCAGAACAGAACAAAGTAGAGTAGAACAGAACAGAACAGAACGTTAAATGTTTTGAAAGGTTACCTTATAGGTAACAACATGTTGGAAATGATAGGTTATATTACTATGGTGGTCTTACATACCTCTGGACCAATAGTCGAACACTTTACATACATACATCTGGTCCAATAGTCGAGCACTTTACATACATACCTCTGGACCTATAGTCGAGCACTTTACATACATACCTCTGGACCGATAGTCGAACACTTTACATACATACCTCTGGACCGATATTCGAGCTCTTTACATACATACCTCTGGACCTATAGTCGAGCACTTTACATACATACCTCTGGACCGATAGTCGAACACTTTACATACATACCTCTGGACCGATAGTCGAGCACTTTACATACATACCTCTGGACCAATAGTCGAACACTTTACATACATACCTCTGGACCGATAGTCGAGCACTTTACATACATACCTCTGGACCAATAGTCGAACACTTTACATACATACCTCTGGACCAATAGTCGAACACTTTACATACATACCTCTGAACCAATAGTCGAGCACTTTACATACATACCTCTGGACCAATAGTCGAACACTTTACATACAGTTGAATCTCGTTATCTCAAATTTCTAGGGACCGTGGAAATTAGTTTGAGATAACCGAAATTTGAGATAAACAAATACTGAATAATTATATATGTTTTAAAGTATTTGTGTACACGCACGTACAGTAGCCTTTATTTAAAATAACAATGCCTGTATGATTACGTTTCGAATAAAACATGTGCATACGTAGAGGAGAAAAAAAAAATATGTATCTATTCATAATAATTAATATCAACACTTATTATCCCAACATAAAATACTTATTTACGAAATTTGTTGAAAGAATTCGAAAAAAAACGGAGCGTCTAGCTTTACATATTTTCGGATATGTACGCATTCCGTACATAATGTAAGATGAATCCGTTCGTTGCAACGTCGATCACGCTCTCGGAATTAATTATTTTTATCAAGCTAAGATCATTTTACTAAGATTGGAATCCGAAACTATCATAGGTGGCAAGTAATCGTAAGCAATTTTCAAGTTAAACATACGAGTATCCTAGTATTCGGATACTCACCGCAGCCGAAGTTATAAGTGGTGCGTATTTGTTTACCTTACCTACCATAATTTTAGTTAAGTCAAATAACAGGTATGATTATCAGGCTACACTACACGTGTGCTCTCTGTTTGTCACACGATTATAAATCTCCCGGAGCATTTAAATTGATCAATTAGCAAAATGTCATGATAGGTGTGAAACCGTCCATTGTTCGCTGATCTGCTCCAACTTTGAGATAAACAACTCAAACTACATGCTAATTAGAATCACGGGGACAAAAATTTAGTTTGACATAAACGAAATTTTGAGATAAGTGAATTGGAGGTAAGCAGATTAATTTCATATAGAGAAAGAGCAAAAAAATCGGGACCCAACAAAACAGTTTGACATAACCGAAATTTTGATATAAGCGAGTTTGATATAACGAGATTCAACTGTACATACCTCTGGACCAATAGTCGAACACTTTACATACATACCTCTGGACCAATAGTCGAGCACTTTACATACATACCTCTGGACCAATAGTCGAACACTTTACATACATACCTCTGGACCAATAGTCGAACACTTTACATACATACCTCTGGACCAATAGTCGAGCACTTTACATACATACCTCTGAACCAATAGTCGAGCACTTTACATACATACCTCTGAACCAAAGGTCGAGCACTTTATATACATACCTCTGGACCGATAGTCGAGCACTTTACATACATACCTCTGGACAAAAAGTCGAGCACTTTATATACGTACCTCTGGACCAATAGTCGAGCACTTTACATACATACCTCTGAACCAAAAGTCGAGCACTTTACATACATACCTCTGGACCAATAGTCGAACACTTTACATACATACCTCTGGACCAATAGTCGAGCACTTTACATACATACCTCTGGACCAATAGTCGAACACTTTACATACATACCTCTGGACCCATAGTCGAACACTTTAAATACATACCTCTGGACCAATAGTCGAGCACTTTACATACATACCTCTGAACCAAAAGTCGAGCACTTTATATACATACCTCTGGACCGATAGTCGAGCACTTTACATACATACCTCTGGACAAAAAGTCGAGCACTTTATATACATACCTCTGGACCAATAGTCGAGCACTTTACATACATACCTCTGGACCAAAAGTCGAGCACTTTACATACATACCTCTGGACCAATAGTCGAGCACTTTACATACATACCTCTGGACCAATAGTCGAGCACTTTACATACATACCTCTGGACCAATAGGTGAGCACTTTACATGCATACCTCTGGACCAATAGGTGAGCACTTTACATGCATACCTCTGGACCAATAGGTGAGCACTTTACATACATACCTCTGGACCAATAGGTGAGCACTTTACATATATACCTCTGGACCAATAGGTGAGCACTTTACATACATACCTCTGGACCAATAGTCGAGCACTTTACATACATACCTCTGAACCAATAGTCGAGCACTTTACATACATACCTCTGGACTAATAGTCGAGCACTTTACATACATACCTCTGGACCAATAGTCGAGTACTTTACATACATACCTCTGGACCTATAGTCGAGCACTTTACATACATACCTCTGGACCTATAGTCGAGCACTTTACATACATACCTCTGGACCTATAGTCGAGCACTTTACATACATACCTCTGGACCAATTGTCGAGCACTTTACAAACTAAGCTAACTATCCGGCTAATATGCTTTATTCAATCAACGCATTGAATTTTAGATAATTGTTTTACCTCATCGCCCGAAAAAGGAATCCGGACAAAAGCTCCCCCGTTCATTTTGATAGGGGCGGACAAAATCTCTCATTGTTTTACTACCCCGGACATTCGCTCTCCTGTTGTTTTTGCACCCCGGACAAAAGCTCCCCCAGACAGAAACTCATCCGTTGATCATGTTATTCAGTCAATAAATATAAAATAAATGTATCCAGATTATTTCGGACTACTTAAGACCTGAATCTATACTACACTCTAATTAATTGTGTTTGTTACACGTTAAATGAACGATAATTATATCACCATACTGCTTGATATTTGTTATGCTTGTTATTAAATCAAAATGTTAACAAGACCATCTGTATTTTCGTTGGTAAGAACATTTTTTATGCTTTGAAACTTCGACAGAAATTTTCTTGTCCAGGGGAGCTTTTGTCCGGTGTGCAAAAATAACGGGAGAGCGATTGTCCGGGGTAGTAAAACAATGTGAGAGCTTTTGTCCGCCCCTATCAAAATGAACGGGGGAGCTTTTGTCCGGGGGAGCTTTTGTCCCACATTCCCCGAAAAATGCAACTACATGTACGTTAAAAAGGCACAATACACATAATCATGCAGGTTACTTGTCAATAAAGACACAACATGTCGTTTCTACGTGTGACCTTTGCTCGCAGGTTTGACTTTTTTTGCAATTTTGCCTGTTAATCTCTACACTGATAGCGTTGTATTTCGCATGTTTACGGTAATAACACTTGACTTTTACATTATGAAATTACAATTACAAATCAAAACCACTTTACCGACTGAGTCTCGAGTGATGCAAAAACACTGGGTGGGGTAACTCGAAGCCGACGAATGAACAATTGAATATTTAACCCATATAACATTCCACAGGGCCTGATACACAGACATAGATCACTTAAGTGTCATCCTGGGAGTACCACTTGAAATTATTGGGGCATTATGAGATGGGGCTAACTTTAATTTATGATAAGATATCTACTTAAAGTCGACTGAATAACTAGTTTTGATTTTACAACCACTGATAAATATTGAGTGTTTATTGAAGATAAAACTCGATAGTTCAGATTATATTGGTCGAGTCATCCTGCATACAATTGTTTTATGTCAAATTATACCAGACGAAAAACAACTTTGATTTTAATATCTGCAAGGCATTTTTGTGAAACATAACACGCAAAAATGCATTTTCATGAATATTGGTGAAAGCATTTTGGTATTTTATACTCATGTCCAGAGTCCAATATTATAACACTTGCGATCGGTTTCCAAACACAAACCTTATATATATAGATATATATATATATTGCATGTTAGTTATGATATAACAATGGCGATACTAGACATACATTATCCTGGCCGCATTTTTGTTCTGATTATGTATTTAAATATTAACATCTGAATCTTTTGAACCACGATGCATTGAACTTGCTATAATTGAGATTTAAGCTCTGAGACTGTTTTCAAGTGCTGTGACTTGTTCAGGTGTCCCGCAATGTTTTCTGATGTCATACTCTTCATTATGATGAAACGTGCAGTATTGTTATACGTCATTATGATTGCATTGTTATAACTTCGTTGTAATATGATTTTGTGTTGCAGTTTTAGTCTCTTTTGTCATACAGCGTTGTGGTGTCATACTGTATTTTGATGTCACACTACTAGTATATTTTGATGTCATACTGTATTGTGGTTCCATACTGTATTTTGACGTCTTTCTGTATTGTGGTGCCATACTGTATTTTGATGTCATACTACTAGTATATTTTGATGCCATACTGAATTTTGATGCCATACTGTATTGTAGTGCCATACTGTATTCTGGTGTCTTACTGACAACGGATTCGAATACTAGTAAATTACTTTGTCATGTGAATAGCATAAAAATCAATGTACTGAAGTCAAATGTTTACAAAAAATACAACACACACGTAAGCATATTTGTACTGTAGTTTATGAATCACATAAAACGCATGAAAACCAGATCTCTGCCAGACTAAAATCTAGTGTTCTGAGAATTCCGGTTTAAAGAGAATTTTTGATAAATTACGGAAAAACGGGACGTGAAAAATCATCTGATTTTCAGGGGATGGGATTTCCAGTCTTTTAGGGATTTACTTTTCTCATGAAGTCACTTATTTGCAAACTCTTTCAACTTATTATTAAGTCTACTACAGAATTACTGATATAAATTAAAGTGGTTGCTTAATTAAATTAACTTCTGGACACATAATTCAAAGTTTATGGCACGATTTCTTGTTAGAATATGAAACAATGTTTGATCGCGGATTACAGCATAAATCCGACACATAATATAAAGATATAATATCTCATGTAATTCTGGTATCAAAGTTTTAATCTGTTCAAAGTACTTGATATGAATTTAGGTAACACCCCGAGATTGAAAAGTCAAAGACTTAAGCTATTTTTATCATCATTACATTGACTCACCAAATCTTGGTATTTACTTCAAAGAAGATCAGATCTCTGTAATGAAGTTCTATAGTTTATTGTAACAAGTTTCTTGAGAACCAATCAGGAAATACAAGCATCTGATTGGTTAATTCTGTACATGGACATGGAATTAGCCAATGGAAATGTTTTATTTAATGACTGGTTTCCCTGGTCATTTTATATTGCTTGAATTACTATGACGCTTATCAGCACTTCTGTATATACTTTATCTGATCCAACATTTTGATGAACTCGTGGAATCTCGCTACAGACGGGATTTGAAACAATGACCGTTCCAGTTACAATAATATCTGGTATCCTGTACATACATACGTGTTGACGTCATCGTTGATACGTTAACAATACATAAACATCACATATAAAACCCGACACCCGGTAATATCGCGTGAGCGCGTGAGGGCAGTTTCGTTATGGCAAGCGGGCCGAAATGTAATGTCAGAGGGTAACATTACGGATTGTCACCCTCTGACGTCACATAAGACTATAGAGTAAATAAGTCACGTGAGGTATAATAATATATAAATATCACATCCCACATAGGGTGATAGAACGTAATGTTCACCCGAGACAAGTAATGTCGACCGAGGCGTTCTATCAGTATGTGCAAAAATGTATTGAGTACACGATAATGTGTGAGTTTTTTTTTCTTCACTCAAAATGATAAAAACTTGAATTCTAAACTCTATATCAACAAAATAGATCCAATATAAAAGTGAGCACTTTCTTTTTCGTGTTAGTATAGAATATTTTTCTGTTCATAGTTCAAAGATAAATGTTAGTCTCCTGCGTCTTAAAATATATTTGACATTATTATTATATTCATCTCCCAGGTGGCGTTTTTGAACTCCTCTTGACGGTGCAGCGTGAGAATAACATTCCCATGAAATCCGTGTTAATCAATTTTAGTGTACAAAGAGTTTGTTATCATGTGTTAAGCTCAATCAAAAGTCTTTGTAAATGTGTCTCCTGTTGCGGTACTCTTCAATACATTCGGATGCCCTCGGTTGTCATTCTAGTATTTATATCAACATTTGTTCCCAAATATTCGATTATTATTGATGATTACAATTAAAAAGATAAAAAAAAATTTTTTTTATAAATACTTCTTGGCTCATGTTTCATCTGGGAAATCATTGAGGTAAAACATACAACAATCTGATTTTATTTCTTCGGTTTTAACGACGTTTTTCAACAAGTTTGCAGTTACATGTATATATATCGGCCGATTCACTTAACAAGTTTTCCTGGACTGTATTCTAACCATTACTAACTTGTCTTTCCAAAAGGAACCGACAACCTCTTGACACGTGATGGAAAACCAACATTGTTGTCTTATTTCCTTGGAATGGTATGTCCTGCCGCGACCGAGAATCAAACCCGGATAGCCGAGTTACAAATCCTGCACACTGAGCCCTGGAACACGGCCGCGGCCCTTACAAAAATCTGAGTTTGCCATAAGCCGTTCATTTTTACTTATGTCACTTTCATTTTTTTTAACTAAAACCGTTAAAAATGAATACTAAGTAATGACGTGATGTTCACTAGAAACGTAATAAAATCAAAGTACTGAAAGTACTCATGGAAAGTGACTTGTACTGCAACAATGAGAACTAGTTTAGCATGGCGGATGTAGATAAACGTAGTGCTTTGTGCCGCATTAAAATTCATGCGCGCTGAGCTAGTAAGGGCTATGGAAACTTGAATTATCGTTTCCAAAAGTCGTTATGGATTCTTTTATAAATGTACTTCAAAGATTGTCTTTAGTTTTCAAAATTCTCTCTATTTTCCTGGTTCGTTATAAATTTGTGTGTGTGCAACTAAATTACAGTTATATGGAATATTGACACAATTCTGACGTTTGGCCAAATCGGAAATGCTCGGATCGATACGTGCAAAATGCAATTGTCTAGTTGTCTGGTGGTTGATTAAAAATTCTGTGTATATATTTAACGAACACACGATAAAGAAAAACATTTATTTTGTTCAAACTGAAACAGTGGACATGAATAGCTGGTATGTGCGTGTCACGTGTTAAATAAATACCCATATTAATTTGTAAATATTTAACACCAATAACGAACAAATAAAACAGCGTGGAACTTACCAGTTGTTAAAATGTGTCAATTATGTTTATTTATTTACATTTTGATATTGATCGTCATATAGAAAATTTGTAACAAAAACTGAATTAACTGAAGTGTTCAATATTTTAATATCCCGAGGTATGGATGATAATTAAATACAGTACATATTTCGGCATCAATCAGTGAATTTTATCTTCATCTGTTGTTTAGCCGCCCATTTGACAGCTATATGGCCGTATCAGAGCCACCCAAGAGAGACGGGAGTTAAGAAACAGGAGAACCGGGCATTTATATTCCTACTTTTCTCTGTTCTTTATCATGGTGGGTGTAAAGCACCGATACATGCCTTGCCCTTTTTCCTGTGATTTTCAATCGTGGTTTTTGAAAGAATAATCTTTATTCACATGTAAAGGGTGACGTTTATTCAGAGGTGATCGCTAACACAGGTTTTTACTGCTTTCATATTACCGTATAGTAAGCCTGAAAAAATACACCAGTGTTAATATAAGATATCATGCAAAGGGAAACAACTCGTTCACTCCAAAGAAATATTCGATCAGAGTTTGTTCCCTTGGTTCACGACCAGTTTTTATTGACCCCAGAGTATTATATATATATATAAGATCGGACCAGTAATTTATTACATATTTATAATAAAATGCACTGAAGTATTGTCAATATTTGTTAGATAAACACACGCAGTTCTAATAGATAAAAATATTGGTGAGACGTCATGTTTCAGGTTTTTAACTAATTGTATCTGGAATCATAGTATTTTTTACTCCTAGTTTCTCGCACAAAATTTAGTATACACTCATTCATGGACTTGAGTGCTTTTACTGTCTAGAAATGGTACGTCTTTGACTGTTACCATTTTTTTTCTGTATAAACTAAGAACATGTTAAACATGCCAGCATTAAATAGTGTGGGTCTAGCGGAAAAAATAAGTACAGTTCTTTTTTCATTTGAGGTTAAATGCCCAATAACAGACTCTTGAATTCTGTGAATAGATTATAAGTAGGTTGTAACTGTAGGAAACTGTTATTAGACAATCTTTGCATCTTCTTTTAATACCACATTCTGTAATGCATACAATAAAACAGAGAAAGGTATGATTTAATCAGTAAGTCGAATTTGACCCAAAACTTAAGTTTTTTATGAAACTATGGCCTAATAATTAATCACACACCTAATTTCTCTGTGTTTGAAAACACAGACAAGCACGAAAATCTACACATTTTGGTATTTAAAGTTCCACTAAAGCCGTTTTCCATAAATGTTGTAAATCAAACACTGAATCAAATCGAACACATTACCATTCAAAGGCAAAATGAATAAAAAAGTAATATGATAACAACACAGAATTTTCTAATGTTTTTTTAATCACATCGTTTAAATATATATCCAAAATTAAAATTATGACACACAAATAAGTGCAAACCTCCATCACTCGGAGGAAAGAACATAATATGAGTAAAGTGCTTAAATTTACGTAGTATTATCAAAGACCTGGCTCCAAGGTTATAAAACTTGAGAACAGTCTCCAAGCTCAAATCTCAATTTCATTCTCAAAGTATTATGGTTGAAATGATAGAGCTGATTAATGTTTAAGTACATATTCAGATCAATTAAGCAGTCAGAATATAATATCAATGATACCATTTATATTTATATACATTTTTCAATGTTGACACAAATGAAGAATTATTAAAAAACTTTCAACTATTTTTATAACATAAGAACGGGTATCATAAATAATTGATGGCATGAAACCCAACTTATGCACACATGATACCCAACTTTACGCACAAATGATACCCAACTTTACGCACACATGATACCCAACTTTACGCACACATGATACCCAACTTTACGCACACATGATACCCAACTTTACACATGATACACTAACAGGATACATAACTACACACACATGATGCACATTTGTATGCACTTTTATATTATTAAAACTCTTCCGTTTTGTACAGTGCATAAATTAACGCGACAGTGGGAAGAAAAGAAATGTCTTCTGTTTTATAATACCAAATACCTATACTATACATGTTATATGTATTCCGATGTAAATATGGAGTTCTGTCCCTTTAAGTCTGTTTATTAATACGCATGTATTCTTTGTTTGTTATCATTACTGCACAATAAGACGTAACATGCACGCACTTTATCCCCCTCAAATTTTTATTTTTATATCGACATTAGATGTTCGAAAACTACGTACATGTATTTCGAGTCATGCGTCGGATTTTAACAATTCATTTTTTAAGACGCATGTTAAACGTTGATACGCCCAGGCTGTCGATAAAGACACAGAAAAGTTTCTTTTCTTTTATGGTTATAAAACTTGAGATCGGTCTCCAAGCTCAAATCTTGTCTTTTTAATGTTCCTAAGTTAACGTAAATGTATAGAAAGTTGTTACAAATCAATAAAACATATCAAGAGAATAATAAACTAATGAAAAAATAAAATTCAAGTCAGCCGGTCATGCACAAGTCATTTCTATGATATAAATTGTCTACAATCTATTTTTCCCCTTGAAATACCAGAAGTCATTTCAAAATGGCACTAAAATAAAATTGGTGACTCATGCATATCAAAGCCAAGGGAAAATAATTCAAACAAAAGACAAAAAGTCAACAATTCAACAAACAAGTTGGAACAATTTTATTCTTGAAAGGAACAAAGAAATAATATCACTGTAGACAAAACAACTGACCAGATTGTAGGTAGGCCTTCATTTCCTAAAAAACTTTTATTTCTTATATCAAATAACATTAAAATGATGTACACTGTATAATGTTATAATATATCTTCAAAAGTCCAAATGAAACATTTTAAAACAAAAAATCAAAGTCACCAAAAGTCACGAATTTTGCTTTAAAATGCGTCTCATCTTGTAGGAAATAATCTAATTAAGAAAATAAATGGTCACATGACATGCTTCCGTTGAGAAATAAAAAAGTTATGATCATTTTTGTTCGCCTGAAATTCTATCATTTTGTTGACGCGTTAATCAAAGTTGCTTATAAAGTCAACTTTTTACATGAAATGTTTACAAAAACACAAGAAAAACATTTACTGACAACTTCTTGTTTCAAAGTCTAACCATGTATCATCTTTACGTGTAATGTTTATTGTAGATATTGATTCAAGATGTTTAGACATGTATTTCACAGACTCCTCCCGTGACAGTACACTGTGAGTTTCTCCATCAACTGATGTAATCTGACAGAAAACTAACTCAACTTTTATCTCAGAATTATTTACACAACTTTCCACAAAACAATGAAAACATTGGCGACTCATTGTGACACCACACAGCTCTATCTCCACTTGTGTTACCTGAGGATGTAGTTGTAATATAACATCATCAGGTAACTCCATGCACCTCAGTCTTAGTGACTTGAGACATGGAAGAGATTTCACTGTAGACGTCAATGTTTTCATTGTTCTGTAATCAAACATGTAACCATAGGAACCATTGATATAAAGATGTTCAAGTTGTGAATAATTCAAACAGTTAAATAAATCATTATTATAACAAAGTCTAACAATCCTCTCAGAGAATGTACACAATGTGACGGACTGTAAACTAGAATTGTTTACATTGTTACATAAAATATTAACATGCTGCAGATATAATGAAGTGAGTTTTGTATGTTGTTGAAGATTTAGAGTCAATGTACAGTCACTATCATCATCAGAACAGTCACTATCATCATCATACTGGTGATTAACACAAGACACATGAGACAATTTTATATTTTCAATGAGAACATTGTCAGACAGAAATTTCACCAGATAATGTAAACTGTTATGTTGTATTTTAACATTAGACAGAGACAATGATGTCAGATGATGGAGACTTCTCACAAGTAAATCTGGTATCAATGGTTCATCTGTACTTAGAATACCATCATCAATACAAACAGTGTGCAGAGTTGATTTATTCTGTAACATGCAATGAGTGAACTTTACATAATCAGCAGATGACACTCTAACAATTTTTATACACTGCAGATATTTTATCTGATCAAACTCGTCAAAATATTCTCTTTTATCACAATGTAAAGATTTCACATTTGTTGCATTTAGCAATAAAAGTTTTCTCAAAATATCAACATTTTTGGAATATTCATCAAAAAGAAAATCTTCCATTCTTAATTCAACAGTTTTATCATTAGATCTACTGACTTCCTTGAAACAATTAACAACAATATTCTGTAAAGACTTGAGTTGATAAATGTAAGAAGTATTGTTATAGTGAAATAAAGCATTTTTCCTGCATGAAGTTAAATCATCTGATAATGCTAAGTAAATATTCTCAAACAATGTTTTAACACTATCCAAAGAAAATCCAGCAAGTAAGAGAAAGATGTTACCAAACTGTACAACATCATTTAAACATTTCCATGTTTTAGTAACATCCCTGAATAAATTACTGGAGTCAAATGATGATATAAACAATGCTGCCAAAAATTCAAGATATGATTTGTGAATAAAACTTATTCTCAATTTTTCAACAGGATAAAATCCAAATACTTCATTTGTGGATAAAATACCAATTTTACATAAAAAATCAATTTCCTCATTGTACAAGCAAAATGGTTCAGATTGTAACTGGTGTCTACTAAACACTAGATTTGATGAATTTTCATCTTGTTTGAACATTGAGCAAAATGAAAGATGACATACTTTATACAATAAGCTAACATATTCATTCAAATATATGAGCCCAGACAGAGAGCCTGGAAGTTGTAAAGTAGATGCTGTATGAGGTGGAAACATAACTTTTCTCTGTTCAGCTCTCTGAAACAACATCTCTAATATGTTGGCATATATAAGAGGCCTGGTCATGCCATCTAGTGTTTTCTCATACCATAAAACCACCAATTGAGATGCAATTATAGGGATGACTATTTCATTAGTAAGACCACATTTCTTAATGTCAGATTGGAAATCAGACGACTTTCTTTCGGCAGAACTTAGTTCATTCATATAATTAACAATCTTTTCAATGTAAGAGTTTAACGATTTTCCTTGTATGCCAGAAATGTGAACTTGATTATCTACGTCTGTTTTGGACAGCCGCAAACGTTCAATTCTATATGGTCTGGTCGTAGTGAGATAGATGCACCTGTCAGAGTACATTCTTTTAGGCAGTTCATGTGTCTTTATTCCAACTTTCTTCGGATTCCACTCATCCAGGCCATCAAGCAGAATGAGACAATTAGATTTTCTTAGAATATTTTGTATATTGATAGGGTCATAGTGTTCTAAATAACATTCTTTGATCATATCTACTACATGATAATGTTCAGTATCACGTAGATTTATGTAAAACACACAGTCAAACTTAGACACATATTCGTATTTCTTATCAACCATCTGGCCACACTTGGCATTACACCACAAGAAACACAGATGTCGACAGAAAGACGTTTTGCCAACACCTGCATCTCCTGTGATGTAGATTTCATTGCAGGACTTATCTTCTTTGCAAAGTATATCTTCAAAACATATAATTTCTTTGGCATATTTCTTTTCATCAACAGTATGCATTACAGGAGATTCATACACAAGTAGAAGATTCTCAATACTTTTACCAAACAATGGTAACACTGGCAAAGTCTTATAATGTTGCTTGTAGAAATTCATTAGCACCTCCTGGATATCTGGAATTACAAGATTAATGTTTTAAAAATGAATTAAGATACTATTAATTACAAAATACTGTAGAAATTTACAACAATAATGTTGATAGAGAGAACTAAAAGGTTACTAAACTAAAACCCGATAGAGGTTGTTTCAATTGGACTTTCATATTAAGGGCAATTCATAAAAAACTAATTTGCAGTAACAAAACATCAATGTGCAGGAGATTAATCTCAGATGGCAATATATTAAGTATAAGGGGTGTTCCAAAAGTAATGTCACTTTGATTGGTTCTCCTAAATTGGAAATGCTCAGATCATTTAAACTTGCTCTGTCCTTCAAAATACTTAGTGTTGGAAATCGGACTCAAAAGAGAATCGATTATCGAATCGAATCGGAAAGGGTGTTTCGATTCATAATCGAAAAAATAATCGAAAGCAATTTCATATCAACTAATTTGGTTGTTACTTGTTTGTCATACAATACTATATAATCTGAAACTCAAAACAACTTCCAAGACTGTTGACCTGAACCTCCCTGTCCCTCATTGGGCACTATATTACTGTGGATTCTGACTCTGAATCAACTTGTACCCATTTTGTTTTGTTGATGTTCACACAGTCTGCATTGATAGTTTTTGTTAATAAAAAACGGTTGTTGACATACTTACGAAACAAAACGTAATTACATACGTCCTTGCAAATGTCAGTTTAAAAATAAAATTACAAAAAGTTAGATTCTTTACACGTTTTGTTGGTACGAGTGAGCAACAAGTATAAGAAATACGGGTGATATTTACATTTTAAAAGTCGGGTACGAGTAAACTGAGGGAATGCGTAGACGAACTCGGGTATACGAATTCACCAGATTTCTTAGATTTTAATGGAATATAACAAGTCATAAAGAGCTTTTATTGCTATAACCAGGGATGCTATATGTAATATAGCATCCCTGCTATAACGTTGAGCTAGTCATCACTATAAAAATGAGGTCCATATTCCCGACCATATCCCTTTTTATTTTTCCATCAGCTTTTGTTTTTGTCTGGAATTCTCCGCATCGCGAAAAACTGTTACTTGTAAATAATTGACTGGTTTAATTTATTCGGGCGTCGAGTATCATAGGTAAATTAAAAGAAAGCGATCCAGTCTGGAGTAATTTCTGAAAACAGATGCATAACTCCCGCCCTGTTCAAGGCATATTTAAAACACCGCTACTGGTAACCGTTGTTAACAGCAAAAATGCCTCATTTGTTATGTACCAGTCTTTTTTAAGAATGGGATTTTCCTACTTCGGATATCAATGCCGACCAGCAGGTCGTGGGTGTCACTGGGTCTTTGTAATTTATGTCAGTCTCGGACGGACGGACTTAAGTTTAAGTGTCAAACCCAACCTGGATATGGGAAAATTTCACTAGATACGAAAGTAGAGGAAAGAGGTGAGTTGCTCAAATAGCGGCGGCGGTCTTTACTTGTCTTACCTGTAACGACATCGATTTAACACCTCTAACATCGATAGTCGCCGACCTGAAGCTGTCAGCGACGATTATTTGATTCTACTCGATTATCGTTTCATCACTAAAAATACTCCTAAACCACCTAAATACACCCTTAAAGCCGATCAATCCACTATTGGAAGCATTGTTCATACTCTTCAATGGGGACACCTTTCAGTTACTAATAAATAGCATTTAAAGACGTTTTCGGTAGTTCGCTACATTTTTCACATAGACATATAGGAAAAATTAAAACTGATCAATGTTTTTTTTTAACTTTGCATGATGGTAGCATATGATAACAGAAACATTTTAAGCGAACAAAAATTGGGGGTCACTGATCCCTTTTTGAGTTATCTGTCCTTGAATTTGAATTTTTGCTTATTTTAGGTAATTTCAAGGGCAGATGTATACTAAAAAGGTATTAGGTATTAGCACATTGTATGAAAAAGAAACACATTTCTTATTTTTTCAATGCGTCGGAAACATATTATTTACAAGTGTTTTTTTGCAAAAAATAAAGAAAAATCATGCTCTGAAATATTTTCAATTGACATAACTTATATCTAAAATAATCCCCTATGTCTAACAAGCACAATAAAAGCAAGAAACACATATCTCACCAGGCTAACTATTGCACAATACAGCTTAAAGTAACACTAAGGTCAGAAAATGTTCACATTTCTAGCATTATTTAGCCAATAAATACCCATACAAATCACTTACTTAAAATAAAACACTTTCTATTAAGAGATACAAAAATAATGTTTAAAGAAAAAAAGAAAAAGAAACTAGAACTATCACTTAAGGTGATGAATACCCCTAGATGCCACCTTGACACAATATTGTTACATTTTAATTTTTTTAATACCTGCAAATTGTTGCTTAGAAATATCCTGACCAATTTCTAAATATTCATTATATAAAAAATAACAAAGGGTCATCACTCATTAAAATTTACTTGGACAAACCTATTGTGAACATGCACAACTTGGCAAACTACTTATCACTTCTATGAAGTTTCACTGAATTCCTGCATGTAGTTGCTGAGAAATAGTTTGGACAAAATTTCCCAATTTTATAAAACAAAGGGCCATAACTCAGTGAAAATTAATCCAAACAAAACCTGGTTATTGCATGCACAACTTGGCTTACTTTTTATAACTTCTGTGAAGTTTCATTGAATTCCTATGAGCAGTTGCTGAGATATTGTATATACACTGTATAAAAACAACAAAGGGCCATAACTCAGTGAAAATTTAACCAAACACAACAAGCTTAATGCATGCACAACTAAGCTAACTACTTATCACTTCTGGTAAGTTTCATTGAATTCCTGTGGGTAGTTAATGAGAAATAGTCTGGTCAAAATTTGCCTATTGTATATACTGTATAAAAAACAAAAGGCTATAATTCAATGAACATTGATCCAAACAAAAAATGCTTTAAGCATACACAACTAGACCTACTATTGACCACTTCTGTGAATTTTCATTGAAACCCTGTTAGCAGTTGCTGAGAAATTGTCCGGACAAAATTTGCCTATTGTATATACTGTATAAAACAAGAGGGCCAAGATGGCCCTTATAATATCGCTCACATGACAATCACTGTTCACTCATTAAAACATTGTTTTGAACCGGTGACCTAGTTTTTGACACCAGATGACCCATGTTAGAACTTGTCTTATATATAAATAAGACAAACATTCTGACAAAATTTGGTGACGATCCAATCAAAACCATGAAAACTACAGCATAGACAAGGTTTTTCATAAGATTTGACCTAGCGACCTAGTTTTTGACCCAAGATGACCAATGTTCGAACTCGTCCAAGATATTATGAAGACAAACATTCTGACAAGGTTTCATGATCAGCCAATCAAAACAGTGACTTCTAGAGTGTTCACAAGGTTTTCCAGCAATTTGCCCTAGGGAACCTAGTTTTTCACCGGAAATGACCCATTATCAAACTTAACCTACATATTATTAAAATAAACATTCTGACAAAGTTTCATGAAGATCCAATCAAAACAGTGATTTCTAAAGTGGTCACAAGGTTTTCCCTTATTTGGCACTGGTGACCTAGTTTTTTACCCAAAATGGCCCAATATCAAACTTGTCCGAGATTTTGTCAATATTGACGTTCTGACCCAGTTTTGCTAAAATTGAGCTAAAAATGTGGCCCCTAGTGGGTTCACAACATAAAGTTTGACGATGCACGACGCCGGACGGAGACTGATCCTAATAGCTCACCCTGTCACTTTGTGACATGTGAGCTAAAAATATATCGCATAAAATGTGCCTAGAACCTGATATGGAGAAAATAGGTCGCTTATTTTTTCTGTATGCACAGAAATTATGACAAACTGTAAATCAGTTATCGTTCATATTTTTAATTTTATGCGACATATCTCTTCGCGTCGCTTGTGATATATCGCATAAAATTCAAAATATGAACGATAACTAATACTTAATCTCATACATAATCCTGCTTAGTCAAAATCAAGTCAAGATCAAAGTGGGGTTGGTTGATATGGGGTGATTGAAAATGTTCATAGGCAACAACTGTATTAAAGTGTCCTAGTAAGCGGTGTTGTTCCAGACGAAACAGTAAAATCTACTAAGCCTCGTACGGACGGACAGAACACTCACTATATCCCCCGACATAATAGATGCCGGGGGCATAAAAATACTTAGACCGACAATTTTTGTTTTATAAAATTAGTCAATGTACGAGGTGTCTTAATATGAAAATAGTGCAGATACTGATCAGCAAATTTCTAGCATAACTTTCTTTATTTTGTGCATCTTGCTATTAAGCATTAGTGTTCAATTTTGGATTTCAGATTGTGCGCAGTCATGCTAAGCCCCTGTTTGTGTAAGTACTTTATTATTTTTAAAACTAGGTGAGGTGATATAGCAAACATACCAGACAGACAATGTAGATTAAGTACATACATATGAGTATACATTCACACCTGTGTTTGTGGCCACCACCAAAAAAAGACCACCTTGTGAGTAAACGCCGTTCATTTAGAAACTGATTATTTAGAACAAAAATACCTTTGAATAAAGGCCGTATTATGACCGGTTGGCCTTTGTTCACAGGTTTGACTGTATATTTCATAGCACGAGTCAACTGGAAAAATATTACATACTTAAATACCCTAAGGATTTCGATGTCTAATTCATAACCTTCATTTTGAATTTTTACTGATATATTGACATATTCCCGAGGGTCATAGGTTCAAACCCCACTGGGACTATACTTTTTTAGGTTTTAGGTAATGTTTCGTATTTAGAACATGAATTTATACAGTAATATGGAGGAAACAAAATATTCCAAAATATTTTGTTCAGTTTATAGGAATTTATTCATGGTTAATTAACGAAAATATCAAATAACCATGGATTTCTGACAAACATCTTTTCGAAACCGGGCGGTAAAAATTTGGTGTAGACATTATACACACATAGTAGTCAATTTTGCGAAAATTTCAGATGTTGCCCTGCTTTAGTTTTTATTTCAATGATATTTATCAATTTGTTACTTTTTGATAAAAGGCAAAAATCGTGACTAAATCTTAAAGGGGCGGTCACATATTTCTTTTTTTCAGCTACACAGTAGTTCCAAACATCACATAAACAATTCGGATTGACTAAACATTAATTACACTTAGACAGACGTTGAAGTTAGACTTATACACATTTCTGCATTTTTGCATTATCTGATAGAGGTAGGTCAATTTTCTTAAAGGTGACTTCATTTGAGCTTGTTTGCATTGGTCAATATATAAATTGTCAATAATTTACCACCTCAGAATTGAAATTACTAAATGGTTGTTAAAATGGTAGATATGTGGAGATGTGTAATACCATCACCAGTAAATTGCGAGTGACCAGATTGTTTCATGCAACGGATTGCAAAGCAACAATATCTTAATGCGTTGATAGCAGATTAATGTAATATGGATATTTATTCTTTTTTTCACCATAATCACTTGAGTGGTTACTGCCATGTTTAAGCTTTAACATTATCATAATCATAAAATACATTCAATGTCTTGAATAAAACTTATGCTAATCATGAGTGTTGTAGAGTAACTCATCGCTTGAATGCTACGTTATCAGAAGTGACAAAAATTTCTGAGTGGATTTAGATCATTGTTAGTGCAAGGGGTTCATGTTTAAGAAGCACAGACATGAAAACTGTCAAAAATACGTTTTAGACCCATAGCAAGGGGTTTGAAAGGGAGAAATCGTCCAACGTTCATATTGAATACACAATTTATTACTCGTAAACGATATTGAAATTGAATCTGAAGTCACCGTTAAACTGCATTATTGCTGTCAAACATAATATAGACTTATAACTTTAATTTCACAACTTGTTGCGTATTACTTGAAATTAGACATCAATTCAGTATGTACTCATAACATCTGCTTGTTGGTGCTTGAACGTAGAGGAGGTTTAAAGTATTTTTGTATATCTATTTATGAACGTTGTTGATGAATTTCAACACCATTGGATTTGAAAGAATGATATCTTGAGCATTTGTTTTTCTTTTCTGGGATTGTTTATCGAATCCTAAATTAAACGTTAAGAGTGTTCTATCCTCACCTACATTTTAAATGTGAAGAACCACTGATGAATAATTTATCATCAAAACCATGTGTTAATACAGAAATGATTAATTTGGCAACTTGTCAGCAAGAAAAAGCCAACTGTATAGTTGTGACCTTCCTACGTGGACAACACAGACAATATCAAGTTAAATACATGTATTACCAAGTTCAAGTGAACAAATAAGCCCGATAGCTGTAAAATGACAAAGAGTGGGCGTATGTGGATTCAAGACACGTGCTAACAATACCGTTTCGCTAAATACACAGAGCAACGAGTAGAAAAATCTTTGGATTGTTAGTACTTGTAACTTTAAATTTGGTCACTGTAAAATAACATAATATGACTACTTCGCGGCATGACAAAGTCTTAAATTTTATATATTATAATTACAATATAAAAATCATGAATATTTTATTGCATCTTACATTTACCGGTCTGAAATCCATTTTTCATGACTATATCACCTATACAAAGCAAAAGATTAGATCGCAAAGGTCTACGAGTATAAAATAACAAAGGAAGACTAACTTACATAACAGCTCATCAGCAAGCGGGCCATTTTGCATTCTAGTTCCACAAAGACTTAGATCAGCTGTAAGTCTAGCCACTTTTGCTTGTATTTGTGCGGTTTGACACGTAAGTTCACCAAGTTCACGTTTCACACTGGTCATTTCCATCAATTTAGTTTCAGTTTTAGACTTAACTTCATCCATTGCTTTAGTCTGGTTTTCTTCAAATCCAGTCAGTTTGTCTTGTATTTGTTCAGCTACTTGTTTTACATTGGCCATTTCCATCATGACTTCCCCAATTTTGTGGTCAAATAATTTGTCCATTTCACTCCATGACTTTACTAAGTCATCAAAGTCTTTCTTCAACTTTTCATCAATTGCTATATCTTGGGTAGAAGAGATAAGAGATGCAAGATCAGTTACTCCAGCATTTCTATTGAGCCTATGTAGAATCTGAAAATAACAATTTATCATGAACTAAAACTTTCAATAAAGCAGTCACAGTTTGAATGTCTAGGCCATACATGCGTTTCATTGCTAAGTTCAAGACTGTTTATGAAATAAAGGAAAGGACTAAATTTTTGTTGAAAAGCACCAATTATGAGGGGTGCATGCAGCCACAATATCGTTAAGTTCAATTCACCAACTTGGAACGATGAAACGTATCTGGTTTATTTCCATTATAGTGTGTGCACTTTTTGATATTGATAGCTAAACAAAGCAGCTATCACTGTATGAAACAACAAAGGTTCAAAATATATTTTTCCTTAACAATCAGAACTAGTATTTAAAGCATTAAATGGGATATAACTTTACTATGCCATTTGTATATCGTCCATTGGAATTTACGGTAATTTAGCTTTATCTCCAATATAAATAATCACATTATTATTGTACAAAACTGTACATAGAGATAGAAATAGATACACAATTAAGTATTGTTATATATTTATAGAAACTATTTACCAAATCCAATTCATTCCATATAATGTTCAAATCTGTAGAATGAATTAACACATTTTCAATGTGAAACAACTGAAATACAAATTCACAGGTTGGATAATTAATGTAATTGCCTTTTGAAAAACATAATGGAAAAAATGATTGAAAATATAAGAATGATCAATAACTAAATATTCACTCCATCAATATGCGTTTAAATCATTATCTCCTGTCACTGTAGATTACATTTTCAATCATAAATATGTATTATCATATATCTTAATTTTAAGCATCCCTTTTAGCAAACGATACGGTTGACACACTGATTTATCAACTATTATCATTTGAAATTCTACTAAACATCATGAAAAGACTGATAGATCAGTACTTGCACATACATTATTTCTGCAATCCCTTAATCTTGTGATGTCTGCTTCTAATGATAAATCTCCTGGAGGGACTGGAGTTTTCCATACAACATCTGTAGGTTTACTAAGTCCACAAATATTCCTCAGCAGGCAAGACAACAGGGTAATGTCGAAATTAGCCGAAGTTGGGGTTTTGTCTATAGGAGGCAGTACCTTCTTCTGATCATCATTTATAATACCCTTATTCACCATAAACTTGAGTTGTTTGTCCTGATATGGATTTGTGTTCAAGTAGTTATTGATATCTTTCCCCACCCTTTTATCAAATATCTGTCTGAGGACCTTTGTACCAACCTCTATTAAAAGATACTGGTACCGAAATATGAACAGATCTGAAAATAACAAGTTATTCAAAGTGAATACTGATGGTATAATAATCAAATTAATACTAAATGTTACTCTTACATGCTATTAAGATCCTTAAACTATTTTTAAGTATTTATGTTGATTACAATGTTTTTGTATTAATTCATACTTGTAGATTCAAATTTGACAGTATTCATCACATTTAGATGTTTGGATTAAATGTATTAAAGTCAACAACACATGTGACCAACCTGTTGGGCCAGGATTCTGTTCAATTCCCGCTATAAGCAACATTATCCTTATAAAGGATACTGCCCCTATCATTTTGGCTAAGACACTAAAATTGATGTGAAAAGCCAACTTCAATACACCAGCACTATGATGGGGCAAAAACAACCCAATCTTACATCTATATGCATTTACATCAATACCCATTTTCTAACCTGAAAAAACAACAACACATGAATGCAAGTACATATGGCTATCATTAACTTAACGAGAATTGTGTCCGGAGGACACGAATGCCCTTGCTGAGAGCTAAGTCAAAATTGGGCCATAACTGCTGTGTCAATGTTTTGAATTTAACGGTATTTACATACCTCCATGTATAATATGGAATCAATCCATGAAATATTTCTTGAGTTATTGATCGGAATCCTGCATTAGGCTAAGATTAAAGTCAAGAGGGGCCATAACTCCTGTGAAAATGTTTCGATTTTACCGGATATCGAACTTGACCTGTATTTCATTATTACACACCTTCATGTAAAATTTGAAATCAATCCATAAAATATTTCTCGAGTTATTGATTGGACGGACGGACAGAGGTAACACTTTATGCCCTTCCACGAATGGCGATGGCACGTTAAGATGTTCGAAGTATTTAAACATTCTTTGTTATATGGTTAAATATCATTCAACTGAATTATTCCAAAAAAACAAAACTTGTGAAGTGAAAGTATGTTAAACAGAACAAATTACTGTTAACCCGCTAATCATATTATTTTTCACAACACAGGCACAAAGAAGGCGATATTGTAATAATTCTTAACAGAACAAGAAATGTCCCCGTGACCTGTGACCTTAATATACACAGGTCCTGTAGAGGTAGTCATGAGGAACCAACAAATGAAGTTTAATGATTGTAGGTGAAAGTGTTTTGATTTTGTAGGCAAGGTTAAAGTTTGGTACAAACAATGTTTGAATCACACTAGAAGCCCAAGGGCAGCATGCCGAGCCCGCCGTTTAGACAGCTTGTGACCTTGACCCTTGAACTACAAGTATGGGTGATGTTCATGACAAATCATTTCATTGATTTAGAAGTAAACTTTTATACCAATTTATTTCAAAATCCTTGACTGAAAACAGAAGGCACAGCCCTGCAGACAAAGAAAATATATTTGACCAAATGTGTAATCTTGACATTTGACCTATGGATCTGGGTGTTGCCAAGGACACATGGTCTCATTGTATTATGCCAAGTCATTTTTAATTAAGTCAATGCAAAAGGGAGACACAGCCCGGACAAGGTCTATAACACTTTGACTCCATCCTTATCAACTTCATTTTCATAATGCATTAAATGCATAAAATTCCAAATTATGCACAGACCAAAACTAAAACAGGTTAACAAATAAAAAAATACAATATTTTCTTCGTTTCCGATTTGATTTTCAAGAACCTTCGGCCTAATGAGACGGAAGTTCTTGCAGCTTGTACCTTCTTCTAAACTTACTCATAAACTACACCAGAGAATCACGGGTTCGAACCTTACTAGATTACAATTATGGAAATGTTATTAGGCAAGACGCACTTGTGTGTTAACATGCCACCACCATGCGTGCGTGCGTGTTTGTGTGTTACGCAATTTTTGGAGACCGCAATGCGATTTTGATATGTATGCATGTTTATATACATGTTACTTGTTCTACTTTCTTGAAATGAAGCAAAAAATAATTTATAAGTGATATAGACAAGCAAAAGGAACAATGCTATTCTAGGACCACCAATCGTTTCCATTACTATCCTTCATATAACATTTGAAAATATTTCTGTACATGTACTATAGGTGTTGATTGTAATATGTGATTCAGCTAGCAGCTGTACGATTTGTAAAGTAAAACTAAGAAATGTCCAATTGCTACTTAGCGCCGCCCAGTGGTTTAAATCCATCATCTAACAAAAATATTGGTGATTTAATATTGTCATTTAGTGATTATGCGAATCTGCTAGGGCGCAGCCATTTTGAAAAAATAGTCACGTGTCGTGACGTCGTATTGCACAAAATGTAAAAGCCAGTACACCCGTTCTGCGAAGAATGAAAACTGTCACGGTGTTTGAAAGATAAAAACTTTACGCCATTATATATAAAATAAAAGATACGGCCTTAAAAGATATTGTATTGTATATTGTTTATTATAAATTACAATATGTTTTACACTTTTCCAAATTAATGGTTACTAGCCGTTCGGTACAGACAATTTAACATTGCTATTCGTTTTGAATATATACCAAAAAGATGTGATTGTTGGTGTGACAAACTTCAGTTAATTTCGAAAATTATCGACTTATGTATGTCATACCGACATAATTATTATTGATTGTTTAAATGTGCAGGAACGCATTATATATTATGATGTTTGAACAAATAATTATGGTGCAATTATTTTGTCTGTTTAATAAAGAAAAAAAGATGAAAATACGATTGTTAGTGATATTTCATAATGGTCAATTAATAATAAACAGAAACATTTCACGAGAACAAAATAAAACTAAGTATGACTTTATATGTAATTCTTAAATCGTTTTACTGATACTGTATAATATCTGATAATGACTTAGCTTATGGTCTTCAGCGTATCCGGTTTACACTGTGATAGAACGGGTAATGCCGCATAAAAAGCAAAAAAAAAAATAATTAAAAAAGCGGATTTTAAAGTTTTGGAAGCCAGAACTAATAATGATTTCATAATTCTTTCAAATTAGAGACAACTGCATGACACTACTTGTGCATTTAGTCTATGTCACGTACCTATAACAATCACCGAGGTCCCAATTTGCTACTATTACTCCAATTTCATATGAAAACTTCAATTAACAATCAGATAAGCGGTAAATTACACATCACACTGTCTCAGCAAGCTTTATGACAACGAAATATGCACAGGACAATGATATGTTGAGACAGATGACTTCAAAAAGAAACACCGACAGACACGTGTAATATGGCAAATCCATGTGTGGTCGTGTGATCAACTGATTAGCGACTTTTTATTGGTTGATCAATTAGAGCTTTGACCAAGAACATAATTTTTCAACAGAAGTGTAAAAAGTCTATGGTGCAATATTATGTCTGGTTGTTGTTGTCTTGTGACGTAAAAACACATCAGTGTGGGAGATATTGATTTTTAAAGTGAGCATACTGAAGGTGGAAAATAAATGTGTAGTGATTATGGATCGACAGTCTGAAAGGTAATTTAAGCAAAAGTTTAAGAAATAACTACACATGATTTTGGCTTTTATGTTTGTTATATGATTATCAAGCCGATTTACGTAGATCATTCTACTTTTCCCGAAAATAATGGCAAATTTCCACAGTTTCCGTGCTTTCCCGCAAATCACACCAAGGATACTATATTAACCCACAATTAAATGTGCAATACTCGTTTTACTCCCAACTCAACAAAAAATATAACTGTACGTACGTACACCACTTTGTATCTTCAGTGATATCTTAATCTGTAAAGTAACTTTTACATGTTTGTATATATATAGATTTACGATGAAAATGGAGTAAGAAAATACAACCAATTATAATGTTTGTCGCACTTCGTAGTGTTTGATCTTAATTCTTATAAAAAAAATATTACTTTAATTAAGTTTTCACGTCAGTATTTTTTACGCAATTTATAAATATCATACATTTTGTTAGTATTAGTTTATGTCACTATAAAAATGGATTTACAAAGTGTCTAATGGAAAATTAATATATGATTCTGTTGAAGAATTTGTGACTGTGAAAATCGTGTTTTGGTGGATAACGTGGAAGAAAATGTTGGCTGTGATTCTATAATACAATGTGTGATTTCCTTAGCTTATTCCTCACAATTAAATGTGATATCTATAATAATCAACCATTCTCTTTCACTCCCGCTTATTCGCCATATCCATGTTTGTGCAATACGACTTCACACGCACCTGCTAATCGATTGTATATGGGTAAAATGGCGGCGCCCAGTACACTTTCAGATATCCCAGTTTTTACGATATTTTCGTAAACTATCTTCAATATGTGTATTTTAATGCTCAAATGATTTAATTTGTTCAGAATAATAATGAATAATTGTTTAAATGAGATTAATTCATAATTAGGGTTGCGTTGCCCTTTAATTTAAAGAAGTCCTCATAACGCAGGTTTCATGGAACTTTGATTGCAATAAAAGTTGATATATGCCATCACTATGGAGCATAGATGTGCTACAGATAGGCCCAGAGATCCACTAATTCCAGAGTTATGTGCCCTTGAACTTAGCCATATAGTAATCTGTGTACTATCGCATTCTTAGTGTCAAAGCGGCGGTGGGGGTATTAGCCAGTTTTTGTTACAAAGGCTTTGAGCGCTAGTTCAAAAGACAACAGGAGGGACATGATGGCCCTGTAAATGCTCACCAGGAAAAAAGGTCAATTGGAGACGAACTTTGTTAAATTGTTTCTACACGAGTCCAAGTAAAATCAAGTGACCCTAAGGTCAATGCCAATTTTTACCCCAGGGCCATAATATGAACAAATTTGGAAGAGGTCTGCTAGACAATACTCATACAAAATATCTTAACTCTAGGCCTTGTGGTTTCGGAGAATATTTTTTAAATTTTCCTATATAAGCCTATATAAATCAAGTGCCCCCCGAGGCGGGGCCAATTTTTACCCTAATGCAATAATTTGAACAAACTTGGTAGAGGTCCACTAGACAATGCTACATACCAAATATCTTAGCTCTAGACCCTGTGGTTTCGGACAAGAATTTTATTTTTCTATTTGTTGCCATAGCAACCAGAGTTTTTAACGAAATTTAATTTTTTGAACAAATTTGAAAGGGGACCACCCAAGTATCATTCCAGCAAAGTTTGGTTGCAATCGGCATAGCGGTGTAGGAGGAGATGTTGTTTCAAGTAAATATGGACGCCACTTCACGACGAACGACGCACGATGGACGCAGGCCGGGGCGATCACAAAAGCTCACCTTGTGCACATTCTTGCTCTGGTGAGCTAAAAACAGAAACATTTTTATGTTCTTTCAACCTTCTTTCCCTATTTGTACTTGATTTTTATCTAAACTGAGTTTTTGTCTGAAATGTATATGAAGATGAATGTTTAACTGACTTATTTTGTACATCTCATGAGTGTATGAATTAAAAAATGAAATTATAATGTTAATCAAATGCTATTTTGTTTTCAAAATCTCATTGAATAAATGTCTTGACTGTTAGATTGATGATTACTTTGTCTTTGTGTTATATTTTCAATATTTTACCAGTCAATTATTTCTCTTTCAGTATTTTTGAGTCATAACAAGTGTTCACCACTGATCAGAGGAATTTCGATATACTGCCATGATGAAGCCATTTACATGCAATATACTGGTTATTACATGTGGTGACTGTGATGTTTTCATGAATGTGTCACTATGAACAGTATTATCAGTAAAATGCAAAATTAAAACAATTCAGAAACACAACATTTGTGTTTCGTTAATGTATGCTTATATGTTTTCATTACCAGTATATGCATTGTTGAAATATATATATATATATATAAATTATTAACTTTACATTGAAGATATTGAATTAATGCTTATTAACTTTTGTACTATGTGTGTTCATTGGTAAAAACCTTTTGACATAATTATTATACATATTGTTTGCATGCGTAATAAATGTAGATTGTTAAAGTACACAACAGAGATTCCTTATTTACTTAAACAATAATTATACAGTATTTCTGTGAGGTGAGAACTCAAACAATGAGTTTTACACTCAAATTCCATTCAAACATGAAACTGGTACAAGAAAAGATTAATACAATGTTCTACATTAGCAACAAATATACTGCAAGTTATCCATATGAATGGTACATATGTTAAAACCAAGCAGAATATTATAATGTCAAGTAAGAATATTCTGCTTTTTGGAGGAAAATCTAAGCATTCCATTGCAAAAAAAAATATCTGAATGCAATACAAGTAATGCTGTACTATTTATTGCTAAACATCCACAAAAACTATATATTAACTATCATGCTAGAATTTGGCACAGACATTTTGTCATAAAAAACTGCCCCTTAGTTACAGTGGTAACTGAATTTGAATAATGTTGGAAATCATGATAGCACAGTTACTACAAATGAATTGTTTGATGTCCAAATGAAGGGAACAAAAGGTGATTAAATCAGACAAAATATTACCTTTTTAAAACTGCTCATATAAAATAATTCAGTTGCCATGGAAACAAAACATCTAAGAACATTGTTATACAATGTAAGTACATTTAATCATATGCATTTATGAAAACTTGAGTGACTAAATTGCATTTTCGAAGAAAACTCAAAAATGAGATGTAAGGTATCTGGCTTGGTTGTAATCGCTAAAATAACGTAAATGATATTGTACATTATTTACAAAGATTAAATATCATACTTTAATACCAAGCAACAAAAAATTCTAACCGACCGCGCCAAAATGGTGTTTATTAGCGATAAATACGGCACCCCTTTATCGACTTTTCCTTATCAGCGTTTAACATCTTTTACGTAATGTACATTGTATCGGTACGATATGATACTATTAATTCATTAATGACAAAACTTTGTTATAAAATCTCTTACTAGACATCAAACCTGGGCGTGGTTTCAATTATTGAACCGTTAACATAAGCGATTTTGATTGGCTATCAAAATTGAATGGGGTGCGTCAAATTTGTTGATTTCATGAGACGATAATGATCCGACACTTTAATTGTTAATTGCTCAGCATAAAATACACAGTAGTTGTCATTTTCGAATTAACATTGCCGTCTTATTTGATGACGGATTTCAAAGCGGTTTTCGGTATTTTGTAGCGGAAATGTTACTCTAGGGAACTCTGCCTCAGAATTATTTTGATACTTATTTTCATTTTTATCTATGGAGTATTACGTAATAAACAGCGGGGTTCTGGGTACGGAATTTCTTTAAAGTCAAGTATCTAACGAACGGAGGACTTTATAAAAAAACTGAGGCACGGTTCCCTGCTTTATAGTCATTTTAAGGCTACTTCTTGTAATATATTCCTATATACAGAGTAGTTATCGTTGTTCAAAAATGTGTAAATTACGTGCGATATTGGTTTATAGAAGACCAATCAAATGTAATATTTGTTTCAAATTACTTGCAATGCACTTTATACAGTGTGTTTATTTTAGTATATAATTATGGTTTAGTTTTTAAATCTATAAATTGGTGAAACTTGATTTGACCTGACATCCAAGGCAGATACATTGAAAAATTTTCAACGGGTTACCATGGCAACTAAAAGAATACATATATAAATATTGACCATATCACTTTTCCTTTCATATACAATAAAATTGATCACAAAAAAAAAATCTTTCTGTTGCAAAGTGGAGCTTTAAAAATCATGTTTTCTTCAAATACGATGAATAGTGAACCTATAATGAGATTTTGGACAGAATTTGACACAGGGCCATTTTTGGCCCTAAGTGAACCTACCACTTTCAATGTGCTTACACAGTTAAAGCCAAAAGATACATTGTGTATATTCTAAGTTTCAATAATAATTTTTTAAATAGAAACTCATCATAAAATAAGATAAAAGTATTCTTTAGTATTCCTATATTTGTATTTTAGGAATGACTGATATATAAGGCAGTCAGTCGAATTAAGGTTTAAACAATAAAAAAATCACTTTGGTGACCATTTTGTATAATGCAGGGCATTTTGAATTCCACTCGAGTGTAAAACTTAATTAAAATGATGTTATTTACCAATCATGGAAAATTAAAATTTGGTGATAATACGAGTACATGTACAATGATTCTAGAAATTCCCAGTTTTATTCATTTTTCATCTTTTAGCCCCGATATCTCACTTTCGCACCATGAAAGTCTTATGAGCCTTTTACTGGTTGTTATTCACCACAAACAGAAAATTTTATCCCGGGTTAAATTCATCTTTGTTCCGATATTTTCCCTTCTGTCCAAGCTTACAGAAGTGCATATACAAACGTGCCTACCTATGACGCAAGAGAAATATTTGAAACCCACATTTTGCGGTATCAATCGATATATCAAAGTATATTTTTTTCAATATTTGAACATATGTAAGACAATCAATAAATAGATTCACAGAAGAACATAAAAGCCCGATATTATTCAAAGAAATAAAAGATAAAACTATGATATTGCAAAACAAACTATGTTAAATCGCAGATAATTTGCAACACAGAAAAAACCGCGATGATAGTGGGGCGGTACTATTTGTCCAGTTGTTGATAACAATTAAGATATTATCACTCCTAAAATGCACGGTAATACAGTCGATTGGACATGGAAGAATATCCGATAAAGAAAAAGATAACCAAATGAAATATGAATAAACACGACATGTCACACTTGAATGAGTATACTACCTGTCAGCTGGTAAAGAGGTGTACAGGTCAAAATCGGGTAAAGTAAACCTGAATGATAAGTTGGTTTAGGTTTTTTGACACTCCTACTTATAAATTAAATCTTATAGAATATAAATACTAAAAAGAATAAGGCGAACAATATTCTAAATTAATGTTCAAACCATTCACGATTAACATATTATGTTTATGTTTTAATCCGATATGCATATTTTAAAACAGTAATTGGTGTCTTTTGTCATATATATACTCGATGAAATCAATATTGAATTAATCTAAGCTGAAATCTGAGGTGTACGCGTATCTTGTCTGTTTATTGATATAGTAGACACCTATAATGGTTGTTTAATGACAGCGGCTATCGTGGGTTAGGGATTGTGCGCATACTAATAATATAATTCAACTTAAAATCTATAAAGAATATGCAGGAAAGGTTTATTATAAAACTAATAAATGCTATGTGATAGATATAAGCCGAAACTGTCCATTGTGTAGACTATTGGAGTGTTTGAGGCGCGTAGCGCCGAAGACACTCCAATATTTTACATAATGGGCAGTTTGAGGTTTATATTATATGTAACTTAAATCATTTCGAAAGGATTACAATTTAATGACCATGGCAATTTATCATTCTTAAAGGTATCCGTCGACTTAATCATTCTAGTTCCCAGTTATTCGTTTGTTGGGAATTGGTTTGAAAAACATCGTGGAACAATATAGGAGAAAACTGTTCATGTAGGTTTTCTGTGTAATACCTTTGTTTGTTTTTATTTGTTATATCAAATGCTTAATTTTCAAGGTATGAATAGTAATGAAAATGTGTTTATATTGAGTGTTATGAAATAATTATGATCAAATGATTGTTCATATATATTTTTGTTGTAATAGGATGAATATAATGCAAACCGGTGCCGGGCAAGAACCCGCGACCTCCTGCTTGCAAGTCAGATGCTCTACCAACTGAGCTAATCGGGTTATTGATATTACAGCCAATTCATAAATACATGCAAGTACAATGTACAGTACTGCTACATTCCTCCAACTGTTTTATTCAAATTAATTTATCACGACAATCACAGGTTCTTTTGACTAACCCAGTCTTTGTTTCACCCTAAGTGTAGGATTCTATGGCTAGTCTCACATTCATGGCCCCAAAGGTAATATAAAGCGGAAAATAATGTACCCGATGCGGGGTTTGAACCCGCGACCTCCTTCTTGCAAGTCAGATGCTCTTCAAACTGAGATAATCGGGCTGTTATTAATTCAGCCTGTTTATAAATACGAGTACTATGATACAGTACTGCTACATTTTCATTAAAATCTTAAAAAAAACATGGACTTAAATACATAATATATACAAGTCCTTGACAAGACTCGATAGATATATTTATTTTCACATCATTAAAGCATTTGAAAATCTTACGCATGCGTCGTTGTCAGTGTCCAAATTTGAGTTGCAGTCCAATATGTCGACTACACTCTAATATTACAAAAAATAACGGACAGCTGTCCATTGAGAGCGATCCATTCGTGAAGTTATTGGACAGTGAGAACAAAAGGATGACGTCAAATAAATGATTTATATACAGAACATAGTTCGTTATAGTTGTAAACATAGTGGAATAATGATGATAATGGTCAAATTATTAGTTTGGCAGAAATTTGGCACGCATAATGTTTAATTTGGCTTTTCCACAGTCGCCAATCAAACATATTTTCTATTATAAAGGAATTGAATCTAAATTTTATTTCATATTCATCCCTCGGTATAAAAATAAATCTTTTCTTGAACGTATTATATTACCTTATACAGTCTCTTAATATCATTACTTGATAGATTGCAAATTAAAACTAGTTTTATAAATAGCAATTTTGAATATCACTTTTCAAATCATCAAAACTTATTTTATGAATGCATCAAAAGTATTTTTATGTGAAAATTGTTCTATCAAATAAAACATCATTTTGGGCTTATACATAAACCATATATTTTATACCTCATGTTCATGTAAATTTCCCATAGGGCTTGCGGTTGATATTTTCATTAGATCACTCTTTGCAAAGGGGAAATGCTCTGTCTATATGTTTTTTTTATATCGCATTTACTTCCCTTTACTTTGTGTCAAGCTGGTCTGTGGTTGTAAACGCTTTGTTATATAAGCATCTTACGATTAATTTCTTAAACTCCTTTAAATTGAATTGTTCAAGAGGACTGACAGAAAGTTATAAAGGTCTGAAAACAGAGAGAAAAGCAACGGGAAGTTCAAGTCTCGATTTAACCTAGTTAGTTCATTTTATATGTGCATGACGTTGTCAAGTCAAACTTATCATAATCAATCTAATTATTTGGTCTGGCACATCGTATTCTTGACAAAATAACAAAATGACAAACACAACTATGCGTGCCTACATTTTTAACGTCATACGAAGATTTATGTCAAAAATATAAATTCAATAATTAAACACTGATGTAAATGGTTTAAGTAATAATGTCAAGGTGTTCTTTAAAACGATTTAATGATACATACATATAATTACCTGAAAACACACCGATCTGGTTCTCTGCTAACAATCCCTTTCAATGGCGTTCTGTCTCCTCCGAGAGAAAGAAATCACGTGGTGTTAACAATGTTACTTCCGGTATACTGATTGTCGAGTTGTAATCTGCAAATGGGATCCAGAGTTATCGTTCATACCCATACAGTACATAAATTAGAACTAACCAAATATAACAACAAGTCGGTAGTTCGCTTTATGCATTTGTCATTGAATCAATTGGGTTCAGATTTTAAATTAACAAAACAAGTTAATATGTTTGACAATGATTCCGACGTACCTGTTTACACATGTCTTATAAATATAACATTATAGCGAAAAGTTTGCAAGGGTGTACTTCCAGCAAGTCTCCGATAATAACAGCTAAAAGTATGAATTACCACTGCTCGAAAAAAACGCGTTTAATTTTAACTTAAACTCAAAGTAAACTTCATTATATGTAGTGTTTAATGACGTTTATTCGAATTTAAGTTGGTAATTAAACTTGAAGTTTACATGGCGTTCACTTTAAGTTTACAAGGACGTAAACTCCGGAGTTTACAGGAGTTTAAGTTCATCGTAAACTTGATGTAAACATGGAATTTCCTTCGCCCGTAAACTAATATTAAATGTAGTTAAACTCGATGTTTATAATGCAGTATATTCCCATTTTATTTCATTAAACTTCGTGTTTAAGATTTATGTAAACTTGCAATATAATGCCGTATATTCCCATTTTATTTCATTAAACTTCGCGTTTAAGATTCATGTAAACTTGCAATATAATGCAGTATATTCCCATTTTATTTCATTAAACTTCATGTTTAAGATTCATGTAAACTTGCAATATAATGCAGTATATTCCCATTTTATTTCATTAAACTTTGTGTTTAAGATTCATGTAAACTTGCAATATAATGCAGTATATTCCCATTTTATTTCATTAAACTTCGTGTTTAAGATTCATGTAAACTTGCAATATAATTCAGTATATTCACATTTTATTTCATTAAACTTCGTGTTTAAGCTTTATGAAAACTTGCAATATAATGCAGTATATTCACATTTTATTTCATTAAACTTCGTGTTTAAGCTTTATGTAAACGTGCAGTATATAATGCATTATATTCCCATATTATTTCATTAAACTTCGTGTTTTAGCTTTACGAAAATCTGCAGGAAATTTCACACAGTACAGTAAATCACTTTATTACATATAGTAAACAGAATGCACGATATTTCGTATCGTACAATAAAATACAAAACTTTTCAAAGTTATTGCTTTATTTTCATCAATATTACATCGAATAACATTACTCCTTATCCTGAATAACATAAAAAAATTTGTCCTGATTGACAGTCCAAGACGGCAATCCTCCGCCATCTTTCGATTAGAAGTTTCCGTTGATGCCGATCGGTTACGTTTGAGCTCCTGCCGCTATCCCTTCTGACTTTGACCTTTTTGTCCATTTCCTTGAGAAGCTTTAAATATCATGATGCATTCCTCGCCGTCGCTGTAAATATACAAAAATAATATAAATATAAAAGCCTTGATAGACATTTCTCATCATTGTCATAGGTATGATCTATATTATATACATTTGTATTACCATGGCCCAGGCATGATATGACTATGTTGTGTTTCATGCAAAAAGTGCTGTAATAAAAATGCTGTTCAATATGATATAAAGCTGATTTAATTGTATATTCGTCGTACAGTATGTATGTGTAGAGGTATAAAATCATAGATGGTTATTAATATAAATCAAGTATACAGTACATATTAAACATAATAGACATAAACATATTAAGATTTATACCTATTTTACTCTTCATCAGAAGACATCAGTTCCATGCACAGAAGAATAATAATCATCCATTTTGCAAGTCAACAAGTTAACGAATGCATCAGTTCTTCATTGAAAGTAACATATCACTCCAAGACAAAGTTTAAATCTAAATCCGTTGGCACTCTCCTGTGTACTCTCCTGTGTTGATAATCTGTTCTAAAATTAGACACTCTGTAAAACTGACCACTGATGCAGTGCGCAAATGCATACAGGTTGTGTAAACAATTTTACTGCATGTGTTAACCTCAGATAGTAAAATTTTCAGCGTTTGTGGTGGATTTATACCTTTTATACAACATGGCATACATCTAGTAATGGACAGCAGAAAACGGGGAACATGACTAACAGTAGTACTGGTTAGCCACAACCCCCAGACCCTCTACAACTAAAAAAGTAACTATCTAGAATAATAGAAAATAATGTAAAACCTTCGTTATATAAACATCATTCAAATATCTCAATTCAAAAATCAAAATAATGCACAATCTTCAAAATCATTCTCTTGACTGTCACTAGGTATTCAACTCTCAATTTCATTTTCTAATAAAATAACACTGCTCGAAAAAACGCGTTTACGGAAGTTTAGTGAAAATTATATTTCTATAAACTTCACGTTTAAAATTTACTTAGAATATAATGACACTTAAACTCCAAATTTACATTTCTTCGTTTATTTGAAATTTACTTAGCGTTTAATGAAGAATTAAATTCGTGTAAACATCATGTTTAAAATTTACTTAGAATATAATGACACTTAAACTCCAAATTTACATTTCTTCGATTATTTGAAATTTACTTAGCGTTTAATGAAGAATTAAATTCGTGTAAACATCATGTTTAAAATTTACTTAGAATATAATGACACTTAAACTCCAAATTTACATTTCTTCGATTATTTGAAATTTACTTAGCGTTTAATGAAGAATTAAATTCGTGTAAACATCATGTTTAAAATTTACTTAGAATATAATGACACTTAAACTCCAAATTTACATTTCTTCGTTTATTTGAAATTTACTTAGCGTTTAATGAAGAATTAAATTCGTGTAAACATCACGTTTAAAATTTACTTAGATTATAATGACACTTAAACTTCAAATTTACATTTCTTCATTTATTTGAAATTTACTAGCGTTTAATGAAGAATTAAATTCGTGTAAACATCACGTTTAAAACTTACTTAGAATATAATGACAATTAAATTTCTAATTTACATTTTTCTGTTGATTTGAAATTTACTAGCGTTTAATGAAGAATTAAATTCGTGTAAACATCACGTTTAAAACTTACTTAAGAATATAATGACACTTAAACTTCAAATTTACATTTCTTCATTTATTTGAAATTTACTAGCGTTTAATGAAGAATTAAATTCGTGTAAACATCACGTTTAAAACTTACTTAGAATATAATGACAATTAAATTTCAAATTTACATTTTTCTGTTGATTTGAAATTTACTAGCGTTTAATGAAGAATTAAATTCGTGTAAACATCACGTTTAAAACCTACTTAAGAATATAATGACACTTAAACTTCAAATTTACATTTCTTCATTTATTTGAAATTTACTAGCGTTTAATGAAGAATTAAATTCGCGTAAACATCACGTTTAAAACTTACTTAGAATATAATGACACTTAAATTTCAAATTTACATTTTTCTGTTGATTTGAAATTTACTAGCGTTTAATGAGGACTTAAATTTATGGAAACTTCATGATTATAATTTACGTAAAGTTTACTTGGACGTAAAGCTTGAGTTTATAATTTTACTTAAATTTGATAATGAGGATACTTTGTTTTGACTCAGTATTTGTTGATATGTAATGTTAATTAATATTAACCCTATCATTTTGGTACCGATTTTTGAAAATTATGCAATTACAACCGAAACGAGTGCATTATTTTATTAGAAAATGAAATTGAGAGTTGAATACCTAGTGACAGTCAAGAGAATGATTTTGAAGATTATGCATTATTTTGATTTATGAATTGAGATATTTGAATGATGTTTATATAACGAAGGTTTTACATTATTTTCTATTATTCTAGATAGTTACTTTTTTAGTTGTAGAGGGTCTGGGGGTTGTAGCTAACTAGTACTACTGTTAGTCATGTTCCCCGTTTTCTGTTGTCCATTACTAGATGTATGCCATGTTGTATAAAAGGTATAAATCCACCACAAACGCTGAAAATTTTACTATCTGAGGTTAACACATGCAGTAATAATTGTTTACACAACCTGTATGCATTTGCGCACTGCATCAGTGGTCAGTTTTACAGAGTGTCTAATTTTAGAACAGATTATCAACACAGGAGAGTACACAGGAGAGTGCCAACGGATTTAGATTTAAACTTTGTCTTGGAGTGATATGTTACTTTCAATGAAGAACTGATACATTCGTTAACTAGTTGACTTGCAAAATGGATGATTATTATTCTTCTGTGTATGGAACTGATGTCTTCTGATGAAGAGTAAAATAGGTATAAATCTTAATATGTTTATGTCTCTTATGTTTAATATGTACTGTATACTTGATTTATATTGATAACCACCTATGATTTTATACCTCTACACATCATACTGTACGACGAATATACAATTAAATCAGCTTTATCATATTGAACAGCATTTTTATTACAGCACTTTTTGCATGAAACACAACATAGTCATATCATGCCAGGGCCATGGTAATACAAATGTATATAATATAGATCATACCTATGACAATGATGAGAAATGTCTATCAAGGCTTTTATATTTTTGTATATTTACAGCGACGGCGAGGAATGCATCATGATATTTAAAGCTTCTCAAGGAAATGGACAAAAAGGTCAAAGTCAGAAGGGATAGCGGCAGGAGCTCAAACGTAACCGATCGGCATCAACGGAAACTTCTAATCGAAAGATGGCGGAGGATTGCCGTCTTGGACTGTCAATCAGGACAACATTTCATGTTATTCAGGATAAGGAGTAATGTTATTCGATGTAATATTGATGAAAATAAAGCAATAACTTTGAAAAGTTTTGTATTTTATTGTACGATACGAAATATTGTGCATTCTGTTTACTATATGTAATAAAGTGAGTCGTATTAAACAGCTAGGTTTAATTTACTGTACTGTGTGAAATTTACTGCAGGTTTTTGTAAAGCTAAAACACGAAGTTTAATGAAATAATATGGGAATATAATGCATTATATACTGCACATTTACATAAAGCTTAAACACGAAGTTTAATGAAATAAAATGTGAATATACTGCATTATATTGCAAGTTTTCATAAAGCTTAAACACGAAGTTTAATGAAATAAAATGTGAATATACTGCATTATATTGCAAGTTTACACGAATCTTAAACACGAAGTTTAATGAAATAAAATGGGAATATACTGCATTATATTGCAAGTTTACATGAATCTTAAACACGAAGTTTAATGAAATAAAATAAGAATATACTGCATTATATTGCAAGTTTACATGAATCTTAAACACGAAGTTTAATGAAATAAAATGGGAATATACTGCATTATATTGCAAGTTTACATGAATCTTAAACACGAAGTTTAATGAAATAAAATGGGAATATACGGCATTATATTGCAAGTTTACATAAATCTTAAACATGAAGTTTAATGAAATAAAATGGGAATATACTGCATTATAAACATCGAGTTTAACTACATTTAATATTAGTTTACGGGCGAAGGAAATTCCAAGTTTACATCAAGTTTACGATGAACTTAAACTCCTGTAAACTCCGGAGTTTACGTCCTTGTAAACTTAAAGTAAACGCCATGTAAACTTCAAGTTTAATTACCAACTTAAATTCGAATAAACGTCATTAAACACTACATATAATGAAGTTTACTTTGAGTTTAGGTTAAAATTAAACGCGTTTTTTCGAGCAGTGTAATGCACTCGTTTCGGTTGTAATTGCATAATTTTCAAAAATCGGTACCAAAATGATAGGGTGAATATTAATTAACATTACATATCAACAAATACTGAGTCAAAACAAAGTTATATCTTCATTTTCAAATTTAAGTAAAATTATAAACTCAAGCTTTACGTCCAAGTAAACTTTACGTAAATTATATAATTATGAAGTTTCCATAAATTTAGTCTTCATTAAACGCTAGTAAATTTCAAATCAACAGAAAAATGTAAATTTGAAATTTAAGTGTCATTATATTCTAAGTAAGTTTTAAACGTGATGTTTACACGAATTTAATTCTTCATTAAACGCTTGTAAATTTCAAATGAATGAAGAATTGTAAATTTGAAGTTTAAGTGTCATTATATTCTAAGTAAATTTTAAACATGATGTTTACACGAATTTAGTTCTTCATTAAACGCTAAGTAAATTTCAAATAAACGCAGAAATGTAAATTTGGAGTTTAAGTATCATTATATTTTAAGTAAATTTTAAACATGATGTTTACATGAATTTAATTCTTCATTAAACGCTAAGTAAATTTCAAATAAACGAAGAAATGTAAATTTGGAGTTTAAGTGTCATTAAATTCTTAAGTAAGATTTAAACGTGATGTTTACACGAATTTAATTCTTCATTAAACGCTAGTAAATTTCAAATAAATGAAGAAATGTAAATTTGAAATTTAATTGTCATTGTATTCTAAGTAAGTTTTAAACGTGATGTTTACACGAATTTAATTCTTCATTAAACGCTAGTAAATTTCAAATGAATGAAGAAATGTAAATTTGAAGTTTAAGTGTCATTATATTCTAAGTAAATTTTAAACATGATGTTTACACGAATTTAATTCTTCATTAAACGCTAAGTAAATTTCAAATAAACGCAGAAATGTAAATTTGGAGTTTAAGTGTCATTATATTCTAAGTAAATTTTAAACATGATGTTTACACGAATTTAATTCTTCATTAAACGCTAAGTAAATTTCAAATAAACGAAGAAATGTAAATTTGGAGTTTAATTGTCATTATATTCTAAGTTAATTTTAAACGTGAAGTTTATAGAAATATATTTTTTCACTAAACTTCCGTAAACGCGTTTTTTCGAGCAGTGTACAGTTAAAAGTATACTTCCTTTAAATGTCCATTCAACGCTTAAAATGGTCTCAGTGTATGTATTGTTAAAAGTAAGATTTCACACAGTTCTACAATGCAAAAGCCTGACAATCTTTTATATTTAAGAGCTTTTGTTTAGCAGTAAATCGGCATCCGAATCACAAAGGTGTATATGCAAAGTGCATACGCAAATCACGCTACCAAGTACATCCGATTTTAGATGGAGGTAAGCCTAAAGGAATTGACCGAAATGTGCCAAATGATTCTTAGTTGTTTATCAACAGTCACATACAATTTTACTAATGTCCGAAAGTAGTTCTACATTGTGTGGCCGAGTCTCTTTGAGTTTCCATCACATACTCAAAGTAATGACATTGTTGTTCTATCAATGTGTGCCATTATGTTTTCAGGATCACATTTATATTTCCAGCTGAATGCATTTAAGCTATTGGTTTATATGCTATTAATATATTTCGGTTCGTCAATCTATTAGAACAGAGATAATAACAATGATGCACGTCTGAAAGTGAGAATACACTATCAATGAATGCCAGAAAGAGGGTTGACCTATTACCATAGACCACAGTCTGTTACATTACTTTGCAATAATACTGTTTTCTTCATTTTCTTTCCTTTTATGATATAATACGTATGACCTTGTTGTGAAACATGGTGCTTTTTAATTTTAACAAATTTGTGTGTGATTTCATAAATGTGTGACTCTGACGGCCGGAACGTACTTTTTCATATCTCATATTCAGTTACTTCCCTTTATGTTAAATTAGCATTTGTAATTCGTATCGAAATAGATTGAAGTTAAACTATTCAGACCTTGTTTTAGAACCTCCAAAAGTATATATATGGCTAGATATATTAACAATTAAATAATTAATGATTCGACGTAGGCTGATACTATTATAGCGTACGGTTGATGGAAAACTCGTACACAGAAGTTCAGTTATTGAACGCTTATTACAAATTGTGCTAGGTAGGCGCTTGCATATGTCACGGAGAAATACGAGGATTGGCGATAGTTACCGAAAGGTATTGGCCAATGAAATCGCTGCAGGTGGTATATAAGCCATTGTCGCAGAAGAAAATCTTAGTACCCTTTGTGCTCACGTGGAATCAACATCACTGTTTCAATCGGCGGGGGCTTTGTCCGTATTACACCTATCATAGAAAACTTAGCTATTGTGAGAAGGTGGCAGATTAGCTAGTCTAGATACCGGGTCGTCGTCGAAAAATACAGCTGAGTTGGAACTTGTATTGTTAACTACGGGTTCGTAGTATACAAGTTGTAGAGCGAATTATTGCGCTCTGACTCATTTAGACTATAGTTAATTGTCTATTTGAGGGTATATAGTTCTATACAGTAGGTATAGGCTGGTATCCAATAGTCTGTGTTGGATGGTATTACTTTGAAGTCTGGTCCCTTGTAAATACAATATACATTTAGTTTAAGTTCCATCAAGTTGTTTGTAAATATTACGTATATCTTTTGTTACCAATCAATTAGCCAAGGTAGGCCCAAGGAAAATTAGTATATCTTACTGTATATATTGCGTTACAGCCCGGTTATAGGGTTTGTGTTTAATGTATTAAGTGTATTGCGCTCGGTACACGTTACAAATGTATTTGTAAAAAACTTTCGTTTCAGTTAGTTTTTGTAATTGTAACATGTATGTCAATTTTCCGCAGTTCAAACGTTTATGGTGTTATTGTATTCAAACAAAATTTTATCAAGACTTATAATTTGATCATAGTCATGTTGTAAAGTTGAGTTTTACAACATTATTATTATTATATCATAACCATAAATAACATTACATAATGTACACAATGTGTTATAATGTTTGTGTGTGTAATAATTCTTCAAAGTTATCTTATTGTGACCAATGTTGTTGTTTTTATGCAATTTTGATATATCTGTACTTTTCCTTGTATTTTTGTTCTTTTGGTCAGCCATTTTGTTTTAGGTCATGTGACCACTTTTAGCATGTTTTTAACTTTGGCATAGATACTATATGTCTGCCTAGAGGCTTATCAGCAATATGTTTGGTAATTTTTGATTGGCTGATAAGCAAAGATGCTGACCAATCATATTAACTTTTACATCCCTTAATGTATAGTGCCATCTAGTGGGCATTTTTCTTATAAATATAGAACTCCTAGCAGAGAGAAGTCATTCTGCTGCTGGTTTGCGAAATGTCAACATCTCTTAAACTGAAGATAAAGGTATGAATAATTAATTATTAAATGATAATTAAACATTTTTGGATATTTTTTTACTTAAGATACAACTAGATTTTTGATACATTTTATAAGTATTTGGTAATTTACATTTAATTGATTAAATAATTATTGGTATTTTATAAGGGTATTTAATTGAGTAATTAAGACTTTTTGTGTTAATTGGCAGCCATCTTGAATTTATAATTATTTGGATATTTTTTAATATTAAGTAGAGTTTTTCACGGCTTGCCATAGTATAAATTTTGAGAGTAAAGCAGAGAATCATATACCATTCATGTGTAGTTTACTGAATTATGTGGCATGTATATCTCACAGGTTTAAATGTTTTATTTAATTTGTTTATTCTGACCACCATTTTAGTCTGGTTTGGTGCCATCTCCATACAGCATCATATTCTGCATACTTGGTTTACCATGTTTAACATAGACTTAGCATTAATCCATAACCTTTCTATTAGACAGTGATATTAAGTTTATTGAGCATAATTAAAAATTTGGTTGGTATTGAACCTTAACTAGCCTTTGTATTTTATTTTTCCCTTTTTATATTTAACAAGAGGGCCATGATGGCCCTGTAAATGCTCACCAGGAAAAAATGTCATTTGGTGACAAACATTGTTAAAATGTTTCTACACGAGTCCAAGTAAAACCAAGTGACCCTAAGGTCAGGGCCAATTTTGACCCTAGGGCAATAATTTGAACAATCTTGGTAGTGATCAAACTAGACATTGCCACATACAAAATATCTAAGCTCTAGGTTTTGTGGTTTTGGAGTAGAAGATTTTTTTAATTTTCCTATATAAGTCTATATAAATCAAGTGACCCCCGGGGCGGGGCAAATTTCGACCCTAGGGCAATAATTTGAACAAACTTGGTAGAGGTCAACTAGACAATGCTATATACCAAATATCTTAGCTCTAGGCCTTGTGGTTTCGGAGAAGAAGATTTTTAAAATTTTCCTATATTAAATAGAATAAACCCCAGGGCAGGGCCAATTTCGACCCCGGTGCCATAATTTGAACAAACTTGGTAGAGGTCCGCTAGACAATGCCACATACAAAATATCTAAGCTCTAGGCCTTGCAGTTTCGGAGAAGATTTTTAAAATTTTCCTATATAAATCAAGTGACCCCCGGGGCGGGGCCAATTTTGACCCTAGGGCAATAATTTGAACAAACTTGGTAGAGGTCCACTAGACTATGCTACACACCAAACATCAAAGCTCTAGGCATTGTAGTTTTTGACAAGAAGATTTTTTTTATTTTCAATATATGTCTATATAAAATCAAGTTACCCCCGGGGCGGAGCCAATTTTGACCCCAGGGGAATAATTTGAACAAACTTTGTAGAGTTCCATTAGACAATGCTACATACCAAATATCTAAGCTCTAGACCCTGTGGTTTCGGACAAGAATATTTTTTAAGTTTTTTCTATTTGTTGCCATAGCAACCAGAGTTTTTAACGAAATTTAATTTTTTGAACAAATTTGAAAGGGGACCACCCAAGTATCATTCCAGCAAAGTTTGGTTGCAATCGGCATAGCGGTGTAGGAAGAGATGTTGTTTCAAGTAATATGGACGCCACTTCACGACGAACGACGCACGATGGACGCAACCCTAATTATGAATTAATCTCATTTAAATAATTATTCATTATAGTTCTGAAAAAGATAAATCGTTTGAGCGTTAAAATACGCACATTGAAGATATTTTACGAAAATATCGTAGAAACTTGGCTATCTGAAAGAGTACAGGGCGCCGCCATTTTACCCATTTACAATCGATTAACAGGTGTGTGTGACGTCATATTTCACAAACATGGATGTTGCGAATAAGCGGGAGTGAAAGAGAATGGTTGATTATTATAGATATCGCCTTTAATTGTGAGGAATAAGCTTAGGAAATCATGCATTTGTATTTTAGAAACACAGCCAACATATTCTTCCACGTTAAAGCTTAATTTTCCATTCGACACTTTGTAAATCCATTTTTATAGTGACATAAACTAATACTAACATTTTTTCATATTTATTAATTGCGTGAAAAATACTGACGTGAAAACTTAATTATAGCAGGGATGTAATATAGCATCCCTGATTAGAGTAATATTTCATTTATAAGAATTAAGATCAAACACTAGGAAGTGCGACAAACATTATAATTGGTTGTATTTTCTTACTCCATTTCCATCGTAAATCTATAAATATACAAACATGTAACAGTTAATTTACATATTAAAATATCACTGAAGATTATTATAATTATCACATCTATACAAAGTGACGTACGTACGTACAGTTATATATTTTGTTGAGTTGGGAGTTAAACAGTATTGCACATTTAATTGTGGGGTAATATACATATAGCATCATTGGTGTGATTTGTGGGAAAGTACGGAAAATGAGGAAATTTGCCATTATTTTCGGGAAAAGTAGAATATGATATACGTAAATGCTTAATAATCATATAACAAACATAAGCCAAAAGCATGTGTAGTCACTTCTTAAACCTTTGCTTAAATTACCTTTCAGACTGTCAATCCATAATCACTGCACATTTATTTTCCACCTTTAGTACGCTCACTTTAAAAATCAATATCTCCAACACTGATGAAAATTACGTCACACGACAACAAGAACTAGACATAATATTGCATCATAAGACTTCTTACACTTCTGTTGAAAAATAATGTTCTAGGTCATAGTTCTAATTGATTAACCAATGAAAAGTCGCTAATCAGTTGATCACACGACCACACATGGATTTGTCATATTACACATGTCTGTCGGTGTATCTTTTTGAAGTCAGCTGTCTCCACATATCATTGTCCTGTGCATATTTCCGTGTCATAAAACTTGCTGAGACAGGGTGATGTGTAATTTACCGCTTGTCTGATTGTTAATTGAAGTTTCGTGTGAAATTGGAGTAATAGTAGCAAATTGGGACCTTGGTTATTGTTTTAGGTACGTGACGTAGACTAAATGAACAAGTAGTGTCATGCAGTTGTCTATAATTTGAAAGAATTATTTAATCGTTATCAGATATTTTACAGTATCAGTAAAACGATTTAAGAATTACACATAAAACTCATACTTAGTTTTATTTTGATCTCATGAAATGTTCTGTTTATTATTACTTTTCCATTATGAAATATCACTAACAATGGTAATTTCATCTTTTTTTTCTTTATTATACAGACAAAATAATTGCACCATAATTATTTGTTCAAACATCATAATATATAATGCGTTCCTGCACATTTAAACAATCAATAATTATTACGTCGGTATGACATAAAAAAGTTGATAATTTTCGAAATTAACTGAAGTTTGTCACACCACCAATCACATCTTTTTGGTATGAATTCTAAACGAATAGCAATGTTAAATTGTTTGTACCGAACGGCTAGTAACCATTAATTTGGATAAGTGTAAAAAAGTATTGTCATCTATAATACAATAATACAATATCTTTTAAGGCCGTGTCTTTTGTAATAGTGCTCGCAGAACGGGTGTACTGGCTTTTACACTTTGTGAAATATGACGTCACGACATGTGACTATTCTTTCAAAATGGCGGCGCTCTAGGAGATTCGCTCAATCACTAAATGACAATATTAAATCATCACCAATAATTTTGTTAAATGGTGGATTTAAAAAAAAATACAGGAATCATCATAACTTTGATAGTTCTACACGACTAAGTGCTTGAAAAGTCAACATTGCGTTGCCCTTTAATGAAATTTAATTTTTTTGAACAACTTTAAAAGGGGACCACCCAAGGATCATTCCAGCAAAGTTTGGTTGCCATCGGCATAGCGGTATAGGAGGAGATGTTGTTTTAAGTAAACATGGACGCAACTTCACGACGAACGACGCACGACGGACGCAGGGCGATCACAAAAGCTCACCTTGAGCACATTCGTTATCTGGTGAGCTAAAAAGGGTGGTGTCATCCTGACGAGTCAGCTTTTCTGACGTTATTTAAGTAGTTACATTTTTGAACACTTTCACTGCTTTTAATCAAACTATTTACGAACGGTACATACACACCGATTTCCTCAATTCCACAACAGTCACATCAATTGGATTATCTAAATCGATTTGCATCAGAAAATTATCAATGTAAGGTGAATCTTGGGTAATGAATATTTGAAAATTAGCTTCGCATTCGGGGGATTATCATTACTGACATCATATTAATAATCAAAATATTGAATAAGTTAGTCAGTAATAACGCTTATTTATTATCATTCTTTAATTTCTCCGAAATATTGAACGTAATTGACACTGATAACAGTGATGAAAACATAGAAGTTGATTTTCAGGCGTTATGTTATTTAGCAGTAAATTGCTGGAATTTAGAAAGTGAAAATGTAGCTGGAATTTTATAAAATATTGTTAATGAAACACTCTTTACCTTTTCCCTCGTTTTTATTTAGCGGCATCGATTGGGCATATAAAAAACTATCGCCTAAGTTATATTGGTAGAATTGTATCGAACTCAATTTAATAGAGCAGTATTTCGTTAAAGAGAATCGAACGATTGATAATATAATGGTCTAAATTTGTTAAATGTTACGAAACCGGATATATATTTATATATATATATATATAATGCATATAAATTATGCGCAGTCAACAGTATGTATCACTTCTTGGTGAATGTTCATATCACATTCAATGCTTAAGGAATTTTGGTAAAACATTGTATAGAGATAAACATAAAACTATTTATCAGATGGCATTAATATTAATGTTAAGCATTAAATTGTTTTTCAGTTTATATTTTTTTCTGTTTCTTAACAAGTAATTGATTGATTGATTTCCATGAAATATAAATACTGTAAAAGAAAATGGTTTAGATTACATAATTATCTTGTTGCAACTTGGAAACTGACCTAACTCTTATGTACTAGTTAACTTTACTGTCCTTTACTGGAAAATGTACCATTTGTGGGTACTCAAAAACAAACAAAACAGCTAAAGACAATTGGAAAATATGTAATATTTTTCTTTATATCCAAATGACCTTTATCATCATTTTCTGAGTAAAGATTTGTCATACTTAAATTTAAATAATGCCGACATAGAAGAATATCTAAAACCTATTGTAATGCAGTATACAGATTATGCTGTTTTTTTAATCAATCAGAAAATGAACTTATACAATGTGTGACAATTATTGCGGCCAATTGAAGATTCAAAATAATTTGATAAAACGAAAGCACTGGTGTTTGGAAATGGTAGAAATATGCACAGAAAACTGCCAAATTTAAATAGTACATGTATTTAAATATCAACTGCTTTATTCTGTTGACAATAACAATTTGTTATCGACATCTTCAGAAAAGTACATGCTGACTTCATAAAACATATAGAAAGAATAGTTTTGATATGAAATACTCTCGCATGAAACTATCAGAAATTTCATAAATATTGATTTTAAATGCCTCAACAGACAACAACACAAATACATATATTTTAAAAGATAAATGCGGTTAGATTTGTATTTGGTTAAACCAAATATCAATGGCTCAAAAGTGTTCTGTTTACACTGATTGAATTTATTCTCGTTTTCAAATATGTTTTTTGGTAATAATAGAAATATTTCTATACAGGTTTATACCCCCAGCATTGTTCCTCAATAATATTTCATTTAGTTTCAACTTTTTTATATTTCATAATGCATACTATTCTGTGATAAGTACATAATTGATATTGCATCTTGACATACGGTGCTATTTTATAAGTTTCTGTGATATTATTCATTATTATTTAAAAATTGTTTATTATTTGAATTTATCTTCCTATGTCTGTTAGCACTATACGAGTACTGATTCAGAAGTTCGTAGACACTGAAATCGGCCGAGTCCTACTGTTACAATATCTTCATATGATATATACAAATATGTTTTAAATCTGTCTGCCAAATGTAAAAGTAAAGTAAGGACCACAATGGAAATAAGGGTATTGATTTACCCCCTTTGTGTTATCCTTACTATATAATGTTGATTGACATGACTTTATTCAATTCGTACCTGTCTTTCAATGTTTGTATGTTTTAATGTTTGTCTTTACATTTATGGTGAAATAAATCTATCTATCTACCCATGTATACATACTGTGTAACAAAGAAAGAAAAACGTGTTTGACTGAAATGAATGTACAAATTATATGCTATATTGAAACTCGGATGACACGTTTTATTATTATGAAAGCTAAATTCATTTATAGTGGTGTTATGATTCGGTCGAGCATGTATTCTGTTGTTATAAGTAATAAAATAAACAGTTAGAAGTTATAACCGATGCACAAAGCATGATGCAATAATAAACATCTCATTCATTTGCATAACGTATAATTGAGATTTAATACCGGATGCGATGATAATTTTATCAACATGACAATTTTGAACAACTAAATGAAATGTTACCTTTATAAGAATATACATATATCCCAATTCCGACACTACCAAATGCAAAAGTGTGTATTTCTATGAAGACAAAATCACGTTTGGTCGATTAGAAGTCAATGCGACATATTTTATCTGATTTTGCTATTTCGCCATAAAGATTAGCTCGGTGTTACATGAATGATTAGTGTAAACGTTCTGTGTACATAATTTAAATACACTTTACAATACACGTTCACAATGTCAGTCGTCCAGACATATATGGTAATAAAATGAAACGGAGGCCGGTGTGCATATAATGTGTAACGAGTTTTGGTGAAAAGAACCGGGGATTTTTCTTGTTCTGTTTTATATCAATCTAATTAATTAATTACATGTATTTTTACTTCTTTATCGAATGCACAAAAATAAAATATAATCGATTTAATCCACAAGTTATTGCCCAAAATAAAAATACATTCATTTAATGTGATAAAAACGTCAATGAATCAATTATAGTTATACATCAATAATAACAACAATTCAAGTGGACTGACATTTGACCGGCTTTTCCTTAGTACAAAACATATGTTTTTTGATAGCTACTCCACTATTTCCCTACAATGCACCTCTTAGTCATGAATTTTCCCTTGCTCGTCATCCGATATTAGGTCGAAATTATTATTATTCAATATACAAAGGTTTTCTATGAATCATCGTTCAATGTACAAAGTTTACTAAGAGTTACCGTTCAATATACAAAAGTTTGCAAAGAATGTTTACACTTTATAAAGGAATTTAAAATAAGATTGGTTTAAACTTTTGGTTTAGTGAAAACTATAATAATTATTGACTTTTTCATTACTATTTGCCACGGCACAGACAAATGGTTCGTGACAGTTAATACACCCCATTGTTTCACAAGAAGATCACGCTTGAATAGAATGATTCACTTTTCGACAACTTAAATCTCGCGTGATACATTATCGTTTAGTAACAAGTATACTTAAGGCCAAACTTTCAAATAATTATTCATAAGATACAGGACAGCGGCACATCTCGGCTGAGAGGTCACGGTAAGCATGAATGTCACGTGTATTCCGTAGCGTATATCTTCGAACTGTACAATTTAGGTTTCATGTTTTTCTTTTATTAAAACGCAAGTGTAAAAATGATGTTCTGGGTCGACGTCAGCGTCACAATGAAAATCTCAAATGTGGAACGTATGCAAGCTAATAAAAGCAATTTAACAAACCATTCGTCGTCTAAGACAAATATATAGCGTAACAGTCAACGACCGTCGGCGTACGGGACGTCCACCTGAAATTACACCTCAGCAGGGTAGGCAGCTCTGATTTATCTACGAAGACGTTTTGAAATTCCTGTTTACACTGCTAGGAACATACCAGCCGTACTCGTCCTCATGTAAGTGCACGTACGATACTACGTGGAGTTGGAGTACGTGCAAGTCGTCCCAATCGTAATGACCGTTTGACTCCTAGACACCGTAGAAATCGTAATGACTTCGCAAGACGACACCAAAGAGGTCCGTTACACACTGACACAACGCCCTATTTACAGATGTATGCACATTTCAAATCGACTTTAACGACCGACGTCAGCGCATTTATCGACGTCGTAATGCAAAACTTGCCTACGTCTGTATCAAGGAGCTAGGTCGTTTCGGTAATATGAGTACAATTGTATGGGCTGTTCGTGAACGTATTTTTGATAAACGTAATTAGTTTTCTTGGATAACATTAACCCGGGCTAGTCGACGTGCCATAACAACCTTGCACTAAACCGATGAAATTGCACGCCCTACAGTTGTTTATTTTATATGGCGGGATCCAGGACTCGCGCCCATACAGCATGGTTGGTCAAACATTTCCTTGTGCAAAATAACATTGACATAATTAGTCCATGGCCTGCAATGACCCCAGACTTGAATTTGATAGAGTACGTCTGTGCAGATCTGAACCTTTAATCCATGAGAGCAAGTTCCAAAATGTAGCAGGCTGGCGGAACTTTCGTCAATGTGTGTATGGGCTGCTTTTGATCAGCGGTTCTTACAGACACTTGCTTCATCAATGAGAAATGATGATTAACTGTTTTTAAAACAAATGGTGGACATACCCGTTATTAACTGTAGCAAAGATCACATTCTGGTGTTTTTCGAGGTAAACTGTAAATGGTGGTGTTAACAAATGTTGCATAACCTCTTTATCAAATTTGTTAAGTGTTCGATATTGAATAAATTAAGATATAAAATAAAAATACAGGTTAATCAGAAATGTCGTTTTATTTTATTTTTCTTTAAGCGAACCGCGTACAACTTTTGGCCTTAAGTATATTTACATACACTGGTTATTGCACATAACCGCCGTGTATAAAGACACATATTCTTCATTCATACCAAGCCACATTAACCTCAATCTAGCGTAATACGATATTAACGCTGTCAAATCTATCAGATAATACTGCAAATTGTTACACATATTACACTCAGATGTTAACTAAGACGATTACGCAATTTCAACGTGCCACACAAATCATGTTTTAGATTTCATACCTTGCACTAATTTTGTTTGTATTACACACAGAAGAGTTCTGATATGTTTTATAAAAGAATCTTTGAAAATATACTTTTGGATATCAGTTTCATATACAATTATACATGATTTGTCGTCCACATGGTTGAGTAATTGCCAATACGTTTATGTAAAAAATATGTAAGAACAAGATATCTTTCACGCTGCAAACACGAACTATTTTGTGTAATGATTCATGCATAAATAATGTCTTAACAAGCGGTAACATTTTTGTTTAAAAGTCCACGGAAAATGTCTGAAGACCATTGAAATTGCCTAGAGTTAATACTTTAATTTCTGATACAGTAGAATTGAATGTGCTTTTGCCTAAATTTCGATAGATTATCTTTCTTTATGTTCATTCATCATCATTATATGGTATAGGCTAACTGACCAAAATCAAGAGATTAGTCGGAATAATGCGAATAATTAGTTACTGAAGTTTCAAATCGATAATTATACAGGTAAAAAAGAATGACAGGTTATATAATTATACAGAAAAATGCTATAACATTCCGAAACTTTGCTACAAACATGTTCTTTATTGTTTGTACATTAATTACATGAATTTCTACTACAGCGATTCAATTTAGTTTCAGGATGTGGACATTGATCAGGAATTGTGTTTTTTCAGCATTAAATCATTGATTTTTTTAAATGTTAAACGTGTTGTCATTTTCTGAAAAAATGTTATGCACCCTTTTGCTCATGAATGTTTATTGTCTCTAATTATTATGTACATGTGTATTGTTATTGTATTATTTCTTTTTCAACTATTAAATCAATTGTTAATGCTGGGTCCGAAAAAAACATTCTGTTGATAGCATGAAGTGTACATAGGAACCTAACAAACGTTTCGATAATAATGATGGATTGTTTGTACACAGTAAACTGTTCCACATAAACACATTGAATGCATGCAATAGTATTAATTTAGCTCCAACCAACGATCATTGTAAGTATTTTAACATTTGTTTAAGAAAAAAAAAACGTTGATTAATGTGTTTATCTATTATTTTCTATTAATACCTTTCGTGATGTATGTTTTTTTAATATGGTATATTCTAGTGAAATCTTTATTGGCATAAACATTAAACATGCTTATGAATGTCTGTTTGATTGCAGGATAAACATGATACAAACAATTTATGAATGAAATATGTCATTTAATAGTAAAAGACGATGAAGTGATGCATAATAGTAAAATCAAAGGACGGCAGCACAACACTGTCGACAAACACACACTTAATATCATTACATACATTATAAATGATAAGTAGCAACATATTATCAAATTATCGTATACTATTATGCCAAAATTTTAAAGCAATTATTAACCCTGCTTTAATTGAAATCAAATGCTGGGTAATAATAACCTTGCACATAATGCAAATTGCTCTTTACTTTTGATGAAAACAACTGCAAACAACACTGTTACCAATAAGTTCATTCTACCTGGCAACTGGGATGTATAATGTAATAGCACAAATTCTCGTTTCATAATTCACATGTATAGACTTTCAGACAAACTAAACACAATTGTTGTCCGAGGCCCTTTTCCACAGTTTGTCGTCAAATAAACAAACAAATTTGCGCTAATAAATAGAACGCATCAATTGAAAATCAAAGCACATAGTTACATAATATGAGAGTTAATAATATTAGTTCACATAAAACTTGGTTACAAATGAACATACACTACATGTACGTTCAAATAATTCAAGGAAACGACGATATTAATTATCAAAATTATTTGTTAAAATTGGCTCTCGTTCTTTCATTACGATATTGATAAACCATTGCCAAATTGTAAATGAAATGTGCTGAATGTTTGTTCATGATGTTATAATATTTTGTTAAGGAAGAGCAAGTGTTATAATATTTTAGTAGAGCTCAACGGTTCAAAATAATATAGATATACCAATGGGAAATGAAATTCTGATACATTTTTATAGTCTTAATTATTTTTCTATATTTCTGCATCTAACGTTTTTTTCAACTGCTAATTTATGATCTAAACATCTAAACAACTATGTATATTTCTTGTAAGGGTAAGGATTGTTGTCTAGACCATCTTTACGTAACTATCTGAAAATGGTCTAAGAAATTTAATGCAGATAAAACCAATAAACTGGTACAGCTGATCATTCCAAACATAGTCAATTTCAATACCAAACAAACAACGATTACTGTAAAATTATTTCACGCAATTTAAATTGGCGAGTTTCGCGGTCGGGTCATTTCCGCGTAAAGTTAAATACCGCGAATCACCATCTTGTCATAAAACCGCGAAAATAAGTCGCTACAAGAAGATTGTCATACAATAATTTCCATGTCTGTGTATTGGTTTGATGTTTGTCCATTAAATTGGAAACATTGGAAACAACTTCATTAATTTGGTGTTTGGGGAATAGTTCCGTCCTCTATCTGCTCATTTTATTAAAACAAATTCAGAAAACATATCTTTAAAAATGATATGAATCAGTCAAAATCGCAATTAATCGTGATTGCTTTAAATATCAAGTAATTGAGACTTCAAAGTTGTAATGGTTTGTTTAATCCATTCTGACATGTTTGCGACACATTGTGTGAATAGCATGCTTTAAGGTTGGTAGTTACCTGCCTTATTGTCAAGAAAATATCTTTTTGAAAATCCCTAATTTACACTGCAATGACAATGTCGGATGTTTTATTATTTGAATGTCATTTAACCCAACCTATTATCGGTCTCATAGCAGACGACAGTATTGGCGCGGACGACATTTAAGCTTTTATCTTTTTGTATTCTTTCCAATGCACATGTTTTACAAAACACCTTAAAAATATTTAAATTGTGTCTAAAATTATCACTCTGTCATAAGCGTGTTCATCATAAAGTAACAAAGTAAATGTATTCACACGCAGCCATTAGCAAGACGAAAACACGAAAAGCGCTTGTGGCATGTGTTATGTATACACGATTATCTTTATTCTACTAAGCATTATAATACTGTTTGTAAAGTTATCGTCGCTTTGATACATACGCAGATTTAAACAGACGAAGTTTGATCTTTTCAGTCATCTATTTCATTGAGCTACCGAAGCTTGTAAAATGTTAACCTTAATATAATTGGACAAATAAATAAACAAAGATATTGATTATAGTCATATATTTACTGAATGCCCTGTAACTGAGAAGCTATAGGCAGAAACCCAAAACATTTTTAAAAATTGTGGTATAAATTTAAACATACGTCATATAAAGTTTATTGCAATAGGATACAAGATCATTTATGACAAATACCTGTATATGAATCAAATACTCGCATTAATAGGATTCAGCATTAGTAAGGCTTACTTTTTAAGCGAAAACTTGAAAAAAAAACTATTGACATTTAAGTATTTTTGCTGCTGAATATAAAACTATTGCATATTTCTATAAAAAAATGAGCGTTAAGGATCGTTTCTTAACATGTTTTAATGAAACCTTCTTTAATAACGAGCATTATTGACTTTAAATATGTTCTCTTTCCCTGTAAGTTATACTTACTCTCTTGTTATTTATTGAAAAATGTTATCAAACAAAAAAAAGTCACTCTTCTTTGACATACATTTGTATATTTTATTTATTAAATTGTCATCTTAAACTTTCGACTGAAACCCAAAGATCACACTATTATTATTATTATTGTGCGTCAGAGTAAACAGTTATGAAACAGTTATATATATAATTGATTGTTTGTGTGTAATTATTTGTATATATGTTGAACAAAATGAAATAAATGGATTACTGTTTTGGTAATTGAAAAAAAAAAGATATTGATTATATTTACAACTTTAATCATGCAATGAATTGTTTTAGACTTTTTCAGAAAGTAGACCCTTGTATAACATCAGTAACATTCGGATTCATACTATCTTCACATGTCTTTTTTTATTATATGCAATACATCTGTTATCCTATGTTTTTTTCGTTTCGTAATAGGAAAATGGTATATTTTCATAATAATTAAATACTTTTATTCTACCTTGTAATTGAATTACTATCATACTATCATACTATTTTACAAACTGTATAATTTCGGGTATGTTATTTATTTGTAAATTGGAAAAGCATAAACGAAACCGTGTGGTTTCACCAAAAAAAGTAATAGGAATGTTAATAGACAGGTATAAAATGATTTACTTGAATCTGCAATACGCTTTTGCTGAAAATATACAAAATATTTCAGACAAATATAAGAATGGCATCTGTCTTATTCATAATTATTATACATTCACATGTTCAGATATGGTGCAAAATTTCAATGCACTTCGTTATTGAAAGTTTCATATATTATTTGGAATTTGTATATCATATTGTTAGAGAGGTAAGTTTCTGTGTGTTGTCTGTTTTCCTGCTAAGGAATTTCAAGGAAGACCAGACATGTGGATTTGATGATCAAAATCTTTGTTTGCCAACTGCAACCTTTTTATCAAAACACATGTCGTGAGATAGATGCATCTTTCAGCGTAAAATCGCTTAGGCAGTTTATGTGTCTTAATCTTAGGACTCCACTCATCCAGGTGGACAAAAATAATGAGGCAATGATAATTTCGTAGAATTGATTGAATAGTTTTGAAGTCGCTGTGATCAAGATGGCTTTCCTGTATCATATCTACTACGTGGTGAAGTTCAGTATCTCTTAGGTTTATATAAAATACGAAGTCAAACTTCGACATATATTTGTATTCTTGCTCTATCTCCCGTCCACTGGCTTCATTCCACTTAAAACACAAATGTCTGCAGAAAGATTCTTTTCCTACACCAACTGCACCAGTTAAATAGAGTTCCATATAGCGTTTTTCGTTCACACAAAATATGTCTTCACAGCATTTAATTTCTTTGGTATCGTCTATTGTGTCACCAACACTCTGAATCGAAGGAAATTCATCTTTGTTTTCCAACTTTTGCCTGGACTTAAATGTCTGCTTGTATTTCTGAATAAGATCTCCCTGAATATCTAAAATTTAATTGAAATAGTATACAGGTTGTAATCTGTGCAATACATGTTTTGAATGAAATGTAATAAGATATCCAACTCAATATCTATCAGCTATTGACACGAAAGATATGTCAGCTAGCTAAACCGCGTAGGCCGAAAAATTCAACACGTATATATATGTTTTATAATGGTTTTACGAATGATACATTTTATCGAGCAGACACAATTTTAGAATGGTTTATAATACATTGGCCAATGTAGAATTATTTACATTTTTTTATCCTCAAATAAAAGCATCATGTAACATGTCAGGTAGCATAGGCGTTTAAAACAAATTCATTGGCAAAAAACCATCAAATCAGTACCTGACGGATCTTCATAATTTCCTCCAGGTTTTTGATATGGATCTTTCCTTTCCATGAGTTCAGTCATTTTTTGTTTTATTTCATTCAGGATTTGATTTTGTATTTGATTATTTTTTTGCATGAGTTGCATTTCTTGATCTTTCGCAGATTTATTTTCATATTGGTTTTTATTTAGTTCAGTCAGAGTTGCTCGAATCTGATCATTATCGGACTGAAGTCGAATAAGTTTTGTTTTCACTTCGTTCATTCCCATATTGACTTCTCCAATACCATGGTCAGTCAATGTGTCCATTTCCTTCCATAACCTTACTGAGTCATCAAATGTTTCCTTCAAATCAACATCAATATGCCGTTTTCCAGCATCAGTGATACGTTTTGCAAGATCATGTATTCTTGCAAATTTATTCAGTCTAGTTAGAATCTGTAATAAATTGTAAACCCTTAGAAAAAAATATGTACAGTTAAAGGATACCTAGTACTGAAAGCTGTCCCATATTGTCACATGTCAAATCAATTTCAACCGTTTTATGCGCTAAACAGTTGATAGACAATACCTTACAGCATAAATAATGCATTATGAAAGAGACAACTATTAAAACATAGATTAGTTCAAGCTAGACTGTGTATTTGAACATTGGACGAGTACATTAGTATTTGATTTTGTCAGTCGTACACATCTTAATTTCACGAACATAATTACAAACGAGATAGAAGAAAAGTTAACAGCATACTGATATTTTTAAAGAAGAATATAAATATATAGGAATTATTTACCAAACTTAATTCACTCCATAGTATGTTAAATTCTCCTTCATTTATAAACACTGTTGGCTTGTGATACAACTGAAATGCAATCAAACAATGAAAATATAATTTTACCGAAATGAGACCCTTACAATAATAATAAGCAAATGCTTATTATAACACTCTTCAATAAATATTTGTTCTAAAACTCTTCGACGATTTTGTTTTATTTCTGCAGTTACTTCCCCAAACGAATAAAAACAAAAAAAAGTTATTTCAAGCATCATTTAATTGCACATAAACAACTTTTTTTGCAATCAATGCGCATACTCCATGAAACGGCGGAAATACAAATTAATTAACTATTCGAGAAGACAAATTGGTAAGATTTAAGGAAACTGCCAAAATAAGAAATGGATATGAGACACTCTGATTATTCAAGAACCGTAATTTGAAATACTAGTAAACATCGTATAATATGACTGACTAAACCAATACTTGCACATACATTATTTCTGCATTCCCTTAATCTTATGATATCTGCTTCTACTGCAAATTCTCCATGAGGGACCGGAATGTTCCATACAGCATCTGTATGCTTACGAAGTCCACAAATATTCCTCAGGAGGCAAGATAACAGGGCAATGTCAAAGTTAGCTGAGTTCGGTTTTCTTACAGTTGGGGGCAGTAACTTCTTCTGATCATCATTTAGTATGTTCATAGATATGATGAAATTGAGTTGACGCTGTTTGTTTGGATGATTTTTTAAATATTTTTCGATATCTTTTCCCACTAGGATATCAAATATTTGTCTGAGGATTGTTGTACCAATTTCCACTAACAAATATTGGTATCGGAATATATAGATTTCTGCAATGACAGATCAAGCATTCAAAAATAGTCTGTGAATACTAATAAACAAATTAATGCGAAGTGTATTCATTGCATGAAATTCAGATCCTTTGTGTATTTCACTTTGAATTTTATTTGAATTTAAGATGTGTACGATTTTCTTTTACTGGGATTAACAATGTTTGGAATGTTTAGGTATTTGTAATAAATTCAACAATGCATATTATGACCAACCTGTTGGGCCAGGATTCTGTTCAACTCCCGCTATAAGCAACAATATCCTTATAAAGGACACTGCCCCTATAATCTTGGCTAAGATGATGAAGTTGATGTGAAATGCCAACTTCCATACACCAGTACTATGACTTGGCAAAAACAACCCAATCTTACACCTATATGCATTTACATCAATGCCCATCTTCTCACCTGAAAATAAAACATGAATGTAAATATACACATGTTTATCATGTACATAATGACATATCATACACCAGAAGAAATATTTTTTGTTGTTCATTCTTTCATTGTAACTCTTCAACTTTCATTTGTTGATTTGGGTAAATCAAAAATAAGTTTGATTGACCCAAACAACAGATGAAAGTTGGACTTAACTTGCTTCTTCAATCTTTTACTCAACAAGTATGCATTTCATTATGATTAATAAGACTTTTCTGGTAATAGAACATACCGATCATAAAGATACAAAAATAATATACTCTGTTGCAAAAGAAAGTGTGCACTTGGGTTTTCGTCAATTTAAGTATATATTTTCGTCCAAAAGTATGCTAAATCTTATTGAAATAATTTATTAAGCAAGATGATACCAACGTTTAGACCAGTTTATGACCAATTTGATGTGCATCGGTTGTTTTCAAAATTAAACACATTTAGAGGATTTTTGACAATTCGTAGACAACAGGTCTCAAAAACAAAAGTTGCAGAGAGATATTCAAAGTGTCACCTTTCTTTTGCAACAGTAATATATTGACTTCATGGGGGAAATCACGTGACTTCGGATAGCAAAAAAAATGGTGAAAGTTGAAGCTCGGTAAGTTCATTATTTTGTTAGATTTCCAACATTTCCAAACCCCAAACTTTGCGTACTAACGTTCTGCAGATAACGATACTTAGTGCATTCTCGTACGTTCTATGGTTTTCGAGAACATTGTTTGAATTGTGTCAAAATTGCAACTCTAGCCTGTGTAAATCACGCGAATCATAATATATTGGTACTACAATAAATGAAAGTTGCCTTTTTTCTTCACAAAATACACAAATTCAAACATAATTTTGCCAATAATTCTCGTAGAAATCCATCTAAAAATATTTTTAAAAGTATGTGTCATAAAAATGTTCATTGTAGATGTATAGTAAGTGAAACAAGCATTTCAAAATGATTTTGGTTCTACGATGTAACTGTATTTGCAAACTACATGTAAACTTTATTACTTGAAAATGCAGTATAAGCAGTATAAAGTTTCATCTTTAAACTACTAATTTTCTGACGCAACATCAACATCAACACAGTCTGCATTTTAACTAAACGGACTTTTGCTACCATTCTCACATGAATAATGTTTATGTAATCAAATACATCTTGAAAGCTTTCGCTTTGAATTCAGTTGCAGTTGCCAATCCTATGTATTATGTTACAATCTGTGTTTTAGATTCATTGCTGTTTATGTTTAAATAGTCTTAAAGACATTGAACCAGGAATGCAAAGCATGTGACTAAGACCCAGCAGTCCTGTATATTCCACAGTAGGGGAGCCAATAAAACTGACTGGGTCATTGATAGACTAGCTTCTAATTACATAATAAGTCACTATATGGCTAATATATAGCTACTGTATAGATACTTAAATTGGTTCAATGTTTAATTAATGATACAAATTATCTTTCTTTTTTAAAAAAAATATGTTTATATTAAATGCAAAATATTAATAATAAGACAGCTTATTTAATATGATTAAAGAAATTAATTACTCAAATAAATGCTCTTCGCTGCATATACATTTGCAAATATTTGTGTCTAATTAGTTAGGTCTGGATGATTTTGATAAATAAATTAAATAGTCCATTTTGTGAAATTAATACAAACGTATCCAAACACCTTTAATTTCCTGTTAAATTAGATATTTCTAACCAATATATTTTCTCAAGCGGTACTGGTATAAACATAGTTTCTTTACAAGTTATTTTAAAGATTATAATAGTTATTTTGTAAAAAAATAAATTCATGTATAAATATATTATTTGATTTAGAAATAGAAGAAGCATTTAGTTGCATTTTTAATGTATAAAGAAGAAAAAATGGCAGGAATAAAATGGTAGTGACAGTAATTGTTATATTCTAGTATATACTGAAGTCTAACTGTTCTTACATAATCAGGTAATTAAAGGATAACATTTATTTATTACATAAAATGCTTATAAAAACAACAGGAATTTATCCACAAACTAATTATCACTAAAACTCAATAAAAATTATGGCCGTCTTATATGACTAGGTGTCAAGTCTACAGACACTTAGCTGACCGTGAAAAAACAGGATTAATCCCATTAGGGGCAATAAAACAATTAAGAGATTAGACCTCTTGTGGATTTCTTTTGGGGGGAGGGGCGGGAGTCACTTATATAGTAGCTGTTCAGTGTCTTTAAAACCAGGTACAGTCAGAAAGTGCTTCCGCTTATGTGAGCTTATGGGACGACAGACGCCTTTGAATGAGATAGCGAGATGATGAAAACTGAAAGACTTGAACACAGTCTGTATCAAACAAACAGAAGAGAATGATTAATGCATACTCAAAATGTCCGAATGGTCGATCCAATTTTGCTACCAGCCACTTTATGTCTCGTAATGTCTTAGAAACTGGTAATTTAAAATGCATACTACATAGAAAAATTGGTTCAAAGCTCATTTTCCGGTTCAGTTTAAGCAATGTGTTATTATTTTCTTGCATCAATTCATGTTACCTGTTGAAATACCTTAAAAGTGTTAGCTTACACAAAGTGTTTTACGTTCATTTTGTGTACGACTGTCTATGCCCGTTTTGTGTATAATTTTATTCATACTTGTTCTCTTTATGTAGTTGATAAAGTAAAGATTAGTTAAAACTTTCAAATGCCTTTGAAGCTTTGATTGGTGTCAACATTAGCTTAGTTGTTCTACTAACTTATGAGAGATATCATATTAGGTATTGCGTCGCTTCAACAGACCCCAATACTCGAAGCGGACCTCACTCTGCAATTGAAGAACGGTAGAGCAGACCTTAAATCTGTCTTCGCGCTCTGAGCTTAGGTCCGTCCATCGTTCGTCTATCATCAATACACCTAGCAAACTTACAAATCGTCAAACGACGTCATATGTGTGGTGGTACCTATGCACTTACTAAACGGTACAATATTTTGAAATTCAAAACAATGTAGTACAATTTGTACTTAATAATATGTCCACCTAATATCTGCAGCTTTTAAACACTGGATAATTTTGTCAAGTAAGTGTACAATAGAAGTACATAAAAAACTGCGTCAAATATTCATAAAATTGACAGAACGGCATACATATAACAGTATCTTTTCCGAATTATATTGGACTGAACAGAAACACTTTCCTCGCGTGAAATTTGCGTTATTGAAATCGAATGATACGTAATAGATAGTGCTAAAATAATATTTGAATTACAACAATTAAAATTATGAAAAAAAACCCCCAAAGAAATGTTTAGTACTATCAAGCAGGAGACACACGAAAGACTTGTCACAGGAAGACATGAAATTATTTAAAAAACATATTCACATCAGAGTCCTGAAATATAACTATGATAAAGAAAAAACAGTTTTGTTCTTCTGATATATTCGTGTTGTTCCTTATTGTAGCACTGATAGTAAGTTTTAATTAAAAAAATGGCAATGACCATAAAACCAGTTCCAATTTATTCAGAACAATAACTTATTGTAGTAGAGATTCGTTGAGGGAAGATTGTGGAACGTGACCGTGAAATGTTAAATATGTTATAGTCATACACAGAAGTACGTGAATAACAAGGAATAGTAGATATTTTATGAGTTAGTTTTTAGTAGCATCACTTTTGAATAACAGTCAACACCGAAATTAATTAACACATAATGAATTCTGCGTCGTTCAAAGGAAATACATTGATCAAAAGTAAAAGCGACTATCGGAATCACACCTCGAATGACATAAGACTATCGTTTACATTTTAACCCGTAAATCAAACTTATACACTGTTTTGCATATTGTACTGATTTATTCAACTTAGTCTTACTAAACGCATACAAAATTATAAATCAGATTGATAAACAGAATAATTCTACTTGTTTTTTAACTGTTTATTGAATATCTTGGTTATGCGTGTGTCTATGGAGACCTGATATCAGTAAGTTCTTTCCGAAACCAAAGCAGTTCTGGCTGTTTGAAATTTCACAAAAATAACCTTTTGGCAATTATTGTACTTATAACACCTGCTTGTTTACCTTGACGATCAGACTTGAAACTAAAGCTCTGTTTAGTATATAAATATTACACAACCCATTCAAAACAAGTCACATGAGACCGATTTATCTCTCATATCCCCTGATTTTATTCCGTTTGTGTGAAATCAACACAGGAAATAATTACAGCATGTCTTATACAACAACTTTGAAATTATATGTTTATTTTAATTATTTATTTCATTAGCTATTACACATAAAGACAATTTATATTACATCAGTTCTAAATATAATCACGCACAATGGCATGTTAAAATATATATGTGACCAGAGACGTATAATGCAAGAGATAGGCAACTACGCGAAATCTCCCGATATCTCGTATGTCAATCGCGATATTTAGCGTGATCGCTCAGTTCGGTATAAAGTACGTCTACATGGTACGAGTCCGGATAGTGTTGTCGATTAAATAATGGCAATTTGGAAAGGGCATGCGAGTAGCATTATCGAAAACAAAGAGACTTATAATAATATTTAATATAATAGAGACGTTGATCCATAACAGTCAGAATTTAGGGTCTTTAATATATCTATGCTGTTTTCGACTATACAATATGACAGATGTTTTATTGATGCTTGTGTACAATGTGGATTATTCTGTTTAGCGACTTTAAATAATTTCCTTAAAAATATGAAATTTATAGACCTCATCCATTGTTCATCAGTCAACACCTCTCACATATTAATGTCAACATGTTACATATTAAAAAAAATACTAACAAATATGATATTACCCACGGTAGTTCTTTTCAATGTCATACATTTTGTTATTTTGATGACATATTAATAGTTTAGCAACACACCTAGTGTGCTGGATCTTAATCTCTTGTTTATGTGTCAATCATTAGATAAAACTATTATTCAATTATTATCATCATGACATTATGTAACATCAGCATGGTCAGTGCATATAATATCTAGCAGGATTTGTACCAGTCAATTTAAATGTCTCTTGTAATAAAATAGAGTAAAAATCAAACAACAAAAGTTCATCTCGGAGTTTGGCAGGCCTTTGAAGTTAACATCAAGTGGCTATCTTGTGTGAGAATTTATTTTGTTTACCATATTAGATGTTAATTAGTGCAATCATCAATGGAATTACTGGTCCCAGAACAGTATGGGTCCTTAGATATCATCAGAAACATGTGTCACCAAAAGTTTTATGGTCATGCATTGTTTATTACAGCTGACATGTGTGACACTTCTAGACAAATGTGTACAATCAGATAAGATTCAAGAATGAAACATCAATTAAATGTATTTGATAAAACAATGTGTTTGCGAAAAAGAAATACCCAATAAATCATGAAGCTAACATGAAAAACTACAGGTGTCAATTAAATCAGTAGAATAAAAAAATATATTTATTTAACTTTTCTTTTATAGAATAAACACTAAATTTTAATAGTTTCAATGGCTAAAATTAAATATTTCAAAGAATATACATTAAAACAGACAAAATATGTTGATATATTTCTATACTGTTTTTATGACATATTTTCTTTCCCTGACGCAAGTTTCAAGCTTGTGAGACATGTTTTTACCTTTTCGCAAAGTCTCACTGTCTGAAAAAACTTATGATCATCGCAGTCTAAAATACTGAAATTAGAAAAATCAAGCTAACACTAGCCTAACAGTTCTCATATTTTAGCAGCTACAGGTTTCTAGACAGATGTTGTTATTTGGCATTGAATTTCACTTTCTGTCTTTAAAGAGTAACCATTTCAAATTTGAATTCCGAGACAAATATCCTCATTTAAGTGTTGAATCACACATTATCACAGTCTAAAATACTGGAATTAAAGAAATCAAACGATCGGTTCTCAAGTTTTAGCGACTACAGTTTTGATGTTATGACTCGGCCTAGAATTTAACTGAAACTTTCAGTCTTTGAAGGGTTACCAATTTAAAATTTAATTTTAAGGTAAATATCCTTATTTCAGAGTGTTGAAACTTCGGGCAACCATCAATCACACATGACCACAGTCTAAAAAATGGAATTATAGAAATAAAGCTAATAGTTCTCGGGTTTTAGCGAGTACAGTTTTGATGTTATTACTCGGCCAGGAATTTCACTGAATCTTTCAGTCTTTAAAGCGTAACCATTTCGATTTGAATTCTGAGGTTAATATCCTCATTTGCGAGTGTTGAAACTTCGGGCAACTATCAACCACATATCAACAAAGTCAAAATAGCTTGAATTATAGAAATCAAACTAATAGTTCTAAAGTTTTAGCGAGTACAGTTTTGATGATTTGCTAGGCCTAGAATTTCACTCGAATAGACAGACTTAAAGGGTGATACAGTTTAAACATAAATTAAGACATATATTATCTAATCTGAGAGCATTGAAACATCGGGCAACCATCAATCATGTATCAACAAAGTCAAAATAACTTGAATCATTGAGATCCAGCAATTAGTTCTCGAGTTTTAGCGAGTACAGTTTTGATGTTCTGGCCTTCCCCACCCACCGCAATCACAGTTAACAAGTTTCAACGCAACTCCACTCAGTACATTACTATACTTGTTTATTTCAATGGACTCGTCGAGTATGTTTATAAATATATATACACACACGAAATGATCTAATAATAATTTTCTAAATTTTATGCATTCGGTGTTCGATATTTGTGAAGTAAAGTTGATAAACAGAGACGTAAACAACCGTATCTCAATGATACAAAATAGCGGACGACGGTTGCGGTTGTTGATCGCGTGAGAAATCCCGCAGCATACGAGATTTCTCGGTATTTCCTTATCTCAAAGAACGAGTTGCTTATCTCTTGTATTATACGTCTCTGATGTGACCAAGGAACGATTCACGAACGATCAATTACAATTCTAAAATATTCGTGCATTCACACATCGTGAATAAGTTACACATGTTTACAAGAAAGGTGTACACATTACAAACATATCATTATTCTCTTTGTCTTAATTAAGTTTTATGAATAAATCGTCCACGAATATGAATCAAACTGAAATTTTAAACCCAAAATGCGTAAAATGGGCAGACGTTTGTTGAAATAGGAGAACTAAAGGTCTGCGGTAAATCTGTTAGTTATGTGTCTATAGTCACTGTCATTTATAAATGAGCTTTGCAAACGATTGCAATAATTTCGTAATGTGTTTCTTGATCACATAATGGTAAAAAGTTCAAATTTCCTGTACAGATACTTACACCAGTGAAGTGTTGACACTTTCACTGTATATGGGACAGTCCCTGAAACAGAAATATCTTGTACTACGTAATTTTGATACAACTCGCAATGTATGTAGAGGCTCTATGTCATCTAATTCAACTTTATGATGTTTCTGATCTTCCGAATTCAAGTTTTCTCCAATGTCTCTTTAAAGAGGCGTGCCTACAACTACGACTAGTTACAAAATATCCCGCAAGGTTACTCATTTTAAATCATGCCGATAATAAACCTGCCGATTACGGAAGCAAAAAAAAAACAAAACGGAAAACATTCGTCATTTTCATAACTCGACCCTTTCTGGCCATCTTTCAAAACCGAAAACATCTCGGAAAAATGTCAAATAACAGTGAAATGGTGAGTATTTCTCATGCTATGTTCATATTTGTTTATCCTATCAATCAACAATGAGTAAATAACAATATTCGTGCATTTGGGAGGCGCTTGCTAGATTCTCAATCGAATCGAAAGTATCGTTGTCGTCAATTTGACATACAAATACCAACGAGCGCGTTATAGAGTCATTTTTGAACGCACATTCTTCTTTGACTTTTCAGTAATAATTGTATTTTCAAGGGATAAACGCGTTTTATGTGTATGAAAACCAAGACACAGCATGCCTCCTTAATATTTCGTGACATTTAACATTGAAAACTTGAGCTCACTAGATCTTCTCCGAAGTGCTAGAATTTGTAAGCATTTCGGTTTATTAATTAAATAATTATGACAGATTTACAGTTATGGATTACATGATATACAGGGTGGTATTATTCAACGTTATAAGTGTAAAATATTTCCTTCTTTTCACATTTTCTTTCATATAGTTTGAAGATGAAAATAGAACATGTAATTTTCATTTTGAGTTCCATGCCTTCTTTTCAAAACCAATAAATGCCACATACTTACCTAAAATATAAAACTGATTCTGTCTTTCATGGTCAGTAGTATATTAACCAAATTGCTGCGTCAAGAAGTATTTTACAATAGGACAGAACATATTGAACCAAATATAATATAATTACAACAGAAGTGTACATTAGACGTAAATCTTCACTTTGAGTATTAAGAGATCCAAAATAATCAATTATTTATACTTCAAGTGTTTATGTCATTATTATGAATGTAGGGTAACCGATTATTCCCCCCCCCCAAATATATATTTAAAATTTAACGTTGAAAATTTTCACTATCATGTTTGTACACGAAGTTATACAAAGGGACTAAATGATATTACCATTGCACAGAAATTCTTAAAAAATAGTTTGCTAGTATGATCGTTATATATATAACACTTTGCAGTATTTCCGGATGATCACCCGTGAACATAATGAAAAAGTGGGTTAAATCTTCACCGACTATTTAAAGTCGTATCAGACGTGACATTAAATACCCTTGAACTAATTCTATATTTATCGCGCACGCAACAAGTTGTTTGTCTCGTTTCATATGATAAACAGATTGAACCACGAGTCTTAACAAATAAAGTGAAGTGGCGTTTCTAACAATAGTTAAGTTGAACTTATAGTGTATCCTTTGGGCCGCTAGTTGTGCCAGGTCGATGCCTTGATTTCGCTGACTTTACGAGAAGTTCACGAAAATATACATCTATGATCTTTCGATATTGATACTAAATTTTGCTCACTTACTTTGCTGTCAGACGATCTTGTAAACTTTAGAATTGTTCACTGATGAGCTTTGTTATTATTGTTTTAAGTAAAGCTCGTTGTAACTAAAATGTATATGCTTCACCTGCTTAATAGTTCCTAAATAGAGAGAATAAAGATATCAATTCAGACAATCAACAGAATACGTATACTCATATATTAGGACACTGGTGGAAAGAGCCTACGATTTTGCTTAATTAGTTTCAATGCTTAGGACGTAAAACATACACTTGGAGTGATCTGATGATGGGGGATATGTGTTTCATTTCAGATGATATTAACTGTGATTGTATGGTATTGGATGATTATAATAGCAGACTTTAACAGCAGAATTGGTACATCGCATGATTTTGCATACATTAAAATTCCAATGAATTTAAATTGTAGCCTGGTACCTTTTTGGAATGTTGGAGTCAAGATAAGATGTTGGATACAAACAGTAGATCCATGCCAGCTGTTTTGTAAAACTACAGGTTTAAGAGTCTTAAATGGTAGAATTGGTATTGATAACCATATAGGTAAAAGCAACTGGTTACTCAGTTGTTGGTGATGTACTTAGTAAACAAAACGTGTTTGATAAAATATGTTCTGTTTCTGTTGACGAACCAAATGTTTTTCAGTGATCATTGCTGCGTACATTTTCCTGTTCTATATACATGAAACACATTATGATGAAGTAGAACATAAAAGCTCAGAAAATACCTTTTATATACAACTAGGATAATGATAAAAGCAGGACTATTTTATTGCACATGGAGAACAAACTATTTTATATACTTATCTCAGTCTGTTTCGAATAATTATGCAAAATATAGAGGATGTTAATTCTAACATTAACCAATTATATGATTCAATTAATAACACGTATTCGCCATTGTTCAAACAAAATTAAGCTGGGAAGTTGCATACAGTATATATAAGAAAGGTTGTATGAGGATGAATGTATCAAAACAGGAAATACTTTTTATAAATTATTTAATAGGACGGGCAAAAATTCATCTGATAGGAACAATATGATCAAAATATAAATCAGTGTTTCAAATAACCAAGGAAACAACAACAAATTATATTAATATGACAAACAGAAAAGAAAATGGAACAAATTTATCTAAGAGATCATTATTATCACAGAATAAAATTACTATCACAGAATTTACATCGTTATCTAAGAATAATTGATCTCTAAAATGTTTATAAAAACAACCTCAAACACTAGCAAGCAGATGGGCTTTGATGGTGGACTTAAAGTGAGGGAGGCTCTTAATTTCTCTTATATGCTGTGGCATTTTATTCCAGAGGGAGCAACCTTGATAAGCAAATGATCGTTTACCAAAACCCGTAACCTTGGGTAGACAGAATCTTCCAGTGTCTGTAAATGAATCACTGGAAGCATCAACTGACACTCTGAACCTAGTGGAATAGTTATGAACTGAACTAAGTGGAATGAAATGCTAATTTAGGCAACCTGGTGCTCTACCACTGTAGATTTTGAACACATGACATAGCATGATTTGATCAACCCGTTATGAGACAGGTAACCAGTTCAGCTTGACAAAATGACTTTGATCAATATGAGCTCTTGCTTCGAGATCTAACACAAATCTGATCATTTTGTTTTGGGTGACCTATAGCTTGTTCCTTAGTTCCTGAGTCAAGCTGTTATACCAAACTGAACAACCATAGTCAAATTTACACTGAATAAGGGATGTTGCTAGTAACCTTTTAGAATGTGGATTAAGGAACCTAATCTTCCTGTACAAGAACTTCAACCTAGTATTACCTTTCTTGATAGTTGACATAGCCATTGAATCAAAGGATAGACCTTGATCTAGAGTGGCTCCAAGATACTCAACAGAATCTTTAGCTACGATATGTTGACCATTACATATAACATTGAGATTGGGTTGGTTGACACTTTAACCTTGGTTTGGAGCCAAACAACACAGACTCTGTCTTCCCCAAATACAAAGATAACCTATTACAAATTAACCATTCACTGAGAATATTCATTTCTGAGCTCAATACTGATTCGATTTTAGACCTATCTTTACCAGAGACCAAAATACCTGAATCATCTGCATACAGTAACAACTTATTCTTCACTGCACCAGGCATGTCATTGACATAGATAAGAAACAACAAAATAGAGCATTAAGGTTACTTTAACAATGAAACCTGTCTTCAAATAGTAGACACTTCAGATCATTTGCAAACGGATCCCAGTAAATATATTGGATTAACTCTTGTAAGTACTTTGGACAAATTAGTTACAAAAATATTGAATAAAGAATTAACTCATGGATGAAATGTGTTCAAAGTGGGTTAAAAAAGTAAACTGTTGATGATATATTTGCGTTTTTTTTATTTGCAATTTGAGGGTACGTTAGCGGAGAGTTTATTTTTCGCACTTTGTTTAAATGAACAGAACAGATTTTTAATGGAGACTAAGCCTTGTAGAAAGTACAATATTGTTCTCACAGATTTTGATGTCCATGAAGATACGAAGGCCTTGGGGAAGTTGTTTTATCACACTGGACTGCACCGTGTCAAATTGTATTTTAAGGACATAGACAGTTTTTATTGCATATCAATTATTTTATCAAGACACGTATTGCTACCTGGGATCTTTATTTTCCACAGGGATTGGAAACCGTCGATTCTGCAAGATGTGCTGTATTTGGTTTAGACGACATGCGCACTGACTTTCACTCGAAAGCTCTTTCAATAGAATCAGCTTCTTTTTGTACACGCAAGTATTGCTTATAATACAAAAAAAAACTCTAAAATACTGACTCAATCGATTTTGGCTTGTATTAACTTCAATATTTTGTTTTAACAACCTTGAATTATTGACATTCGATGTGTAAATTTGGTTATATTTGTTGAAGAGACGATACGTACGAATTTGAGAAAAAGTGTTATTCCCGTGTTGTTGACATTAAAGTTCGCTTATAGAAATGCATTTAAGTGCACTTTTGACAAATACAATGGTATCATTTCATAGTTAATGTGTGAACACGGGTTTTTATCATACTATCAATATAAATCATAATTTGTAATACATATACAAAGGTACATTTGGAAATTGATGATAATTGGAAACAATGAGAAATTATTGTACCCAGTATCATGATGGTCGCTTCAAGGATTGTTTATAGAAATGCACTCAAGTGCGTTTTTATCATAAATCAATGTTCCAATTTCATAGTTAACATGTGTACGCGGGATTTTATCACACTTATGAAATCATATTTTGTGACTAAAATGGTCAAATGTACTGGTGAAATCGGTGAATTTCGGGAAAACATGTTTGACCATTGTACCTAACAGCGTGTTCCAGGGCTTCAAGTTCGCTCATAGAAATGCACTCAAATGCACTTAAAACAATGTGATTATGTTAAAGTAGACGTGTGGATGTGGGCTTTTGCTACACTTTAAAAAAATAGTTTGTATACCAAATTGCTGAATTTACAATTGACATTTGTCATAACATGTCCATTTTCATGTGTATTTTTTGTATTACGAAAGCAAGATCTAAATATGGTTCATAAATGACAGGCTTAAACCGTTTACTGGTTTCCCACTGAGTCGGAAACCATCAAACTGATAAGTTGTCTGATAACTGCCTGTTATATATCTAGATCTGTGCACAAAGGGCAATACTGTTAATTTCTCGACCAATCTACCATCCTTTGACTCCACAACGATTAAAAAAAAGCCGCATAAAGGAAATAGTACGCAACTAAATAATGTGATTATATAGATGTATCTGGTATATTTCCTCAATTAAGTGTGTCGGATCTAAATATATTTCAAATCATTTTTGCAACTAAATGGAAAGAGTCATGTTTCTAAATAAGTGCTTGTCGGTAAATACATGACATATTCAAATGAGTAGAATCAAAACCGCGTATCCGCTAGCCAATCAAAAATTGCGTCTAAGTGGCTGTTTTGCATATCCTGCCATGAAAGTAGAACTACTTTCACGGAAACTTTCCCTAAAGGTAGTTCTACTTTCGTTTTTTTGTTCGATGGTTCAGTAATATCTCTACGGACGTATGCAAGCATTTGCAACAATCTACCATCGATGTTTGTGTTTGTGCCTTTTTAGCATTACCTTGATACATGTATTATAGGGCATGTTGTCATCCTAGCGTATTGATTTATACTTAACATAAAATGGCGACGTAAACATCGCAATGTGTACACCCAGGTCTTGTGATACTCACATCAACTAGTGTTAGCTATTTATAAAATGTAAACATCGAGTTCATGTCGGATAATCTGCTGAGGTCGAATGTTAACTATAGTCCATATAGACCCTACTCTATTGTGCCAGGGTCTTTTTTATTTGAGTGACCCTGACTGTGTTCACTGCGGTGATGTACTGTAAAAATCAGAAGTATCGATGTTGATATTTACTGTTACTTATGTGTTGTTCACTAGTTTGTGTACAATAAACAGTTTTTAATGCAATTTCATTAATTGTCTTTAATTAATTTGCTGAACATGAAACTTTCCAATATTTCTTTTCATTTTAAAAGCTAAGACACTAGTAAAGCGTATGACTTTCACATACATGTATATGACCTGCATTACATATGAATGAAAGGTCGGTCCGTTAGTGTGAATGTTAAAATTATTTCCATGGGCACGAACGATATGGGTACATATTTCTCGTTTTGCTTCAAATGGAAATGGATCCGACAGTACTTTCAGTACTTTGATTCTATAAGCGATCTTTAAGCCATCAACATGATATTAGGTACAATAATTTCACACTATCTCCTAAACATCACCAATTTTCAAATGTACTTTATTCACCTATATTACAAATTATGCTTTTAAAGTGTGACAAAAACGCATATTCACACAATAACTATGAAATGATGTCAATGTTTGTTTTTGTTTTTACATTTTTTTAAATGCATTTCTATCAGCGAACCTTAAAATCACGAATTCGAGAATTACACATATTTTGAAATTCGTGTGTATCGACACGTCATCTGTTATACCCGGTTTTGCGAATAAAACGTCTAAATACGAAAAGAACTACAACAAGTGTATGTTTAAAGAGATGATGCCAGTATTCTACTATTCTAGTATTAAATGTTTCATTTAAAATACTTTTAACTGAAAGCGTTTTCGATTCGAAGTCAGTGCGCATGCGCGGCCAAACCGACGACAGCATGACTCGGCAGTTGATGATCTTATCAGTACGTTTGACAGTCCTTGTGTATAATGGTTTTAGTTGCCACTGAGAATGTGAGTCAAGATCAAGGTTGATGTCATATACTTTTTTTCGGATAATGCGGCAAAAACGTCGAGCGCTAAAAGTAGTAAAATAGAGTAGTTAAAATGGTTTCATCAGTTAGTTATCCGTAAAGTGCTTTATTACATTGAAAAAGATGCAAAATAACCATTTTGCGTTTGAAAACACACATGTCAGTTACATGCCCCTACCCGGAAATTTGAATTTAGAAACAGGAAATCGAATATTTTTAGGGTGCGGGGTAGCAAAAGTCATTCAGTATAAAACATGGATACCTACGTCAGTTCAACTAAGTTCCAGTCTACATAAAACATGTACTTCTCTAAGAAAATAATAGATAAAAAAGGCGTTCCTACCTACCTACCGAACCCTAAATGACCTGGATCACAGGGGACAGACAGTATTTTATTTTAGGCATAATCTGGCGTTAATTTCTATACTTTCAATTTATTATGCATAGTAATGACACATTTATTTTAAAACAAAAATGCGTGTATGGCATTTGATGAAGATAGTCATTAATAAAAGATCTCAGAATAAGTAAAAGCATCAGGACCATATAGTTGCTTATGTATGAATTGTGCAATAATTTGACCGGTATGGAGTATTTAATTTGCTGTTATTTAGATTGTTCTATCTTTAAGGTTACTTTAACAATGAAATTTGTCTTTAAAAAATATTTCGTGCCACTTTGTCACTTTTCTGTGCCTTGATAGGTTGTCAAAATGCAAATCGGCAGCAAGTATCTTTTTACGGAATTTTTGAAACTGTTGAAATAATTTGATGCAGTTCTATGTATTGATGTATACTTAATGCAAGAAGACCAATCATATTGCAAAACAATTGAAACACACATCGTTCGTAAACCTTTTTTTTTTTTCTGACTTGTTGATTCGTGGCTATGTACATAAGGGGGGGAGGGTCCTTATTGAAAAGTAAAGTATTTGAACAATCTCCTGGTGAAATGCTTTATACACACTACAATAGCATACTTAAACGAGTGCAACATAAAAATATCAGATTGGCCAGTTTGGAATAAGGATCCTAAAACTTTAAAAGAAAACATGGCAAATTTGCTTGGGCTGATTTGGTTTTAAATGGATTGTTAAGTATATATCGGGTCATTTGCAAATATATCGACACTCATTATTGAATTAACTGTTTGATATAAGTTATTTCACAGAACAATGATCTAAAGGACATTTAATACCAACACATACAAAGGGATCCTCATCAGATCCCAGTAAATATATCAGAATAACTCTTTTAAGTACTTTGGGCAAATTATTTACAAAAATATTGAATAACATAATTAATTCATAGATGAAATGAGTAGAGGCTCAAAATGGATTTGAAAATATTTCAACTGTTGACGATGTATTAATTTTGCGTGTTTTATTTCAATCTGAGGGTACGTCAGGGGAGAGTTCATCAGCACTTTTGTTTAAATGATATAGAACGGAACAGATTTTTAGTGGAGACTTGTTGAAAGAACATCTTCTGTATGAATGCATATTTACAAAATGCAAACCACGTAATTTTACAAGATGTCAGAACAAATTATTTTAACAAAATAATATGGAGGGGGGCATTATTAGCGATATGATGGTATTGATAATGGGTTGATAAAATAACATTTGAAACTTTTTGCAGATGATATTGTTATCTTTCAAAACCACAGGATGGCTTACAAATGAATTGAAATATCTTAGAAGAATACTGTGACACATTGAAATTATCTGTAATTTTCATAAACTGAAGTAATGATTTTTAGAAAAAGTAGGTGTTTTGAATAAGAATAGTTTATTTACTTATATAGAAGAAAATGTAGATAATTATCAACAAGTTCACTATTTTAGGAATTATATTCTCAACAGATTATGCTTTTAAACATGAGTCTTGAAGTTGGCACGCTTTGAAAGATATTTTTAAAATGATTTTGTTTATAAATAAATCTTACTACAGGTCATAAATTGGAATTATATGAAAAATGTATTGATCCTGTATTATATTATGACAGTGAGGTATGGGGAACTTATTATACAATTAGCATTAGAATGTATCATTATTTTTTAACAATTATTAGGTGTAAAATGACAAACACAAACTACTTTTATATAATGTTGAAATGGTAAACAAATGCCTGTAAAAATACTATGGTATACAGAACAATAAAATATTGGCTTAAAGTTGTATCCTCAAATGATGTAAAATATATTAAACTTGTTTATAAAATGATGTAAAAAGATCTGAAAATTTATCCAAACAAAAGATCATGGACAAGAAATGTTAAATGCACACTTGATTTACTTGTATTTAGTGATGGATGGCTGGCACAATCTGTAGGAAATAATAAACATTTTATAAATATATCAAAATAAAGAATTAAATACCAATATATACAAGATGGGAATAGTCATATAAACTCAAGCAGATCTAAACAAATCGAAGGCATTGAGCAAAAAGGGGCTATCTGCAATTTTAACATTTTTCACTTTTAGTGACATTTTGAATCAATTGATGATGCTTTATATTATGTCAAAAAATCTTGCTGAGGTTGGCAAAGTTTAATACAAAAATGACTAAAACACAAAGGGGCTATCTTCATAATGCAGAAAAATTGAGAGCAAAAAGGTGTTATTTGCAATTGTGTACAGCAACAAAGTGCTATTTGCCAAATAGCCCCTTGTTAGTCTGACTCAATGTTTCTATAGACAATGAACACTTACTTGTAACAAGGCAAAATCACTAATTCATTTTTACATATTCTTGGCTGTGATTAAGTCCTGACACCATGGTATAAGATACTGTAGGTGTAAAATAATGGAGAAAATGGGAGGAAAATGACAATGTTAGTCATTGAAAAGTTTTGTCTAATTTTATATTGAATTACTAATAACAATAAACTTTAGTAAGAGACCATATTACTTTAGAAGAATAGCGGAAAACGAAAGGGGAAAAAAGGAAAAACAAAGAATGCAAAATAGGATAGAACTTGAAAATGAACATGCCAATAAGAACAATCATCACTCCGGTCCGTGAAAAAATTCAAACACTGTACTGGGCAAGCCGAGACAGACAAAGTAATCAACAAGAGTAAATTAATGAATTTGAGCAGACGTGTTAAACAGTATCATGAAGCAAGGCTTGACAACTTACTGTTTAGTAATGGACTAAAATAATTTATACAAATACAGATGGGGACTGTTTCTTTAGTGCAGTGCTTTGTCAAATGCCACTCCCTAGTTCCATACACAACATTGAAATCTTTTGAGGAAAAGTACATGAACATCTGATAGCTCATAAAGATCATTACAATTCAGATATACTTATAGATTTAAAAAATCCACTTTATTTGATGAAAACATGAAGTTATTATCTAAAAGGGGTCATTTGTACACAGGTGTAGCTGACTGTATGCCACTTAGAGTTGCAAATATGCTTAAATCAAAAGTTTGCATATATTGCAGTGTTCGTATGTGGAAGGTTAATGGAAGCTCTCCGGTATGCAGGAAAATTAAAACCGACCGACGGTTGAGAAATGGCATAAACTTTGTGTTCGTACCGAACAACAAAATCCTGTTGTCATTATGTGATGCCCAAATTATGCCCAGTTGTTTTCACATTTTTACGATGCATTGTCTACATCGAAAAAGGTATGAGATAAACTACCCGAGCCTGATGTTGAAGACCCTGACATTGACAGTAAAGCAGGATATCAAACATTCAGCTTGGAACTACGTGTTTATGGCAAACTTCATGCTAAATTCCCGTGTCTTGGATAATGTGACAAGGTGTATACCATGTTTGTGGGCAAAACATTTCTGTAAATTGACCATACAATTCATATTCAAGTTAAAACAACACTTTTGTTTGAGTGCAACAATGGGATATTTGACAGATACCCCCTTTTTGCTTCCAAAAAGTGCACTATCATGTTAAAGCAAAAGGGGGCTATCTGCAAAAATCCTTATAAGGAGATGATACAAGTGTTTAAAACTTTGATATTATCTATCTGTGTACTCTTTATGTATCCCTATCATATTATAAAGATTGTAATCCTAAAGTGTTGTGGTGAATTTACATTTTAGAAACAACCTTTAAATCCAATTTTCTCAGAAGCATAAAAAATGCAGATAGCCCCCTTTTGCTCTATCCCCTCGAAATAAACGTATCAATGAATTTAGACTCTATAATATTTTGACATTATTAAAATTGAAAAATATAGATGAAAAGTTTCATCCTACAGATTAGCAATCGAATTAGGTCAATGGTCCAAACCCAACTCGTGTGTATAATATATGTTTTCTTCTATTTTAACCAACTAGATGATGAATTATTCTTTTTAATGCAATTTTTATGATAGCAATATTTACGTATTTACTTTAAAATCATAGACATAATGCTAATATCATGAAGCCACGGAGCTTTATGCAATTTGAAAATGAAAAGAACTTAAACAATTGTCAGTATATGTAATCGAAAGCTTTCAATTATGAGAGTAAGCTTTTAATATTGTTTTTATTTCAAATTGAATAATTATATGTATGTCCATTGTAATAAAATTGTTTTGAGATATTGCTTAACTATAAAATACTCTCTCCACATTCTATTATCTTCTGTATATTGTATTTGTGAGAATTTCTTTGTTTCTCTTATTAAACATAACTGAAAAGCATTTAATCTAATGTCGTGTTTATTTAATTATATTTGCAGATTTAGTACTTAATTTATCTATAAAGCCAATTTCACTCGTGAAATCATCTTTTTCTTTCAACACCCATTACTCATTCAATAATCACACTTTCTTGTGTTACCCGGTCCGCCAACAGTGGTTTCCAGGTGTGTTTACATTTATGCTTTCACACATGTGTTACTGTAAACTTTATATCAGCTCTATACTGTTTCAACAAAAATGAGGTTATATGTTGTATGAATGAAATGTTGAAATTCCAAATACCTCTTGCTCCTTGTTCATTGGCACTTTCAAGTCTCATACATAGTTTAGATAAATGATTTTAGTACTGATAGCATGACTTTGATTGTATGATGGAGATAGCAATGCCATTCAAACTCCAAATAGGGCAAAGCTGGATGTGGGATTGTATCCTTTAAACATAATGGTATGGTGAATGGATAACTAATAGTCTAATGATGGCGTCAATAAATACTGACATCCTTATAAGATCTTTTCGTCTCAGAACTTAATTATCTAATTCTGATATGCAGAATTCAGATCTTTTGCAAAACATGTTTTTCAATAGTTTCTTAATATCATAACTGTTAATGGAGAGTGGACTACCGGCACATTCAATCTTATTTTTTATTCAGATAATTCGTGGCCTTACTGTTGGCATGACAGCTGTAGGTTTGGAGCAAAGTTTAACTGCTAATTCACGTAGGATAATTAACAACAAATCAGTTTTAATGGATAAAAACAACACTTTAATGACAGACATTCAGAGTGATGACATTTCAAGTAACGTTGGACGTACTGTCGCTCCTCAGTTAATGGTTACATTTACATTGAAATACAAAATATCTTGATTCCATCAAGTCGCAAGTTAAAAGTAAATACAGGCATGAACTACATATCAACAAAACACATACATTGACTACATCTATCTATATAATTATATGCATGTGTATAGAAAAGGGCACTTACACTAAATAGACATTCCAATGCGGAAACCAAGTGTATTATTTATCACTGCGCTTTGAATTTCCCTTGATTCAAATAGTCAACAGTTTCAACATCAACACGAATTTAGTATTCTAACTTTGGGTAGTGTAAAAGCCATTAAAGTAAACGAACAAGGAAGTATAGAAGAACGGAATAAGATAAAATGTAAAATCAGTAAAAATATGATTTCGGACATAGATAAAAATCGTCAAATTTGCCTTTTAAAATGTCAAAAAGGTCTTTAAAAGATTTTTAAAAATATTACCTGTATTAACACTGTTATGTTTACAAATCTTCCGACAAAACATTTATCACGATATCTCACGAGAGAAATAACGTCACTTCCGGTAGACAAGTATTTGTATCCTAAAAATAGCTACATTTAGTTGTATTTTTTTGTTCTACTTAATTCACAATATGTGTACATAACAATACAGCAAACTAGAATGCGTAATATTAATGAAACAGGGGTAAAATATTATATGACAGTAAATATAATTATAGTCATATGAATTTTCATTGACATGTTTTTTAAAATATTAAAACATTTATAATAGAATGTCTCAGAAATACAAATTTGACAAATTCCTTTAAAATGGATTTTATAAATACTGGTTATTTTTTATCATTTAAACTCGATTTCTCTATCGCCTTTTTGGTCACAAATAAAGGTACTATTTTGTTCTGTGAATTACATTTCTGAACACATAGTTGTATGCACAGTGTTCTCAGGAAAATGAACAGAACTGTATTTATTAAACTTTCAATACGGGAAATGGAAGCAACAACTTAATAAAAAGTATTTCATCAGCATAGATATATAGATTCCTTTATTCATCCATTGTTGGAGAGCAGAACATGGGTACAACCACATAAAATATGTTGAATCAAGGCAATTTGGAAGTTTAAAATATGACATCAAAACAACAATAAATGTAAAATACGTAATATAGACAGCAATCGTAATCAGCCTCCACCTCATATATGCATGAAGAATTTCAAACAGATGGACATACAGACAGATGGACAGACGGACGGACGGGCAGACAGACAGACATGCAGACATAGTTAAAAACAGCAATGTTTTGCAGCAATTCTAAAGCAAGTAATAAATGTCAGATTATCAATTGCCATGGAAGATAATTTGTGAGTATCCTATGCTAAAGTTAAAAAATCAAGTACAATATTTGTGTAATCGAGCAAATACATAAACACGATAAAATGTAAATTTGTTCATATCATAAACATATCATTACGTGAAATAAACTCATCGAAGTGTAGAAGTACACACTAATACTTCATTATAATGTATAGTGTCGTATACCTCATGACATTTATACAAATAATATGAATTTAACTAAAATGACATGACTGTATAACAAAATTGGTCGATCGGTCTATGGCATAATGATGACAGTCAGAACATAAAATAACCTCTAAATCATTTAACATCAATGTAAATTGTTCATTACGATTGTACAAAACATGGTTGTGACGTAATTCACAAATAAGTGTTGTTATACACATGTGACAGATACAGAACCAGGTACAAAAATCGTGTTACATGATAGTAATTCAGATTATTATAATCCATCTCTTCAGAACAAACATGTCACCTAGGATACCTCAACTGTAAGCAAAACACTCAACTTTACTAAGCGCAACATTTCCCACAAAGAAACAAATCATCAGAGAGTTTGCTTACAAAACCCTTGCCAGACCACAACTTGAGTATTTTAAGTACCAGAAACTTCATAAGTCTACAATGCGAACTTATGTGTATTCAATTAACAAGAACATTAGCTTTGTTCAAACTTAAAAATATGAAAAAATATCTCAGAAATAATGTTTGTCATTACTATAGAATTTAACTGTCATCTGTATGAGTTATTATAATCTTCATTTCTTCATTTAAGAAATATTTCAGACCTGTTCGAGTAATTTCTATTTCTTCTTTCAACAGTACTCTAAATATATCAGTATATTTACTGAATAGGTTTAGGGTCATGACTTATTTGTGCCATATCTTGATATATTTCAGGGTTACGTCAATCTTGAGCCTCTGGGGAAACGGGGCTATCATATCCCCAGGACGGGAACAGTACAAGTGGTAAGTGTTTCTTTTTTAACACTTCCATAGGATTATTCCAAATGGCTCTCTAATATACAATGTACATGTATTTGATTAGTTTGTAACCTTCTCGTTTGAATTCGACATCCTCATTTGTGCAAATTGTGTTTAAGAACAAAACAATTCTGTGTCATATAATTTATATTTGCATGTAGACATATGCTATAGATATAGTATTTGTTCCTGTGGGGAAATGGGGCTATCATATTCCCAGGACTGGAACAGTATAACTGGTAATGCAAGTTTTACAGTGTACACGTATTTAGGTTCCGTGTCAGTTGGGCTGTACTAGCATACATTTAATGGCGGGATCGATTTTATGTCGTTAGTAAGGTGAAAGTTTCAATCAATCGTGTATCGCCTCAAACACAATGTTGGCAACATGCTTCAGTAAAATTGTCCCGTTAAAACTAATTAAACCGAGATTTGAATGTTTAGGTTACTATACAATACGTCTGGTTAGTAATTTAAGGAATATGATAAAAATTAGTAGAAACAAGCAACAGTGTTTGTACAACTACTTTGTAACTGTAAGTATGTACATTAATAGAAAATACATCAAACTAAAAAGGACAGTTATGCACACTTAAGAAATACTCGTTAGTAAATAACAAACAACGGGTTTGAAAATAAGCAATTCACAGGACAAAATAACTGCCCATATTGAAGACCATCATTCCACGAAAATCTTTTTCTCTTAATTAAATAATGAACCGTTTTTAAACAGAAATTGCATAATGTTATAATATACATGGTAAAGGTAGAACTAATAAAAATAAAGAAGGAAATCACAACTGGAAATCAACGAAGATCTGAAAAAATCATAAATATCACAAAATATGCAAATACAAATCTGAATTTTACATCAAGATTTGTCTCGGAAATGTTTGTATATGTAGGAAATGATACCGATGGAAAAATACATGGTCACATGATATGTTTCCGTTGAGAAGTAAAAGTGGTATGATCATTTTTGTCCACGTGAAATTCGACCATTTTCTTGACACGTCCATCAACGTCTGATTATAAAGTCTTCTGTTTGCATGAAATGTAAACAAAAACACAACCAAAACATTTACTGACAACTTGTTGTTTCAAAAGGTAATCTTCTATCATGTTTATATGTGATGTTTTTTGTAAATATTGATTCAAGATGTTTACACGTGTATTTCACCGACTCTTCATCTGACAGTTTACTCCATAAACTGATGTAATATTACACCAATTTAACTCAAACTTTATCTCAGATTTATTGTTTACACAGCGTTGTACAAAGCAATAAAAACATTGTGACACTTTACAACTCTATTTCCACTTGTGTTACATCAGGGTGTAGTTGTAATTCTATAGTAATACATCATCGGGTAACTTCAAGTTCCACAATGTTAGTGACTTTAAACTTGGAAGAGTGTTCACTGTAGATACCAATGTTTTCATTGTATTGTAATCTGACATGTAACCATAGAAACTATCGATATAAAGATGTTCAAGTTGTGAATTCTTAATACAGTAAAACATCAATATAACAATGTTTAACAAACCTCACAGATGATGGAGACAATGTAAACTAGAATTGTTACATAAAATACTAACACCCCGCAGACATAATGAAGTGAGTTGTGTACGTTGTTGGTGATAATCATCCAGTTTTATATCTCCTTTGAGAACATTGTCAGACTGTTACATTGCATTTTAACATCAGAGAAAGACAATGATGCCGGATGATGGAGACTTCTCAAGGGTTAAACATATCACCTTCAATGCAATCAGTGTTGATTTATTCTGTAACATGCACTGAATGAACTTAACATAATCAGCACATGACACATCAACAATGTTTATACACCACATATTTTTACCTGATTAAACTGGTCAAAATATTCACTTCTATTACAATGTAAACAGTTCACATTTGTTGCATTCAGCAATAAAAGTTTCTCAAAATATCAACACTCTTGGAATACTCAAAAATAAAATATTCCATTCTTAATGCAACAATTTTATCATTAGATCTACTGCCTTCCTTGAAACAACTGACAACAATACTTGAGTTGATTTCTGTAAGAATGGTTGTTATTGTTAGTTCTACTGACTTCCTTGACATATTTAACAACGAATTTCTGTAATAACTTGAGTTGATTTAGGTAAAAAGTATTGTTAAAGTGATATAAAGCATTTTTCCTGTATGAAGTTAAATTATCTGATAGTGTTAAATAAAATTATATATAATGAAAATCAGCCAAGTAAGAGAAAGAAGTTTTCAAATGGAACAACATCAATCGAACATTTCTATGTTTTAGTTACATCCAAGAATAAATTACTGGAGTCAAGTGCTGCGAAAAGTTCAACTTGTGTTCAACCTGTGTGAATTTCTCAACAGAAAACATTCAAAAACTTCATTCATTATGAATAAAACTGATATTTAATTTTTCAACAGAATAACATTTATAAACTTCATTTGTGGACATGAGTCCGATTTTACATAAAAATTCAGTTTCTTCACTTGAAACACAGTATGGTTCAGATTTTATTTGTTGTCTACTAAACATCAGGTTTGCTGCATTTTCATCTTGTTTGAACATTGAGCAAAATGAATGACGACATACATTATGCAATAAGCTAACATATTCTTTTATATATATGAGCCCTGACAGAGATTCAGGAAGTTGTAAAAGTAGATGATGCAGATGGTGGAAACTTTACTTCTCTCTGTTTAGCTCTCTGAAACAACATCTCTAAGATGTTGGCATATATTAGTGACCTCGTCATGTCATCTAATGTATTTTAATATCACAAGACGACCATGTGAGATGCAATAGCTGGGATGCATAATTCACTAGTTAGACCACATTTCTCGGTGTCATCTTTGAACTCAGTTGACTTTCCGCCTAAGGAACTTTGCTTATTCATATAAAATAGGATCTTTCAATGTAACAGTCCATTGATTGTCCATGAATAGCAGAAATTGATGATCAACATATTTACTTGACAGACATACAAGTTTGATTCGATATGGTCTGGATGTTGTGAGATAGAAGCAATTTTCATAATGCAATCTTTTAGGCAGTTCATGTATCTTTTTCACGTCTTTTTTCCAGACCATCAAGAACAATGAGGCAATTAGTTTGAAATAGTTTTAGTGTCAATGTGATCAAAATAACATTCTTTGATCATATCTACAACATAGTAATGTTCATTATCACATAAAACACACAGTCAGACTTATCCGTATACTTTCTCTATCGTATGACCACACTCGACATTACACCACAAGAAGCATAAATGCCTACATAATGATGTTTTCCCACACTAGCATCACCCGTGACGTATATTTCATTGCCGGACTTTTTCTCCTTATAAAATATTCTTTCCTTCACCAATGAGATTCATATAGAAGTATAAGATCTGCATCTTTTTTTTCAAGCACTGGCAACACTGGCAACGATTGTAGAATTTTATGAGCATTTTCTGAACATCTGAAAAGAGAAAATTATGAAGTTGAAAAAATACTATATCAGAGATATAGACTTCAATTATAGTGATATTATCATACAGTAAAACCCCGATTATTCGAATGTCGTTGGGTCCTGAAAAATCATTCGGATAATCATGGTTTCGAATAATACATTTCAGTATGATGTACTGGTTGGAAAACGATAAATTCCGTGCTGTCCGTATATTGCAAGGGAGTTATCTCTCGTATGCAAACATGACGTTACGTGTGTGATAATAATAATAAAATAAAATGTATAACAAACACTTATTATTTATCCTTGTTTTATGAATGTATATGAGTTAACAATTGAAACAATAATTATACACCCAGATATGAAATATATGGGGGCTATATTGGATTCACGCTTGACGGTCGGTCGGTCGGTCGGTCCGTACATCTGTAGACACAATTTGTCCGGAGAATTTCTCAGCAACTACTTACAGGATCTCAATGAAACTTCACAGAAGTGATCAGTAGTAAGCCTAACCGTGCATGCTGAAAGCAATTTTCGTTTGGATTAATTATCACTGAGTTATAGCCCTTTGTTGTTTTTATACAGTATATACAATAGGAAAATTTTGTCCGGACAATTTCTCAGCAACTACTCACTGGATTTCAACGAAACTTCACAGAAGTAATGAGTAGTTAGCCTAGTTATGCATGCTAAAATCATTTTTCATTTGGATTGATTTATGAGTTATAGCCCTTTGTTTTTTGCTACAGTACATACAATAGGCAAATTTTGTCCTGACTATTTCTCATTGACTACTGCCAGGAATTCTATAAAACTTCTCAGAAGTGATAAGTAGTTAGCCTAGTTGTGCATGCATTAAGCTTGTTTTGGTTGGTTAAATTATGGCCCTTTGTTGTTTTTTATACAGTGTATATACAATATCTCAGTAACTACTCATAGGAATTCAATGAAACTTCACAGAAGTTATAAACAGTTAGCCAAGTTGTGCATGCAATAACCAGGTTTTGTTTGGATTTATTTTCACTGAGTTATGGCCCTTTGTTTTATACAATTAGGTAAATTTTCCCCGTACCATTTCTCAGCAACTACATGCAGGAATTCAGTGAAACTTCTTAGAAGTGATAAGTAGTTTGCCAAGTTGTGCATGTCCACAATAGGTTTTGTCCAAGTAAATTTTAATGAGTCATGGCCCTTTGTTATTTTTTATATAATGTATATTTAGAAACTGGTCAGGATATATCTAAGCAACAATTTGCAGGTATTAAAAAATGAAAATGCATTATATTTCCCTCTGTAAAATGTAACAATTACTGTGTCAAGGCCGCATCTGGGGGTATTCATCACCTTTAGTGATAGTTCTAGTTCTTGTTGAATGAATACCTGCGCATTTATGGATTATGCAGTACACAATCCGACACAATAATATGTCATTCTCACTTCACTTACTATCGATCGACGTGTATGCAACGCTGTCAACACTTTCTAAAACAATTAAAGAATCGAAGACGTGATGTTTTTATGTTTGTTACATTCTTTTCACTAAATCATCATATTCTAGTTAGTTTTGTTTAATTGTATTCGAATCAGATTTTAAATTTAGAATGACGCTGAAATGCAAATAATTTCATACAGATCACCAGGTACGTATTTCAACTTATTATACCTGAGATCACAGTAACATATTTGCCGCAATTAGTATATAATCGTAACAAACAATATGGTCAACTTAACAATAATTAAACTGTTGACACGTTTCGTGCATGAATTGATGTTACACATTGTTTGTCACACGAGAGTTGATTCTCAAGCGGCTATTGTGATCAATTGACGATTTCAAATAATAGGTGTGAAAATACGCGCATTCGTAACTTTAGGGACCAAATAATGTATTCGGATTACACCAGGTATTCGTAAAATCCGATTCGTATAACCGGGGTTCGTCGTAGTTGAAATATATAGAGACGTTATCGGGACCGTAGATCTTATTCGGGTAATACCGGGTTATCGGAAAATTGGTGTTTGAATAATCGAGGTTTTACTGTATTTGTGTTGTCATTATGCATTTTAAAAATGCTGTTTAAAACGATCCGTTGATGGTTGTAGAATGTGTAACATGGACATGATCTTTGGTTGAAACCTGATTTGTTATATGTAAATCAAGTTGAGATCTCTATTTTTAAGAACTGAAAAGTGTGATTAAGTATTGAATTAAAAACATTTTTAGTTGATACAAATAATTGTCAAGCAGAAGATAGTTTTCACAAGTTTATTGAATCTAGGGCCCTTTTCATGCCATCAAAAATAAGACTGTAAGCTAAACCATAGCATACATACATTAATTACTATAAGCGTAGTTAAATATTATAAAAAAGACTTAGAATTGGACATCCGATATAGCTATAATCAACATAATATAATTATAGCTAAGTCTCCAGTCTCCATATAATAGGCTTAAGGTAACGGGCTTGGATGTCAGGTTAAATCAAGTTTTGGCAATTTGTAGATTTAAAAACTAAGCCATAATTATATACTTAAATAAACCCACTGTATCAAGTGAATTGCATGTGATTTTAAACAAATATTACATTTGATTGGTCTTCTATAAACCAATATCGCACGTAATTTACACATTTTTGAACAACGATAACTACTCTGTATATAGGCATATACTACAACTAATAGCCTTAAAATCACTATAAATGTATAATGCAGGGAACCTTGTCTCAGTTTTTTATTCGTTTTTGATACAACGTCCTCGATTCGTTAGATACTTAACTTCGAAGAAATTCCGTACACAAAACCCCTCTGTTTATTACGTAATACGCCAAAGATACAAAATGAAAACAAGTATCACAATTATGTGGCACAGTTCCCTAGATTAACATTTTCGCTACAAAATATCGAAAACCGCTTTGAAATCCGTCATCAAATAAGACGACAATGTTAATTCGAAAATGACACCTTTTTCAAGCTGAGCAATTAACAATTAAAGTGTCGGATCATTATCGTCTCATGAAATCAACGAATTTGACGCATCCCATTCAATTTTGATAGCCGATCAAAATCGCTAATGTTCACGGTTCAATAATTGAAACGACGCCCAGGTTTGATGTCTAGTAAGAGATTTTATAACAATTTTTGTCATTAATGAATTAATAGTATCATATCGTACCAATGCAATACACATTACGTTAGAGATGTTTAACGCTGATAAATATTTCTTAGTGTTAGTCTTAAACGTGGAAGAACCTCATTTTTATTACGTTCGTGATATCCTTATTCATCTCAGATAATTCCGTTTGTATGAACTCAAACAATTCCATATCAGTATTCAACTGGAAAGATTGTGAATGACAACCCGTCCATTTAGTCATTCCTGTAATATACATTTTGCATATTTGTATTATCAGTTTTGCAAATATCAAGTGAACAGAGTACAATTGAAAAAAAAATCGATTTCAAAATTGTGAAGAAATCGTGAACTGCATTATAACGTGACGAATAACCTGATCATTGAATTAAGTATCATCACATGTAAATTTTCCAATATCAGCATTATACAAAGCACAACCATCAACACTTATCAACTCATTATTTTTTCAATGTCCAGTTAGAGATCGACCTAATCTATATTTGCGACAATAATATACAATATAGCTTTTTAGAATTTCTATGAAGGCGTCACTTTCGTAGATTTTTTTACTATCAAGGCAAAAATATTATCATCATGAGCTATGATATCCTCAATCGATGATGTTATAGCACTGAAATCGCCTAATTAAGAAATGTACATAAACTAAAAATGATTCAAGTCAATGTAAAAAAGATCGAGTATGCTCTGCTGGAATGTATGCAATGTCAACCAAATAATCTTCGTTTGTTTTCAAAATAATTTTAGACATTTGACATCAATTAACATATTTACATTCTGATAAAAGTACAATGATCATACAAAGAAGTTTTTACCAATGTTCCAATACCACCTGAACTTTCTGACGACGGGTTTTAGAAACAAAAGTATAGTTATTCACACAAATTAAATCTAGTTCATCTAAGTCAGCATCAGTACATCCAAAAATGTAAAATCTGCAAACTTCTGATTCAAATTAGGTAATGGAATCTTACTTTTGATTCCGCACATATTTAAACAAGATAATGACATTGTTTTGAGTTTTTTAACATACGGGCCAGTTTGGCAGTCCTGTAGATGTGTTGTTGCACTGTTCTCAAATGTGCTTGTTGAGGAGTTTTCACCTTTCGGCGATCGACGAATGACCTGTCCTTGACCAAGAGAGCACGTTGTTTGTTACGTTAAACTTGTCGCAGTATCGGGTTCAAAGGCCTGCGGCTACGCTCGATTTCTTCTGGAAATTGTTCCTGAATGCTATAGTTGGTACCAGCTAGTAGTCGTCCAGATTTACGGATAGCCTCTCTGTCTTTCATGAAATGACAATTCAGCGATGATTGGGGCAGGTCTTCGATTGTCACTTCTGTACCGATTTGATTTAGATTTCAACCTATAGAGTGATAACTGACCAAACTGATCAAGTCATAAGAGCTATGTAGGCAATGATAACATACCAATGTATATTGATAATATAGGGAGAAATGTCCAAACTGATAAAGGTATATGAACAAAATAGAGAGGGATATCTGTCCATAAGGGAACTATAGGGGGTGATAGGTGACCAACGTTTAGTACTGTATAGGGATTGATAACTGACCAAACTGATCAATGTATAAGGATTATATAGGTTGTAATAACTGACCACACAGGTCGAGGTATATGGACTATATAGGGGTAATAACTGACCACACAGGTCGAGGTATATGGACTATATAGGGGTAATAACTGACCACACAGGTCGAGGTATATGGATTATATAGGTTGTAATAACTGACCACACAGGTCGAGGAATATGGACTATATAGGGGTAATAACTGACCACACAGGTCGAGGTATATGGACTATATAGGGGTAATAACTGACCACACAGGTCGAGGTATATGGACTATATAGGGGTAATAAGTGACCACACAGGTCGAGGAATATGGACTATAAAGGGGTAATAACTGACCACACAGGTCGAGGTATATGGACTATATAGGGGTAATAACTGACCACACAGGTCGAGGAATATGGACTATATAGGAGTAATAACTGACCACACAGGTCGAGGAATATGGACTATATAGGGGTAATAACTGACCACACAGGTCGAGGTATATGGACTATATAGGGGTAATAACTGACAACACAGGTCGAGGTATATGGACTATATAGGGGTAATAACTGACCACACAGGTCGAGGAATATGGACTATATAGGGGTAATAACTGACCACACAGGTCGAGGAATATGGACTATATAGGGGTAATAACTGACCACACAGGTCGAGGAATATGGACTATATAGGGGTAATAACTGACCACACAGGTCGAGGTATATGGACTATATAGGGGTGATAACTGACAAACTGATCATTAAGAGATTTTAGCATGCCGACTTCAGGTATCGACAATGTCGTACGGGAAATATAATTAGAATTTACAAGAATTTACGCTGATGCTCAATAAAAATATTTAGTAAATAATAACTAGTTTGCCCAAGTTTGATACAAGGCCGGTGCTTGGTAGCCAGTAAAAATATTGTAGAATCTATATTTGAAATACTAAACCACCACGGTAATCAATCGTAGTTTACGACCACAAAAGAGACAAAATACTTTAAACCTTTTTCACGAGAGTTTATATGACTGTTCATTGCAAGATGAATCATGGTTTATTATGAAGTAAAGGTGAAACCCTCACGAGTACGGTGACAGCTACAAAACATATCACTTTATCGCGTGAGCAATGGTGTAATGTTGCACAATCGAAACTGCATATTCATCATGAATGCATTGTAAACAGGAACATATATTATGATTGTAAGGACTATATGCTATCCAATTTAAGCCATATGATACATGCTTTATGTATATAATCCTTGTGCGGGTTTTTAGTCGATGAAGAATTTCAATATGATTTGCAAAACAACTTATGTCCAATGTCATTCCAAACTAAGCACAAACAAGTAATAGGTTCTTTATTTATATATTCATTTGAATAGTTCGGAAAAACTTCGATATGGACAAGGTTATCAAAAAATTGGTTAATGCCGAAGTTGTTGAAAGTGGTAGAATAATAACACAACGTAATAAATTGATAATTATACTTTTGAGTAAGTACCTGATAGGAACAAATGTCCTAAATATAACTTAGATATATTTCTTATTCTACTTTTTCTGAAAAAAACATTACTCAGCTGGTTTACATATACATGTATATACACCTTGTTTACATATACATACACACCTTGTTTACATATATATACACACCTTGCATACATACATATACACACCTTGTTTACATATATATAGACACATTGTTTACATATATATACACACCTTGTTTACACATATATACACACCTTGTTTACATGTATATACACACCTTGTTTACATATATATACACACCTTGTTTACCCATATATACACACCTTGTTTACATGTATATACACACCTTGTTTACATATATATTCACACCTTGTTTACATATATATACACACCTTGTTTACATATATATACACATCTTGTTTACACATATATACACACCTTGTTTATATGTATATACTCAGCTGGTTTACATATACATGTATATATACACCTTGTTTACATATACATACACACCTTGTTTACATATATGTACAAGCCTTGCATACATACATATACACACCTTGTTTACATATATATAGACACCTTGTTTACATACATATACACACCTTGTTTACATATATATACACCTTGTTTACATACATATACACAACTT